>CM062296.1:252560953-253820972 GCA_031216915.1 Pictodentalium vernedei
TTGTTGAGGTTGGTTTCGATTTTTCTCAACCTGTGTTGCGCCGAGTTTTGAAGTAAATTACCACTTTTAAGTAGCTCACCACTTTTGAAGTAAAAAGCGCCCACTTTTGAAGTAGCTCACCACTTTTGAAGTAACCATCGCCCACTTTTGAAGTAAATGAGGCCTCCACTTTTGAAGTAACTGTCGCCCATTAGTGAAGTAAAAAAACTAGGTCTCCACTTTTGAATTAACCATCGCCCACTTTTGAAGTAAAAGAGATGTAACGATTTCCAAGGCTGTTCGACTTAGACATTTTCGACTTGCACTGAAAAGACTATGATTGGAGGGAACATTTAATGAATTTTGGTAAACCTTTAAGTGCCAGAACATTCGGTCGACGCCAGAATACTGTTTATTTTCTAAATTCCCAAGGCTTCTGTACAATGACAGGTGGGTACTATACTGGTGGGGAGTGTCTCCCCATATGTGTATGGGCCGGGGGTCTGGAGGGGTGGGCTACAGCCCCCCCCCCCCCCCCCCGGTTGAAAAAAATAAGTATTTTGGGTCAATTTCACATTAAAATTTGAATTTTTCAGGCAATTTCATATTTTTTTTAGGCAAATTTGAGTTGCGGCGGAATCATTTTTCGGGCAAAAATCTCACAGCCCCCCCCCCCCCCCTTAAAAAATAAGCCCATACGCCTATGTGCCTCCCTTTTATATTTTCACCAGCTAATTGCTCTCATGTAGTGCAATAAATGTAGTTTCGGCATTTTGGAGGCTCTGCATATATGAATTCAATGATCTGGCCAAAATCATATCACCAAGAATTTGGCCCAGTCATGTTTCTTCTTTCCACAAGCTGCTGGAGGCTTAAACATTTCGATGACTCAAATGTTTTGTTTGACAATTTACTGCCACGGGTATATGTATATATCTGTGGGAGGGGTGGCAGCAGGGGCGTAGGAAGCTAATTTTATTGGGAGGGGGGTATATTCCCTTGATGCTTGAGGGGGCATTCCCCGTCTCATTGGTGGTGGTCCGGGGACCTCCCCCGGAAAAATTGTGAATTTAGGATGTGAAAATATGCATTCTGGTTGATTTTGAGCAAATAAATCATATATTCCCATGACGCTTCGCGTCATCCGAGCCAAAAAGCTGCGAATGGCGATGAGCACGAAAGGGGGCATCCACCGTCTCGTTGGTGGGGGTCTGGGGGTCCTCCCCCGTGAACATTTTTGAACTTAAGAGGTACAAATATCCATTCTGGCTGATTCTGAGCAAATAAATCATCCAATAAAGCCTATCTTTAAAAATTTTTTTTGGTGGGGGTAAATACCCCTGTTACCCCCCCCCCCCCCCCCCCTACCCCCCCCCCCCCCCCCCCGGTTCCTTCGAGTGGCAGGCGTGGGAGGCCTTGTGCCATCGTTTCATCGTTTCTTCGTAATCGGTGCACATTTGTTCCTTGCTCTATTCATGGAATGTGGCCCCTTATCGATGATCCCTCCTCTGCGATTTAAAAAAGTAATGCCATGGACACAACTCACATAATTTCTGTACAAAATATATTATATACAAAATTAACACACCCGATAGGTTCCATTTTGCACTTTCAACATGCGTTATGCCCCACTCCTTGAGCTCTTTCAGGAAGTGTTACAATTTGACTGAGGGTTTGGCAATATTGCGATATGATAGCAGTTTTATCCCATTACCGATTCATCACCCGTGTGTTAGTTGCAATTGAATGGTGTGTGCATGGGGGATGGGGGGGAGGGGGATGAGATACAACACTTTTCACAAACTAGTGAAGTTGTATTTACATCTATCTGATAGACTGATAAAGTTGTTGGTTAACGTATATGAACGGGATTCCATATTCCCAGCCTTCACATCTGAGTTCTTTATACTTTTGCCGTCGGAAAATTGTGATGTCGCTTTCTCTTTCATCTCGCCAAATGGCAGGTGGTTTCTCTTATGTAAAGATGCCAAATCGTTTGGGAAACGCGACGTTGTTTGTTTCCGTCATCTTAAAATGCCGCATCTGAGAAAAAATGCGATGTCGTCAATTTCAGATTAAGGTTCCTTTTCGAGCATTTTATTTTTTCAACAAACCGCGTCATTTCAAAAGTTTTCTTATTCGAGAGAAGCTGATAATAACTCTACAGACAGATAACAAGACAGAACTGTGATAGAGGTACGTATACTCGACAATATGCTGCTCCGCGCCTTGTCCATTAGTTCAAAAGGCCGTCAGTGCGAAATCTTGTTAAGCCTCGTACAAATTTATCCAGTTTGCCGGCAATGACTATACATACAGCAACAGTTACGGCAACGACATTGCGTTTGTCAGCGGTTGTAGTGCACACATTAGTCCGGTAAAATATGTAACCGGATGCGATATTTTACCAACCAAACACCAAGGTGGAGGATGATGTGATAGTGTTGGATCTGGCACCTTCCCTGAATTATCGTTAAAATAAGAGGAGACGGAACAGGCTGCATTGATGTCTCCTCATCCTCATTAACCAGACACGCCAGTCGCGTAGCCAACTGGGGGGGGGGGGGGGTTAGGGGGACAAACTCACACACCCTGGCTTAGATCCGTTTTAATAGGGGTTGAGATCCTTGTATTTCTAATTAGTGATGGGGTGCGGGAATAGGTTTGCAGGCCTTCACATTTCCGAATTTGAGCTAGGTAACCAAGGCAGCAATAATCAGGGTTTCCGCCAGAGGGAAACAAATGTGTCAGATATGGGGCGGTCAAGGGACGTCGCTACCACGGGCTGACCATGGTTGGGCCCGTGGTAGAAAAAAATTGAATTCCAGGGTCCAAAAACCCCCATTCCTGCATCTGAACGGATATTTTGAGGTTTTTCATGTATTGGTGACTGTCTACCTTTCCAACGACACAGATATTAGGACAAGCAATCTACAAATCTACAACCTACCCCACCCCCCCCCCCCCCCTCCTCCACGGACTTAACCCACCTACGATTTTTATGCCATGTTTGGACATATTTCGAGGACCAACTTTGAGGAAAAGTGGGTGGGGATCACGCCACTGGGATACGTATAGACAGCATGGGACATTCCGGCTTCTGAAAAAAAAGATTTAGGATTAGTAAGTAGGAGAGCTTGACAGTTGCTCGTTGCTACTCTCTGGCTCTTCCTCCATGCGTACATCTGCCAACACGACATTGCACTGGTTGTTTTAAGCGTCGTTAAAAAAACGTTCGCTGTATTTAGCCTATGATCGTGGTAATGAGGTAGCTGCTGATCGTAAATTGTTTTCTCCTGTTGTGCACGATCCACCAATTTTTTGTGCCTCGGCTGTGTTGATTTCCGCTTTCGTGGCATCTTCTTGAGAGTTTTCAGCTAATCTCCTTTCTCAGACTGCAGCTGGTTGCCTCAAATGGCGTCATGTTCATGCATTTCGCCGTACGCTATATGCCCGGCAAAAAAAATCACTCCCAGACCGATTCGACAAATAGCCGGATCATCGGACTGCATCGTTAATGGATTCCGCCTTCGTTACCGTAGATATGTGTGCATACCAGTTCAATTTCATTATATCGATTTTTTTTGCGGTTGCCACGCTGTCGTCGCATCATTGTCATTGCCGGAAAACCGGATCAATGTGTAAGAGGTTTTAGTCTGTTAGTCCGAATACACGCTATAGTCCAAAGTAGTTTCACACTCGTTTACGATATATCATGGTAGGAATACCATGTTTGTGTGGCATTTGTAGGGGTGGGGAGGGGGGGCTCTTGTGGGGTGGGGGGGGCTTTTGTCGGACTTTCCCGGAACCCCATATCGGGGGTAAATATCGTGATATCGTGCTCCTGCTCAGGCTTTTAGAATTTAAGATTCCTGTTGCTCGCGTCAACGAAAATGATACCTACGTGTATGTATAACATCAATCTCCAGATTTTCTCTTGTGGATGAAGTCTCCGCTTGGGAAATATATCGGATGGGTACAGCACCGGGAGAACATCCCAATGTGAAATATCTCGGGGGTGGGGCGGGGTCGGATCGTGAACTCATTCTGGGTGGGGTTTCTCTCCGGGGGGGCACTCTTGCTGGGGGCGAGTGGTTTGTATATGGGGGGGGGTTGTCACGCTTCGTGGAAGAAAGTGTTAGAGGTCATTTCTCAAAATTTATCAAAATCGAAGTTGGGTTTTGTATATAATGTAGATAACAATATGTGAATTCTATTTGTGTTGTTTTCTAGATATTCTGTGATAAAAGTCTCTTGCGATCATATATATTTATTATATTTCAAAATAGCATTCCTTGCTGCTGCCACAACTAATCGTGCTCCGCTTGGGATGTATGAGAGGGTTTCTCAGCGTTTTCGGAACCCCAGACCCAATATTCCGAAAGTCAAATTATCCGAAAGTCCTATATTCCGAAGGTCCAGTGCTATCAATCGCCGACAATAGTGAGCTCAACGTTAAGATTTTCATGTCATGATTTGATTTATCATTCATGTTCACATATATTACTATTACTTCACCCCCCCCCCCCCCCCCCTCCTCTCTCTCACCCTCTCGGTCTCTCTCTCTCTCCCTCTTGGTCTCTCTCTCACCCTCTCGGTCTCTCTCTCACCCTCTCTCTCACCCTCTCTCTCACCCTCTCTCTCTCTCTAACCCTCTCTCTCACCCTCTCTCACCCTCTCTCACTCTCTCCCCCTCTCTCACTCTCTCACCCTCTCTCTGACCCTCACTCTCTCTCTCTCTCTCTCTCACCCCCCCTCTCTCTCTCTCTCTCTTTCTCTCTCTCTCTCTCTCTCTCTCTCTCTCCTCGCTCTCTCTCTCTCTCTCTATCCGATACCTTAAAATCTTTAACAGTATGGTATATTGCCAAAAACGTTCGAAACAAACAAGACCAATTTAAAAGACGTGGGAGTGTGATAAGTATCCGAATCCATCACATTGAAGAGCGCAAGCTATTAAGATTATCACCCACTAGCACAGTTATCCGGAGTTGCACAGGTTTAGAAGTGATTGTCAGTAGGGAAGTAAGATATCTGGGAGAGAGTATTCTCCCTTGACATACTGGACAATTGAGAATTTATTGGCAGGTAATTTCAAGGGAGAATACTCTTCCCAGGTGAAAAGCTTTTAAATACCCTTACCCCACCCGTCACCCAACACAGTGGCACTTTAGAAACTTTTAAACAAATACACGATGACATCTCCGATGATATGGAGATGGTTATACTTAACTTTGATGAAATTCTGTGAGAAAAATAACTTCAACATTTTTTGTACCCCCCCCCCCCTCCCCCCCCCCCCCCCCACACACACACTCCCTGGTCATCATGTGTTTGAGAATACTAATGATATGGTAATCTACTGTCAGAAGATACTGACCTGTGTTGAGGGGGCGCGGTGGCTCAGTTGGTAGAGGTGCAGGCTGCAAGCCGAGAGGTCCTCGGTTCGAATCCCACCTGCGGCAACCGCGTTGTGTCCTTGGGCAAGACACTTCACCCCGATTGCCTACATGGGGGCACGATGACGCTGTGTACTGAGGCGTACTGCACGTCGATGGTGCGCATGTCTTCAACCAATCTAACCCTGCCTGTGCTGCGGTGCAGAGTTCAGAGTTACGATGTTGGAGAGCTGACAGCTGCTCGTCGTTGCTCGGTGGTTCTCTCCGGGTACTCCGGCTTCCTCCACCCGTAAAACTGTCACGGTCACGATTAGCCATTGTGCATAAGTATGTGACCTTAAACACCAATAAATAAATAAATAAATAAATGACCTGTGTTGAATAGAAAGCCGCGAGGGACGCGAGGAAATCCCTCGATGAAGAATTCTCTCGTGGTCTCATCCGACGAAAACAGGATCATTTAGCCACAGGCTGCCCATAGAAAGGGGTTCCTGCTAGCGGGATTCCCGTTGACGTGGGACTGGTTATCTATGGAATATGTTTTTCATCGTATGAGGATATGGGGAGATTCAGGTTAGACATCATGACCTCATGCTGCGAAAATGGATTTTGCAGACACAGACTGACCATGGAAATGGATAATAAAAGAGGGATTTCTTTAGTGGGACTCCTGCTTATGTGGTTCCATAATGGAATTCCTATACGATCCCGTAAATCTGCTGGTGGTGTCTATATGGTGTCTGACCATCTTTTCACGCTATCACAAATGACAGAATTAACAAAGGCCACAAAGAAAAAGTTGTTTAAAAAGTTGTTTATGGCTTTTTTAGATGTCAAAAAGGCATATGACAGGGTATGGAGGGAGGGAATGTGGCGAAAGCTTGAGGCCTTGGGTCTTGGTGGGGAGTCTGTTGGTATCGTGAAAGCACTGTATAATGATGTACAAAGTGAACTCAGCTTGGGTGACGTAGAAACAAAACGGGTACCTATGGAGATAGGCCTCAAGCAGGGGAGCATCCTTTCACCGATTCCTTTTGCCCTGTACATCAAAGAACTAGGAGACGAAGTCCTGCATAGCGCTGAGGGGGTGGTAGTTGGAAACATGAAGATACCAGGGCTATTTTTCGCAGATGACATGGTACTTGTGTCGAAAAGTGCGGAGGGGCTTGAGAAAATGCTGAAACTTGTTGGGAGATATGGAAACAAATGGAGACTCGAACTTAATGAAAACAAAAGTAAAGTTATACTAGTGAGTCGTAGGGTAGAGCCTAATCGAAGGTGGAAAGTGGGCGATTTCTCCATCCCGGAAGGTGACAGTAAATTGATCCGATTGGGAGAAACGGATGACTACGAGTATTTGGGGGTCAGTATAAACAGTACAGGAAGAGGCATATACTGCAATCACACGAATAAACTCTGCATGAAGGGGAAGAGAATTCTAAATCAGCTGAAACTTTTAGGGAGGAACAGCTTCAACAAAGTTTTTGTGGGAAAAACTATCTGGGAAATGGTGAGTCTTCCAAGTATAACATATGGTACGGACGTGAAACCTCTAAACGTAGCTGTAGTAAAGAAGCTGGAAATTCTTCAAAATGATGCAGGGCGATGGATAACATGGTCGAGTAATGCCGCAGCGTTGGAAGCGGTCCGGGGTGAGCTTGGCTGGATGAGGATCAAGGACAGGATCGACTTGATGAAACTCTGTTATCTCAACTACCTGGTGAACCTCCCCGACAGCCGATGGTGTGAACAAATCTCCCAGTCCATTTGGGACTCAAATATCCAAACGGGGTGGAGTGGACAAGTGAGGGAGCTTATAGAAAACTACTCAATAGAGGTCGGAGACTTAGAAAAAGGGGGCAATCCAGGGGAAGAAAGTTGTCCGAGAAAGAATCCTGGAGGATTGCAATCGAAATTGTCGGGAGGGGGTCAAAGCAAAGCGGTCATTGGGTGGCTTATGTGAAAAGGAAAAGCCAAAGGTTGAGGATTACCTAGATGGCACGTTTGGTGGGGGGGTCACTGCTGTTCAAACTGAGGTCGAGGTCGCTGGAGCTTAGGGGGGAAATTGGGAAAGACGGTGAAAAGGAGTGTCAAATGTGTAATTTGGGAGCTATAGAGACCTTGGAACACTTTTTCTCTTAGAATGTCCAAAATACCTGTTCGTGAGAACACGACTCACTGGGAAGATAATGGGGAAGTGGGATGAAAGAATGAAGAATAGGTGGTTAATGGGTGACCGAAAAGAAAAGGTTGACATGCTGATCATAGAGACTGGGAATGGGGAGGTTCGAGGTCTCATCAAAGAATTAGCGTCTGGGTGCTGGGAAGAAAGAAGAGGCACAGGGAGGGGGTAACAGCTGGGAAGAAAGGATAATCAAGGACTTCTCATCCGAGAACCGCGACAAATCAGCGGATGTCCAAAGTGTTATTATTATAAGACCATCAATAGAAGGAATTAGTGATGTGAGCTGTGGTGGTAGTTGGCGACAGACATTGCACTGATAGGTAAAAGCGGTTGAAGGGATAGAATAATTATAGTGCTCAATAACTTAGCAAATGGCATGTATAAGTAGCGGAGGGGTAGATCAGCTGTAGTACTCGGAGACATAGGCATATGGGACAAATGTTTTAGAGGGGTTGCAAGATTTTGCCCGAAAAAGTGATTCCATATGAATCGCTGAGGCACATGGGGCCCAGGTGGAGGCGGATGTCTGCGAGGAGGTGTCTTCCTCCCACATGTTGCAGCAGGCGGCCCTCTCCAGGGGAAATTTTTGAAAAAATCTGTGATTTGAGGGTGAGTCTAGTCGGGAATCATCTGGAATAAACAATGCTATTCTTGTTGATCCCTTATCATTAGACGCGGTCTCACTCTGATGAAACGGAAGTCCAAACTTGGACTCAAAGTCTGCGATATGTATTTTTGGTGTGGTTCGTCCTGTAGGACGTACCACACCAAAAATTTATATAACAGACTTTGGGTCCAAGTTTGGACAAATGAGGCAAATCCTTTAATTAAGACTGGGTTTCTGGGGTATGGTCTTGGGTAGTTCAGTCAAACTTGCCCGAAAAAAGTATGGAAAGTGCCCGAAAAATGATTTTCGTTGGCTCGGCTGCAGCCCCCCCCCCCCCCCCCCCCCGGCCCATAAGCCTGTGATCGGAGACAATAGAAGCGATTAGTGATGTTAGATGTGGTGGTAGTGAGCGACCAGCAAATGACCGATAAGAACTAATGATAGGAGGGATTACAGATATTACTCCGTAGTTTAGCTAACAGTAGGTTAGTTGTTATTGGGCATAAAAGGTGGACGCCTCCCATAAAGTAATATCAGTACCACTTCAAGTAGAACACGATCTTTTGGAATATCTATTAAAGTGGACAACCTGACCTATAAAGGCCCTGCATTGTGATTCAGCGCCTTATGCTGAGTGTGGATGAGGGATATCTTAGAGAGCCATCAGAGGCGTATTAAAAATTAAAAAAAATAAAACGATGGAAGAGATCTTTGAGGACTATACATTACAGCCAACGGGTTACCGAAAACTGGTGTGGTATCGTAGGGGACTTTACAGCTAATTCCTGGGGTAGGCCAGGCATTCTATATAAAGTACGACATTACCATAAATAATGAGCAAACTTTGAATTTGTACTACTCCTGCGGACCTTAAATTACCTTAATGGCCAATTTATACGCACATAAAAGCCTCAAAAGCACCTTGTATTACCGCACTGAGCCCAACCGATGATATTTGATTTGGAACCTCCTTCAAACTTATGATTAAATGGTCAAAAATCGATAAGAAGTACCAAAATTATAATTTGAGCCACCACAAAACTTTCTGAAATTGTGTTGAAACATTGTTGATTTTCGTGGAATTTTAGTGCATTATTGGTTTAGTTTATTACATTACTGGTTATTATACAACTGGTTGATCTGTATTACATTAGTGGTTGATTGTTACACTACTGGTTAGGTTTTATTACATTACTGATTAATATTACACAACTGGTTATTACATGCCCCCCCCCCCCCCCCACCCCAACCATCGTCTTTTTCAAAATTTCTAAGTCCAGCAGCCTTGTAAAACTGCGAGTATTTTTACTTCAATAATGGGCGACAGTTACTTCAAAAGTGGAGACCTTGTTTTTTTACATCACAAATGGGCGATGGTTACATCAAAAGTGGAGGCCTCATTTTACTTCAAAAGTGGTCGACGGTTACTTCAAAAGTGGTGAGCTACTTCAAAAGTGAGCGCTTTTTACTTCAAAAGTGGTGAGCTACTTCAAAAGTGGTAATTTACTTCAAAACTCGGCGTAACACCTCCCATAAAGTAATATCAGTACCTCTTCAGGTAGAACACGATCTTTTGGAATATCTATTAAAGTGGACAACCTGACCTATAAAGGCCCTGCATTGTGATTCAGCGCCTTATGCTGAGTGTGGATGAGGGATATCTTAGAGAGCCATCAGAGGCGTATTAAAAATTAAAAAAAATAAAACAATGGAAGAGATCTTTGAAGACTATACATAACAGCCAACGGGTTACCGAAAACTGGTGTGGTATCATAGGGGACTTTACAGCTAATTCCTGGGGTAGGCCTGGCATTCTATATAAAGCACGACATTACCATAAATAATGAGCAAACTTTGAATTTGTACTACTCCTGCGGACCTTAAATTAACTTAATGGCCAATTTATACGCACATAAAAGCCTCAAAAGCACCTTGTATTACCGCACTGAGCCCAACCGATGATATTTGATTTGGAACCTCCTTCAAACTTATGATTAAATTGTCAAAAATCGATAAGAAGTACCAAAATTATAATTTGAGCCACCACAAAACTTTCTGAAATTGTGTTGAAACATTGTTGATTTTCGTGGAATTTTAGTGCATTATTGGTTTAGTTTATTACATTACTGGTTATTATACAACTGGTTGATCTGTATTACATTAGTGGTTGATTGTTACACTAGTGGTTAATTTTTATTACATTACTGATTAATATTACACAACTGGTTATTACATGCCCCCCACGCCCCCCCCCCCCCCCCAACCATCGTCTTTTTCAAAATTTCTAAGTCCAGCAGCCTTGCAAAACTGCGAGTATTTTTACTTCAATAATGGGCGACAGTTACTTCAAAAGTGGAGATCTTGTTTTTTTACATCACAAATGGGCGATGGTTACATCAAAAGTGGAGGCCTCATTTTACTTCAAAAGTGGGCGACGGTTACTTCAAAAGTGGTGAGCTATTTCAAAAGTGAGCGCTTTTTACTTCAAAAGTGGTGAGCTACTTCAAAAGTGGTAATTTACTTCAAATCTCGGCGCAACAGAGGCGTCCACCTTTTATGCCCCACAACAACTAACCTACTGTTAGCTAAACTACGGAGTAATATCTGTAATCCCTCCTATCATTAGTTCTTATCGGTCATTTGCTGGTCGCTCATTACCACCACATCTAACATCACTAATCGCTTCTACTGTCTCCGATCACAGGCTTATAGGCCGGGGGGGGCTGCAGCACCCCCCCCCCACCCCCCCCCCCCCCCTCCCGAGCCAACGAAAATCATTTTTCGGGCACTTTCCATACTTTTTTCGGGCAAGTTTGACTGAACTACCCAAGACTATACCCCAGAAACCCAGTCTTAATTAAAGGATTTGCCTCATTTGTCCAAACTTGGACCCAAAGTCTGTTATATAAATTTTTGGTGTGGTACGCAGACTTTGAGTCCAAGTTTGGACTTCCGTTTCATCAGAGTGAGACCGCGTCTAATGATAAAGGGATCAACAAGAATAGCATTGTTTATTCCAGATGATTCCCGACTAGACTCACCCTCAAATCACAGATTTTTTCAAAAATTTCCCCTGGAGAGGGCCGCCTGCTGCAACATGTGGGAGGAAGACACCTCCTCGCAGACATCCGCCTCCACCTGGGCCCCATGTGCCTCAGCGATTCATATGGAATCACTTTTTCGGGCAAAATCTTGCAACCCCCTCTAAAACATTTGTCCCATATGCCTATGTCTCCGAGTACTACAGCTGATCTACCACTCCGCTACTTATACATGCCATTTGCTAAGTTATTGAGCACTATAATTATGCTATCCCTTCAACCGCTTTGACCTATCAGTGCAATGTCTGTCGCCCACTACCACCACAGCTCACATCACTAATTTCTTCTATTGATGGTCTTATAATAATAACACTTTGGACATCCGCTGATTTGTCGCGGTTCTCGGATGAGAAGGCCTTGATTATCCTTTCTTCCCAGCTGTTACCCCCTCCCTGTGCCTCTTCTTTCTTCCCAGCACCCAGACGCTTATTCTTTGATGAGACCTCGAACCTCCCCATTCCCAATCTCTATGATCAGCATGTCAACCTTTTCTTTTCGGTCACCCATTAACCACCTATTCTTCATTCTTTCATCCCACTTCCCCATTATCTTCCCAGTGAGTCGTGTTCTCACGGACAGGTATTTTGGACATTCTAAGAGAGAGTGTTCCAAGGTCTCTATAGCTCCCAAATTACACATTTGACACTCCTTTTCACCGTCTTTCCCAATTTTCCCCCTAAGCTCCAGCGACCTCGACCTCAATTTGAACAGCAGTGACCCCCCCCCCCCACCCCCCACCAAACGTGCCATCTAGGTAATCCTCACCCTTTGGCTTTTCCTTTTCACATAAGCCACCCAATGACCGCTTTGTTTTGACCCCCTCTCGACAATTTCGATTGCAATCCTCCAGGATTCTTTCTCGGACAACTTTCTTCCCCTGGATTGCCCCCTTTTTCTAAGTCTCCGACCTCTATTGAGTAGTTTTCTATAAGCTCCCTCACTTGTCCACTCCACCCCGTTTGGATATTTGAGTCCCAAATGGACTGGAAGATTTGTTCACCTCCATCGGCTCTCGGGGAGATTCAACAGGTAGTTGAGATAACAGAGTTTCATCAAGTCGATCCTGTCCTTGATCCTCATCCAGCCAAGCTCACCCCGGACCGCTTCCAACGCTGCGGCATTACTCGACCATGTTATCCATCGCCCTGCATCATTTTGAAGAATTTCCAGCTTCTTTACTACAGCTACGTTTAGAGGTAGACCCACAATTTCCCAGATAGTTTTTCCCACAAAAAACTTTGTTGAAGCTGTTCCTCCCTAAAAGTTTCAGCTGATTTAGAATTCTCTTCCCCTTTCATGCAGAGTTTATTCGTGTGATTGCAGTATATGCCTCTTCCTGTACTGTTTATACTGACCCCCAAATACTCGTAGTCATCCGTTTCTCCAAATCGAATCAATTTACTGTCACCTTCCGGGATGGAGAAATCGTCCACTTTCCACCTTCGATTAGGCTCTACCATACGACTCACTAGTATAACTTTACTTTTGTTTTCATTAAGTTCGAGTCTCCATTTGTTTCCATATCTCCCAACAAGTTCCAGCATTTTCTCAAGCCCCTCCGCACTTTTCGACACAAGTACCATGTCATCTGCGAAAAATAGCCCTGGTATCTTCATGTTTCCAACTACCACCCCCCTCAGCGCTATGCAGGAGTTCGTCTCCTAGTTCTTTGATGTACAGGGCAAAAGGAATCGGTGAAAGGATGCTCCCCTGCTTGAGGCCTATCTCCATAGGTACCCGTTTTGTTTTTGCGTCACCCAAGCTAAGTTCACTTTGTACATCATTATACAGTGCTTTCACGATACCAACAAACTCCCCACCAAGACCCAAGGCCTCAAGCTTTCGTCACATTCCCACCCTCCATACCCTGTCATATGCCTTTTTGACATCTAAAAAAGCCATAAACAACTTTTTAAACAACTTTTTCTTTGTGGCCTTTGTTAATTCTGTCATTTGTGATAGCGTGAAAAGATGGTCAGACACCATATAGACACCACCAGCAGATTTACGGGATCGTATAGGAATTCCATTATGGAACCACATATGCGGAGTCCCACTAAAGAAATCCCTCTTTTATTATCCATTTCCATGGTCAGTCTGTGTCTGCAAAATCCATTTTCGCAGCATGAGGTCATGATGTCTAACCTGAATCTCCCCATATCCTCATACGATGAAAAACATATTCCATAGATAACCAGTCCCACGTCAACGGGAATCCCGCTAGCAGGAACCCCTTTCTATGGGCAGCCTGTGGCTAAATGATCCTGTTTTCGTCGGATGAGACCACGAGAGAATTCTTCATCGAGGGGTTTCCTCGCGTCCCTCGCGGATTTCTATTCAACACAGGTCAGTATCTTCTGACAGTAGATTACCATATCATTAGTATTCTCAAACACATGATGACCAGGGAGTGTGTGTGTGGGGGGGAGGGGGGGGGGGGGGCTGCAGATTTTTTTCAGACACAAGGCGGAGGTGGATGGATCTGTCGGGCCGGAGAAAATGAATAACCATGCACTGAAATTTACTTATGTTTATCCCTTATTTACCTCACATACACTCTTATCTACCTTAATAGATCACTTAGAACACATGTAGCTCGCTGTGGCGGAGTATTTGTGGTCTGAGAAATATTCAAATGTTATTTGAGAACGAATTGAAATTATACTAGTATGGGTAACCAGTAACGAATCCTATAAAACTTTTACAATTGTATTTTCCACCATTGT
The DNA here is from genome assembly GCA_031216915.1 of Pictodentalium vernedei. Classification (NCBI taxonomy): domain Eukaryota; kingdom Metazoa; phylum Mollusca; class Scaphopoda; order Dentaliida; family Dentaliidae; genus Pictodentalium; species Pictodentalium vernedei. The sequence goes on from CM062296.1 coordinate 252,574,948, forward strand.
ATTTTCTACATGATAAGATAAATGACCAAAAATTAATCATTTGTAGTTTTAAAGACGTGGCAGTTTACCGGTATGTGTGTAGATAGGTGGTACCGGCGGGTAAATTGCCACACCTTTAAAACTAACAATGATTTTTTTTAACCATTTATAGCCGTATAGAAAAAAATATATAATTTTAGAAAATACAATTGTAATTGCTTTATAGGACTGTTGTTTTAACACAGGATTTTACAACAATAACATCCGATAACACGCTCAAAATTATGTTGGAGTTAGATTGGATGATCAGTCACGTTAAGGCATAGTTTGTATCACAGAATAAGTACCTAAATGCATATGATTGAATCATATCATTTATTTTTATTAAAATCAGCTGTCAAACATGTGTTGTGCCAAAGGTCAATAATAATGGTGAAAGCTAAATGGTGTGGGAGGATTACACATATAATTATAAGCGGAGCAAGATTGGGAACAAGAATGAACATGGAATACGTTTGGGGTGGTATTCTTAATAAAAACATAAGTAAAAAAACTTGAAAAAGTGTCAAATATGGATACATGGATGTGGGTCCCAAATTTTGCAGAGGATAAATACATATTTTTTGCAAGTAGAGGGTGGTGGGTACCATGAGGTCGGAAACAATTTTTTACGGCCTTGTGTCTGATTTTTTTTCAGACCCCCCCCCCCCCCCCCGACACACACACACACACGCACTCGTGAGCCCACGGAGAATCACTCCATGAAGTATTTCCCCATGCTCCCATGACGAAGCTTATTTGAGTGGCAAAAGGAAAAAACATGTTTTTGAGAAGATTTACTGAAATTATGGGTTTTGTGGCTATGTCTTAAGCAGTGGGAGGGGATTGAAATTGTTTGAGGCAACCTTGAGTATGGGACCTAAGAATTATATATTTCAGACTTGGTCAAAACCAGCCAATGTTTTCTAGAAAGAGAAAATGAGGGCGTGGTACCCAAAACTCTCCCTCCCCAAAACTGCTGAAAATGTGGTCCGTCACACTTGCCTTGAACAATCGAGTATTCTGATCTCTACAAAAAGCTAAATACCAAATGCCAAGTGTTTCTGATCATTGGTTGAAGAGAAGAAGATTTCAAAAAGTGTTGGGGCATTTGGGCTAGACCCCAGTAGGGTACAGAATTTCCCTTGGACAATCATAAGAGGGAAGCCCCCAAAACATAGTCTGCTAAATTTAGTTGAATTTGGACAGGCTGTTTCATAGATAATGAAAACAAAAAGCTTACGGACACGGAAGCAGGGCCGAGCTGATAGAAAAGGCTCCACTTACTCTTATCACAACGGCTAATAAAATAAAACAAGAATAACAACGAACAAATTAGTACAGTGGCGGATACAGGGGGGGGGGGGGGGGTAGATAGGGGGGATTTCCCTCCCTTTGATATTTGAAAAAAATTGTGATAAAATAATGAACAATTTTCTCTTGAAAATTTTTTATGTTTGAGGCCAGAATGCCACCAGAGGCCACCTCAGAGCATCTAAAAATCAAAAAATTTCTGGGGGTAGAACCTCCGCCCCCAGACCCCCTCTTCGTGCACGTGCCCTCGGCATGTGCGATTTCCACCCCCCCCCCCCCCTTTCAATCCTGGATCCGCCACTGTAGTAAGTAGACAACCAACAGTTTAAATACTAGCTCATTATTGCAACGCAGGCTAGCGAGTGAGTAGATAACCAACTGTTTTAATACTAGTTCAATATTGCAACTCAGGCTAGGGTGCAAGACATAAAACGTCTGTTACGACCCGTAATGTAATAAATGCCCATAATGTAATACCTACCCATAATGTAATACAAAAACGACCCATAATGTAATAAAGGCCAGAATGCCACCAGAGGCCACCTCAGAGCATCTAAAAATCAAAAAATTTCTGGGGGTAGAACCTCCGCCCCCAGACCCCCTCTTCGTGCACGTGCCCTCGGCATGTGCGATTTCCACCCCCCCCCCCCCCCCTTTCAATCCTGGATCCGCCACTGTAGTAAGTAGACAACCAACAGTTTAAATACTAGCTCATTATTGCAACGCAGGCTAGCGAGTGAGTAGATAACCAACTGTTTTAATACTAGTTCAATATTGCAACTCAGGCTAGGGTGCAAGACATAAAACGTCTGTTACGACCCGTAATGTAATAAATGCCCATAATGTAATACCTACCCATAATGTAATACAAAAACGACCCATAATGTAATAAAAAACGACCCATAATGTAATAAATGTAATAACGTGTAATAAATGTTAGGCGCCCATAATGTAATAAAAGAGAAAAAACAAAAATCAAGCTTAGAATTTTATTACATTACGGGCCTGGATGAGTGTAATTTGTATCTATTTTTTTTTTTAATTTTATTACATTATGGGCGCCTAACATTTATTACACGTTATTACATTTATTACATTACGGGCCGTTTTTTATTACATTATGGGTTCGTATTACATTATGGGTCATTTTTGTATTACATTATGGGTAGGTATTACATTATGGGCATTTATTACATTACGGGGGATTTCCCTCCCTTTGATATTTGAAAAAAATTGTGATAAAATAATGAACAATTTTCTCTTGAAAATTTTTTATGTTTGAGGCCAGAATGCCACCAGAGGCCACCTCAGAGCATCTAAAAATCAAAAAATTTCTGGGGGTAGAACCTCCGCCCCCAGACCCCCTCTTCGTGCACGTGCCCTCGGCATGTGCGATTTCCACCCCCCCCCCCCCCTTTCAATCCTGGATCCGCCACTGTAGTAAGTAGACAACCAACAGTTTAAATACTAGCTCATTATTGCAACGCAGGCTAGCGAGTGAGTAGATAACCAACTGTTTTAATACTAGTTCAATATTGCAACTCAGGCTAGGGTGCAAGACATAAAACGTCTGTTACGACCCGTAATGTAATAAATGCCCATAATGTAATACCTACCCATAATGTAATACAAAAACGACCCATAATGTAATAAAAAACGACCCATAATGTAATAAATGTAATAACGTGTAATAAATGTTAGGCGCCCATAATGTAATAAAAGAGAAAAAACAAAAATCAAGCTTAGAATTTTATTACATTACGGGCCTGGATGAGTGTAATTTGTATCTATTTTTTTTTTTAAATTTTATTACATTATGGGCGCCTAACATTTATTACACGTTATTACATTTATTACATTACGGGCCGTTTTTTTATTACATTATGGGTTCGTATTACATTATGGGTCATTTTTGTATTACATTATGGGTAGGTATTACATTATGGGCATTTATTACATTACGGGTCGTAACAAGTGTGTTTGGCTACTTATGACACATTCTACGCCTTCGTCAATGCTGCCAATGGCCCCTGTGTCGAACACAGCCAGGATGGACTGCAATCATCATATTCAACCGGCTGTTCACTTTCACAAAAGCAATATGGGTAGCAGGTTCCTACTGTAAATAAATGCAAGCAATTCTGGCCAAAGTTGGTGGGGCAGAGGGTGGGGTGCGGTGCGGTGGGGTTTGGGTGCACAATAACCGCATAGTGGGTGGGGGGCGTATAATGTGGGATACAAGGAAAAGATAGAACAGAGGCAAGCCGTTGAGTCAATCGGCGCTGAGGAATATCGGGAGGCGATATGGTGAGTGTACTGGTATTGGGATGGGGAATATCCCATAGCTCGATGGATTTGGATTAGGCTACTTTGCTCCAAATTAAGCGTACAATCTATCCTCTGTCTCTCCAATTTTCACTACCTGAACAAATTAGACATTTCCCTGTACTGTACTACTATAAGTTCATGTCGCACCCTCCGCACCTTGAAACCAATGAGCCCGATCCCAGGATGACACTTAATAACGACCAGATCATATTCCCGATCCTGTGATCACATGTGTCAAGTAATATTATCAGTCCACCACACGGACTACCACTTAAACCACCTACAGTTCTTGACAGTTCCTGGCGGTTGGTAGGAACTTCCTGCCAACCGCCTACTCTATCACACCGACTATTCACGTGTTCATTCCCGCTATTGCGTCATCTTCTCCTAGGCTACACTCAAATATACGTAGCTAAACACCAGGAGTAACATGGGCATATCCGTTTGACCGCGCGGTGTCACCTTGACCATCAAACCGGTGACCTTGAACCTGTGTATGGGCCGATTTTCATGAAACTTGGTGTGTGGTTCGGGCGCCCAAGAATTTCGCCACACCCGATGCCCGTCATGTGTGACCTTGATTGATATTCACACCGTTGACCTTGAACCTGTATCTCGGCTCATGCTGGGCCGACTTTCGTGAAACTTGGTATGTGAGAGCAGTTCGGGTCTCTCTCTCTCTCTCTCTCTCTCTCTCTCTCTCTCTCTCTCTGTCAATATATATATATATATATATATATATATATATATATATATATATATATATATATATATATATATATAAGAGAGAGACAGAGAGAGACAGAGAGAGAGAGAAAGAGAGAGAGAGAGAGAGAGCCCTGAACTACTCCCACATACCAAGTTTCATGAAAATCGGCACAGCATGAACCGAGATACAGGTTCAAGGTCAACGGTGTGAATATCAAGGTCACACATGACGGGCATCGGGTTTGGCGAAGTTGTTGGGCGCCCGAACCACACACCAAGTTTCAGAAAAATCAGCACAGCAGGAGCCGATACAAGGTTCAACGTCACCGGTTTGATGGCCAAGGTAACACCACACGGCCAAACGGATAGGCCCATGTTACTCCTCGTGTCTAGCTACGTATATGTTTGAGTGTAGCTTAGGAGAAGATGACACAATAGCGGAGATGAACACGCGAATAGTCGATGTGATAGAGTAGGCGGATGGCAAGAAGTCCCTGCCAACAGTTTAAGTGGTAGTCCGTGTGGTGAACTAATAATATTACTTGACACATGTGATCACAGGATCGGGAATATGATGTGGTCGTTATTAAGTGTCATCCTGGGATCGAGCTCATTGGTTTCCAGGTGCGGTGGGTGTGACATGAACTTATAGTAGTACAGTACAGGAAAACGACTAATTTGTTCAGGTAGAGAAAATTGGAGAGACAGAGGATAGATCGTACGCTTAATTTGGAGCAAAGTAGCCTAATCAAAAATCCCATCGAGCTATAGGATATCCCCTATCCCAATACCAGTACACTCACCATGTCGCCTCCAGATATTCCTCTGCGCCGCTTGACTCAACGTCTTGCTTCTGTTCTACCTCTTCCTTGTATCCCACACTACCCCCCCCCCCCCCCCACCACCGCTATCCGGTCTTTGTGCACCCAAACCCCACCGCACCCACTCCACCCTTTGCCCCACCAACTTTGGCCAGAGTTACTTGCATTTATTAACAGTAGGAACCTGCTACCCACATTGCTTTTGTGCAGGTGAACAGTCGATCGATTATGATGATTGCAGTTATAAATGACCATCCTGGAATCAAAATTATTGAATGTCTGGTAAGGTAGACCTATATAGTTGTGGCACGGCAGTAGAGGCTATCGAGGATGTCGTTTGCGTGGGTGGTACAAATAGAAGAGGGATAATGCCTGTCACTCAGAGCAGAGTATACCCGCCCCAGGTACCGGAATACTCTCCATTGAAATCCCAACACACCCACAGATGTTGGCTATGTACGGCATAGGGGCCGTTGGCAGCATTGACGGAGGCGTAGGATGTGTCATAAGTAGCCGAACGCATTGCTGGAGTGAAGAGAAAAAAAACAAAAATCAAGCTTAGAATTTTATTACATTACGAGCCTGGATGAGTGTAATTTGTATCTATTTTTTTTAATTTTTATTACATTATGAGCGCCTAACATTTATTACACGTTATTACATTTATTACATTATGGGTCGTTTTTTATTACATTATGGGTTCGTATTACATTATGGGTCGTTTTTGTATTACATTATGGGTAGGTATTACATTATGGGCATTTATTACATTATGGGTCGTAACAAACGTCACTGTTCAGTGGTGGACTTCCGGAGGTATTGGCTTGGAGGATTTCAAACCAAAGGGTAACCGCGTTTCTGTTACAAGTTGCTACAAGTGAAGAGACTGGCGGACTGTGGTTGCAGAAATGCAATAAGCTCGTTGCCAATCGTCCATCTTTGGCATTAATGGTATGTAAGGTCAAGATCGCGGCTCACATCGGAATAATACCTACCGTAAACTAACCTATCGGGCTTATAAAAGGTTGTGCAACAGACAAATTACCTTATAGTAAAGTAAACAAAAAAAAAATCATAATTATTGTAACCAAGTGATTTGAATCGCTAGAAATGAGGGAGTTTTTAGTGTCTGCCCGAAATTACACTCGACCTTGCATATTATTAACATCAAATATGGCCGATTGACAATGAGCTTATAGATAGCTAGAAGATGAGGACCCTTAATTCTGCCACTTAACCAGGCCACTGCACGATCGATCGGGTCACTTGTAACGAACAATCTTGATAGAATTTCGGCGTCCAGTCATTAACTTGCCCATAAAAGTAACCGTATGGTGGCCTATTGTCCAAATCTCCCCCATATTCTGAGTGGGCTCAGCTTTGCGTGTTAAAAGGAAGGCCTTATTTCATTCCAACCGGGAAGTGAACATTGGTGAGTGCAAAAATTGTCACAGACCTGGGTACATATCGATGGCCAGTAAAATGTACAAGTCTATGACTGACGGAAACTACATGGTCAGGTTACTCAGTTATTGGGCTATGGGATTCAAGAATAACCAGGAAATTAATTCACAAATTATGACTGGCCTACGGCAGCCTACTGCTGCCACATTGTAATAACCTTCAGTTGGTAACATGTTTTGTTCAAGTTACAAGCTTGGCAATTCAAGTTAGCTCACTTGATTTAACAAGCTACTGACTCGACAAAACATGTTACCTAACTTGACAAAACAAGGTAATACCGAATACAGTTATTAACAGAAAGTCGCTGCCGTAGTACATGTACACCAATCCGATGTATAGTCATGTACATTTGCAATAACGTATAGACACTGGTCAGGTTATATCAACATGAAGAAAGTGGGATACACGCTTTCTGCTTCTGCATGCAGTTGCTACTAGTAAAAGGACAAGATTGTGCCTGCAAGATTGTTCAGAAGTAAATAAATATAACAATCCACATGTTGAGATTTAAAGTAACTAACTTGTTTAAACAAATTACTTAGTTGTTTAAACAAGTTATTAACTTGTTTAAACAATTTAGCTAAGTTGTTTAAACAAGTTACTATCTTGTTTAAACAAGTTATCGATGTTGGTTAAACAAGTTCATAACTTGTTTAAACAGGTTAGCAACTTGTTTAAACAACTTAGCTAACATGTTTAAACAAGTTAGCGTAGTTGTTTAAACAAGTTACTACGTCTGCAACATGAACGCGTCTATTAACTTAACTATTAAAACTTGTTCAAGAATAATGAAAAACGAAATATATTCACGAAAAGATTACTTCAAAATAATTGCTTAATATGCTTAAGCCGATAAAAGTCCCCAAGGCTTTGTCCGCCTTGCATTTAAAAGGAAAAGTATATAATATGCTTCATCTTATTAAAGAAAAAATGACCGAACAATCGGAGATGATCAGAAATAATCTAAATGAATTCGACAAGTTTAGGTGGTTTCAAACTGCATGTATTCATGCATCATTAGTTATTTCCATGTAAGTTTGGTTATCCTGTACCAACCTGGCCCCTTACTTAGCACCGGCTCGAGCGTAATATATGCGTACCACCATCCTTTGTTCCCAGCTATGTACGTCTTTAGACTGATTGCCAACCCACTAAACTTGCCTGCCTTTCTTAATACACTTGCCACTGAGATGGTGGTTGCCCCATGGGTTAATTTTAAATCAAAAACCAGAGATGGTCGCACAAACAAAGTCCATTTGAACATTGCGACGAGCTGACTATCTCTTGCCAGAAAATGCGACACCATTTCCCTGTACAACTTACTTACCATACTAAATTTGCCCGCCTGGCTTACATCAGTCAATAGCACGAAGTTGATTATCAATTGATGTATTTCAGGGGGCAACGGCGGAAACACGTCACTCTCACAACTCTCTGCCCTGCGTTCCCGATCATCACCTAAAACACCTCCTCTCCCGTCATCACTTTCGCTGAAGACACCCAAGACGTCACTCTCCCAACTCTCTGGACTACGTTCCCGATCATCGCCTAATACCAGTCCTCTCCCGACGTCACTCTCGCTAAGGACACCCAACACGTCCCTCTCACAACTCTCTGCTCCACGTTCCCGATCATCACATAACACTAGTCCCCTCCCGTCGTCACTTTCTGCACTACGTTCCAGATCATCACCTAACACCAGTCCCCTCCCGTCGTCACTCTCTGCACTACGTTCCCGATCATCACCTGAAACCCATCCTCTCCCGTCGTCACTTTCGCTGAAGACACCCAAGACGTCACTCTCATAACTCTCTGCACTACGTTCCCGATCATCGCCTAACACCAGTCCTCTCCCGTCGTCGCTCTCGCTAAAGACACCCGACACGTCACTCTCACAACTCTCTGCACCACGTTCCCGATCATGACGTAACACCGTTCCCCTCCCGTCGTCACTTTCTGCACTACGTTCCCGATCATCACCTGACACCAGTCCCCTCCCGTCGTCACTCTCTGCACTACGTTCCCGATCATCGCCTAACACCAGTCCTCTCCCGTCGTCGCTCTCGCTAAAGACACCCGACACGTCACTCTCGCAACTCTCTGCACCACGTTCCCGATCATGACGTAACACCGTTCCCCTCCCGTCGTCACTTTCTGCACTACATTCCCGATCATCACCTGACACCAGTCCCCTCCCGTCGTCACTCTCTGCACTACGTTCCCGATCATTGCCTAACACCAGTCCTCTCCCGTTGTCACTCTCGCTAAAGACATCCGACACGTCACTCTCACAACTCTCTGTACCACGTTCCCGATCATCACCTAACACGAGCCCCATCCCGTCGTCACTTTCTGCACTGCGTTTCCGATCATCACCTAACACCACTCCTCTCCCGTCGTAACCAAACACATCACTCTCGTGGCTCTCTGGACCACGTTCCCTATCACCATCCGACACCACTTCTCTGCCGTCGTCCTCAACGCCCAACACCCCTAAATGAACCTGATTTTCACGCATTTCGCTTGAATTGTTAATATTATCAGAAACGTCACTTAACATGCCAGAGAGGCTCATATAGTGCTCGCCGTGTCCTTCGGGAAAATGACCAAGTGTTATAGACGGAATGTTTCTATCAAAAACGCCGCTGGGAGATGAGACTACCGTGTATTCGACCCCATGGGTGGAAAGCACAATGCAGTTGATATTAAACATCTCAACTACACGCTGAAGTGTAATATGATCGCCGTATGACCCTTCTTCGGACATACGTTCAATGTACATGTGCACATTCTCGTCAGGAACGAATGACTGAAGGGGATTCCCGTCGCGAGTGAACTAGTTATGTCGCATATCTTGAGTTACTTCTCTCCTCAATGTTTCTGCCGATCTATGTATGCCAATCATATTCAACTGATCGGCCAACGCACTGAATTGGCAGTCGCCATTGCCTGGTGGGTTCAGAGAGACAGTGAAGCCCATATCCTCAAAAGCGCCGACACGGTCTTCATGCGTTAGCACATGGTAGTATTTCTGACGAGCTAGACTCCTTTGTGACTGCAGTTTGTCTGTATTCTTGCAGGTATCGGCTTGGTTGAAACTAGCGATGTCGCTGATCGAGAACCAGTTCAGTTGGTGTCCCGGCACCACTCTTAGTTTGTATCTACCCGCTTTTAAATTCCTTTGAACAACGACGCCTTCAACGACATGGAGTTTAGATGACGTTTTAGATCTTTTTGACGTTCTCACTAGCACATGAGTGCCTATGTCATATACAGTTGGTGGGTGGTATCTTTGGGCCGCTCTTATCATTCGGTCCGCCAGCCGTTTTGTCGCTTTTGCGGCGTTACGCCGTATACTGTCCCGTATTCTCTTGCATCTTTCTTGGTCAGTTTCGGCGAGCGGGCTTGATGCCTTGGGAGGAGGATCGTCACAGTTTATCATTGTGTTGTATTTTCTAGACCTCGAATGGCGAATGCCAGGCTAAACACTCCTTTGGGTCGTTGTTGAGTGTCGTTTCCAGATCACCAAGTTTCTCAACCCAATTGATGCCGGAAGCTCTCACAGAATCATACAAAAGTTTCTTCCGAAGAGTTCGATGAGAGCGTTCGATTTTTCCCTGGCTTTCGGGGTGATAAGCCCTACTACAGACAGTCTTTACTTTCAGCTTTTGTAACAAATTCTTAACCTTTCCTTTAAACTCGGTCCCACGGTCACTCTGGACAATCTGTGGTGGACCATATAGGCGAAATATGGTATCAAGTTCATTGGCGACATCATAGCTATGTTTTGAAGCAAGCGGTCTCAAATATGTGAATCGGCTGAACACGTCAATAACTGAAAGTACATATTTGAATGTTTTTTCTCCAAAATCAATCTCTGCCATGAACACCAGATCAATTTGAAGCCGTTCCATTACTTCTGTGGCTGTTATTGGGGTCAACCTAGGACGGTTCGTGAATTTAACATTTAAGCGCTGATATAATTTGGATTTGCCCAATATGTTCCTTATACGATGCTCACTTATTCCAGAACATTGACGTTTCAACCTTTTGAAGACAGTTCTCACTCCTGTTCCTTTTGATTGTTTGAACGACTGCTTAATTTGTTTTGTCAGATCTTTCTTCTTGACCACCCGCTTACCCCTCAAGTACAATATATCACCAACAACTTGCAGATGTTCCTTCCATCTGCACCACTTCAGTAAGATTGATCTGTGAAAACGTGTGCGTTCCTTAACTGGTATACCGAGTTTACCATATGACTTTGCTAGTTGAAGGAATATGTCATACGAATTGTCATCCAGGGGGTGTTTAGTTGCCTGAACCAGTAAACAAATCCCAACCAGAGCAATGGAAGCCAAAACTTTGGTGGCCTGCTGCATACTGAGCATCCGAATTTATCTGGAACGAGATAACAATCATTTTGTTAAAATTCGAACAATAAATGCACTACAGATCGGATTTTAGAAAGACCTTGACCGAGATGTTAAATTACAAAGAGAATCAGAGGTGTGACTGTCTTGATGGGTTAAGAATAACCCCCCCCCCCCCCCCAACCCTCCACCTCCGCGTTAAAATTGGGCTCCATTCGACAATTCCAAAGCGAAATGGACAAAAACCCTGCCAAAATAAGTCAGCCCAATTTCTAAATCGCAGATAATATTTTTAGACTTCAATATCGCCGGATCCGATAGTAGTTATTGGCCGAGCCAGAGTTTCATGAAAAACGAATTAACATCGGCCAGGTCAAGAACAAACTGCAGACATAAGGACGGTAAGAGGGACGGACGAGCTGAACCTTATATACCCCTGCAAAGATTTCACTTTGGCGAGCATACACATTTACAATACGATTGAAGTAGTATGACACGTACACTACCTTGTCTTTTTACCGGGATCCCGGAAGTGACGTCAAATCGCCTTGCATTGTCGGTGTCACGCGGGTTGTCATGGTAGCGCGCGAGAGAGGTAATTTTGCGACGTCATCATCATGGTGATGGGTGGTGTTAGTGCGCATGCGCAGATCGTGTGGTTAGGGTGACCCATTTTACCGTCGTCCATTTTGTATATAGGAGGCATCCATCTTGGGTTCTATGGTGGCACGTGGTTGGTATGTGACCCAATGGCCTACAAAATGATAGAGGTATGTTATGGAACCATGTTCGATTGAACAGGAGGATAACGAATTACTCAAACGATCCCAACAATGACCGGAAATCACAGAAAATGATTTTATTTGGTAGGGGTTCTCTTATAATTCCACCGAAACGAACCTGTCCAGTTAAACACATAGTGCTATAAAGCTCCCAAAGGGACTGTTCGATTGTTCCATAGTATACTCCAGAACAGCCTCCCATTTGGTGGGACGGTCTTCTGCCTTTTCTTATTATGTTTAGGTTCTTGCCTGTTCTCTCTATTCCCACGAATTGTGTGGTACATTCCTGTTCTAGTTCTGAACTACCTATAATATGTAATCCGGCCTGTTCTACCTATGTTATGACTTATATCTGCTCCAGTATACCAATTACTGGCTATTCCCAGCTGCCCCTGTATGACCATGCTCCTTCGTAGATTCAAATTTTACCCGCGAACGGTTGATGTTTCCAATGGCATCGTTACGTCAATGTGTCCACTCGACGCAGTTGATGTCTACTGTGCAATCCCAAAGTACACTGTGTGGGTCATTGTAGTATCAGGCTTCTCGTACAGACGTGACATGGTAGTATAGTATGGTCTGGTTGTACCCTTGTCAGTCTACTATTATCCTTTCGTACTTCTAACCCACTGAATGTGTTTTGCCAGCATGTCGTGCTATAGTTAGTACGTAATGTTAGCTTATGTGGATTGTGTGGGTATGCTTGATTGTCTAGAATAGCCGTAGAGGATGAACTGTCTGTTTACTAACACCACCCCTAATGAACTACAGTTTCGACGATATGTACCCATGTGCCGCATGTGCTGTATTGGATAGACAGGCAAAGGTCAAACTAGCATCCACTTGGTCAATGAACTATAGGCAGATACGAGCTAAGCGGATTTGGGCAATAACTGAATACTGCTAAGAATTGGTCGAGGGCTCAGATCAGGTCCACACAAAGCTAGGTCTAGGTCTAATGGTATGATAGTTTAGTTTAGTTTAAACATATTTTATTGCCATAAATGCAACAGGATCGGAGAACAAGTTATACAACTTAAACAAACTCCTTTCCCGTACAAAGAATAACTTATTATAATGCGGCAAGAACATAGAATAAACTGATTACACAAAATACGAACTACAAACGAAATATGAACTGATAATTTAGAGAAAGGAGGAAGTGAATAGAAGATGAGAGGTAAAAGGTGATCAGGCTATCGTGAAGTAGCATACCTTGATGGCAGAGGGGGTGCATAGTTTTCGAAAAGACTGTTGAATGTGATTCGCCATATCGTAATGTGATGCTGATCAAGCAAAACGCCTGCTAGTGATTATGAAAGATTGTACTTTTTGAAATAATAAAACATTCTGCGATACCGACAAATTTGTAATTCCGTAGAGCAAATCATTAACACAAGTTATATTGCAGAAACTTATGGCATTTATCATTACGAGCCGCTGAGTATGATACTTAGGACAATTAAAAAAGAAATGGCTGGCATTTTCGGATTCGTGACCACATTCATAATGTGGGTCTGCGCAAATGTAGTTAAGGAATTTGTCCTGGTTTAGATCGCTGCAACCATTGCGTAATCTACAATGCATAATATTTGCTTTTCTATTTCCAGCCAGGAAATAAACTGGAGGTTTGGGTACAGGGTCTCTAGATGAAAAGTGCTGTTCAAATTCACTTAGGGTAGATGCATCTTTGGCGGTTCTGGGAAGACGGTTCCACAATTCTAATGTTGAAGGAAAAAATGACTTTTTGAAGTGTTCCGTCCTACACAAGAATGAATTATAGTCAGAAGCGTTCCGAAGATTATAGGACGCACTGTCACCAATACGCGTTGGAAGATGTTCAAATAGGAACTCGGGTGATTCGTGATTAATAATCTTATACATAGTACAGAGTCTGTGGAACCTTCTTCGGTCACCCAAAGTTTTCCAACCAAGTTCAAGTAAAACTGAATCGGACGAAGTTGAACGGTTTAACCCTGTTATTATTCTGGCAGCGTCGAACTGGAGTCTATCGATTCTTTTTAATAAGTAGTCGGGGGCGCAATCCCATACAATATCTCCATAGTCCAAAAGTGGAAGTATAAACACTAAATAAATTTGCTCTAAGGTTTTCCTTGGGAGCATAAATTTTAATTTCCGGAGTTGTGAGAGTCTTGCGTTTACTTTTTTTACAAATATCCGCAATATGTTTGTCCCAGCCTAGGTTGGTTTGCAAGTGTAGTCCGAGATGTTTGTGACAATCAGTAAGGGTAACGGGGCAATTATTGAAACGTAATAATGGCTCAAATGTGGCCGAGCGATTATATGTAAAGTAAACAGCTTCAGTTTTGTTGGGGTTAAATGTTACAAGCCATTTCTGTGACCAAACATGAATAGTATCGAGATCTTTATTTAGGGCGGATGCAACCTCTTGTTGTTGTTAAGGCATGTATCATCTGCAAAGAGCCTCGCAAGTGAATCAAGTGATTCGGCAATGTCGTTGACATAAATTAGAAATAAAAAAAGGTCCTAAAACAGATCCTTGAGGAACACCGGCAGTTATCGTGGAGTATGGGGAATAAGTGTTGTTTACTAGGACTCTCTGTTTCCTGTGTGTTAAATAGTTTTGAAACCATTCTAATAAATTACCAGTAATCCCATATTGCTGAAGTTTAAAGATAAGTCCCCTATGCCACACCCTCTCGAAGGCTTTTGATATATCACAGAATATTGCACAGGTAACAAGACGCTTGTCTAAAGATAGACATAACGAGTGATATAGTTCTAGGAGTTGATATATTGTGCTGTGGCCAGGAAGAAATCCTGACTGGTATTTGTATATCAGATTATTATCGTAGAAGTGTGCGAAAACATGTTTTAGGACCACTTTCTCAAACACTTTACCTAATATTGGAAGTAAGGATATTGGTCTATAGTTTTTACATGCAGATGGATCTTTATGTTTGAAAAGTGGAATGACGTTTGCTTTTTTCCAATCGTCGGGAAAGACGCCTTTGTCTATGCTTTGTTGGAATAATATTTTTAATGGGACTGCTACAGTTTTCGAGGTATCCTTTAACATTCTTACACTGATATCGTCATGACCATGGGCCTTGTTAGACATAAGTGATTTGATTGCCCAGACAATATCACTTTCTTCGATGTTAACAGTTGTTAATTTCACGTTACACCGACTGTTGAATTGTGGGAGACTATGGTTGCTATCGTCAATTGTACTGTTTTTAAGGAACGTTGCATTTAGGATTTCTGACTTCTCGAAGCTATCAGTAATTAAGTTATTTGGGTCATTGGTATCGCCATTGTACAGTGGGGGAATTGATTTCATCTTGGTTTTGTTTAAGAGGTCTTTGCTGACATGCCAGAAGTATTTTGGTGATGGGGAGTTGGGGGGTATGATCGTCATGTATAGCCAAACATAGGGCTCACAGTAGATTAATTTTAACCAGCCGTAGCATAATACAAAGCTCTAGGCTAGCAAGTACTACTAAGGCTAATAGGAGATCAAGATGGTCCAGACAACTCATCTTGTACTTCCGTACAGGATAACCAAGAATACCCCACAGCACAACACCACAGTAGTATGTCATGCACGTTTCGGGCCTGATCTTATGGACCCCGGAAGTGACGTCATGCCGCGGTGCATTGTGGGCGTTAGGTGGGTTGTCATGGTAACACGCGTGAGCGGTCATGTTGTGACGTCATCCCATGGTGACACGTCGTGTCACTGCGCATGCGCAACGTGTGTTGTTAGGGTGACACGCGTTTCCGTGAGCCATTTTGTATATAGGACGCCCTCATCTTGGTTTTTATGATAGCACGTGGTTGCTAGGTGACCCAAAATCCTCTAACAGTGCGGGGTATATTTGGAATATATTTCTATATTTCTATACCCTATATTTGGAGGGTACGTTCGACTGAACGGGAGTATAACGAATCACCCAAATGAGCCCGATAATCACCGGAAATCACCGAAACGGGCCCGTATTCTCTTAGAATACTCCTGGTATGTGACACAAAACCCTCTAACAGGACGGGGGTATATTTGGAGGTACGTTCGATTGAACGGGAGTATAACGAATCACCCAAATGAGCCCGATAATCACCGGAAATCACCGAAACGGGCCCGTATTCTCTTAGAATACTCCTGGTATGTGACACAAAACCCTCTAACAGGACGGGGGTATATTTGGAGGTACGTTCGATTGAACGGGAGTATAACGAATCACCCAAATGAACCCGATAATCACCCCAAAACGGACGCGTACTCACCTAGTATGTGACCCTAATAGTAGCACGTAGTGGTATAGGGCCTCTAATAAGACAGGGGTTTGTTCGGAGGGTATGTTCGTTTCAATGGGAGTATTATCAATCACCCAAATTACCCCTATAATCACCGGGAATCACCTATAATTTGCACTGTTAGGGACATATTCCTGGTCAGGACTTTCGTAGAACCCTAGAGGAAAAACTACTACTAATCTACTACTTCCCCTACTATTACCACTACAGTACTACCAGTACGACTATTACTACTAATACTAATACTACTACTGCATACCTACTACTACCACTACTAATATTACTACAAACACAACCACCACTTCCACTATTAACCACTATTACTACCACTACTGCCATTGTTACGAGTGTTACTTCTACTTCTAATACATCACATACACCACATAAGCACATACGAAGAAAATGGGGCGCCAAAGCCAACCCTGTTCTAGAATGGGGTGCCGAAAGGGGTTCCATAATTGGGCTTCCGGATATATAAATAAATATATAAAAAAATAAATAAATCTATTAAATAAAAATAATAAATATATAACAGGAGCACAACCACCACTACTACTAATAACTACTACTACTACTACTATTGCTACCAGTGCTACTTCTAATACAGCACATACAGCACATAAGCACACATTGAATGTGCCGATATATGTTTGTGTGTAAATGCACATTATGCGCACAACACACACGGCACATTAGCACATACGAAGAAAAAGGGGGTACCAAAGTCAACCCTGTTCTAGGATGGGATGCCAAAAGGGGTTCTGTATTTAGGAGTCTAGATAAATGAATAATTATATAAATTGTGGTATGACTGCTATCTTCTCTGTTGTCTACTTATATCTGACTATTCCTGATTTGCCCAGGCTGCTATGCCCCTGTACATTAGTGGATTCAAATCTTTCTTAGCCTGTTCTATCGTGATATGACTGCCACTTCAGTCTACCCATAACCATCTGTCCATGGCTTCTCCTAAGTGATATATGGCTCTCCACCTACCTATACATTATACCTGGGTTGTGTGTACCAATGGTGGTCTAGTACATTATGTGAGTACAACACATAGACACATACGAAGAAAAGGGATTCTATAGGTGTAGTAAGAGATTAGAAAGGGATTTCACGGAACGTGGGATTGGTGTCTGATGCGATGAGCTTGTGTGCTACGTGTGCAAATGCACAATGTGCGTTAACACACAAGCACATATCGACACATCTGATGTGTCGATTTGTGCTTTTGTGCAATTCCACAATGTGCGCACATCACACACAGCACATAGACGCATACGGTCAAAAAGGGGAGCCGAAGACTAGCCAGTTATAAGATGGGGTGCTGCAAGTGGGGTTCTCCAAAATGGGATTCAGTGATTTGGATTCGTACCCAATTTCATAAAATGTGATTCCGTGATAGGGAATAAACTCTCGAGGGTATAAAAAGGGTACATTTTTTCTTTTTTAACAGAGAAGATAGCAGTCATACCACAATTTATATATTTATTCATTTATCTAGACTCCTAAATACAGAACTCCAAATGTCACCCCATCCTAGAACAGGGTTGACTTTGGCGCCCTTTTCTTCGTATGTGCTTATGTGCGGCATATGATGTGCGCACATTGTGCGTTTACACACAAGCATATATCGGCACATTCATTGTGTGCTTATGTGACGTATTAGACATAGCACTGGTAGCAATGGTAGTAGTAGTAGTAGTAGTAGTGGTTAGTAGTGGTGGTTGTGTTCCTGTTATATATTTATATAGCTGTTATTTTTAATTAATATATTTATTTATTCTGTTTATATATTTATTTATATGTACGGAAGCCCAATTACGGAACTCCTCTCGGCACCCCATCCTAGAACTGGGTTGACTTTGGCGCCCCGTTTTCTTCGTACGTGCTTACGTGCCGCATGTGATGTGGTATATATCGACACATTCATTGTGTGCTTATGTGATGTATTAGACATAGCACTGGTAGCAATGGTAGTAGTAGAGGTAGTAGTGGTGGTTGTGTTCCTGTTATATATTTATATAGTTATTATTTTTATTTAATATATTTATTTATTTTGTTTATATATTTATTTATGTGTACGGAAGCCCAATTACGGAACTCCTTTCGGCACCCCATCCTAGAACTGGGTTGACTTTGGCGCCCTGTTTTCTTCGTATGTGCTTATGTGCCGCATGTAATGTGCGCACATTGTACGTTTACACACAAGCATATATCGGCACATTCATTGTGTGCTTATGTGATGTATTAGACATAGCACTGGCAGCAATGGTAGTAGTAGAGGTAGTAGTGGTCAGTAGTGGTGGTTGTGTTCCTGTTATATATTTATATAGTTATTATTTTTATTTAATATATTTATTTATTTTGTTTATATATTTATTTATATGTCCGGAAGCCCAATTACGGAACCCCTTTTGGCACCCCATCCTAGAACTGGGTTGACTTTGGCGCCCCATTTTCTTCGTATGTGCTTATGTGGTGTATGTGATGTATTAGAAGTAGAAGTAACACTCGTAACAATGGTAGTAGTGGTAGTAATAGTGGTTAATAGTGGAAGTGGTGGTTGTGTTTGTAGTAATATTAGTAGTGGTAGTAGTAGGTATGCAGTAGTAGTATTAATATTAGTAGTAATAGTCGTACTGGTAGTACTGTAGTGCTAATAGTAGGATAAGTAGTAGATTAGTAGTAGTTTTTCCGCTCGGGTTCTACGAATGTTCTGACCAGGGATATGTCCCTAACAGTGCAAATTATAGGTGATTTTCGGTGGTTATAGGGGTCATTTGGGTGATTGATGATTTTCCCATTGAAATGAACATGCTCCCATCTTATTAGAGGCCTTATACCACTACGTGGTACTATTAGGGTCACATACTAGGTGAATACGGGTCCGTTTCGGTGTTCTGGGTGATTATCGGGCTCATTTGGGTGATTCGTTATACTCCCGTTCAATCGAACGTACCCTCCAAATATACCCCCGTACTGTTAGAAGGTTTTGGGTCACATAGCAACCACGTGCTACCATAGAAACCAAGATGGCGGCGTCCTTAAACCAAATAGCCGACGGAAACGCGTGTCACCCTAACAACACGCGCTGCGCATGCGCAGTGACACCACGTGTCACCATGGGGATGACGTCATAACTGACCGTTTACGCGGTTACCATGACAACCTGCCTAACACCACAATGCATCGTGGCATGACGTCACTGCCGGGGTCCATAAGCGGGGCCCATAAGATCAGGCCCGAAACGTGCATGACTACCCATATCGCCAAATGCTGGCATAGCACATTCGGTGGGTCTGCAGTACCAAATGATAATAGACGACCGTCAGGGGCACAGACAGCTCATACTGTACTACCATGCCACTCCTGTACGAGAAGACCGACACAACCTTCACCCGAACAACGTACTGTCGGATTGTACAGTGGACATCAACAGCTGTCGATGTCTATATGACGTCGAGTGCACACAATGACATCACGGCGTCATTTGCAACGTTAACCGTTTCGCGGGTGAAATTGAAATCTACTAAGGTGCATGGTCACACAGGTGCAGATATGGATAGCTAGTAATTAGTATACTAGAGCAACTATAAGTCACAACACAGATAAAACAGGCCGGATTACACATTATAGGTTGTTCAATACCAGAAAAGGAATATACCACACAATTCGCGGCGCGGGGATAGAGAAAACAGGCAGAAACCTAAAAAATAATAAAAAAAAGTAGAAAAACTGTCCAACTGGGAGGCTCTTCTGCGCTACTAGGGTATACTCCAAATCAGTTGAACAGTCCCTCTGGGTGGCTTTATTGCAAGCACTATGTGACAGACTGGACAGGTTCGTTTCGGAGGAATTATAAGAGAATCCGTACCAAATCAACTCCTTTTCGGTGATTTCCGAACATTGTCGGGCTTACTGGGGTAATCCGTTATATTGCTAATCGAACATACCCCCAGAACAGGGGTAGGCCAATGGGTCACAAAGCAACCACGTGCCACCATAGAAACCATGATGGCGGCCCCCATATACAAAATGGACGACGGACACACGGGTCACCATAACATGCGCTGCGCATGCGCACTAACACCATCCATCACGATGGTGATTACGTCACATCATGGCCGCTCATGCGCGCTACCATCACAACCCATCTGACACTCACAGTGCACCGCATTATAACGTCACTTCCGGGTCCTGTCCGGGGTCCTGGTGAAAAGGCAAAGTCGGGTACGTGACATACTATTGATTGATCTACGATAGATTCACTGGCCATGGTACAATAATGCGCACAATACTTCAAAGGTGCAATGCCCCAAAGGTTCGATACTCTGGAGAGCCTATACTCCAAAGGTTCGATACTCCGAATGCCCAACACTCCAATGTTCTGATACTCGAAATGGCTGATACTCCGACGGTTTTTCAGAAACGACACAAATCATCCCTATCTATCTCGTCACAGACAAGATACTACGTTTTTGTCGGGTCCTCTGAATTTCCAACTGCACCAGTTACATCCCTTATGTCAGAATTCAACTGAACACCCCAACGCGAGAGCTGCCGGGTGGGTCATTGTGAGTCAAATATTTATTTATTTATTCATTTATTTATTGGTGTTTAAGGTCATATATTTCTGCTCAATGGCCAATCGTGACCGCAACATAGATATAAAGTCATGTCTAGCCAATCGTTTATACCCACGTTGCCCATCTTAGAGGACTTCCACCCCAGGCATTGTTGACTGGGCCCTATTTTACCAGTAAAACAGATATTGTTTACCACAGTAAACAAGTGCTGTTCCACTCCCCGCCGTTCTCGGGATTTCCGCCGGGACGTGAGCCAAATATTGTTTCCTCATATCCTCAGCTTCACCACCACGAGAAATTTAAATAAATTTCAAGTCAGGAGTACATGAACTTTGGTCATGAAATTACAAGAAATAACAACAATGCATGGCAGAGGTTGGTTCCCTTGAACGTTGCTAAGAGAACATCATATCATAAACAATGTACAAGCGTTCAATTTATACTACCGGTATATTTGCGTATGTCTGCCTGTCTGTCTGGTCACAATAAAATTTAATATGGGGCCATCCAGAGTGCTCCAAATGGGTCAGTTAGAGATAATTTTTATTGGGAAAGGTCATACTGAGGTTTAATTTTTTTAAAGTGCCGCTGTGAGGGTCTGGAATGAGGTAACGAAATTGTGTGTGTGTGTGGGGAGGGGGGGGGGGGGGTACAAAAAATGTTGAAGTTATTTTTCTCACAGAATTTCATCAAAGTTAAGTATAACCATCTCCATATCATCGGAGATGTCATCGTGTATTTGTTTAAAACTTTCTAAAGTGCCACTGTGTTGGGTGACGGGTGGGGTAAGGGTATTTAAAAGCTTTTCACCTGGGAAGAGTATTCTCCCTTGAAATTACCTGCCAATAAATTCTCAATTGTCCAGTATGTCAAGGGAGAATACTCTCTCCCAGATATCTTACCTACTGACAATCACTTCTAAAACTGTGCAACTCCGGATAACTGTGCTAGTGGGTGATAATCTTAATAGCTTGCGCTCTTCACTGTGATGGATTCGGATACTTATCACACTCCCACGTCTTTTAAATTGGTCTTGTTTGTTTCGAACGTGTTGGCAATATACCGTACTGTTAAAGATTTTAAGGTATCGGAGAGAGAGAGAGAGAGAGAGAGAGAGAGAGAGAGAGAGAGAGAGAGAGAGAGGGAGGGGGTGAGAGAGAGAGTGAGGATGAGAGAGAGGGTGAGAGAGTGAGAGAGGGTGAGGGAGTGAGAGAGGGTGAGAGAGAGGGTTAGAGAGAGAGGGTGAGAGAGAGAGGGTGAGAGAGAGAGGGTGAGAGAGAGACCGAGAGGGTGAGAGAGAGACCGAGAGGGTGAGAGAGAGAGAGACCGAGAGGGTGAGAGAGAGGAGGGGAGGGGGGGGGGGTGAAGTAATAGTAATATATGTGAACATGCATGATAAATCAAATCATGACATGAAAATCTTAACGTTGAGCTCCCTAATGTCGGCGATTGATAGCACTGGACCTTCGCAATATAGGACTTTCGGATAATTTGACTTTCGGAGTATTGGGTCTGGGGTTCCGAAAACGCTGAGAGACCCTCTCATACACCCCAAGCGGAGCATGATTAGTTGTGGCAGCAGCAAGGAATGCTATTTTGAAATATAATAAATATATATGATTGCAAGAGACTTTTATCACAGAATATCTAGAAAACAACACAAATAGAATTCACATATTGTTATCTACATTATATACAAAACCCAACTTCGATTTTGATAAATTTTGAGAAATGACCTCTAACACTTTCTTCCACGAAGCGTGACAAAAGCCCCCACTCCCCCCCCCCCCCCATATACAAACCACTCGCCCCCAGCAAGAGTGCCCCCCCCCCCGGAGAGAACCCCACCCAGAATGAGTTCACGATCCGAACCTGCCCCACCCCCGAGATATTTCACATTGGGATGTTCTCCCGGTGCTGTACCCATCCGATATATTTCCCAAGCGGAGACTATCTCCATTCATCCACAAGAGAAAGTCTGGAGATCGATGTTATACATACACGTAGCTATCATTTTCGTTGACGCGAGCAACTGGAATCTTAAATTCTAAAAGCGCGAGCAGGAGCACGATATCACGATATTTACCCCCGATATGGGGTTCCGGGAAGTCCGACAAAAGCCCACCCCACCCCACAAGAGCCCCCCCCCCCCTCCCCCACCCCTACAAATGCCACACAAACATGGTATTCCTACCGTGATATATCGTAAACGAGTGTGAAACTACTTCGGACTATAGCGTGTATTCGGACTAACAGACTAAAACCTCTTACACATTGATCCGGTTTTCCGGCAACGACAATGATGCGACGACAGCGTGGCAACCGCAAAAAAATCGCTATAATGAAATTGAACTGGTGTGCACACATATCTACGGTAACGAAGGCGGAATCCGTTAACGACGCAGTCCGATGATCCGGCTATTTGTCGAATCGGTCTGGGAGTGATTTTTTTTGCCGGGCATATAGCGTACGGCGAAAATAGCCGCGAAATGCATGAACATGACGCCATTTGAGGCAACCAGCTGCAGTCTGAGAAAGGAGATTAGCTGAAAACTCTCAAGAAGATGCCACGAAAGCGGAAATCAACACAGCCGAGGCACAAAAAACTGGTGGATCGTGCACAACAGGAGAAAACAATTTACGATCAGCAGCTACCTCATTACCACGATCATAGGCTAAATACAGCGAACGTTTTTTTAACGACGCTTAAAACAACCAGTGCAATGTCGTGTTGGCAGATGTACGCGTGGAGGAAGAGCCAGAGAGTAGCAACCAGCAACTGTCAAGCTCTCCTACTTACTAATCCTAAATCTTTTTTTTCAGAAGCCGGAATGTCCCATGCTGTCTATACGTATCCCAGTGGCGTGATCCCCACCCACTTTTCCTCAAAGTTGGTCCTCGAAATATGTCCAAACATGGCATAAAAATCGTAGGTGGGTTAAGTCCGTGGGGGGGGGGGGGGGGTAGGTTGTAGATTTGTAGATTGCTTGTCCTATTATCTGTGTCGTTGAAAAGGTAGACAGTCATCAATACATGAAAAACCTCAAAATATCCGTTCAGATGCAGGAATGGGGGTTTTTGGACCCTGGAATTCATTTTTTTTCTACCACGGGCCCAACCATGGTCGGCCCGTGGTAGCGACGTCCCTTGACCGCTCCATATCTGACACATTTGTTTCCCTCTGGCCGAAACCCTGATTATTGCTACCTTGGTTACCTAGCTCAAATTCGGAAATGTGAAGGCCTGCAAACCTATTCCAGCACCCCATCACTAATTAGAAATACAAGGATCTCAACCCCTATTAAAACGGTTCTAAGCCAGGGTGTGTGAGTTTGTCCCCCTCCCTCCCACCCCCCCTCCCCCCCCCCCCCCCCGGCTGGCTACGCGACCGGCGTGTCTGGTTAATGAGGATGAGGAGACATCAATGCAGCCTGTTCCGTCTCCTCTTATTTTAACGATAATTCAGGGAAGGTGCCAGATCCAACACTATCACATCATCCTCCACCTTGGTGTTTGGTTGGTAAAATATCGCATCCGGTTACATATTTTACCGGACTAATGTGTGCACTACAACCGCTGACAAACGCAATGTCGTTGCCGTAACCGTTGCCGTTTGTATAGTCGTTGCCGGCAAACTGGATAAATGTGTACGAGGCTTAACAAGATTTCGCACTGACGGCCTTTCGAACTAACGGACAAGGCGCGGCGCAGCATATTGTCGAGTATACGTACCTCTATCACAGTTCTGTCTTGTTATCTGTCTGTAGAGTGATTATCAGCTTCTCTCGAATAAGAAAACTTTTGAAATGACGCGGTTTGTTGAAAAAATAAAATGCTCGAAAAGGAACCTAAATCTGAAATTGACGACGTCGCATTTTTTCTCAGATGCGGCATTTTAAGATGACGGAAACAAACAACGTCGCGTTTCCCAAACGATTCGGCATCTTTACATAAAAGAAACCGCCTGCCATTTGGCGAGATGAAAGAGAAAGCGACATCACAATTTTCCGACGGCAAAAGTATAAAGAACTCAGACGTAAAGGCCGGAAATATGGAATCCCGTTCATATACGTTAACCAACAACTTTATCAGTCTATCAGATAGATGTAAATACAACTTCACTAGTTTGCGAAAAGTGTTGTATCTCACTCCCCCCACCCCCCCCCCCCCCACCCCCCACGCACACACCATTCAATCGCAACTAACACACGGGTGATGAATCGGTAATGGGATGAAACTGCTATCATATCGCAATATTGCCAAACCCTCAGTCAAATTGTAACACTTCCTGAAAGAGCTCAAGGAGTGGGACATAACGCATGTTGAAAGTGAAAAATGGAACCTATCGGGTGTGTTAATTTTGTATATAATATATTTTGTACAGAAATTATGTGAGTTGTGTCCATGACATTACTTTTTTAAATCGCAGAGGAGGGATCATCGATAAGGGGCCACATTCCATGAATAGAGCAAGGAACAAATGCGCACCGATTACGAAGAAACGATGAAACGATGGCACAAGGCCTCCCACGCCCGCCACTCGAAGGAACCGGGGGGAGGGGTGGGGGGTAACGGGGGGGGGGGTATTTACCCCCACCAAAAAAAATTGTTAAAGATAGGCTTTATTGGACGATTTATTTGCTCAGAATCAGCCAGAATGGATATTTGTACCTCTTAAGTTCAAAAATGTTCACGGGGGAGGACCCCCGGACCCCCACCAACGAGACGGTGGATACCCCCTTTCGTGCTCATCGCCACTCGCAGCTTCGCGGCTCGGATGACGCAAAGCGTCATGGGAATATACGATTTATTTGCTCAGAATCAACCATAATGCATATTTTTACATCCTAAATTCACAATTTTTCCGGGGGAGGTCCCCGGACCACCACCAACGAGACGGGGAATGCCCCCTCAAGCGTCAAGGGAATAACCCCCCCCCCCCCCCCCCAATAAAATTAGCTTCCTACGCCCCTGCCGCCACCCCTCCCACAGATATATACATATACCCGTGGCGGTAAATTGTCGAACAAAACGTTTGAGTGGTCGAAATGTTTAAGCCTCCAGCAGCTTGTGGAAAGAAGAAACATGACTGGGCCAAATTCTTGGTGATATGATTTTGGCCAGATCATCGAATTCATATATATGCAGAGCCTCCAAAATGCCGAGACTACATTTATTGCACTACATGAGAGCAATTTGCTGGTGAAAATATAAAAGGGAGGCACATAGGCGTATGGGCTCATTTTTTAAGGGGGGGGGGGGGGGGGGGCTGTGCGATTTTTGCCCGAAAAATGATTCCGCCGCAACTCAAATTTGCCTAAAAAAATATGAAATTGCCCGAAAAATTCAAATTTTAATGTGAAATTGACCCAAAAAACTTATTTTTTTCAAACGGGGGGGGGGGGGGGGGGGGCTGTAGCCCGCCCCCCTCCAGACCCCCGGCCCATACGCATATGGGGAGACACTCCCCACCGGTATAGTACCCACCTGTCATTGTACAGAAGCCTTGAGATTTTAGAAAATAAACAGTATTCTGGCGTCGACCGAATGTTCTGGCACTTAAAGGTTTACCAAAATTCATTAAATGTTCCCTCCAATCATAGTCTTTTCAGTGCAAGTCGAAAATGTCTAAGTCGAACAGCCTTGGAAATCGTCACGTCTATTTTACTTCAAAAGTGGGCGATGGTTAATTCAAAAGTGGAGACCTAGTTTTTTTACTTCACAAATGGGCGAAAGTTACTTCAAAAGTGGAGGCCTCATTTACTTCAAAAGTGGGCAACGGTTACTTCAAAAGTGGTGAGCTACTTCAAAAGTGGGCGGCTTTTACTTCAAAAGTGGTGAGCTACTTCAAAAGTGGTAATTTACTTCAAAACTCGGCGCAACAACAGAGAATAATAGTCAAAAGTTCAAATGGATTGGGAAAAATTATAAAAAGCCGTCTTCTGTATTTTTGCACTACTCTACAGGAAAATGCACAATATTTGTGAAATTATGCGCACATTGATGATACAAATTCTCTAACTTTTCGAAATTTCAGTTTTCATATGAAATTGCCATATCCCTAGTGATAAATTTACTGACAACTTTAGGAAATTAAAGGACGCTAACTTTCCAGTAAATCTCTTCCATTAACCCTTTACCCAACGTAACGGCAAAAACCGGACAGCGCTATTCTCAAAAATCGCCAATTAATTTTCATTATTTTTTCATTTTTTTCTCTAAAGCATAGGTTATGACCCCTCATTGGCACGAGCTCGTCGGGCTTGTTCCAATGAGGGGTCATAACCTATGTTTTGAGACAAAAAATGAAAATAATAGTTATTCAAGAATTTTGTTTTGCAAGTGCCGTCTGCTTTTCATGTCAGGTAAAGGGTTAACAAAAATTGTCAGCCATGTCTATGATCTTCTTGATCCTATTCAGCGGGATCGCACCCGTTACTCAACCCACTTTCACTATTCGAAATTTGTTTGACCTTAGATATCTTACTGAAGGAATTCCTTCGGGGCGCAGTGGCTCAGTAGGTTGAAATGCAGGCCGCAAGCCGAGAGGTCCTCGGTTCGAATCCCACCTGCGGCAACCGCATTGTGTCCTTGGGCAAGACACTTCTCCATCATTGCCCTCGTGGGGGCACGGTGGCGTTGTGTACTAAGGCGTACTGCACGTGCACTTGTCTTCAACCAATGCTAACCCCGCTTGTGTGGGGAAAGTGTGTTGGGAGCTGGCCGTTGCGCGGTGGTTCTCTCCGGGTACTCCGGCTTCCTCCACCCGCAAAACTGTAGTGGTCATGATTAACCATTGTGCAGAAATATGTGACCTTAAACACCAATAAATAAATAAATAGGTATTCCTTCTTTAATATTTCATTTGATTAAAAATTGCGGTGTTTTTTTTTTTTCTCAGTTTGTATGCTTACCAAAAAATCATCTTTGAGTGACACCTCTGTCTATTGTGTCCAAAATCCGCTGTTTCTCCCACGCTAAAATGTTTGTTTTCCTCAACAGAGATTATGATGATCCCCGATGAGTCTGGAGGTGGGATGGGGAAATCTCACAATTGGGGCAAGATATTTGAACCAGACCCGAGGCTTGCCGAGTGTCTGGTTCAAATATCTTGCCCCAAGGGTGAGATTTCCCCATTCCTACCTTCAGACTCATCGAGGATGATTTTTCTCCCCCCACACGAGGATTACGTCATTATAGATAACTGGCGGTCACGTGCTGACATACCCAATTTATCAAGTCGTAGTCCTTTCGAAAAACGAACAATTTCATCGGAAAGATCGTACAAAAGTTAGGTATATACCATAGGTATATACTAAAAAATTGATTTGTAACACTGTCCGTTAAGGGGTTAATGAGTTTGCGCTTGTCAAACTCTAATGTAAGTGGCATTGTGAGATTATCGATCGATCGATAAATTCGCGCAGTGATATTATTAAACCTGCAGAGAAACATGGGGTTGAAACAAATCAACATTGTTGATTTTGAATGGCACCTGGATTAAATGCGGGAAATCGTGAAGCCATTTTGTTTATTTACAATTGTGCAGACGATGATGAAATAGTTCCGGCGACCTAATAAAATATGCAGATGAGTATGTCACGTGGGGTGGGTGGGATAGACCCTGCTGTCTCACCCGGGACACGCGTATGTTTCACGTATAGTGGGGGGGGGGGGGGGGGAGAGAAAAAGAACTCCACGTTCAAGACGACTTAGGGTTCAGCAGAATATTCTATTTTTAGCTACAATTTGTGTCCACGCATCCAACGATAGCCAAAGTTTTCTATCGACAGTCTTTGCTTTTAGCACCATCTTGCTTGCAAAAAGCGGTATTATCTCTCTGTCCCTGTCCTTCTATCTGAATTAATTCATATTCTAACTGTTCAATGGACAGTGCAAACATAATTGGTTAAAAAGATACCCTTCAGTCTGAGACGTATGTCGTAGTACTCCAGCGCGGCTTGTTTTACTGTGACATTTCTATTTCTGCACCGAGTTCTCAGTGCACATCTCACTGCTTTCATGATTTCCGAAGTGCGACTGTTAGCGGAAGGCTTTGATCACAGAGACTGATACTCCAGGGAGGGAACATTTAAATTTTATTTTATGGCCACCACAAACAGTCCCCATTTCCGCCGTAGTTGTCCCATCTAATCGGGATCGATGGAGCTTTATGTTTGCTAATCCTTACCAGACCTTCTCAAACGAGGCTGAAGTGACGTTACTGGCGTGAAAACGTTTTCAATGCAACAATTATTCAAAGCCGAATTAAAAACGCGGGTGCTTTGAGGCCAAATACTAAATGAACAAATATTTCAGATTTCTTTTATGTTTACATATCAGGTATCCTACCTAATTTTTAAATATCCATTGTTATATAATAAATTATAACATTACTCGGCCAAGCTGGGTTATCGTATTCCGTCTCGTCCACGAGACCAGATCAACCATATCAAACACGAACCAACGGCATCCTGTTTAACATGGTTGATCTGGTTTCATCAGCTCGACGGAATATGAGGATACAGATAGATTGATACAGTTACAGTACAGTCAACGTGGACTGGTCATAATCGACGCGTGGTTAATGCTGTCCACGCAAGATTTTACCAGGTAATAAAAAATTACCATCAGCACAGCAGCAAAATTTTAATTAATGAATCACCGGGTTTTACCCTGTGCTTCATTAATTAAATGTTTGATGATTATTCCTATAATTAGTGTTTGGAATCTAATATTATTGCGACTGTACTGTAATTGTAATAACCTGTATTTATGTGTTGATTATTTCAGAAAAGTTCCAAAGTGCCACAATATTATTTACCGACATAGTGACTTTTACTGTGATATGTTCCAATTGTGAGCCAATTCAGGTAGTCGATTTGCTCAACGATATGTTTAGAGGTTTCGACAAATTGACGACAGAACATAATTTGTACAAGGTAAGTCAAAGTGATTCTTCATAATACCAGGCGGCTCTCAAGTGAGATGTCTTGTCATTGACGATACACACGTCTTGAAGGATTTGAAAGTTTTAGGTTCCTTTCGTTTTATTTTTCATCTCACAAAAGTACTTCTAATTTGGGAGGAAATCTTAAAAACTATCCCCATCTTTTCAAACAATATTCAGTTCGTACGAAGGTGATACAATGTTTTGACTGAAAGAAATTTGTTTAAATCTTTGCCTCGCATAAGCAGAAGACACTGGCAAAAACTTTTCTTGAATACCTAACCCAATCATTTTTGTTGACTCCAAAACAGCTTATGGTGGGTCATAAGCTATGTTTTAAAGACAGAAAATAGGAAAATAATAAACAAAAGTACTTGCTATTTGGAAGAAAATCTCAAAAATAGCTCCCATCTTTTCAGACAATATTCAGTTCATACGAAGGTGGTGCAGTGTTTTGGCTGGATGAAATTTCTTTTAAATCTTTGCCTCGCACAAGAGGTAGAAAACGCTTGCCAAAACGGGATATGACAACCGTTAGTAGTAGGAAAGCAATGAACCGGGGCTCATTGGCAGGACCCCGGAAGTGTCATGTGAACCATTGGCGTCATGTTTGGTTGGTATGGTAACCCGCGTGAGCGGCCATCTTGTGACGTCATCCCCATAGTGATACCTGATCCTAGTGCGCATGCGCAGCGTGTGTTGTTAGGGTGATACGTATTTTCGTCAGCCCTTTTGTATACTTGAGGCCACCATCTTGGTTTCTATGGTAGCACGTGGTTGCTATGTTACCCAAAGGCTTACAACAAGACGGGGGTATGTTCGGAGGGTATGTTCCTTTGTACAAGAGTAATTTCCCGATTCGTAGAATTACCCAAATAAACCCGACAAGTTGTACTATTTCGAATTCTTTCAGAATTCTCTGCTTCTGTCTATCTATGCAATAGTTTTCGTCTACCCGACGATGTTCGTTTGTCCTGGACTATATTCCCGTTGAGTAGCTGGGACAGCTTTACTTATTATTACTATATTTAGCTTTTCTGGTCTGTTCTTGTTAGTTCTGAGCCTATTCTGAGTACTCTTGTTGTGGTCATTTATCTAGATCACCCAATCAGTTCACTTTACTGGCTCTAACTAACCAATCAGATTGTTTGATTTCCCATAATCTGTATGCAGAGTTATTTTCCTTCTATATAACAAATGCCTATATCATTCCCAAAGCCAGTAAGCTATCAAGCAGTTACTGAAAAGTCATTGCTCTAACGACTAGAAGCCCATCGAGCAAATGAGCTTTAGCGAATTTGCTCGATCGAGTGACTCCACATATTGCTCAAACGACCCGAGGCCCATCGAGCAAATGAGCTATAGAGCAACTGCTCGATCGAGTGACTCGCACATACGACTCTTAGCCTCATTTCGGAAAAAGGGATTCTGTTAACCCCCGACGTTTCTAGGGATTCTGTAAGCAGGATACCAAGAAACAGGGTTGATGATTTTCCCCAATAAGCTAAAGAACCAAGAGAGTAATTGCTTCATGAGCTATTGCTCGAACGACTTGAAGCGCATCGAGCAAATGAGCTTTAGAGCAATTTCTCGATCGAGTTACACATACAGATACCACTCCGAATCCTATCTGATGCGGTTCGACATAAAGCCAAGACTATGATCAAGACGGCCAATGGTGATTTGATACAATGTATATGTGATTGTGCCTCGAATATATTGAAGGGGGCAGTACCTATAACCGAATCTGAGAGAGCTAAGCTGATTCCATATAAACACCAGATTAGGAGAATTGCCTTACCAAAGAGAGAACTATCTTATAGGAAAAGAAGACGGATCATACAGAAAGGAGGATTTTTAGGAAAGTTACTCAAACCCATCATCAAGATTCTTTCCAATATCCTATAAAAGGGTCGTGCTCGTAGGAAACTTGTCATTTGTAATCTGACCTTCGAAGAGAGCGGACGTAATGCAATCCAGTTGTGCACCAAAAACATTGGTCAAGAAATTCGGACTCCGATGAGTCGTCGGAACTATCAGAAGATATGGAATATGAAGAAGAAAAAGAAGAGGAAGAAGAAGACGTTTCTATGATGGGAACTATTGTTCAAAATTCCTATGACAAATACCAAGACGATTTTGACAGCCTCATGAACAAGTATATCGAGGATGGAATGGATAGAGAAGATGCAGTTGAAGCAGCATATAGAGCACTTCAAAAGAGTGTCAGAGAAGCCACTAGTGCGAAATACATTAATAGCCTAGTGTGCATTAGAAAGTTTTGCAACGACTCAATACACAAGAGAATTCAAGAAACAGCCAAGCGTCTTCGTGAAGAAGAGGACTTTGACTTTGAAGAATCCAAGAAATATGCCTTGGAAAAGCGAAGATTTCTGTTCCACAACCTTAAGATAAACTACTCATTCAGAGTAGAAGAAGAAGAAGAAGACGATCAGAGAAAAAAAGTATAAAAGGAGTGCTAGTATGAAAATACACTCATTTCCGTGCTGAACGTCAAAGAGTGAAGATGTCTGTGTTAACAACAGTGCTCAGATTCAAAGATGACTTACACATACAGATCTTCAAGAATGATGCTGCAATAAAACTGATTTCCCAAGAACTGACCCAAGTGCATCGTGTGGTAAATGGAGCCAAGAGAAACAAAAATCTAGACATGGTTGCTTGTGGAAAGAAACAAAAATGTGTGGATACTGGCCGATTAGTAAACAAGAGAACGAAGACAGAAGAACTGACTGATGCTTTCACTACAAACAAGAATTAAGTTACTACTCAAATTATGAATCAGTCTGAAGAAAAGAGAGCGATGCCAGCTTCCGTTAAGAACGAAGTTACCACTACGAAGAAGCCTGAAGTTTCTACTGAAACTAAGAGTGATGTTCAGAAGACTGAAGTTACTACTCAAACTACGAAGAAGCTTAAAGACAAGAGAATGATGCCAGATTTCATAAAGAACGAAGTTACCACTACGAAGAAGCCTGAAGTTTCTACTGAAACTCAGAATGATGTTTAGAAGACTGAAGTTACTACTCAAACTATGAAACAGCTAAAAGACAAGAAAGTTGAATCCGAAAAGAAGAAAGACGCCAGTCAGGAAAATAAAACAACCAACAAAGCCAAGCTACCAGCGATCAATCAGAGAACGTGTTTTATCAAGAACCTATCCAGACAATGGGAAGAAGCCCCAACCAATAAGAAGATGGGATGGTTAGCCCATGAGAGAACCACAAAGACGAAAATGATGCCTTGAGAAATTGAATTGTAAACTGTATACTCGAATAAAAATGAATGAAATGTTATATACTGTTGTTTGTTTTTTTTCTCTCCTCTCCCAACAGAAGAACCCAGATGTATCACGACGTACCCGGATGTAAGGTTTCTACAACAAGTATCCTCCAAAAGTCCAATATCATAGGTATCCTAAAATACCCAGATGAGTCGTAGAGCAGTATGTGGAGTCACTCGATCGAGCAATTGCTCTAAAGCTCATTTGCTTTAGAGCAATTGCTCATGGGGCAATTACTCTCTTGGCTCTTTAGATTAAATCACCAGTTTCTTGGTATCCCATTTGTGGAATCCTTTGTTTTTGAAAATGACTGGCCTTCGACACCTCTTTTTCTGAAATGAGTCGAAGAGTCGTACGTGCGAGTCATTCAAGCGAGCAATTGCTCGTTAGCTCATTTGCTCGATGGACTTCGAGTCGTTCGAGCAGTATGTGGAGTCACTCGATCGAACAATTGCTCTAAAGCTCATTTGCTCGATGGACTTCGACTTGTTCGAGCAATAGCTCATGGAGCAATTACTCTCTTCGCTCTTTAGTTTATTGGGGAAAATCTTCAACTCTGTTTCTAGGTATCCTACTTACAGAATCTCTAGAAACGTCGGGGGTAGCAGAATCCTTTTTTCCGAAATGAGACTAAGAGTCGCGTGTGCGAGTTACTCGATCGAGCAATTGGTCTATAGCTCATTTGGTCGATGAGATTCGAGTCGTTCGAGCAATATGTGGCGTCACTCGATCGAGCAATTACTCTAAACATCATTTGCTCGATGGGCTCCGAGTCAATCGAGCAATGACATTTCAGTAACTGCTCGATAGCTTATTGGCTTTGGGAATGATAACTCTGCATACAGATTATGGGAAATCAGTGAACTGATTGGGTAATCTAGATAAATGAAACAACAAGATTACTCGGAATAGGCTCAGAGATAACAAGAACAGACCAGAAAAGCTAAATATAATAATAATAAACAAAGCTGTTCCAGCTGATAGGCTCTTCTACACTACTGGAGTATACTCCAGGTCAAACGAACATCGTCGGGGAGACGAAAGCTATTGCATAGATAGATATTTATTTATTTGCTTATTAGGGTTTAACGACACATTAACAGCCAGGGTCATATCATGTCGGTGACAGTTTTACGGGTGGAGGAATTCGGAGTACCCGGAGAGAACCACCGAGCAACGACGAGCATCTGTCAGCTCTCCAACATCGTAACTCTGAACTCTGCACCGCGGCACAGGCAGGGTTAGATTGGTTGAAGACATGCGCACCATCGACGTGCAGTACATCTTAGTACACAGCGTAATCGTGCCCCCATGTAGGCAATCGGGGTTAAGTGCCTTGCCCAAAGACACAACGCGGGAGCACGAATCAGTCGCTGAAATGGTCACCCATCCAACTACTAACCGTGCTCGACGTTGCTTAACTTCGGTGATCTGACGAGAACCGGTTAGCGCGACACCACCGTGCCCTCGCATAGATAGATAGAAGTAGAGAATTCTTAAAGAATTCGAAATAGTACAACTTGTCGGGTTTATTTGGGTAATTCTACGAATCGGGAAATTACTCTTGTACAAAGGAACATACCCTCCGAAAATACACCCGCCTTGTTGTAAGCCTTTGGGTAACATAGCAACCACGTGCTACCATAGACATCAAGATGGCGGCCTCGAGTATCCAAAATGACCGACGAAAACACGTATCACCCTAACAACACGCTGCGCATGCGCACTAGGATCACATATCACTATGGGGATTACGTTAGAAGATGCCGCTCACGCGAGTTACCATGACGCCCAAACATGGAGGCACTGGGTCACGTGACATGACGTCACATCCAGGGTCCTGCCGGGGATCTTGCTGATGAGCCCCGGTTCATCCCTCTCCTACTACAACCGTTACGTATTCCAGATTCCTTTTTCCACAGTCGTTATCAACCGAAAATCGGTTGATAACGAATGTCGAATAAGGAACCGTAATAAGTAATGGTTGTCACGACCCCTGCAAAAACGTTTCTTGAATAACTAAAAAAATCATTTTTCTTGCCTCCAAAACAGAGCTTATGACGCGCTCGTTCCACTGGGTGAGGGGAGGGTCATAAGCTATTTTTCAGAGATAAAAAAATGAGAAACTTATAAGCTTATGATGCACAAGTTTTACGGAGTAGCGTAGGGCTGATATGACCACTACGTTAGGAAAAAGGGTTAATAGAATAAACCATGACGGTTGTCGAGGTGACGACACAATCAGCATTAAATCCATAAGGAAAATTAGAAAGAATGTATTCCAACATCCCTGTTTGGACCTATATACGAAGCTGTTTTCAAATGAAAATGTGCTCGTCCATGCTCCTTGAACAGTATTTTAATCCTGCACACCATGAAAGAATAGTGTACAGAAAATAAGTCAGTGGGTGCTTTTGTGGTATTTAAGTGTATTGTTTTGACTATATTATATTCTTATTGGATCGAAAGTACAGGTCCATAAAAATATACTCCAAGCTGGGGAATATGGGCCCGATCCATGCGATGTGATAATGTGACAATTAAAAATGTTTCTCCGTTTTCAATTTCTGTTTGCTGTGTGGCGCCTCAGATCTGAGCCTTGCTGTGAACTCAAGATCTTCTGCCCACAGATCACCGTGCAAAATGAAATATCTTCAATTGTGTTTTTCAGGTAGAAACTATTGGTGATGCATATATGGTCGTCGGTGGTGTCCCAGCGGTCACCACTGATCATGCCCAGCGTATGGTTAGTCAAGGGTTGTGTATGTGTACCCTGGCAGGAAAGGTGAAATCGCCTGTCAATGACCAGGCAATACAGGTACGTCTACTGTTTCATCATCATCATCATCATCATCATCACCATCATCATCATCATCATCATCATCATCATCAATAGCAACAGGGGGCACGGTAGCGCTGTGTACTAAGGTGTACTTCACGTCGATGGTGCACATGTCTTCAACCAATGCTAACCCTGCTTGTGTGGAGTTAGTAGGTTGGGGAGTCTGACAGTTGCTCGCCGTTGTTCGGTAGTTCTCTCCGGATATTCCAGCATCATCCATCGGTAAACTATTGTTTTGTTAACCCTCTACCCAACACATAAGATATCAAAATTTATTATTTTAATTATTGTTTTTTTTAATGTTTTCAAGAAATTCTAACAAAACTATATCTTGTGACCCTCATAGGGACGAGCTCGTTCCGATGAGGTATCCCATGATATGGTTTTGAAAATTTTCAACTACTCAATTTATATTATATAATTTAATGTATATTACGCGGGCGGATGCGCACAATTCGTTAGACAAAGGGTTAAAAGTAAACCGGTGGGTTACACCTCAGATGACATAATAATTCCAGTCACAAGTAAATAGACAGAACGCGATGTGTGTTTGAATCGGTGGGTGTTTTATATAACGAGTTGGAATTGAAAATAGTAGTTCCGCTGGTGTAACATAAACTTGAAAACGTAATATAAAAACTTTAAACACAACTAGATTTTTAAAAAATAAGCCCTTAAGGTAATACCCATACATTCAAAACCGGTAAATATTGGCGGATTGTTTCTACATATTGCGGAACCGATATTTCTAAACTATTTATCAAAGTATAAATAGACAGAACGCGATGTGTGTTTTGGCTCTCTCGCGAAATGTGACTACGCCATTCCAACAAGATATGTAAAACACCCACCGATTCAAACACACATCGCGTTCTGTGTTTATTACACATCTCATGCAGTAAAATTCAATTAAATAAACAATTTTGAATTCCGATGTTTAAACTCAAAGGTGAAGAGTTCGTTTGTTTTGTTTGAAGCTGCAGTGATCAAATGGAACGATAGAAAATCAAAACAACCTTTTTGGAAACCAGTCTAAATTACATTCGTTTTCTTTTCTACTGGGCGTGTTTGTTAAAATTCGTATCGCTGTTTCTCTTCGGCTGGAGTCCATTCACGCCTAACCATTTGGAGGCTATTACTAGTCTGTTAGTAAAAATATAAGTACAAATTTGGGCAGATTTGCAAAACAGCTGGGAGAAACGTTTTTAACCCTTTGGGACTTTAATTATTCTGACGTTCAAACGTCACTGGAATTCAGTTTCTTCAACGCTTTTCAAAATGCGACGTAAAATGTCCGAAAGTACAGATGACAAGAAATTTTCACATTAGTGATTAACTGGTTGAGGGCTAGATTATTTTTGGTGGTATGAATTTATTATTCAAAACTTGTTTTATTACAAATTATTGGAGAGTGCCCACAGGCACTCTCCAATAATTTGTAATAAAACAAAAATATATAAGCAAAATATTATTTGTGTTTGACTGAATATGAAATATAAGCAAGGAAAATGTTGTTTTTGCTCTGGTGTCCTCATTTTTGTAAAGCCCTGATAGTGGCTTCTAGCACTCAACCCGTTATGAAGTCTTGACTGCAGGGTTACATTAGTAATTTAAGCTGCGATAACATTTGGCTCAACGGTTGTCACTGAGCACTATTCGGGAGAAAAAAAGGAATTGAGGTTAAAATTTTAAAAAATCGAAAAGTAATAACAAAACAAATGACCACAAAGTATCAACGCGCTGTTTGATTTCGAACGTCATAAGACGTAAAAAGTATCAACGCGCTGTTTGATTTCGTAGGTCATAAGACTAAAAAAATTATCAAAGGGTTAAAAGAAGTTCGAAGCATGTCAAGATGTTCGAAGATTTGCCGAAATAAAGTTGACCGATTCAGATACAACGAGATTTGCAGACGATACGGCCACGGGTCTGGGCTAGTGTTGTGGTTGGAAATGATTGATTTTGTTTTTAAATATTAACTCATTTTAACTAATTTTTTCTGAACCGACTTTATTTTGCTTTGGGCTTTTTCATTTTCACACTACGCGACAGAATATCTATAATTGTATAACGAAATTTGGAAACTTTTCGAAGCGTAACTAATGACTCGACGGGAAAGGAACAAGTATAAACGGTGCTGGGAAAAAGTTCCGGCTTGTACATCACCAGTTGAATACAGAAACATTGGTGTAATAGCGGCGATTCCGTTAAATACAACTGTTTAAAGTTTAATGGCTGTGTAATAATTAGTTCATTTGCCTACTCATCCCGTGCTGAAGCGGAAAGGATGTAACAGTGATATTTTGGTATTGAAACCGGTGTGAGGAAACAGGCAAGCAAAAGTTATTTCAGGATCGCAATTGAGTTTGTGGGGCAGGAAACTGTTATATATCAAGTTGAGCCCACAACAATACACTTGAGATGAAAGTAAATCGCATGGTTTTATTTCTCAAATTCAAATTGTCGTCAGCACAAAACATGTGTAAGGTGAGTGGTGAGTGGTGCATGTGACGTCGCTTACGACAATGCATAAACAAAGGACGATGACCCTAAATATATAACACATCCCTTTACTTAAGCTGAAATCCTGAGTACAGCTGAAAGCAAACTGGATAATTACATAGTTAGCATGACTCAGTATAACGACAGGGTGGCTTTGTCACGCGCAGAGATATCATCACTATTGGTTCTAAGTGTTTCTGTGTTACGGAGCTTGTATCAACAGGTGTAGTTTCAATGTTGGGACCAATCGGGTGATCTGAGACGTTTTTACGCTAAAAATACGGCTTCGTTCATGCCAATAACAATATATACCCCACGTGACAGGTTTATTCTCTCGCTGTATAAATGCAAAATAGTCGATAGTGATAACAAGTGCTGTTCGCAATCAAAGATTATGACAAGAAACATGATTAAAATATATATTTCTGTCACAATTCGTCACAAATGAACGATTTGGTCCCATTGATATTGAGATACTGCAAAAATACGAAAGCTTTTTTTGTCTTTTCATTTTGAAAAAAGAATCATTTGAGAAGCGTACTCACTTCGATCCAGCGGCGATCATGGAATAGTGGTGAAACCGGAAGCCGTAAAAGCAACGATGCTCGTAGATAGATTTCGGGAATACACCTATCCGAATTCGTGTTAGACCGGTCTTCATACCAAAACAGGAAGACATCAAGATGCATCATAAATTGGCATAATATGGGTATCTGAAATTGGATGTGGGTATATGGGATAGCGTAGAAACGCCTCTGGCGGGAATGACTCATTGTTGTTTTGTTTGTCAGCTTCCGAGTTGGGAGTGTCCAACTGCTGTTCGTCATCACTCCCCTTTCCGGGAGGGCGGTGATCAACGATTACAGACCATGATCCATTGACTTTGCCTTCGTGGTCATCCTGTTTGGGGTGTGGAGAGATCAGGCTGGAAGATCTTAGGTCATCAATGTGCCGTTTGAAGTCTTGGAACATGATCTTATATCACAATGGCCCTGTTCTATTCACGATGGTCGCAGGTGTCCACCTTGGCATCTTGAGGTGATTGTATGTATAAATATTATCACCTGTTTTGAATTCTCTGTACTTAGAATGTTGATCATGATTTGTTTTCAGGGTTAGTCGACCTTATGTGACCTTTCTTGAAAAGTCTGAAGTGATTAATGCTAGATGATTTTTTAATTTCCTGATCATCAATAGTTCAGATGGAGACAAACCCGTCACTGAGTGAGGGATGCACCTATATCGGTACAAGAAACGGGCAACGTTGGTGTTCACACTACCTGCTGATGACTTTACCACAGCAGATTTGAATGTTTGAACTGCACGTTCAGCCAGGCCATTCGATGAAGGGCGGAAAGATGCTGAGTGAATGAGTTTAATGCCATTCTTTGAGAGAAAGTTTCTAAAGTCTTAACTTGTGGAGCTGGCACCGTTGTCAGATACAATGGTGCCAGGAAGACTCTGTATAGCAAAAATACGTCGTAAGTGTTCTATGTTGATTTCAAATGGGGACGAATTCCCTACACCTACCTCAATCCATTTTTGAATAGGAGTCAACTACTACAAGGAACATCGTACCCCGGAATGGGCCTGCATAATCAATGTGAATTCGGCTCCAATGTTTGTTGGGATATTCCCACGGAAAGATGGTGCTTTTGTTGGCCTCTTCTGGTTGGTTTGACATGTCGAGCATGCCTTAGAAAGTGATTCAATATTATCATCCAACTTGGGCCACCAAAAGTAGCTTCATGCTACAGCTTTCTTAGCGCAAATTCCAGGATGGTTTTCATGTAAAAGAGTTAATGACTGGTTGCGGCCGCGTTCAGGTATTGCCACCCTACACCCCAAAGAAAGCACCCACCTTCAATGCTAAGTAGTACACTTTAGATAAATGTTTGTCCTGCATCGCGCAGATTTTTAGTTGTTTAACATTAACAGGTATAGAACTGATTTTTTCCCATGATTACCAATTCTACAATATATGAAAAGCCTATGACAACAATTTTAGCTTTACACACCAACCGTGGTGAACACGTCAGCAATGGAATTTCAATAGTTAAATTTTACACCTACAGTGGAACTACATCCATGTTGACCTTTGGTGACGTCGACCTGAACGCAACTTGTCTAAATTTATCGCACGTCGCCTCACGAAGAGTGAAATGAAAGTGACAATTATGCATTGTCTCATGTTAATAAAGCATCCATAACCCGAAATGGTATGTTATTATGCTATTAAATGAAAAAGGCCCCGTTTCATTTTCCATCCCGTTTCGGCGATAAAATTGACAGCGGAAGTACCGCCCACCGATGATCGTGTAAACAAAAGCAGATTCGCACGGATGTACATCTGGTGCTCAGTAAAATCGAGAAAAAATAAAGTGTTTTCCAAAGAGGTATTGATTAGATTTCTAGACACCAAAATGACTGCCAAAACCTCCTTATCCCGTTGGGAGTAGGTTCTTTCAGCTGGACAAAGGGTTCTGGAAGCATAAGCTATTGCTTTCTCACCACCATCTGGTTGTTCATGAGACAAAATAGCTCCAATGTCATCTGAGGAGGCATCATAAGATAAAACCTTTGCTAGAGTCAAAGTGCACAAGAACATATTCCGATTTCAAAAGGTTATTGACTGAACTGAATGCAAGTCCTTTCTCGGGTCCCCAATTCCAAGGATACTGTTTTCTGTGTAATCTGTGTAGTGGTGCTAATAAATGAGATAGGTCAGGTAAAATTTTCTGTAGCAGGAGACCAAATCCAAGTATGATTTGAGTTCTGATATATTTTGGGGCTCTGGGGCTTTGGATATAGCTTTGACTTTCTCATCTAATGGTTGTACACCTTTGGAAGTAATTTTGAAACCAAGATATTCAACTTCATGCAAATAAAGGGAGCATTTATTTTTGTTCAAATGCAAGACAGCATCTGAGAGGCGGTGTAAGACCTCGCGCAAGTTTCTGTCATGATCCAATTTAGTTTTGCCTGAGATCAATATATCATCCTGAAAAACTACCACCCCAGGCAGATGTCATAAGGTTGATTCTAATGCTCTCTGGAAAATTGGTGCTGTTGATTTTATTCCATAAAGGACTCTTGAGTATTGGAATAAACCACGGTGTGTGTTAATTGTTGTAAAAGATCTTGAATCTTTTTCTAGCAAGATTTGTGAGTAAGCATTTGTTGAATCAAGTTTACTGAAAATTTCTGATTTGCTACGGATGCAAGCAGGTCCTCAACTCGGGGCAAGGGATGGCGATCAAGTTCTGAGGCGCTATTAATCGTGACTTTATAGTCCCACACAGATTACCATTTGGCTTTACTACGGACACTACAGGAGCTGCCCAGTCACTAAACTGCACTTGCTCTATTATCCCTTCCCGAAGCAGGCGGTCGATTTCCTCATCTACACATTCACGTAGGACGTATGCAATTGGTCTTGGTTTGTAATATTTTGGCTTTGTGTCAACTTTTACAAATATTTTGGCTTCAAAGTTTTTAAGTGTCCCCTGGCCTTCATAAAACAGAGAAGGAAATTCATTCAAGATATCAGGGTCATTTTCAGTGTGAATTCCATTTACCATGGTATGAAAAACCCCAGACCAATTTAGTGGTACTTTTTCTAGCCAGTTTCGGCCAAGTATGGACTTTACGTTTTCAACAATGGTCAACAGAAGGTGGTCGACGGAGTTTTTGTACTCAAGTTTTATCGAAGTTTCTCCCTCTACAGAGATAGTATTCCTAGCATAAGAGGTTAAGAGACGGGTGGTGGGGAAAATGGAGGAGGCAGTTTTAAAGCTCTCAAATACACTTCTATCAACAATTGAAATTCCAGCCCCAGCGTCTCTTTCCATTTCGGTGTTGGTGCCATTGATTGTTAAAACAACAGTATATGGGGGAACCAGGGCTGGGAGCAGTTAACGTTTCAAACGTTAGCGTGTTAAATTATTTTTAAGCATTGCGTCGTTATCTTGTGTTTACCCAAGCCGGATCGTGCGACGAATTTTGCGCTATTTGACGAAATTGAAGAACACGAACAATTTAGATGTCCGTCAATTATAGACGACCCATTGATTTGGTGGAGAGACCATGAAGCCCTCCTGCCAATGATGGCGAAGGTGGCCCGCCGATATTTGACGATACAGCAATATTAGCTTCATCCGAACGCCTATTTTCCATGTAAGGACTGGTATTCGAGCAACGGCGGATGTCCCTTTCTAAGGATACGGCCGCAGAGATTGTATTCTTAAATGAAAACATCGCTGTATGTTAGAATTTACGATAACCTGAGAGAACTATCTTAACTACTCGTCTCCCGAGTTCCAATGTGTTTTGTGTGCGAGTAGGCACATAGAACACATTGGAACTCAAGAGACGAACTGTACGTAAGTTCAATTATATTCAAATTCAAATCAATAAAAATGGCCGAAGTTATTAAAATTTTGTTAATATTAACATTTAACGTCATTAAACTCGTTAACGCGGAATTATTTAACACGTTAACGTGTTAAGGAAAACTTTAACTCCTCCCAGCCCTGGAGGGACACTTTTTTTTTGTTTGGATATAAAATATCTCGTCGCTGATAAAGTCAGATTCGACGGTTTCAGTGTCCCGAATTGTTTTAATGTTCTGGCTTCTTTGAGTTATTAATTCTCGATTCTCGTTGTTTCTTTTTGCACAGAGAAGAAATGTGACCCATCTTATGGCAGTAATGACATTCTGCATTTTCAAAATTACAAACTTCTGAGACATGTGTGCTTCCGCAACGATAGCATCTGCTGTTTTCCCTGACAAGTCTAGGATCATTTTGCGCATGTCGCTTACGACAATACATACACAAAGGGCGATGACTCTAAATATATAACAGAAACCCTGTCCCAAGGACACGTCTTGACTTAAAACGAGGAACTGCACACTAAGGGTCACAACTCACTTTGTTCATTTTCTTTTTTTTAATACACTTCTTACTGATATTGCAGTTTTTTTCTTCTTCAACAGCGTACATGTGAGAAAACAAAAGAGAAGAGTGTAGGTTGTACAATTATGAAACACGATATAAATTGATCGCAGTAATAAAGAGCTGGTGATTTAAATCCCCCCACCCCCATTCTACTACCAGTTTTTAGGGGCGTTTAAAAATAAGATTTATAACTGTGACGCTCAAACCACCAACAGTTGGATATTTCCTGGTATATGGTAGAATATTTCGTGGCCTTTTATCTGTGACTGTGACTGTTTGTAACAGACATTTAGTGACTTCTGAACCTTTTTCCATGGGAATTTCTAATATTTCGTCCCTTGGGTGCAAAACGACACCATCTGCAATGCAAATGCATTGCAGATGGCGCCTGTTGCAGTCAAGAGACTGTTTCCAATAATAAACACAAGGGGAAAGGGTGCATTCGAATTTCTTCTGCAGCTAGAAATTCACAGGCAGTGGCGTAGCCAACGGGAGGTTTATGGGAGGAGGGCAAAAAATTACACCTCGCCCCCCCCCCCCCCCTCAAAATGGGAAAATTAAGGAAGTTTACCCGACCAGATAAAATAACGACGGTAATGATATGAACACATAATCTCTGTGGCTTACAAAATTATGTTGATTTATGTTGGTGGCAAAAAATAGTTTCGAAGTCAATAATTGGATGTGTAGTAAGTTGTTGGTACCTTCCAGTATGATGTAGTAGAACGTCGCCGGTTGTGAATGGATTAATAACATCGTAACTTACTTTGTGATAAAAGTGCGTCTAAGGCGGCAAGACATTTTCTCCGGCGGTGTGCAGTTGCCCGTGCTTTTATTATTACACTGTGATCACAGAGTTATACTTGGAAACTATATTTGTATTATAATGATTATCTCGGTTCTACAAAGTGGTACCTACCAGCCTGCATGTCACGCCTGTCTACCTATGATATTGAGACCGGTATTCACTTTCATGAATTTCATGATTTGTGTGTGAATAACGGGCCAACCTGACCTCCTGAAAAATTTCAAATTAAAGCACCAAAGGTCCTCAGATTCACTCTTGGGGCATTGAATTTTCAAAATTATCTCGGACCCTCACCAATGGAGGTGGATACCCTCCTCATACCCATCCCCACCTCAGGCCTACAGCCTTTGGATATGCCTGTGGCATATATCGACCTGCCACCCCTAAAAAAATCCCCCCCCCCCCCATCCTCAATAGGAAATCCTAGTTACGCCCCCTGGTCACAGGTAGCAACTGGAAAATTCTCACTCAGGGTGAGGGGTGCAAATGTTTTTTTGAATTCGGCAGCCAGGAGTAGTACAGTTGGAAATTTGGAAGACGCACACGCACCCGAGCAAAGACCCTCAAACCACGTTCATGTCAGCGTTGCTGGTGCCGGGAAAGTACTGAATTTAGTAATAGCGACGTTTGAAGGGTACATTTGGTTCCGTTTTTTCTCGGAACTGCTGTGGTATTTTTACTGGGCCCTGACAAGTATGTAAATTAGTTGACCGTTTTAACCCTTTCCATTTGGTAGGCA
The DNA here is from genome assembly GCA_031216915.1 of Pictodentalium vernedei. Classification (NCBI taxonomy): domain Eukaryota; kingdom Metazoa; phylum Mollusca; class Scaphopoda; order Dentaliida; family Dentaliidae; genus Pictodentalium; species Pictodentalium vernedei. The sequence goes on from CM062296.1 coordinate 252,619,750, forward strand.
CATATATTTGCGAAAAGACAAGTCGGTACTCGTTCATCGTACTCGCAATAGCACATTGGTCAACTAAAATTTAAGGAGGATCCGTGGTAGTTTAATCTAACCAAGGGCGGATCCGATATATTTTTTTCATTTTCCTAAGCCAGAAGAGGGTGAATACGGTATTTCTACCCGCCATAACACATGATTATCCAGTGAGGTAGTGGATGTTCATGTGTCAACGTAGATAAAGGCGTACCCCATTGATACAGATTTAGCTCCTGCGAAGAAGCTGCCGGAAGACAGATAGATCTTTCATTTTCCCAAAATGTCTCTGAGGTGGCCCCCAGACCATGCTGACGAGAGTGAGACAACCCACTCCCTGCCGTGCTCGCACTAACTCGCTACTATGCGCGCCGAGTAATACTTCACGTCATGACTCGTGATGAAAATGTGCCCCCCTCTCCCACCCCCGAAACTCAAAATCCCGGATACGCCACTGCCAACAGCCCAACAGGGATACTGATGTTTTTGCAGTCTTAATTTGCATTTTTCGTTCGAAGTTCATAGACAGTATGGAATCCGTAAAGGGCCCATACTTTAGACCTCATCCCTTTATCTCAAATATTTATGTATAAAGCGGTGGATTACTTGCGTTGGTCTTGATTTTTAGCACATCTTTAACCCTTTACCCAACGAATCGGCCGCATCCGCCCGCGTAATATGTCGATTCAGCAGCTGAAAAAATATTATTTTTCGAAACATTTCAACAAAACCATATCATGTGATACGGTGAAACTTGCAATCCACAGTTGCTTTTTTTACACCGTGGCTAAACAACGGTGTAAAAACAAGAATACACAGTAGCTGGGTATATGACTAAAAAAGTACATATTTTTAATTATTAATTCATACCTTCTGTTTGGTTATGTTGGAACAAAAATAAAAATTCAGGAAATTTAATATTTATGTGTAATAAAATATTACGGATGTGGATGTCATTGGAACTGGCTCATTGAGCCAGTTCCAATGACATCCATATTTGTCTGGTTTTATTAAGAAACTTACAAAGAACAATTTTTCTGTCAGTTTTTCCCACAATTTAGGTTAAAGTATAAAGTACACCAAAATTCTTGGAAATAAATCCATTATCCTTTTGTTTTCCAGGGTGTATGGGAATTTACACCGGTCTGGGAACTTAAATACCTTTCGGCTTTGCCTCAGGGTGTATGAGTTCCCAAACCGGTGTAAATTCCCATACACCCTGGAAAACACAAGGATAAAATTCTTGGAAATAAATCCATTATCCTTTTGTTTTCCAGGGTGTATGGGATTTTACACCGGTCTGGGAACTCATACACCCTTCGGCTTTTTCTGTGATAAATATTCACGAGGAAACGAACCGGGCAGCCGATTTCGAATGGAACCGAATATCTACTTAAGATTCGAATTCGACTCGAATCTCGAAGCTTCGTAAGGCCATATTTGTGTACGTGTATATTTTATTCTTTCAGATACGTTGTGGCATACACACGGGACCCGTGGTGACAGGAGTTGTTGGAACCAAAATGCCGAGATTTTGCTTATTTGGGGACACTGTTAACACAGCCTCCCGGATGGAGAGTCATGGTGTAGCTGGAAGAGTTCACATCAGCCCTTCCACTTACAGGTAAACTGTGTTTTTAGCGACCAAGACATCAAGACAGTCGCAGTTTTCTGGTAGATGTTGCCCTAAATTATCAAACCTCGGAACAGTCATGTGTTGTGTGTTTCAAGGCAATGGTGGCTAAATCGGGGTGGCCTCCACACTTTTTTAGACTACATCCTCCCAAATACACACACTTTTGATGACTAAAAATATTATCCATGAAGGTTTTTTAATCAACTTTTATTATTACTGTTCTGTAACCCTCTGTCAAACGCGAAGAGCGGGAGCGCGGTGGCTCAGTGTAGACTGTTGGACTTCTGTGCTAGAGGTTCCGATTTCGATCCCCGTCCGGGACGACCCGCGTTGTGTCCTTGGGCAAGGCACTTTAACCCGGTTGCCTACATGGGGGCACGATGACGCCGTGTACTAAGGCGTACTGCATGTTGATGGTGCACATGTCTTCAACCGCTGTAACCCTGCTTGAGCGGAGCTTGAACAGAGTTAGAATGTTGAGGAGCTGACAGTTGCTTGTCGTTGCCCTGTGGTTCTCTCCGTGTACTCCGGCTTCCTCCACCCATAAAACTGTAACGGTTACGAAAGGTAGGTTTTAGTACCAGACTTGAATGGTTCAAGTGATTTTCTATTTTTTATGTCTATTGGAAGAGGATTCTAAAGACATGGGCCAGCAACCACAAAGGGCCTATCACCGGCACTAGTAAATTTAGATGCGGGCTAAACCAGATTGAGTTGACCTGATGACCTAAGAGACCTCGGTGGTTTGTAGATGGTAAGTAGATCATACAGGTAGGATGGTGCAGATCCCGAGATACACTTAAACACCAAAAGTACAATTTTAAATTGAATTCTTTGCTTAACTGGTAGCCAATGTAACTCAGAGAGGACTGGTGTTATGTGGCAGTACTTTTGAGTTCTGGTTATGGCCCGTGCAGCACAATTTTGGATGTCTTGTAGCTTTTCAAGAATAGATGTTTTAGAGCCAATCAGAAGAGAGCTGCAGTAGTCGGGGCGACTGGTAACAAAGGCGTGGACAATCTGTTGTGAAGTCTGTTTATCGATGAAGGGTCGAATTTTGCTGATATTTCTAAGATGAAAAAATGCACTGCGACAGACATGTTCATCAATGGCCAAATTTTCATTCATGAAATAACCTAAGTTTCGAACACAGCTAATGGGTTTTATCGTAGAACCTCCAATGTTGAGGGACAGTTTGGATATTTTTAAAGTTGATGGGGTAGACCTATATATATTACTTCTGTCTTGTCATCGTTCAATTTAAGAAAGTTTTTAGACATCCATGCTTTGATGTCTGAAATACAAAGTTCAATCTTACTCCATGTTTCAGGCTCAAAGGCGTGGGTAAAACTAATATACAGCTATGTGCCATGAAAATCAAGGCCATGGCTTCGGATAATATCACCGAGAAGTAAGACATAGACAGTATACAGTAGGGGACCCCAACACTGATCCTTGAGAGACGCCAAAACGCATTGTGACTTTGTCTGACGACTCACGGCCAATAAGGACACTCTGTGTACGACCATTAAGGTACAACGAAAATCAATTAAGTGCTCGGTCAGTAAGGCCTCGTTTCACTGCCAGTCTTTCAATAAGTATTTTATGGTCTATGGTGTCAAAAGCGGCGCTTTAATCCAACAAAACAAGGCATGTTAGGTAGTGCCTATCCGTGGATAGGAGGATATCATTTTGGACCCTAAGAAGCGCCGTTTATGTTCTGCAATTAGATCTGTATGTTGATTGGTTAACTTCGACTAGACCATGGGCTGCCAAATGAGAGTTCAGCTGAAAAGCCACTGCACGCTCAATAATCTTTGATAGGAGTGAAAGATTAGAGACCGGTCGGTAGTTTTTCAGGACGTCTGGGTCAAGTGTTGGCTTTTTGAGAAGAGGTTTTACTAAAGCACGTTCCATGCTTGTCGGAAAGACGCCATACTGGAGGGGACATTGCTTAGATGGTGCCTTAGATATTAACCTCTAGATATCTGTTGTAGCCAAAGGTTTGAATTGGAACTACTGTGCAACAGCTTTAACACAGGTGCATGGCATGTCGACCATCTGTCTAAGATCAGATTGTGAGCTTGTATCAAGCGAAGCTCTGCTAGTCTCAATTTTTTCAGAAAAGAAAGGAGAAAATCTATTCTCCGGGTCTTTGGATGACGAACGCTCTGGGAGTACGGTTGTCTTTTGACGATACAGAAGCTTCTCAAGAACAACAGACAGCGCATTCGGGGAATTAACATTAGCTGACAATAAGTCCGAAAATTATTTCTATTTCACGGATTTGACCAGTTTGTTTGCAACATTTCGCTGGTTGGCAAACATCTCTCTGTGAACACATAGTTTCGTTTGCCGCCACTGAAGCTCCAGTTGCGTTGTAAATCTTTTTCGCGCCTAATCTCATCGCTGAACCACTGTGAGTAAGGGCGTACGATGAAAGTGCGTGTTTGCTGAGGCACACACTTGTCAATAACTTTTTGAAGTGAGCCAGTGAGGATGTATTCAATGCTGTCAACAGTTTGCATCTCGTTGATTTTAGCGACCTGAGACGATGCAATAGCATCCGCAAACTTAGCAAGGTCAATACTTCGGTTTGTGACTTTCTTCTGGATTCCCTGATAATGATCCTTCGCCATCACATTCAATGATCGTCCAATTTCTCAGCTGAGTCTAGAGGGCTTCATAGGCTGTTTCAACTGGTTCGGACCTGGGAGAAGAACATTTTATTTATTGGGGTTTAACGACACCGGCCAGGGTCAAATCGTTTTACGGGTGGAGGAAGCCAGAGTATCCAGAGAGGATAAGCGAGCAGCGGCGACTAACTGTCGGGCACTCGAACTTATTAAACAGTCTTACCAACGGTTGAAGGCACGAGTTCGATGGTGTACTTGTCTTCAACCAATGCTAACCCTGCTGGTGTGGAGTTAGTATGTTGGGGAGCTGGCAGTTGCTCGCCGTTGCTCTGTGGTTCTCTCCGGGTACTCCGGCTTCCTCCGCCCGTAAAACTGTCATGGTCATGATTAGCCACAGTGCAGAAATATATCACCTTAAACCCCAATAAATAAATATAAACTGAAGGCACGAGTACCATTGACGTGTAGTACGCATTTACACATTGTTTCGATGTGCTCCCACTTGGGCAATTAGCCTAATACGAAAGGCCAGCGACACTTGCAAAAAAATTATTAAAATTATTGAATAACTAATTTTGTTCATATTTTGCGTCAAAAATATAGCTTATGGTCCCCTCATTGGAGTGAGCTCAACGAACTCGATCAAATGAGGGTCATAAGCTGTGTTTTTTAGACAAAAATGAAAAAACAATAAAAATTGAATGTTATTTTTTTTGTGAATAGCACTGGCCGGTTTTGGTCGTTACGTTGGGTAAAAGGTTAATCGACCAAAATGCTTGAACAACACACTTTATGATCCCACCTGGTTTTGCGTAGGCCATCAGATGGGTTAGTAGTACTAAAGTTAAAAAGGTACGGCAGGGAAACTGGGATACAGAAAACTCACACTGTACTCACACTATACTACCGCCTTAATTACTATTATCTCGTGCGCACGGCGTATTATCTCGCGCGCACGACTTGTTTTCTCCCTCTCCCCCACTTCTTATGCAAGATACCCGACTCTCATGTGAGAAGGCCACGTGAGAAAGATATCTGTTTTGCCGGCGTTGAATTTAATTTCGTGGTGTATACCTGTATAAATTTTGTTCGCTCTTTCCGATAAGCAAATCATTTTTTTTTCAGAAATGGACAACAAAATTGTTCGAAATAGCTGCACTTGGCCCTGGATTTACTGTTGATGACGTCAGAGTGTGTTGGTGGGGGAGAAAAATTATCCCTGATGTGGTGGGTATGAGATGGGGAAATCTCGCCCTCGGGACAATATCTTTCCCTCGAGATGTCCCCATCTCACACCCTCACCAATCAGGGATAATAATTGTCTCTTAATGAGCGTTTGTAGAAATAGGCTTAGTATCAACATGAAAAATAAAATCTGTTGCAGTGAATTTAGAAAGAAAAAAATACGTCAGTGTAATCAGTGCCCACAAGTAAATCATGTGCCAACAATTTATGCACATCATGCAGTTTGGGGTGGCGATTGGACATTAATTAGAGCATTGGACTTTAAACCGAAAGATCGATCCTGAGTTGTGTCCTTGGACAAGACACTTCTTCCTGATTGCCCATGTTGTGGCACGGTGGCGCTGTGTACTAAGGCATACTGCGCGTCGATGGTGCACTTGCATTCAAATCTGCTCGTGTCCGGTTAGTAAGTCGGAACACCTGACAGTTGCACGCCGCTGCTCAGTGGTTCTCTTTGGACACCTCGGCTTGAACCACCAGTAAAACTGTCCGGCGTGATGTGTTCCTGGCTGTTGAAGGTACCGTTAACGTAATTAATCAAACATTATGCAGGGTCCAGTACTATAAAGCTTTTACACCTGTATTTTCCAAAATTTACTTTTTTTTTACCTAAAGATGGCCGAAGGGAATCATTCGCGTTTTAAAGGTACATTGCCATGTCTTTTAAAACGTTAATAATTCACTTCAGCCGTTTACATTCACAAGTAGAAAATAGAAATCTGGAAAATACAATGGTTCCCGTTTATCGGGCCTTAATCCAGTTAACCCTTCACCCAACGCACACTACATCAAATGTTCTTATTTTAATTATATTTTTCAAATTTTTCACAAAATTTTTAAAAAAACTATATCATTGGACCCGTATTGGAACGAGCTCGGTGAGCTCGTTCCAATGAGGGTCCCATGATATAGTTTTGTTGAAATCTTATGTAAAAAAAAAAAAAGAAATGAATAATTTTTTTCCACGACACGATTTGTATATTACGCGGGTGGTGTGGCAGATTCGTAAAGTAAAGTTAAGGTTTAACCCTTTGAACCCTCGTTTCCTGGAATGGTATTGCCTTTGTGTACACTTACGATGAGCTGGGTCAGTCCAGTATCAATATATGAGGAGGATAAGACATTAACCGCAGTCTGCCGCTGTCTTGCTGCAGACGGTAGTTATTATTTTATCATCAATGCCCCGTGTGTTGATTTCTTATAATGAGACAAAAATGTGACGAATTTATGCCTTTAACCGAAAAATCGGTCTTGTGGCTTCAAAGGGTTAATAATAAAGTTTAAGGTTCCCAGTACCTTGGGAAAAGTTAGACATCGTCAGCGATGGAATGAAAGTCGCCGAGAACATACATTCAAATATCATGAAACAAACATACATACATCACAGGAAATTTCTAACTGAAAAGAATCACCAATGGGAATCGTGGTGATAATAGTAAAAAAATATCCATGGTAAACTGTCATACACTTCATTGTGGCAGTTTCAGCTAACCAAGCTGAACTGTCTCGAACAATACCCAGGAGAAATGTTAATATACGACTTCACTTCGCATCCCTAAAATATTTACGTCTACATGACTGTATTATGTATAAAATAATCTTTTATTTCATTCAAATGAATTAATTTAGTATCGATATTATTTTTCTAGCGTTCACGTGGAACATTATCCGTGCATATTATACATCTTTCAAGTAATTGTGTTTGTGAAAAAAATACAATTCGCGGCGGAACTCTCTAACATGGAGCGGAGATAGGCTGTAGTATAGGAGGGATGAATCACGACTCATTTGCAGGACTTTTCGTGACCTTTTGTCGAACTTTTGGTGGATCCTAGACGAGACGTCGTTGGGTGTGTTTCTTACTACATTCTGCTGGTATGCATACTGCATATAAACTAATATATAAAGGATATCTAGTGTTTTTGTGTGGACACTGAATATCATCTCATGAGTGACCGAGACAAATGGTTATTTTTCGCGAGCGCTTGCGCGAGCGAAAACGTCCATTTACCTCAGTCACCAGCGAGGTAATTTTCGGTATCCACTCAAAAACACTATAGATTTTCTTTTTATTATACGCTTTTTTTATAAGAATCTGATAATTCCACTCGTTTCAACCTTGAATTGATGCATGAAAGTAAACAGCGCATTGAATCATTGATACGCGGAAGTGATTTGATCGATAATCGGAACCGACAGAGTCTTGCAATCTGATTCAGCTGGCGAGTTTCTAGTCCAAACATGACCTGAAAGTCCGTAATATAAGTTTTTGGTTTGGTACGTCCTTTAAAAGTCATATTACGGACTTTCAAACCATGTTTGGACTTGCAGGTTTCATGCATCAATTCAAGGTGAATACGTGTTAAATTATTGCTGGAAATGATCGGTATCCACTCAAAAACACAGGATTTACTTTCTATTATACGTTTTTAGAACAAATTGATCATTTCCAGTCATAATTTGACTCGTCTTCACTTTGAAGTGATGCTTTGAAAGCCGCCATTTTGATTGATACTGTGAAAATGAAAATTTCTCTTTCTTCACAGTGGAGGATACGATTTCTATCTTTCCGCAATTTCTTCGATAATATACAGTTTATCGGATAATAAAATATGAAAACGTTTCCTTTGATGTTCTGCATATCTGTCTGTTGCACATGAGTTTCTGTGACAATGGTTCAAAACTGCTCAGTTAACATGCTGAGAAAATACTCAGGGCAATAAGAAAATACCTCATTGAGGTCTAACTTCAACTCACTCATAAACTCATCTTGGTATTTGGTGTACCGTGTCACCTCACTTTCAGCACCGTATCTAACAAGCGCCCCCCCCCCCTCCCTTTCCATGGTAAGGGGGAATGAGGACCATCAGAAAGTACTCCATTGAGGACTGTGTATACAGTTTTATACCATGATTACCCATTCTACTATATATGAAAAGCCTATGACATAAATTTTAGCTTTATACACCAACCGTAGTGAACACGCCAGCAATGGGATTTCAATAGTTAAATTTTACACCTACATTAGAACTACATCCAAGTTGACCTTTGGTGACCTCGGCCAGAGAGCGAACTTGTCTAAATTTATCGCACGTCGCCTCGCAGAGTGAAATGAAAGTGGCAATTATTTATTACGTTTTTAAATGGGTTTACCTCATAAGATGCCAAAAATTAAACAAGCATGCATTGTCTCATGTTAATAAAGCATCCATAACTCGAAATGGTATGGTATTATGCTATTATTATTCCATTTCGTTTCTGCGATAAAATTTACAGCGGAAGTAAACAAAAACAGATTCGCACGAATGTACGTCTGCTGTTCAGTAAAATCGAGAAAAAATAATGACGACTATTAATAATCTGACAATCATGGTATAAATAAAATATACCCAAAGTAGCTTGGTGTACCAAATGTTCTCCACTCGTGGTAACGTGGTGTTAACCGCGGGCAAAAGGCTCGAGGTTAACACCACTTCACCACGAGTGATGAACATTTGGTACACCAAGCTAGTGTGGGTATATTCTATATGACATCAACAGCGGTCAACGTGTTTCTGACGCCGCATGCGTGTTATGTCACTACATCAGCAGCAATGCAAACAGTATTTCTCTCAACAAAACTCGCTTTCCCCGTCAGTTTTTCATCACATTCCAACACTATATATCTAAAATCATATACTTGTGTCACTGTATATGGCCTACAATACTAAAGTATACATGCAGTATGCATACCATGCGTCGGATTCGCTTTCAAGAGTAAAGAGAAAAACACGTCTCATGTCAGTTCGTCCTGGGCCCAACACAAGTTAGAAACAAGTTCGCCGACAGTCCGACAAATAAGTCCTGATTCGATTCATCTCAACTATACACCTTAAGGGCACTAACTTCACCAGAGAGCTTCAGATTTTTGTCTTTGATCTTGAAAGAGGCTCTGTGATTGGAGCGGAATATGGTTGTCAGTGTACCTGTGACTGTAATTATGAATCTCATCCCGAATTCAAAGAAGGAGACTACAAAAGTGGAGAATGTGTAGTAATACTGCGATGGGCCAAAAGTCAAGTAGAAGTGTATGAAAACTGTGGAGAAAAGAATTTGAAACTTCCGTCTTCACTTCCCTCCACAGATACAACTGGAAACGAAATCCTTCATTTCACTGAGGTACTTCATGAGACATATAGAAGAAAAATAGACTCCAAAAATCCTAAACGCATTGCGGAAATCAAAATCATCCATAACTCATGTGGTCAAGAAAATCGGCTTTCGATAAAGTTATCTCCCTTGCAATCACTGGCCGTGCGAGGGAGATCCGATTAAGAAGCAAGTAATTGTTGAGAAAACGCCTATGACATCAATAGAAAAAGCCAAGTTTCCCTTTGTTACTTTCAATAAACGAAAACAACAGGCAGCTTTCGGAGGCAGCTTTTTGAAAAGTCGATCTTCATCCTTCCTCGGATGCTATATGGGATATCCACTTCAGGTATTTTACAGCTGGAATTGTTCTAAACAGACCCTTTGATCAGTCTAATTTGGGCACAACGGCAAATATAGATCAGCCGTATTTTGGCCTGCATGGTTGGAGAAAAAGCGACGTTTTTTTCTTCTTCTTGGCTTCTGTTTTAGGTTTCAGGTCCCCCTCTTAAAATGGTAGTTTACAACCCCTTGTTATAGGACTTCACCATTATCATTGGTTTCCACCACCCCTTGACGTTAAGTTTACTCGAGAATGCTTCTTAGTTTCCCAGTGTCGAGCCAAAGTCCTAGTTGAATATAAAATATAGAACCTTAGTGAGCACGCTCACATACCCCACGCGCCCCGATATTTCAAGCTCTAATCATTTTTTAAAAATAAACATAGATTCTAGGAATACTGCAGAAAACAGTGTTCTGTAGTTTCAACGGTACTGAAAGAATTCAAGCAGAGAAAAAGCCCGGAAAACTGTAATCTTGATGAACTTTTCAAAGTCTATGGGGCCGTAATGTTGGTAAAAATCAGTGGAGCGGAACAAAACCCAAACTTCTTCTGTAGGCCACCATGTTAGACTAACATATCAAAAATCAGCTTAATATCTGGAAGCGTGTAGGAAAAAAGTACGGAAAACTGTAATTTTGATGAACTTTTCAAAGTTCAAGGGCCGTAATTTCGGTAAAAATCAGTGGAGCGGAACAAAATGCAAACTTGATCTGTAGGCCACCATGTCAGACTAACATACCAAACATCAGCTCAATATCTGGAAGCGTGTAGAAAAAAAGTCCGAAAAACTGTAATTTTAATGCATTTTTCAGAGTCCAAGGGTCGTAATTTCGGTAAAAATCAGTGGAGCAGAACAAAACGCAAACTTGTTCTGTAGGCCACCATGTTAGACTAACATACCAAAAATCATCTCAATATCTGGAAGCGTGTAGGAAAAAAGTCTGCAAAACTGTAATTTTGATGAACTTTTCAAAGTTCAAGGGCCGTAATTTCGGTAAAAAATCAGTGGAGCGGAACAAAATGCAAACTTGATCTGTAGGCCACCATGTTAGACTAACATACCCAAAAACAGCTCAATATCTGGAAGCGTGTAGAAAAAAAGTCCGGAAAACTGTAATTTTGATGAACTTTTCAAAGTTCAAGGGCCGTAATTTCGGTAAAAATCAGTGGAGCGGAACAAAATGCAAACTTGATCTGCAGGCCACCATGTTAGACTAGCATACCAAAAATCAGCTCAATATCTGGAAGCGCGTAGAAAAAAAGTCCGGAAAACTGTAATTTTGATGAATTTTTCAGAGTCCAAGGGCCATAATTTCGGTAAAAGTCAGTGGAGCAGAAAAAAATGCAAACTTGATCTGTAGGCCACCATGTTAGACTCACATACCAAAAATCAGCTCAATATCTGGAAGCGTGTAGAAAAAAAGTCCGGAAAACTGTAATTTTGATGAATTTTTCAGAGTCCAAGGGCCGTAATTTCGGTAAAAATCAGTGGAGAGGAAAAAAATGCAAACTTGATCTGTAGACCACCATGCTAGACTCACATACCAAAAATCAGCTCAATATCTGGAAGCGTGTAGAAAAAAAGTCCGGAAAACAAGTAGGATTGACGGACTGACGGACTGACCAGTCAAAAACATTATACCCCAGCAACTTCGTTGCGTGGGGTATAATTACGCGTGACGTTTAACCCTTTACCCAACGTAACGGCCAAAATCGGCCAGCTCCATTCTCAAAATTCACTAATTAATTTTCATTATTTTTTTCATTTTTTGTCTCAAAAACATAGGTTATGACCCTCATTGGAACGAGCTCGTCGAGCTCGCTCCAATGAGGAGTCATAACCTATGTTTTTGAGACAAAAAAATGAAAAAAATTAGTTATTCAAGAATTTTTTTTGCAAGTGTCGTCTGCTTTTCATGTTAGGTAAAGGGTTAATAGAAAACGCCACAAACATGAATATAATAGATCTTCAGCTTTATCATGATCATATAGAATTTTCCAAAGAAAAGTAATCGGCGTCGACAGTGTAGTAGACGACACTGTCGATGCCGATTGCTATGGCGAACTCTGTGGGTTTTTTTTATTTATTTATCTGTGCATAGTTGTATTCAAAGGTAAGCTCTAAGCTATATTGCAAGCATCGGGGAAACCTGGCCAAACTATATATTGCCGAAACACTGCAAAACTTTGGAAAAAGTTTCAAACTCCGCATAAAAATTTGGGCGCATTTATCTTATTTGGGCACAGCGTTTGCCGTCGTCATTTGAGAAGAATTTAAAGGCCTGGTTCTAGAGAAAGGCATTGAATCACATCCAATCATTGCCATCTCGGACTCCAAATGCAGCGATGTGTGGTCTTCTTGTCATCGTACTAATCGCGACTGTCATTTATAAGAAGAGTGGATTCGGCCGAGAGTGAAATATCCCAGAGAGAACTGGCAGTGATGGATTTAAAGTTGAATAGCTTGATGAGAAAAATACTATCAAAATACAATCTACCTTGAGCATTTGAGACACTTGAAGCGCCGACATAGAGGTGCGACCTGTATTTGATGATTACTGGGAAGAAAATACCAAGAAAGAAATAGCCAGTAAAACATACCCTAAACATCCCAACTCTTCAGCTGTCAAGATTAGAAATGTTCACCGTGTATGGACATCCGTAAAAAGCAACATCCAGGATACAAGGTTAGCCGATATGAAGGTCAGAATGTTGGCTGGTGTATGTGCATTTCAGATTCACAGGGCAGCAACACTACAATGAAATTCCAACATGAAAGTTTTGTGAAAAGGAAGAAGAACATCGTTAGCACCAATTCACCAGATGCATTTATCCAGTTATCAAGAAGAGTAATTAACCAGCCTCGTTCAACTTACAAAACCCAATTCCTGCTGCAGCATTCAACTCACTACCTCTCTTCTTACTCAGCAAATTCTTGACTATTCGTGCGATTCGAGTCTGTTTGCCATCTGTTAAATTTGAATCATACACCTTGCTACAAAAATTTGAACATTGGAGCAGAAAGTATGATCCTCCATCAACACAGATTAATGGCATTGATGGAAGATCACCGCAGAAGGAGTTCAAATTAAAGAAAAAATAAATGTTATGCAGAAAATTCAACGCAAGCTAAGATTCAGAATCGTAAGCGAGACTCGTGCAACTGAGAGAAGAGACAGATCAGCTAACCGAAAGCCGCGGCTTCGCAAGTGTGAAACCGAGACGCTTGGATAGCTGAACTGGGAGAAGAGGAAACTTCGGACTTTGAGAAAAGAATGAGAAACAATAACGCTGCCAGAAACTGATCTGAGAACATTTAGTTATTATTATACGGCCGCTCATATGAACGGGCCGTATTACGGTACGGCAATGTCCGTCCGTCCGTCCGTCCGCGCGTCCGTCCGTCCGTCCGTCCGTCCGTCCACCCGTTAGCTATTATTTATCCACGCGATAACTTGAAAACAATACATCCAACAGATCTTATTTTTTTATGGTTGATTAGTCATGACTAGAGGATGGTTCCTTTCGAAAACCAGCATTCTGGCACATCCAATATGGCCACCACGGCAGCCATCTTGGATTTTTATGACTAGAGAATGGTTCATTTCGATAACCAGCATTCTGACTTTTGATTGTCCATTTGATAATCCAACAGATACTGGGTTTTTTGGGGGTTGATTAGTCATGACTAGAGGATGGTTCCTTTCGATAACCAGCATCATTGTTTGTCCGTCCATCCAACCATTTTTCTGTCTGTTTGTCTGTATGTCTGTCTCCCATCCGTCCGTTAACTTTTATTTGCCCACGTGATAACTTGAAAACAATACATCCAACAGATACTGTGTTTATGGTTGATTAGTCATGACTGGAGGATGGTCCCTTTCAATAACCAACATCAATGCCCGTCCGTCCGTCCGTCCGTCCATCCGTCTGTCCATCCGCCCGTTAACTTTTATTTGTCCATGCTATAACTTGAAAACAATACATCCAACAGATACTGTTTTTTATGGTTGATTAGTCATGACTAGAGGATGGTTCCTTTCGACAACCAGCATTCTGGCATGTCCAATATGGCCGCCATAGCAACCCTCTGGGGATTTTGGTGACTTTTGATTCTCCACGCAATAACTTGAAAACAATATATTCAACTTTAATGGGTCGTAAGCCAGGAATGTACAATTATTTTTGAAGGAATTATTGACCTTTTGTTCAACTAAAAACTTCTTCACGAGCGCAATTTCTTCATAGGCGGTAGTATATTGATCCACCGCCTGGCGGTGCACTTGTTTGTTTTGGTTTAATAAATAGGTTATTATATGATTAGTTTTACAGTCGTCGAAATGAGACGGGTGCGAGTGCAATTGCTCCAGTCAGCAACCGTGATTTGTATTTTACGGGAGCACTAATATATTGTGAGGGCATATAAATGTGAGTTGTTTTGAGAAATCAGCAGACTGGCCAGTGGCAAGTTACTGTCATAATTCAGCAATTCCTTAAAACTTAACCCTTTGAACACTAGTGGTGTCTGCCATGCCAGATCGATGGCAGCAATTAGGAGAGTCCATATACATTATTTGGGGTAGACCAATCAATATTTTCAACGTGCAGTCTCGAGGCTGCTCTTTGAAAAAATTGACTGTCTACCCCACACATTTACTGAACAGCCATCCTGTTTAATGACGTTATAACGTATCATGTTCCTAGCTGGAAAAGCGGCCGCTTGAGCTCAAAGGATTAAGGTTTCTGGTGTTTGGTGACAGTAGTCCCTCAAAAATTCATACACTAACATTTTACGGGTGCTATTTACTCTCGTCTCTGATTTTGCGGGAGCATAAAACTGCACCGGTCAATTTTATTCATTTCCAGCACTGTTTTATACCGGCCGAGATATCAGCCCTCCGTAACTTCACATCAGCCTTCGACCTTCGGTCTCATTCCGATATGAAGTTACATCAGGCTGATATCTCGGCCGATATGAAATTAACTAAGTAATAACCTCTTATTATATATAGCAGTCAATGCTGTTGTGCGATTTTAAAATCTGAGCAAACATAAATCAACTTTTAGTCATTCAAACTGGACAAACCGAAAATACTATATTTGCCCTATTGTATTTATGCATTTTTCCTATATTGCCTTGTTTTTAGCTCACTTGGAGGAGTATAACTAATCACTTTCCGCCCTTCGTCCGTCGTGAACTTTACATTACCGACTTCTCAAATACTACAGTACGGAACTGAACCTAATTTCGTGTACATGCCCCTTATCAATATTATGTGAATTCAAGATTGTTCAATTAAGATTGCGACGCACAGATGGCACTACAAGGGACATAACTCTTTTAGCACCCGCATTTGTTTTTTAAAATGACAAAATCTTCTTTCCACAAACCACAAATCAGAATCTTTTTCTGTTTGGTATATACCATCTTTAGTGGGAGCAGATTCGAATTTGTTCAAATGAAGTCTCCAGGTTCATACTTGGGCTCCCCATTGGAGCCCAAATTTTAATTTAGTACAGTATGAGGAACATTCTTTAAACTTATTCTTCAGCCAGAATATTTTGATATTTGGTATTCAACATCCCGGGGGAGGGGGAGGGAGTGGGGGGGGGGGGGGGCAGGTTCCAATTTTCAAATCAGGTCTGTGGGTTCATATTTGTGTTCCCAATGGCAGCCTGATTTCGAAGAGGGTGGGGCAGAGGGGTTTGAAAGTTAACATTGATTTTTGTTGATAATTTTTTATTTATTTGTTTAAATAATTCTGCTCATGAGTGTCGGTGCCGATTGTGGTCAACTTCAGTTAGATGTGTATATGGGTGATTAAAATTAACATTTGTTTAACCCTTTACCTAACATGAAAAGCAGACGACACTTACAAAAACAATTCTTGAATAACTAATTTTTTACATTTTTTGTCTCAAAAACAAAGGTTATGACACCTCGTTGGAACGAGCTCGACGAGCGCGTTCCAACGAGGGGTCATAACCTATGTTTTTTGGGACAAAAAATGAAGAAATAATGAAAATTAATTGGCAATTTTTGATAACAGCGCTGGCGGGTTTTGGCCGGTACGTTCGGTAAAGGGTTTAATTTTTTTTTTGCTTCCAAATGGAATTTGCAGAATTTCGTGTGGGTGGGTGGGTGGGTGGGTGGGTGTTTTTGTGTGTATTTCGTGGGTGGGTGGGTGGGTGGGTGGGTTGGTGGTTTGGGTGGGTGGGTGGGTGGGTGGGTGGGTGGGTGGGTGGGTGGGTGGGTTTGGGTGGGTGGGTGGGTTTTTGGGTGGGTGGGTGCGTAGGTGGGTTTTGAGTGGGTGGCTGGGGTGCCGTCCATTGGGAGAACTTTGAACCCAACTAACCTACAGCCAGGTCATTTGGGAGGTTGCATAAAATAACTTGAAATCCTTGAAGGCTCATTTAAAAGCAGGAAAAGAAGAGATTACACACACCGGACTGCAGTGTTTGTCGCCTTTTTCAGCATTACTGGAAATTTCGTCATTTAAATCCTCTGACGTGAACACCAGACTTATAAAACCCCGGGAAGTGAAGCAGTGCTTGTTTTCTGTGGTAAACTATTTCTGTTTGTCTTACTGGTAAAATAGGGCCCAGTCACCAATGCTCGGGGTGGAAGTCCTCTAAAATGGGCAACATGAGTTTAAACAATAGACTTAACTTGAATTTATCTCCATGTTGTGGTCACGATTAACCATTGTGCAGAAGTATGTGACTTAAACACCAGTAAATAATAACAGAATTATAAATAGTTACATGACTTCATTCCTCTGTAGTGTCCACTCGTCATTGATGCTGAGTGTGACCTCAAACAGCTTTCTCAGGTGACCATCCAAGCCCCCTCCCCGGGGTTTCTTGTTTTATATACTGTTGCCTTACAAAGGCCCGACTTGATTTGACAGTCCTGAACTTCTCGGTAAATCTCGGATCAGATCGATTTTAGGGAACTCGGTTCAGAAATTTCATATCAAACCGTGATTCATTTGAGATCCTATGTGTCCTCTCCCCTTCCTAAACTCCTTATGACATCCACAATTACTGTTACGCCACGGGGCTAGAGCTAACCCCCCCCCCCCCCCCCCCACACATACACCATTCCTAAATTAGAAAAGTATCCCTTCTCAGCCTCTACGTAAGGTGACCATCCGTGACTTTTCTCGTCATGAAAATCGACTTTCGATAGTTATGTCTCCTGAAATTATCAGACGGGCGAGGAAGGTCCAATTAAAATTCTTGAAAAAACGCATGCGACATCAGTAGAAAATAAAGCGAAGTTTCTTTTTGTTAATTTTAAGAAATTAAAATTAAAATTTAACAAAAGGAAACTTGGCTTTTATGACAAGCCAATTAGAAACAACAAATTAGTAACCGTCCATTTTTGCTCTTTGTTTAGCGAATGCGTTCTTACAGTGATTTGTAAGTTTATATTCTTCCCAAGAAAATCATTAGCAAATGTTACCTCCTAGACTTTTGTTTTAACCTTTTACCTTACATGAAAAGCAGACGACACTTGCAAAACAAATTCTTGAATAAATTTTTTTTTTCATTTTTAGTCTCAAAAACATAGGTTATGGCCCCTCATTGGAACGGGCTCGAAGAGAGAAAAAAAATGAAAAAAATAATGAAAATTAATTGGCGATTTTTGAGAATAGCGCTGGCCGGTTTTTGCCGTTACGTTGGGTAAAGAGTTAATGGAAAGGACAGTGTCTGTGCTATATGTCACGATGCGCGCACCTGTTGATATAATGAACAGAAATGCTCACAGAACATAAAAAATGGTGACAACTCCGTTTTCTTATTTTCAAATGGTTTTAAACAGAGAATAATGGTCAAACGTTCAAACTGATTGTGGGAAAAATGTACATAGTCAGCTTCTGTATTTTAAAACTGCTCCACGGGAAAATGGCTGAAGTTTGTGAAATGATATGCACATCGATGATACCACTTCGCTAACATTTCAATATTTAAATTTTTGTATAAAATTCCCATACCCTTAGTGTAACACTAAGGGTATGGGAATTCTTTATCAAATTGAAATTTTTAAATTCACTGACAACTTTAGAAAATATGGGGGGCTAACTTTCCCGTAAATCTCTTCCACTCACGAAAATTGTCAGCTATGCTAACAGGTGAATACATTCATTTTTCAGGGCTATCGAAGAGACTGGTCTGTATGCAATAACTCCACGTGGTGAACTAAATGTGAAAGGAAAAGGGACAATGGACACATATTTTGTTGACGGTTTTGCTGATGTTGATCCATATGGTGTGTACAAGACCGTTTGTCAATCTGACATAAGTTTACTGCAAGGACACAAATCTAAAAATTTTGCATTCCTTCAAACTAAAAAGAATACGAACAGCGATAATGACAAATTGCACGGAAATAACAGACAAGAAATGTCTGTTGATAGATTGACGAACAGAAGGAAGGTGTCAGAAGAAAAAAGAAACGCGGCAAGGAAGATATCTTTGCAACGTGTTTTCTCTGTGATGAACAAAAGAACGTCGAAAGGTCAGATACATGAGTCTTCTCGACCTCTTCTTAATGGTAAAAAAATGTCTCAAACTGAACATACTTCAGAAAAAATAGCAAATGCTTCTCCAGCAAATCAACAGCCATCCTCACTGTCAACACCAACAGATAGCGATATAAAACAGACACTATTTAATGAGATTCCAAAGGGCGATCCAAATCAACCAGAAAACCCTCAAAGCAATCACTGTGATAGTATTCCAGATCAGAAAGTGCCGTCGATCGACGACGGAAGTCAAACATGTAATGAGAGGAGAGATGATGTGAATTTAAAGTTAACAACCGATGATGAAGTGGCATTGCAGACAAAAATAGTTTCAGATGGTATTCTAAACGATACGTCAAATAACAATTTGAAAGATATATCAACTGAGCATGAGCAAATAAACGTGGTATTAACACCGAAAGAAAACGACATTCAAAATGATACGGCACCATACGATGAACAGCTGTCCTCATTCACTATGGATAATAAACATTTAGTCCCCCATTCTGAAGCTATCCCTCGTATACAAGTAGATTCAATCAGCATAGGGGGAACAATAACAAGTAAAGAGGCATGTGATACACCATCACCAAAGCGAACATCGGCTGATGATAATGTCCAGCAAACAAATGGTGTGTTCAACAGTGATATGCAAGAAATAAAGCCAGTCAATTCTTTCAATGATAAAAGAGAAGAACTCAATACGTCACCACGACAAAACGGAAAAACTAATCCATCTGATTTTATAGACAATCGCTCAAATGCACTTCAGAAGAACAATGCAGCTAACAGAGGGAATGATTTAAAGGGCCGGAGTTCTGTTTGCACATTAATCTGAAAACCCATTGTTATGTATCGTGAAAGAAGTTACCTTCAACTTCTTGTAATAACTTCTGATCTACCTCGGACCCCAACCGTCGCTAAGAGCAGCGGAATGGGGATCTCTCTCCCTGATTCGGGACCGACATCTCTCTCTCTCTCTCTCTCTCTCTCTCTCTCTCTCTCTCTCTCTCTCTTCCAACCATATCTGCGCCCGTTCCCCACGTCCCCGAAGTATTCTAAGAACTAGACAGGTGTGTGGACAAATAAGATATGATTACAGGGTGAGGAATATACGTCATTATCGGGATTGGTACAGGTACAAAATAGAGACGGTAAGATCGTCTAAACGTAAGACTCAAATCACGGTTCTGTGATGCTTTGAAGATTCGATTCAACGCCGACATGAATGGCCTGACTCGGGACCGACATCCAATCGGCTTTTTGGTTCGTATATTATTGAATCGGGTGAGTCTTTTTTCACATAGGGATGATAGCAAATAAATGTCTTCTTCTGACGGAATCATGCCACATAAATGACAGAAAGTTGTCTGTTGCCTTTTCTGTTGAATCGGTTTATATTGGCATGCATGTCTGCCTTACAAATACACTTTGTTAACCCTTTACCTAACATGAAAAGCAGACGACACTTGCAAAAATAAGTCTTGAGTAACTAATTTTTTTTCATTTTTTGTCTCAAAAACATAGGTTATGACCCTCATTAGAACGAGCTCGACGAGCTCGTTCCAACTAGGGGTCATAACCTATGTTTTTGAGATAAAAAATGATGAAAATTAATAGGCGATTTTTGAGAATAGCGCAGGCTGGTTTTGGCCGTTACGTTGGGTAAATGGTTAAGACAGTGTTTATAGAGTGGAACGAGAGAATATCACGCTCCACTTTATAAGTACTGTCGGAACAATGTAACTTGTAGCCTCCGCACTCCATAACTCATGCCACCCGTGGCACACACAAACCCAAGTTAGTTGGTAAAATAACACGTAATTTCACGAAAATAGCTTCGCGTTGTTTCCGAACCTATTCAGATTAGTTGTCGAACCCCGTTTGGATTCGAGATTCGATTCGGGGATAGAAATTCCGATTCGCGGAACCCTACCTCCAATTCTTTTATCACACATTGAGACTAACATACTACCCGTATCCAAGAGTGTCTGGTAGGAATTTCAAACTTTGTTCGAAGTGCTTAGTCAAACTACGAGTGTCTGGGTGAATATCATATATTCCAAGGTCGTCTAGATTGACCGATTGTTGTAAACATTCGGCGCTCTATAACATGTATGGCTTGTGGAAAATCTATGAGGCAAAGGGAAGACTTACACCGTGGAGATACAAAACCGCGATTTTGGCTGTACACAAACCTCACATGATCACTTACATTTCCACACTGTGTGCTCGTGGGAACCCGGGAAGTGAAGCAGTGCTTGTTTACTGGGGTAAACAAGCTCTGTTTTACTAGTAAAATAGGACCCGGTCACCTATACCTGGCGTGGAGGTCCTCTAACATGGGCAACATGGGTATAAACGATTGGCTGGGCTTGACTTTACCTCCATGTTGCGATAACGATTAGCCATAGTGCAGAAGTACGTGCCATTAAACACCACTAAATAAATAAATAAATAAATAAATAAATAAATAAATAAATAAATAAATAAATAAATAAATAAATTTCCACACTGTGAAAAATATAAATGAGAGGACGCTCCTACACACTGTCGAAATATCAATGTTTCATGTAACTCGTTCTACAATGCAATTAATAATTTAACCAATTCATCCTTGTTTGACAGAGCTCATTGAGCTCTGTCAAAAAAGATTTAATTCGTTAAATTCTTAGTTGTGTCTTTGAAAAATACTCTGAAGTTTTGTTGTTTTGACATGAGAGTGGAGAGGGTTAAACAGGTCATCAAGTTTCATAATGTAACATAATGACACCTTGAAGAGCTGTATATGAGAAAAATTCACCTTATAAGGTCACATGGCGGAGCTTTTGAGACTCTGGGCGGCGGAATATCTATCTATGGAATATCAATCTTCTGATTTTTATTGAATTGAACACGTGGCGACCAAAGGACGATTAGCTTTAATATAGCTTTTTATGTGATAAAAGGATGATGAATATTACACACGTGCTTACATTCCAAGAACGTTTGTAAATATTTGATAAAATAGTGAATAGTTCGCGTGTGCCTTCATTCTCAAACTTTGTGGGTAGGCTTCTTCCAATAGTAAGTGGTGCTGTAATGTATTTTTAGTGATGAGAAGGGGAAATGAACTAACGTGGATGCAAGTAAAGTAACATGTCTCTATTCATTTTTTGATATGTATGTGATTTGGTGCATGCAATAAAATCTCGAAGTTTTTTGACCAAACTAACTGCAAAGTAATTATCACTTTCATTAAATTATTTCAAATATGTTCTGGAAGTTGTTGTGTGTGTACTATTTTATCTCCATACTGCTTTTACATTGAACTTGGTGGTGACGTAGCTGTTGTTTCATGACAAGACATACACTTGACATGGTACACCCCGTCTGATGTCAGTAGGTAATATAGGCCGTTTCTGGATCACTTGGTACATGTACTGTACATAAAACATGGTGCGTTTACCATCGTAGGATTCAGTGTTAAATCGCATGCTTGTTCGCAAAAAAATGTCGTTTTTTATGGTGTCCCAGAATCGGCTGTTATTTTGAGACTCCTAGATCGCACTTTTAACGTTCAAATACCCGTTGGCGAACGTGTCGAATGTAAAAAAGTGAAAAATGTACGAAATTGTACATTTTGTTTTACATAAAAAAATTTTGTTTACGTTCCCATCGTGGATTAGACCTTTAATCTATCGTTGGTGGACGCGAAAAAAACGCTTTGCCGGTTCTAGACCAGCATAAGAAAAACGGTTTGCCGATTCTGGACCAGTGTACCAGAATCGGCAAACGGCTTTTGAGGCTCTGAAGGTGGTCACGTGACCTGCTAATTAACCAATCAGATTGCTTGCTTCTCATAAACTTAATCATACAAAGTTATCTCCCCTCGTCGTGGGGGTGGGGGTCACGCCCATCAGAAAAATCGAAGTTTTGAGAAGGTGGTCACGTTACCTATCAAATTGAAGGTCGAGGAAATAAAAAAAATGATTGATATATATAGGAGAGAAAAAAAATAAATAAATAAATAGTTATTTAAAAAAATAAATATATCAAATCGAATAGATGATAAAAAAAAATACGTAAATCACGAGCGCTTCCCAGACTATTAGAGCAAGGTTTCTTTTTAAAATGCTGATGAGAGCCTACACATTCTGCGTGAACGAACAACTAGGTCGCCTCTTGTTAGAACGATGCGTCGGATGTCGGGATCACCTAGACTTCGATCACAAGAATCATTCGTGTCTGACGATGGAAAGGGAAGATATGGTCGTCAAGTATTTCGAACCGGCGTTCGAACGCACTCAAATCGACGAAGTGATCGCGTTTTGGAAGAGATTACTCTTCTGTAAGGATCGAGACAAGCCCACAGTTTCGGAAGAACTGAAATTGGCGCGTAGAAGTCTGACTTTAGAAGACAAGGGATGCATCATGAAACTATTGTTCAATGAAGCATACGTCTAATTTTTTTCTCGTTGATATAAAATAAGAGAGAATAGAAAATAAAAAATAAATACACACATAATTTTTTTTATCTAATATTAGAAAGAAAAAAAACACAAAAATGAGAACCAGAAATAAATTATATCCGACGTTAGATGACGACGAGGACGAGAAGCTGAACGGCGTTTTGCCGACGGCACCATCGCTAGAAGAAAAAGAAAGAGGAGAGAGGTATCGCATCGATCAAATCAGTAGAATCCAATCGTATCTAAGTCGAGAGAGAGATTCTCGTCGTTCTCTCAAGAAGAAGTATTTCCATTTCGTGAAATTGGTCAACGCGATCGACACGACACTCATCACGATTTCCA
The DNA here is from genome assembly GCA_031216915.1 of Pictodentalium vernedei. Lineage (NCBI taxonomy): Eukaryota > Metazoa > Mollusca > Scaphopoda > Dentaliida > Dentaliidae > Pictodentalium > Pictodentalium vernedei. Next base: position 252,643,083 of record CM062296.1, read on the forward strand.
TGGGTTTACACGTGGCCGGCATGGGATTGTTGTCGACCATGGTCGGCATTCCGATCGTGTTGACCGTAGAAGGAGTGGCTCTCGCCGCCGGATTGTTTAGCACGCTCGGAAACTTTTTGAGTAGGAAATTATATCTGAAGGCGAGGAAACACGACAAGATTCGCGTCTTGGCCGACTCCAAGATCGACACGATATCTGAAATGATTTTGATGGCGTTGAAAGACGGTAGGATATCGGACGGAGAATACTTCACGATATTGGGCGAGAAAACGAAATACGAAGCCATGAAAGAAGCTGTGAGAATCAAGACTCGTCAGATCATCAAGGAAGAGATGAAGGATTCTCTCGTGGAAAAAGGGAGGAAAGAGGCCAGGGAGGAATTCAGTAGGATGATAGAACTTAAGAGCAGCGATTGAAAAAAATATATATATAATAAGAACAGAATTTAAAAAAAAAAATTTATATATAAAATAAAAACAAAATTAATTTAAATAACTCTCAAAAAAAATGTATTGCGTAAAGTGTAAGAGAGTTACCGAGATGAGTAATTCTCGAGAAGTACGAACTAAAAACGACAGACAGATGCTTCGCGGAATTTGCGACGTGTGTGGTTCTATCAAGACTCGATTCGTCAAAAAAAGAACGCGAGCAAAGGTAAAGGCATCGTGAATAAAATGATCAATAATCTACCTTTCGAAATGCATCTGCCTGGTCACAGTTTCACAGGACCTGGATGGAACGAAATTGAACAAGAGACTCAACGCCGATCTGACTCCTAAATCTTGGAGCAAACCTGTGAATAGGGTGGACGCGGCCACGTATGATCATGATCTGTGCTACGCCGGACATCCCGACACCAAGACTCGCAATGATGTCTGCGATAAAAACATGTTGGGGAAATTGAGAGGCATATCGAATCCGACCAGGAGAGAGAAGATAGAACGTTCGCTGGTCGGCAATTTGATCGGTGCGAAACGTCGATTCAGATGGGGCGTTCAAAAAAAAAAGCGCATCTGAAAAGAAGAAGAAACGATTATTGACGAGCGAATTGGCCGAGGAGTTACACAAACCCATCGTGCGTAAATTTCGAAAGAGAGGGCTGTTCATGATGGGTTTGGATGATATTTGATCTGCCGACTTGGTCGACATGAGATCGTTTTCGAGGTGGAACGAGGGTGTCAAATATCTATTGATCGACGTGTTTTCCAAATACGGTTGGATCAGAGCTTTGAAGAATAAATCGAGACCTTGCGTCGCCGAGGCTCTGAAGAGCGTGTTCGACTTGTTTTCTCGAAAACCGAATAAGTTGTGGGTGGATAAGGGAAAGGAATTCTACAACAAGCACGTTCGTTGATTGGTTGACCTCTACTCTAGAGAAAGCCAGAGTGATGGAACGTTGGAATCGAATGATGAAGGAAAAGATGCATAGATACTTCACGGCGAATTCAACCAAGAAATACATATACGCTCTGAACGGTCTGGTCAAAGATTACAACAACACGCGACACAGATCGGTCAAGATGACTCCCACGGAAGCCAGTGATCCTCGAAACGAAAAACGAGTCTACGCGAATCTATATCCTGAGAGATCTAAGATCAGGAAGAAGTCTAGAACGTCGAAATTTGCAGTCGGTGATCGAGTGAGAATCTACGCTTATAAGAAGCACTTCGAAAAGGGTTATACTGCTCGATGGACCTCGGAAATCTTGGTGATAATCAAAATATTTCACACCGATCCGGTGACTGACGAAATCGAAGCTTTGGATGGAGAAGAGATCATCAGAAAGTTTTACGAACAACAATTACAGAAGACAAAGTTTTGATAAAGAAAAACAAATTTCTTTTATTTACTCTCTTTAACATTTTCTTGTTTACACACATATATATAGGAGAGAAAAATAATAATAAAAAATAATTAAAACTATTTTTAGATAAAAAAAAAAGCAAGCTAATTAATAAACAAAAAACAACAACAAAAAACCCTTTAAAAATGGCAAATATACTAAATATAGCACAAAGCATAGTGAAAGATGAAAGTATTCAAGAATATGAGGTTCACAAATATGAACCGGTAACCGGAACGATTTTGAACAATGCGGGAGAGATAAGAATCAACATCGAAACTCAAGATCTATTCGTCCATCCTAGCGAGAGTTACATAGTGGTGCAGGGACGTCTCACCAAGGAAGATGGGAGCGACTACGCCGACGACGACACGGTTACTCTAGCCAATAATGGAATCATGCATCTATTCAGTAATATAAAATACATGCTATCCGGACAAGAGATAGAATCTGTGTTTCATCCCGGTCAGGCCACCACGATGTTCGGACTCTTGACGTATCCGGATGATTTTTCGAAATCCAGAGGACTTAATCAGTTGTGGATGAAATGAAAGACACCGTCGGCCCTGCTAGCGCCGGCGCCGCCGCGATATTTGACTACGTCGTCAAGATGTCCAGACCTAAAGGAACGTTTTCGTTCAGGATACCTTTGAAACACATCTTCGGATTCGTGGACGATTACAACAAGATCATGTATGGATTCAAACACAATCTGACATTGATTCGAAAAGGAAACGACGACGCGATAGTGAGACTCCCTGCGACCGATGCGGGTAAGTTAACTCTACAGAAGATATCGCGGTTCGTTCTGCACATGGAGCCTTCAGTCGCAGAAAAACGCGTCTCTACAAGATCATAGAATCCAAGAGTAAATTACCTGTGGGATTTAGAATGAGACAGTGCGACATGGCTAGCATTCCACCCTCCACGAATCACTTTGATTGGAGATTGACGGTGAAATCCGCTTCTGAGAGACCGCGTTTCATCGTGGTTGCGTTTCAGACTGATAAGGATGGGTCTCAGGAAAAGAATGCATCGCTGTTCGATCACTGCCATTTGAGAAGCATGCAAGTGTTTCTGAATGCCACGAGATATCCAGCAATCGATTACAATGCATCGTTCGACAAGAACGATTTCTGCAGACTGTACGGTGACGCCACTGATTTTAGAAAGAAGTATCACGGTCTAGATGAATAGATGAGCAACCCTAACATATCTCCCGGCGAATACAAGTCGATGTATCCCATGTTCGTATTCGACGTCAGTAAACAGAGTGAACGACTCAAGAGTAGCGTCTTAGACATTCAGATCAAGATGCAATTCGATAGGAACGTGCCGAGAAAAACCGAAGCCTTCACCCTGGTCCTGTCGGACAGAGAATTACAATTCGAATCGGATGGAAATAAGATGTCGATCATTCGATGAGAGACATGTGTGAAAAAAAAATATATATATAAAGAAAAATTTTTTAAAAATTATTATAAAAATGAATGATAAAGAAAGAGAATACTTAAGAAGAAACAGACGTGTTTTGATTAAAAATATTTCGCAAGATTCGTTAGCAATAATTCTAGACACTTTAGTCGAAACAGAACCTTTGATATTGACTGATTATATGAGACGTGAAATCGAAAGTAAAATCTTGATAAGACCAGAAAACTTTTAGACACGTTGACGTATAGAGGACCGACTGCTTTTCAAGAATTTATAAAAGCTCTTCAAAATGCTAAAATAGATGTTGACGCGTGTTTCGAGATAGATGATCCAATTTCACAAGATGAAACATTATGAGAAATAACATATTAAAACAAAACCAAAAAAAAAATAAAAGTAATGAGATCTAGAGAGATTGAACGTCTTTCTAAATCTCATTACTTTTTTTTTGTTTTTAATAATCACACATTATTTTTTTTAATTAATTATTTCCACGCGTTCACTGTTTGTTCAAAGGATCAAGTTCGATCAGTAGACTCACCACGGAACTGGCAGCTTCGGGATTATTGGTTTTCGTAACGAAATTAATCCTGTCTCCAGCGTTCACTTTGAGAGGCGTGCCGAATGTGCGAACATTCGCGTGTTGATTCTCAGTCTTTTTGACGCTGTATTTCTTATCGCTCTCTACTCCATTCACCATGAGATTGACGACCGCTCTGTTATTCAAATCCGAGGAAGCCAGAGCCATTCGAATGATTTCACCTCCCAACGGCATGGGATATCCCACCTGATCATGTTTCAATCCGCTACCTCTGTTTCCAAAAGACCACTCGGTTTTTCCCTCCTCTAATGTGCCGGCCTCCTCGGCCCACACGGTGATCAATTTTCTAGCCTATTTGAGTCTTTCCACCACCGCAATCAGGGTGCAGGCGTCCGTCATGTTCACGGGATCCGGTAAATTCGAGAGCGCGTGTCCACCCATGTCTAGTTTACCTTCCATGATGTCGCCCTTTCTCCAGGCCGAATTGTCGTCCACGTACTTCCTGCTGACCGTGCTGGAATCGAATTTGGGATCGTGATTGAGTCCAAATAAATTCTCACCATTCATGTTGATACCACCCTCCATGGTTCCGCCAGATTGTTTGTTCAGGTAGAGATCGTCCATTTGCGATCTATGTATTCTTGTGATCGTATCACGGCAGAATCTACGTAGCCCTTGTTGATCTTCGACAGATTCAATATCTTGTTGAATCCTGCATTCAGATCCGATTTCATTTCTCATCCATCAGACTTTCTCTGTTCCAGATCTACGTAGTGTTTGGTCGCCACGTACTTGGGATTCGTGTGAGTGGCCACGTTCGTTATCTTGTTAGAATTGGCGTTCAATTCCGAGTGCATCGTTTTCTGAACGTATCTATTTCTCAGATGTTCACTGAATCGCGCGTGATAGTCGCCCGCGTATTTCTTGGTCGCGGCATCGGTGGGGTCTATGGGATTTGCGACGTTCACCAAACGTTTGGATTTCAGATCGAGATCGTCAGGCATGGCTTTATCCATGTAATTATCTAGCATGATTCATTCGAAATCCGCATTCCCCCTGTCGACGTATTTTTTAGTCGCAGCATCTGCGAGATCTATCGGTTTGGGAAGATTGTAGAGCTTCTTATCGTTCATGTTCAAAGGTTCCTCTTGAGGTTCGTATCTCCAAACGTAACGTTCGTCCAAGTTGGCAATGTCGTAACCATCATCGATGCAAAAACCCGAAGGCGTGTGTTTTTGATATCTTTCGATGTAACTTTGAAAAGCATTAGGTTGGCAGGAACTCATTTTCATGGTGAAACATTCGAAATCAGCGTACACGACGAATGGTACTTTTAACCTTCTATTGTGATTTTCAAACTTCACGATGGTGTTAGGATTGGGCATTTCGATGGCGACACCTTGATTTTCGTTGCAATATTCCTGATGTTTCGCTAACGATTTTCCGCTCTGAAACATGTTCATGCAGTTGCAACATAAACATATCTTATGTTCATGTTTATTATTTTGTCTCGACAGTAATCGGCTCGGATTTTTAACCCAACAATAATGACGATTGTCATCATTCAAAATCAATAATAGAATAATCGTCTTTTCTCTTTCGAGATACGAAGTCTGTCTGAGAGGATAGATCGTTCGTTTTTCATCGTCATATCCCAAGACGTTCACCGCTATGGTGAGATTTTGAGCCTCGAAACGTTCGATGTGTTTTAACTGCATTGGAAAAGTCACTCTGGTCCAATCGAGATTTTTAGAAGTCTCCTCGTAACGAGAAACTCTATCGGAGTGCATTTTGACAGGGTATAAAGCAGAAGTGACTGCCCATTTAAAACACTGATCATCTTTATTTCTCACGTTGACCACGGAGTGTTTTTTAGCTAAGAAATATGGTAATTCCACGTAGGAAGACCCTTTCAACGAATCGTTTTTAGTTATATGAATTTTGAGTTTCAACACCTCATCGAACGTCCAATTACTACCTTCATGTTGATAATTCACGAGAGACGTCAACATCTTGTCTTTCAACTTTTCGAAAACATCTGAGAAATCTGAACCTCGAAATACGGGTTCGACGTTAGATCTGAAATATGCATTTTTCACGATGCTCTTGCCAGACTTCACGTCGATTTTATTCATCACGCAATGGAGTATCATCTTAATTTTTTGTCCCACGTTCATGTGTTCGCGAAACAAATCCAATACTTTTTTCTTCACCCATTCCATAAACAATTTCGGATCGATTTTCTTGAACGAGGGAACCACGTCGAAAGTTTTTAAAACGCCTTCAATTGGAATAGTTCTGTGATGAGTCATGCAACATATTCTTCTCCTTTCCCTTCATCGATTGCTCATTGAATTTCGCTCGATATATCTCATTTGTCTAGAATCTGAAGTACATCATTCGTTTTCATTTTAGTTTTTCTTTTCTTTTCTTTTGAAACTTGAAGTTCTTCAATGGCTTTTCATTTAGTCGCCTTCTCCTTTTTCACAATCGATGCATTTTTTGACTGCTTAAGTTTATCCACTTCCGATCTTTTGATTTTTTTTCTTTCCATCATTTCGCAAACAATATTCCCTACGGTGGCTGATTTAGGACACTCAAATATTTATTTTTATCTCGTTATAACGAGATACGATCTCGTTATAACGAGATACGATCTCGTTTTAACGAGAAAACATCTCGTTATAACGAGATACTATCTCGTTATAACGAGAACACATCTCGTTATAACGAGATACTATCTCGTTATAACGAGAAAACATCTCGTTATAACAAGAAAACATCTCGTTATAATGAGAAAACATCTCGTTATAACGAGAAAGTATCTCGTTATAACGAGAAAAGATCTCGTTATAACGAGAAAACATCTCGTTATCTCGAGATAAAATCACGTGACTCTGATGACATGAAACATGTAGCCCCCACCACCAAAACATTTTATATATCTCGCGGGTGTTTTCAATATTCTGGATGTAATACATGGGAAAAACACCTACCCACCCCCACCTCCAAGCATCCCAACCATGCCCGTGAAATACCGCTCCTCTCCCTCGCACATATATACAAATGAAACAACTATAGCGTAATAAACTCGCTGCCCCCCCCCCCCCCGCCCCTCCCTCACATCGTATGTGGAACACTTTTTCGACACACGGCACTCAAAACACGACTATAGCCTCAGCCCCAAAACAGTGTACATATCTTATGCGTGTGTTTAATACTGTGGATGTAATACACGGGAAACACTCCTACCCCTCTCCTTCCCAAAGCACCCCACCAATGCCCGCGAAATACCTCCCCTCCCCCTCGCACATGTTGTAAAAGATAATTACGACAATAGAACAAGGACAGGGACGTGAGAAGGTAAAAATATTGGGAGAGGGGTATCAAGGCGGAGATCCATGCAAAAGGGGCGCCCATTATGCTGACAGTAGCATGATTCGAGTCGCGCAGTGGCGAAGCGGGGGAGAACACCAGATGTGGTAGGCCTATCCCCTTCTCGTTGGCGGGGTCCGGAGGCCCTTCCCTGGGAAAATTTTGAAAAATATGAGGGCCAAAACTCGCGTTCTCAGTGATTCTGAGACCGCTGTGACACTACGAATTCGAATTCTCTGCTCGTTTCTTAATTAGGCGCGCTTCTGAATTTATCTGCTTGGTTAACTTTCTTAGTTTGTGTTTTGTTTTGGACTGACTTCAAACATCTCCACACTCTAAAATCGGTTGGGTTAAAAATCAACCCAAATCGACTGGGTTGAGTGAATATGAACCCAAATTGGGTTCATATTCACTCAACCCAGTCGATTTGGGTTGATTTTTAACCCAACCGATTTAGAGTGCACGAGTTTAATCGGAACCATCGGTTAATAATTTTTTTTTATTGAAGAGGTGGGGTGGGGGTGGTAAATACCCCCTACCGCCCCCTTACCCGGTTTTAACACCACTGAGAAAGGATGAAAAACAGAAAATAAGATGGAATTTTCGTAGACAAATTAAACAACTATATAGCCTTATAAACTTACTGCCACCCCCCCCCCCCCCCACCCACCCCCCCCCCCCCCCACCACCACACACAAGGAGAGATTTATTTATTATCGACGCTTTCAACAGCCAGGGGCATGTCATGTAGGGTAGTTCCCTTGGTGGAGGAAGAACCGGAGACAACCACTGAGCAGCGGCGAGCAACCGTCAAGTTCTCCAACATACTAACCCGACAGAATTTAAGTTAGAGCGGTTGAAGGCACGTGCACCATCGACGTGCAGTACACCCTAGCACATAATGCCACCGTGACCCCACGTCAGGCCACGTGGACAATTGGGATTAAGTGTCTTGCCTAAAAACACAACGAGGGTCAGAATCGAACCGTCGATCTCTATGTTTCAAGCTCGATACTCTAACAAATGAGCTACCGCGCTCTCATAATTATATAGTATGTAGCTGTACATGTTTGTCGTGGGAACACATTATGGCGTCATTAACCTTTTACCAAACGCAAGTTGAAGACAACAGTAGGCCCACAATTATTTTTGCACAAAAAAATAAATGAAATTCATTTTTTTCTTCCAAACTAAACGGCTTATGACACTCATTTGAACGAGCTCGTCGAGCTCTTTTCGATGCGATATCATAAACTATGGTTTGGGAGAAAAAAATTATGAACATAAATTTTGAGTGGCGAATTTTGTATATTACACGGACGGTTTGTGTCGCTGCGGTGGGTAAAAGGGTTATCATGATTAGGCCAATATATACGGTATACCGATAACTTGTGCACTTCTTAGAAATAGAATTAAATGGTGTGAATAATATAACGATAATGCAATGCATGAATACTGAAGCCCTAGAAAATTGTTTTTTACTGTGTAGAGCTAGGATCCCAAATTGTGTGTGTGTTGGGGGGGGGGGGGCAGTAATATCGCGAGGGTCGAGAACGACATACCACGGGCATGTCTCGAGGTTTGAGGCAGGGGACGGAGAGTTTGGGAGGTATGCCCTCCCATTGGTGGGGTTCGGGGGGGGGTGATTTTTTTCAAATTATAAAGCTCTGGGGCCCATTCCGGGCATCTTGAGAGAAGGAAGGTTTGGGAATTATAAGTGGCAGTTTGATTTTTGTGGGGGTGGGGTGGGGGTCAATGTTATTGGATGAGGTGTCCTCCCTCCCCCCCCCCCCCCCCCCCCATGCCGCTTCAGCAGTAAGTTTTTCAATAAACTTCTCATTTTGTTCACTGACAGATTGAGCTGAACATGGAATATGAAGCATGGCGACTATAGTCATCACTGGTATAGGGAAATTATTTAATTATTTATTGGTGTTTAAAGTCACTTTTGTGAAGCTATATACTGTCGTCTTCAACTTGCGTTAGAACTCTATATGTAACTCAAATTCTGCCGGGTTAGTATGTTGGAGAGTTCGACGGTTGCTCGCCGCTGCTCAGTGGTTCTCTTCGATTCTTCGGTTCTTCCTCCACCCGTAGAACTACATTACACGACATGACCCTGGCTGCCGAAAGAGTCGTCAAATTCCAATCAATAAATAAATGAACAAATAGATAAATAAATAAATCTCTCCTTGTGTGTGGAGGGAAGAGTGTGGGGAGGGGTGGCAGTAAGTTTATTACGCTTTTGTTGTTTAATTTGTCTGTGTGAATTCCATCTCATTTTTCTGTTTTCCATCCTTTCTCAGTGGCGTTAAACCCGGGGGGGGGGGGGGGGGGGGGGGGGTAAGGGGGATATTTACCACCACCACCCCCCCCCCCCAAAAAAAAAAAAAAAATCAAAAAATTATTAACTCATGGTCCCGATTAAACTCGTGGAGATGTTTGAAGTCAGTCCAAAACAAAACACAAACGAAGAGGTTGACCAAACGGACAAATTCAGAAGCTTGCCTACTTACGAAACAAGCAGAGAATTCGAATTGGTAGTGTCACAGCGGCCTCAGAATCACCGAGAACGCGAGTTTTGGCCCTCATATTTTTCACAATTTTCCCAGGGAAGGGCCTCCGGACCCCGCCAACGAGAAGAGGATACCACATCTGGTGCTCTCCCCAACCTCGCCACTGCGCGACTCGAATCATGCTACTGTCAGCACAATGGGTGCCCCTTTTGCATGGATCTCCGCCTTGATACCCCTCTCCCAATATTTTTACCTTCTCACGTCCCTGTCCTTGTTCTATTAGTATGAGCGTTAAATACACTTGTCGTAATTATCTTTTGCAACATGTGCGAGGGGGAGGGGAGGTATTTCGCGGGCATTGGTGGGATGCTTTGGGAAGGATAGGGGTAGGAGTGTTTCCCGTGTATTACATCCACAGTATTAAACACACGCGTAAGATATGTACACTGTTTTGGGGCTGAGGCTATAGTCGTGTTTTGGGTGCCGTGTGTCGAAAAAGTGTTCCACATACGATGTGGCGAAGGGGCAGGTGGGGGGGGGGGGGGGGCAGCGAGTTTATTACGCTATAGTTGTTTCATTTGTTTGTGTGAATTCCATCTCATTTTCTGTGTTTATTGGTATGAGAGTTATATGCGCTTATCGTAATTATCGTTGACAACATGTGCGAGGGAGAGGAGCGGTATTTCACGGACATGGTTGGGATGTTTGGGGGTGGGGTGGGTAGGTGTTTTCCCATGTATTACATCCAGAATATTGAAAACACCCGCGAGATATATAAACTGTTTTGGTGGTGGGGGCTATATGTTTCATGTCATCAGAGTCACGTGATTTTATCTCGAGATAACAAGATGTGTTCTCGTTATAACGAGATATTTTCTCGTTATAACGAGATCTTTTCTCGTTATAACGAGATACTTTCTCGTTATAACGAGATCTTTTCTCGTTATAACGAGATGTTTTCTCGTTATAACGAGATGTTTTCTTGTTATAACGAGATACTTTCTCGTTATAACGAGATGTTTTCTCGTTATAACGAGATAGTATCTCGTTATAACGAGATAGTATCTCATTATAACGAGATAGTATCTCGTTATAACGAGATGTTTTCTCGTTATAACGAGATCGTATCTCGTTATAACGAGATCGTATCTCGTTATAACGAGATAAAAATAAATATTTGAGTGTCCTAAATCAGCCACCGTAATTCCCGTATCACTTCAATTTTTTTTTATTTAGTTCTATGATAACTGAAATGTGGAATTTTGAATAGTTTACAAATCTCGTTTAACTGAGGTACGGTTTTCTCATTTAAATTTTCCATTTTTTTATTTGTTTGCTCCATTTGTAAGAATTTTTTTTTTTTTTTTTCGAACTTTGTTTTTAAATAATTTGTTAAAAAAGTTTGTTTTTTTTACTCTTTATATATATATATAAAAGATTTTTTCTTTTTATTTTAATTTTTCTTTAATGTAAAAAATTTTGTTGTTGTTTTTTTTTTTTTTTGAAGGAAATAAAAAAAAAAAAATTTTTTTAATGAAATTAAACAATTTTTTATGTAAACTTTTTATTTATATAAAGAGAAAAAAAAACTTTTACAAAAAAAAAATTTTACATTAAAGAAAATTAAAAAATTAAAAAAATTTTTTTATATATATATATATGGAGAGTGAAAAAAAAAAAAAAAAAACTTTTTTAACAAATTATTAAATACAAAAATTTAAAATATACATTATTTGCAAGAATTCATAAAACAAAAAAAAACAAATAATCGATCATGACAACAACACCTAAAAGATGCGAATTGAAATTGAAACGAGTCGAAACGTGTAAGAAACTCGGTTGTAACATCTATAGATTACAACGACACGATTCCATCGAATTGAACGAGGTCAAGACGAAGGGCTTACAGCACAAATATGACAAATATAGCATGCCTTTGAAATTGGACGAAGCCATGCTCAATTTGTTTTACGAGTACGAAAGCGATCTGCAGAATATCATCGTCGCTGAAGACAGAGAATTCGACAAGAGTGATTTGTCGTTGCCCTATGGAAGTTACATATATCCAAAAATCTCTCTCGAACTCATGGACAAATCGGGTGGTGAGAGCGCGTTGACCAAAGTAAAAAAACTTAAAAAAGTAAAGATAAACATTCAACACATTTGTGAAAAGGAGAAAACATGAGTGTCAACATGCTAATAACGGACTTGGAAATATAAACAATAAAGAGATTGATTTTTAGCGAAGAAGAAGGAAAACAAAAAAAACAAACAAAAAGTAATGAGATCTAAAGATGATCTCATTACTTTTTTTTTGTTTTTTTTTGTTTTCCTTCTTCACTATTGCCCATATATTATAATAACGTTTCCTTTTTTCTCAAATTTCAGCGTCAATTCTTCTTTTCTTTTTTTCTTTTTTGTGATATGCTACGTTTTTATAAGAACACATTTGTTTATCTGAATCATAATTATGAATGAATGTTGTGCCCTATCTCTCGATAACACTAGCATCATTACCATTCTCTTCAGAAGGTAGTGGTAATGGTGGAAAATGTCTCATTCTTTTAAATTTCACGGCTCCTCCCTTTTTCTTTTAAAATCCCGATCTTTATTTAACTCTTTTATCAGTTTTTTCCTAAGATATCCATCATTAGCATCTAATCGTTTTTCCACATCTTTTTCACACTCTATCTCGCGATATTCATCATTATCGTCTAATTGTTTTTCCACCTTTTTATCCATTTTATATTATTTTATACTTTCTATGATTTATATTTTATATTTATATAATTATATAATTTTTTTCTACATTATAATAACATATTCAAAATCGGTATATTCTTAAATGGCGAATTCTCACCAAACAACAAACCCTTGCCGAGTCGCTCAACGTTCCGTCCACTTTTCAGATAGAGACCGTTTCCACTCAAAGAGTTGTCACCTCTAACGGGTTCTAGATACAATCCTTTACCACTGTTGTCTACGGGGATGCGACACACAGCTCCTCCCTTCTTCAAAAACAGTCCGCTGCCACCCATTAATTTCTCAACTGCCGAACTCGTGAGTCCTGTGAGAGCTATCACGCTGAGAGTCTGTCCGAGAAAGGGTAATGCCTTTGTGGTGAAGGGTAATGCTTTTGTGGCGATTCCTTTCAATAGCGGTAGGAAACCACCTTTCATTCTCAAATTGTATCTCAATTGAGCGGGACTCAATCTCACCGTCAACCCTCTTCCATCACGAATCGCATTCTCCATCCTTTTGATTTGACTTCTGGTCCAGGCGATCGAATCCTGACCGCCACTCATCAGATCTTCGTGAGTGAATTTGAATCTCACTGCCTCGCCTCGAGTTGTTAATGCTCTCTTAAGTTTCTTCCTCTGTGGATATGTTCACGTTTTTAACCATGTATTGTGTCATAATTCTTTTTTTTTAAATATATTTTCTTCAATTGTTTTTTTTGTTTTAATGATAATTATATATTAAATAATTTTTGTAAAATTAATATTGCGTTTATTTTATTTTTGTTATTTATATATATACACAATATTTTTATTTTTTTGCTTTTATATTTCTCTTATGTGAAATCGTATCATCACCCACTCTCTGCGAAGATCTAACAGTTCACCATTTTGATCCGTCAACGTGGTTTTGAGACTATACAACGTGTCTAAATCACTGGTAGATAAACTAAATTTCGAGGTCGTTCCATGATCTTACAACCCGGCGACACGTTTGGAAAGAAGGAATAGATCTTCGGTTGTGCGCTACCATTCACGTAGCTTTCAGCAATCACATCCACGTTCACCAGAATGCTATTGACTGCGAGAATGTCGACCGTATTTTCAGATGCCGCGTGGCCTCGATACATCTTTCGACCGAATCCCAGCATTTTGCCTATAGAATCGTCTGTGTTGAAATCCACTCTAAAATTATCTTCCAACTCCAACATCGTCTGTAAGGTATTAGGATTGGGAGCAAGTCTGATCTTGTTGCTTCCCTTTCCATCCGTCTTCATTCGCGTTTGAATGTAATTGTTCAAATCGTCTATGTCGTAACTTCCTTTGGGAATTCGAATCTCCAACCAATCCACTCCGTCGGAATACTTGAACGAGTTATTCTTTTCGGTGACGTTGGGAAAGGAATAATAAGTCTCCAGATTCACCAACGCCATCTCGTATCTTTTCTCTCTATTCAATTCGATGGAAGGTTCGAATTTCGTCGTGAATCGAGTCGAATCGCCACTCACCACGATTTGAATGGATTGTTTTGCAGCCGTATTCTCGGCTATCTGTTCTAACAATTCTCCTTGTTCGAACATTATATTTCATTTTATTTTTTTTATTTTTTCAAAAACTAATTATTTGAAGATTTATTATTTTCTAATTTTTTTTTTATTTTCACGCTCTATCTTATTATCATCAGAAACATAAAACTTGTCGAATCCACACCGATATTTTCTGCGATTAAATTCTCTAGTCAAATCGAGCACGACGAAATTGTAAAGTCCTCCATCCCAAACCCTCTTACAGAATCTCCTGAATTCCGCCGTGCTCATGTCGTTTGCGACGTGATCACTGTAGATGTGATTGAGATTCTTGAGATCTTGGCGAAAGAGACATAGAAAATTAGCGTTCTCCCTTATCGTATGTCTGGGCAATCGAAAATAATTCTGCGACAGGTAGAAACAGTCCACGTTGCTGTGACGACACCTAACGTAATAAGATTCGCATCAGTTCTGTCTCTCCAAAAGCAGATCGTCGAAAATCATGAGATTCTTATCTTCCAATTTCAATTCTCTAGGATCCGGAACGTCGCTAGCGTTCTCATAAAATCGACACTCGACGTTCAAAGAGTCATTTCTCTTCATCAATTCCATCGCCGCACCGTCCAAAATGGTCGAAAGAGAAGCTTCACTTTTGTCGAATTCCTCCCTACTGTCAAAGATTCTGGCTATGACGTCCTTGGGCAATCTACGATCCATGCTCTCTCGAAGCAATCAGTATTCAGGTTGAAACAAGCTCTTGCCAAACACAAACAATCTGTCGTAATCCAACCAGTTGGGTCGGGACAACAGATTCATCAACAGATTGGTCTTTCCACAATTCGATTTTCCCACTATCAAACCTCTTATGCTTTTAGGAAAGAACTCATTATTCGACCTCTTGGTCGTGGCGTCATTCCAAGACATATCTTTAATGTTCATCTTTGTTTTATTTTTTTTTTTTTTTGTTATTTTAGATTTTTTCAAACACAATTTTTTATGTTTTTTCAAACTCAGTTTTTAATATTATTATTTATTTATATTACACCGTCGCGAGTTCTCTTCAATCCAGATCCACTCGTCATTTTGACTAAATCTTGTATGGGTTCCACAGCATCCTTAAAATCTTTCCAACTTTTCAGCGTTCGATCTAACATAGCTCGCTTCGCCGGTGGACTGATCAACTTGTCGATCAACGCGTCGGTTGTCCTCTTGCCAGCCACAAAAGCTATCCTACCACTGGCTTCAGAAGCGGCTTTCTTACCAGCATCCAAAGCCGTCTTCCTACCGACCTCAAACGCGGTCGATGCGAGTTTTCTACTCGCATCATTCGTGAACGCTCGCATTATAGAATCGACGATGCCAGAACCGCCTTGAACGTAAGTTCTAACGTATCCCCTGTTCTTTATCACCAACATATTTCTATTTTATAATATATATTTTGTTTTCACTGGTAAATCGTTTGTTGTTTAAATACTTTTTATTATTCTAGTGTAAAATTTACTGTTTTTATTTTATATATTTTTGTTTTTTTGTTTGTTTCTCTCTACTTATTATATACATCAATCCTTCAATTCGTTCATCAGCCTTTTATAATGGTTTTTATTCAAAACCTTCTGTCTTAACAATTCGTCGCATATGCTAACTATCTCATTATCTAATCCTGTGTTACCAGCACGTCTACTTGCCATCTACAATCTCAATCTCTGAAACAGAGCGTCAGAATCGCTCGGAAGAAAAGTGGTTTCCACCCCTTTACCAGCCACCGATTCGACGAACTTCTTATGCGAATTCCATATAGGTTTCACCACTTTCGTCCACTTGTAACCTCTGCTGGCTTTAGGTCTCGTCTCTCTGTCATCGTTATTTCTCTTCATGGCGTTGGTCTGAACCATAATGTCGCCGTAATTGTTGTAATCCTGTTCTGTGTAATCACTAGGCTTGTCGTAAAAGGGCAATTTGCGCAGTCCGGAAATTAATTCGTACCTATTCGGACCGACGGTTAATTCATCATCATCATCTATTTCCACTTCTGTCTCGCCCACAAAAGTTTTACCGTCCAAATCCTTATAAAATCCATACAACAGATCTCTCTTACCACCATCCTCGGACAACGCGACGCTATCAGTGGTGATAGTCGAAGCTCTATCATCGCTCTCACTCACGGCGGTTTCGATTCTCACGGGAACGTAATCCGGTGTAGATTGAAACGAATACTGGTTTGTAAAACTACCGGGCAACGAACCCTTTCTCAAAGAACTTTCTTTTAAGGGCCTCAATTCGTCAACGATCTCCTTCTTGCTTCGCTCTTGAACCACCGTCACGGGTTTAAATATTTTTGTGGTCTCGCGTTTGAGTTCGATCTCTCCAAGAGTCTGCTTCTGTCAGCCGATTGAATGCCCTTTTTGGCACGTTCATATTCATTTAACAGCTGATCTCGACGTTTAGCATCCATCTGTAAAAACATTTTTTTTTTCGTTTTTTAAATTATTAATATTTCCTTTGAGTATGCTAATGTGAGTTATTTATTATTTTCAAAATTAAATGTATAATTATTTTTTATGTTTCAAGTAAATAAAATCTTCTGTCTTTAATATAATAACTAAAAACCAGTTGAGGAAAAACATTTTACATGATAAACCTCTATAAATGCGTTTTGCCTCTGAACGCGTTAAAATCGCATCACAGATTATTCACTCAATGGCGAACTGGAGAACTTTGAAAAGTTTGAAAGTTTTAGTACATAAGAAACCGGTTTCTGATTTAACACGTTTGAGCATAATTACATCTGATAATCAAAATCATAAGTAAACGCATCAGTAATGTAACGCTTTCAAAAAAACGCGTTTAAATCATATCAATTAATCTTTTGAACTGTTTCCGCTTTCATCCATAGAATAGTTTTTCAGTTAAATCATTTAACTGACAATTGACGCTCATTTGAATAAAAACCCGTAATACATTTCGAGCGTGACAAATGGCGTTCTCAGTAAGTTTATACAGTAGAGATTTTCCAAAAAACTTTGTTTTTTTCTGTTTGGACAATCCCACTATGGGTATTCCCCCACTTACGTCAGAAATGGGAAAATCCCCACCTCAAAAACCGTTTGCCGATTCTGGGACACTGGTCCAGAATCAGCAAACCGTTTTTTTATGCTGGTCTAAAACCGGCAAAGCGTTTTTTTTCCGCGTTCACCAACGATAGATTGAAGGTCTAATCCACGATGGGAACGTAAACAAAGATTTTTATGTAAAATAAAATGTACAATTTCATACATTTTTCACTTTTTTACATTCGACACGTTCGCCAACTGGTATTTGAACGTTAAAAGTGCGATCTAGGAGTCTCAAAATAACAGCCGATTCTGGACCACCATAAAAAACGACATTTTTTGCGAACGAGCATGCGATTTAACACTGAATCCTACGATGGTAAACGCACCATGTTTCATGTACTGTACAGTACATATACAAAGTGGTCCAGAAACGGCCTATATTACCTACTGATGTCCATTTTTTATGAAACAAAGGGTGTTTTGTTGGACGCTCAGCCTTATAACTGAACCATAAGAAATTTGACTCTTTTCACCTGTATAGAGGCGTGACAATGGGCGCTGAAGGGGAGAGACACACCCCCTCCCTCTCAATAATTTTTCCAGTCCGAACATTTACATCTTACATTACTTATTCCCAGTTCCTTATTCGGCACGAGAGCGTGGTGGTGGTTCAGTAGGTAGAGATGCAAGCCGAGAGGTCCTCGGTTCGAATCCAACCTGCAGCAGCCGCGTGGTGTCCTTGGGCAAGACACTTAATTGCCCGCGTGGGGGCACGGTGGTGTTGTGTACTAAGACTTACCTCATGTCGATGGTGCACTGGTCTTCAACCTTTGCTAACCCTGCTTTATGGAGTTGGGGGGGGGGTCTGACTGTTGCTCGGTGGTTCTCTCCGGGTACTCTGGCTTCCTCCACCCGTAAAACTGCCCGACACGAGGTGATCCTGGCGGCCGAAAGTGTCGTTAAACCCAATAAATAAATAAATGGGTGCTGAAAGGGAGTTACACCCCCACCCCCTCAATAACTATTCCAGTCGGGACATTAACATCTGACATTACCTATTCCCAGTTCCTTATTCGACATTCCTTATCAACCGATTTTAACGGTTGATAACGAATGTCGAATAAGGAACCGGGAAAAAGTAATGGTTGTCACGTCCGGCTAGATGTCTTAGATATTGATTTGATTTTGCCAGTAACCATGTTCTTTCTTACTATACTAGATTTGATGTTTGGAACCACGTCAAACTATGGCCCATGGAACGTTCGAGATTCGATTCACTTTCAAATCTTTTTATTGATTCGATTCGAGTTAGGAACCATCTCAATCATTCGAATCCCAGAAAGGGTTGGATCTCATACATTTCTTTATTGTCGACTTTCTGAAAATGACACCTCATCCATCAGTTTTCTCAGGAACTGGACTCAGGGGCGTACTGGGCCAGGAAAGGTTACTGGGAAATGCACCAAGACCCAGAGAAAATTTCTGATTTTTCGAACTGAACGAACACGGCTTCCTAGCATTTGGGCGATCAATGGCAGTCCACATAGAGGCCATTTCGATGGCATTTTTATATCATCTTCATCGACCATTCAGCAAAAATGGTTCTACCGAGGGTGTGGATCCACCAGGAAGGCTATAGTTTGGTCCAATCGGAGAAAAAATTTTTTTTTGAAATTGAAGGAACGCTGTTTCCTTTCATCTGAACGATCAATGGCAGACTACTAGACTGTTGGTATATCGAAATGTCCCTTACAAACTACACTGCATGTATATCGAAATGTCCTCCATGCGGCCTGCCAATGGCAGTCCACATAGAGAACATTTCAGTATACCGACAGTCTTTGCAATCAGATCCATTTCGCCTTTTGGTCATTTTCACGAAATTTCACACACCAACAGGTATTGGGCTGCATCAATTTTGGCGGCCCCATGGGAAACTTTTGTTCCTCGATGGACCATGCCACCAGTCCGGCTCTGACTGGACTCACCGTATCGAAGCTAACTGGAAAACTCAAATTCAGCATAAAATTCCCGAAAATGGCATTTGAGGAGATAGCAAGATCGCGTTAAGCCTAGTTTGTTCAAAAAATATTTTGCTACAGGGTGCTTAAACTATCTTGCCATTTCATCTATATCTTGGGATATAACTGAGGTCTATTTCAATAACATTTGGCCTGTAGGATGCAATTCGGTTAAGACGAATGTCAACTGAATTCCAAAGCAGTCTTTGCTGGATTTTTATTTTGCAGGGAAAATGTTTTTCGCCACTTTAAACTGTATGGAAATTCAACTATACTTTCTTAGTGAAATGATTTCGCTTCTTGGCCGACGAAATGATCTTTTTGTGATTGTTCACCGGATGTGCGACCAACCGAAGCCCCATGGCGGGTTAGTGCCACCTTGCTGTGGGAAATTCCAATTACTCTTTTCCACCTTGTGCCAAAAATATCTCGGTATTTCGATCATATCTTTGCAGAAAATCTTCAGATTGCAGTCATATTTTGCGAGCACGTTGCAATTTTGATATGACATGATGGGACAGAGTCACGAGGGCGTTCTCAATATGATTAAATTTGAGAGGGGGAGTATTTTGTTTTTCTTTGTTCGCTTGTAAGTAGATTCATATATTGATCCTATCTACTCTCTACTTGAAAGTGATTGTCCTCCTGGGTTCTGAATTGAACGATAATATACGATAATAAACTGTATATATAGAAGAAATCTACGCTGTTTTAGTGAATATCTGGAAATATCTCAATAGTGTGGACCTGAAAGTTTTATTTTTCACACTCATGAGATAATTCCCGATATTCATTAAAACAGCGTAGATTTTCTTTTCATTATATGCTACGTGACATTTTCTGCGCAATATTTAGCCTAACTAGACTGCAAACAGTTTCAAGACAACAACAAGAAGAGCTCACGTATCGCTGAAGCAATGCAATGTCCCCTACCGGACTATTGAGCATTAATAATTATACAAATGTTATAACCTAGATGTGATCAGCATGAATTCCGTTGAAGCATTTCCCCAAAAAGGCCGGAAAACTGATATTTTGGCGCTGACCCATATTTCCAAGGGCCATAACTCACACAAGAATAATGCAATCAGCATAAAACTCAAACTTGATCTGTAAGTCACCGTTCTATAGTAGGTTACCAAGAATGAAATCATTCGATTGAAGCATTTCCAAAAAAAGTCCGGAAAACTAAAGTGTGACTGACAGACTGACTGACTGACAGACTGACGGATGGACAGAGTGCAAATGAAACTTGATCTGTAAGTCATCGTTCTATAGTAGGTTACCAAAAATGTAATCATTCCGTTGAAGCGTTTCCAAAAAAGTCCGGGAAACTGATATTTTGGCGCTTTTCCATATTTCCAAGGACCATAACTCACGCAATAATAATGCAATCAGCATGAAACTCAAACTTGGTCTGTAAGTCATCGTTCCATAGCAGGTTACCAAAAATGAAATCATTTCGTTGAAGTGTTTCCAAAAAAGTCCGGAAAACTGATATTTTGGTGCTTTTCCATATTTCCAAGGGCCATAACTCACACAAGAATAAAGCAATCAGCATGAAACACAAACTTGCTCTGTAAGTCATCGTTCTATAGTAGTTTACCGAAAATGAAATCATTCCGTTGAAGCGTTTCCAAAAAAAGTCCGGAAAACGGATATTTTGGCGCTTTTTCATATTTCTAAGGGCCATAACTCACACAAGAATATTGCAATCAGCATGAAACTCAAACTTGATCTGTAAGTCATCGTTCTGTAGTAGGTTACCAAAAATGAAATCATTCGGTTGAAGCATTTCCAAAAAAAGTCTGGAAAACTAAAGTGTGACTGACAGACTGACAGGCTGACAGACTGACGGACTGGACTGACAGACTGACAGACTGACGGACTGACAGACTGACGGACTGACTGTCAGACTGACGGATGGACAGAGTGCAAACCTATAGTCTCCTCCGGCGATGCCGGTAGGGGACTAAAAAGCTGCTGACCGTTCCTTCTAGGCGACGTTCAAGGCGATGTCATGCGCCGATGCGTAACGCCATTTAGGAAGCAGCTGAAAAAATTCATCGTGTGGACCTGAAAATATTACTTTTCACTCGCGCAAGCGCTCGTGAAAAATGAAAGTAGATTTTCTTTTTTATTATATGCTACGAGACATTTTATTGCACAATATCCAGCCCAATTTGCTCCCCAATGCGCACGTTTCAACACAATAACAAAGATCAGCTGATCATTCCTCAAGGCGACGTGATGCGGCGTAGCTGAGGAATATTCCTTCCATTCATTTGTTATTATCTTGTGCAATCAAAAATGACGAAGTTAAGGAAGGTGAAGGTGGGTTACACCTTTTTCTGGGGATTTTAAACCGCTCACAGAAGAATTAAGTTTTATTGAAAATGATTTATTTATAAAATGATGTATTGCATAAACTTTTAACCCAAAATTCTAGTACCCTCTGTCATTTTCATAACAACACTAACATACTGCAACTTGCCGAGCAATTGCTAGAAACGGCTGGCGTGACTTTTATTAACATATTTGTTTATTGTATCTACATGTAAGCTCAGTTATACAAAATTGCTCTTTTTAAAATTGCGAACCAATGTTGGCATTGAATGAAGTATCAAGCATTAACAATACACACTGAGATATGACCATCGAACTTTAAAGAACCGCGATTCGTGAAGAAACTACCACTGATAGCGTAATTTTAGCGGTAATAAAGTATCGCCTCAAAAACAAGTTGAGTTCCTCATGCGACCAAACCTACCACCCAGGAAAAACCAGAGATAAAAACTCTGGAAACCTGTAGTCGGCGTATGTAAGATTGGCCTCGGAACTCTGGATGCCGACTTCCAACTTCGCTGCACAACTGTTCGAATGACAGACTCGAAACGAAGCCTGGCCGTTTCGTGCATTTCGGCTAGAAGGAAGCCTACGACCGCATGCCACCTACGCGACAATAAAATCCCCCTTTCAACCAATGATTTCATACGTCTAATAACGCGTGACTTAATCGACAGACGATTAAGACACCTGAACCATTTGTACCGGCGAATTGGCGTACCTTCAATACAACATTTTCTCGTTATACTTCGAACCGCGAGAAAAGTAATTTATGCGTGTCAATAAAAGTAGTTTTTGTATGCAGTGTGTTCTCCTCTGGCATTCAGAATCTTCCTCGCGGCGTTCCCTCATTCTTTGACCAAATGCGGATTGTCTTTCGTCACAGATTGCCCTATTAACCAACATGGGCTTGTCCTAGTTCTTGGGGGAGGTATTAAGTTGGATGTGAGTCTTGAGCCTGCCTCGTGCGTGATATCTGGAGCTGAGGTCGAGTGTGCATACTAGAGAACACATCTCCTCGATTTCTTTCCCCGCTACTTAATGTTTTACCAATCTGTCTCGTTGGGTTCTGGTATTATTACATCAGGATGAAGTCTGCGCCTACAGCTGTTACATACGGTTACCCAAAAGGTCCCAGATTCTCAATTATGTACCATTTTCCATTTAGATTCTCATTGTGGATGAGGCAGGGTTTTATGTGGAAATCCAAACTGACACCACCCCCACACAATTACTGAGCCACGTCAATGCCTCTGCCACGCTGACATCAGCCAATCCCTCATTGACCCGGGGTCCACATTCTCTTACATCTACCCAGAAAGTCGAGACGAAACCTGGTCATACACAGATGTCGGACTATCAAGTCTGTATCCTGTTTAGAGATCTATGCACCACTCATCCCTGTTCTGTCTGTAAATTGGTAGGTTTTCTTGCATCCAGGTTGGTTCCTGATTGTTATGTGGATACGGTACGTCTGCTTGCATGTTGGGATTTGCGTGCAGAGCTTTAGCATTCGATGTTGAAGTAGGTGCATGCTGTGGTAGCAATGAGAACGTCTTAACGTGCTGTTGTGGCGCTTTGCCGCAATGAACCATGTTTTCTCTCACCTCTTCCAGGAGTTCTATTCTGATTCTAGGCCCTATAGGTCACACGTGAGCTCACTCCTAATGCCACAGTTTCTCTGATATGCCTAATTGCCACACCCTTTTACCTTTTGCGTGTTTTTTTCAGACCAGAGGCGGCGGAGCCAGGGGGCACGTGCCCCTCCACTTTTTTCCACAGACATGTTTCGCAGTTACACAATGAGTTACAATGGGCGCAAGTAGGGTGAAACGGGGGGTTAAAACCCATTTCATTTTTTGTCTCGATTGCACCTCACCAAAAAACTTATTTTTTTTCGAGCAAATCGCATTCATCACGATCGAAATGTATGGATTTGTATGATGCGATACGTACACGATCACATCGTCACTTCTCCTGGTTTTCAAAGTGTTTTCTATAGACGAGGCATCGTGGGTTTAACGTTCTTTTCTCTAAGGATCAACGTGGGTCCGACTAAAATTTCGACGGAATTTTAACAATCTCGATAAAATTCCCTCTCTTAAAAATTCATTTTTGGTGGGCTCATAAATCTGACAACGGCCGTTCTCGGGAAAATACTCACCTTTTCGCAGAGGTAACACGTACCCGCCATTTTAGGTGATTTTTTTCGACAGAATACCGTCAAAAAGACACCACCAGTGCGGATGGAAGACCAACGATCCAACGTCGATTCCCGCGGAAAAATGGAGTTCGAATCGAGAGGGTGAATTTATCGGTGGGTTCGTACCCGCCGGCGATGACGTAGTGAGGTTTTTGGCAAGGAGAGAGAGATAGCTCGCAGAGTCGAGGTGCGTCCGCTCCGGTCCGCGATTAATGTGAATATTGCGAGTTGTGAGACGGATGATAAAAAAATTGTTTTTTAAAATATATATATAAACAACATAAAAAAATAAGAATACAAAAGATATATATAAAACAACATTCAAAAAAAAATAAATAAGAATACAAAAAATATAACTATTTTTTATTAAAAAAAAAGAAACAAAAAAAAATAATAATAAATAAAAACAATATTTCTACACATCGGAGATTCGAAGCGAAGGGACGAGCAGGTTCGCGAATTAATACGAAGTAAGGAAAATATTCAGGCGCAGGACAGGGCCAGACGATTGGGAGAGATGGGATTGAGACCAGAGGCGACTAAGTTGTTCAAATCCGTCACCGAGGTTCAGGAACAAGCTGGGAAAGAGATCGTGGAGGAATTGAGACCCATACAAGAAGGTTCTCAGAGGATGACAGCTTCGATTCCCGGTACTCTAGCACCGAGAACTTTCTCGGATTTCGTTCCTATGGGAATAGAGACCGATCCAAGTACCACCGATCCAAGTACCACCGATAGTAGCGACGCTTCGAGCATCATTAGTAGCATCAGATTTGACGATGGCAGTGAAATCCTGAAAGATCCGATGTATGGATTTCGTGATGATGGCGATAAAATTTTCGTGGGTGACACGGAAGTGTTTGAAGACGGTGGTTATTTGATCGTCGGTTCAAACATGTATAAATTGACCCACGGATTGCATACTCTGCTCACTCGCCAGAGACCCGACGATTACACCGAGGAGGATTACACAAATTATGGTGACATTCTGGTTCAGACTCGCGCCATGAAGAAGAACAACGATTCCAAAGAGACGAGACCTAAGGATAAGAGAACTAACAAGTGGAAGCACGTGGTAGAACCCATATGGAAGACAAACGAGTATTTCGTGAAATCGACGACTGGAAAGGGAATGACCGACACGATCTTTCTTCCGCGCCATCCCGATGCCTTGTTGGGGAGATTGAATTTGTTGATGGCAAGCAGAGAGGTCGGTAACACCGGAGTGGATAACGAGATAGTGAGCGTGTGCGACGAATTGTTGAGACAGAAGGTCTTGCCTAAGAAGGATTATGAAAAGTTGATGAATCGTTTGAAATAATAAAATAGTAAGAGAAAAGAATAAAAAATATTAAGTAAATAAAAAAATATATATTTAAAAGAAATAATAATAATAATTTAAAAAAATGTTAGTGATAAATAACAGAGGATACGCAGATCTTACGTCTACGGCGGATCGGGCATCGTCGATTCGATGATGCGATTTTTAATTCGTAAATTCACCGGCGATGCCGCGAAACAGATCGGGTCGAGCGCTCTCAAAATAGGAAAGAAAATGGCGATCGATGCGGGTAAGAAAGCTGCGACCGAAGAGAGCGGTAGAATAACTTCGGAAGCCGGTAAGAGAGGTGCCGACGCTTTGATTAATAAATTGATAACTCCACAACCTGTCAATCGATCGAGAATCAAACCGAAAAGTTGGAGAGATTTCTATGATGATGTCGTTCTGATACAAGACTTGGCTAAAATGACGAAAGGATCGGGATTGAAAGTGATTTGTAAATAAAAAAAACACTTATATATATAAAAAAAATAGAAATTAGAATTAGAAAAAAAGATAATTAAAACATATTAAAAAAAACAAACTAGAGAAAAAAATAAATGCATATCAAAGACATGTCTTGGAATGACGTGATGACCAAGAGGTCGAACGCCGAGTTCTTTCCCAGGAGCATAAGAGGTCTAATAGTGGGAAAATCGAATTGCGGAAAGACCAATCTCTTGATGAATCTATTATTGCGACCTGGTTGGTTGGATTACGACAGATTATTCGTTTTTGGCAAGAGTCTCTTTCAACCGGAATATAGATTGCTTCGAGAGTGCATGATACGTAAATTACCCAAGGATGTTATGTTCAGAATCGAGACGAATTCGAAGGACACGAGACTTCGAAAATATTGGAACGAATGGCAAGAGAATTGACCAAGAGAAACTTGGAGTGTTCGAACGTGGAATGTCAGTTTTACGATAATGCCGACGACGTTCCCGATCCTAGACAGTTGAAGTGGGAGAATAAGAATCTCATGATCTTCGACGATTTACTGTTGGAGAGACAGAATCGATGCGAATGGTATTATGTTCGAGGACGTCACAGCAACGTGGATTGTTTCTAATTGTCTCCGAATTATAATTATTTTCGACTGCACAGACAGACAATAAGGGAGAATGCTAATTTTCTGTGTCTCTTTCGTCAGGATCTCAAGAATCTCAATCACATCTATGGAGATCACGTGGCCAATGACATGAGTAGGGAAGAATTCAGAAGATTTTGTAAGAAGGTGTGGGACAAAGGACTTCACAATTTCGTGGTGATCGATTTGACTAGCGAATTTAACAACGGAAAATATCGAAGAGGATTCGACGATTTTTTTATATTCCTAATAATAATAATAGAGAAGAAAATAAAAAAAACAATATCGATAAAATATAAAAAAAAATATATAAATAATAATAAAAATGTCAGAATATCATCTATTAGAACAGATAGTCGAGAATACGGCTGCGAAACAATCCTTTCACATCATAGTGAGTCACGTCATGACTCGATTCACGACTAAATTCGAACCTTCCATCGAATTGAAGAAGGAAAAGAGATATGAGATGGTGTTGGTTAATCTCGAGACTTACTATTCGTTTCCCAACATCACCGAAAAGAATAACGCGTTCAAGTATTCCAAAGGAGTCGATTGGTTCGAGATACGAATTCCCAAAGGAAGTTATGACATAGGCGATCTGAACCGTCACATCCAGACTAGACTGAAGACCGACGGTCACGGAGGCAATATGATAAGACTCGCTCCCAATACGAGTACTCTGCAGATGATATTAGACTTGGGAGATAATTTTCGAGTAGATTTTAGTGCAGAAGATTCGATCGGCGAGATGTTGGGGTTCGATCGAAAGATGTATCAAGGTCATGCCGCATCCAAAAATACAGTAGACATTCTCACAATCAATAGCATTTTAGTGAATGTCAACGTAATCTCGGGAAGTTACGTCGACGGTAGCACTCAGCCTACGATCTACTCGTTTTTTTCCGGACGTTTCTCCAGGTTACAAGATTGTGGAGCGACCTCGAAATCTCGTCTATCTACCCATGATCCTGGACACGTTGTATAGCATCGAAACCATGTTGACGGATCAGAGTGGAGATCTGTTAGATCTTTGTGGAGAGAGAGTGGCTATACGATTTTACATCAGTAAGATATGAAAAGTAAATAAAGAAAACAATTAAAATAAATATAATTTGAAAAAAAAATAAAATAAATACAATTTGAAAAAAAAAAAAATTTGTTTTTCATTTTTTTTTATATATTTATATAAGAAATAAAAAAAAAATTTAAAAAACTTATATTTATAATAATTTTAAAAAATCACCAACTTGTAATATTTCTAATTAAAAAAAAATTTAAAATCCAGTGAAAAAAAAACTAACAACAAATATGAGTTGCAGTCGATACATCATTAAAAACTTGAACATATCCGAAGATCAGAAAGCTAAACTTTTCAGAGCGTTGAGCCATCGAGGCTAGGCCATTGGATTTAAATTCAGTTACGAAGATCTGACGAGTGGCGATAGCGATCGAATCGCCTGGACTAAAACTCAAATCAAAAGGATGGAGAAAATCATTCGTAATCGAATGGGAATGACGGTGAGATTGAGTCCCGCCCAGTTGATGTACAATATGAGAATGAAAGGCGGTTTCTTACCGCTATTGGTGGGACTCACTGCCAAAGCATTACCCATTCTCACGAAGACGGTGTTACCAGCTCTGGGCATGGGAGCTCTCTCGGGACTCGCTAGTTTGGAAGTCGAGGGAATAATGGGTAGAGGATTTTTTCTGAAGAAGAGAGGAAACAGACTATTTTTGAAGCAGGGAGGAGCCGTGTGTCGCGTAGACATCGAAGGTAAAGGATTGTATCTAGGACCCATGAGAAAAGGTGGCAATGTTTCCACTGAGATGGTCTCTATCTGAAGACCAAAGAGAATGTGGAACCAATTGGTAAAGGTTTATTGTTCGGTCAGAATTCGCCGTTTAAGAATATACCTATTTTGGGTATGTTATTATAAAATAAAAAACAAAAATGAAACAAAAGAAAGAGAAAATGATATTTCCTGTATCATTCTAACGATAAAAAAATAAAGGTTTTATCGAAATACGAGAGGCATAAACTCCAACTTTGGAAAAAAAAGTCATCTCTTTCCAATACGCGCGATCATAATAGAAGTATTCATTCATTTGTTTGATGATGAGATGAATAGATATGTTTTTATTAAAAAAAAAACAAATATATATAAAAGAGAAAAAATATAAAAAAAATAATACTAAAAACAAAATAATAGAAAAAATCAAAACAAATAAGAATAGAAAATTTTATTTTTTTTATATAAAAAATTATGATGAACAATTCTATGGAATCGAGAGCTTGATTTCTTCAAAGAGCACTGTGCAGAGCTTACACGATCTGCGTGAACGAACAACTTCCTCGTGTCTTGAACGAAAGATGCCTCAGTCATCGAGGGGAGAAAGAATTTAATCACATTTATCATTTGTGTCTTCTGGTGGAATGGGAAGACACCATCACCATATATTTCATGCCTCCATTGGAATACGTCCGGTGTGACGACGTGATCAAATGTTGGAGACAATTCGTGTCTTGTGTTGGAGAACCCGAGCCTACAAAATCGGAAGAATTGAAGTTAGCACATCGAAGTTTCACCACCAAAGACAGGGAAAGCATTTTTGAATATTTGTTGGAAAAGGGGAGACCGCTAAAATTTAACGGAAACATGTTTTTTTTATATATATATATATAAGAAATAAAAAAAAAAACGATTCTATGAAATCGAGAGCTTGGTTTCATCAAAAGGTGTTAGGTGTTATTTCCCATAACTTCCCGACAACGACGATGATGTGTGTTATTCCCCGTATGTTTCTAACAACGACGATTGCCATTAAAAAAAATTTTGGGGGTTAAAATAATGAAGAGTGAAAAAAAAATACTTAAAATATATAATAATGAATATAAAATAAAATTGAAATAAAAATGGAACTTCGAAGTAAAAACATATAAACATCATTAGAGAAGATGGAGCCCACGGCACCTCTTCTACCACCAGAATATAGCGATGATGAGGTGCAGAGGTATCGAATTGAACAAATCAATAGAATTCAATCGTATCTGATGTGAGAGAGAGATTCTCGTTGTTCACTCAATAAGAAATATTCGAGATTAGAGAAATTCGTGAGTGGTGTGGATTTGACTCTCATCACGATCTCTATGGGTTTGAATGGTGCCAGTATCAGTCTATTGTTGACCACCCTTGTTGCTCTTCCGGTCGTGTTAGCCATGGAAGGATTGGATTTGACTGCCGGATTCGTCAGTACAATTGGAAAATTTCTCTGTACGAAATTATATGTGAAGGCCAAGAAACACGAAAACATCAGCGTTTTGGCAGATGCAAAGGATAAGATCTCTATGGCATTGAAAGACGGTAGGATTTCGGACGGCGAATTCGCAGACATATTGAATGAAAAACAAAAATACGAAGTCATGAAAGCGAAGATAAGAGTCAAGAGATGTCAGATTCTCAAGGAAGAATTGAAGGATTCTCTCATGGAAAAAGGTAGGGAAGAAGCGAGACAATCGTTTTGTAAATTACTGGAATCCAAAAAGATACCAGAAGCAATCGATTGAAAAAAACTGTATATAAAAAGAAGAAGAAAAATTATATATAAATTAAAAAAAAAAAAAATAGTTACAAATATATATATATATACGAAAAAACAAAAAAAAACAAAAAAAAATGTATTGCGTCAAATGCAAGAGAGTTACCGATATGGTTAACGTTAAAAAAGTACTGACAAAAAATAAAAGTCCCATGGTTTGCGGAACGTGTAAAATGTGCGGTTCGACAAAAACACAATTCATCAAACGTGGTGCTGGGTTAACTAATAAATTGATTAAAAATCTACCCGTCGAAATGCATCTGCCAGGACATCAATTCACGGGACCTGGCACGAAATTAAATAAGAGATTGAATCAAGATCTGACACCTAAATCTTGGAGCAAACCCATCAATAGGGTGGATTCTGCTGCCACGATCTGTGCTACGCTAAATATCACGACGTCGAAAATCGTAATCGAATCTGCGATAAAAACATGTTGACAATGTTGAAAAATATACCAAATCCCACTAGGAGAGAGAGACTCGAACGTGCATTGGTTGGTAAAGTGATCGGTACCAAACGTCGATTTGGATGGGGTCATAAAAAAAGGTCCAGAAAACATTATTAACAAATGCATTGGCAAACGAACTACACAAGCCCGTCATGTGTAAATTTCTAAGGAGAAGGGTATTCGTAAAGGGTCTGGATCAGATTTGGTTGGCCGATCTGGTTGACATGAAATCGCATTCGAAACAGAACAAGGGCATTAAGTACATACTGATGGTCATTGACGTGTTTTTGAAATACGGATGGATGAGACCTCTGAAGAATAAATCAGGAGCTTGCATGGCTGAGTCTCTGAAGAGCATATTTACATCGTCTTCTCAAAAACCGGATAAAGTGTGGGTGGACAAAGGGAAGGAATTTTACAACAGTCACGTTCATCCATTGGTCGACCTCTAATCCGTCGAAAACGAAGGGAAAGCTAACGTGATCGAACGTTGGAATAGAACCATGAAGGAAAGAAAAAATGTACAAGTATTTCACGACTTATAAGACCAAGAAATATATCGACGTTCTAGATGAACTGGTCGAAGAATACAACAATACGTGACATAGATCGATCAAGGTGACTCCCGTGGAAGCTAGCGATCCTCGAAATGAAAAACGCATCTTCGATAATCTCTATACCAAAAGGATCAAGACCAAGAAGGAGTCCAAATCACCGAAATTTGCAGTTGGCGATCGAGTGAGAATCACTTCTTATAAGTAACTCTTCAAGAAAGGTTACACTCCTCGATGGACCGAAGAAATCTTTAAGATCGTTAAAATATTTTACACAGATCCAGTGACTTACAAAATAGAAGCATTACAGGATGATGAAGATGACAGCAGAGAAATCATCGGAACATTTTACGAACAAGAATTGCAGAAGATGACATTTTGAAGAAGCAATCCTTCACTTTTATTTTTTTTGCATATATATAGTTAAAAGGAGAAAAAAAAATAATAAATAAAATTAATAATTAAAATAAAAAACAATTAGTAATAAAAACAAAGTAAATTAAACAAACACAGACAACAAAAAAAACAAAGCATGACAAATATATTAGATATAACCGAAGGTATATTGAGAGACGAAAGCATTCAAGAATATGAAGTTCATGAATACAAACCAGTGACTGGAACCAGCCTAGACAATGCTGGTGAAATAAGAATCAACGTCGAAACTCAAAATCTGTTCGTTCATCCCAGAAAAGTTACATAGTGATACAGGGACGTCTCACCAAGGAAGACGGAAGCGATTATGCCAATGATGACGTGGTCACTCTAGCCAATAATGGTATGATGCATCTGTTCAGTAATATAAAATACATGCTCTCGGGACAAGAGATAGAATCTGTGTTTCACCCAGGACAAGCCACCATGATGTATGGACTCTTGACCTATCCGGACGATTTTTCAAAATCTAAAGAACTCAATCAATTGTGGGTGAAAGATACCGTTGCTGACATGAGTGCAGCCAATACCGGTGCCGTGCTGAGATTTAATTACGTCGTCAAGACATCGAGACCCAAAGGAACGTTTTCATTCAGGATACCACTGAAACACATATTCGGATTAACGGAAGATTACGATAAGATTCTCTATGGATTCAAACACAATCTGACGTTGATTCGAAAAGGAAACGACGAAGCCATTATGAGACTCACTGCGACCAATGCAGGTAAGATACATCTGAACAAGATATCTTCGTTCATTCCACATGTATTGCCTTCAGTCGTGGAGAAAGTACGCCTCTACAAGATCATAGAATCGAAGAGTAAATTGCCAGTGGGATTTAGAATGAGACAGTGCAACACGGCTAGTATTCCATCGTCTAGCAATCACTTCAATTGGAGATTGACTGTGAAATCTGCTTCGGGAAGACTGTGATTCATTGTAGTGGCATTTCAAACCGATAGGGTTGGGTCTCAAGAGAACAATCCTTCCCTATTCGATCATTGTAACTTGAGAAACATGCAGGTATTTCTAAATGCCACGAGATATTCAGCCATCGATTACAATGCCTCTTTTGATTAGAACGATTTCTGCAGACTATTTGGCGACGCCGCAGATTTCAGAAAGAAATCGATGTATCCCCTGTTCGTATTCGACGTTAGTAAACAGAGCGAGCGACTCAAGAGTAGCGTCTTAGACATTCAGATCAAGATGCAATTCGATAAGAATGTGCTGAGGAAAACTGAGGCTTTCGCTCTAGTCCAATCTGATAGAGAGTTAGAATTCGAATTGGACGGGCAAAAAATGTCTATCGTTCGATGATATAATATAAAAATAGAAATTAAAAATACCCCCCCCCCCCCAAAAAAAAAAAAATATCGATAAAATCTAAAAAAAAATAATAAATAATAATAAAAAAACACCTAAAAAATGAATAATCGAGATAGAGAATGTTTGAGACGAAATCGAACGCATTTGGTAGGTAACATAAATGAGAGCAATTTATTAAATATATTATAACGATTGGAAATGACAATACCCATAATATTGACTTCGGAAATGGTAGAATGAATTAAAAAACATGGAACAACCACGAAAGATTGCGTGACAAATTTACTAGATACGTTAAAGTATAGAGGAAAACCGGCTTTTGAAGAATTTACTATTGCTATGTTGGATCTTGATTTAAACAGGGACGAGTGTTTTAAGAATGTTAAACCAAAACAAAATAAAAAAGTAATAAAAAAAAATATATATTTGGATTTTTGAGAGAGAGAATATTCAATCTCTTAAAATCCAATTATATATTTTTTTGGGAGTTCCCCCCCCCCCCCCACCACACACACACAATTTTGAAACGGTTTATAACTTCACAAAATATATATTTCTCTTGCTGTTTGCTTAATTTTTTAAGCAAGAATAATGTACGTAAGAATTTGATGAACCTACAAATGTCTTTTAGGTTTTCTCCTTGATAATACGTGAAACACGATATCAAACGCAATTTATCTTTCTTGCTTCTCAAGTTTTCGATAGTTAAGAATCATTTGTGTTTGAGATATTGTATTAATTTTTTCATCGTTGTTCATTATTTTTTTTGTGTTTTTTTTTGTTGTTATTATTTTCATTTTTTTTTTTTTTTGCACTCACTGTTTGTTTAGAGGGTCCAGTTCGATCAACAGAGAGACCAATGAAGTGGCAGCTTGAGGATTATTGGTTTTCATCTTGAAATTGATTCTTTCCCCCATCTGCACCTTGAGAGGCATACTGAAGTCGCTAGTGTTTGAATGTTGTTCCTTCATCTTTTCGACACTGTAGCTCTTCTCACATTCCACACCGTTCACCACGAGATTGACGATTGCTTTTTCACTGAAGTCCGTAGAAGTCAGACTCATTTGAATGATATTACCTCCCACAGGCATGGGATATCTTATCAGACCGTGCAATGGTCTGCTACCCCCATTTCCGAAAGACCATTAGGCTTTTTCCACATCTAACACACCACTCTCCTCGGCCCAGATGGTGATCAGTTGTCTAGCGTATTTTATCTTTTCTATGACAGAGATCAGATTGCAAGCATCCGTCATGTGAGTGGGATCCGGCAGGTTCGTGAGTGCGTGCCCTCCCATGTCTATATTGCCTTCCATCATATCACCCTTTCTCCAAACCGCATTTTCTTCCAAGAACTTTCTACTGACTGCGCTGGAATCGTATTCCGGGTCGTCATCGAGACCGAATAGTTTGTAACCGTTCATGTTGATGCCGGCCTCCATTTTTACTCCGGATTGTTTGTTCAGATATAAGTTGTCGACTTGAGATTCCAGATAGGATTTAGAATCCTGTGTAGCAGAATCCACGTAGCCTTTGTTGACTACCATCGAGTCTTCGTCCATTTCATTGATCGCAGACAGATTCAATATCTTGTTGAATCCTACATCCAGATCTGATTTCATTTCTAGCTCGTCGACGTTATTCTTTATTCTTTCTCAGTTCCAAGTCTATGTATTGTTTGGTTGCCGCATCATTGGGATTCGTGGGATCGGGCTCGTTAATTATCTTGTTAGAATTCGCGTTCATTTCAGACTGCATCACTTTAGGAACGTAGCATTCTCTCAGATGTTTACTGAATCTCCCGTGAGCGTCATCCACATATCTTTTAGATGTGACATCGGTGGAATCTCTAGGATCTGCTACGTTCACCACTCGTTTAGATTTCAAGTCGAGATTGTCCGTCATGGCTTTATTCATGTAATTATCTCTCATCATCTGCTGGAAAGTTTTGTCTCCTCTATCGACGTATTTTTTAGTCGCGGCATCCGACTGATCGATCGGTTCGGAAAGATTGTAGATTTTTTTATTGTTTAAATTTAAAGGTTCTTGTCGAGGTTTGTATCTTTGAACATATTGTTCATCGAAGTTGGCAATGTTACCAACAATTTCGGCTGTGGTACTTCTTTTC
Organism: Pictodentalium vernedei; assembly: GCA_031216915.1. Classification (NCBI taxonomy): domain Eukaryota; kingdom Metazoa; phylum Mollusca; class Scaphopoda; order Dentaliida; family Dentaliidae; genus Pictodentalium; species Pictodentalium vernedei. The sequence continues at coordinate 252,677,591 of CM062296.1, forward strand.
TTTCTAGAGGAAACTTCATTATCGTCAGCGCGACCGAATTTATTGACTGTCATGTTTTTGTTTTGTTTTTTGCTTTTTTTGTTATTTAAAATTATATATATTTTTTATTATTATTTTTAATTAATGCAACCAAAAATTCTTTTATTATACCTCTCTAGATATATATACCCCCAAAAAAATTTCTTTAATGTAAATCGTTGAGAATATCTTGAAAGTGATTTCCTTCTGACCATCTCTTGAGAACGTAGAGGCATAGATGACTGCAAAACACTCGATCCGGTGCTTGCACTCATCCTGTATTGTAAATAACTGACGTTAAATAGTTCCTTATTTCTATCGGTGGTGAGATTCCATAGCTATCAAAATAATAATTTTTATTCCGATTCAAAAGCCACGGGACCCAATGCAAGCCCTCACCTCTGATGTCATCCAGATTAAAAATTCCACATTCCGAATCGTAGTCTTTTTTTCTTGGCAAGGCATCTCTAGAAAGCACACCTCGAAAATGTTTGATTTTTAAATCTTTTGCTGCTTTCGATAGATCAATGATGGATAGGGGAGTTCATTGGGTAAGACGACACCTTCTACGGATATGTGTTTTATTTTCTTCTTATTCAAAATATGTTTTTGTTTTTATTTTTGTTTTTTATTTATTTTTTTTTCTCTATTCGTTTTCTTTAATTTATAAACTCGCGAGTTTTTTTAAACTTATGACATTTCGATGTCTTCGGTCGTACTCCATTCATCATTCTCTTGATTTTGTTGAAATATCGTAGAATAATGTCCGAGTGCAAAAGTGTGTATTTTATTCTTGCATATAATTCTCTTATCGTCGTCAGCCATCAACACAATCTTATTGATTTCTTTGGTGTATATCTCATGCATTTCGCTTTTATACACCGTCAAATTTTCGAAAAGACAGTCTTTATACTCTTTATACTCTTCAAAAGTGATGTTTTTATTCGTCACACACGCTTTATTGCCTTTACATCTCTTGATCTCTTCACCATCGATGAGATAAGCATACAATTTAGGTCTCATACCCCCGAATTCAGTGATTTGTCTTCCACCGATCTCATCTTTAAATTTACCCAATACCTTTTTATCAATACCCTTTGGAATCTTAGACCGGTGATCGTCAGAATAATTACTCATGTCGAACCATTTATTCACGTCTGACGCTATGTCCTCATAGATGTCACTAGACTCTATTTTATAAGCTAAACTGTCCATGTCGGTGAACAATAGTTTAGCTTTCGAATCGAATTTCGCTTTGATGTAATCATAGTGAAACTCGTACATCAACTGCTTGCTAATGTCTAAGAAGATCGCTCCGAGATAACAGGGTTTATCAAACCTTAGATGCGTCTTTTGCATGTGCACGGCCACTAGATTTTCATGGAATATGGTTCTATGTTGATAACTGGGTTTTGCGATTAATTTTCTAGACTCCTCTTCAGACATGACGAGTTGAATGTTAGTTCTATTCCTAATGTTTTCCATAGATTTCCCAAACACGCAATTGTTCCTGAGTTTGAAGAAATCTTTTTTGAAGTCGCTCACAGTCAGCATTCTTAAATTCGTGTTGAGATCGATGTATTTTTTCATCCAAGGTTCCTCGTCGAATCGAATGATTCGATGCACGTCAATCAATTTCATCCCGCGATTGATGTAATGTTTCAGAATTTCACAGTTGACCACATACTTGCATTTGTGATTTAAATTAGGAACAAGTTTTTCGATGCCGTTCACTTCCATTCGTTCGGGAGCCAGCGGATAATTGTTGTGTGGATCATGTAACGTTTCCAGTTAGTCCAAATCAACCTCTAGAATACAAGGATAGTCTCTCCATTCTTATTTTCTTTCCATTTGAAATTTCCGATCAGTAAAGGATGACTCATGGCCCAACCGTACAAATTATTAGCGTCCCAATATTGTATGTATTTACTCATTTTTTCCAAATCGAAATGTTTTCTCATGTGATAATTATTAGCTTTAGCATACCTAGTGGAAATCATAGAGACACCACCCCTCACAGCCTTTTCGAACATGAGCAACATGTCTATGTCCATTAATGATTCCAATCGAACCTCGGTCGTTTTCAAGAGAGCATCCCAAGTGAGTCCGGGTGCAGTAAAATACCAATCTAGGTCGTAATGTCGACGACACATTCCTCGAAAATTTTCGAACACATCAGCTAAGAGAAGCACGTCAGTTTTCAAATAGAGGTCATGATATTCTCTCATGGGATTTCATGTCAAATAATGTCCACACTTTTTGCACATGTTCGTAATCATCGACGGAAATGTGAGACTGGTATAATTTAGCATAAAAATCTTCTTTGGGAGGTAGAGAGACGTCATCGAATTTTTCGAGATCACTCATATAATCGTAAGGATAGACACCTTTCCTCAACATAATGTCCACCAATTCTTATCGATCATTAAAATGTTTACTCATGATTTTAAATTTCTCCCTATTCAAACTGTTGACTAATTTTTCCAGACTGGTTGACATAAATTTATAACTATCGATGAAATGCATCTCTCTATGGATGAGACTCATTTTCTCAATCAAACCATCGATGACTCTCTTTTTATCGACGACCTTACATTTAGTGAATGAAATGTATTTTTCATCGTTTTGCGCGATGCAATTCAACTCCCCCTCGCTAACACCCATATTTTTCATGAACAAGTGATTGTCATAACCTGAGAGATTGTGAAATATCACTGGATAGAATTGAGCGTTTCGAAATCTTAAATTGCATTTGTTGTGAGCAGCACCGTGAAACAGACCTGTGTAATGATCGTGATCTCTAACTTTTTTTTATTATTTTCAGACATTGTTTCATTTTATTCTCGCTGTTGCTCTGGCGTGATGATCATGTCTTTAGGTTTTTTAAATTTTTCGTATGATATTTGAATTTTCGATTCTAACTGTTCTACGAATCTTTGAGCCACATCGTCATCATCTGAACATTTGGTATAGACGAATGGACCCGACGATTCTCGATCGTCGAAAGAACATTTCACTTAATAACAATAGCCCGAAGGTACGTGCTTCTGATATTTTTCACCATAACTCCTATGCTCGTCAGGCTGGCAAGAAATTATTTTCGTTGTGAAACATTCGAAATCAGCATAGATGACAAATGGCGTTTCTAATTTTTTTTTGTAGTTGTGAAAATCCATGTAAGTGTTCAGTTTAGGCTTTTCAATGGCAACGCCTTGCTTTTCGCTGCAATATTCCTGATGACGCATCAATGATTCTTGACTATGGAACGAATTCATGCAGTTAAAACAGAAAAATCTCGCGCACTTATGTTTACTAATTTGCCTCGACAGCAAATAACTCATATTTTTAACCCAGCAATAATGTTGATTGTCATCCTCTGAAATTAATAACAAATTAACAATCTTTTCTCTCTCTTTGTGTGAAGTCAGTCTGAGAGGATAGACTACTCCTTTTTTATCGTCTCCCTCGTATCCCAAAACGTTCACGGCCACGGTGGGATTTAGCTTTTCGAAATCTCTAATATCTTTCAACCCCGTTGAGAAAGACACTCCCGTCCAATCGATATTTTTACAAGTCTCTGAGTACTTGGAAACTCTCTGAGCGTGCTTTTCTACGGGATACAAGGCCGACGTGATTGCCCATTTGAAACACTCGTTATCATCTTCATTTTTCACGTTGATCTCGGCTTGTTTTTTAAATTTGAAATAAGGTAATTTTATGTAGGAAGATGCTTTCAAAGAATCGTGTCTATCCATGTAAATCTCGAGATTCAATATCTTCTCAAACGTCCAATTACTTCCCTTGTTTTGAAAAGTAACCATAGATTCCATCATCTTGTCTTTCATCACTTTTTTCCCACAAATTGTTTTCCAATCATAGTTAGTATATTCACGTGATTCGGTAGATGCCTCTCCCCGTGATGTTTATATTGACCCCGAAATACTCGTAGTCGCCTGTCTTCCCAGTTTGATCCTTTACCCAACGTAATGGCCAAAACCGACCAGCGCTATTCACAAAAATCGTCAATTGATTTTTATTATTTTTTTCATTTTTTGTCTCAAAAATATTGGCTATGACCCCTCTTTGTAACGAGCTCGCCGAGCTCGTTCCAATGAGGGGTCATACCCAATGTTTTTGAAGCAAAAAATGAAAATAATTAGTTATTCAAGAATTTTGTTTGCAAGTGTCGTCTGCTTTTCATGTTAGGTAAAGGGTTAAAGCCATTTACCGTCAACTTCCACAATAGAAAACCATTCTCCACCATCCAGTGGGTTCCATTTTACGGCCCCAAGGTATAACCTTAGTAGGTGATAAAGGCGGATTCCACATCACTTGTACATGTACGTGTACAACATACGCACACGATGCGTTCACCAACGTGGAATTCGGTGTTAAATCACGCGTTTGTTCACAAAAACTGTACATGATTTAGAATCAGCCCATGTACAGTCAGTGACTCCTAGATCGCGCTTTTAGCGTCAAACACTCGTGGTGAACGCATCGTGTGCGTGTGTTGTACATCTTCAGTTGTATCGTGTACGTGATTTTTGGTCTACGTTCGCATCGCAGATCAGACCCACCGATCCATCGTCGGCGAACGAGAGCGAAGGCAAAAAGATTTGGGTGATTATCAAAAAACAGCTTTTGCGGTTCTAAATCAGTGATTTAGAATCGGCAATCGAGTTGGTACAGATGATTTAGAATCGGCACTTGTTTTTGAGGGGTGGGGTTTTTTTTGATTGATATAAATATAGGGGAGAAAAAAATATATAAATAAATAGTTATTTAGAAAAAATAAATATATCAAATCGAATAGATAATAAAAAAAAAAATACGTAAATCATGAGCGATTCTCAGATGATTAGAGCGAGGTTTCTTTTAAACATGCTGATGAGAGCATACGCAATCTGCGTGAACGAACAACTACGTCCCATCTTGTTAGAACGATGCGTCGGATGTCGGGATCATCTAGACTTCGATCACGAGGATCATTCGTGTCTGACGATGGAAAGGGAAGATATGGTCGTCATGTATTTCGAACCGGCGTTCGAACGCGTTAAATTCGATGATGTGATCACGTTTTGGAAGAGATTAGTCTACTGTAAGAATCGAGACAGGCCCACAGATTCGGAAGAACTGAAATTGGCGCGTAGAAGTTTGACTTTAGAAGATAAGGGATGCATTAAGAAATTATTGCTGAACGAAGCATATGTCTAAGTTTTGTTTTTCGTTGATATAAAAAATAAGGGAGAGTAGAAAATAAAAAAAATAAATACAGACATAAATTTTTTTATCTAATATTAGAAAGAAAAAACACAAAAAAAATGAGAACCAGAAATAAATTGTATCCGACATTAGAGGACGACGAGGACGAGAAGCCGAACGGCATCTTGCCGACGGCGCCGTCGCTAGAAGAAAGAGAAAGAGGAGAGAGGTATCGCATCGATCAAATCAATAGAATCCAAGAGTATCTGACTCGAGAGAGAGATTCTCGTCGTTCCCTCAAGAAGAAGTATTCGCGTTTCATGAAATTCGTCAACAGGATTGACACGACACTCATCAGGATTTCCATGGGTTTACACGCGGCCGGCATCGGATTGTTGTCGACCGCGGTCGCCATTCCGATCGTGTTGACCGTGGAAGGAGTGGCCCTCGCCGCCGGATTGTTCAGCATGGACGGAAACTTTTTGAGTAGGAAATTATATCTGAAGGCTAGGAAACACGACAAGATTAGCGTCTTGGCCGACTCCAAGATCGACACGATATCCGAAATGATCTCTATGATGTTGAAAGACGGTAGGATATCGGATGGAGAATACTTCGCGATATTGAGCGAGAAAACGAAATACGATGCCATGAAAGAAGCCGTGAGAATCAAGACTCGTCAGATCATCAAGGAAGAGTTGAAGGATTCTCTCGTGGAAAAGGGTAGGAAAGAGGCCAGGGAGGAATTCAGTAAGATGATAGAACTCAAGGAGCAGTGATCGAAAAAAAAATATATATATATATAATAAGAACAGAATTTTAAAAAAAAATATTAAATTCATATATAAAATAAAAAAACGAAATTAATTTAAATTAACTCTTCAAAAAAAAATGTATTGCGTAAAGTGTAAGAGAGTTACCGAGACGAGTAATTCTCGAGAAGTGCGAACTAAAAACGACAGACGGATGCTTCGCAGAATTTGCGACGTGTGTGGTTCTATCAAGACTAGATTCATCAAACAAAAGAACGCGAGCAAAGACAAAGGCATCGTGAATAAAATGATCAACAATCTACCTTTCGAAATGCATCTGCCCGGTCACAGTTTCACGGGACCAGGAACCAAATTGAACAAGAGACTCAACGCCGATCTGACACCCAAATCTTGGAGCAAACCCATGAATAGGGTGGACGCGGCCACATACGATCACGATCTGTGCTACGCCGAACATCCCGACACCAAGACTCGCAACGACGTCTGCGACAAAAACATGTTGACGAGATTGAGAGGCATATCGAATCCGACCAGGAGAGAGAAGATGGAACGTTCGCTGGTCGGCAATCTGATCGGTGCGAAACGTCGATTCGGATAGGGCGTTCAAAAAAAAAGCGCATCTGAAAAAGAGAAGAAGAAGAAACGATTATTGACGAGCGAATTGGCCGAGGAGTTACACAAACCCATAGTGCGTAAATTTCGAAAGAGAAGGGTGTTCGTGAAGGGTCTGGACGACATTTGGTCCGCGGACTTGGTCGACATGAGATCGTTTTTGAGGTGGAACGAGAGTGTCAAATATCTATTGACGGTCATCGACGTGTTTTTCAAATACGGTTGGATCAGAGCTTTGAAGAATAAATCGGGACCTTGCGTCGCCGCGGCTCTGAAGAGCGTGTTCGAGTCGTCTTCTCGAAAACCGAGTAAATTGTGGGTGGACAAGGGAAAGGAATTCCACAACAAGGACGTTCGTCGATTGGTAGACCTCTACTCAATCGAAAACGAAGAGAAAGCCAGCATGGTGGAACATTGGAATCGAATGATGAAGGAGAGGATGCACAGATACTTCACGGCGAATTCGACCAAGAAATACATATACTCTCTGAACGGTCTGGTCAAAGATTACAACAACACGCGACACAGATCGATCAAGGTGACTCCCGCGGAAGCTAATGATCCTCGAAACGACGAAAAACGGGTCTACGCGAATCTATATCCCGAGAGATCTAAGATCGGGAAGAAGAAGTCTAGAACGCCGAAATTTGCGGTCGGCGATCGAGTGAGAATCTACGCTTATAAGAAGCACTTCGAAAAGGGTTATACTCCTCGATGAACCTCGGAAATCTTCGCGATCACCAAAATATTTCACATCGATCTGGTGACTTACGAAATAGAAGCTTTGGATGGAGAAGAGATCATGGGAAAGTTTTACGAACAACAATTACAGAAGATGAAGTTTTGATGAAGAACGCAAAAAAAGTTTTTTTTATTTACTCTCTTTGACATTTTCTTGTTTACACATACATATATATAAGAGAGAAAAAAAATAAATAATAATAAAAAATAATTAAAAACTATTTTTTTTTAGATAAAGAAAGCAAGTGAATTAATAAACAAAAAAAAAACTAAAAATCCTTTAAAATGACAAATATACTAGATATAGCACAAAGCATAGTGAAAGATGAAAGTATTCAAGAATATGAGGTTCACGAATACGAACCGGTAACCGGAACGAGTTTGAACAATGCGGGAGAGATAAGAATCAACGTCGAAACTCAAGATCTATTCGTACATCCTAGCGAGAGTTACATAGTGGTGCAGGGACGTCTCACCAAGGAAGATGGGAGCGACTACGCCGACGACGACACGGTCACTCTAGCCAATAATGGCATCATGCATCTATTCAGTAACATAAAATACATGCTATCCGGACAAGAGATAGAATCTGTTTTTCATCCCGGTCAGGCCACCACGATGTTCGGACTCTTGACGTATCCTGATGATTTTTCGAAATCCAGGACTTAATCAGTTGTGGGTGAAAGACACCGTAGGTCCTGCTAGCACCGGCGCTGCCGCGATATTCGACTACGTCGTCAAGACGTCAGACCTAAAGGAACGTTTTTGTTCAGGATACCTTTGAAACACATCTTCGGATTCGCGGACGGTTACAACAAGGTCATGTATGGATTCAAACACAATTTGACGTTGATTCGAAAAGCAAACGACGATGCAATAGTGAGACTCACCGCGACCGATGCGGGTAAGATAACTCTACACAAGATATCATGGTTCGTTCCGCACGTGTTTTGACAAGCGAATTTAATCACGGAAAATATCGGTGCGATTTGACAAGCGAATTTAATCACGGAAAATATCGGTGCGGATTCGACAAGTTTTATGTTTCTGATGAAAATAAGATAGAGCGTGAAAATAAAAAAAAAATTTAGAAAATAATAAATCTTCAAATAATTAGTTTTTGAAAAAAATAAAAATAATAAAATTAAAATATAATGTTGGAACAAGGAAAATTGTTAGAACGGATAGCCGAGAATACGGCTGCAAAACAATCCATTCAAATCGTGGTGAGTGGCAATTCGACTCGATTCGCTACGAAATTCGAACCTTCCATCGAATTGAATAGAGAGTAAAGATACGAGATGGCGTTGGTGAATCTGGAGACTTATTATTCCTTTCCCAACGTCACCGAAAAAAATAACTCTTTCAAGTATTCCGACGGAGTGGATTGGTTGGAGATTCGAATTCCCAAAGGGAGTTACGACATAGACGATTTGAACAATTACATTCAAACGTGAATGAAGACAGATGGAAAGGGAAGCAATAAGATCAGACTCGCTCCCAATCCTAATACCTTACAGACGATGCTTGATTTGGAAGATAATTTTCGAGTGGATTTCAACGTGGATGATTCTATAGGCAAGATGTTGGGATTCGATCGAAAGATGTATCGAGGCCACGCGGCATCTGAAAATACGGTCGACATTCTCGCAGTCAATAGCATTCTGGTGAACGTGGACGTGATTGCTGGAAGCGCTCAACCGACAATCTATTCCTTCTTTCCAAACGTGTCGCCGGGTTATAAGATCGTGGAGCGACCTCGAAAATTAGTTTATCTACCAGTGATTTTAGACACGTTGTATAGTCTCAAAACCACGTTGACGGATCAAAATGGTGAACTGTTAGATCTTCGCAGAGAGAGGGTGACGATACGATTTCACATAAGAGAAATATAAAAGCAAAAAAAAAAAAATATTGTGTATATATATATAGATAACAAAAATAAAATAAACGCAATATTAATTTTACAAAATTATTTTAATATAAATAATTATTATTAAACAAGAAAACAATTGAAGTAAATATATTTTAAAAAAAAGAATTATGACAGAATACGTGATTACATATCCGCAGGACAGAGGAAGAAACTTAAGAGAGCGTTAACAACTCGAGGCGAGGCGGTGAGATTCAAATTCACTCACGAAGATCTGACGAGAGGCGGTCAGGATTCGATCGCCTGGACCAGAAGTCAAATCAAAAGGATGGAGAAAGCGATTCACGATGGAAGAGGGTTGACGGTGAGATTGAGTCCCACTCAATTGAGATACAATTTGAGAATGAAAGGTGGTTTCCTACCGCTATTGGCAGGAATCACCGCAAAAGCATTACCCTTCGCCGCAAAGGCACTACCCTTTCTCAGAAAGACTCTCGGCGTGGGAGCTCTCACGGGACTCGCAAGTTCGGCAGTTGAGAAATTAATGGGTGGCAGCGGACTGTTTTTGAAGAAGGGAGGAGCCGTGTGTTGCATCCACATAGACGACAGCGGTAAAGGATTGTATCTAGAACCCGTTAGAGGTGGCAACTCTTTGAGTGGAAACGGTCTCTATCTGAAGAGTGGACAGAACATTGAGCGACTCGGCAAGGGTTTGTTGCTCAGTGAGAATTCGTCGTTTAAGAATATACCGATTTTAAATATGTTATTATAATATAAAATTATATAATTATATAAAATATAAATCATAGAAAGTATAAAATAATATATAAAATGGATAAAAAGGTGGAGAAACAATTAGACGATAATGATGAATATCGCGAGACAGAGTGCGAAAAAAAGATGTGGAAAAATGGTTAGACGCTAATGATGGATATCTAAGGAAAGAACTGATGAAAGAGTTAGATAAACAGCGGGATAGACGGTTGGAAATGAAAAGAATGAGATGCTTTCCACCGTCACCACTACCTGCTGTAGAGAATGGTAATGATGCGAGTGTTACCAAGAGATGCACAACATTCGTTCATAATTATGATTCGGATAAACAAATGTGTTGTTATAAAAACGTATCATATTACAAAAAAAGAAAAAAAAAAAAGAATCGACACTGAAATTTAAGAAAAAAGGAAACGTTATTATAATATATGGTAACAGTGAAGAAGGAAAACAAAAATAAATGAGATCTAAAGATGATCTCATTACTTTTTTTTTTTTTTTTCCTTCTTCTTCACTAAAAAATCAATCTCTCTATTGTTTATATTTCCAAGTCCGTTATTAGCATGATGACACTCGTGTATTCTCCTTTTTCGAAAATGTGTTGAATGTTTATCTTTACTCTTTTGAGTTTTTTTACATCGGCGAACTTGCTCTCACCACCCGATTTGTCCACGAGTTCGCGTGAGATTTTTGGATATATGTAGCTTCCATAGAACAACGTCAAATCATCCTTGTCGAATTCTTTATCTTTAGCGATGACGATTTTCTGCAGATCGCTTTGGTAGTTGTAAAACAAATCGAGCATGGCTTCATCCAATTTCAAAGTCATCTTATATCTGTCGTATTTATGCTCTAAGTCCTTCATCTCGATCTCGTTCAATTCGATGGGATCGTGTTGTTGTAATCTATAGATTTTATGACCGAATTTCTTATACGTTTCGACTCGTTTCAATTTCAATTCGCATCTTTTAGGTGTTGCTGTCATGATCGATTATTTGTTTTTTTTTTGTTTTATGAATTCTTGCAATAATGTATATTTTAAATTTTGTATTTTAATAATTTATTTAAAAGTTTTGTTTTTCTTTTTTTTGATCTTTATATATATATAAAAAAAAGTTTTTTAATTTTAATTTCTTTAATGTGAAAATATTTTTGTAAAAAGTAATGAGATCATCTTTAGATCTCATTACTTTTTTTCCTTCTTCTTCACTAAAACTCAATCTCTCTATTGTTTATATTTCCAAGTCCGTTATTAGCATGTTGACATTCGTCATTTTTCCACTTACGAAAATCTCTTGTATGTTTATCTTTACTCTTTTGAGTTTTTTTACATCGGTGAACGCGCTCTCACCACCCGATTTGTCCATGAGTTCGAGTGAGATTATTGGATATATGAAATTTCCAAAGAACAACAACAAATCGTCCTTGTCGAATTTTCTGTCTTTGGCGACGATGATATTATTCATCAGATCGCTTCGGTACTCGTAAAACAAATCGAGCATGGCTTCATCCAATTTCAAACACATCTGATATTTGTTGTAGTAGCGCTCTAAGCCCTTCATCTCAACCTCGTTCAATTCGATGGGATCGTGTTGTTGTAATGTATAGATTTTAAAACCTAATTTCGTACACTTCGACTTGTTTCAATTTCAATTCGCATCTTTTAGGTGTTGTTGTCATGATCGATTATTTGTTTTTTTTTATGAATTCTTGCAAATAATGTATATTTTAAATTTTGTATTTAAATAATAATTTGTTTAAAAAAAAGTTTGTTTTTTCTCTTTATATATAAATAAAAAGTTAAATTTTAACATTCTTTTTTTTCTCATATTAATTCAATTTCTTTTTTCACATTAAGAAACATAAAAAAATTGATTAATTTCATGAAAAAAAAACATTTTTCACATTAAAGAAAAAAATTTTGAATTAAAAAAGAAATCTTTTTATATATATAAAGAGTCAAAAAAAAACAAACTTTTAACAAATTATTTAATATAAAATTCGAAAAAAAAAATATTCTTACAAATGGAGCAAACAGATAAAAAAATGGAAAATTTAAATGAGAAAACCGTACCTCAGTTAAACGAGATTTGTAAACTATTAAAAATTTCACATTTCAGAAATCATAGAACTAAATCAAAAAAAATTGAAGTCATACAGAAATATTTGCGAAATGATGGAAAGGCAAACGAAATGCCGATAGCAACGACGTCAAAAAATGCATCGGTTGTGAAAAATGAGAAGAAGAAGAAAAAGATAGTAAAAGGAATCGAAATGCCAACGTCGAAAAAAACCCAAAACGTTTTGATTGTGAAAAATAAGAAGACGACTAAACGAAAAGCCGTTGAAGAACTTCAAGTTTCCAAAGAAAAGAAAAGAAAAACTAAAACGAAAACGAGTGATGCACTTCAGATTCTGGGCAAACGAGATATATCAAGCGAAATTCGACGAGCAATAGACGAAGGGAAAGGAAAAGAATATCTAGCATGACTCACTGCAGAACTATTTCAATCGAAGTCCGTAGAACAGGAGAGTGTGATCAAAGGCATTTTTAAAACTTTCAACGTGGTTCCCTCGTTGAAGAAAATCGATCCGAAATTGTTCATGGAACGGGTGAAGAAAAAAGTATTGGATTTGTTTCGCAAATACATGAACGTGGGACTAAAAATTAAGATGATACTCCATTGCGTGATGAATAAAATCGACGTGAAGTCCGGCGAGAGCATCGTGAAAAATGCATATTTCAGATCTAACGTCGAACCCGTATTTTGAGGTTCAGATTTATTAGACGTTTTCGAAAAGATGAAAGACAAGATGTTGACGTCTCTCGCGAATTATCAACATGAAGGTAATAATTGGACATTCGATGAGGTGTTGAAACTCGAAATTCACATAACTAAAAACGATTCATTGAAAGGGTCTTCCTACGTGAAATTACCGTATTTCTTAGCTAAAAAACATGCCGTGGTCAACGTGAGAAATAAAGATGATCAGTGTTTTAAATGGGCAGTCACCTCCACTTTATACCCTGTCAAAACGAACCCCAAAAGAGTTTCTCATTACGAGGAGACTTCTAAAAATCTCGATTGGACTGGAGTGACTTTTCCAACGCAGTTAAAACACATCAAACGTTTCGATGCTCAAAATCCCACTGCAGCAGTGAACGTCTTGGGATACGACGATGAAAAACGAACGATCTATCCTCTCAGACAGACTTTGCATCTCGAAAGAGAAAAGACGATTATTTTATTATTGATTTCAAATGGTGACAATCGTCATTATTGTTGGGTTAAATATCCTAGCCGATTACTGTCGAGACAAAATAATAAACATGAACATAAGGTATGTTTATGTTGCAACTGCATGAACATGTTTAAGAGCGAAAAATCATTAGCGAAACATCAGGAATATTGCAACGAAAATCAAGGTGTCGCTGTCGAAATGCCCAAACCCAACACCATCGTGAAGTTTGAAAATCACAATAGAAGGTTAAAAGTACCATTCGTCGTGTACGCCGATTTCGAATGTTTCACCGCAAAAATGAGTTCCTGTCAACCCAACGCTCTTCAAAGTTACGTCAAAAGATATCAAAAACACATACCTTCGGGCTATTGCATTTACGTGAAATGCGCTTTTGACTCGCAACATGACATGGGTCCCTTCACCTACACGAAACAGTATGAAGATGATGACGTGGCCCAAAGGTTCGTGGAAGAGTTAGAATCGAAACTTCAAATGTTATACGACAAATTCAAAACTCCGGCGAAAATGATCATCATGCGAGAGCAGCAGGACGAAAATAACAGAGCCACCAAATGTCACATATGCAGACAATCGTTCGACGAGAATTCAGAGGAAAATAAGAAGGTCAGAGACCACGATCATTACACGGGTCTGTATCGTGGTCTGGCTCACAGCAAGTGTAATTTAAAATATCGAGATGCCATTTTCTATCCGGTGATGTTTCACAATCTCTCGGGTTACGACAGTCATATGTTCGTGAAAAAACTCAGCACCTCACAGGAAGAATTAAATTGCATCGTGAACAGTGAAGAAAGATACATTTCCTTCATGAAATGGAAGCTCATGGAGAAGAAAAGAGTAATCGACGGAAATACGTTGGAAGAAAAAACGAAATCCATTCGTAGAGGCATACGTTTCATCGACAGTTTTAAATTCATGTTGACCGCTCTGGAAAAATTAGTCGATAACATGAGCAAGGATAAATTTAAAATCACGAGTGAACATTTCAGAGAACGAGTAGACGTCATGTTGAGGAAAGGAGTCTATCCTTACGATTACATGAATGATCTAAAGAGATTCGAAGACACCGCACTACCTTCGAAAGAAGATTTTTATTCGAAATTATACGAATCCGACATTTCCGACGAGAATTACGAACACGCCCAAAACGTGTGGAAATCATTCGATATGAAAACCATGAGAGATTATCACAATCTCTATCTGAAGACCGACGTTCTGCTCTTGGCAGACGTGTTCGAAAATTTTCAAGACGTCTGTCGTCGAAATTACGATCTGGATCCAGCTTGGTATTTCACCGCACCCAGTCTGGTGTGGGACGCTCTGTTGAAGACCACCGAAGTTCAATTGGAATTATTATCTGACGTGAACATGTTGCTCATGTTCGAAAGGGCTGCGAGAGGTGGCGTCTCGATGATCTCCCACAGATATTCTTAAGCTAACAATCCCTACATGAAAGAAGGTTTCGATTCGAAATGATCAAATAAATACATACAGTATTGGGACGCTAATAATCTGTATGGTTGGGCTATGAGTCATCCTTTACCGATTGGAAATTTCAAATGGGTGATGGAGCCGGAAGAGATGCAAAAATGGAGAGACTATCCTTGCATTTTAGAAGTCAATTTGAACTATCCGGAAGAATTACACGATCTACACAACGATTATCCGCTGGCTCCCAAATGAATGGAACCGAATGAAGGAGACGGGGAAAAACTCATTCCCAATTTATTTAACAAATGTAACTATGTCGTCTACAGTGAGAATTTGAAACAATACGTCGATTACAGGATGAAATTAGTTGACACACATCGCATCATTCGATTCGACGAAGAGCCTTGGATGAAAAAATACATCGATCTCAACACGATTCTCAGAATTCGAGCCGAGAACAATTTCGAAAAAGATTTCTTCAAACTCATGAACAACTGCGTGTACGGTAAATCGATGGAAAACATCAGGAAGAGAACCGACGTTCGACTCATCACGTCTGAGAAAAGAGCTAAAAAATTAGTGGCGAAACCCAATTACAAACACCGAACCATATTCGACGAAAATCTAGTGGCCGTTCACATGCAAAAGACGCACCTGAAGTTCGACAAACCATATTATCTCGGACCGATCATCTTAGATATCAGCAAGCGATTGATGTACGAGTTTCACTACGATTACGACAAACGAAAATTTGGTGATAAAGCCAAACTACTGTTCACTGACACGGACAGTTTAGTTTATGAGATAGAGACGAAAGACGTCTACCGAGATATATCTCAGGACGTGGCCAAGTGGTTCGACATGAGCAATTATCCCGTCGATCACCCATCCAACATTCAATCGAACGATAACAAGAAGGTGTTGGGTAAATTTAAGGACGAGAGCGGCGGTAAACAAATCATCGAATTCGTGGGCTTGAGACCCAAACTGTATGCTTATCGTCTAGAAGATGAAGAGATCAAGAAGTGTAAAGGGGTTAAAGCGTGTGTGGTGAAGAAAAACATCTCTTTCCAAGAGTATAAAGATTGTCTGTTAGGAAGTGGTCCAGTGTATAAGACTATGAAATCGATTCGAAGCAAAAATCATGACTTGTATACCGAAATAGTCAACAAGATTTCGCTAACAGCTGACGATGATAAGAGATTCGTGTTAGATGATAAAATAATCACTTTGGCACGCTGACATTGGATTTTGGATCTAATTAGAGACGATATGAATGTAGATGATTGGATTCCAGATATGATTGTGGATGATAGGATTCCAGAAAATCAAGAGGAATTAGATGGATTCAAAATTATAGAAATTGATAGAGACATCAAGAGAGTTAGTTTAAAAAGAAAAAGAAAAAGAAAAAAAAAAAATAACGTCATTTTAGTGAATTATAATAAAATAAATAAAAAAAAAAAAAAAAAAAAAAAAAAAAAAAAATATATACGCATTAATGAATAAGAAAATAAAGATATCCGTAGAAGATGTCGTCTTACCTAACGAACCCCTATCCAACATCGATCTGTTGAATGCAGCAAAAGATTTGAAAATCAAAGATTTTCTAGGTGTGTTTTCCAGAGATGCCTTGCCGAAGAGAAGACCTCGACAATCTGAATGCAGAATTTTAAATCTAGACGATTCATCGGGTGAAGGCACTCACTGGGTGGCGTGGATCAAGAACGGGAAGAAGAAAAATTATTATTTCGACAGCTATGGAATCTCACCGCCAAAAGAAATAAAGAACTATTTCAACAAATCGATGGTTCGTTACAACACGGAACAAGTGCAATCACCAGATCAAGTGTTTTGCGATCACCTGTGTCTCTACATTCTCAAGAGATGGTCTGAAGGAGATTGGTTTCAAGACATTCTCAATGATTTACATTAGAGAGAGATTTTTTTTATAGTATATATAAAGATAATAAATTATTTTTAAAAATTTTAATCGAATAAAAACGAAAAATAAAAATAAAATAGTTCATTTTTAATAAACTGCGTTTTGAATATATTTTTTCTAAAAAAACAAAAAATCCCACAACAACATACCAGTCAATAAATTTGGTAGAAGTGACGACGAAAAAGTCAACCTAAGAAAGAAGAGGAAGACGTTCGAAGTCGACGATGGTTACGACGTTGCCAACTTGGACGAACGTTACGTTCAGAGATACGAACCTCAAGAAGAACCTTTGAACATGAACGATAAGAAGCTCTACAATCTTCCCGAGCCGATAGATCTCGCAGATGCTGCGACTAAAAAATACATTGTCAACGGGGGAACGCCGATTTCGAACGAATCATGCTAGATAATTATGTGGATAAAACCATCACCGACGATCTCGATCTGAAATCCAAACGTTTGGTGAACGTCGCGAATCCCATAGATCCCACTGATGCCACAACCAAGAAATACGTGGACGACTCTCACGCGAGATTCAGCAAACACCTGAGAAATAGATACGTTCAGAAAACGATGCACTCGGAATTGAACGCCAATTCTAACAAGATAACGAACGTGGCCACTCCCACGAATCCCAAGGACGTGGCGACCAAACACTACGTAGATCTGGAACAGAGAAAGTCTGACAGATGAGAAATGAAATCGGATCTGAATGCGGGATTCAACAAGATATTGAATCTGTAAAAGGTCGACGACACGGATGCGGACTCAACCATGGTCAACAAGGGCTACGTGGATTCTGCCATCATATGATCACAAGAATACCTAGAATCGCAAGTAGACAATCTCTACCTGAACAAACAATCTGGCAAAACCATGGAGGGTGGTATCGACATGAACGGTAAGAATTTATTCGGACTCAGTCACGATCCCGAATTCGATTCCAGCGTAGTCAGCAGAAAGTACGTGGACGACAACTCAGTCTGGAGAAGGGGTGACATCATGGAAGGTAAACTAGACATGGTGGACACGCGCTCACGAATTTACTGGATCCTGTGAACATGGCGGATGCCTGCACCCTGATTTCGGTGGTGGAGAAAGTCAAATATGCTAGACAATTGATCACCGTGTGGGCCGAGGAGGCCGGCACCTTAGATGAGGGAAAAGCTGAGTGGTCTTTCGGAAATGGAGGGAGCGGATCGAAACATGGTCAGGTGGGATATCCCATGCCGCTGGGAGGTGAAATCCTTCGAATGAGTCTGGCTTCCTCGGATTTGAATAACAGAGCGGTTGTCAATCTCATGGTGAATGGAGTAGAGAGCGATAAGAGATACAGCGTCAAAAAGACTGAGAATCAACACGCGAATGTTAGCATGTTCGGCATGCCTCTCAAAGTGAACGCCGGAGACAGGATTAATTTCGTTACAAAAACCAATAATCCCGAAGCCGCCACTTCCGTGGTGAGTCTACTGATCGAACTAGTTCCTTTGAACAAACAGTGAACGCGTGGAAAATAATGAATTAAAAAAAAAAATAATGTGTGATTTATTAAAAACAAAAAAAAAAAAGTAATGAGATTTAGAAAGATGTTCAATTTCTCTAGATCACATTACTTTATTTATTTATTTTTTGGGGGGGGGGGGTTGTTTTAATACGTTATTTCTCATAATGTTTCATCTCGTGAAATTAGATCACCTATCTCGAAACATGCGTCAACATCTATTTTAGCATTTCGAAGAGCTTTTATAAATTTTCGAAAAGCAGTCGGTCCTTTATACGTCAACGTGTCTAAAGTTTTCTGGACTTATCTTCTATCAAGATTTTACTTTCAATTTCACGTCTCATATAATCAGTGAATATCAAAGGTTCTGTTTCGACTAAAGTGTCTAGAATTATTGCTAACAAATCTTGTGAAATATTTTTAATCAAAACACGTCGTTTCTTCTTAAGTATTCTCTTTCTTTATCATTCATTTTTATAATAATTTTTTAATTTTATTTATATATTTTTTTTTTTTCACACTCGTCTCTCATCGAATGATCGACATCTTATTTCCATCCATTTCGAATTGTAATTCTCTATCCGACACGACCAGGGCGAAGGCTTCGGTTTTTCTCAACACGTTCCTATCGAATTGCATCTTGATCTGAATGTCTAAGACGCTACTCTTGAGTCGTTCACTCTGTTTACTGACGTCGAATACGAACATGGGATACAACGACTTGTATTCGCTGGGAGATATGTTAGGGTTGCTCATCAATTCGTCTAGACCGTGATACTTCTTTCTAAAATCAGCGGCGTCGACGTACAGTCTGCGGAAATCGTTCCTGTCGAACGTCACGTTGTAATCGATTGCTGGATATCTCGTGGCATTCAGAAACACTTGCATGTTTCTCAAATGGCAGTGATCGAACAGCGACACATTCTTTTCCTGAGACCCGTCCCTATTGGTCTGAAACACAACCACGATGAAACGCGGTCTCTTGGAAGCGGATTTCACCGTCAATCTCCAATCGAAGTGATTTGTGGAGGGTGGAATGCTAGCTGTGTCGCCCTGTCTCATTCTAAATGCCACGGGTAATTTACTCTTGGATTCTATGATCTTGTAGAGACACGCTTTTTCCACAATCGAAGGCTCCACGTGCGGAACGAACCACGATATCTTGTGTCGAGTTATCTTACCCGCATTGGTCGAGTGAGTCTCACTATTGCGTCGTCGTCTCCTTTTCGAATCAACGTCAGATTGTGTTTGAATCTGTACATGATCTTGTTGTAATCGTCCGCAAATCCGAAGATGTGTTTCAAAGGTATCCTGAACGAAAACGTTCCTTTAGGTCTGGACGTCTTGACGACGTAGTCGAATATCAAGGTGGCGACGGCGCTAGCAGGGCCGACGGTGTCTTTCACCCACAACTGATTAAGTCCTCTGGATTTCGAAAAATCATCAGGATACGTCAAGAGTCCAAACATCGTGGTGGCCTGACTGGGATGAAACACAGATTCTATCTCTTGTCCGGATAGCATGTATTTTATATTACTGAATAGATGCATGATGCCATTATTGGCTAGAGTAACCGTGTCGTCGTCAGCGTAGTCGCTCCCATCTTCCTTGGTGAGACGTCCCTGCACCACTATGTAACTCTCGCTAGGATGTATGAATAGATCTTGAGTTTCGACGTTGATTCTTATCTCTCCCGCATTGTTCAAACTCGTTCCAGTTACCGGTTCATATTCATGAACCTCATATTCTTGAATACTTTCATCTTTCACTATGCTTTGTGCTATATCTAGTATATTTGTCATTTTAAAGGATTTTAGTTTGTTTTGTTTATCAATTAACTTGCTTTCTTTATCTAAAAATAGTTTTAATTATTTTTTATTATTATTTTTCTCTCTTATATATATATGTGTGTAAACAAGAAAATATTAAAGAAAGTAAATAAAAGAAATTTGTTTTCTTCATCAAAACTTTGTCTTCTGTAATTGTTGTTCGTAAAACTTTCCGATGATCTCTTTTCCATCCAAAGCTTCGATTTCATAAGTCACTGGATCGGTGTGAAATATTTTGATTATCACGAAGATTTCCGAGGTTCATCGAGGAGTATAACCCTTTTCGAAGTGCTTCTTATAAGCGTAGATTCTCACTCGATCACCAACCACAAATTTCGGCATTCTAGACTTCTTCCTAATCTTAGATCTTTCCGAATATAGATTCACGTAGACCCGTTTTTCATTTTGAGGATCGCTAGCTTCCACGGGAGTCATCTTGATCGATCTGTGTCACGTGTTGTTGTAATCTTTGACCAGACCGTTCAGAGCGTATATGTATTTCTTCGTCGAATTCGCCGTGAAGTATCTGTGCATCTTTTCCTTCATCGTTCGATTCCAACGTTCCACCACACTGGCTTTCTCTAGAGTAGAGGTCAACCAATCAACGAACGTGCTTGTTGTAGAATTCCTTTCCCTTATCCACCCACAATTTACTCGGTTTTCGAGAAGACGAGTCGAACACGCTCTTCAGAGCCTCGGCGACGCAAGGTCCCGATTTATTCTTCAAAGCTCTGATCCAACCGTATTTGGAAAACATGTCGATGACCGTCAATAGATATTTGACGCCCTCGTTCCACCTCGAAAACGATCTCATGTCGACCAAGTCGGCAGACCAAATATCATCCAAACCCTTCACGAACACCCTTCTCTTTCGAAATTTATGCACTATGGGTTTGTGTAACTCCTCGCCAATTCGCTCGTTAATAATCGTTTCTTCTTCTTCTTTTCAGATGCGCTTTTTTTTTAACCCCCCATCCGAATCAGCGTTTCGCACCGATCAGATTGCCGACCAGCGAACGTTCTATCTTCTCTCTCCTGGTCGGATTCGATATGCCTCTCAATTTCCCCAACATGTTTTTATCACAGACGTCGTTGCGAGTCTTGGTGTCGGGATGTCCAGCGTAGCACAGATCGTGATCATATGCGGCCGCGTCCACCCTATTCACAGGTTTGCTCCAAGATTTGGGTGTCAGATCGGCGTTGAGTCTCTTGTTCAATTTCGTTCCGGGTCCCGTGAAACTGTGACCGGGCAGATGCATTTCGAAAGGTAGATTATTGATCATTTTATTCACGATGCCTTTATCTCTGCTCGCGTTCTTTTTTTTTTTGACGAATCGAGTCTTGATAGAACCACACACGTCGCAAATTCCACGAAGCATCTGGCTGTCGTTTTTAGTTCGTACTTCTCGAGAATTACTCGTCTCGGTAACTCTCTTACACTTTACGCAATACATTTTTTAAGAGTTATTTAAATTAATTTCATTTTTTATTTTATATATAAATTTAATAATTAATTAATTCTGTTCTTATTATATATTTTTTTTTTTCAATCGCTGCTCCTGAGTACTATCATCTTTCTGAATTCCTCCCTGGCCTCTTTCCTCCCCTTTTCCACGAGAGAATCCTTCATCTCTTCTTTGATGATCTGACGAGTCTTGATTCTCACGGCTTCTTTCATGGCATCGTATTTCATTTTCTCGCTCAATATCGCGAAGTATTCTCCGTCTGATATCGTACCATCTTTCAACGCCATAGAGATCATTTCGGATATCGTGTCGATCTTGGAGTCGGCCAAGACGCGAATCTTTTCGTGTTTCCTTGCCTTCAGATATAATTTCCTACTTAAAAAGTTTCCGAGCATGCTAAACAATCCGGCGACGAGAGCCACTCCTTCTACGGTCAACACGATCAGAATGCCGACCGCGGTCGTCAACAATCCGATGCCGGCCGCGTGTAAACCCATGGAAATCGTGATGAGTGTCGTGTCGATCGCGTTGACGAATTTCACAAAACGTGAATACTTCTTCTTGAGAGAATGACGAGAATCTCTCTCTCGAGTTAGATACTCTTGGATTCTACTGATTTGATCGATGCGATACCTCTCTCCTCTTTCCTTTTCTTCTAGAGACGGTGCCATCGGCAAAACGCTGATCGGCTTCTCATTCTCGTCGTCATCTAACGTCGGATACAATTTATTTCTGGTTCTCATTTTTCTTTTTTTTTTCTTTCTAATATTAGATAAAAAATTTATGTGTGTATTTATTTTATTTTCTATTCTCCCTTATTTTATATCAACGAGAAACTTAGTCGTATGCTTCATTGAACAATAATTTCATGATGCATCCCTTGTCTTCTAAAGTCAGACTTCTACGCGCCAATTTCAGTTCTTCCGAAACTGTAGGCTTGTCTTGATTCTTACAGAAGACTAATCTCTTCCAAAACGCGATCACTTCGTCGATTTGAACGCGTTCGAACGCCGGTTCGAAATACTTGACGACCATATCTTCCCTTTCCATCCACAGACACGAATGATTCTCGTGATCGAAGTCTAGGTGATCCCGACATCCGACGCATCGTTTTAACAAGAGGCGACCTAGTTGTTCGTTCACGCAGAATGCGTAGGCTCTCATCAGCATTTTTAAAAGAAACCTTACTCTAATAGTCTGAGGAGAAGCGCTCATGATTTACGTATATATATTTTTTTTATTGTCTATTCGATTTGATATATTTATTTTTTAAATAACTATTTATTTATATATTTTTTTTTCTCTCCTATATATATATATCAATCACTTTTTTTATTTCTTCAGGAAACGTGACAGTGGCTTTGCCGGTACAAAATCACCTCTTTTCCGTGTACCGTACACGATTCGATTTCCGACGTAAAATCCGCAAATGGATTTCCGTGTACGCCTCCGTGGGGATTCAGTGTTAAAATCGTGTACAGACGCGGATGATTTAGAATCAGCAAGATGATGATTTAGAAATGACAACACGTTTTTTGCTTGCAATTTAACACTGAATCCTATGGAGGAAACCCATTTGCCGATTCCAAATCAGACGGTACATGTACATGTACATAAAATTTCATGCGTTTTTTTCACTCTTGTATAGAATCCAGTGATTTTGAATCGGCAAAGCCGATTCTAAAACACCCTAAAAAACGTTAAAATCGTGTACCTGTACACGATTTTAACACTAAATCCTATGGAGGTGTACATCGATGTACGTGTACATGTACACGTACATGTACATGTGTGTTTGAATCGGCCTTTATCACCTACTTGCGATCGCGCAACTTTCACATGAAGATCTACCTGAAGGTATGACGCCCAGCAGAGATCTACGTTGGGTCAGTAAGCCTGGAAATCTCACCCCCCCCCCTCCCGCCCCCACCACCACCACCCACCACCCCGCCACCTCAGCCACCTTGGAAACCACACTATTTTTCATAAAAAACATGACCCATATTTTGGAGACGTGGTACTTGGCTGGGGTGACGCCACGGGGAGTCAGAGGGCTACAGACCCGCAACGGGGAGGGTCAACTCCCGCCCAGCCCACCCCAACCCAACCTCCTTCGGGGAAATCGTACAAATTCGTCGGGGATACAAAATTATGCAAACAACATAAAGATAGAGATAATACTCCCGAAGGCCAGAGATACACGTGCTCAATATGAATAACCCGATCGGCATATAATCATTGTGACATACCAAATTCTAATAGCATCGCTCAGCTGTTAGATATGGGCAGCCATATTAATATATATAAAGATATCTGAAGATATCTTCAGATACTTGAGTTTATGTTAAATTGGCAGCCCGTAGTTACCAGCTTTTTTGACATGACTTTTCATTTTGATATACACATTTGGAACTTAATTAAGCACCCCCCCCCCCCCTGTTATTTTCGCAGTGGTGTTAAAAGAAATTGTAATTACTTTCATGCAATCTTTCAGATGGCCAAAGGTGATTGCGGAAAGAATGGTCTATTGACAAATGAAAGACAACACAATGATGAAAATATACACTATTTTAATGGCGCTAATTACTCATATCCGTCTTTAATGTTTTCGATGGAAAAATGTTGTCCCCCACCTCCACCTAATGCTACCAGAGAGCCTTCTGATACGGTCCAGAGGCAACTGCTGCCACTACTCGTGCAATGCAGCTTCTAAATCGGCCAAATTCTGTACAGGCGGATCCCTTGCTGGCACACGACATCCGTCGTGTGCAGTCACTTTTGGCCATCTTAAAGATAGCATGAAAGTTATAACAGTTTCTATTAACACTACTGCGAAAAAAAAACAGGGGGTGCTCAATTAAGTTCCAGGTGTATATATTGCGATATTTTGAGTTTCGTTTTGCCTCTCTCAAAGCCTCTACAGAGTCAAGAATATTACGATTTTTCCCAATTGAAACAAAACTTTTTCCCGAATGGCCAAACCATGGTCAACCCGGGGTGTGGACTCTCTACCCCCTCCCCCCCCCCCGCCGCCGGGGATCATAGCCTCCGCGGGAAATCCTGGTGTCACCCCTAGTACATAGATATACATGGATCATAATTATCTGCCTCCGAACTTAGGGGAGAGGCAGAGTGACGGTATATGTGTGAGGGTCTGGTTGAGTGTTTTGTGTAGTGGACGGAGGGGCTCAAAGTGTACATTTAGGGTGGGGGAATGCCCCTATTCCCCTACCCTCGTAGCGCCGCCACTTCTACACTACAGTATACGGCGAAAATGGTTAAGGAAAACAACTTTTAAATAATGGGCATTTTGTCTTGTCGTTGATTTTTTGACTCGGTGATTTCGTCCTAGAATTGGTTTTGGTGAGAGGGATTATGTTCTAGCCCAACAAAAGCATGACCGGGTCTTTTTGTCAGACCCTCCCTGACTCCCCACTGCCGCTCAATCCTCCATTTGGTTATCTGCACTCGCAGACCAGTAGTAAGGCCAGGATTTCCATCAAGGGGTTTCTGCTCCTCTACAGGGGTAGTGTATAGCTCGACAATCCTACAATAAAAGAGGCTTTTTCTCTGAAAGGGAGACTAGACCGCGATGAGAGGGAGTGGGTCGCCTCCATTGACCCTCCTCCTCACCGGCTCCACTTCTGCGCAATACGGGATATAGATTCAGATTCTCTCATTTTTAAGCCTAATGATATTTGTGTTCTTTTCGCCGCCCAAAATGACTGGGCTATCCACTTGATTAAAGCTTGGAAATTATTCGAAAATAGGCCCACATCTATCTATGTGCACGCGCTTCTGTTCGCCAAGTGACCATTTGACACAATCAAACATGAGCTAATCTGCTCGACGAACAGCAACCTCGTCAGGTTTTTTTTCTATGCAAGCTGTCTCAGAAAATATGACGGAGGTTTCTTGTCCAGCCTCCCTACTTTTCCCCTTTCCGGATCCGAGCCCGAGTTATAATTTTAGAGATTGTTTTGGGGGCCACGCCAAAGATATTAGAAAAACCATAGAAACTCTTTTTCCGATATCCATGAGATAAACACTGATATCACGCTTTCTTTTTGGGGGGTGCTACTAAATAACGAAAACAAACGAACATAAACGAACACAAACGAAAACAAGTGAAAATGGCAAAATACAGTCTAATAAAAGTTTAAAAGGGGTAGAGAGTGTGTGTACGGGTATGTTTTACTCATGTGTGAAATTTTGTCCACTTTTGATGTGTATTTTGGTCATTAAGAGGATTTAAAATGTCTTGTGTGACGCAGAATTTGTGTTCGTTAATTAGTCGCAGTTGACCTGCCCTGCTAAATAACGAAAACAAGAAACCCAGTGGATAATTAATTAGCTGTCAATATTGAATCGGATTAGCGCTTGCATGGATGGCTGATTTGAAATTTTGTCTCTTTCACATTCATCATTGATTCATCGTTCGACTTCGCAAGTACAAGTTATTAGACAAAACATACCTCCGAGAAAGTGATTTTCATCATATTTCGATTAAAAAGAGTAAAACAAAACACATACCACTTTGTCTAAAAAACTTAATACTTTGCAACAAGGACAACAGGAAAAATGTCTCAAAATTATAAAAATGTCTCAAAATTATAAAAATCCGGCGACGGCCACAGCAGCTACAATCAAGGATAAAAAGAGAGAAGAGAGGAAGGATGACAGAAAATCCAGAAGAGATAGAGAGAGCAGCTAGGAGGGCCTCTACTGGAAAGGTTAGTGGATTTTGTGACAATGGATCTAGGGAGGGGCCTAGTCTATTGGCACAGATTGTCACTCTGACTCAAACTGTCAACTCCCTAAGTACATAATTAGCAGGTCTAAGGGAAGATATCAAAGCCAAGGATGCAGAGATAGCTAGGCTCAGTCTAGCCTCAGCAACTGCAGCCAGGCCTGATGTTCCGAGCAGTATGCCTGATACTGCTTCGGAAGTCTCGTTCCACTCACCCCTGGCTCTCCTCCCAGGGAGATTCAGGTGGTGGTGGATGAACACCCACTCCACTCCCAACTCTCAGGTAGGGATAACAACTTCATACTCTCAAATACGGGTCTCCCTATATACCGAATCTGACCGAATCTGACTTCAAATACCGAATCTGACCTCAAATAAATTAATTATACGTCTTTCCTAGAGGAATTGTCGGTTTTGAGTGGGCCTAGTGGGTATATAATTATTTTAAAATAAAACTGTCACAGTAAATGTACATGAATTTCATGTAACGGTAGTTATTGGTGAATCGGTGCAAGTTCAGTTTTCGAGCAATAATTATATACCCACTAGGCCCACTCAAAACCGACAATTCCATTAGGAAAGACGTATAATTAATTTATTTGAGGTCAGATTCGGTATTTGAAGTCAGATTCGGTATATAGGGAGACCGTCAAATACTAATTCATGGGCTTGCATGGTGTCATGTGCAAGGCATGATTTTGAACCCTCTGTATCGTATTAATGTTGGTTTTTCTCAGGTCACTTGTTATTAAGGCACCATATTCTAATACCGGGCGTATAAATGATTTGTAAAGCTTGAGAAGCACGTCTAAAGAGCACTGTGAAGTTACCTACTTATTCCTTTTTCCTTATTCGACATTCGAAAAAAAGGAAAATCGTCCAAACGAACTATGGTGTAGGGTGGCATAGAAGAAGACAAATTTAATGACACCTTGCCCTTCTCTGTGGGACTCCTAAAAGGGGCTGAATTTGAACCCCTAAAAGTGACAAACTTGCCAAATTCCACTATATTGAAGTAATTTTGCCAAACAAACTGTGGAGTAGGGTGGCACAGAAGGAGACAATTTTTTGGACACCTTGACCTTCCCTGTGGGCCCCCTAAAAGGGGCTGAACTTGACCCCTAAAAGCGACAAACTTGACAAATTCCCCTATAATGGAGTAATTTTGCCAAACAAACTGTGGTGTAGGGTGGCGCAGAAGGAGACAATTTTTTGGACACCTTGACCTTCCCTGTGGGACACCAAAAAGGGGCTGAACTTGACCCCTAAAAGTGACAAACTTGCTAAAATTCCCCTATAATGGAGTAAGTCTGACAAACAAACTGTGGTATAGGGTGGCACAGAAGGAGACAATATTTGGGACACCTTGACCTTCCCTGTGGGCCCCCTAAAAGGGGCTGAACTTTACCCCTAAAAGTGACAAACTTGACAAATTCCCTATAATGGAGTAATTTTGACAAATAAACTGTGGTGTAGGGTGGCACAGAACGAAACAAATTTAATCACACCTTGACCTTCCCTGTGGGTCCCCTAAAAGGGGCTGAACGTGACCCCTAAAAGTGACAAACTTGCCAAATTCCCCTATAATGGAGGAATTTTGCCAAACAAACTGCGGTGCGGGGAGGCACAGAAGGAGACAAAGTTTACGACACCTTGACCTTCCCTGTGTGCCCCCTAAAAGGGGCTGAACTTGACCCCTGAAAGTGACAAACTTGACAAATTCCCCTATAATGGAGTAATTTTGACAAACAAACTGTGGTGTAGAGTGGCACAGAAGGAGAAAAATTTTTGGACACCTTGACCTTCCCTGTTGGACCCCTAAAAGGGGCTCAACTTGACCCCTAAAAGTGACAAACTTGCCAAATTCCCATATAATGGACGAATGTTGCTAAACAAACTGTGGTGTAGGGTGGCACAGAACGAAACAAATTTAATAACACCTTCACCTTCCCTGTGGGTCCCCTAAAAGGGGCTGAACGTGACCCCTAAAAGTGACAAACTTGCCAAATTCCCCTATAATGGAGGAATTTTGCCAAACAAACTGCGGTGTGGGGTGGCACAGAAGGAGACAAATTTTAAGACACCTTGACCTTCTTTGTGGGACCCCTAAAAGGGGCTGAACTTGACCCCTAAAAGTAACAAATTTGCCAAATTCCCCTATAATGGAGGAATTTTGCTAAGCAATCTGTGGTGTAGGGTGGCACAGAATGAGCCAAATTTAATGACACTGTGACCTTCCCTGTGGGTCCCCAAAAAGGGACTGAACTTGACCCCTAAAAGTGACAAACTTGGCAAATTCCCCTTTGATGGAGTAATTTTGCCAAACAAACCATGGTGTAGGGTGGCACAGAACGAGACAAATTTAATGACACCTTGACCTTAAAAGGGGATGAACATGACCCCTAAAGGTGACAAACTTGCCAAATTTCCCTATAATGGAGGAATTTTGCCAAACAAACTTTGGTGTAGGGGGGCACAGAAGGAGACAAATTTTTCGACACCATGACCTTCCCTGTGGGACCCCTAAAAGGGGCTGAACTTGATCCCTGAAAGTAACAAACTTGCAAAATTACCCAATAATGGAGTAATTTTGCCTAACAAACTATCGTGTAGGGTGGCACAGAGCAAGTCAAATTTAATGACACCTTGACCTTCCCTGTGGGACCCCTAAAAGGGGCTGAACATGACCCCTAAAAGTGACAAACTTGACAAATTCCTCTATAACGGAGCAATTCTGCCAAACAAACTGTGGTGTAGGGTGGCACAGAAGGAGACAACTTTTTGGACACCTTGACCTTCCCTGTGGGACACACAAAAGGAGCTGAACATGACCCCTAAAAGTGACAAACTTGTCAAATTCCCCAATAATAGAGTAATTTTGCCAAACAACCTATGGTGTAGGGTGGCACACAGAAGGAGACAATTTTTTGGACACCTTGACCTTCCCTGTGGGACCCCTAAAAGGGGCTGAACTTGACCCCTAAAAGTGACAAACTTGCCAAATTCCCCTATAATGGAGTAATTTTGCCAAACAAACTGTGGTGTAGGGTGGCACAGAAGGAGACAATATTTTGAACACCTTGACCTTCCCTGTGGGCCCCTAAAAGGGGCTGAACTTGACCCCTAAATGTGACAAACTTGACAAATTCCCATATAATGGAGTAATTTTGACAAACAAACTATGGTGTAGGGTGGCACAGAACAAGACAAATTTAATGACACCTTGACCTTCCCTGTGGGTCCCCTAAAGAGGGCTGAATGTGACCCCTAAAAGTGACAAACTTGCCAAATTCCCCTATAATGGAGGAATTTTACCAAACAGCCTATGGTGTAGGGTGGCACAGAACAAGACAAATTTAATGACACCTTGACATTCTCCGTGGGACCCCTAAAAGGGGCTGAACATGACCTCTAAAAGTGACAAACATGCCAAATTCCCCTATAATGGAGGAATTTTGCCAAACGAACTGCGGTGTAGAGTGGCACAGAAGGAAACAAATTTTTGGACACCATGACCTTCCCTGTGGGACTCCTTAAAGGGGCTGAACTTGATCCCTAAAAGTGACAAACTTGCCAAATTCCCCAATAATGGAGTAATTTTGCCAAACAACCTATGGTGTAGGGTGGCACAGAACAAGACAAATTTAATGACACTTTGGCCTTCCCTGTGGGACCCCTGACAGGGGCTGAACTTGACCCCTAAAAGTGACAAACTTGCCAAATTCCCCTATAATGGAGTAAATTTGCCAAATAAACTATGGTGTAGGGTGGCACAGAAGGAGGCAATTTTTTGGACATCTTGACTTTCCCTGTGGGTCCCCTAAAAGGGGCTGAACTTGACCCCTAAAAGTGACAAACTTGACAAAATCCCCTATAATGGAGTAATTTTGACAAACAAACTGTGGTGTAGGGTGGCACGGAAGGAGAAAAATTTTTGGACAACTTCACCATCCCTGTGGGACCCCTAAAAGGGTCTCAACTTGACCCCTAGAAGTGACAAACTTGCCAAATGCCCATATAATGGACGATTTTTTATAAACAATCTTTAGTGTAGGGTGGCACAGAACGAAACAAATTTAATGACACCTTGACCTTCCCTGTGGGTCCCTTAAAAGGGGCTGAACCTGACCCCTAAAAGTGACAAACTTGCCAAATTCCCCTATAATGGAGGAATTTTACCAAACAACCTATGGAGTAGGGTGGCACAGAACAAGACAAATTTAATGACACCTTGACATTCTCTGTGGGACCCCTAAAAGGGGCTGAACATGACCCCTAAAAGTGACAAACTTGCCAAATTCCCCTATAATTGAGGAATTTTGCCAAACAAACTGTGGTGTAGGGTGGCACAGAAGGAGGCAACTTTTTGGACACCTTGACCTTCCCTGTGGGACCCCTAAAAGGGGCTGAACTTGACCCCTAAAAGTGACAAACTTGCCAAATTCCCCTATAATGGAGTAATTTTGCCAAACAAACTGTGGTGTAGGGTGGCACAGAAGGAGACAATATTTTGAACACCTTGACCTTCCCTGTGGGCCCCCTAAAAGGGGCTGAACTTGACCCCTAAATGTGACAAACTTGACAAATTCCCATATAATGGAGTAATTTTGACAAACAAACTATGGTGTAGGGTGGCACAAAACAAGACAAATTTAATGACACCTTGACCTTCCCTGTGGGTCCCCTAAAGGGGGCTGAATGTGACCCCTAAAAGTGACAAACTTGCCAAATTCCCCTATAATGGAGGAATTTTACCAAACAACCTATGGTGTAGGGTGGCACAGAACAAGACAAATTTAATGACACTTTGGCCTTCCCTGTGGGACCCCTGAAAGGGGCTGAACTTGACCCCTAAAAGTGACAAACTTGCCAAATTCCCCTATAATGGAGTAATTTTGCCAAACAAACTATGGTGTAGGGTGGCACAGAAGGAGGCAATTTTTTGGACATCTTGACTTTCCCTGTGGGCCCCCTAAAAGGGGTTGAACTTGACCCCTAAAAGTGACAAACTTGACAAAATCCCCTATAATGGAGTAATTTTGACAAACAGACTGTGGTGTAGGGTGGCACAGAAGGAGAAAATTTTTTGGACAACTTCACCTTCCCTGTGGGACCCCTAAAAGGGTCTCAACTTGACCCCTAGAAGTGACAAACTTGCCAAATGCCCATATAATGGACGATTTTATCTAAACAATCTGTGCTGTAGGGTGTCACAGAACGAAACAAATTTAATGACACCTTGACCTTCCCTGTGGGTCCCCTAAAAGGGGCTGAACGTGACCCCTAAAAGTGACAAACTTGCCAAATTCCCCTATAATGAAGGAATTTTGCCAAACAAACTGCGGTGAGGGGTGGCACAGAAGGAGGCAAATTTTAGGACACCTTGACCTTCTTAATGGGACCCCTAAAAGGGGCTGAACTTGACCCCTAAATGTGACAAACTTGCCAAATTCCCCTATAATGGAGGAATTTTGCTAAACAATCTGTGGTGTAGGGTGGCACAGGATGAGCCAAATTTAATGACACTGTGACCTTCCCTGTGGGTCCCCTGAAAGGGGCTGAACTTGACCCCTAAAAGTGACAAACTTGCCAAATTCCCCTATGATGGAGTAATTTTGCCAAACAAACCATGGTGTAGGGTGGCACAGACCGAGACAAATTTAATGACACCTTGACCTTCCCAGTTGGACCCCTAAAAGGGGATGAACATGACCCCTAAAAGTGACAAACTTGACGAATTCCCCTATAATGGAGGAATTTTGCCAAACAAACTTTGGTGTAGGGTGGCACAGAAGGAGACAAATTTTTGGACACCATGACCTTCCCTTTGGGACCCCTAAAAGGGGCTGAACTTGATCCCTAAAAGTAACAAACTTGCAAAATTCCCCAATAATGGGGTAATTTTGCCAAACAGACTATGGTGTAGATGGCACAGATCGAGTCAAAATTAGTGACACCTTGACCTTCCCTGTGGGACCCCTAAAAGGGGCAGAACATGACCCCTAAAAGTGACAAACTTGTCAAATTCCCCTATAATGGAGGAATTTTGCCAAATAAACTATGGTGTAGGGTGGCACAGAAAAAGACAAATCCAAGGACACCTTGAACTTCCCTGTGAGACCCCTAAAAAGGGCTGAACTTGACCCCTAAAAGTTACAAACTTGCCAAATTCCCCTCTAATGAAGAATTTTTGCCAAACAAAGTGGGGTGTAGGGTGGCACAGAAGACGACAAATTTAAGGACACCTTGAACTTCCCTGTGGGACCCCTAAAAGGGGCTGAACTTGACCCCTAAAAGTGACAAACTTGAGAAATTCCCCTATAATGGAGGAATTTTGCTAAACAAACTGAGGTGTAGGGTGGCACAGAACGAAACAAATTTAATGACACCTTGATCTTCCCTGTGGGTCCCCTAAAAGGGGCTGAACTTGACCCCTAAAAGTGACAAACTTGCGAAATTCCCCTACAATGGAGGAATTTTGCTAAGCAATCTGTGGTGTAGGGTGGCACAGAATGAGCCAAATTTAATGACACTGTGACCTTCCCTGTGGGTCCCCTAAAAGGGACTGAACTTGACCCCTAAAAGTGACAAACTTGGCAAATTCCCCTTTGATGGAGTAATTTTGCCAAACAAACCATGGTGTAGGGTGGCACAGAACGAGACAAATTTAATGACACCTTGACCTTCCCAGTTGGACCCTTAAAAGGGGATGAACATGACCCCTAAAGGTGACAAACTTGCCAAATTTCCTTATAATGGAGGAATTTTGCCAAACAAACTTTGGTGTAGGGGGCACAGAAGGAGACAAATTTTTGGACACCATGACCTTCCCTGTGGGACCCCTAAAAGGGGCTGAACTTGATCCCTGAAAGTAACAAACTTGCAAAATTACCCAATAATGGAGTAATTTTGCCTAACAAACTATCGTGTAGGGTGGCACAGAGCAAGTCAAATTTAATGACACCTTGACCTTCCCTGTGGGACCCCTAAAAGGGGCTGAACATGACCCCTAAAAGTGACAAACTTGACAAATTCCTCTATAATGGAGCAATTCTGCCAAACAAACTGTGGTGTAGGGTGGCACAGAAGGAGACAACTTTTTGGACACCTTGACCTTCCCTGTGGGACACACAAAAGGAGCTGAACATGACCCCTAAAAGTGACAAACTTGTCAAATTCCCCAATAATGGAGTAATTTTGCCAAACAACCTATGGTGTAGGGTGGCACACAGAAGGAGACAATTTTTTGGACACCTTGACCTTCCCTGTGGGACCCCTAAAAGGGGCTGAACTTGACCCCTAAAAGTGACAAACTTGCCAAATTCCCCTATAATGGAGTAATTTTGCCAAACAAACGGTGGTGTAGGGTGGCACAGAAGGAGGCAATATTTTGAACCCTTGACCTTCCCTGTGGGCCCCCTAAAAGGGGCTGAACTTGACCCCTAAATGTGACAAACTTGACAAATTCCCATATAATGGAGTAATTTTGACAAACAAACTATGGTGTAGGGTGGCACAAAACAAGACAAATTTAATGACACCTTGACCTTCCCTGTGGGTCCCCTAAAGGGGGCTGAATGTGACCCCTAAAAGTGACAAACTTGCCAAATTCCCCTATAATGGAGGAATTTTACCAAACAACCTATGGTGTAGGGTGGCACAGAACAAGACAAATTTAATGACACCTTGACATTCTCTGTGGGACCCCTAAAAGGGGCTGAACATGACCCCTAAAAGTGACAAACTTGCCAAATTCCCCTATAATGGAGGAATTTTGCCAAACGAACTGCGGTGTAGGGTGGCACTGAAGGAAACAAATTTTTGGACACCATGACCTTCCCTGTGGGACTCCTTAAAGGGGCTGAACTTGATCCCTAAATGTGACAAACTCGCCAAATTCCCCAATAATGGAGTAATTTTGCCAAACAACCTATGGTGTAGGGTGGCACAGAACAAGACAAATTTAATGACACTTTGGCCTTCCCTGTGGGACCCCTGAAAGGGGCTGAACTTGACCCCTAAAAGTGACAAACTTGCCAAATTCCCCTATAATGGAGTAATTTTGCCAAACAAACTATGGTGTAGGGTGGCACAGAAGGAGGCAATTTTTTGGACATCTTGACTTTCCCTGTGGGCCCCCTAAAAGGGGTTGAACTTGACCCCTAAAAGTGACAAACTTGACAAAATCCCCTATAATGGAGTAATTTTGACAAACAGACTGTGGTGTAGGGTGGCACAGAAGGAGAAAATTTTTTGGATAACTTCACCTTCCCTGTGGGACCCCTAAAAGGGTCTCAACTTGACCCCTAGAAGTGACAAACTTGCCAAATGCCCATATAATGGACGATTTTTTCTAAAGAATATGTGCTGTAGGGTGGCACAGAACGAAACAAATTTAATGACACCTTGACCTTCCCTGTGGGTCCCCTAAAAGGGGCTGAACGTTACCCCTAAAAGTGACAAACTTGCCAAATTCCCCTATAATGGAGGAATTTTACCAAACAACCTATGGAGTAGGGTGGCACAGAACAAGACAAATTTAATGACACCTTGACATTCTCTGTGGGACCCCTAAAAGGGGCTGAACGTGACCCCTAAAAGTGACAAACTTGCCAAATTCCCCTATAATGGAGGGATTTTGCCAAACAAACTGCGGTGTAGGGTGGCACAGAAGGAAACAAATTTTTGGACACCATGACCTTCCCTGTGGGACTCCTTAAAGGGGCTGAACTTGATCCCTAAAAGTGACAAACTTGCCAAATTCCCCAATAATGGAGTAATTTTGCCAAACAACCTATGGTGTAGGGTGGCACAGAACAAGACAAATTTAATGACACTTTGGCCTTCCCTGTGGGGCCCCTGAAAGGGGCTGAACTTGACCCCTAAAAGTGACAAACTTGCCAAATTCCCCTATAATGGAGTAATTTTGCCAAACAAACTGTGGTGTAGGGTGGCACAGAAGGAGGCAATTTTTTGGACATCTTGACCTTCCCTGTGGGCCCCCTAAAAGGGGCTGAACTTGACCCCTAAATGTGACAAACTTGACAAAATCCCCTATAATGGAGTAATTTTGACAAACAGACTGTGGTGTAGGGTGGCACAGAAGGAGAAAATTTTTTGGACAACTTCACCTTCCCTGTGGGACCCCTAAAAGGGTCTCAACTTGACCCCTAGAAGTGACAAACTTGCCAAATGCCCATATAATGGACGATTTTTTCTAAACAATCTGTGCTGTAGGGTGGCACAGAACGAAACAAATTTAATGACACCTTGACCTTCCCTGTGGGTCCCCTAAAAGGGGCTGAACGTGACCCCTAAAAGTGACAAACTTGCCAAATTCCCCTATAATGGAGGAATTTTACCAAACAACCTATGGAGTAGGGTGGCACAGAACAAGACAAATTTAATGACACCTTGACATTCTCTGTGGGACCCCTAAAAGGGGCTGAACATGACCCCTAAAAGTGACAAACTTGCCAAATTCCCCTATAATGGAGGAATTTTGCCAAACAAACTGCGGTGTAGGGTGGCACAGAAGGAAACAAATTTTTGGACACCATGACCTTCCCTGTGGGACTCCTTAAAGGGGCTGAACTTGATCCCTAAAAGTGACAAACTTGCCAAATTCCCCAATAATGGAGTAATTTTGCCAAACAACCTATGGTGTAGGGTGGCACAGAACAAGACAAATTTAATGACACTTTGGCCTTCCCTGTGGGGCCCCTGAAAGGGGCTGAACTTGACCCCTAAAAGTGACAAACTTGCCAAATTCCCCTATAATGGAGTAATTTTGCCAAACAAACTGTGGTGTAGGGTGGCACAGAAGGAGGCAATTTTTTGGACATCTTGACCTTCCCTGTGGGCCCCCTAAAGGGGGCTGAACTTGACCCCTAAATGTGACAAACTTGACAAAATCCCCTATAATGAAGTAATTTTGACAAACAAACTGTGGTGTAGGGTGGCACAGAAGGAGAAAAATTTTGGGACAACTTCACCTTCCCTGTGGGACCCCTAAAAGGGTCTCAACTTGACCCCTAGAAGTGACAAACTTGCCAAATGCCCATATAAGTGACGATTTTTTTCTAAACAAACTGTGGTGTAGGGTGGCACAGAATGAAACAAATTTAATGACACCTTGACCTTCCCTGTGGGTCCCCTAAAAGGGGCTGAACGTTACCCCTAAAAGTGACAAACTTGCCAAATTCCCCTATAATGAAGGAATTTTGCCAAACAAACTGCGGTGTGGGGTGGCACAGAAGGAGACAAATTTTAGGACACCTTGACCTTCTTAATGGGACCCCTAAAAGGGGCTGAACTTGACCCCTAAATGTGACAAACTTGCCAAATTCCCCTATAATGGAGCAATTTTGCTAAACAATCTGTGGTGTAGGGTGGCACAGGATGAGCCAAATTTAATGACACTGTGACCTTCCCTGTGGGTCCCCTAAAAGGGGCTGAACTTGACCCGTAAAAGTGACAAACTTGCCAAATTCCCCTATGATGGAGTAATTTTGCCAAACAAACCATGGTGTAGGGTGGCACAGACCGAGACAAATTTAATGACACCTTGACCTTCCCAGTTGGACCCCTAAAAGGGGATGAACATGACCCCTAAAAGTGACAAACTTGACGAATTCCCCTATAATGGAGGAATTTTGCCAAATAAACTATGGTGTAGGGTGGCACAGAAAAAGACAAATCCAAGGACACCTTGAACTTCCCTGTGAGACCCCTAAAAGGGGCTGAACTTGACCCCTAAAAGTAACAAACTTGCAAAATTCCCCAATAATGGGGTAATTTTGCCAAACAGACTATGGTGTAGGTGGCACAGATCGAGTCAAAATTAGTGACACCTTGACCTTCCCTGTGGAACCCCTAAAAGGGGCTGAACATGACCCCTAAAAGTGACAAACTTGCCAAATTCCCCTATAATGGGGGAATTTTGCCAAATAAACTATGGTGTAGGGTGGCACAGAAAAAGACAAATCCAAGGACACCTTGAACTTCCCTGTGAGACCCCTAAAAGGGGCTGAACTTGACCCCTAAAAGTGACAAACTTGCCAAATTCCCCTCTAATGGAGAATTTTTGCCAAACAAAGTGTGGTGTAGGGTGGCACAGAAGACGACAAATTTAAGGACACCTTGAACTTCCCTGTGGGACCCCTAAAAGGGGCTGAACTTGACCCCTAAAAGTGACAAACTTGCCAAATTCCCCTATAATGGAGGAATTTTGCTAAACAAACTGAGGTGTAGGGTGGCACAGAACGAAACAAATTTAATGACGCCTTGATCTTCCCTGTGGGTCCCCTAAAAGGGGCTGAACTTGACCCCTAAAAGTGACAAACTTGCCAAATTCCCCTATAATGGAGTAATTTTGCCAAACAAACTGTGGTGGAGGGTGGCACATAAGGAGACAATTTTTTGGACACCTTGACCTTCCCTGTGGGGCACCTAAAAGGGGGCTGAACTTGACTCCTAAAAGTGACAAACTTGACAAATTCCCCTATAATGGAGTAACTTTGCCAAACAAACTGTGGTGTAGGGTGGCACAGAAGAAGACAATTTTTGGACACCTTGACCTTCCCTGTGGGCCCCCTAAAAGGGGCTGAACTTGACCCCTAAATGTGACAAACTTGACAAATTCCCCTGTAATGGAGTAATTTTGCCAAACAAACTATGGTGTAGGGTTGCACAGAAGAAGACAAATTTAATGACACCTTGACCTTCCCTGTGGGTCCCCTAAAAGGGGCTGAACGTGACCCCTAAAAGTGACAAACTTGGCAAATTCCCCTATAATGGAGCAATTTTGCCAAACAAACTATGGTGTAGGGTGGTACAGAAGGAGTCAAATTTAATGACACCTTGACCTTCCCTGTGGGAACCCTAAAAGGGGCTGAACATGACCCCTAAAAGTGACAAACTTGCCAAATTCCCCTATAATGGAGGAATTTTGCCAAACAAACTGTGGTGTAGGGTGGCATAGAACGAGTCAAATTTAATGACACGTTGACCTTCCCTGTGGGCCCCCTTCCCTAAAAGGGGCTGAACATGACCCTTAAAAGTGACAAACTTGCAAATTCCCCTATAATGGAGGAATTTTGCCAAACAAACTATGGTGTAGGGAGGTACAGGACGAGACAAATTTAATGATACCTTGACCTTCCCTGTGGGACCCATAAAAGG
This sequence comes from Pictodentalium vernedei, assembly GCA_031216915.1. Lineage (NCBI taxonomy): Eukaryota > Metazoa > Mollusca > Scaphopoda > Dentaliida > Dentaliidae > Pictodentalium > Pictodentalium vernedei. The sequence goes on from CM062296.1 coordinate 252,715,956, forward strand.
GGCTGAACTTGACCCGTAAAAGTGACAAACTTGCCAAATTCCCCTATGATGGAGTAATTTTGCCAAACAAACCATGGTGTAGGGTGGCACAGACCGAGACAAATTTAATGACACCTTGACCTTCCCAGTTGGACCCCTAAAAGGGGATGAACATGACCCCTAAAAGTGACAAACTTGACGAATTCCCCTATAATGGAGGAATTTTGCCAAATGAACTATGGTGTAGGGTGGCACAGAAAAAGACAAATCCAAGGACACCTTGAACTTCCCTGTGAGACCCCTAAAAGGGGCTGAACTTGACCCCTAAAAGTAACAAACTTGCAAAATTCCCCAATAATGGGGTAATTTTGCCAAACAGACTATGGTGTAGGTGGCACAGATCGAGTCAAAATTAGTGACACCTTGACCTTCCCTGTGGGACCCCTAAAAGGGGCTGAACATGACCCCTAAAAGTGACAAACTTGCCAAATTCCCCTATAATGGAGGAATTTTGCCAAATAAACTATGGTGTAGGGTGGCACAGAAAAAGACAAATCCAAGGACACCTTGAACTTCCCTGTGAGACCCCTAAAAGGGGCTGAACTTGACCCCTAAAAGTTACAAACTTGCCAAATTCCCCTCTAATGGAGAATTTTTGCCAAACAAAGTGCGGTGTAGGGTGGCACAGAAGACGACAAATTTAAGGACACCTTGAACTTCCCTGTGGGACCCCTAAAAGGGGCTGAACTTGACCCCTAAAAGTGACAAACTTGCCAAATTCCCCTATAATGGAGGAATTTTGCTAAACAAACTGAGGTGTACGGTGGCACAGAACGAAACAAATTTAATGGCGCCTTGATCTTCCCTGTGGGTCCCCTAAAAGGGGCTGAACTTGACCCCTAAAAGTGACAAACTTGCCAAATTCCCCTATAATGGAGTAATTTTGCCAAACAAACTGTGGTGGAGGGTGGCACATAAGGAGACAATTTTTTGGACACCTTGACCTTCCCTGTGGGGCACCTAAAAGGGGGCTGAACTTGACTCCTAAAAGTGACAAACTTGACAAATTCCCCTATAATGGAGTAACTTTGCCAAACAAACTGTGGTGTAGGGTGGCACAGAAGAAGACAATTTTTTGGACACCTTGACCTTCCCTGTGGGCCCCCTAAAAGGGGCTGAACTTGACCCCTAAATGTGACAAACTTGACAAATTCCCCTGTAATGGAGTAATTTTGCCAAACAAACTATGGTGTAGGGTGGCACAGAAGACAAATTTAATGACACCTTGACCTTCCCTGTGGGTCCCCTAAAAGGGGCTGAACGTGACCCCTAAAAGTGACAAACTTGGCAAATTCCCCTATAATGGAGCAATTTTGCCAAACAAACTATGGTGTAGGGTGGTACAGAAGGAGTCAAATTTAATGACACCTTGACCTTCCCTGTGGGAACCCTAAAAGGGGCTGAACATGACCCCTAAAAGTGACAAACTTGCCAAATTCCCCTATAATGGAGGAATTTTGCCAAACAAACTGTGGTGTTGGGTGGCATAGAACGAGTCAAATTTAATGACACGTTGACCTTCCCTGTGGGCCCCCTTCCCTAAAAGGGGCTGAACATGACCCCTAAAAGTGACAAACTTGCAAATTCCCCTATAATGGAGGAATTTTGCCAAACAAACTATGGTGTAGGGAGGTACAGGACGAGACAAATTTAATGATACCTTGACCTTCCCTGTGGGACCCATAAAAGGGGCTGAACTTGACCCCTAAAAGTGACAACCTCCCAGAAAACCTTCTAGATGCGCAAATCTGATCAAATAAAGGTGCTGTAGGGTGACACAAATGAAGATGAGTTGATTGACATGTTGCCCGTCCGCATACGGCCTTTCTTTATGGGGCAACCAAGGCCCTAAATGTGACAACCTCCCAGAAAACCTCCTAGATGGGCAAATCTGATCAAATAAATGGTGCTGTAGGGTGGCACAAGTGAAGACGAGTTGATTGACATGTTGCCAGTCCGCATAAGGCCTTTCTTAATGGGGCAACCAAGGCCCTGAAAGTGACAATTTCCCAGAAAACCTTCTAGATGGGCAAATCTGATCAAATAAAAGGCGCTGTAGGGTGGCACAAATGAAGACGAGTTGATTGACATGTTGCACGTCCGCATAATGCCTTTCTTTATGGGGCAACCAAGGCCCTAAAAGTGTCAACCTCCTACAAAACCTTCTAGATGGGCAAATCTGATAACATAAAAGGTGCTGTAGGGTGGCACAAATGAAGACGAGTTGAATGACATGTTCCCCGTCCGCATAAGGCCTTTCTTTATGGGGGAACCAAGGCTCTAAAAGTGACAACCTCTCAGATAACCTTTTAGATGGGCACATCTGATCAAATAAAAGGTGCTGTAGGGGACAACCAAGAAATCTGATCAAATAAAAGGTGTTGTAGGTTAAGGCGAGTTTAAAGCGAGTTTATCGGCGATATTAACGCAAAAATTATCCGCGAGGTTATCGCGACATTATCCGTGTTGTTAGCGAGAGTTAATTCGCCGGTCTAACACGAGTTTATCGCGAGTTTATTGCGAGATTATCGCGAGTTTATCCATGAGGTTAGCGCGAGTTTTACGCGAGTTTTACGCGAGTTTATCCGCGAGGTTAACACAATGTTAATGCGAGTTTGACAGGAGTTTATCCGCAAGGTCATCGCGAGTTTGGGCGCGAGATTAACGCTAGCTGACCCGCGAGGATAACGGATGTTAATCCGCGTGGTTAGCTGGAGTTTGACACGAGTTTACCCACGAGTTTAACGCGAGTTTAACGCAAGGTTAAGGCGAGTTTGACAGGACTTTATCCGCTAAGCTGTCGCGAGTTTTTCCGCGAGGTTAATGTGAGTTTAACCGCGAGTTTATCCGCAAAGTGAACTCGAGTTTATACGCGAGGTTACGCGAGTTGAACGCGCATTTTACGCAAGTTGATCCACAAGGTTGACTCGAGATTAATGCACGTGTTAATCTCGCGTTATAACCTTGTGGATAAACTCGCGTTAAACACGTGCTAACCTCGCGGATACTCTCGCATTAACCTCGCTTCAACCTCGCACTAAGAACGCGAATAAACTCCCATTAAACTCGAATTCACCTCCCGGATAAACTTGCGTTAACATCTATTTAACCTCACTTTAAACTCGCGTAAACCTAGCGGATAAACTCGCGATAATCTTGCGATTATACTTGCGTTAGTGTCTCACATAAACCCGCGCTAATCCCGCGGATGAACACGAGCTAACCACGCGATTTAACTCGCATTAATCTTGCATTAACCCCGGGGATAAACGCACGTTAACCTCGCGGATTAAGTAGCGTTAAACTTGCAATAAACTCGCCTTAACATCGGGGATAAATTCGCGTTAAACTCGCGGGTAAACACACGTTAACATAGCGGATTAACTCACTTTAAAGTTGCGTTACACTCACGTTAACCTCGTGGATAAACTCGCGTTACCCTCGCAGATAAACATGCGTTAACCTCCCAGATTAATTCCCGTTGAACTCGAGTTAATCTTGATTTACATTCAGTTTAACCTAGCGGTTAGACTCCCGTTAATCTCGCGGATAAAGTCGTGTTAAGCTCACGTTAGGGTCGCGCATAAACTCGTGCTCACTTCGTTAACCACGCGAATTAACTCGGGTTAATCTCGCGTTAACCGCGGCGACAAACTCGTCTAAAACTCGCGAATAAACACACGTTAAATTCGCGTTAACTTCGAGGATTAACTCGCGGATAAACTCGCGATAACAACGCATATAAACTCACGATAACCTCGCTCATAAATCCGTGTTAACATTGCCGATAATCTGGCATTAAACTCGAGTTAACCTCGCGGATAAACTCGCGTTAACGTCGCGCATAAATTCGCGCCACACTCGCGTTAACCTCGTGACTAAACACACGTTAAACTCGCGCTAATAACGCGAATAAGCTCGCGATAACCTTTCGCACAAACTCGCATTAATATCGCGGATACAGTCGCGTTAATCTGGCGGAAAAAACTCGCGTTAACGTCGCGCATAAACTCGCGCTGACCGCGCCGATAAACACAAGTTAACCTCGCGAATTAACTCGTGTTAAACTCGCGTAAAGCTCGCGTTAACCTCGCTGATAGACTTGCGTTAAACTCGTGCATGAACGCGCCCCAAATCGCGTTAACTTCGCGCATAAACGCCCGTTAAACTGGAGTTAACATCTCGGATAAATTCGTAGTAACCTCGCGAATAAACTCCCGTTAATCTTACGTTGATATCGCGGACATACTCGCGCCAAACTCGCGATAACCTAGCGGTTGAACTCGCCTCATACTCGCGTTAACGGCGCATTTAACTCGCGCTGACAAACCGGGTAAATTCGCGGTAACCTCGCCGTAAACTCGCGTTACCATCGCCGATAAACTCGCGTTAAACTCGAGTTAACCTCGTGGATAAACCCGTGTTAAACTCGCGTTAACCTTGCGAATAAACTAGCGTTAAACACGCGCTAACCTCACGGATAATCTCGCGCGATAACCTCGCGTTAACCTCGAGGATTAACTGTCTCTAACAACACTGTCTCTATAAACACGTAATAACCTCGCGGACAAATTCGCTTTAATCTCGCGTTAACCTTGCGTTTAATTCGCGATAACTTTGCAAATAAACTCGCGTTAACATCGTCAATAAACTCGCGTTAAACTCAAGTTAACCTTGCGGATAAACTCGTGTTAATCTCGCGTTAACCTTGCGGATAAACTCGCGTTAAACACGCGCTGACCTCATGGATAATCTCGCGTCCAAACTCACGCTAACAATGCGGATAAACTCCTGTTAAACTCGAGTTATCTCACGGATGAACTCGTGTTTAACTCGAGTTAACCTCGCGTTAATCTAGCAGTTAGACTCGCGTTAATCTCGCGGATAAAGTGGCGTTAAGCTCGCGTTAGCATTGCGCAAAAACTCGCGCTAGTCCCGCGGATAAACACGCGTTAACCTCGCGAATTAACTCGCGTTTATTTCGGGTTAACCTCGGGAATCAACTCCTGTTAAACTCGCTGACAAACAAATGAAGACGCGTTGAACTCGAGTTAACCTCGGGGATAACCTCGTGTTAACCTCGGGAAAAACTCGCGCCAAACTCGCGTTAACCTCGCGGATAAACTCATGTTAACCTCGCGTCAAATTCGTGATAATATCGCGGATAAACTCGCGATAACCTTGTGCATAAATTCGCATTAATATCCTGGATAAACACGCGTTAAACTCGCGTTAACCTTGCGAATAAACTAGCGTTAAACACGCGCTAACCTCACGGATAATCTCACGCGATAACCTCACGTTAACCTCGAGGATTAACTGTCTCTAACAACACTGTCTCTATAAACACGTAATAACCTCGTGGACAAATTCGCTTTAATCTCGCGTTAACCTTGCGTTTAATTCGCGATAACTTTGCAAATAAACTCGCGTTAACATCGTCAATAAACTCGCGTTAAACTCAAGTTAACCTTGCGGATAAACTCGTGTTAATCTCGCGTTAACCTTGCGGATAAACTCGCGTTAAACACGCGCTGACCTCATGGATAATCTCGCGTCAAACTCACGCTAACAATGCGGATAAACTCCTGTTAAACTCGAGTTATCTCACGGATGAACTCGTGTTTAACTCGAGTTAACCTCGCGTTAATCTAGCAGTTAGACTCGCGTTAATCTCGCGGATAAAGTGGCGTTAAGCTCGCGTTAGCATTGCGCAAAAACTCGCGCTAGTCCCGCGGATAAACACGCGTTAACCTCGCGAATTAACTCGCGTTTATTTCGGGTTAACCTCGGGAATCAACTCCTGTTAAACTCGCTGACAAACAAATGAAGACGCGTTGAACTCGAGTTAACCTCGGGGATAACCTCGTGTTAACCTCGGGAAAAACTCGCGCCAAACTCGCGTTAACCTCGCGGAAAACTTGCGTTAACCTTGCGGGTTAACTCTCACTAACAACGCAGCTAAACTCGCGATAACCTCGCGGACAAATTTACGTTCAACTCGAGTTAACCTCCCGTTGTACTCGCGCTAACAACGCGAATAAACTAGCGATAACCTCGCGCATAAACTTGCGTTAACATCGCCGATAAACTCGCGAAAAACTCAAGTTAACCTCGTGGTGGGTAAACGCGTGTTAACCTCGCGGATAAACTCGCGCCAAACGCGTGTTAACCTCGCGGAAAAAACACGCGTTAAACTCTGGTTAACTTCAAGCATCATCTCGCGTTATCGTCGCGGATAAACTCACGTTCAACTCGACTAAACGCAGCGGATAAACTCGCGTTAAACTGACATTACCCTTACGGATAGACTCGCATTAATATCGCGAACAGACTCCCGTTAAACTCGCGTTATTTCCGCGGATAAACTCGCGTTAACCACGTGTTGCGTTAAACTCGCGGATAAACTCAAGCTAAACTCGAGTTAACCTCCCAAATAAACTCGAGTTAAAGTCGCGTTAACCTTGCTGATTAACTCGCGGATAAACTCGCGTTAACATCGGGGATAAAGTCGCTTTAACCTCGCGTTAAACTCGCGGATCAACTCGCGATAACCGCACGGATAAACACGCGTTAACATCGCGAATTAACTCGCGTTTATTTCGGGTTAACCTCGGGAATCAACTCCTGTTAAACTCGCGGACAAACAAATAAAGATGCGTTGAAATCGAGTTAACCTCGGGGATAACCTCGTGTTAACCTCGCGCCAAACTCGCGCCAAACTCGCATTAACCTCGCGGATAAACTCATGTTAACCTCGCGTCAAATTCGTGATAATATCGCGGATAAACTCGCGATAACCTTGTGCATAAATTCGCATTAATATCCTGTATAAATACACGGGTTAAACTCGCGCTAACCTCGCGGATAAACTTGGTTAACCTTGCGGGTTAACTCTCGCTAACAACGCAGCTAAACTCGCGATAACCTCGCAGACAAATTTACGTTAAACTCGAGTTAACCTCGCGTTGTACTCGCGCGAACAACGCGAATAAACTAGCGATAACCTCGCGCATAAACTTGCGTCAACATCGCCGATAAACTCGCGAAAAACTCAAGTTAACCTCGTGGTGGGTAAACGTGTGTTAACCTCGCGGATAAACTCGCGCCAAATGCATGTTAACCTCGCGGAAAAACACGCGTTAAACTCTGGTTAACTTCACGCATCATCTCGCGTTATCGTCGCGGATAAACTCACGTTCAACTCGACTAAACGCAGCGGATAAACTCGCGTTAAACTGACATTACCCTTACGGATAGACTCGCATTAATATTGCGAACAAACTCCCGTTAAACTCGCCTTATTTCCGCGGATAAACTCGTGTTAACCACGAGTTGCGTTAAACTCGCGGATAAACTCAAGCTAAACTCGAGTTAACCTCCCAAATAAACTCGAGTTAAAGTCGCGTTAACCTTACTGATTAACTCGCGGATAAACTCGCGTTAACATCGGGGATAAAGTCGCTTTAACCTCGCGGATTACCTCGCGTTAAACTCGCGGATCAACTCGCGATAACCGCACGGATAAACACGCGTTAACATCGCGAATTAACTCGCGTTAATCTCGTGTTAAACTTGGGGATATACTCGCGTTAAACTCGCGGACAATCACGCGTTAAATTCGGGTATAATCACGCGTTAACCTCGCGTTAACGTTGCGTATAATCACGCGTTAACTGCGCGGATTAACTCGCGTGTTAAACTCGCCTTAGCCTCGGGGATAAACTCGCGTTAAACTCGTGGCTAAACACATGCTAACATCGCGGATTTCCTCGCATTAAACTTGCGATAAACTCGCGTTAATCTCGCCGATAAACTCGCGTTAATCTCGCTTTAACCTCGGGGATAAACTCGCCTTCAACTCGCGGACAAACACTCGTTAAATTCGCGTTAACCTCACGGATTAATTAGTATTAATCTTCTGGATTAACTCGAGGAGTTAATCTCGCGTTAACCTCGTGGATTAATTCGCGTTAATATCGCGTTAACCTCGGGAATATACTCGCGTTAAATTCGCGGACGAACACGCGCCAAACTCATGTTATCCTCACGGAGTGACTCGCCGAAAAACACGCGGCTAAACTCGCGATAACCTCGGGCATAAACTCGCGTTATAATCGCGGATAAACTCGCGGAAAACTCGAGTTAACCTTGCAGATAGACTCGCGTTAACCTACCGAATAGACTCGCGTTAATCTCGGGAATAAATTCGCTTTAAACCCGATAATCTCACGATAACCTTGCGCATAAATTCGCATTAATATCGTGGATAAGCTTGCGTTAAACTCGCGTTAACCTCGCGAATGAACTCTCGCTAACAACGGGGATAAACTCGCCATAACCTCGTGGATAAATTCGCTTTAAACTCGCGTTAACCTTGCGTCTAACTCGCGCTAATAACGTGTATAAACTCGCGATAACCTCGAGAATAACCCCGCATTAACAGCGCGTTAAACTCGAGTTAACCTTGCGGACAAACTGGCGTAAAACACACGCTAACCTCACGGATAATCGCGCGCTGACAACGCGGATAATCTCCCTTCAAAATCGAGTTGGCCTCGCGGATGAAAACTTGAGTTAACCTCGCTTTAAACTTGCGTTAATCTAGCAGATAGATTCGCGTTAAATCTCGCAGATAAACTCGCGTTAACATCGCTCATAAACTCGAGCTAATCTCGCGAATAAACACGCGTTAACCTCGCGAATTAACTCGAGTTAATCTCGCAATAACCTCGCGGATTAACTAGTCTTAAACCCGCGTTAAACTCGCCTTAACCTCGGCGATAAATTCGCGTCACACTCGTGGGTAAACACACGTTAACACCGTGGATTAACTTGCGTTAAACTTGCATTACACTCGCGTTAACCTCACGGATAACTCGCGTTAACCTAGCAGTTGCCATGCGTTAACCTCCCGGATTAGCTCGCGTTAAACTCGTGGATATTCTCACGCCAAACGCCGGCTAACCGCGCGGATAAATACGAGTGAACCTCACGGATTACCTCAGATTAATCTCGCTTTAACCTCGGGGATAAACTACTAGTGTTAAAATCGCGTTAAATTCGCGTTACCCTCGCAGATTAACTCGCGGATAAATTCGCAATGGGCCCGGGGATAAATTCGCGCTAAGCTCGCGTTCAACTCGCGCTAACAACACGGATAAACTCGCGATAACCTCGCGCATAAACTCGCGTCAACACCACCGATAAACTCACGTTTAACTCACGTTAAACTCGCAGACAAACTCGTGTTAACCTCGCGCATAACCTCGCGTTAAATGTGCGTTACCCTCGTGGATAAACTCGTGTTAAACTCGCGTTGAACTTGCGGATAAGCTTGCGTTAAACATGTGCTAACCTCCCGAATAAACTCGCGTTACCCTTGCGTTAAACTCGCGGATAAACGCGAGTTAAACTCGAGTTAACTTCGCGTTAAACACGCACCCAGTGGTTAGACTCGCGTTAAGTTAGCAGATAAACTCGGGTTAGCGTGGCGCATAAACTTGCGCTAATCTCACGGATACTCGTTAATCTCGCGTTAACCTCGGGGATAAACTCGTGTTAAACTCGCGGACAAACACGCGTTAAATTAACGTTAACTTCGCGGATTAACTCGCGGATAAACTTGCGATAACCTGGCGCATAAACTCGTGTTAACATCGCCGATAAACTCGAGATGTATTCGATTTAATCTCGCGGATCAACTCGCGTTAATGTTGCGCATATACTCGCGTTATAATCGCAGATAAACTCGCGTTAAACTCGAGTTAAACTCACCAATAAACTCGTGTTAATCTCGCGGATAAACTCGCGCCAAACCCGCGTTAACCTCGTGGACAAATTCAAGTTCAACTCTCGCTAATAACGCGTATAAACTCGCGATAACCTTGCGCACAAACTCGCATTAACATCGCGAAACACTTGCGTTAAACTAGCGGAAAAGCTCGGGTTAACATCGGACATAAACTCGCGTTGACCTTGCCGATAAACACACGTCAATCTCGGGGATTAACTCGTGTTAAACTCGCACAAAACTCGCGTTAACCTCTGAGATAAACTCGCGTTAACTCGCGGATGAACACCCGTCAAAACCGCGTTAATCTCGCGTATAAATGCAAGTTAAACTCGAGTTAACATCGCGGATACGTTCGCGTTAACCTCGAGGATTAACTCGCGTTAATCTCGCGTAATCGTAGCGGATATACTCGCGCCAAACTCGCGATGACCTCGCGGATAAACTCACCTCATACTCGCGTAACATCGCGTTTAACTCGCGCTAACAAAGCGGATAAATTCGCGATAACCACTCACATAAACTCATGTTAACATCGCCGAAAAACACGCGCCAATGTCGCATTAACCTCGTGGATGGACTCGTATTAACCTCGTGTCAACATGTTAACATCGCCGATAAACGCGCGTTAAACTCGAGTTAAATTCCCGGATAAACTCGCGCCAAATAATATCGCGGATAAACTCTCCATATCCTTGCGCATAAACTCGCATTAATATCCCGAATAAACTCACGTGAAACGCGCGCTAACCTCACAGAAAAAACCGCATTAATCTCGAGTTAACATCACGAGTTGACTCTCGCTAATAACGTGCATAAACTCGCGATAACCTCGCAGACAATTTCGCGTTAAACTCGAGTTAACCTCGCGTTTTACTCGCGCTAACAACGTGGATACACTCGTAATAACCTCGCGCATAACCTCGTGTTAACATCGCCGATAAACGCGTATTAAACGCGAGGTAACCTCGGGAATAAGCTCGTGATAACCTCGCGTATGAACTCGCACCAAACTCGCGTTATCTTCGCAGATAAACTCGTGATAACCTCGCATTAACATCGCCGATAAACTCGCGTTAAACTCATGTTAACCTCGCGGATAAACTCTCATTAACCTCACGGATACACTACCGCGCAACTCGCCGACGACCACGCATTAAATTCGCGTTAAACTCGTGTTAACATTACGGATAAACTCGCGTTTAACTCGACTAAACGGGCGTCAAACTGGCGTTAACCTTGCGAACAGACTCCCATTAAACTCGTATTAATCTCGCGGATAAACTCCAGTTAACAACGAGGATTACCTCGCGTTAAACACAACACGCGTTAAACACGCGTTAAACATTCGTAAAACACGCGTTAACCACGTGGATAAATTCGGATTAAAGTCGTGTTATCCTTGCTGATGAACTCGCGGACAAACTCGCATTAACCTCGGAGATAAACTCGCGTTAACCTCACGGATTACCTCGCGGATAAACTCGCGTTAAACGCACGGATAAACACGCGTTGACATCGCGGATTAACTCGCGTTAATCCGTGTCCATCTCGAGGATATACTCGGGGGAGTCAATCTGCTGGGTTAACACAAGTTATCCGCGATGTCAATAATAATAATTAATACGGGCAATACGTCAATCAACTCGTCTTCATTTGTGCCACCCTACATCACCATTTATTTGATCAGATTTGCCCATCTAGAAGGTTTTCTGGGAGGTTATCACTTTTAGGGCCTTGGTTGCCCCATAAAGAAAGGCCTTATGCGGACGGGAAACATGTCAATCAACTCGTCTTCATTTGTGACACCCTACAGCGGATGCCATTTTTCCTGTTTTGATGGAATAAAAGAAATCAAAATGTCAAATAAGTAATAAGTAACTAACTTCACATCGCTGGGAATTTGGCAAGTTTGTCACCTTTATGGGTCAAGTTAAGCCCTTTTTAGGGGACCCACAGGAAAGGTCAAAGTGTCCTTGAATTTGTGTCATTCTGTGCCACCCTACACCACAGTTTGTTTGTCAAAATTCCTCCATTATAGGGGAATTTGGCAAGTTTGACACATTTAGGGGTCATGTTCAGCCCCTTTTAGGGGACCCACAGGGAAGGTCAGGGTATCCTTAAATTTGTCTCGTTCTGTGTCACCCTACACCGCAGTTTGTTTAGCAAAATGTCTCTATTGTAGGAGAATTTGTCAAGTTTGTCACTTTTAGGGGTCAAGTTCAGCCCATTTTAGGGGTCCCACAGGGAAGGTCAAGGTGTCATTAAATTTGTCTCGTTCTGTGCCACCCTACACCACAGTTTGTTTGGCAAAATTACTCTCCATTATAGGGGAATTTGGCAAGTTTGTCACTTTTAGGGGTCAAGTTCAGCCCCTTTTAGGGAACCCGCAGGGAAGGTCAAGGTGTCATTAAATTTGTCTTGTTCTGTGCCACCCTACACCATAGGTTGTTTGGCAAAATTTCTCCATTATACGGGAATTTGACAAGTTTGTCACTTTTAGGGGTCAAGTTCAGCCCCTTTTAGGTGTCCCACAGGGAAGGTCAAGGTGTCCAAAAAAATTGTCTTCTTCTGTGCCACCCTACACCACAGTTTGTTTGGCAAAATTACACTGTTAGTGAGGAATTTGTCAAGTTTGTCACCTTTAGGGGTCAAGTTCAGCCCCTTTTAGGGGGGCCACAGGGAAAGTCAAGGTGTCCAAAAAATTGCCTACTTCTGTGCCACCCTACACCACAGTTTGTTTGGCAAATTTACTCCAATATAGCGGAATTGGGCAAGTTTGTCACTTTTAGGGGTCAAGTTCAGCCCCTTTTAGAGGTCCCATGGGGAAGGTCAAGGTATCCTTTAATTTGTTTTGTTCTGTGCCACCCTACACAATAGATTGTTTGGCAAAATTCCTCCATTATAGGGGAATTTGGCAAGTTTGTCACTTTTAGGGGTCATGTCCAGCCCCTTTAGGGGTCCCACAGGGAAGGTGAAGGTGTCATCAAATTTGTCTTGTTCTGTGCCACCCTACACCATAGGTTCTTTGGTAAAATTCATCCATTATAGGGGAATTTGTCAAGTTTGTCACATTTAGGGGTCAAGTTCAGCCCCTTTTAGGGGGCCCACAGGGAAGGTCAAGGTGTTAAAAAAATTGTCTCCTTCTGTACCACCCTACATCACAGTTTGTTTGGCAAAATTACACCACTATAGGGGAATTTGGCAAGTTTGTCACTTTTAGGGGTCAAGTTCAGCCCCTTTTAGGGGTCCCACAGGGAAGGTCAAGGTGTCATTAAATTTGGCTTGTTCTGTGCCACCCTACACCATAGGTTGTTTGGCAAAATTCCTCCATTACAGGGCAATTTGACAAGTTTGTCACTTTTAGGAGTCAAGTGCAGCTCCTTTCAGGTGTCCCACAGGGAAGGTCAAGGTTCCAAAAAATTGTCTCCTTCTGTGCCACCCTACACCACAGTTTGTTTGGCAAAATTACACCATTATAGGGGAATTTGGCAAGTTTGTCACTTTTAGGGGTCAAGTTCAGCCCCTTTTAGGGGTCCCCCAGGGAAGGTCAAGGTGTCATTAAATTTGTCTTGTTCTGTGCCACCCTACACCATAGGTTGTTTGGCAAAATTTCTCCATTATACGGGAAGTTGACAAGTTTGACACTTTTAGGGGTCAAGTTCAGCCCCTTTTAGGTGTCCCACAGGGAAGGTCAAGGTGTCCAAAAAATTGTCTTCTTCTGTGCCACCCTACACCACAGTTTGTTTGGCAAAATTACACCGTTAGTGAGGAATTTGTCAAGTTTGTCACTTTTAGGGGTCAAGTACAGCCCCTTTTAGGGGGGCCACAGGAAAAGTCAAGGTGTCCAAAAAATTGCCTCCTTCTGTGCCACCCTACACCACAGTTTGTTTGGCAAATTTACTCCAATATAGCGGAATTGGGCAAGTTTGTCACTTTTAGGGGTCAAGTTCAGCCCCTTTTAGGGGTCCCACAGGGAAAGTCAAGGTATCCTTAAATTTGTTTTGTTCTGTGCCACCCTACACAATAGATTGTTTGGCAAAATTACTCCATTACTGGGGAATTTGGCAAGTTTGTCACTTTTAGGGGTCAAGTTCAGCCCCTTTTTGCGGTCCCACAGAGAAGGTCGAGGTGTCATTAAATTTGTCTTGTTCTGTACCACCCGACACCATAGGTTGTTTGCCAAAATTCCTCCATTATAGGGGAATTTGGCAAGTTTGTCACTTTTAGGGGTCAAGTTCAGCCCCTTTCAGGGATCCCACAGGGAAGGTCATGGTCTCCAAAAATTTGACTCTTTCTGTGCCACCCTACACCGCAGTTTGTTTGGCAAAATTCCTCCATTATAGGGGAATTTGGCAAGTTTGTCACTTTTAGGGGTCAAGTTCAGCCCCTTTTAGGGGTCCCACAGGGAAGGTCAAGGTGTCATTAAATTTGGTTTGTTCTGTGCCACCCTACACCATAGGTTGTTTGGCAAAATTCCTCCATTACAGGGGAATTTGACAAGTTTGTCACTTTTAGGAGTCAAGTGCAGCTCCTTTCAGGTGGCCCACAGGGAAGGTCAAGGTTCCAAAAAATTTTCACCTTCTGTGCCACCCTACACCACAGTTTGTTTGGCAAAATTACTCCACTATAGAGGAATTTGTCAAGTTTGTCACTTTTAGGGGTCAAGTTCAGCTCCTTTTAGGTGTCCCACAGGGAAGGTTAAGGTGTCCAAAAAATTGTCTCCTTCTGTGCTACCCTACATCACAGTTTGTTTCGCAAAATTACTCCATTATAAAGGAATTTGTCAAGTTTGTCACATTTAGGGGTCAAGTTCAGCCCCCTTTTAGGGGGCCCACAGGGAAGGTCAAGGTGTCCAAAAAATGGTCTCCTTCTGTGCCACCCTACACCACAGTTTGTTTGGCAAAATTACTCCATTAGTGAGGAATTTGTCAAGTTTGTCACTTTTAGGGGTCAAGTTCAGCCCCTTTTAGGGGGCCCACAGGGAAGGTCAAGGTGTCAAAAAAATTGCCTCCTTCTGTGCCACCCTACACCACAGTTTGTTTGGCAAAATTACTCCATTATAGGGGAATTTGGCAAGTTTGTCACTTTTAGGGGTCAAGTTCAGCCCCTTTCAGGGGTCCCACAGGGAAGGGCAAAGTGTCATTAAATTTGCCTTGTTCTGTGCCACCCTACACCATAGGTTGTTTGGCAAAATTTCTCCATTACTGAGGAATTTGGCAAGTTTGTCACTTTTAGGGATCAAGTTAAGCCCCTTTTAGGGGTCCCACAGGGAAGGTCATGGTGTCCAAAAATTTGCTTCCTTCTGTGCCACCCTACACCACAGTTTGTTTGGCAAAATTCCTCCATTATAGGGGAATTTGGCAAGTTTGTCACTTTTAGGGGTCACGTTCAGCCCCTTTTAGGGGACCCACAGGGAAGGTCAAGATGTCATTAAATTTGTCTTCTTCTGTGCCACCCTACACCATAGTTTGTTTGGCAAAATTTCTCCATTATATGGGAATTTGTCAAGTTTGTCACATTTAGGGGTCAAGTTCAGCCCCTTTTAGGGGGCCCACAGGGAAGGTCTAGGTGTCCAAAAAATTGTCTCCTTCTGTGCCACCCTACACCACAGTTTGTTTGGCAAAATTACTCCACTATAGATGAATTTGTCAAGTTTGTCACTTTTAGGGGTCAAGTTCAGCTCCTTTTAGGTGTCCCACAGGGAAGGTCAAGGTGTCCAAAAAATTGTCTCCTTCTGTGCCACTCTACACCACAGTTTGTTTGGCAAAATTACTCCATTATAGAGAAATTTGTCAAGTTTGTCACTTTTAGGGGTCAACTTCAGCCCCTTTTAGAGGGCCCACAGGGAAGGTCAAGGTGAGTAGGTATAAAAGGAGAGTATACTATCACTTGTACATGTACGTGTACAACATACGTTCACGATGCATTCACCAACGTGGAATTCAGTGTTAAATCACACGCGTGTTCACAAAAACTGTACATGATATTGAATTCCCCCATGTACAGTTGTGACTCCTAGATTGCACTTTTAACGTTCGAATACTCGTGGTGAACGCGCGTTTTTAAAAAAAGGGTGAAATCGTACATCTTCACTTGTATCTTGTACGTAATTTCTCGTTGACGTTCCCATCGCAGATCAAACCATGGATCCATCGTTGGCGAACGCGATCAAAAGCAAAAAATTCTGAGTCATCATCAAAATACAGTTTTGGGGACTCTAAATCAGCAATTCAGAACCCGCAATTGTGTTGGTACAGATGGTCTAGAACTCTCCCTTGTTTTTGAGGCGGTGGGGGTTTTTTTTCTCCCATTTATGACATTATTAGGGGAATTCCTCCACTATGAGAAATTCTCGAAAAAAAACACTCAGCTGATCAAGCGATCGGATCGCTCGATTCTCGTAAAAACTCGATCTGAACGAAGAGTGTTGTTGTCGTCGGTGTGGTTGGAAATTCGCGAGCCCGCTGTCACGTTTTCGATTGATATATATATATATAGGGGAGAAAAAAAATATATAAATAATAGTTATTTAGAAAATTAAATATATAAAATCGAATAGATAATAAAAAAAAAATACGTAAATCATGAGCGATTCTCAGACTATTAGAGCGAGGTTTCTTTTAAACATGCTGATGAGAGCATATGCAATATGCTTGAACGAAGAACTACGTCCCATCTTGTTAGAACGATGCGTCGGATGTCGGGATCATCTAGACTTCGATCACGAGAATCATTCATGTCTGACGATGGAAAGGGAAGATATGGTCGTCATGTATTTCGAACCGGCGTTCGAACGCGTTAAGTTCAACGATGTGATCACGTTTTGGAAGAGATTAGTCTTCTGTAAGAATCGAGACAGGCCCACAGATTCGGAAGAACTTAAATTGGCGCGTAGAAGTTTGACTTTAGAAGACAAGGGATGCATCAAGAAATTATTGCTGAACGAAGCATACGTCTAAGTTTTTTTTTCGTTGATATAAAAATAAGGGAGAGTAGAAAATAAAAAAAAAAAAATAAATACACACATAAATTTTTGTTTATCTAATATTAGAAAGAAAGAAAAAAAAACACAAAATGAGAACCAGAAATAAATTGTATCCGACGTTAGTGGACGACGAGGATGAGAAGCCGAACGGCGTTTTGCTGACGGCGCCGTCGCTTGAAGAAAGAGAAAGAGGAGAGAGGTATCGCATCGATCAAATCAGTAGAATCCAATTGTATCTGACTCGAGAGAGAGATTCTCGTCGTTTCCTCAAGAAGTATTCGCATTTCGTGAAATTCGTCAACGCGATCGACACAACACTCATCACGATTTCCATGGGTTTACACGCAGCCGGCATCGGATTGTTGTTGACCGCAGTCGGCATTCTGATCGTGCTGACCGTAGAAGGAGTGACTCTCGGCGCCGGATTGTTTAGCACGGTCGGAAACTTTTTGAGAAGGAAATTATATCTGAAGGCGAGGAAACACGACAAGATTCGCGTCTTGGCCGACTCCAAGATCGACACGATATCCGAAATGATCTCTATGGCGTTGAAAGACGGTAGGATATCGGATGGAGAATACTTCGCGATATTGAGCGAGAAAACGAAATACGATGCCATGAAAGAAGCCGTGAGAATCAAGACTCGTCAGATCATCAAGGAAGAGATGAAGGATTCTCTCGTGGAAAAGGGGAGGAAAGAGGCCAGGGAGGAATTCAGTAAGATGATAGAACTCAAGAGCAGCAATTGAAAAAAAAAATATATATATATAATAAGAACAGAATTTGAAAAAAAAAAAAAATATTAAATTTATATATAAAATAAAAAAAAACGAAATTAATTTAAATAACTCTTAAAAAAATGTATTGCGTAAAGTGTAAGAGAGTTACCGAGACGAGTAATTCTAGAGAAGTGCGAACTAAAAATGACAGATGGATGCTTCGCAGAATTTGCAACGTGTGTGGTTCTATCAAGACTCGATTCATCAAACAAAAGAACGCGAGCAAAGGTAAAGGCATCGTGAATAAAATGATCAACAATCTACCTTTCGAAATGCATCTGCCCGGTCACAGTTTCACGGGACCCGGAACGAAATTGAACAAGAGACTCAACGCCGATCTGACACCCAAATCTTGGAGCAAACCCGTGAATAGGGTGGACGTGGCCACAAACAATCATGATCTGTGCTACACCGGACATCCCGACACCAAGACTCGCAATGACGTCTGCGACAAAAACATGTTGGGGAGATTGAGAGGCATATCGAATCCGACCAGGAGAGAGAAGATGGAACGTTCGCTGGTCGGCAATCTGATCGGTGCGAAACGTCGATTCGGATGGGGCGTTCAAAAAAAAAAAGCGCATCTGAAAAGAAGAAGAAACGATTATTGACGGGCGAATTGGCCGAGGAGTTACACAAACCCATAGTGCGTAAATTTCGAAAGAGAAGGGTGTTCGTGAAGGGTCTGGATGACATTTGGTCTGCCGACTTGGTCGACATGAGATCGTTTTCGAGGTGGAACGAGGGCGTCAAATATCTATTGACAGTCATCGACGTGTTTTCCAAATACGGTTGGATCAGAGCTTTGAAGGATAAATCGGGACCTTGCGTCGCCGAGGCTCTGAAGAGTGTGTTCGACTCGTCTTCTCAAAAACCGAGTAAATTGTGGGTGGATAAGGGAAAGGAATTCTACAACAAGGATGTTCGTCGATTGGTAGACTTCTACTCGATCGAAAATGAAGAGAAAGCCAGCGTGGTGGAACGTTGGAATCGAACGATGAAGGAGAAGATGTACAGATACTTCACGGCGAATTCGACCAAGAAATACATATACGCTCTGAACGGTCTGGTCAAAGATTACAACAACACACGACACAGATCGATCAAGATGACTTCCACGGAAGCTAGCGATCCTCGAAACGAAAAACGGGTCTACGCGAATCTATATCCCAAGAGATCTAAGATCAGGAAGAAGTCTAGAACGCCGAAATTTGCGGTCGGCCATCGAGTGAGAATCTACTCTTATAAGAAGCACTTCGAAAAGGGTTATACTCCTCGATGGACCTCGGAAATCTTCGTGATCATCAAAATATTTCACACCGATCCGGTGACTTACGAAATCGAAGCTTTGGATGGAGAAGAGATCATCGGAAAGTTTTACGAACAACAATTACAGAAGACGAAGTTTTGATGAAGAACACAAATTTTTTTTTTATTTACTCTCTTTGACATTTTCTTGTTTACACACATATATATATAAGAGAGAAAAAAATAACAATAAAAAATAATTAAAAACTATTTTTTAGACAAAGAAAGCAAGTTAATTAATAAACAAAAAAAACCCTAAAAATCCTTTAAAATGACAAATATACAAGATATAGCACAAACCATAGTGAAAGATGAAAGTATTCAAGAATATGAGGTTCACGAATATGAACCGGTAACCAGAAAGAGTTTGAACAATGCGGTAGAGATAAGAATCAATGTCGAAACTCAAGATCTATTCGTACATCCTAGCGAGAGTTACATAGTGGTGCAGGGACGTCTCACCAAGGAAGATGGGAGCGACTACGCCGACGACGACACGCTTACTCTAGCCAATAATGGCATCATGCATCTATGCAGTAACATAAAATACATGCTATCCGGACAAGAGATAGAATCTGTTTTTCATCCCAGGCAGGCCACCACGATGTTCAGACTCTTGACGTATCCTGATGATTTTTCGAAATCCAGAGGACTTAATCAGTTGTGGGTGAAAGACACCATAGGCCCTGCTAGCGCAGGCGCCGCCACGATATTCGACTACGTCGTCAAGACGTCCAGACCTAAAGGAACGTTTTCGTTCAGGACACCTTTGAAACACATCTTCGGATTCGCAGACGATTACAACAAGATCATGTACGGATTCAAACACAATCTGACGTTGATTCGAAAAGGAAACGACGACGCAATAGTGAAACTCACCGCGACCGATGCGGGTAAGATAACTCTACACAAGATATCGTGGTTCGTTCCGCACGTGGAGCCTTCGACCGTGGAGAAAGCACGTCTCTACAAGATCATAGAATCCAAGAGTAAATTACCCGTGGGATTTAGAATGAGACAGTGCAGCACGGCTAGCATTCCTCTCTCCACGAATTACTTCGATTGGAGATTGACGGTGAAATCCGCTTCCGAGAGACCGCGTTTCATCGTGGTTGCGTTTAAGACCGATAGGGACGGGTCTCAGGAAAAGAATGCGTCGCTGTTCGATCACTGCCATTTGAGAAACATGCAAGGGTTTCTGAACGCCACGAGACATCCAGCAATCGATTACAATGCGTCGTTCGACAAGAACGATTTCTCCAGACTGTACGGCGACACCGCTGATTTTAGAAAGAAGTATCACGGTCTAGACGAATTGATGAGCAATCCTAACATATCTCCCGGTGAATACAAGTCGATGTATCCCATGTTCGTGTTCGACATCAGTAAACAGAGTGAACGACTCAAGAGTAGCGTGTTAGACATTCAGATCAAGATGCAATTCGATAGGAACGTGCTGAGAAAAACCGAAGCCTTCACCCTGGTCCTGTCGGACAGAGAATTACAATTCGAATCAGACGGAAATAAGATGTCGATCATTCGATGAGAGAAGAGTGTGTGAAAAAAATTAATAAACGTTAAAAATGTGAATGTAAGATTAATTAAAAACCAAAATCTCGAAAACAAAATGGATGTTTTTGACACGAAAACAACAAATCATCTGTTCACTTCAGATTACTACGACGTTAAAATAAAATACTTGGAAAAATGGATTCAAATTGAACGTAACACAAAAAAAGGATGGAATAGTTGTGATTTTAACGAATATCATTTAAAAGAAAAAGAAGAGTTTGATCTCATAAGATCTAACGAAGAAATTATAAAAAATACAATTTTAAAATGTCGCAAATGTAAGAAACGTCAAATAAAAATCGAATCCAACAAACTAGATCTGGTGATGAACCAACAACCGTATTCACAAAGTGTATAAATTGTAATCATAAATGGATAGAAAATTAAAAAAAAGGATGCAATTTTAATCATCGTCATAAATGACAAAATTCTTTTACTAAAGAGAAAAAACATTTCAGATATCATATAATAATATATAATAAAAAGTTATCAAAAAAAAAATAAATAAATAAAAGTAATGAGATCTAGAGAGATTGAACATCTTTCTAAATCTCATTACTTTTTTTTTTTTTTTTTTTTTATAAATCACACATTATTTTTTTTTTTTTAATTCATTATTTTTCCAAGCGTTCACTGTTTGTTCAAAGGATCTAGTTCAATCAGTAGACTCACCACGGAAATGGCGGCTTCGGGATTATTGGTTTTCGTGACGAAATTAATCCTGTCTCCGGCGTTCACTTTGAGAGGCGTGCCGAACGTGCTAACATTCGCGTGTTGATTCTCAGTCTTTTCGATGCTGTATCTCTTATCGCTCTCCACACCATTCACCATGAGATTGACGACCGCTCTGTTATTCAAATCCGAGGAAGCCAGACTCATTCGAAGGATTTCACCTCCCAACGGCATGGGATATCCCACCTGCCCATGTTTCGATCCGCTACCTCCATTTCCGAAAGACCACTCGGCTTTTCCCCTCATCTAAGGCACCGGCCTCTTCGGCCCACACGGTGATCAATTGTCTAGCATATTTGACTTTCTCCACCACCGAAATCAGGGTGCAGGCATCCGTCATGTTCACGGGATCCGGTAGATTCGTGAGCGCGTGTCCACCCATGTCTAGTTTACCTTCCATGATGTCGCCCTTTCTCCAGACCAAGTTGTCGTCCACGTACTTCCTGCTTACCGCGCTGGAATCGAATTTGGGATCGTGATCGAGACCGAATAAATTGTGACCGTTCATGTTGATGCCAACCTCCATGGTTCCGCCAGATTCTTTGTTCAGGTAGAGATCGTCCACTTGCAATTCTAGGTATTCTTGCGATTGTATCACGGCAGAATCTACGTAGCCCTTGTTGACCGCGGTTGAGTCCGCATCCGTGTCGTTGATCTTCAACAGATTCAATATCTTGTTGAATCCCGCATTCAGATCTGATTTCATTTCTCGTCTGTCAGACTTTCTCTGTTCCAGATCTACGTAGTGTTTGGTCGCCACGTCCTTGGAATTTGTGGGAGTGGCCACGTTCGTTATCTTGTTAGAATTG
Source organism: Pictodentalium vernedei (assembly GCA_031216915.1). NCBI lineage: Eukaryota > Metazoa > Mollusca > Scaphopoda > Dentaliida > Dentaliidae > Pictodentalium > Pictodentalium vernedei. The sequence continues at coordinate 252,737,976 of CM062296.1, forward strand.
GTGTTCAATTCCGAGTGCATCATTTTCTGAACGTATCTATTTCTCAGGTGTTCGCTGAATCTTGCGTGAGTGTCGTCCGCGTATCTCTTGGTCACAGCATCGGTGTGATCTATGGGATTCGCGATGTTCACCAAACGTTTGGATTTCAGATCGAGATCGTCGGTCATGGTTTTATCCACGTAATTATCTAGCAGGATTTGTTCAAAATCGGCGTTCCCCCTGTCGACGTATTTTTTAGTCGCAGCATCTGCGAGATCTATCGGCTCGGGAAGATTGTAGAGCTTCTTATCGTTCATGTTCAAAGGTTCTTCTCGAGGTTCGTATCTCCGAACGTAACGTTCGTCCAAGTTGGCAACATCGTAACCATCGTCGACTTCGAACGTCTTCCTCGGGTTGATTTTTTCGTCGTCACTTCTACCAAATTTATCGACTGGCATGTTGTTGTGGGATTTTTTTGTTGTTTAGAAAAAATATGTTCAAACGCAGTTTATTAAAAATGAACTATGTTATTTTATTTTTCGTTTTTATTTGATTAAAATTTTTTTTAAATAATTTTATCTTTATATATACTATGAAAAAAAAAATCTCTCTCTAATGTAAGTCATTGAGAATGTCTTGAAATCGATCTCCTTCAGACCATCTCTTGAGAATGTAGAGACACAGGTGACCACAAAACACTTGATCTGGTGATTGCACTTGTTCCGTGTTGTAACGAACCATCGATTTGTTGAAATAGTTCTTTATTTCTTTTGGCGGTGAGATTCCGTAGCTGTCGAAATAATAATTTTTCTTCTTCCTGTTCTTCATCCACGCCACCCAGTGAGTGCCTTCACCCGATGAAACATCTAGATTTAAAATTCCGCATTCCGATTGTCGAGGTCTTCTCTTCAAGCAAGGCATCTCTGGAAAACACTCCTAGAAAATCTTTGATTTTCAAATCTTTTGCCGCATTCAACAGATCGATGTTGGATAGGGGTTCATTGGGTAAGACGACACCTTCTACGGATATCTTTATTTTCTTATTCATAAATAAGTATATATTTTTTTTTTATTTATTTTATTATAATTTACTAAAAATGACGTTATTTTTTTTTCTTTCTATTTTTTTTCTTTTTCTTTTTAAACTAACTTTCTCGATGTCACTATCCATTTCTATAATTTTGTGTTCATCTAATTCTTCTTGATGTTCTGGAATCCTATCATCCACAATCGTATCTGGAATCTTATCATCCACAATTGCATCTAGAATCCATTCACCCCCATTCATATCATCTAAAATTAGATCCAAAGTCCAATGTCCGAGTGCCAAAGTGCTTATTTTATCGTCTAATATGAACCTCTTGTCGTCGTCGGCCGTCAGCGAAATCTTTTTGACTATTTCGGTATACAGGTCGTGATTTCCGCTTCGAATCGATTTCATAGTCTTATACACCGGACCACTTCCTAACAGACAATCTTTATACTCTTGGAAAGAGATGTTTTTCTTCACCACGCATGCTTTAACTCTTTGCACTTCTTCATCTTCTAGACGATAAGCATAGAGTTTGGGTCTCAAGCCCACGAATTCGACGATCTGTTTACCGCCGCTCTCGTCCTTAAATTTACCCAACACCTTCTTGTTGTCGTTCGATTGAATGTTGGACGGGTGATCGACGGGATAATTGCTCATGTTGAACCAATTGGCCACGTCCGGAGATATATCTCAGTAGACGTCTTTCGTCTTTATCTCGTAAACTAAACTGTCCGTGTCAATAAACAGTAGTTTGGCTTTGTCGCCAAATTTTCGTTTGACGTAATCGTAGTGAAACTCGTACATCAATCGCTTGCTGACATCTAAGATGATCGGTCCAAGATAATACGGTTTGTCGAACTTCAGGTGCGTCTTTTGCATGTGAACGGCCACTAGATTTTCGTCGAATATGGTTCGGTGTTTGTAATTGGGTTTCGCCACTAATTTTTTAGCTCTTTTCTCAGACGTGATGAGTCGAACGTCGGTTCTCTTCCTGATGTTTTCCATCGATTTGCCGTACACGCAGTTGTTCATGAGTTTGAAGAAATCTTTTTTGAAATCGTTCTCGGCTCGAGTTCTGAGATTCGTGTTGAGATCGATGTATTTTTTGATCCAAGGCTCTTCGTCGAATCGAATGATGCGATGTATGTCGACTAATTTCATCCCGTAATCGACGTACTGTTTCAAATTCTCGCTGTAGACGATGTAGTTACGTTTGTTAAATAAATTGGGAATGAGTTTTTCCTCATCTCCTTCGTTCGGTTCCATTCGTTCGGGAGCCAGCTGATAATCGTTGTGTGGATCGTGTAATTCTTCCGGATAGTTCAAATCGACTTCTAAAATGCAAGGATAGTCTCTCCATTTTTGCATCTCTTCTGGTTCCTTCACCCATTCGAAATTTCTAATCGGTAAAGGATGACTCATAGCCCAACCGTACAGATTATTGGCGACCCAATACTGTATGTATTTAGTCGACCGTTTCGAATTGAAACCTTCTTTCATGTAGGGATTGTTAGCCTCAGAATATCTATGAGAGATCATCGAGACACCACCTCTCGCAGCCCTTTCGAACATGAGCAACATGTCCACGTCGGATAATAATTCCAATTGGACTTCGGTGGTCTTCAACAGAGCGTCCCATGCCAGACCGGGTGCGGTGAAATACCAAGCGGGATCCAGATCGTAATTTCGATGACAGACGTCTCGAAAATTTTCGAACACGTTTGCCAAGAGCAGAACGTCGGTCTTCAGATAGAGATCATGATAATCTCTCATGGTTTTCATATCGAATGATTTCCACAGGTTTTTGGCATGTTCGTAATTCTCGTCGGAAATGTCGGATTCGTATAATTTCGAATAAAAATCTTCTTTCGAAGGTGGTGCGGTGTCTTCGAATCTCTTTAGATCGTTCATGTAATCGTAAGGATAGACTCCTTTCCTCAACATGACGTCTACTCATTCTCCAAAATGTTCGCTCGTGATTTTAAATTTATCCTTGCTCATGTTATCGACTAATTTTTCCAGAGCGGTCGACATGAATTTAAAACTGTTGATGAAACGTATGCATCTACGAATGGATTTCGTTTTTTCTTTCAACGTATTTTCGTCGATTACTCTTTTCTTCTCCATGAGCTTCCATTTCGTGAAGGAAATGTATCTTTCTTCGCTGTTCACGATGCAATTTAATTCTTCGTGTGAGGTGCCGAGATTTTTCACGAACAGATGACTGTCGTAACCTGAGCGATTGTGAAACATCACCGGATAGAAAGCGGCGTCTCGATATTTTAAATTACACTTGCTGTGAGCCGGACCGCGATACAGACCTGTGTAATGATCGTGGTCTCTGACCTTCTTATTTTCCTCCGAATTCTCATCGAACGATTGTCTGCATATGTGACATTCGGTGGCTCTGTTATTTTCGTCCTGCTGCTCTCGCGTGATGATCATTTTCGCCGGAGTTTTGAATTTGTCGTATAACATTTGAAGTTTCGATTCTAACTCTTCCATGAACCTTTGAGCCACGTCGTCGTCTTCGCACTGTTTCGTGTAGGTGAAGGGACCCATGTCATGTTGCGAGTCGAAAGCGCATATCACATAAATGCAATAGCCCGAAGGTATGTGTTTTTGATATCTTTTGACGTAACTTTGAAGAGCGTTGGGTTGACAGGAACTCATTTTCGCGGTGAAACATTCGAAATCGGCGTACACGACGAATGGTACTTTTAACATTCTATTGTGATTTTCAAACTTCGCGATGGTGTTGGGTTTGGGCATTTTGACGCCGACACCTTGATTTTCGTTGCAATATTCCTGATGTTTCACTAATGATTTTTCGGTCTTAAATATGTTCATGCAGTTGCAACATAAAGATATCTTTCCGTTATGATTATTATTTTGTCTCGACAGTAATCGGCTCGGATGTTTAACCCAACAATAATGACGATTCTCACCATTCGAAATCAATAATAAAATAATCGTCTTTTCTCTTCTGAGATACGAAGTCTGTCTGAGAGGATAGATCGTTCGTTTTTCCTCATCATATCCCAAGACGTTCACCGCTACGGTGGGATTTTGAACCTCGAAACGTTCGATGTGTTTTAACTCTGTTGGAAAAGTCACTCCGGTCCAATCGAGATTTTTGGATGTTTCCTCGTAATGAGAAACTCTATCAGAGTTTATTTCGACAGGGTATAAAGCGGAGGTGACTGCCCATTTAAAACACTGATCATCTTTATTTCTCACGTTGACCACGGCATGTTTCTTAGTCAAGAAATACGGTAATTCCAAGTAGGAAGATCCTTTCAGCGGTTCGTTTTTAGTCATGTGAATTTCGAGTTTCAACACCTCACCGAACGTCCAATTACTACCTTCATGTTGATAATTCGCGAGAGACGTCAACATCTTGTCTTTCATCTTTTCGAAAACGTCCGATAGATCTGAACCTCGAAATACGGGTTCGACGTTAGATCTGAAATATGCATTTTTCACGATGCTCTCGCCGGACTTCACATCGATTTTATTAATTATGCAATGGAGTATCATCTTAATTTTTAATCCCACGTTCATATATTCGCAAACAAATCCAATACTTCTTTCTTCACCTGTTCCATGAACAATTTCGGATCGACTTTCTTCAACGAGGGAATCACGTTGAAAGTTTTAAAAATGTCATTGATCGCACTCTCCCGTTCTATGGGTTTCGATTGGAATAGTTCCACAACGAGTCGTGTTACATATTCTTCTCCTTTCTCTTCATCGATTGCTCATTGAATTTCACTCGATATATCTCGTTTGTCTTGAATCTGAAGTGCATCACTCGTTTTCGTTTTCGTTTTAGTTTTTCTTTTCTTTTCTTTGGAAACTTGATGTTCTTCAATGGCTTTTCGTTTAGTCATCTTCTTATTTTTCACAACCGATGCATCTTTTGATTTCGTTGCTATCGACATTTCGTTTGCCTTTCTAGCGTTTTGCAAATATTCTTGTATGACTTCAATTTTTTTTGATTTAGTTCTATGATTTCTGAAATCTGAAATTTGTAATAGTTTACAAATCTTGTTTAACTGAGATATGGTTTTCTCATTTAAATTTACCATTGTTTTATCTGTTTGCTTCATTTGTAAGAATATTTTTTTTTGGAATTTTGTATTAAATAATTTGTTAAAAAAGTTTTGCTTTTTTACTCTTTTTATATATATATAATAGAAAAAAAAAGAAAAAAAGTTAAATTTAAATTCAATTTTTTTAATACAAAATTAAAATATACATTATTTGCAAGAATTCATAAAAACCAAATAATCGATCATGACAACAACACCTAAAAGATGCGAATTGAAATTGAAACGAGACGAAGGGTATGAGAAATCCAGTTTTAATATCTATACATTACAACCACACGATCCCATCGAATTGAATGAGGCCGAGATGGTGGACTTAGAGCGCCACTACCACAAATATCGAATGTGTTTGAAAGTGGATGAAGCCGCGCTCGATTTGTTTTACGAGTACCAAAGCGAATTGCTGAATAATATCATCGTCGCCGAAGACAGAGAATTCAACAGGGGTGATTTATTATTGTCCTATGGAGATTACATATATCCAATAATCTCATCCGAACTCGTGAAAAAATCGGGTGGTGAGAGCGCATTCGCCTATGAAAAAAAACTCAAAAGAGTAAAGATAAACATTCACACCATTTTCGTATGTGGAAAAATGACGAATGTCAACTTGCTAATAACGGACTTGGAAATATAAACAATAGAGAGATTGAAATTAAAATTTAACTTTTTTATATATATATAAAGAGAAAAAAAAACTTTTACTAAAAAAATTTTACATTAAAGAAAATTAAAAATTAAAAAAACAACTTTTTTATATATATATAAAGAGCAAAAAAAAAAAAAAAACTTTTTAAACAAATTATTATTTAAATACTAAATAATCGATCATGAAGACAACAACAACTAAAAGATGTGAATTGAAATTGAAACGAGTCGAAACGTATAAGAAATTCGGTCATAAAATCTATAGATTACAACAACACGATCCCATCGAATTGAACGAGGTCGAGACGAAGGGCTTAGAGCACAAATACGAGAAATATAAGATGCCTCTGAAATTGGACGAAGCCGCGCTCGATTTGATTTACAAGTACCAAAGCATTTATGGCAACATTTTTGTTTATCCGAATCATAATTATGAACGAATGTTGTGTATCTCTTGGTAACACTCGCATCATTACCATTCTCTTCAGAAGGTAGTGGTCACCGTGGAAAGCATCGTCTCATTCTCAACCGTCTATCCCGTGCTTCATCTATCTCTTTCATTAGTTCTTCCCTTAGATATCCATCATTAGCGTCTAACCATTTTTTTATTTTTTCGCTCTCTGGCTCGCGATGTTCGTCATTATCGTCAAATTGTTTCTCCACCTTTTCATCCAGGTGATAAATTTCTTTCTCCACCTTTTTATCCATTTTAAATATATTATTTTATACTTTCTATGATTTTATATATTTTATATAATTTTATATTATAATAACATATTCAAAATCGGTATGTTCTTAAATGGCGAATTCTCACCGAGCAACAAACCCTTGCCGAGTCGTTCGACGTTCCGTCCACTCTTCAGATAGAGACCGTTTCCTCTCAGAGAGTTGCCACCTATAACGGGTTCTAGATACAATCCTTTACCGCTGTCGTCTACGTGGACGCGACACACGGCTCCTCCCTTCTTCAAACACAGTCCGCTGCCACCCATTAATTTCTCAACTGCCGAACTAGCGAGTCCCGTGAGAGCTCCCACGCCGAGAGTCTTTCCGAGAAAGGGTAGCACCTTTGCAGCGAAGGGTAATGCTTTTGCAGCTATTCCTGCCAATAGCGGTAAGAAACCACCTTTCATTCTCAAATTGTATCTCAATTGAGCGGGACTCATTCTCACCGTCAACCCTCTTCCATCGCGAATCGCTTTCTCCATCCTTTTGATTTGACTTCTGGTCCAGGCGATCGAATCCTGACCGCCTCTCGTCAGATCTTCGTGAGTGAATTTGAATCTCACCGCCTCGCCTCGAGTTGTTAACGCTCTCTTAAGTTTCTTCCTCTGTCCTGCGGATATGTTCACGTTTTTAACCACGTATTCTGTCATAATTCTGTTTTTTGTTTTTTTAAAAATATATTTACTTCAATTGTTTCTTGTTTAATAATTATATTAAAATAATTTTGTAAAATTAATATTGCGTTTATTTTATTTTTGTTATCTATATATATAATATTTTTTTTTTTTTGCTTTTATATTTCTCTTATGTGAAATCGTATCGTCACTCTCTCTCCGCGAAGATCTAACAGTTAACCATTTTGATCCGTCAACGTGGTTTTCAGACTATACAACGTGTCTAAAATCACTGGTAGATAAACTAAATTTCGAGGTCGCTCCACGATCTTATAACCCGGCGACACATTTGGAAAGAAGGAATAGATCGTCGGTTGAGCGCTACCATTCACGTAGCTTCCAGCAATCACGTCCACGTTCACCAGAATGCTATTGACAGTGAGAATGTCGACCGTATTTTCAGATGCCGCGTGGCCTCGATACATCTTTCGATCAAATCCCAACATCTTGCCTATAGAATCGTCCGTGTTGAAATCCACTCGAAAATTATCTTCCAAATCCAACATCGTCTGTAAGGTATTAGGATTGGGAGCGAGTCTGATCTTGTTGCTTCCCTTTCCATCTGTCTTCATTCGCGTCTGAATGTAATGGTTCAAATCGTCTATGTCGTAACTCCCTTTGGGAATTCGAATCTCCAACCAATCCACTCCGTCGGAATACTTGAACGAGTTATTCTTTTCGGTGACGTTGGGAAAGGAATAATAAGTCTCCAGATTCACCAACGCCATCTCGTATCTTTTCTCTCTATTCAATTCGATGGAAGGTTCGAATTTCGTAGCGAATCGAGTCGAATCGCCACTCACCACGATTTGAATGGATTGTTTCGCAGCCGTATTCTCGGCTATCCGTTCTAGCAATTCTCCATGTTCGAACATTATATTTTAATTTTATTTTTTTTATTCAAAACTAATTACTTGAAGATTTATTATTTTTCTAAATTTATTTTCACGCTCTATCTTATTATTATTACCATCGGAAACATAAAACTTGTCGAATCCGCACTGATATTTTCCACGATTAAATTCGCTTGTCAAATCGATCACGACGAAATTGTAAAGTCCACCATCCCAAACCCTCTTGCAGAATATCCTGAATTCCGCAGCGTTCATGTCGTTTGCGACGTGATCGCCGTAGATGTGATTGAGATTCTTGAGATCTTGGCGAAAGAGACATAGAAAATTAGCGTTCTCCCTTATCGTCTGTCTGGGCAATCGAAAATAATTTTGCGACAGGTAGAAACAGTCCACGTTGCTGTGTCGACCCCTAACGTAATACGATTCGCATCGGTTCTGTCTCTCCAAAAGCAGATCGTCGAAAATCATGAGATTCTTATCTTCCGATTTCAGTTCTCTAGGATCCGGAACGTCGCTAGCGTTCTCATAAAATCGACACTCGACGTTCGAAGATGCATTTCTCTTCATCAGCTCCGTCGCCGCGCCGTCCAAAATGGTCGAGAGTGGAGCTCCACTCTTGTCGAATTCCTCCCTACTGTCAAAGATTCTGGCTATGACGTCCTTGGGCAATCTACGATCCATGCACTCTCGAAGCAATCTGTATTCGGGTTGAAACAAGCTCTTGCCAAACACGAACAATCTGTCGTAATCCAACCAGTCGGTTCGGACAACAGATTCATCAACAGATTGGTCTTTCCACAATTCGATTTTCCCACTATCAAGCCTCTTATGCTCTTGGGAAAGAACTCGTTATTCGACCTCTTGGTCGCGGCGTCGTTCCAAGACATATCTTTAATGTTCATCTTTGTTTTATTTTTGTTTGTTTGTTATTTTAGATTCTTTTCAAACACAAATTTTTTTTATGTTTTTCAAACTCTTTTTTTTTAATGTTATTATTATTTATTTATATCGCACCGTCGCGAGTTCTCTTCAATCCGGATCCACTCGTCATTTTGGCTAAATCTTGTATGGGCACCACGGCATCCTTAAAATCTTTCCAACTTTTCGGCGTTCGCTCTAACGCAGCTCACTTCGCCGGCGGACTGATCAACTTGTCGATCAACGCATCGGCTGCCCTCTTGCCAGCCGCAGAAGCTATCCTACCACTGGCTTCGGAAGCGGCTTTCTTGCCAGCATCCAAAGCCGTCTTCTTACCGACCTCCAACGCGGTCAATGCGAGTTTTCTACCCGCATTGCTCGAAAACGCTCGCATTATAGAATCGACGATGCCAGAACCGCCTTGAACGTAAGTTCTGACGTATCCCCTGTTCTTTATCACCAACATATTTTATTTTTATGATATATTTATTGTTTTTTTCACTGGTAAATCGTTTTTGCCGTTTAAATACTTTTATTATTCTAGTGTAAGAATTTACTGTTTTATTTTTGTTTGTTTGTTTGTTTGTTTTGTTTCTCTCTACTTATTATATACACATCAATCCTTCAATTCGTTCATCAGCCTTTTATACTGGTTTTTATTCAAAACCTTCTGTCTCGACAATTCGTCAGATACAGCAACTATCTGATTATCTAATCCCGTGTTACCAGCCCGTCTGCTCGCCATCAACAAACTCAATCTCTGAGACAGAGCGTCGGAATCGCTCGGAAGAAAAGTGGTTTTCACCCCTTTGCCAGTCACCGATTCGACGAACTTCTTGTTCATGTCCCGTATGGGTTTCACCACTTTCGTCCACTTGTAACCTCTTTTGGCTTTGGGTCTCGTCTCTCTGGCATCGTTATTTCTCTTCATGGCGTGAGTTTGAACTAGAATGTCGCCGTAATTGTCAAAATCCTGTTCCGTGTAATCTCCAGGCTTGTTGTAAAGGAGCAATCTCCGCAGGCCGTCAGTTACTTTATATTTATTCGAACCCACGATCAATTCATCATCATCCATTTCCACCTCCGTATCACCTACAAAAGTTCTACCCTCAGAATCCTTATAAATTCCATACGACTGATCTCTCTTACCGCTATCATCATCATACGACGCGACGATACTAGTGGTGATAATCGAAGCCGTATCGGTGTCGCTCTCGCTCATATCTGTTTGAATTCCCGTGGGAACGTAATCCGGTGTAGATTGAACGGAATACCGATTTCCAAAACTAGGAGGCAACGAACCCATTCTCAAAGAACTCTCCTTTATGGGTCTCAATTCTTTGACTATCTCCTTCCTGCTTTGCTCTTGACCCTCTGTCACGGGTTTAAATATTTTTGTGGCTTCGCGTCTGAGTTCCATCTCACCAAGACGTCTGCTCCTATCAGCTGACTGAATCCCCTTCTTAGCACGTTCATACTGTTCTAAAATTCGATCTCGGTGTCTAGAATCCATCTGTAAAAACATCTTTCGTTTTAATTGTTTTTATTTATTTTTCAAAATTAAATGTTTAATTATATTTTTCATGTTTTTATGTTTTTAAGTAATAAAAAACTCTTTCCGTCTTAATATAATAATCTGAAAATATTCACATCTCAAACTGACTGTGTTAATTGAAGTTTAAAAAAATACGTTTAAACAGTACATGACAAACCGGTTTCTGATGTAACGCATTTTGACAGTAGTGTTTACATTTGTCAAAAGATCTTCATTCATTCACACATCAATTCACCGAGTGTCGAATTAAGAGAGAATCCTGTTTGATGACTGCGATTGCTATCATGAATATATTAAAAATTTTACCACTCAAAACCTAATTGAGCGGAAAATGCATTTTAAACATTCCGATAAGTGTTTGAACAAACGCTTAACAGACAATCTCTCTAATCAAGGCAAAACACAAATATCTATTACAGATCAACTCCCCTTCGAACAAAAAAACCCTCAAAACTCAATTTTTATCTGTCCCATCAACAGAAAACATCAATGTCTATAATACAGACTATATTCATAATCGACTCTTTTTGAACAAAACCTCATTCACTCATTACGATAACATGTGTTAGTTTTTTTACTTCAGGAAGACGTGACTGCATTCGTGAATTTCCAACCACACCGACGACAACAACACTCTTCGTTCAGATCGAGTTTTTACGAGAATCAAGCGATCCGATCGCTCGATCAGCTGAGTGTTTTTTTTTTAGAATTTCTCATAGTGGAGGAATTCCCCTAATAATGTCATAAATGGGAGAAAAAAAACCCCACTGCCTCAAAAAACAAGGGAGAGTTCTGGACCATCTGTACCAACACAATTGCGGGTTCTGAATTGCTGATTTAGAGTCCCCAAAACTGTTTTTTGATGATGACTCAGAATTTTTTGCTTTTGATCGCGTTCGCCAACGATGGATCCATGGTCTGATCTGCGATGGGAACGTCAACGAAAAATTACATACAAGATACAAGTGAAGATGTACGATTTCACCCTTTTTTTAAAAACGCGCGTTCACCACGAGTATTTGAACGTTAAAAGTGCGATCTAGGAGTCACAACTGTACATGGGGGGGATTCAAGATCATGTACAGTTTTTGTGAACAAGCGTGTGATTTAACACTGAATTCCACGTTGGTGAACGCATCGTCAATGTATGTTGTACACGTACATGTACAAGTGATAGTATACTCTCCTTTTATACCTACTAAGGTGTCCAAAAAATTGTCTCCTTCTGTGCCACCCTACACCACAGTTTGTTTGGTAAAATTACTCCATTATAGGGGAATTTGGCAAGTTTGTCCCTTTTAGGGGTCAAGTTTAGCCCCTTTTAGGGGTCCCACAGGGAAGGTCAAGGTGTCTTTAAATTTGTTTTGTTCTGTGCCACCCTACACCATAGGTTGTTTGGCAAAATTACTCCATTATTGGGGAATTTGACAAGTTTGTCACATTTAGGGGTCAAGTTCAGCTCCTTTTAGGTGTCCCACAGGGAAGGGGAAGGTGTCCAAAAAATTGTCTCCTTCTGTGCCACCCTACGCCACAGTTTGTTTAGCAAAATTACTCCATTATAGAGGAATTTGTCAAGTATGTCACTTTTAGGGGTCAAGTTCAGCCCCTTTTAGGGGGCCCACAGGGAAGGTCAAGGTGTCCTAAAAATTGTCTCCCTCTGTGACACCCTACACCACAGTTTGTTTGGCAAATTTACTCCATTATAGGGGAATTGGGCAAGTTTGTCACTTTTAGAGGTCATGTTAAGCCCCTTTTAGGGGACCCACAGGGAAGGTCAAGGTGTCATTAAATTTGTCTTGTTCTGTGCCACCCTACACCATAGTTTGTTTGGCAAAATTACTCCATTATAGGAGAATTTGGCAAGTTTCTCACATTTAGGGGTCAAGTTCAGCCCGTTTTAGGGGCCCACACGGAGGGTCAAGGTGTCCAAAAAATTGTCTCCTTCTGTGCCACCCTACACCACAGTTTGTTTGGCAAAATTACTCCACTATAGAGGAATTTGCCAAGTTTGTCACTTTTAGGGGTCAAGTTCAGCTCCTTTTAGGTGTCCCACAGGGAAGGTCAAGGTGTCCAAAAAATTGTTTCCTTCTGTGCCACCCTACTCCACAGTTTGTTTGGCAAAATTACTCCATTATAGAGGAATTTGTCAAGTTTGTCACTTTTAGGGGTCAAGTTCAGCCCCTTTCAGGGGGCCCACAGGGAAGGTCGAGGTGTCCAAACAATTGTCGCCTTCTGTGCCACCCTACACCACAGTTTGTTTGGCAAATTTACTCCATTATAGGGAAATTGGGCAAGTTTGTCACATTTAGAGGTCACGTTCAGCCCCTTTTAGGGGACCCACAGGGAAGGTCAAGGTGTCATTAAATTTGTCTTGTTCTGTGCCACCCTACACCATAGTTTGTTTGACAAAATTACTCCATTATGGGAGAATTTGGCAAGATTGTCACATTTAGGGGTCAAGTTCAGCCCCTTTTAGGGGTCCCACAGGGAAGGTCAAGGTGTCATTAAATTTGCCTTGTTTCGTGCCATCCTACACCATAGGTTGTTTGGCAAAATTACTCCATTATTGGGGAATTTGACAAGTTTGTCACTTTTAAGGGTCAAGTTCTGCCCCTTTTAGGTGTCCCACAGGGAAGTTCAAGGTGTCCAAAAAATTGTCTCCTTCTGTGCCACCCTACACCACAGTTTGTTTGGCAAAATTACTCCATTAGTGAGGAATTCGTCAAGTTTGTCACTTTTAGGGGTCAACTTCAGCCCCTTTTAGGGGGCCCACAGGGAAGGTCAAGGTGTCCAAAAACCGCCTCCTTCTGTGCCACCCTACACCACAGTTTGTTTGGCAAAATTACACCATTATTGGGGAATTTGGCAAGTTTGTCACTTTTAGGGGTCAAGTTCACCCCCTTTCAGGGGTCCCACAGGGAAGGCCAAAGTGTCATTAAATTTGTCTTGTTCTGTGCCACCCTACACCATAGGTTGTTTGGCAAAATTACTCCATTATTGGGGAATTTGGCAAGTTTGTCACTTATAGGGATCAAGTTCAGCCCCTTTTAGGGGTCCAACAGGGAAGGTCACGGTGTCCTAAAATTTGCTTCCTTCTGTGCCACCCTACACCGCAGTTTGTTTGGCAAAATTCCTCCATTATAGGGGAATTTGGCAAGTTTGTCACTTTTAGGTGTCATGTTCAGCCCCTTTTAGGGGTCCCACAGGGAAGGTCAAGGTGTCCAAAAAATTGCCTCATTCTGTGCCACCCTACACCACAGTTTGTTTGGAAAAATTACTCCATTATAGGGGAATTTGGCAAGTTTGTCCCTTTTAGGGGTCAAGTTTAGCCCCTTTTAGGGGTCCCACAGGGAAGGTCAAGGTGTCATTAAATTTGTCTTGTTCCGTGCCACCCTACACCATAGGTTGTTTGGTAAAATTCCTCCATTATATGGGAATTTGGCAAGTTTGTCACTTTTAGGGGTCACGTTCAGCCCCTTTTAGAGGACCCACAGGGAAGGTCAAGGTGTCATTAAATGTGTCTTCTTCTGTGCCACCCTACACCATAGGTTGTTTGTCAAAATTACTCCATTATATGGGAATTTGTCATGTTTGTCACATTTAGGGGTCAAGTTCAGCCCCTTTTAGGGGGCCACAGGCCAAGGTGTCTAAAAAATTCTCTCCTTCTGTGCCACCCTACACCACAGTTGGTTTGGCAAAATTACTCCATTATAGGAGAATTTGGCAAGTTTGTCACTTTTAGGGGTCAAGTTCAGCCCCTTTTAGGGGTCCCACAGGGAAGGTCAAGGTGTCATTAAATTTGTCTTGTTCTGTGCCACCCTTCACCATAGGCTGTTTGGCAAAATTACTCCATTATTGGGAAATTTGACAAGTTTGTCACTTTTAGGAGTCAAGTTCAGCTCCTTTTAGGTGTCCCACAGGGAAGGTCAAGGTGTCCAAAAATGGTCTCCTTCTGTGCCAACCTACACCACAGTTTGTTTGGCAAAATTACTCCAATATAGAGGAATTTGTCAAGTTTGTCACTTTTAGGGGTCAAGTTCAGCCCCTTTTAGGGGCCCCACAGGGAAGGTCAAGGTGTCCAAAAAATTGTCCCCTTCTGTGCCACCCTACACCACAGTTTGTTTGGCAAAATTACTCCATTATAGGGGAATCTGGCAAGTTTGTCACTTTTAGGGTTCAAGTTCAGCCCCTTTTTGGGGTCCCACAGGGAAGGTCGAGATGTCATTAAATTTGTCTTGTTCTGTGCCACCCTACACCATAGGTTGTTTGGCAAAATTACTCCATTATTGGGAATTTGGCAAGTTTGTCACTTTCATGGATAAATTTCAGCCCCTTTTTGGGGTTCCACAGGGAAGGTCATGGTGTCCAAAAATTTGTCTCCTTCTGTGCCACCCTACACAGCAGTTTGTTTGGCAAAATTCCTCCATTATAGGGGAACTTGGCAAGTTTGTCACTTTTAGGGGTCATGTTCAGCCCCTTTTAGGGGTCCCACAGGGAAGGTCAAGGTGTCATTAAATTTGACTCATTCTGTGCCACTGTACACCATAGTTTGTTTGGCAAAATTACTCCATTATAAGGTAATTTGGCGAGTTTGACACTTTTAGGGGTCAAGTTCAGCCCCTTTTGGGGGTCCCACAGGCAGGGAAGGTCGAGGTGTAATTAAATTTGCCATGCTCTGTGCCACCCTACACCATAGGTTGATTGCCAAAATTCCTCCATTATAGGGGAATTTGGCAAGTTTGTCACTCTTAGGGATCAAGTTCAGCCCCTTTCAGGAATCCCACAGGGAAGGTCATGGTGTCCAAAAATCTGTCCCCTTCAGTGCCACCCTACACCGCAGTTTGTTTGGCAAAATTCCTCCATTATAGGGAATTTGGCATGTTTGTCACTCTTAGGGGTCATGTTCAGCCCCTTTTAGGGGCCCCACAGGGAAGGTCAAGGTGTCATTAAATTTGTCTTGTTCTGTGCCACCCTACAAAATAGTTTCTTTGGCAAAATTACTCCGTTATAGGTGAATTTTTCAAGTTTGTCACATTTAGGGGTCACGGTCAGCCCCTTTTAGGTGTCCCATAGGGTAGGTCAAGGTGTGCAAAATATAGTCTTCTTCTGTACCACCCTACACCACAGTTTGTTTTGCAAAATTACTCCATTATAGGCGAATTTGTCAAGTTTGTCACTTTTAGGGGTCAAGTTCAGCCCCTTTTAGGTGTCCCACAGGGTAGGTCAAGGTGTTCAAAAAATTGTCTTCTTCTGTGCCATCCTCCACCAAAGTTTGTTTGGCAAAATTACTCTATTATAGGGGAATTTGGGAAGTTTGTCACTTTTAGGGGTCAAGTTCAGCCCCTTTTAGGGGTCCCACAGGGAAGTTCAAGGTGTACTTAAATTTGTCATCTTCTGTGCCACCCTACAGCAAACTTTGTTTGGCAAAAATTGTCCATTAGAGGGGAATTTGGCAAGTTTGTCACTTTTAGGGGTCAAGTTCAGCCCCTTTAAGGGTCCCACAGGGAAGTTCAAGGTGTCCTTGAATTTCTCTTTTTCTGTGCCACCCTACACCATAGTTTGTTTGGGAAATTTCCTCCATTATAGGGGAATTTCGCAAGTTTGTCACTTTTAGGGGTCATGTTCAGACCCTTTTAGGGGTCCCACAGGGAAGGTCAAGGTGTCATTAAATTTGACTCGTTCTGTGCCACCCTACACCATAGTTTATCAGCAAAATTACTCGATTATTGGGGAATTTTGCAAGTTTGTTACTTTTAGGGATCAAGTTCAGCCCCTTTTAGGGGGCCCACAAGGAAGGTCAAGGATGCCTAAAAATTTGTCTCCTTCTGTGCCACCCTACACCAAAGTTTGTTTGGCAAAATTCCTCCTTTATAGGGGAATTTGGCAAGTTTGTCACTTTTAGGGGTCATGTTCATCCCCTTTTAGGGGTCCAAATGGGAAGGTCAAGGTGTCATTTAATTTGTCTCGTTCTGTGCCACGCTACACCATGGTTTCTTTGGCAAAATTACTCCATCATAGGGGAATTTGGCAAGTTTGTCACATTTATGGGTCACGTTCAGCCCCTTTTAGGGGACCCACAGGAAAGGTCAAGGTGTCATTAAATTTGTTTCGTTCTGTGCCACCCTACACCACAGTTTGTTTAGCAAAATTCGTCCATTATATGGGCATTTGGCAAGTTTGTCACTTTTAGGGGTCACGTTGAGACCCTTTTAGGGGTCCCTTAGGGAAGGTCAAGGTGTCCAAAAATTTTTCTCCTTCTATGCCACCCTAAACCACAGTTTGTTTGTCAAAATTACTCCATTAAAGGGGAATTTGTCAAGTTTCTCACATTTAGGGGTCAAGTTCAGCCCCTTTTAGGCGGCCTACAGGGAAGATCAAGGTGTCCAAAAAATTGCCTCCTTCTGTGCCACCCTACTCCACAGTTTGTTTGTCAAAATTACTCCATTATAAGGGAATTCGGCAAGTTTGTCACTTTTAGGGGTCAAGTTCAGCCCCTTTCAGGGGTCCCACAGGGAAGGCCAAAGTGTCATTAAATTTGTCTTGTTCTGTGCCACTCTACACCATAGGTTGTTTGGCAAAATTACTCCATTATTGGGGATTTTGGCAAGTTTGTCACTTTTAGGGATCAAGTTCAGCCCCTTTCAGGGGTCCCACAGGGAAGGTCATGGTGTCCAGAAATTTGTTTCCTTCTGTGCCACCCTACACCGCAGTTTGTTTGGCAAAATACCTCCATTATAGGGGAATTTGGCAAGTTTGTCACATTTAGGGGTCATGTTCAGCCCCTTTTAGGGGTCCCACATGGAAGGTCAAGGTGTCATTAAATTTGTTTTGTTCTGTGCCACCTTACACCATGGGTTGCTTGGAAAAATTCCTCCGTTATAGAGGAATTTGGCAAGTTTGTCACTTTTAGGGGTCATGTTCAGCCCCTTTTAGGGGACCCACAGGGAAGGTCAAAGTGTCATTAAATTTGTCTTGTTCTGTGCCACCCTACACCATAGGCTGTTTGGCAAAATTCCTTCATTATAGGTGAATTTTACAAGTTTGTCACATTTAGGGGTCAAGTTCAGCTCCTTTTAGGTGTCCCACAGGGAAGGTCAAGGTGTCCAAAAAAATTGTCTCCTTCTGTGCCACCCAACACCACAGTTTGTTTGGCAAAATTACTCCGCTATACAGGAATTTGTCAAGTTTGTCACTTTTAGGGGTCAAGTTCAGCTCCTTTTAGGTGTCCCACAGGGAAGGTCAAGGAGTCCAAAAAATTGCCTCATTCTGTGCCACCCTACACCACAGTTTGTTTGGAAACATTACTCCATTATAGGGGAATTTGGCAAGTTTGTCCCTTTTAGGGGTCAAGTTTAGCCCCTTTTAGGGGTCCCACAGGGAAGGTGAAGGTGTCTTTAAATTTGTTTTGTTCTGTGCCAACCTACACCATAGTTTGTTTGGCAAAATTACTCCATTATAGGAGAATTTGGCAAGTTTGTCACTTTTAGGGGTCAAGTTCAGCCCCTTTTAGGGGGCCCACAGGGAAGGTCAAGGTGTCCAAAAAATTGTCTCCTTCTGTGCCACCTTACACCACAGTTTCTTTGGCAAATTTACTCCATTATAGGGGAATTGGGCAAGTTTATCACTTTTAGAGGTCAAGTTAAGCCCCTTTTAGGGGACCCACAGGGAAGGTCAAGGTGTCATTAAATTTGTCTTGTTCTGTGCCAACCTACACCATAGTTTGTTTGGCAAAATTACTCCATTATAGGAGAATTTGGCAAGTTTGTCACTTTTAGGGGTCAAGTTCAGCCCCTTTTAGGGGTCCCACAGGGAAGGTCAAGGTGTCATTAAATTTGCCTTGTTCTGTGCCACGCTACACCATAGGTTGTTTGGCAAAATTACTCCATTATTGGGAAATTTGACAAGTTTGTCACTTTTAGGGATCAACTTCAGCCCTTTTTAGGTGTGCCACAGGGAGGGTCAAGGTGTCCAAAAAATTGTCTCCTTCGGTGCCACCCTACACCACAGTTTTTTTGACAAAATTACTCCATTAGTGAGGAATTTGTCAAGTTTGTCACATTTAGGGGTCAAGTTCAGCCCCTTTTAGGGGGCCCACAGGGAAGGTCAAGGTGTCCAAAAACTGCCTACTTCTGTGCCACACTACACCACAGTTTGTTTGGCAAAATTACTCCATTATAGAGGAATTTGACAAGTTTGTCACTTTTAGGGGTCAAGTTCAGCCCCTTTCAGGGGTCCCACAGGGAAGGCCAAAGTTTCATTAAATTTGTCTTCTTCTGTGCCACCCTACAACATAGGTTGTTTGGCAAAATTACTCCATTATTGGGGAATTTGGCAAGTTTGTCACTTTTAGGGATCAAGTTCAGCCCCTTTTAGGGGTCCCACAGGGAAGGTCATGGTGTGCAGAAATTTGTTACCTTCTGTGCCACCCTACACCGCAGTTTTTTTGGCAAAATTCCTCCATTATAGGGGAATTTGGCAAGTTTGTCACTTTTAGGGGTCATGTTCAGCCCCTTTTAGGGGGCCCACAGGGAAGTTCAAGGTGTCCTTAAATTTGTCATCTTCTGTGCCACCCTACACCATGCTTTGTTTGGCAAAAATTGTCCATTAGAGGGGAATTTGGCAAGTTTGTCACTTTTAGGGGTCATGTTCAGCCCCTTTTAGGGGTCCCACAGGGAAGGTCAAGGTGTCATTAAATTTGACTCGTTCTGTGCCACCCTACACCATAGTTTGTTTGGCAAAATTACTCGATTATTGGGGAATTTTGGAAGTTTGTTACTTTTAGGGATCAAGTTCAGCCCCTTTTAGGGGTCCCACAGGGAAGGTCATGGTGTCCAAAAATTTGTCTCCTTCTGTGCCACCCTACACCAAAGTTTGTTTGGCAAAATTCCTCCTTTATAGGGGAATTTGGCAAGTTTGTCACTTTTAGGGGTCCTGTTCATCCCCTTTTAGGGGTCCAAATGGGAAGATCAAGGTGTCATTAAAATTGTCTTGTTCCGTGCCACCCTACACCATGGTTTGTTTGGCAAAATTACTCCATCATAGGGGAATTTGGCAAGTTTGTCACATTTACGGGTCATGTTCAGCCCCTTTTAGTGTACCCACAGGGAAGGTCAAGGTGTCATTAAATTTCTTTCGTTCTGTGCCACCCTACACCACAGTTTGTTTAGCAAAATTCGTCCATTATATGGGCATTTGGCAAGTTTGTCACTTTTAGGGGTCAAATTGAGCTCCTTTTAGGGGTCCCACAGGGAAAGTCAAGGGGTCCAAAAATTTTTCTCCTTCTGTGCCACCCTACGCCACAGTTTGTTTGTCAAAATTACTCCATTATAGGGGAATTTCTCAAGTTTATCACTTTTAGGGGTCAAGTCCAGCCCCTTTTAGGGGGCCCACAGGGAAGGTCAAGGTGTCCAAAAAATTGCCTCCTTCTGTGCCACCCTACTCCACAGTTTGTTTGGCAAAATTACTCCATTATAGGGGAATTTGGCAAGTTTGTCACTTTTAGGGGTCAAGTTCAGCCCCTTTCAGGGGTCCCACCGGGAAGGCCAAAGTTTCATTAAATTTGTCTTGTTCTGTGTCACCCTACAACATAGGTTGTTTGGCAAAATTACTCCATTATTGGGAAATTTGGCAAGTTTGTCACTTTTAGGGATCAAGTTCAGCCCCTTTTAGGGGTCCCACAGGGAAGGTCATGGTGTGCAAAAATTTGTTTCCTTCTGTGCCACCCTACACCGCAGTTTGTTTGGAAAAATTCCTCCATTATAGGGGAAGTTGGCAAGTTTGTCACTTTTAGGGGTCATGTTCAGCCCCTTTTGGGGGTCCCACAGGGAAGGTCAATGTGTCATTAAATTTGTCATGTTCTGTGCCACCCTACACCATAGGTTGTTTGGTAAAATTCCTCCATTATAGGGTAATTTGGCAAGTTTGTCACTTTTAGGGCCCACGTTCAGCCCCTTTTAGGGGAACCACAGGGAAGGTCAAGGTGTCATTAAATTTGTCTTCTTCTGTGCCACCCTACACCATAGTTTGTTTGTCAAAATTACTCCATTATATGGGAATTTGTCAAGTTTGTCACATTTAGGGGTCAAGTTCAGCCCCTTTTAGGGGGCCCACAGGGAAGGTCAAGGTGTCCGAAAAATTGTCTCCTTCTGTGCCACCGTAAACCACAGTTTGTTTGGCAAAATTACTCCATTATAGGAGAATTTGGCAAGTTTGTCACTTTTAGGGGTCATGTTCAGCCCCTTTTAGGGGTCCCACAGGGAAGGTCAAGGTGTCATTAAATTTGTCTTGTTCTGTGCCACCCTTCGCCATAGGCTGTTTGGCAAAATTACTCCATTATTGGGGAATTTGACAAGTTTGTCACTTTTAGGGGTCAAGTTAAGCTCCTTTTATGTGTCCCACAAGGAAGGTCAAGGTGTCCAAAAATTGTCTCCTTCTGTGCCAACCTACACCACAGTTTGTTTGGCAAAATTACTCCATTATAGAGGAATTTGTCAAGTTTGTTACTTTTAGGGGTCAAGTTAAGCCTTTTTTAGGGGGCCCACAGGGAAGGTCAAGGTGTCCAAAAAATTGACTCCTTCTGTGCCACCCTACAACACAGTTTGTTTGGCAAAATTACTCCATTATAGGGGAATTTGGCAAGTTTGTCACTTTTAGGGGTCATGTTCAGCCCCTTTTAGGGGTCCCACAGGGAAGGTCAATGTGTCATAAAATTTGACTCATTCTGTGTCACCGTACACCATAGTTTGTTTGGCAAAATTGCTCCATTATAAAGGAATTTGGCAAGTTTGTCACTTTTAGGGGTCAAGTTCAGCCCCTTTTTGGGGTCCCACAGGGAAGGTCGAGGTGTCATTAAATTTGTCTTGTTCTGTGCCACCCTACACCATAGGTTGTTTGCCAAAATTCCTCCATTATAGGGGAATTTGGCAAGTTTGTCACTTTTAGGGGTCAAGTTCAGCCCCTTTCAGGAATCCCACAGGGAAAGTCATGGTGTCCAAAAATTTGTCTCCTTTTGTGCCACCCTACACCGCAGTTTGTTTGGCAATATTCTTCATTATAGGGGAATTTGGCAAGTTTGTCACATTTAGGGGTCATGTTCAGCCCCTTTTAGGGGTCCCACAGGGAAAGTCAAGGTGTTATTAAATTTGACTCGTCCTGTGCCACCGTACACCGTTGTTTGTTTGGCAAAATTGCACCATTATAGGGGAATTTGCCAAGTTTGTCACTTTTAGGGGTCAAGTTCAGCCCCTTTTATGGGTCCCACAGGGAAGGTCAAGGTATCATTAAATTTGTCTCGTCCTGTGCCTCCTTACACCATAGTTTGTTTGGCAAAATTACTCCATTATAGGGGAATTTGTCAAGTTTATCACTTTAAGGGCTCAAGTTCAGCCCCTTTTAGGGGACCCACAGGGAAGGTCAAGGTGTCATTAAATTTAATTGTTCTGTGCCACCCTACAAAATAGTTTGTTTGGCAAAATTACTCCATTATTGGTGAATTTTTCAAGTTTGTCACATTTAGGGGTCAAGTTCAGCCCCTTTTAGGGGGGCCCACAGGGAAAGTCAAGGTGTCCAAAAAATTGTCTTCTTCTGTGCCACCCTACACCATAGTTTGTTTGGCAAAATTACTCCATTATAGGGGAATTTGTCAAGTTTGTCACTTTTAGGGGTCAAGTTCAGCCCCTTTTAGGTGTCCCACAGGGAAGGTCAAAGTGTCCAGAAATTTGTCTCCTTATGTGCCATCCTCCACCAAAGTTTGTTTGGCAAAATTACTCCATTATAGGGGAATTTGTCAAGTTTATCACTTTTAGGGGTCAAGTTCAGCCCCTTTCAGGGGTCCCACAGGGAAGGCCAAAGTGTCATTAAATTTGTCTTGTTCTGTGTCATCCTACACCATAGGTTGTTTGGCAAAATTACTCCATTATTGGGGAATTTGGCAAGTTTGTCACTTTTAGGGATCAATTTCAGCCCCTTTCAGGGGTCCCACAGGGAAGGTCATGGTGTCCAGAAATTTGCTTCCTTCTGTGCCACCCTACATCACAGTTTGTTTGGCAAAATTACTCCATTATAGGGGAATTTGGCAAGTTTGTCACTTTTAGGGGTCATGTTCAGCCCCTTTTAGGGGTCCCACAGGGATGGTCAAGGTGTCATTAAATTTGTCTTGTTCTGTGCCACCCTACAACATAGGTTGTTTGGTAAAATTCCTCCATTATAGGTGAATTTGGTAAGTTTGTCACTTTTAGGGGTCACGTTCAGCCCCTTTTAGGGGACCCACAGGGAAGGTCAAGGTGTCATTAATTTTGTCTTGTTCTGTGCCACCCTACACCATAGTTTGTTTGTCAAAATTACTCCATTATATGGGAATTTGTCATGTTTGTCACATTTAGGGGTCAAGTTCAGCCCCTTTTAGGGGGCCCACAGGGAAGGTCAAGGTGTCCAAAAAATTGTCTCCTTCTGTGCCACCCTACACCATAGTTTGCTTGGCAAAATTCCTCCATTATAGGGGTATTTGGCAAGTTTGTCACTTTTAGGGGTCAAGTTCAGCCCCTTTCAGGGGTCCCACAGGGAAGGCCAAAGTGTCATTAAATTTGTCTTATTCTGTGTCACCCTACACCATAGGTTGTTTGGCAAAATTACTCCATTATTGGGGAATTTGGCAAGTTTGTCACTTTTAGGGATCAATTTCAGCCCCTTTCAGGGGTCCCACAGGGAAGGTCATGGTGTCCAGAAATTTGCTTCCTTCTGTGCCACCCTACATCACAGTTTGTTTGGCAAAATTACTCCATTATAGGGGAATTTGGCAAGTTTGTCACTTTTATGGGTCATGTTCAGCCCCTTTTAGGGATCCCACAGGGATGGTCAAGGTGTCATTAAATTTGTCTTGTTCTGTGCCACCCTACAACATAGGTTGTTTGGTAAAATTCCTCCATTATAGGTGAATTTGGTAAGTTTGTCACTTTTAGGGGTCACGTTCAGCCCCTTTTAGGGGGCCCACAGGGAAGGTCAAGGTGTCCAAAAAATTGTCTCCTTCTGTGCCACCCTACACCACAGTTTGTTTGGCAAAATTCCTCCATTATAGGGGTATTTGGCAAGTTTGTCACTTTTAGGGGTCAAGTTCAGCCCCTTTTAGGGGTCCCAGAGGAAAGGTCAAGATGTCATTAAATTTGTCTTGTTCTGTGCCACTCTACACCATAGGTTGTTTGGCAAAATTACTCTATTATTGGGGATTTTGACAAGTTTGTCACTTTTAGGGGTCATGTTCAGCTCCTTTTATGAGTCCCACAGGGAAGGTCAAGGTGTCCAAAAAATTGTCTCCTTCTGTGCCACCCTACACCACAGTTTGTTTGGCAAAATTACTCCATTATAGAGGAATTTGTCAAGTTTGTCACTTTTTGGGGTCAAGTTCAGCCCCTTTTTGGGGACCCACAGGGAAGGTCACAGTGTCATTAAATTTGGCACATTCTGTGCCACTCTACACCACAGATTGTTTAGCAAAATTCCGCCATTATAGAGGAATTTGGCAAGTTTGTCACTTTTAGGGGTCAAGTTCAGCCCCTTTTAGGGGTCCCACAAAGAAGGTCATGGTGTCCTAAAATTTGTCTCCTTCTGTGCCACCCCACACCGCAGTTTGTTTGGCAAAATTCCTCCATTATAGGGTAATTTGGCAAGTTTGTCACTTTTAGGGGTCACGTTCAGCCCCTTTTAGGAGACCCACAGGGAAGGTCAATGTGTTATTAAATTTGTTTCGTTCTGTGCCACCCTACACCACAGTTTGTTTAGCAAAATTCGTCCATTATATGGGAATTTGGCAAGTTTGTCACATTTAGGGGTCAAGTTGAGCCCCCTTTTAGGGGTCCCACAGGGAAGGTCAAGGTGTCCTAAAATTTTTCTCCTTCTGTGCCACCCTACACCACAGTTTGTTTGTCAAAATTACTCCATTATACGGGAATTTGTCATGTTTGTCACCTTTAGGGGTCAAGTTAAGCCCCGTATGTCCTTAGATACACGACTTGCGCAAAAGCTTTCCCCATTCTCCCATTGGCTTATTTTCATCGATGATTCTCTCGGCATAAATAGTAGCCAATGGGATGTCATTGTGCTTCTATGGATGCCTCTAGCTTGTTTTATTCCAAGGGAAGGTTAAAAAAATGTATGAACGGCAAATGTGATCGCCAGAAATGAATAAATGTGGATCCGAGATTAGTAATTGATAAAGGTATACGGTCAATATTTGAATCTGCTCTTCATATGCAATGGAACCTCGAATTATTTATAATAAATCGGATAATTGTCGCTCGTAAACCTCATTTCACTGTGCACTTTCTTGTCCGACTAAATGTTTTTCGGCTTTTCTGCGACTTCTCCCAGTTATCATGAACAACTCAAGAACACCCAACGGCCATGTAATACACCACTGTAAAGCTTATTCATTCCCCTTTCCACTGAGAGTGGGTATTGTTGGATACATTGTGTGAATCAAATTTGAGGTGGGGGTGGGGGGGGACGAAGATGAGTGCTATCGTTTTCGAAAAGCGAGTTGTTTACCTTGTTAATATTTATATACCATTATAGGGGCACGGCAGCATGGATTCAAAAATGGTATCAAATATCATTTTTCTTTCGATTTCCCAGCTTGTGTCGAGTACCTGTGATGAAGTCAGCGCCACATATACCACAAGGATACAATGTGGAAAACATTGTAATAATCGGATCAAAGAGCATACTGAAAAGTTGAACGATATGATTTCGCGCGCCGAAGGCGCACAGGGACGGTATGACGAACAAGCCCCCTTCAACCCTCGCTGAAAAGTTGGGCAAATGGGCTATGTTATATACTGATGGGTATGCACATGAGTTTGAAAAATTATTATTGCCAGAACAACCAAGCTTTTGTTCAAAACAAACCCGCTATCAAATATGCAAACCAATATCAAGAGTTTTCTTCAAGCGATCCTACATTATCGTTATAAAAACAAACAGAGCCATACAAGAAAACTGCACGTAAAAAATCAAAAGTGGGTCGCTTGTTACAAAAACAACTCTGTTGTACATCAGTAGAATTGTTTGACAAACAATAAAACATCCAACAAAGCAGATAGGCAAAAAAAACAAAAAAACAAAAAAAAAAAATTAAAATAGATCCCAGTTAAAAAATAATAATAAATATTTAAAAGTATGAAAGAGACAAAATTTCAAACCAGCCATTTATGCAAGCGCTAATCCGATTCAACATTAGTAGGTAATAATTGCCGATATACTATCACTTGTACATGTACGTGTACAACATACATTCACGATGCGTTCACCGACGTGGAATTCAGTGTTAAATCACACGCTTGTTCACAAAAACTGTACATGATCTTGAATCCCCTCCATGTACAGATGTGACTCCTAGATCGCGCTTTTAACGTTCAAATACTCGTGGTGAACTCGCGTTTTTAAAAAAAGGGTGAAATTGTACATCTTCGCTTGTATCTTGTACGTAATTTTTCGTTGACGTTCCCATCGCAGATCAGACCATGGATCCATCGTTGGCGAACGCGATCAAAAGCAAAAAATTCTGAGTCATCATCAAAAAACAGTTTTGGGGACTCTAAATCAGAGATTCAGAACCCGCAATTGTGTTGGTACAGATGATTCAGAACCCGCAATTGTTTTGAGGCGGTGGGTTTTTTTTTCTCCCATTTATGACATTATTAGGGGAATTCCTCCACTATGAGAAATTCTCAAAAAAAAAAACCACTCAGCTGATCTAGCGATCGGATTGCTCGATTCTCGCAAAAAAAAAAAAACTCAATCTGAACGAAGAGTGTTGTTGTCGTCGGTGTGGTTGGAAATTCGCGAGCCCACTGTCACGTTTTTGATTGATATATATATAGGGGAGAAAAAAAAAAATATATAAATAATAGTTATTTAGAAAATTAAATATATCAAATCGAATAGATAATAAAAAAAAAATACGTAAATTATGAGCGATTCTCAGACTATTAGAGCGAGGTTTCTTTTAAACATGCTGATGAGAGCATATGCAATATGCGTGAACGAAGAACTACGTCCCATCTTGTTAGAATGATGCGTCGGATGTCGGGATCATCTAGACTTTGATCACGAGAATCATTCGTGTCTGACGATGGAAAGGGAAGATATGGTCGTCATGTATTTCGAACCGGCGTTCGAACACGTTAAATTCAATGATGTGATCACGTTTTGGATGAGATTAGTCTTCTGTAAGAATCGAGACAGGCCCACAGATTCGGAAGAACTGAAATTGGCGCGTAGAAGTTTGACTTTAGAAGACAAGGGATGCATCAAGAAATTATTGCTGAACGAAGCATACGTCTAAGTTTTTTTTTCATTGATATAAAAATAAGGGAGAGTAGAAAATAAAAAAAAATAAATAAATACACACATAATTTTTTTTTATCTAATATTAGAAACAAAGAAAAAAAACACAAAATGAGAACCAGAAATAAATTGTATCCGACGTTAGTGGACGACGAGGACGAGAAGCCAAACGGCGTTTTGCCGATGGAGCCGTCGCTAGAAGAAAGAGAAAGAGGAGAGAGGTATTGCATCGATCAAATCAGTAGAATCCAATTGTATCTGACTCGAGAGAGAGATTCTCGTCGTTCCCTCAAGAAGTATTCGCGTTTCGTGAAATTCGTCAACGCGATTGACACGACACTCATCACGATTTCCATGGGTTTACACGCGGCCGGCATTGGATTGTTGTCAACCGCGGTCGGCATTCCAATCGTGTTGACCGTGGAAGGAGTGGCTCTCGCTGCCGGATTGTTTAGCACGGTCGGAAACTTTTTGAGTAGGAAATTATATCTGAAGGCGAGGAAACACGACAAGATTCGCGTCTTGGCCGACTCCAAGATTGACACGATATCCAAAATGATCTCTATGGTGTTGAAAGACGGTAGGATATCGGATGGAGTATACTTCGCGATATTGAGCGAGAAAACGAAATACGATGCCATGAAAGAAGCCGTGAGAATCAAGACTCGTCAGATCATCAAGGAAGAGATGAAGGATTCTCTCGTGGAAAAGGGGAGGAAAGAGGCCAGGGAGGAATTCAGTAAGATGATAGAACTCAAGAGCAGCGATTGAAAAAAACAAAAAATATATATATAATAAGAACAGAATTTAAAAAAAAAAAAAAAATATTAAATTTATATATAAAATAAAAAAAAACGAAATTAATTTAAATAACTCTTAAAAATAATGTATTGTGTAAAGTGTAAGAGAGTTACCGAGACGAGTAATTCTAGAGAAGTGCGAACTAAAAATGACAGACGGATGCTTCGCGGAATTTGCGATGTGTGTGGTTCTATCAAGACTCGATTCGTCAAACAAAAGAACGCGAGCAAAGGTAAAGGCATCGTGAATAAAATGATCAACAATCTACCTTTCGAAATGCATCTGCCCGGTCACAGTTTCACGGGACCCGGAACGAAATTGAACAAGAGACTCAACGCCGATCTGACTCCCAAATCTTGGAGCAAACCCATGAATAGGGTGGACGCGGCCACGTACGATCACGATCTGTGCTACGCCGGACATCCCGACACCAAGACTCGCAACGACGTCTGCGATAAAAACATGTTGGGGAGATTGAGAGGCATATCGAATCCGACCAGGAGAGAGAAGATGGAACGTTCGCTGGTCGGCAATCTGATCGGTGCGAAACGTCAATTCGGATGGGGCGTTCAAAAAAAAAAAGCGCATCTGAAAAGAAAAAGAAACGATTATTGACGAGCTAATTGGCAGAGGAGTTACACAAACCCATAGTGCGTAAATTTCGAAAGAGAAGGGTGTTCGTGAAGGGTCTGGATGACATTTGGTCTGCCGACTTGGTCAACATGAGATCGTTTTCGAGGTGGAACGAGGGCATCAAATATCTATTGACGGTCATCGACGTGTTTTCCAAATACGGTTGGATCAGAGCTTTGAAGGATAAATCGGGACCTTGCATCGCCGAGGCTCTGAAGAGCGTGTTCGACTTGTCTTCTCGAAAACCGAGTAAATTGTGGGTGGACAAGGGAAAGGAATTCTACAACAAGGACGTTCGTCGATTGGTAGACCTCTACTCGATCGAAAACGAAGAGAAAGCCAGCATGGTGGAACGTTGGAATCAAACGATAAAGGAGAAGATGTACAGATATTTCACGGCGAATTCGACCAAGAAATACATATACGCTCTGAACGGTCTGGTCAAAGATTACAACAACATGCGACACAGATCGATCAAGATGACTCCCGCGGAAGCTAGTGATCCTCGAAACAAAAAACGGGTCTACGTGAATCTATATCCCGAGAGATCTAAGATCAGGAAGAAGTCTAGAACGCCGAAATTTGCAGCCGGCGATCGAGTGAGAATCTACGCTTATAAGAAGCACTTCGAAAAGGGTTATACTCCTCGATGGACCTCGGAAATCTTCGTGATCATCAAAATATTTCACACCGATCCGGTGACTTACAAAATCGAAGCTTTGGATGGAGAAGAGATCATCGGAAAGTTTTACGAACAACAATTACAGAAGACGAAGTTTTGATGAAGAACACAAAAAAAAATTTTTTATTTACTCTCTTTGACATTTTCTTGTTTACACACATATATATATAAGAGAGAAAAAAAAAAATAATAATAAAAAATAATTAAAAACTATTTTTTTTAGATAAAGAAAGCAAGTGAATTAATAAACAAAAAAAAAACTAAAAATCCTTTAAAATGACAAATATACTAGATATAGCACAAAGCATAGTGAAAGATGAAAGTATTCAAGAATATGAGGTTCACGAATACGAACCGGTAACCAGGACGAGTTTGAACAATGCGGGAGAGATAAGAATCAACGTCGAAACTCAAGATCTATTCGTACATCCTAGCGAGAGTTACATAGTGGTGCAGGGACGTCTCACCAAGGAAGATGGGAGCGACTACGCTGACGACGATGCGGTTACTCTCGTCAATAATGGCATCATGCATCTATTCAGTAACATAAAATACATGCTATCCGGACAAGAGATAGAATCTGTTTTTCATCCCGGTCAGGCCACCACGATGTTCGGACTCTTGACGTATCCTGATGATTTTTCGAAATCCAGAGGACTTAATCAGTTGTGGGTGAAAGACACTGTAGGCCCTGCTAGCGCAGGCGCCGCCACGATATTCGACTACGTCGTCAAGACGTCCAGACCTAAAGGAACGTTTTCGTTCAGGATACCTTTGAATCACATCTTCGGATTCGCAGATGATTACAACAAGATCATGTACGGATTGAAACACAATCTGCCGTTGATTCGAAAAGGAAACGACAATGCAATAGTGAAACTCACCGCGACCGATGCGGGTAAGATAACTCTACACAAGATATCGTGGTTCGTTCCGCACGTGGAGCCTTCAATCGTGGAGAAAGCGCGTCTCTACAAGATCATAGAATCCAAGAGTAAATTATCCGTGGGATTTAGAATGAGACAGTGTGATACGGCTAGCATTCCTCTCTCCATGAATTACTTCGATTGGAGATTGACGGTGAAATCCGCTTCCGAGAGACCGTGTTTCATCGTGGTTGCATTTCAGACCGATAGGGACGGGTCTCAGGAAAAGAATGCGTCGCTGTTCGATCACTGCCATTTGAGAAACATGCAAGTGTTTCTGAATGCCACGAGATATCCAGCAATCGATTACAATGCGTCATTCAACAAGAATGATTTCTCCAGACTGTACGGCAACGCCGCTGATTTTAGAAAGAAGTATCACGGTCTAGACGAATTGATGAGCAACCCCAACATATCTCCCGGTGAATACAAGTCGATGTATCCCATGTTCGTGTTCGATGTCAGTAAACAGAGTGAACGACTCAAGAGTAGCGTGTTAGACATTCAGATCAAGATGCAATTCAATAGGAACGTGCCGAGAAAAACCGAAGCCTTCGCCCTGGTGCTGTCGGACAGAGAATTACAATTCGAATTGGAAGGAAATAAGATGTCGATCATTCGATGAGAGACGAGTGTGTGAAAAAAATTAATAAACGTTAAAAATGTGGATGTAAGATTAATTAAAAACTAAAATCTCGAAAACAAAATGGATGTTTTTGACACGAAAACAACAAATCATCTGTTCACTTCAGATTACTACGACGTTAAAATAAAATACTTAGAAAAATGGATTCAAATTGAATATGAAGAATGTAACACAAAAAAAGGATGGAATAGTTGTGATTTTAACGAATATCGTTTAAAAGAAAAAGAAGAGTTTGATCTCATAAGATCTAACAAAGAAATTATAAAAAATACAATTTTAAAATGTCGCAAATGTAAGAAACGTCAAATAAAAATCGAATCTCAACAAACTAGATCTGGTCATGAACCAACAACCGTATTCGCAAAGTGTATAAATTGTAATCATAAATGGATAGAAAATTAAAAAAAGGATGCAATTTTAATCATCGTCATAAATGACAAAATTCTTTTACTAAAGAAAAAAAACATTTCAGATATCGTATAATAATATATAATAAAAAGTTATCAAAAAAAAAAAAATAAATAAAAGTAATGAGATCTAGAGAGATTGAACATCTTTCTAAATCTCATTACTTTTTTTTTTTTTTTTTTTTTTTTTTATTAATCACACATTATTATTTTTTTTAATTCATTATTTTCCACGCGTTCACTGTTTGTTCAAAGGATCTAGTTCGATCAGTAGACTCACCACGGAAGTGGCGGCTTCGGGATTATTGGTTTTCGTGACAAAATTAATCCTGTCTCCGGCGTTCACTTTGAGAGGCGTGCCGAACGTGCTAACATTCGCGTGTTGATTCTCAGTCTTTTCGACGCTGTATCTCTTATCGCGCTCCACACCATTCACCATGAGATTGACGACCGCTCTGTTATTCAAATCCGAGGAAGCCAGACTCATTCGAAGGATTTCACCTCCCAACGGCATGGGATATCCCACCTGACCGTGTTTTGAGCCGCTACTTCCATTTCCGAAAGACCACTTAGCTTTTTCTTCATCTAAGGTGCCGGCCTCTTCGGCCCACACGGTGATCAATTGTCTAGCATATTTGACTTTCTCCACCACCGAAATCAGGATGCAGGCATCCGTCATGTCCACGGGTTCCGGTAGATTTGTGAGCGCGTGTCCACCCATGTCTAGTTTACCTTCCATGATGTTGCCTTTTCTCCAGACCGAGTTGTCATCCACGTACTTTCTGCTGACAGCGCTGGAATCGAATTCGGGATCGTGATCGAGACCGAATAAATTGTGACCGTTCATGTTGATGCCACCCTCCATGGTTCCGCCAGATTGTTTGTTCAGGTAAAGATCGTCCACTTGCGATTCTAGGTATTCTTGAGATTGTATCACGGCAGAATCCACGTAGCCCTTGTTGACCGTGGTTGAGTCCGCATCCGCGTCGTCGATCTTCGACAGTTTCAATATCTTGTGGAATCCTGCATTCAGATCCGATTTCATTTCACGTCCGTCAGACTTTCTCTGTTCCAGATCTACGTAGTGTTTGGTCGCCACGTCCTTGGGATTCGTGGGAGTGGCCACGTTCGTTATCTTGTTATAATTGGCGTTCAATTCCGAGTGCAGCATTTTCGTAACATATTTTTTTCTCAGGTGTTCACTGAATCTCGCGTGAGAGTCGTCCGCGTATTTCTTGGTCGCAGCATCGGTGGGATCTACGGGATTCCCGACGTTCACCAAACGTTTGGATTTCAGATCCAGATCGTCGGTCATGGTTTTATCCACGTAATTATTCAGCAGGATTCGTTCGAAATCGGCGTTCCCCCTGTCGACATATTTTTTAGTCACAGCATCTGCGAGATCTATTGGCTCGGGAAGATTGTAGAGCTTCTTATCATTCATGTTCAAAGGTTCTTCTCGAGGTTCGTATCTCTGAACGTAACGCTTGCACAAGTTGGCAACGTCGTAACCATCGTCGACTTCGAATGTCTTCCTCTTCTTTCTCGGGTTGACTTTTTCGTCGTCACTTCTACCAAATTTATCAACTGGCATGTTGTTGTGGGATTTTTTTTTTGTTGTTTAGAAAAAATATGTTCAAATGCAGTTTATTAAAAATGAACTATGTTATTTTATTTTTCGTTTTTATTCGATTAAAATTTTTTTAAAATAATTTTTTATCTTTATATATACTATAAAAAAAAAAATCTCTCTCTAATGTAAATCATTGAGAATGTCTTGAAATCGATCTCCATCAGACCATCTCTTGAGAATGAAGAGACACAGGTGACCGCAAAACACTTGATCTGGTGATTGCACTTGTTCCATGTTGTAACGAACCATCGATTTGTTGAAATAGTTCTTTATTTCTTTTGGCGGTGAGATTCCGTAGCTGTCGAAATAATAATTTTTCTTCTTCCCGTTCTTCATCCACGCCACCCAGTGAGTGCCTTCACCTGATGAATCGTCTAGATTTAAAATTCCACATTCCGATTGTCGAGGTCTTCTCTTCAGCAAGGCATCTCTGGAAAACACTCCTAGAAAATCTTCGATTTTCAAATCTTTTGCCGCATTCAACAGATTGATGTTGGATAGGGGTTCGTTGGGTAAGACGACACCTTCTGCGGATATCTTTATTTTCTTATTCATAAATAAGTATATTTTTTTTTTTTTATTTATTTTATTATAATTTACTAAAAATGACGTTATTTTTTTTTTTCTATTTTTTTCTTTTTCTTTTTAAACTAACTTTCTCGATGTCACTATCGATTTCCATAATTTTGTGTTCATCTAATTCTTCTTGATTTTCTGGAATCCTATCATCCACAATCGTATCTGGAATCTTATCATCCACAATCGCATCTAGAATCCAATCATCTCCATTCATATCGTCTAAAATTAGATCCAAAGTCCAATATCCGAGTGCCAAAGTGCTTATTTTATCGTCTAATATGAATCTCTTGTCGTCGTCGGCCGTCAGCGAAATCTTGTTGACTATTTCGGTATACAAGTCGTGATTTTCGCTTCGAATCAATTTCATAGTCTTATACACCGGACCACTTCCTAACAGACAATCTTTATACTCTTGGAAAGAGATGTTTTTCTTCACCACGCATGCTTTAACTCCTTTGCACTTCTTGATCTCTTCATCATCTTCTAGACGATAAGCATAGAGTTTGGGTCTCAAGCCCACGAATTCGACGATCTGTTTACCGCCGCTCTCGTCCTTAAATTTACCCAACACCTTCTTGTTGTCGTTCGATTGAATGTTGGACAGGTGATCGACGGGATAATTGCTCATGCTGAACCAATTGGCCACGTCCGGAGATATATCTCGGTAGACGTCTTTCGTCTCTATCTAGTAAACTAAACTGTCCGTGTCGGTGAACAGTAGTTTGGCATTGTCACCAAATTTTCGTTTGACGTAATCGTAGTGAAACTCGTACATCAATCGCTTGCTGACATCTAAGATGATCGGTCCGAGATAATACGGTTTGTCGAACTTCAAGTGCGTCTTTTGCATGTGAACGGCCACTAGATTTTCGTCGAATATGGTTTGGTGTTTGTAATTGGGTTTCGCCACTAATTTTTTAGCTCTTTTCTCAGACGTGATGAGTTGAATGTCGGTTCTCTTCCTGATGTTTTCCATCGATTTGCCGTACACGCAGTTGTTCATGAGTTTGAAGAAATCTTTTTCGAAATCGTTCTCGGCTCGAGTTCTGAGATTCGTGTTGAGATCGATGTATTTTTTCATCCAAGGCTCCTCGTCGCATCGAATGATGCGATGTATGTCGACTAATTTCATCCCGTAATCGACGTACTGTTTCAAATTCTCGCTGTAGACGACGTAGTTACGTTTGTTAAATAAATTGGGAATGAGTTTTTCCTCGTCTCCTTCGTTCGGTTCCATTCGTTCGGGAGCCAGCGGATAATCATTGTGTGGATCGTGTAATTCTTCCGGATAGTTCAAATCGACTTCTAAAATGCAAGGATAGTCTCTCCATTTTTGCATCTCTTCCGGTTCCTTCACCCATTCGAAATTTCCAATCGGTAAAGGATGACTCATAGCCCAACCGTACAGATTATTGGCGTCCCAATACTGTATGTATTTAGTCGACCGTTTCGAATCGAAACCTTCTTTCATGTAGGGATTGTTAGCCTCAGAATGTCTGTGGGAGATCATCGAGACGCCACCTCTCGCAGCCCTTTTGAACATGAGCAACATGTCCACGTCGGATAATAATTCCAATTGGACTTCGGTGGTCTTCAACAGAGCGTCCCACGCCAGACCGGGTGCGGTGAAATACCAAGCAGGATCCAGATCGTAATTTCGACGACAGACGTCTCGAAAATTTTCGAACACGTCTGCCAAGAGCAGAACGTCGGTCTTCAGATAGAGATCATGATAATCTCTCATGGTTTTCATATCGAATGATTTCCACACGTTTTTGGCATGTTCCTAATTATGGTCGGAAATGTCGGATTCGTATAATTTCGAATAAAAATCTTCTTTTGAAGGTAGTGCGGTGTCTTCGAATCTCTTTAGATCGTTCATGTAATCGTAAGGATAGACTCCTTTCCTCAACATGACGTCTACTCATTCTCCGAAATGTTCGCTCGTGATTTTAAATTTATCCTTGCTCATGTTATAGACTAATTTTTCCAGAGCGGTCGACATGAATTTAAAACTGTCGATGAAATGTATGCATCTACGAATGGATTTCGTTTTTTCTTTCAACGTATTTCCGTCGATTACTCTTTTCTTCTCCATGAGCTTCCATTTCGTGAAGGAAATGTATCCTTCTTCGCTGTTCGCGATGCAATTTAATTCTTCGTGTGAGGTGCCAAGATTTTTCACGAACAGATGACTGTCGTAACCCGAGAGATTGTGAAACATCACCGGATAGAAAGTGGCATCTCGATATTTTAAATTACACTTGCTGTGAGCAGGACCGCGATACAGACCCGGGTAATGATCGTGGTCTCTGACCTTCTTATTTTCCTCCGAATTCTCGTCGAACGATAGTCTGCATATGTGACATTCGGTGGCTCTTTTATTTTCGTCCTGCTGCTCTTGCATGATGATCATTTTCGCCGGAGTTTTGAATTTGTCGTATAACATTTGAAGTTTCGATTCTAACTCTTCCACGAACCTTTGGGGCACGTCGTCGTCTTCGCACTGTTTCGTGTAGGTGAAGGGACCCATGTCGTGTTGTGAGTCGAAAGCGCATTTCACGTAAATGCAATAGCCCGAAGGTATGTGTTTTTGATATCTTTCGACGTAACTTTGAAGAGCGTTGGGTTGACAGGAACTCATTTTCGCGGTGAAACATTCGAAATCGGCGTACACGACGAATGGTACTTTTAACCTTCTATTGTGATTTTCAAACTTCACGATGGTGTTGGGTTTGGGCATTTCGATGGCGACACCTTGATTTTCGTTGCAATATTCCTGATGTTTCGCCAATGAGTCTTCACTGTGAAACACGTTCATGCAGTTGCAACATAAACATATCTTATGTTTATGTTTATTATTTTGTCTCGACAGTAATCGGCTCGGATGTTTAACCCAACAATAATGACGATTGTCACCATTCGAAATCAATAATAGAATAATCGTCTTTTCTCTTCCGAGATACGAAGTCTGTCTAAGAGGATAGATCGTTCGTTTTTCCTCATCATATCCCAAGACGTTCACCGCTACGGTGGGATTTTGAACTTCGAAATGTTCGATATGTTTTAACTCTGTTGGAAAAGTCACTCCGGTCCAATCGAGATTTTTAGAAGTTTCCTCGTAATGAGAAACTCTATCAGAGTTTATTTCGACAGGGTATAAAGCGGAAGTGACTGTCCATTTAAAACACTGATCATCTTTATTTCTCACGTTGACCACGGCGTGTTTCTTAGTCAAGAAATACGGTAATTCCAAGTAGGAAGATCCTTTTAACGGTTCGTTTTTATTCATGTGAATTTCGAGTTTCAACACCTCACCGAACGTCCAATTACTACCTTCATGTTGATAATTCGCGAGAGACGTCAACATCTTGTCTTTCATCTTTTCGAAAACGTCCGATAGATCTGAACCTCGAAATACGGGTTCGACGTTAGATCTGAAATATGCATTTTTCACGATGCTCTTGCCGGACTTCACGTCGATTTTATTCATTATGCAATGGAGTATCATCTTAATTTTTAATCCCACGTTCATGTATTCGCGAAACAAATCCAATACTTCTTTCTTCACCCGTTCCATGAACAATTTTGGATCGACTTTCTTCAATGAGGGAATCACGTCGAAAGTTTTAAAAATGCCTTTGATCGCACTCTCCCGTTCTACGGGTTTCGATTGGAATAGTTCCGCAACGAGTCGTGTTACATATTCTTCTCCTTTCTCTTCGTCGATTGTTCATTGAATTTCGCTCGATATATCTCGTTTGTCTTGAATCTGAAGTGCATCACTCGTTTTCGTTTTAGTTTTTCTTTTCTTTTCTTTGGAAACTTGATGTTCTTCAACGGCTTTTCGTTTAGTCGTCTTCTTATTTTTCACAACCGATGCATCTTTTGACATCGTTGCTATCGACATTTCGTTTGCCTTTCTAGCGTTTTGCAAATATTCTTGTATGACTTCAATTTTTTTTGATTTAGTTCTATGCTTTCTGAAATCTGAAATTTGTAATAGTTTACAAATCTCATTTAACTGAGGTATGGTTTTCTCATTTA
The DNA here is from genome assembly GCA_031216915.1 of Pictodentalium vernedei. NCBI lineage: Eukaryota > Metazoa > Mollusca > Scaphopoda > Dentaliida > Dentaliidae > Pictodentalium > Pictodentalium vernedei. Next base: position 252,775,167 of record CM062296.1, read on the forward strand.
AATTTACCATTGTTTTATCTGTTTGCTTCATTTGTAAGAATATTTTTTGGGAGGGGGGAATTTTGTATTAAATAATTTGTTAAAAAAGTTTTGCTTTTTTACTCTTTTTATATATATATAATAGAAAAAAAAAAGAAGTTAAATTTTAAATTCAATTTTTTTAATACAAAATTTAAAATATACATTATTTGTAAGAATTCATAAAAAAACCAAATAATCGATCATGACAACAACACCTAAAAGATGCGAACTGAAATTGAAACGAGACGAAGGGTATGAGAAATCCAGTTTTAATATCTATACATTACAACCACATGATCCCATCGAATTGAATGAGGTCGAGATGGTGGAACTAGAGCTCTACTACCACAAATATCGAATGTGTTTGAAAGTGGATGAAGCCGCGCTCGATTTGTTTTACAAGTACCAATGCGAATTGCTGAATAATATCATCGTCGCCGAAGACAGAGAATTTGACAGGGGTGATTTATTATTGTCCTATGGAGATTACATATATCCAATAATCTCACCCGAACTCGTGAAGAAATCGGGTGGTGAGAGCGCATTCGCCTATGAAAAAAAACTCAAAAGAGTAAAGATAAACATTCACACCATTTTCGTATGTGGAAAAATGACGAATGTCAACTTGCTAATAACGGACTTGGAAATATAAACAATAGAGAGATTGAAATTAAAATTTAACTTTTTTATATATATATAAAGAGAAAAAAAACTTTTACTAAAAAAATTTTACATTAAAGAAAATTAAAAATTAAAAAAACAACTTTTTTATATATATATAAAGAGCAAAAAAAAAAAAGTTTTAAACAAATTATTATTTAAATACTAAATAATCGATCATGAAGACAACAACACCTAAAAGATACGAATTGAAATTGAAACGAGTCGAAACATATAAGAAATTCGGTCATAAAATCTATAGATTACAACGACACAATCCCATTGAATTGAACGAGGTCGAGACGAAGGGCTTAGAGCACAAATACAAGAAATATAAGATGCCTCTGAAATTGGATGAAGCCGTGCTCGATTTGATTTACGAGTACCAAAGCGATCTGCAGAACATCGTCATCGCCGAAGATAGAGAATTCGACAAGGACGATTTGTCATTGCCCTATGGAAATTACATATTTCCAAACATCTCATTCGATGGGACGGATAAAAATTGAGTTTTGAGGGTTTTTTTGTTCGAAGAGGAGTTGATCTGTAATAGATATTTGTGTTTTGTCTTGTTCAGAAAGATTGACTGTTAAGCGTTCGTTCGAAAAAGTCAAAAACACTTATCGGAATGTTTAAAACAGAAAACATCAATGTCTATAATACAGACTATATTCATAATCGACTCTTTTTGAACAAAAAACCTCATTCACTCATTACGATAACATGTGTTAGTTTTTTTACTTCAGGAAGATGTGACTGGATTCGCGAATTTCCAACCACACCGACGACAACAACACTCTTCGTTCAGATTGATATTTTTTGCGAGAATCGAGCGATCCGATCGCTCGATCAGCTGAGTGTTTTTTTTTGAGAATTTCTCATAGTGGAGGAATTCCCCTAATAATGTCATCAATGGGAGAAAAAAAAACCCACCGCCTCAAAACAATTGCGGGTTCTGAATCATCTGTACCAACACAATTGCGGGTTCTGAATCGCTGATTTTTGATGATGACTCAGAATTTTTTGCTTTTGATCGCGTTCGCCAATGATGGATCCATGGTCTGATCTGCGATGGGAACGTCAACGAAAAATTACGTACAAGATACAAGCGAAGATGTACAATTTCACCCTTTTTTAAAAAACGCGCGTTCACCACGAGTATTTGAATGTTAAAAGCGCGATCTTAGAGTCACAACTGTACATGGAGGGGATTCAAGATCATGTACAGTTTTTGTGAACAAGCGTGTGATTTAACACTGAATTCCACGTTGGTGAACGCATCGTGAACGTCTGTTGTACACGTACATGTACAAGTGATAGTATATCGGCAATTATTACCTACTAACATTGGCAGAGAGAATTAAATATCCACTGCGTTTCTTGTTTTGGGTCCCTCTATTTAACGAACACAAACGAACATAAACGAACAGAAGAGAAAATAATAGGAAATACAAGTTAAAAATGACTGAGGGTGCATATGCAGGTATATGTGGGTATATATTATTCGTTTGTAAAATTTTATTCACTTCTGATGAGTATTGTTGTATTTTCAGTCGCCGAGTCTCTTAGGTATCCTGTCGGCGACGCCAATGTTGTATTTTCAATCGCCGAATTCCTTTAGTTTTAGTCGGCGACGCCAATGTTGTATTTTCAGTCGCCGAGTCTCTTAAGTATCCTGTCGGCGACGCCAATGTTGTATTTTCAGTGTTGATTAACATTCAATGAATTTGGATGAAATTTAAAGGCGTTATCAATTAAGAAAGACATGGAAATCATGACAGTCTTACCGCACACAGCAGTAAATACCGCACATATCAGTAGAAAAGATTGCATACCGCACACAGCAGTATAGCAGACGGAATACCGCACACAGCAGTATTATAGATTCATACCGCACACAGCAGTATAACAGACGGAATACCACACACAGTAGAATTATATATAGCATACCGCACACAGCAGTATAACAAACAGAATACCGCACACAACAGTATTAAGAAACAGAGGTTGACACACAGTCGAAATAAACGTCCGAACGGTTTAACATCTAAAGTCACACTCAAATTGCTCCAAAACTAACACCTCAGTCACACTTAGAAACCAACCGAGCATTACTGCGAACACTGTTCACTGACTGGATCTTGGCAACTGATCTTCACTGAATCAGTTAACTCCAATTATACAACATTCCCCCCATGAATATTTACGGCTTGAATCCTGTCTGAACAGAGGCTTACATGTGAAAAGTACTGTGGGCCCTGAACTCAAAGGAAATTGACACGAATTTTTGCAATCCATCAGGAGGTAAAGCATCTCTTTACAAATGAAAATATTCAACGAAGCAAATAACCTCATCAAATATGTGATCTAAACTGATATACGTACAAAACGGCATGTTCATTGATCAAACAGTCGACAGATATCCCAAATTGTTGAACAATTCAGTTCAGGAACACAACAAATCGAGAAAAGACCCAGGCAGAATCAATAATGATTCATCGACTGTGCTACCGCCATACGGAATAGTTATAAGTCCGCATTCCATATTGTCCAGTTGTAGTTCCGTATTTGAATGTAACCGTTTTTGTCTCTTTCTCATGTTTTCTTTTGTTCTATTGTTTGTGTGTAACAGTCAGTCTTTTTCTTGAATTGTGATTGTCAAGTCATACTGATTAAGGGGTCGTCCAACCTAACTTTGGTCAATTTTTTGACATTTTTCCCAATGCCTCAGAAACAGATAAGAGAAGTAAGGAAAGGCAAATTATATATCAAAATAATGAGTAAAGTGCATAGAAAAGGTACATATAATTTTTTTCAGGAAAAAAAGTGAATTTTAGGATTTTGAACAAGATTAATTTGCAAATGGCATAAGTAACGAACCGGTAAAACCACAAAATAATCGGTAATTTGAATGCCTTGTCCTCAATATAATAATAACATACTACAGACTCGGAGAAAGCATTTTTTTTGACACACACTCTGGTGGGTTTTGACGTTTGAATGTAATAACACCAACACAAATTTTGGATGTTCCGGATGTGGCCATGTTTCGATGATGTTTTTCCGGTCATGTGATTACGATGTGGTTCTTGCAGAAATACTCAATTTGGGCAATCGTAAGAATGCAAGGACGTGATCACACCCTTTATTTGTTTGAGACAATGTATGGACGGATTTGCAAACAGGTGACAGCAAATACTTGAGTTGTTAATGTCATAACTGCAAAATATGGTTCGAAATTCCCTCTCGAGTTTACAGGCCGTCTGAACTTTTTTGTTGACGAAAAATCTGAATTATTGCGCACTAGAAAGACAACATGAACCACTTGTAAAAAAATAACCGAGTGTATAAAATCGGGACGATACACATAAAATAAGGCAATATTCATAACAAAGTAAGAAGAATGCTTCAGAAATCACTTTTTCACGAAGTATATTCCAAGTGACCTGGAACTATATTGAGCGTGTTGATTTCCCCCGATGTTGTGATGTTGTCAGTTACCATGGACTGTCTTGATGTCTGCAAAGGACCGATTGAAGATGGGTTGAAAATGATGCATTCGTGCTTTTAAATAAGGTGCGCTTGGACGATGCTGAGAATTTAGTTTTTTCTTGCAACCAACCATAGTAATACAAGCGTCGATCAGTGTCTTTTATGATCGTTTTACACTGACAAATGTGACAAATCTACTTCACCGGAAACCATCCCCCAATTTGCATATCACAATAAACATAACCGCTGTCACTGAGTTATCGAATGCACGGTCAATATTAGCTGCAATTGGCTTTTAAACAAATGAAATACACGAAATATTCGCAATTTCATCATTATTCATGCCGAGTTACTTTTTAACCAGACCACATGCGTTCAGTTTCGTTTGTCGGCATCAAACTGATATTGTTTGTGGTAATTAAATAGTACGAGAAGGCGAAGGAAGCCAAATATTTTCCATCATCTATTAATTAATTCAAATTGATAATTTCTTTTATTTTATTGAAATTATGAACTGATAAGGTGGGTGTGTTGCGATTATTATGCCCCAGACCTGGAAGTTGGAAAATCAAAGGTGCATCTAGGGCCGTGCAGTGGTGACCCCTGTCCTCTTAATCTTAGTCTTACCCATTCATCATTACATGTACCAACATTCTCCCTTGTATCTCAACCATTGCTACTCCAATTTGAAGGATATTTGGTGTTGTGATCGAGCATCATGGGGAAACAATGCCTGTGTAGCTGCTGTAGCATGTGTTTCTTCCCACATTTTTTCAGAGTTGTGGTACTTTTTCACTCTTTTAAAATTTTGTTTATAACTAGTTGATTTGTTACAATTTGTTGCAAAGTGCCTGCTAATACCCTCAATTGTATTGCTACAGAATTTTCTGGTGAAAATTTTGTTCCTATTACTTATTACTTATCAAGCAATAACCTAATAAATATTCTGTATAAAGCCACAGATCTGATGTTTGACACTTTTATCGGAGCTGTTTTGAAGGCTTATGGAACTTAAAATGTTGATTATGGCAGGACTTTTCCATTCACCCATTAATCGTTAAATTAAGTGTTATAGTTGGAAGTAAGAAGCATGAAAGGTCCAGAACTAAAAGTCTAAAAAGAATGTTTTGCAATGTAACATGATTTTTGCAGATACACTTATTTGGAGGGTTAGCTGTCTTATAGTGTTTGGAACATGTGTGGCCAGGATCTTTAAAAAGAAAAAAAGAGTTAAACGTTGAGAAAAATAGGCATATGCCTTGAGTGCCGGAGGTAGAGTCATACAAGGAAGCGAGCCCCCCCCCCCCTCCCCACTCCCCCCCCCCCCCCCGGAATTTTTTGTGTCAAATGGAGCTCACTTGTCACCTTTTGGGGATTGCTTTGTGTACTGCGTTCTTGAAAAAAATATGTGAGACCCTCTGGGTGTGCCCTTCTGATCTCAATATGTCAATAAGCCTCCTTGGGGAAAGTACATGCAATAATGGTTATGTAAGGTTGATTTGATGTGTTTTGAATAACAATGTACTTTTAAGTACATTAGATGGTTTATTGCAGTAACATGTTACAGTACGTAGAGAGTGGATTGTAACTAAATCACCCGTGGAGTGGAGTTATCACCCAAGCTATAACTTTCAAATTTTGTATATATCGACAAAAAACACAAGCAATGTTTCAGCCAATGGACCTCCGGGTTTAACCTGGAGGTCCATTTGCTGAAACGTTGCTGGTGCTGGTTATGCTTTGTAACACATTTGCAATTATTGCTCGCGTGGAATCTCCACTCTGCGGGTGAATTAGTGATAATACACTCTCCATGTACTGTACCCTTATTTCTTCTCCAACAGATATCATGAGTGTATTGGTGTCCAAGAGTTAAACAAAGCTATTATACTTATTGATAAACCAGACAAATTTAACAATTGAATCATTATCAAATTGGTGCATGGGATAAAAGGGGTTACAGTGCAAGGGGTTTGTAAATATATTTATGCAACTACAATGTATGACTTTGCAGTGCATTCTACATAGGAGAATATCATATTTTCTTTCCAAACCATTACAGTAACACATACATCTTTATATTGGGAGACACTCTTTTGTCCTTCCATATTTCTTCTGCTGGACTCCTTCATGTTGACCTTTGTTGAACTCCCCAAATCAAAACATAAACAAAAGAAAATGTCTGCCTTCAGTCAGTGGGCACTCCACTTATAACATTTGGTCTCAATCTTTATTACTTTCATGAATTAGGAAAAGATTTCTTCGAGTATGTACTTAAATGTTTATAGAATACAGCTGTTATTTTATTTTGAGGTATTTTATTGTTAAAAAATTGTTCTCTTACTTATGCCACAGCAGACTTTCAGGTGGTGCTATTTACACATGGCAGCAGTTCCATGGCAAATTTCAGTTTCCACATGTTCTATGTTTCATTCCAAGCATTTTGGTATATAATTTATTGGGGTTATTCATTTTGGGACTTTTTTAGACTTGAAAGAAAATTACATGAAATTTGACCAAAGTTAGGTTGGACGTCCCCTTAAACGTCTTAACTTAGAAGTTTGACATTTGTATTCATCAATCGGAACACAATATTTCCTAGTTGTGGCGTGGTGGCAGCGGTAATTATAATCTTATCCACGTATTTTACTACAAATTTCAAATATTCCCAAGCTCGGGATAAGTTTACCAGATTTACTATCTGTGTTTGACAACTTGATCAGTGTAAACAATGACTTGTCGTGCACCGAAACAGTGGTGTCTCACGAAGGATGAGACTGTGACTTCCTTTGAGAGTTGGAAATCGAATTTACAATATACTTTGAGTTTAGATAAAAATTTCGCACCCTTTCTCGTCGATGGTGCCACCTGGCAAAAGAAGGCAAAACAATTGCCAAACAGAGGATTCAAACCCGACGGCGATTCCGTTCCCGAGGGTCAAAGGTTAACTGCAGAACAAAAAGTTACAATGTTGGAATTAATGCTGGGCCAAATTGCAAACTTTTGTCCAATAATTTCTCGTAACACTATTGTTAAAAATTCAACTTCACTTGAATGTGTGTGGCAAGCTATCCGCCAGCATTTTGGCTTTCAATCAACTGGCAGTCACTTTTTAGACTTTTCTACAATTAAACGCCTACCCGATGAACGACCAGAAGATTTATACCAAAGACTCTGTGCCTTTATCGATGACAGTTTGCTAAAACGTGATGGTGGTATTTCACATCACGGCGAACCTATCCGTGATGACGAAGAACTTACTCCCACTTTAGAAAATTTACTTATTCTTATCTGGCTACAGCTTTTGCACCCCGAATTGCCGAAGTTGGTTAAACAGCGATATGGTACTGAACTCAGATCACGAACATTAGCATCAATAAAACCAGAAATTTCCATGGCTTTAGATTCCTTACTTGAAGAAGTTTTTGTATCTGAAGAAGCCAAGGTTTTACGAAGTTTTTCCATCAAACAAAAACAGCCACTTCACGATTCAGCCCGTATGTTTATCTCGAACTCAAATTTTACTTCCAAATGTTGTCCATTATGTCAACAGGCTGGGCGGAAAGACTTTCGTCACTATCTCAGTAGGTGTGTTCACCTCCCCGCCAAAGATAAACAGTTTATGACCCGTGCTCGTCGAGTTTTGACTCCCGAACAGGAGTTTGGGGAAGATGATCTCAATTGTTTTACTGACACTTCTCCTATTAATTCAACAGCATTAGTAACCACAGAAGTTCAAAGTACTTCGCGCCGTGTTCAAGTACGAAAATCACCATATATAACTGTGTTTTATGGTTCACACAGTCTTACTTTAACTCTTGATTCTGGTGCAGAAACCAGTATGATAAAAGCCTCCATAGCACATCAACTTGGTCTCAAAATTTCTAAATCTTCTCAGTCTGCTGTACAAGCTGATGGAAACAGCCCTTTAAAAGTTATTGGTGAGACAACATTACAGGTTTCTCGTGACAAAACCATTTCATTCTTGAAGCGTTAATTGTTGATCACCTTGATGTTGATATAATTGCAGGTGTTCCATTTCTAAACACCAATGACATAACTATTAGACCGGCATACAATCAAGTTATTCTTTCAAACGGAACTATTTACGAATATGGCAATTCTGTGTCTCATCATTGTGGTCCACTTTCTGTCCGACGAACTCACACATTTGTGGTCAGAGGACCATCCGTTACTACCAGTGTTTGGCCCGGTGAGTTTCTTGAACTTCAACTTCCTGAGGAAATTGAACCCGATTCTACCGTAGCAATTGAACCTAGACCTGATCTTTATACGTCATCCTCTGTCACTGACTTATGGCCTACCCCAGGAATTTTTCAATGCGTGGGAAGATCTGTTCGTTTAATTAACAGTACTCGACACATGCAAACAGTTAGGAAACACGATCACGTGTGTCAAGTTCTTCGCGTAATAGCTCCAGAAGTTAGTATCAGTGATCCCGTTAAATGTGGAATTGCCCACACACGTACAATGGTGACCCCCTCACAAAACAAGTTTTCCGACTCTGTCAGACTTGACCCTCAGAACATCATGCCCCCTCACATTAAAGATGCATTTAGGGCTGTATTATCTGATTATGATGATGTTTTTGATCCCCAGTTTAAAGGTTACAATGGAGCAGAAGGGCCGTTTGAAGCAGTAGTGAATATGGGTCCCGTACAACCTCCACAACGTAAGGGACACATTCCACAATACTCTAGAGATAAACTTGTACAACTTCAACAAAAGTTTGATGAACTAGAAGAACTCGGGGTATTCCGTCGCCCCGAGGATGTCGGTGTTGTTGTTGAATACTTAAATCCGTCCTTTCTTGTTAAGAAACCGTCCGGCGATTATAGGTTAGTAACAGCATTTGCTGACGTTGGCCGATATGCAAAACCATCTCCTTCATTAATGCCCGATGTAGATAGCATTTTAAGATTGATAGGTCAGTGGAAATTCATAATTCACTCTGACCTCACTAGTGCATTTTACCAAATACCCCTGTCAAAAGGTTCTGCTAAATATTGTGGTGTCGTTACTCCCTTCCGCGGTGTTAGGGTGTATATGCGCTCAGCTATGGGTATGCCAGGCTCTGAGACTGCATTGGAAGAACTTTTGTCTCGCGTTCTTGGAGATTTGCTTACCGAGGGTTGTATTGTAAAATTAGCGGATGACTTATACTGTGGAGGCCAAACTTTATCCGAGCTATTAGAAAATTGGAAACGGGTACTACAAGCCTTTCAAAACTGTGGATTACGCTTGTCTGCGTCAAAAACCACAATTGCCCCACAAGATACAACTCTCTTGGGGTGGCAGTGGTCTAATGGTTCTTTGACGACAAGTGCCCACAGAATTAGTTCTCTAGCATCTTGCCCACTTCCTGAAACTATCAAAGGCTTGAAATCTTTTATTGGAGCTTACAAATTTCTATCACGTGTAATTCCTGGCTGCTCTCAAGTTTTGTCTCCCCTCGACATTATTACAAACGGTTGTAATTCTCAGGACAAAATTGTTTGGTCAGATGATAAGCGTGCTGCCTTTCTTTCGGCGCAGCGACATTTGTTGTCTAACCAATCAATTGTACTTCCACATCCCCAGGATGTTTTGTGGATTGTTACAGATGGTTCTATAAAAAAGAGTGGAATTGGTGCCACACTTTATGTCCTCCGAGACAACAAACTCAAAGTTGCGGGATTTTTCAGTGCTAAGTTAAAGAAACCACAAGTAGCATGGTTACCATGCGAAATTGAGGCACTGAGTATTGCTTCAAGCATTAAACATTTTGCCCCATACGTCATACAATCTGTCCACCCAACTTGTTTACTTACTGATAGTAAACCTTGTGTTCAGGCCTTTGAGAAGTTATGTCGTGGGGAATTCTCAGCAAGCCCACGCGTTTCTACATTTCTTGCTGTAGTTAGTAGATACCAAATTTCAATTCGCCATCTTCCTGGCGCTTCAAACCTGATATCCGATTTCTCTAGCCGTAACGCTCCAGATTGCTTATATGCCAACTGCCGCGTTTGTCAGTTTGTACTCGATACGTCAGAGTCAGTTGTTCGCCAATTATCTGTTCAAGATATCCTGTCAGGTCATTCTCGATTACCTTTCACAAATCGTTCCGCTTGGCTTCAAGTCCAATCTGAATGCCCGGATTTGCGTAGAACTCACGCTCATTTGATCCAAGGAACGCGTCCTTCAAAAAAAGCTACTAATATACACGACGTCAAACGGTACCTTAATGTAGTGACAGTAGCGAAAGACGGTCTTCTTATAGTAAAGCATAAAGAAGCCCTAAGTCTTGATCGTGAACGCATTGTTGTACCGAGAAATGTCTTAGATGCCCTTTTGACAGCTATTCATATTAAATTGAGTCACCCCTCTGCCAATCAAATGAAAATGTTGATCCATCGTTATTTTTTTGCACTTGATTTGGACCATTATATCGATAATCTCACAGCTACATGCCACATCTGCGCCTCATTGGGTTCAGTCCCGAGACGTGCTATCGAACAGTCTACTACTGGCCCCGTTGATGCAATTGGCACAAACTTTGCTGCCGACGTTATGAAACGCAACCGTCAAATTTGCATTGTTCTTCGCGAATGCGTTACGTCCTATACAAATGCCATGTTGATTAATGACGAACGTGCACTCACTCTTCGTAATGCCTTACTTCAGATGATCCTCAAAATGAAACCTTGTGCTCTCGGGTCATCGACTATTATACGTACCGACTGTGCTTCCAGTTTTAAAAGCTTACAAAACGACCCCCTTCTCAAGTCTTATAATATTTCAATTGAATTGGGAAGGGTGAAAAACATAAACAAGAATCCTATGGCTGAGCGAGCCATACAGGAGCTTGAATCGGAAATAGTCAGAAGTCACCAAGTTTCAGATCCACTGAGTGACGTAACATTAGCGGCCGCAGTCGCTGTTTTAAATTCTAGAATTCGATCTCATAGCTTATCTTCGTATGAAATGTGGACCCAGCGGGATCAATTCTCTTTCGAACAATTACCTGTATGTGATAGAGAATTAATTTTGACACAGCATAATAACCGTCTTTCGAATCACCCTTCAAGTGCCAAGTCAAAAGCACCTCTAGCGAGTTGTCCATCTGATTCTAGCTTATGTGTTAGGGATTTGGTCTATTTGTATACCGATCGTTCCAAACACCACGCTCGAGATCGTTATCTTGTTACCCACGTCGATGGTCAATGGTGTTCTCTCAAGAAGTTCTCAGGCTCTCAGTTGGGTAACATTACGTACTCTGTCAAAAAATCCGAATGTTACAAGGTTCCATCTGCACCAACCATTTTGTTCCCTCAATCGGATTCTCTACACTCTCGTGATTCAGTCAGTGATAACGAGCATGATTTTTGTACAAGTTGTCCTCAAGAATTACTTCTATCACCTCATGAGATCTTAACTGGTACTGAGCATAACAGTGGTCAGCCTATTTGTAACAGTGACTCAGTTTCAAACATTGAAAGTTGTGAACCTCATAGTAATTCACCCAGGCCAGTCGTACCGCAAGCCGAAAGCGACCCAACTCCACTACGAAAATCCAACAGAGAATCCAAAGTACCCACTTACCTCAAAGACTATATTTTGAACTAATGAATTGAAATTTAACCCATATTTTACATTGTTTTTTCTCACGGTCATAATAACATTTCTTTTAAAGGAAAGAAAAGAGGTTGCGCCATACGGAATAGTTATAAGTCCGCATTCCATATTGTCCAGTTGTAGTTCCGTATTTGAATGTAACCGTTTTTGTCTCTTTCTCATGTTTTCTTTTGTTCTATTGTTTGTGTGTAACAGTCAGTCTTTTTCTTGAATTGTGATTGTCAAGTCATACTGATTAAACGTCTTAACTTAGAAGTTTGACATTTGTATTCATCAATCGGAACACAATATTTCCTAGTTGTGGCGTACGATTAATTAAGAGTTGACACGAAGAACAGAAGTTTTGTTAAAAGTAAGTGCTTGAAGTGAGGCCGCATTCAAGAAGTGAAAGGCAGTGTAAAATGGAACTAGTTATCCATGTGTCTTGCAGAAGTGCGAATTAACAATTTGCTGAGTTTTTGCAAACAAGTGAACATTGTTGCAGAAAACTACAATGCAGTTGTAGAAACTACAATGCAATTGTAGAATCATGTGAAGAACCATAAAATATGTTCTACGAGCAGCTCAACAATGAAGCGAATTACCTCACTGTTGAACTCATAAATTCACAGAAAAGACAATAATTTATTTAAAAACATAATTACACGTAATCAATGAAGCAAATAACTTCATCAATTATCATTATGTTCTCTTGTTTTCTTTTGGCTGTTATTTTTTACAGCCGATTCCACACATTATTCCTTTTAAAAATATAAGTGCAGTTTCAAGTTTACTTCAGTTAGCATCAGGATGCCCAAGTTCACCCCAAGAAGATGGAGTGATGTATCAGGAGATATTCTGGTATGATTAAAGTAATCATTGCCCCTCCGTCCATTGATCCGGTGTTGCTATTTGGTGCTGGCTTCTGTTTGTGAATACCGGAGTAACTGCACTATGTGGCCACAAACCTGTAGTTTACTCAGAAGGCAGCTCAACACTATCACAACCATTATTGTAAATAACCCAAACATTACTGGGTTTCCTCAAGTCTTCAGTTTCGCATACTAGTACACTTTCATGGAATATTTCATCATCTATAACAGATGCAGTAAATGACCGCATGTCTGGTAAAGGTGAAATGTGTTGAAGTTGCTGGCGTTTTGGTAACTTATTTTTACTGACATAATTATTGCATTCTCCCCTAAACCAAATGCAGCAAATGGCCGCATAAATGTTGTAGGTGAGATGCTTTGAACATTCTCGTGCTCAGTTTCATGTACCGAATAATTTGCTGGAATTGGCAGCATAGAATCTATAGGTGAATGTGATACATGCGAAACTGAAGAATAATCTAGTTCAGGCTTTTGCTGTGAAGGTTTAACATAACTTGGCCGAGTCGACATGGTTGAGTAGAATTGTGTTGGCACAGACAGTGGTAATTCGGAGCTGGTAACTGTATGCTTGGTAGTATTTGTGTATGGTGCAGAACTGAATATAGCTTCAGCATCCTTTTGTGTCATCATGAGATTGGCCAATTTCTCATCAGCGTCTGTAAGTTGTGCTTGCAACAGTTTTATTTCCTCGTAAATTTTCTTTGTCCGACTGGACAAGCTATCATCGACATTGGGATGTTTACTTGAATCGGCTTCGTCCAGTTGTTGTCAAGCTATTCCTCTGTTTCCGTGTTCTCCCTCGTTGAAATGAGGAGGCATCCGTACTTCAATGCACTATTTTCTCTCAGTGGCCAAATCGATTACACCATTCTTCCACCCCTCCATGTTTGAGTGTCTGGCTAAAATGTCTCAGATTCATATATATCTTGTGACATGCAAAAATCACCAACAGCAGTTTGCTTAAAAATAGAGAGATTAGTTACAATTTTAAAAACTAGTACAAAATATTTAAAAAATCAACAGATAGAAAAATGATATTACCCATGAAAGCAATTAACCTTCAAATAGGGTGCTAAATATGAACAGATTTTTTATTGTGGTGAATGAAAGCTAATAACCTTCAAATCACAACTCTATGAATGGACATTTTCATAAAATGTTAACCAAAGGAAAAAAAATTAATAAAACTAGAGGAATGATTTTCAATCGCCGAATTTCTTTAGTTTTAGTCGGCGACGCCAATGTTGTATTTTCAGTCGCCGAGTCTCTTAAGTATCCTGTCGGCGACGCCAATGTTGTATTTTCAGTGTTGATTAACATTCAATGAATTTGGATGAAATTTAAGGGCGTTATCAATTAAGGAAGACATGGAAATCATAACAGTCTTACCGCACACAGTAGTAAATACCGCACATATCAGTATAAAAGATAGCATACCACACACAGCAGTATAGCAGACGGAATACCGCACACAGCAGTATTATAGATGCCATACCGCACACAGCAGTATAACAGACGGAATACCGCACACAGCAGTATTATAGATGTCATACCGCACACAACAGTATAACAGACGGAATACCGCACACAGCAGTATTATAGATAGCATACCGCACACAGCAGTATAACAAACAGAATACCGCACACAGCAGTATTAAGAAACAGAGGTTGACACATAGTCGAAATAAACGTCCGAACAGTTTAACATCCAAAGTCACACTCAAATTGCTCCAAAACTAACACCTCAGTCACACTTAGAAACCAACCGTGCATTACTGTGAACACTGTTCACTGACTGGATCTTAGCAACTGATCTTCACTGAATCAGTTAACCCCAATTATACAACAGTATTTTGATGATTAATAAGGTTTATAAAATGTACGACGGCGCGAAATTCTTGTGTTCGTTAAGTAGTAGCCTGCTTGAAGCTGTCGACAAGATGCGACAAAGGTGTGAAATCAATTAGCTGTCTATCTGAGGAAGAATGTCGCTGAGGAAAACAGCGAAATTTAGGTTTAAGAGGATGGCAAGCGCCTATTTTAATCGTGTGTAAAATTGTATCCACGTCTGATGAGTATTTTAGTGATAAATAAAGATTATAGCCATTATTTGGATTGACAAACATGCATCAAACTCTCGCTTTGGATTCCGAGGACGCATCACGGCGAGTCGGGGACAAACCGTGATCTACCCTTAGAAAGCGGAGCAAGACTCGGATACATGTAGCATATTGTACACCCACATAATGATAATAATCTAAAGATCTTAAAATATCTTGGGGATAAGTCATTAAAGTCCAGTTTAAGCTTTCCTGAACACTTTCCCCGAACAAGCTCACCCTCCACCAACGCGGGCTCCAACTAACGAGAGAGGACAACCAGGCGCGTAACCAGGAAAAAGTTTCCAGGTGAGGGGGGGGTGGATAACTGGCGGGGTGGGGGTTATAGCCATCAGATGCGCGAAAGGCGGGGGGTGGGAGGTCTGGGGGTCCATTTTGGAAAAAACAACAACTCTGAATCCGACTAACTTGACTCTGTTAAGTCTGCCGGTGGGGGGGGGGGGGGTAAAATTTATTACTAAAAAAAACCTCTAAATCCGCCTGACTTGACTCTGTTAAGTCTGCCGGTCCCAAGCGCGGGCAAAGGATGAGGGGAGTTTAACATTTATCTAGTTCAATACTATTAGCCTTCGCCTGTGCTCCGAATTTATTATTTTTTTATTTTTTAATATGTCGCACCGGTTCGACATATTAAAAAAATAATAATAATAAATTCGGAGCACAGGCGAAGGCTATAATTGGGCTAACATTAATTATCGCGAAGCGGTTAGGCCTCCTGTATCACGGAACGCGTTTCCAGGAAAGAACCGGGGGTGGATGGGGCTCGTTGGTGAGAGTCTGTGGGTGGAGGTGTCCCGGGATTTGTCGTTGCCACAGGGGGCAGGTGCCCCCTCCCCAAAATGTAGCTGTACCCCCTTCCAAATGTTTCCCGCCAGTAGTTAGACTTAGATTTTAAAATTTTCCTGGGAAAGTTTCCCCATACCCCCCCCCCCCCCCCCAAAAAAAAAAATCCTGGGGAAGGACCACCAGACCCCCCCCCCCCCCACCCACCGCCTTTCGCGCAACTGATGGCTATAAACCCCCCACCCCCGCCAGTTATCGCCCCCCCCCCCCCCCGGAAACTTTTTCCTTATCAGCTTCTCTTTGAATTATACCGGATGATCTTTGCGTTGTTGTCTGTTTATTTACCAATTCGTTCTTTATCTTTCAGCCTGGCACCGACGTATCAATTGTCTGGGGGCGACCTGCATTTCTATAAACTTGTTCCAGCCCTCATGAAGGAAGCAGAAGCAGTCAATCTGAGAGTCTCGGCAGCCGACTTAGAGACTGACACCCTTGTGAGATACACTTTGCAAGCAAAGAAAATCCAAGAGTACTGGGATGACTAGATGGCCAATCCCCCAAGAATGTCCACCACCAACTTCTTGAAGAAATGTGGAGCGCTATACGCAACAAAGAGGCGCGTACCGAATCCTAGAAGCCAGAGTACCACAGAAACTCAGTTAATTATTGTTCATTCATTTCATGTTCAAACATATTATTGTATTGTTATTTGGTTATTTTTTGTTGATGTATTTTTGGTTTTTATTAGATGTTAATTAATTAAATCATCAATTTTAAAGTTGTTGTTGTTTATTATATCACCCATAGACCTCAATATCCCGGCGCGTATTTATTATTATGATCTGAGTTATTCACGTATTATTATTTACAATACAATCATAATTCAAAAATTGGGGCGGGTTGTCCTGGGGCGGGTTATCCCACCTGGCTTGGGGCGGGTTGTCCCGTTCCCTTCGTTAAATAGTAGGACCGCTCAGTAACTATCACGCGCATATATGTCATTAAAGTGGCTTAGAACTCCATTCAAGCCAATCCATTCAATCATTACGTGTACAGTAGCCATATAATATCCCACTTATTGATGCTAAATTTAGATTAGTGCTGTCTATTTATAGAGGAACTATTTATGAGTGGGCGTGTACGATTAATTACTTACCTCCATTGACAACAGAGCTACAATAACAAGAACACTGGCTTTGATATATTTTATTTCATTCAAGTGTTTCAACTTTTAACAAGCGATAAACTATAGAAACACAAGACACTGCATATAGATATTTACATAAATAAGTTTATTTTTGCACATAGATATATACATAAAAGAGTTGTCTTTTTTAATCTTTTAATTTCATTTGGTTTCTTTATAACTAACATTATAGTACGTTCAACGTGGATTGAAACAAAAATGCCGCCGCGGTGTGTTCTCCGCCGTGGAGTTCCAGTGACCCGCGAGTGTTTGATCAGTGAAAGACAGTTTTCAAAACACTGTGACCCACCGTAGTCACGAGCTTTAACGATTAGTTTAATTGCTTTTGCATGTCAGTTTTTCTGCTGATTAATAAATACTGTCTTGTGACGTCAACTGGCAAGACAACTGCGTTTGTTACCGGTTGTACTAAATACAGCAAGTCCCTAATAAGTCCCGAAGTCCCGAAGTCCCTAAGTCCCCTCGGATACAAAATACAGCAAGTCCCCCAAACACACCGCTTTTTTCAAATTTAAAAGCAGCAAATGCTTGACAATCTTTTGTTGTTTTCAACAGCAGTTCCGGCGATCTCCGAGTCGCGTGTGTGTAAAATAAAAGTACAACTTTTAAAAGAGATGCTTTTGAAATGCTATCTGAAAATGTTTTTTTGATACTTACTTGTTTTATTTTTTATTTTATTTTATTTTTTTTTTGTTTGTTTGTTTATTCTATCATGTTTAAAGAAGGTCCGCCGGCTTGAGCACTCTAATATTTTACCTGTTCAAAACAAGCTAGTGCTTAAGTTCTCTCCGGCTTTCGTCCACAATTAAATCTCTCTGCTCCGACCCTGGCTGCTAAAAGTGCAGAGAAATAAATAAATAAATAAATAAATAAATAAATAAATAAATAAATAAATAAATAGTTTAAGCAAAACTAGTCGACGCAAGTCGTAACGGGTAAAACAAACGCAAACACCGAATAGCAAGTTTGCTTTAATTTCATCATGTTTTGTGAATTAAATCTGGAAAATAATTTACGAAAATCATCATTGAGAAGGGGGACTGGACTCTTCGCCGGAAAGACAGTTCGCCGAAAGACAGTTCGCCGAAACTTCGGACAGTTCGCCGGAATTTTCGAGACAATTCGCCGGAATTTTAGACACTTCGCCGGAAGTTTGGACAATTCGCCGAAAGTTTGGACAGTTCGCCGGAACTTTTAAGACTATTCGCCTGGATTTTGGACATTTCGCCGGAATATTGGACACTTCGCCGAAGTTTGGACAGTTCGTCGAAAGTTTGGACAATTCGCCGAAATGTGCCAGACAGTTCGCCGAAATGTGCCAGACAATCGCCAAGGTGTCTCAAGCAGTTCGTGAAATCTTCAAAAGAGCCTGCTATTTATTTATTTATTGGTGCACTAACTCTTCCAAATATGATAGGTGAGCTATTCAAATTATGAATAAGCGAAGCTCTTCTATAAAACAGCCAAACGCTCGCTTACGCAATCAAGCTCGTCGACAAAGCAGCCAAGCTCCTCGATAAAGCAGCCAATAGTCAAATAAATAACCCTTAAATAAGGGTGCTGACATCCGATACAGCCTAATCTGTTCTTAATGGCAATAAAGGGTTATATAATCCCAATGAGTGGAAATCCACCCACATGATTTTTCAGCACAAATTAAGTGCAAATAAAGGGCACGAACTGACAAATAATAGCATACATTGCGCACTTGCTCTCAATCTATCGACAATATCCTTTGAAATGCCGACAATTAATTGCTCAGGCAATGTACTCAGCCTAATAGTTGGAAAGCACATTACCTCCAACAATACAGCACACACATGCTGATGAGCCTTTTGGTACGGCCATATTTAATACTGCGCGCCGACACTGATACGGCCCTACACGCTAAAAATAGGACCAGATCATTTTACTGGAAACACTGACGGCCTCGGCGTCGTATCATGGAAAGCACATGCATTCAACAATATAGCATGCAATTATAGATGAGCCTTACAGCGAGGTCTAGGGGTGAATGGAGGAAACGGGTAGCTAAGCCATCCGCCTTCGGTCCTCCACCAGTGCCATCGACCATCACGCATACCAAATACTGATACGATCTCACAAATATACCTATGCTCAGCCTACAGCTGATGGAGCGCAATCCATTTTCATAAGCAGTGAAAAGTTACATAACTCCAAGGGGTGGAAGTCCACCCATATGAGTGTCCAAAACATGGACCACGGTCTATAACAATTCTCTGCCCATATACTCAGCGTGCAGAGATCCGTGACCGCATACTCTAAGAGTATTGGAGGGGTACCACCCTCCCCACATACACTCTATGTCGGACCCACCGAATGTCTCTCACTAAACGTGCAGTGGTAAACATGCAGCCACAAGACTAGCTCTTGAGACATCCTAACTCTCTCTTCGCAAAAAGTCATGTACCGGACTCCCACAACTGCCTGTAAGCATGCCTTTGTTTCTGCCTCCCCCGTTTCAATCATTTCAATATAGAATTCCATCCTCAGTGGACCGGTTTTAACCTGTTAAACGGATTTTAAAAAATGGGTATGTCATATTTACAATTTTAAAATCTTTTCGGCGAACAGTCCAATTTTAAAAATTTAAGTTCCGGCGAAATGTCTTTTCCGGCGAACTGTCTTTCCGGTGAAAAGTCCAGTATTCCAAAGCATGTGGGAGACGTCGAGGGCCCTAAAGAATAAACTTTTATCCGCGTAATTAGTGTATTCATATGGATAATTTTGTGAGTAATTTGTTTGAATTTGTTTGATATTATATTTCTTCGTACATGTAAATAAATGATCTTTTCAGTGAATTATTGTTGATCACCCTTTGGCGTTGTAAGCCACAGGCACCTTCAGGAATCCTAAGAGTCCCAAGCGGATAGGGCATTGATAAGGTGGCAAGGTTTATGTTAGAATCGGGGGTTCAGACGACAGTCACTGGCAGTCGACTGAGCACCGATACGAACATAAATTTTCCTCCATCAATTTTAACCCGTAATCCTGCGACAGGGGGGGGGGGGGGGGGGGGGGAGATATTTGCATACCGAAACAAATATCCTTCATCCAATTCTGAAAGGGTTTGTACATACTTTTATACTCTTTGCATTTGCAGATTTTTCAACGTTCCTCTACATTGTTGTTATTTGTATTATCAATTGAAATATTTAAGCCTGTGTGTATGTAAAACTACGTGGGTGAATTTAAGGGAGATACCGAATTAAAATATCTGCGAATGTGCCATTCTAAGAGAGAGTACACTTCGGTGGGAAAGAGATAGAGAGAGACAGATATACGTGATGGGTGGGGGTGGGGGAGAAAGTAAGAAAAAGTGAAAGAAAATTAGTACACGAAAGTATAAGCAAGTAGTGCATGTGGGCGTATGTCTGCATATTACTCTGTGTGTGTGTGTGGGGGGGGGGGGGGGGTCCGCAAGGGTGTGTGTGTGTGTTGGTGTGCGTGCATCTGTTTTGGTTTTTCGGGTTTGGGTAAAAAAAGACCTACCTCTGATGAAAATGTGTCTCATAAGCCTCCATAGGCTGGATTTCATATAAATATTTTGTAAATACGCTATGTATATTATGTTTGTGTATTGAAATTGAAATGTGACACTTAAATAAAATATTCTACTACTACTACTACATTAAAGTAGTCGGGATTGAAGTGATTAATTAATTATAGTAGATTAAACTACCACTTGCACAAGGTGTGAAATAACATTTGAGTGGCGCGACAAAGCACAGAGCTGTCCTTCAAACCAACATCTGTTTTAACACCTCTGCACATGATAAGCTTGAGAAAAAATAAGAGACAAATCAACATTTTCAATTACTTTTTATTAATTCAGCAATCATAAAATCAATAGAAAATAATATTTTTTATTTTTTTTTCAATAATGACATGCCGATCGACAAGCCAGACCACCACACATCATAACCCTAGCTCAAACATGCCCCGAAATTTCGTATTATAATTTTTTGGTTTTGTCGCCCCACACGTGTCTTGAAACCCCCAAAATTAAATAAGTCTTTCAGATAGGAGATTTTAATTCCTCTATCGGAGATTTTCTGGCGCAGCCCGCACATCAAAAATTGCAGTGTCTTGGCAGTGTAAGATTCAGTCATCCATATACCACTCCTAAATGGTGAAGTAAATAGTCCCTCCCCCGCCCCCCCCCCCCATCCCCGAAACGAGGCAATTGGACCCCAGACTCCCATAAACCCACACGCACAAATAGGCCTATATCATTGATTGCTTGCCCATCTGCCACCCCCCCCCCCCGCCCGCCCCCCCACATCTTGGCCAGTTTTCCTGACCTTAAATACCAACAAATAAATAAATAAAATCGTAAATCGGAACCCCCCCCCCCCCCCCCCACAACCCACAATTTATTCAAAATTCAGTACCGGTAACATGATTCTTCTCCGTCAATAGATACAGTTAGGTAAAAGACCGTCGGGGAAATATCCAGATATTGTGCTGGTCAAGTTGTAATAATTTCAACTCACATCCATGATTTCAGTACCCGTGGTATAATATTTATTTTTTCGTAATTCCTCGAGTTCTGAATCGATTTTGATGAACAACATTCGAAATCGCAATAGCTTTTAATAACTTTTTTTCAAATATTCAACTATCTTTTTAATATTTCAAGTAAAAGTAAAAGTAATTTTTCACTGACTGTGAAATAATTTGATCTAATTAAGAGCCGGTGACTGAGAGATCAAAAGATAAGCCGACGTCAGTCGAACATCCCATCACACGGTTTGACATATTCATGCGAGATTAAAAACACGATTCAAACTCCATATTTTGATCGTTTTTTCTGCCATATTAATGCTTTTTATTATCAAAAACACGTATGGAGCATACGTATTCCATTTATAGTTAAGTGCAATACCTAATAATCACTAAACAACAATGAATTGAAACTATTTTTGGTGGAAGAATAAACCTGATTACCGCACTTGCAAAAAAAAAAACGCAAGTTAATTATAGACAAATTGAAGTCACGTGGTGGGGTTGCCCCACCTCGTAGTGCAATTAGTAGGGTCTCAATTTCTGTGTTCATATGGGCAGGGTACATGACATGATGGTGTTGTTAGCAGGCGCTGTTTTTAATAAAAGGAAGTGAACACATTAATAATTAATAATAATCTGGGATGTCTATTTCCTAAACTTGCGGTAATCTAAAATATATTCACCTCAAGGTTTGTACATTTTCTATTTTTTGGTTTAGTACAATTGTTGAACATTTAAGGGGCTATATAAGTTATGGAATTTTGTTTATTTTGAAATTCTCACCTCTCACATTCCTTAAATTCAGATTAAATATACACAAATTATACATCAAAATGAAGGTTGGGAGGTATGGAACACGAAATATATGGAATCAATTCATAGAGTTGACAGCAGGCACCACTGGTTCCTGGAAGTCTGCTATCGCTTCTGTACCAGAACTGATAATAAAACTGGAGAAACAGAATTTACTGCATCCAGTAAATTCAAGTCTGTGTGAAAAGGGTTAAAGTATCAGGAATAAACTCTACAGAAAGAGAATTTATGGAGGCTTATCTTCTGGTGTAAAATATTTTTCAACAAATCAGAAATGGGTTTTCGTTAACAGTATTTACAGATATTCATACAGGAATCAGAACAATTTTATAAGAAACCAGAAAAGGCATATATGTGACCAGCATTCAAAAGGTTCGATACACGAATCAGAAATGGACAATTTTGGCTTTGCCCACTAATTTGAGTGATGAAATACATTCATAAACTTTAGAAATACATTAATGTGTAAATGCATTTCCCAGTCTTTCTGAATAATATGCACTTGATGACCTCATTCAGGTGGACCGTATATTAAATCTCCAGCACTTTTTAACTCAGTCGGTGTAGTCCCATGTCTACATCTACACTGAAGAATCAGCGCAACCCACTTTGAAAGGGAACGGGTCAACTCGCCCTCGGGTCAACTCGCCCCCCGGGTCATGTCGCCCTCGGGTCAAGTCACCCCGGGTCAAGTCGTCCCGGGTCAACTCGCCCCGGGTCAAGCCGCCCCCAGTTAAAAAAAACGTAACTCTAGTTATATCAACATTTTTTTTTTTTTTAATACTATAATCTATTATTTACAACAATATTATGAAGTCCAGCCAGACCAGCATTTTTTATTTCAATAATATATATTTTATTATTTTACAATATAAATTACAATTTAAAGTTGGTTACAGCACTCGTACAAAACACGTAAAGACACATTTATACTAATTAAACATGAAAATGTATTGAAATCGCCGAGAAATATATGACGAACTATGGGGAAGTAAAACCTATTTCCTTTTCGCCGAGGAATGGGGAAATGTTTTTCCGAAGTTCGAGAAAATGTATTGAAATCACAAATGATTTTCGCCGAGGAATATCATGGGGAAACGTAGGTTCCGATTTTAATACATTTTTTTTGAACTCAGGAAAAGACAAATGAAAGGCAAGATGCATTTCGAGGGATATTTGACGTAGGTTCAGATTTTAATACAAAACTCAACTCAGTGGTGCCCTTCCTGGCATCCATATACTCTTGGAAACCAATGCCCGTGTCACATTTGCGGTGCTGCCATCTCTCACATATATCACAAGATATTGCATGTTGGCCCTCCCTCCCCCCCCCCCCCCCCCCCCCCCACCTAATGCTCAAGTTATACTTGATGCAAAGATACATGATGATCCGAGTGTTTGAATGAATGAAAGGTTTTAGCGCGCCAAAGGCGCGCAGGGACGATGTGGGATTTACAAATCCCTTACAACCCGGTTAACCTTATTTTATTTCACTTGGATCACACAGGCCTAGCTTTCCTATTGCCTCAAATGGAGTCTGAGGGGGATATGCACGCGGTTAGAATTCCCGGCAGTTTACGTTGGAGTGTTAGATTGTCAACACTCAATCCCTCAACGCCATTAAAACTATTAGAGATTGGGCTCTATTCGTTTCCAGCTAGGTGATGGTAGAGGTTTGAGTCCCACCATGGTGGCGAGCCAGAATGTAATGTTGTGCGATGGCAAATTTAAGGGAAGAAGAGAAAAGAAAACCAAACAGCAACGCCGGTTTGGTAGCGGCCCCGGTATATGATAAAAGTGATGCCTAATCAACACTTTTGAAAACATGATGATGAAAGGCAATCAGCCACACAATCAATCTCAAATAAACACCAACTGGTATGTGATTACTGTAAAAACAAACATCTTGACTGTTAACAAAAAAAGAATTCATCAAAGATGTTTTTGAAGAACCGCTATTCAGTTTGAGTAATTCGTGTCAACTCGGTCCCTGTATATTTGTTTTTTATTCAATCATTGTATCGTCTGCCTTCAGGATGTTAGTATGTTGTGTTTATGTGCTCCCTGTTATTCCATGGGTTTTCTATGAAAGGATTTACGTTTTTGATTCTTGGATTTTCTAAAAGGATGATTAAAAATTTTGAAGGTAAGTACTTCAGTTATTATTTTTCAGTTTTTCTCGGCAATTTAACCAAAAAAAATTACCCCTCCCCCCAATATTTAAAAAAAAATTACCCACCCCCACTCCCCAAAAAAATTTTCCCGGGTCAACTCACCCCTCGAATGTGGGTCAACTCGGGGGCGAGTTGACCCGGGAAAACTGGTGGGGGCGAGTTGACCCGAGGGCGAGTTGACCTGGAACCCTTTGAAATAATGGCTCCACCAACTTCAGATCTGTCATCTGTCATTCAGATGGAACGGGTGAAAAAAACATAGATGAGTGCAAACTGGTTATTGTTAACCTGCATGCCAAAATGCATCAAGATAGGACGATCCGTATTTGAGTTGTCGCGCTGACAAAGGGTGCATAGACTCTATGTCAGAGATATTGTCATAAAAACCTTAAAAACCCCAAGAGCTCATTTGAAGGCCTGCTCATAAAAGAGCATCTAGTGACATAAACAAGGCATACATAAAACTAGAACTTCTCTAATAAATTAATTTTAAACAGTCATAGCACTAACACAGTTAACAGTACAGTCAACTATGTCAGTATTGCATATTTTACCGGCATCCTGACAGTATTGTGATAGGTTTCAATAACAAATCTCCAGTGTAGTTTTACAATTACATGTACACCGGAATTCTTCATGATCAAGTTTTTTGTTTTTATATTAACTTGGTTTGGGAATTAATTCGGGTGCGTCGATTTACCAGATAGAACTACATAGAAGCACAAAGAAGCACATAGAAGCACAAAGAAGCACATAGAACTATATAGATAAAATTTGGGGACAAATTACTAAAGACTGTTGCAAAAGAATAGAGAGAAGTAGGTTTTTTTGTCCGATCCAGTGGTGGATTAATCGAAAAAATTGGACTCGGAGAAACTTCGGATCGACGGACCAACTTTAAAGCCCATTGTCGGCTGTCGATCGTTGGTATGAAACAGTGTTTGTACAGTAATTCGCCCAGAAGTCGCCAATTACAATGGACCCGTAATTTGTCTCCAAATCTTATCTATATTGTCCTATGCAATTCTATGTGCTTCTTTGTGCTTCTATGTGCTTCTGTGTAGTTCTATGTGGTAAATCGATGCACCGATTAATTCTGTACAATGAGATTAAATAAATAGATCATGTTATTGTATGTGACAGTCACAGCTTTCTCCCGACTTCTTTTTGTGAAATTCTTTCATAGAGAAAATATGGTTCCAGACAACTCGCCCTCGGGTCAACTCACCCCCACCAGTTTTCCCGGGTCAACTCGCCCCGATCGGGGGGCGAGTTGACCCGCATTTGAGGGGCGAGTTGACCCGGGAACATTTGGGGGGGGGGGTGGGTATTTTTTTTTTAAAAGTTGGGGGAGGGGTAATTTTTTTTTGGTTAAATTGCCGAGAAAAACTGAAAACTGAAAAATAAATGAAGTACTTACCTTCAAAATTTTTAATCATCCTTTTAGAAAATCCAAGAATCAAAACGTAAATCCTTTCATGAAAAACCTATGGAATAACAGGGAGCACATAAACACAACATACTAACATCTTGAAGGCAGACGATAACAATGATTGAATAAAAAACAAATCTACAGGGACCGAGTTGGCACAAATTACTCAAACTGAATAGCGGTTCTTCAAAAACATCTTTAATGAATTATTTTTTTCTTAACAGTCAAGATGTTTGTTTTTACAGTAATCACATACCAGTTGGTGTTTATTTGAGATTGATTGTGTGGCTGATTGCCTTTCATCATCATGTTTTCAAAAGTGTCGATTGGCATCACTTTTATCAGCCACCTGCCAAGTATATAAAATGTGAAATGTGCAACCTACGTTTATTGACCATCTAACACTACAACGTAAACTGCCGGTATTCTAACCGCGTGCATACCCCCCTCAGACTCCATTTTGGGCAATAGGAAAGCTAGGCCTGTGTGATCCAAGTGAAATAAAGTAAGGTTAACCGGGTCGCAAGGGATTTGTAAATCCCACATCGTCCCTGCGCGCCTTCGGCGTGCTAAAACCTTTCATTCATTCATTCGAACTCATGTGTATTTTCATTATTCAGAACTTGATGAAAATAAAATGTATTAAAATCTGAACCATTCCTCATCAAATATCCCTCGGCGAAAAACATTTGCGATTTCAATACATTTTCTCGAACTTCGGAAAAAACAAACGTTTCCCCATTCCTCGGCGAAAAGGAAATAGGTTTTACTTCCCCATTGTTCATGATATATTTCTCAGCGATTTCAATACATTTTCATGTTTAATTAGTATAAATGTGTCTTTACGTGTTTTGTACGAGTGCTGTAACCAACTTTATATTGTAAAATAATAAAATATATATTATTGAAATAAAAAATTCTGGTCTGGCTGGACATCATAATATTGTTGTAAATAATAGATTATAGTGTTAAAATAAAAAAAAAAATTGCTGATATAACTAGAGTTACGTTTTTTTTAACTGGGGGCGACTTGACCCGGGGTGAGTTGACCCGGGGCGACTTGACCCGAGGGCGACATGACCCGGGGGCGAGTTGACCTGTTCCCGAAAATATTCATACAGGAATCAGAACAATTTTTCTAAGAAATCCCAAAAGGCATATATGTGCACATCATTTATAGGGTTCGATCAAGGAATAAGAAATGGACATTACTGCCGCTGCCATTTGTTTGAATGATGAGATGCATGTATAATCTTCAGAACTGCATTAACTGGTATAAAATGAAATTCCTAATAGGTTGAAAAAGTATGCATTTAATAACCTCTCTTGACCGCATAGAGGTGGACCACATTTTGAACCTTCAGCAAGTTTCAACTCATTTGGTGTAGGTACCATTACTATAGGTCATACCAAACCTGAAGTATGAGTATAAACTACTTTATAAATATTGACTCCACCAACTCCGGATCTGCCATATTTGTAGATGATGGCAAATGTTCATATTAGCAAGGCAATGATGAAGTGCATGCATGGTACCTCTGGAAAATATATTGCAAGTAAAAAGGTACAGTAATGTTGGAATGTAGACGTTGAAAGGCCTTGAAGACCCCCCCCGAGAGCCTGTCTGAAGACTTATTGGCATTGTCAAAATACTGAGGTCCCATCTATATCCATGTGTGTTTAGAACAACACTGTGAGAATGGAAATGGTTTTCATTATTCTCAATGATTTTTTCGAAGAGAGGTGCACCATCGAAGTGCAGTACGCTTTAGTACACAGCGCCACCGTGCCCCCATATTAAGATCTTCAGAGGGTTAAAATATTTGCTTTAAATATTCCATTTTAATCCTTTAACCCTTTACCCAACGAATCGGCCGCATCCGCCCGCGTAATATGCAAATTGAGAAGTTGAAAAAATATTAGTTCCAACGAGGGGTCCCATGACCATGGTTTTGTTGAAATTGTTTGGAAAATTTGAAAAAAGTGATATTTGAAATAATAAATTTTGCTGTCGTCTGCGTTGGGTAAAGGGTTAAATGGGGGCGCAGTGGCTGAGTTGGCAGAGGTGCAGGCTGCAAGTCGAGCGGTCCTCACTCTGTCCTTGGGCAAGACACTTCACCCCATTGCCCACGTGGGTGCATGGTGGCGATGTGTACTAAAGCGTACTGCACATCGATGGAGCACCTGTCTTCAACCAATGCTAACCCTGCTTGTGTGGAGTTAGTATGTGGGGAATCTGATAGTTGCTCGCTGTTGCCCGGAGGTTCTCTCCAGTACTCTGGCTTCCTCCACCCGTAAAACTGTCCTGGTCATGGTAAACCACTGTGCAGAAATATGTGACATTAAACACCAATAAATAAATAATCCTTTAAAAAATGAGCTCATTCCAATGAAGGGTCATAAGCTATGTTTTTCAAGCAAAAATGAAAAAAGTAATTAAAACTGAATAGACATTTCTGTGTATAAAGCTAACCGGTTTTTGCCATTATGTTGGTTAAAGGATTAAGAATCCCTTAGTTTGGAAAGCACACTGAAAAGGTGTCCCATTCCACATAGAATTAAATGTTTCGGAAAAGAAAGCGAAAAACATTCTGTAGCCATGAGTTATATTAAAGATATTTTTTTATTCACATCAAAGTATTAAGAGGGTTAAAATTTGACCATTCAAATATTTCATTTTATTACTTTGTAACTGTGATAGGTGTTTCGAGAAAGCCACACACCACTCCATCCCAAAACCTCTCAATCCTGAGTCATGATTGAGAATAAATAGATTTTTAAAAAAAATGCTTTGACAAGTGAAGGTTTCTCTCTCTCTTCAATGATTGAGACTGAAGTTTTGTAACATGATACAACATAAATATACAGTGCTGTTCAATGTAACAGAGAATTCTATCTCAGCTTTCTCTCTGGAGATTTCTGTTTTAGATTATGGTTACTGCTTCAGCTAACTCATTTCCCAGTAAATGTTGTAAACATATTTTTGACATCTAGAGCCCGAAGGCCCCACATGCCTCCAAATCATAGATGACCAAGTACCAATGGCAGGTAGTCTATCAGTATACCAAAAACATTGAGATAGGATTGACTGTATTTGGGTTATCATGTTGACAAACAGTGCATAGAAGACATTCTATGAATGTTAATAATTTATTGGGGTTTAACGACACTTCAACAGCTAGGCCGCCTCGTGTTGTACAGTTTTTACGGATGCATTAAACCAGAGAACACACAGAACCACCAAACAACAACAAGCAACTGTCTGGCTCCCCAACATGCTAACTCCACACAAGCAGGGTTAGTGCAAGTGTATCATCGGCATGCAGTATGTCTTAGAAAACATCATCACTATGCCATTATGTGGGCAATGGGGGTGAAGTGTTTTTGCCCAAAGACACAAGGCACTTGCCGCAGATAGGATTCGAACTGAGATCCTCTCGGCTTGCAGCCTGCACCTCTAACTGCTTAGCCACCGTGCCCCTCTATGAATGTAATGGGAATACTTTAGAGGCTTATTTTGGGGATAAAATAGTTTTAAAGAAATAAGAAATAGGTTTTCAATGACAGTATTTATAGATATTCATTCAAAAATCAGATAATTTTTTCCATGAAACCAGAAAAGGTATATATCTTCACAGCATTCAAAGGGACCAATCAAGGGAATGCACAAGGAGGTTCAAAAATATGATTTCCAGTAATTCTGGTAATAGCCCTCGTGACTCCTGTTCGACCTTGGCCCAAACTTTGAATCTCCATCGAGTGTCGACTCATTTGGTATTGGTGCCAGGTCCATACATCATACCATGCTTGAAATATGAGCATGACCCACTTTCACAAATTTTGGCCACACCAACATTTTACGTAAAAATGGATGTATGGACTTCAGGAATGCTTTAGAGAGTCAAAACATGTGATTTCCAGCAATTCTGAAAAAATGCACTCAATGACCCCAGGTGACCTCCGTGACCTTGACCCATATTTTGAATCTCAAACGAGTGTCGACTCATTTGGTGTTGGTCCCAGGTCCATACGTCATACCATGCTTGAGATATGAGCATGACCCACTTTCAAAAATTTTGGCCACGCCCACTTTTTTACGTCAAAATGCATGTGTGTATGTCAGGAATGCTTTAGGGGGGTCAAAAAATGTGATTTCTAGCAATTATGAAAAATGCATTTAATGACCCCTAGGTGACCTCCGTGACCTTGACCCATATTTTGAATCCCCATCGAGTGTCGACTCATTTGTTATTGGTCCCAGGTCCATACATCATACCATGCTTGAGATATGAGCGTGACCCACTTTCAAAAATTTTGGTGACGCCCACTTTTTTATGTCAAAATGCATGTGTGTATGTCAGGAATGCTTTAGGGTGTCAAAAAATGTGATTTCTAGCAATTATGAAAAATGCACATAATGACCCCTAGGTGACCTTGACCCATATTCTGAATCGCCATCAAGTGTCGACTCATTTGGTGTTGGTCCCAGGTCCATACGTCATACCATGCTTGAGATATGAGCGTGACCCACTTTCAAAAATTTTGGCCACGCCCACTTTTTATACTTCAAAATACATGTGTGTACGTCAGGAATGCTTTAGGGGATCAAAAAATGTGATTTCTAGAAATTATGAAAAATGCACTTAATGACCCCTAGGTGACCTCCGTGACCTCTAACCATATTTTGAATCTCCATCGAGTGTCGACTCATTTGGTGTTGGTCCCAGGTCCATACGTCATACCATGCTTGAGATATGAGCGTGACCCACTTTCAAAAATTTTGGCCATGCCCACTTTTTTTTTACGTCAAAATGCATGTGTGTACGTCAGGAATACTTTAGGGGATCAAAAAATGTGATTTCCAGCAATTCTGAAAAATGCACTCAATGACCCCTAGATGACCTCCATGACCTTGACCCATATTTTGAACCTCCATTGAATGTCGACTCATTTGGTGTTGGTCCCAGGTCTGTAGGTCATACCACGCCTGAGATATGGGCGTGACCCACTTTCAAAACACCCCTACAGACACCCCTGATACCCCAGGAATCTGAAAAACATAGGTGGCCGAGAACTTGTGGCTGTCTACCAGCATGCCAAAAATCAACGAGATAGGGCTATTCGTTTTCAAGTTATCTTGCGGAAGAAGAAGAAGAAGGAAAAAAAAAAGAAAAAGAAGAAAAAAAAAGAAACCGTGCAAAAACAATAGTCTGTGTGTTTCACACAGACTAATAATATTTCGCAAGAACGAATGCCGGCTTATTCGCCCCTCGGCTCATTCGCCCCCTGGCTAATTAGACCCTTCGGATCAATCGCCCACTGGCTTATTCGACCCTCCAGCTTATTTGCCCCGTCGTGTTTTCGGCAGTAATGCTCGGGATGGAACATGATGTTTCATGTTCCGCCCGGCGCACCACTGGGACTATATGGGCACAGAACAATGTGGGAAGGGCAAATAGATAACAAAATGAACAACTCTCAAATTTAAGAAAGTTTATTACACATCATAAACTTTTTTGTGGCACAAGTTGGAAATATATATAAAAATATATATAAAAAATAAACATGAAATATTTTAACACAACATCAGTTGACACACTTAACATGTATTAAAATGAAAATGAAACAGTGATAGTCTCAAACAAATGAATATATGTTGGCCAGTAACAATCTACAGCTTCTTGGCGTGGTCTTACAGTATTGCCACAAGTGACACAACTTATCACTGGACATTGTGGAGTAATTTGTGATTTGAAATTGAAGATTCCTGGAGCTATATAGGGTTCTTGATGTGACATTTACCCTGAGCGTGAAAAACATTGTTTTCTAAAATAACCACCAAACTGCGGCTTCAGTATTACCATAAATTTGCCCACTTCTCTTAGAAAACATGGAGCTGAACTCTTGTAATCATGCAAATTCCTCGCCATTTTTCAGCCCAAGGTTCTCGGGGATCTTGTAACAGTAAATATCATCTTCCTGGAAAAACTATCCATGTCATTGTTTTTCCTAGGAAATATAGTCCTTTGGACATTATTTCCTAGGAACTTCACTCCCTCTCAAGGAAATATTATCCACCATAGAATGTGGTGGATAATTGTTCCTTCAGGGAGGATGAGATTTCCTAGGAAATTATATCCAAATTATACTAACCCTCAATTTTTGTCCCACGAACCTCTATATATATAGTGTATCATTCAACAAAAAATGCTATAAAAAAAAAGAACTCAACCAATTTTTTAATCCAGTAAATAATTTTTAGGAATAATCATCTGTGAAAAATGACCCTTGGATCATATTATTGTCTTCAAACTGCACCTTAGAAAGTTTAAGATTCAGAAATAATATTCATGTACACTGTCTTGGTGGACTTTATTTTTTTCTTCTCTGAGGCCTTTTTGGAATAAGGCATTCATTATCATCTTGATGCTTATCAGGTGAATCAGTCAGAAAAAAATCCAGGGAGGAATTCATAGAAGAATCAAGTGGAGCTGCACATGTTGCATTGGAAACAATTCCAGAAGGTGGAATATCAGTATCAGAGCTATTGTCTTTATTTAAATCTTGAACATTGTCACTATGTTGAGCAGCACTGGCAATTGAAAATGGAGCAACTTCTTGATAGTCATCAGATTGTCTTGGGCTATTGGGTATTCCGGTACCCTGATTTGGTTCAAACCAAAGTTTAAAGTTTGTCTGATTATGAGGCCCGATCTTTTTTCCACCCGAGTCTTTCGGCATATACAGTCCATGAGAACAATAAGAAGTTATAATATAAGGTCCCCTGAACTTGACTTGTTGAATTGTACCCATTCCATGGCGACGTCTAAAGTTCTTCAATAAGACCTTATCGCCAACATTAAACTTCTTTTCAAAAACTCGATGTCTTCTGTCATAGGCTATCTTTTGTCGTTCTTGAGCCTTTGTAATAGTTTCCATAGCCTTCTGTTGTGCATCTGCTCTTTGTTGTGAAAGACGTGAAGTAATATTGACATCATCATTACAATCATCACCAATGGTAAACATTTCGAATGAATGTCCATTATTGTCAATATATGCTCTGTTCTCACTTGACTCCATTTGTTCAAATGGCATAAATGGCTGACGCATGTACATAAGGAAAAATGGTGAGAAACCAGTGCTTGAATGAATGGTAGAGCGATATGCAAATAAGCATTCATCCAATTTAGTGCCCCAACTCATGCCACTATCTATCACCACCTTGTTAATCATCGACTTTAGAGTTTGATTGAACCTTTCACACTTCCCATTGGATTGCGGGTGATAAGCACTTGTCGTTGTGTGCCTGACACCAAACGTAGTACGGAATTCATTAATGCTATGACTATTAAATTCGCCACCTTTGTCGGAAATTATCTCCTCCATGACTCCAAAACGATATACGAACTGTTTGAGCTTTCCAACAATTTCAAAGGAAGATTTGGAGTACAGTGGTATGGCTTCAGGACAATTGGAAAAATAATCAACAGCTGTCAATGTGTACTTGTAGCCATTAGATGAGAGAGATGTGCCATCTGGCTTCAGAAACGGTCCAATCAAATCAATACCTATCTTTGAAAATACACGTGGTGTTACAGAAACCACGTTCAATCTCATTCACAGTGGTTACCGTCTTCTTATTTATGGTCTGACACTGTGGACATGACTGAATAAATTCCTTGACATCTTTGAGCATCGCACCCCAATAATATCTGGATTTCAACATATCAAATGTCTTGTCCCTTCCTAAGTGGCAGACATCAGTAGAATGACACTGTCTAATAATTGATGTCTTTTTGTCACCATTAATAACTTTCCGTTTCTGTCCTTTATAAATATAATAAAGGTCATCATTTTCAATTTTGAAATTCTTCACTTTGGTTCGTAAAACCCGCTTTTGATTATCCGTGAAACCAATAGGATAGTTTTTGTTGAGAATATAATCCCAGCTAGCCTGATACTCATTTGAATCCATGTTACTTATCTAACTGGTACCTGTCAACTGGCCAATTTGTTCCCACACACTAGTACTTTTCACCTGTTTCAATTACATGTAGATTGTATTTTCAGGGACTGCATGCTTTTGGTGTGACATCTTATTTATGACTATAATTTCACAGGATAATATTTTCAGTGAATAAAATCTCCACTGTAAATAGTATCCTGTCCATATAGAAAAAAACACAACTTTCATTCCTTACTGGGGATAGCTTTTACTATTTTGACATAACATTTCCTAGTAAAATATAATCCATGTGGATATATTTTCCAGGGGATAAGATTTACTCTTACAATCTCAACCCACTATCCTACTGCCAGTCGCACACTCAAACTTAATAAGATTATTGGCTCTCACTCCTGACTCTAGTGGATTTATAAGCAAATAAAGCTATAACGCAAATAAAGTTTTTAGGGTCGCAAGGGATTTCAATCCCACATCGTCCCCATGCGCCTTCGGTGTGCAGAAATGTTTCATTCATCAGACAAATAAGCCAGAGAACCACGGTTAGTATGTAATGTTAAAAGACCAAAATGCTTGAGTAGACCTGGTGGGGCGAATAAGCCGGAAGGTCGTATAAGCCAGGGGGCGAATGAGCCGAAGGGTCGAATGAGCTGAGGGACGAATCCGCCAAGGGGTGAATAAGCCGTATACCGCAAGAACAACTCGTGGCCGAATGTGCTTCAGATATTCAACAACAAAGCTAGGCAATAACAATTCGAGTGCAGCGAAAGGACTGCATTTTGGAAAAGGACAACACTGTATTTTTTATTGAAGATGGTTTCCTTGCTCGACAGGGTTACTAGACGATTCGCCCCATGGACGATTCGCCCCTAGTTTTTGTGGACGATTCGCCTTCATGGTGTTTAAGGTCACATATTTCTGCACAATGGCTAATCATGACTATGACAGTTTTATGGGTGGAGGAAGCCGGAGTACCCGAAGAGAACCCCTGAGCAACGGTGAGCAACTGTCAGCTCCCCAACATACCAACTCCACACAAGCAGGGTTAGCATTGGATTAGACAGGTGCACCATCGACATGCAGTACGCCTTAGTACACAACGCCACAGTACCCCCACGTGGGCAATGGGGGTGAAGTGTGTTGCCCAAGGACACAACGCAGTTGCCGCAGGTAGGATTCGAACCGAGGACCTCTCGGCTTGCAGCCTGCACGTCTACCTACTGAGCCTGCCCCCCCCTCCCCACCGCCTTAATAGACTATTCGCCCCACATTTTTAGTCGAGTTGTGACGAAGTCAAACTCGACTTATTGTTTGGTGAATGGCGGGCGGGCGGGCGGGCGGGCGTAAACAATTGGTTTCCGGATGATAACTTGATAGTGGTTCAACTCACATTCATTAAACTTTATACGTAGGTTGGCCTTGGTGGGAGGAAGAACCCTATTGATTTTGGACATGCTACATCGAAGGCCAACGTCACAGTGACCTTGAACGTAGTAAATCTTAAACAATTGGTTTCCGGATGATAACTTGATAATGGTTCAACTCACATTCATGAAACTTCATAGGTAGATTGGCCTTGGTGAGGGGAAGAACCCTATTGATTTTGGACTCGCTATGTCAAAGGTCAAGGTCAACGTGACCTTGAACATAGTAAATCGCAACAATTCCTTTCCGGATGATAACTTGATAGTGGTTCAACCTAGAGTCATGAAACTTCATAGGTGTGTTGGCCTTGGTGCGAGGAAGAACCCTATTGATCTTGGACTCACCAGGTCAAAGGTCAAGGTCACAGTGACCTTGAACATAGTATATCGCAACAATTGGTTTCCGGATGATAACTTGATAGTGGTTCAACCTAGAGTCATGAAACTTTACAGGCGTGTTGGCCTTGGTGCGAGGAAGAACCCTATTGATGTTGGACTCACCAGGTCAAAGGTCAAGGTCACAGTGACCTTGAACATAGTATATCGCAACAATTGGTTTCCGGATGAGAACTTGATAGTGGTTCAACCTAGAGTCATGAAACTTCATAGGTGTGTCGGCCTTGGTGCGAGGAACTGTTGTCACAACTCGACATTGGATCGGTGATCCTGAGCGGCATTTTTTTTTATAATTATGTGTAAATAAATTATATATAAACATGTTTAAATATATGTTTTGAATTTTTTTGGAAAAGAATAAATAAAATTAAAAATGAATTGTCAAAATGTCAAATGGAAAGGTACTTACTTACTTTGACCAAGTCAATTACAGAGCAAATTGTTGTCGATACAAATAATATTGGACATGTACACACGTGCAGTGAATAATAATACCTGCTGGTTGAATGAATGGTGGTGTAAAGAAACCTCAGAATTATGAGGAAATGTTTACACAACACTTTGCATTTTGGATTGAAATTACCAGATAGGAGACAGGTGGCCTTGTTTTTACAACTGTCTGTGTGATATATCTTTTAAGCCAGTCTAGTTGTTTACGCAACAATCAAGGTTAGTTGATTGATATCTCATTCCTTTGGAATCTTGTTTTATGGCTTACAACACTTCCAAAACAACGTTTTTGTGTTAGCTTGGTCAAAAGTTCAGTTCAAAAACATTAAATAATTCGGCAAGCTTCTTTTATTTGTTTGAACCTTTTTTTTACCGAACAAAACACCCCATCTCCTCATTTGTATACATGTAATAAGCACAGAATTTGTAACTGAGTCAGTTATCAAAATGCCTGCGAAACATCCCTGTATCGTTTGTTCCAGGGCAGTTCGAGGAAATAGTTTAGCTGTTGAAAGCGACAGTTGTAGTAAATGGTGCCACATACGATGTGGGACAGGTATATCTAGGGACGAGTATGACGCCTATAACTCTGACGACTCCGTCTTTCCATGGACCTGCAATCCATGCAGAAAAGATTGATACGCCGAATGATCAGCCAACAGCAGCAGCGGCCAAAGCGGTTGCAGCCAACTCTAATAAGAGACAAAGACGTATAAGGCCTGTTTCTCCATCACAACCTCCCAGGTCTCCATTGCCACATCCAAGACCTGATTCACCTCTTGCTCCCGTGAGACTTACTTCACCTGCAAGATCTCCTAGATCTCCTTCACCGCCCATATGGGCTTTTTCACCATCTGTTCCTGATATAAGTTTGCTAGCCGAAACAGCTCGCCGAAGTTTTGTCATACCTGAGGTTGTGGTCGAAAATGACATTTTTGAAAATGTACCTTCTGTTATAGAAGCGGGTGAGACTCCCCCTTTAACTTTCACTGTAGTCCCAGGTGCCTCAAAAAGATCTAAGCCATGTTTGGTGTCCTCAGACAATTATTCATACAATTTCAAGAAAAAGTGGAAATCTGGGCACACTGTTTGGCAATGTTTTGTCCGAAACAAAAATGTGTATTGTACTGCTACTGTTAAAGAACTAAAAAAATCGTCAAAAAAAACGGGGGTGAATCATCCATCAGAGCGAATCGTCCACGGGGGCGAATCAGCCTGTTCCCCTCGACAGACATGTGCAAATCACTCGATACCACGAATTTCCATCGAAAAACAAAATCGTAATTCTAAGAAATTTCAACAGGTATCATGATACCTTGCATTGAATATAGCAACTGTGCAATCTCTATCTAATTACAGTATACTGTATGAAGGCGATGTTTTTCATTATTTGATTTTAGATGGCGTTGTTTTTACATGCTTTTTCCGTCCGATGACGTCGACCGGAAATCGAAAGTAAATTCATACGTAAACAAAAGCAAAGGCTTTGGAATTTACCCCCATGCAGCTATGTCGCCGTGTTTTGAAGAATTTTTATCCCCCAGCTTTGTTCTTGGATATGTAAAGCACATTTGGCCACAAGTTGTTTTCGTGAAATATTATTAAATTATCAGTTCTGGTACGAATACGACAGCAGACTTCCAGGAACCAGTGGTGCCTACAGTCGACTCTATGAGTTGATTACACACGTGTTTCGTGTTCTATACATCTCAGTCTTCGTTTTAATGTACATTTTGTGTATATTTAATTTGAATTGAAGGAATATCAGTCTTATCAGAGATGAGAATTTTCAAAATAAACAAAATTTCATTACTTATATAGGCCCTTAAGGTGCTAAATAAGTTAGATAAGTAATGGAATTTTGTTTATTTTGAAATTCCTACCTCTGAATCTGATATTCCTTAAATTCATCAAAATGAAGGTTGGGGGTATAGAACACGAAAAATACATGTAATCAACTCGCAGAGTTGGTAGCAGGCACACTGGTTCCAGGAAGTCTGCTACTGTATTCGCACTCAGACTGATAATGCAAATGCAATAACATTTCTGGAGAAGGGTCCTACTAATTACCGACAAAAACGCCCAAAAGTGCTAATTACCGACCAAAACCCATTGAGTACCAACCAAAAATATTAAATGAGTACTGACTCAAAAAATGGCATTTTTTAGAATCTCAAAGGTTTTTAAGCAGTTATTTGTGGGGCGGACATGGGTGCTCAGCACAAGCTGAGAAGGGTCCTCCTATATACCAGAACCCCCAAGAACTCCCTCTAAATTACATTTTCACAGTGTTTTACGATGAAATATGTTTAATTTATGTAATAATCCTTACAGGAAAGAATAATAGAAGTAAATTAATTCTTATAGTCAGTCGCCTTTGTCTAGGCGGTTCTGGGGGGTTCTGGTATTTAGTATTTTTACGTTATTAAGTATTTTTAGTATTTTTCTCCTAAATATAACCCCCCCCCCCCCCCCCCCCCCCCAGATCCGCACAGAATTCCCTAGAATCACCATCTAAATGACATTTGCGCGCTGGTCTCGGGGAAAATATTCCATTTCCAGTTTCTTTTAGCATTCAATAGGAAATTGAAATTGACTTTATTCACAAATTCATTCCTGTGTCAGCATTTGCTTTGCGCTTGTGTGAGGTGGTCATGTAAGAGCACTTCGATTTACCCAGTAATACCCAATGCTGCCCAATAAGTTTAGTTTGGCGATTTGTCCGATCACCCAATTACACCCATTTACTATCTAATTACACCCAATTACTGCCCCAATGACACAGAATTACTATCAAAAACAAGGTCAAATGAAACAGCCTAGGTCAGAAATAAGTCAAAATTAGTTTCATTTAATTTGATTGTATTTAATGTTCACTTTTCGAGCGACTATCCCCTTATCTGTGCCTCAAATACCAGGGTATTCCTGATATACCACAATGTTTTAAGTATAATACCATGCTACTTTTTAACTGGTTGAGTGCTGGAAATTTACAGATTGAGTTCATTAAATTACACAGGTCTGATCCGAGTCTTCAGCGAGATCCAGACCTAATTTACAGGATGCATTTCATACACCGTAATCTGTTAACGAGTTGGAGATTTTCATTACTCCTTTTCCCGATTTTGAAAATTCCAATCTTTGATCATTCCTTGGGAAGCTTTCCTGAGAGATTCCCATTAAAATATGTCAGTCACTGGAATTATGAACAAAGAGAAAACGTGGAAGAAAGTTTTCAGTTGTTATTCCCCAACTTATTTCCACTGGTACTGTAGAGTACCAGTACCACTGTTGGCGATGTCCGAAAAGCTTAGGGTATGGATATATACCCAATATTGCCCAATGCATTTAATAAGTTCAGTTTGGTAGTACTGGGTATAGTGTATATAAATACCAGTAGAAGCACATACAAGATAAAGTTGCAAAGCAAAAATGAGGAACAGGGAGGAGGGATTCGACAACCAAGCGATCTCCAAAGTGAAATTTTAAAATATGTAAAACAATTCCTTGTTTATATTTATGCTATTATTTAATACCATTCACTCTTCCTGGCCTACAGTACGGGCGCAAGGGATTTCAATCCCACATCGTCTCTGGGTGCCTTATTGCATATTTCCGCGAGTTTAGGTTGAGCAGTGATGCAGGCTTGAGTTCGATTAGCCAAATCAATCAGTGAATGGAAAAGTTCGAGTAAAATTCCGAGTTAATTCTCTCTACTAAATTTTAAATGTTGTTCAGCTGAAATGAGAGCGAATTTGAAAATAAATCCTGTTTTAGTTTTCCATAGAATGCTAAAACAGTCTGAAAATGGAATCTTTTCCTCGAAAACAATGTGTAAATGTAACTTAGAGGAGGTTCTAGGGGAAAACTGAAAACCTGGGGGGTTCTGGTATTTAGGAGAAAAATACTAAATACCAGAACCGCCTAGATAAAGGCGACGTCAGAATGAATTTACTTGTTCTTCTCTCCTGTAAGGTTTATTACATAAAATAAACATACTTCATCGTAAAACACTGCGCAAATGTAATTTGGAGGGTGGTTCTGGGGGGGGGGGGGTCTGTGTGGTTCTGGTGGGTTCTGGTATTTAGGAGAACCGGCTGAGAATGGTTCTCCTGAATACCAGAACCCACCAGAACTGTGCACAGAACTGCAGAGAACCCCCCTCTAAATTACATTTGCGCAGTGTTTTCAAATAGTGGAAATATAAACATTTTAAAATTTTTTTTCTATTTGTTAATTAATTTCTCTTATAATCAATAAAAAAATTGTTTGTCTTCTTGGGATTCGTGTTCTTGGGATCGTCCATTTGGGATATTTGTCTTGTGATGTTTTGGAAATTGTTTGAACCTATTGTGAATTTGTGACAAACGTGAAGGCAGGTAGACACCACTTAGTGATTTCCTAAATTATGACTCGTCCATATTATTCAGAAATTATTACGGGTTTTCATATATCACTTCTTGTTATTTTGTATAAAATATATTTTTTTGTATATATCATGTGCCAGTCTTGAGTCGAAAAAAAAAAAATGTTTTTAAAAGTTTTCGACTTTATTCAGAAATTCCAGAAATAAATTGACAATGATATTTCCGTGGGTCGATCATACAAATAGCCTGATTGCGATCAGCCGAGCACCAAGCAAATGCCGACACAGACCATGTATGAATTTGAATAAATTCGATTTCAGTTTCCTTTGGATGCTAAAAGAAACTGAAAATGGAATATTTTTCCCGAGAGCGCTGTGCAAATGTCATTTAGAGGATGTTTTGGGGGAATTCTGGGGGGTTCTGGTATTTAGGAGAAAAATACTAAATACCAGAACCGCCTAGACAAAGGCAACTATAAGAATGAATTCACTTCTATTCTTCTTTCCTGTAATGATTATTACATAAAATAAACATATTTCATCGTAAAACACTGCGCAAATGTAATTTAGAGGGGGTTCTGTGCAGTTCTGGTGGGTTCTGGCATTTAGGAGGACCCGCTGAGAACTCTAAAAAAAATTACATTTGATAAGGATTTTTTGGATCAATTGTCTTCACCTCCCTCAATAGATATAAATAAAATTCACTGAACTTTTGGTGTTTTCAACTTGCTTCAGATTACGTGGCACAACTATGGAGCCATTGAGAACTAATTTTGTGAAAACATTTCTCGGATTGTCATGTTCAACTTACTGACAGACTTGGTTCATAGTTTTCTCATCTGTTCTTACATATTCATTTTTGTTCATTTTTGCATTGCCGTGAAGACTAGTTTCATTTGAAAATTCACCAAAGTACATGACTACTGCAGTGTCTTTATTGAATTTGGACGGTGCTTGATCCACCCACGAAACATGTTTCTTATAATTACTTTTCCTTTTCAAAATCAGGCTTGTCATTTTGAAAATTGCAGGAGGGCCATTATGGTTCACCTCAAATCACCCCAGGAGGGCCATTTTGGGTTCGCCTAAAATGACCCCAGGAGGGGCCATTTTGTTTCAGTCTGCTGGGTAGACAACTAATATCATTTTAAGGTACATGGTTTGTGTAATTATGATGTACATCATCAGGTAACGTATAGATGCAGGCTTCAATATTTGGATGCAAGATACCAGGTTATCCATGACACTAACTAACAGTGAGTGTTACGGTTATCTTGCATCCAAATGACCAATCCCGTATCTATACATTACATGGTGACTGTACAAGACAGTGCACTGTGCTCACCGCCAGATACTGATAACTTGGGGTGAATCAATCAAATTTGGGGGACGAATTGTCCAGGCTTTGATTTTGGGACCAGGGAATCGTGAGGGATGATATGTCCCATAATCGCACTTGACACAAGAGTTGTCTCAGTCTGATGTACAATGTAATAACTAATTACAACTTTGGAATTGGCAGACCTCTCGTTCGTATTTGAAAAGTTACTTACCGGGTACTGTCTCTGGTTGACGACACACTACAAACTTCACAAATTGCACTTTGTTGCCTCCTTCAATCCGTGAAAATTACCTTTTCATACAGCCAATTTTGAGGTGCCTTCAACGGAATTCATGGGCCGCAGAAATGGGGATTAGCCGGACGCCTACTGTCTGTGAAAATTTGAACTCAGACGGGCGACTGCGGCCCGGGGCGATAGCCCGCCTCAAAATGACAAGCCTGCAAAATGGCATAGAATCTCCTTAATATTACTATTTCTTCCGCCATTGGCTGTGGTTCCAATGCAGCCTATTCCCCTTTTACTTTTGTTTTATACAGCAAGTTTTTAAACTTGATGACCATGTCCCGCAGTCATCCAAGAAATTACTCCGACTGCCATTTTTTCTTCTTGCAGTATTAGAATTGTTTTATAGCATGAAATACACATTTTCTTTGTTGCCTTTTGGAATAGAAGTGAGTCTTTCATCTGGATCAGCAGAACTTTTTAGGAGTGTGATAACTGTGTCAGTATCTAAGAATCGGCCATTTAAATGTTTAATATATTTCCTTTCAACAGAACCGTTATCAACACTGACAGCACTTTCATTAGTTTCATCAGAGTTCTCTACATTTACAACACCAATTTCTATTAATATGGATAATGTTCAGCAGAAGATGGTGACAAAGTTAACAACTCTGCTTGATTGGTATGTGAGGGTGAATCAATGGTCAGATCATCGTGAGATTGATAGATTTTCTGTCATTTGGACTATTTTCGTCAAATTTAACATGTGGTTATAGTGTAAATATACATGAGTACGAACCATCCGATGCAGTACGTGTCAAGACGCGCACCTTCAAAATCTGGTGCTGATACATTATATTATTTTTTTGGTGGGCACTTATTGGGTTTTGGTTGGTAATTAGTACCTTTGGTCAATTTTGGATGGTTTTGGTCGGTAATTAGTATGACCGCTGGGGAACACCTTGTGGGCCATGGCCAAATGTGCTTCACATATCCAAGAACAAAGCTAGGGCATCAGAATCCTTCAAAATGTAGCAACAGAGATGCATGGGGGTAAATTCCAAAACTGACGGCTTTGTTTACATTGATAATTACTTTTGATTTCCGGTCAACATCATTAGACCGAAAAAGCATCGAAAAACAACTCCGTCTAAAATCAAATAATGAGAAAGATCGCCTTATATTGAAAGGGATTTGGAAGATTCGGCCCATGGAAGATTCTGCCTTGGATTTTTCGGCCATGGGAAGATTCGGCCGGGAAGATTTGGCCCGTGTACTCAGTTATCGACTGCTAATTATTCTATTCATGTTCTGTCTGTGGGTTTGACATAATTGACAAGACTTTAGTGACAATATTATTGACAAGCAGTTTAAGGCAATTAGTTATTAATTCTAATAACATCAGATAACATTACTTCACGACATAGCAAGTTAGCAACACAAAAACTCAAACATAACAATTTTACATATTATATACATATATACAAAATGTCACAAAACACTGATGGTGATACGATTATAATTTTTTAAGATATATAGATGTAATTACAAAACTTATTTCTTAAATTTTTCCAAGTTTGTAAATTTTATCTACATGGAGGCATTCGGTCGTTCTAACATTGCCGCCTCTATAGTTGATCCATAGTGAATCTATTTCCTTGTTAATCGCTGTATATTTTTTTTAATATCTGGTGTAGAATATTTTATATTCAGGATGAATGATGAAGGAAAAGTTTTCATGCGCCGAGGATTCACAGGGACAATGTGGGATTTGAAATCTCTTGAGACCCAAATAATTTTATTTGCTTATGAATCCACAAGAGACAGAGAAATGTTATAAAGAGAGAGATAGAAATCCGATATATATTGTGACTGTTGTTTGATTGTTGCTATTGATAGGGCGAGGGACAGGTTTATACATAGCCCACTCCCCACATGCAGGGCTGCGAGGCAGTCCTTACAGACTCAATTCAAGAGTTCAAACCTCACTGACTCCACACACTTTATTTCTATTGTATGATTTTAATTTTCTGTGACTTATTTTGAGAGGCCGGGGGGGGGGGGGGGGGGGCAATAATAGTGATTGTGGTAAAGAAAGAAACAAGCTTGGCAGTAACTGCCAAGTGTCAAATCAACAACAATAAGGATATCTCTACTGTATATCATAATAAAAACAAATGGCCATTGGCAATGAGAGATACAACTTGCTAAGTACTACCCAAACTAAACAAATGCGCTGGAAACTTCCAAGTGCCAATACAAAGAACATTTCTCATTTAGTGATGTTACAGTCAAAGCTCAAAAAAATAATTCCGGTAGACAGTGAACAATATATTTCAAGACAATTCATGGAATAGTTCTAGTAGTGAGAGTACATGTTTCCGTT
Organism: Pictodentalium vernedei; assembly: GCA_031216915.1. Lineage (NCBI taxonomy): Eukaryota > Metazoa > Mollusca > Scaphopoda > Dentaliida > Dentaliidae > Pictodentalium > Pictodentalium vernedei. The sequence continues at coordinate 252,819,456 of CM062296.1, forward strand.
TCTAATATGTTGGATTCAAATGTTGGACTTTTAATTAATGGATTACATTCGAACAAAAGGGTAAGACATTTTTCACAAAATAGACAAAATATTTTATCAAAACTCATTTAGTTTTTTTTCTCCACAAAATATATAAAATTTTGAAACTTTGCATGGTTGATGACTGGGACACCCTCTGCCAACGGTCCACATTTAATATTGATCGGGTGGCAAACATGGCTGCAATTGTGGCTTATAGTTACTATAGAAACCCTATGAGAAATCACATTTTCATCTTCCTCTCTGGAACTCCTGTGCCGAACCAAACTTCACAGGAATGGTCTATGAGAGGATGGAAAAACGTGGCCACCAGAAGTTATATTCTGATATTTGACCCAATGCCTCTCCTGTCTACACGGAAATTGGTACTGTCAGCAAAATACTTTTCTTTTTTTTTTTGACATCTGGTACACATGTAGGGGTTGGTTCCAGTTTTCTCCACTGAGAACTGGGAAAACCCCCAAAATATTGTGTATACAGTACAAGTCAAAATAAGTTGTAGCATAACTGCAATAAACTAAGTAAACTGCTGCTCCTGCACTGACAAGATCAGAATCTGACATTTTCTGGAAAGCTATCAGTGAGAGCTTTCCAGAATATGATGTCAGCTTCTGGTCTTATCAGTAAAGGAAGAGAAAGGTACATAGTTTATAGGGTTATCCTACAACTTATTTTGACTTGTACTGTAAACAAGTGCATCTGTAATTATGCTAATACAATAAATACATGTATTACTCTCAAGTTACTTATCAAAAATACTGATTGATGACAGGTGTTTGGAAGTTTTGTTTATTTTCTTTTCCCATCTGACCAGTCAATTATATCATTTAAGATATGATAAAATATTTGGAATAAAATGTGTTTCCTGTAACCCTTTACCTAACCAAAGCTTTTTGAAAAAGAATACTCTCAGAAAAAATTGTAATTTTCAAAATATTTATCCTTCTTTTACTGATTTTTTTGTTGAAACAGAATTCATAAATGTGTGGATTTTTAAGAAATCTTCTTTGATACTGCAAAGCCAAACGTTTTGAAACTTAATGTGATTGATGACTGGAACCCCTTCTACCAATGATCCTCATTTAATCTTCATCGGGTTGCAATTATGGCTGCAGTTGTGGCTTATAGTTACTATAGAAACCCTATAGGAAATCACATTTTCATCATCTTCTCTGAAAGTACTGAGCCAATGTGAACCCGACTTGGCAGGCGTGGTCTGTGAGAGGTTCTCTACAACTGTTACTCATTTTATTCCTGTTGGATGAAAAACATGGCTGCCAGAAGCATTCTTTGATTCTGATTGGTCAATTTTGAAAACTCTTCTCCTCTGAAAGTACAAAGTCATATGTTTTGAAACTTCATTTGATTGAGGACTGGGACACCTACCAATGATCCCCATGTAATGCTGATGTAATTTTGCAAATATGGCCACAATTGCAGCTCATGGTTACCATGTACATCCTATGAGAAATCACATTTTTAGCTTAACATGACAAAGTCAAGATAAGCTATTGCCATCACGCATGTGGAAGTCTGTTGGTCTGTGAGTCTGTTCACATTTTCCTTTAGCACAGGCTACACCCTGTAGTTCTTGTCTGATCGTCACGAAAATTTCATATGCAGGTTTGGGGTCATGTCTAGATGAGAACGTCCCCTTTTGGTCGCCATCGATCAACTGGAATGGCTGCCTGAGCTCAAAACCCGAAAACCATTAGCACAGTCAACAGGTATTTATGAAGGGATTTCATTGTAACTTGGTAGGATGCCTCTGTATAATGTCTAGATGAGAACTTCCCCTTTTGGTCATGATCTATCAACTGTGATGGCTGCCCAAGCCCGAAACCCAAAAATGTTTAGCACAGTCTGCAGGTCATGTTTAAGATGGAGGGATTTCAATTAATTTGGTAGGATGACTGAGTATGATGTCTAGATGAGAATTTCCCTATTTGGTCGCGATCTGTCAACTGTGACGACTGCCCGAGCCCAAAACCCGAAAACCTTTAGCACAGTCTACAGGTCATATTTGTAGAGGGATTTCATTGTAACTTGGTAGGTTGACTTCATATAATGTCTAGATGAGATCATCCCCTTTTTAACGCAATTGGGCAACTGTGATGGCTACAGGGGCCCGAAGCCTGAAAATCTTGAGCACAGTCTACAGTTCATATTTATGAAGGGATTTCATTGTAACTTGGTAGGATGACTCCAGATAATGCCCAGATGAGAACGTCCCCTTTTGGTCGCGATCATTCAACCATGATGGCTGCCCGAGCCCAAAACCCGAAAAACTTTAGTACAGACTACAGGTCGTATTTGTGAAGGGATTTCATTGTAACTTGGTAGAATGACTCAGAATAATGTCGAGATGAAGATGTCCCCCTTTAGTTTCAATCGGTCAACCGTGATAGCTACACAGGCCTGAAGCCTGAAAACCTTTAGCACAATCTACAGGCCATATTCCTTGCAGGGATAGTCTATGGCAGGTCCTCTGCAAACACTACTCATTTTGTCACGGGGCATTGAAAAACATGGCTGCCAGAAGCATTTTTTGATTCTGATTGGTGGATTTTGAAAAATCTTCTCCTTTGAAACCACAGGGCCAAATGTTTTGAAACTTTTCATGGTTGATGACTGGGACACCCACCCTCTACCAGTGTTCCTCATTTAATGTTGATCGTGATGCAAACATGGCCGCAATTGCGCCTTATAGTTACTATAGAAAACCCTATGGGAAATTACATTTTCATCTTCTCTCGGGAACTACTGAGCCGACGTGAACCAAACTTGGCAGGAATGGTCTATCGGAAGCCCTGTACGAACTATCCTCTTTTTGTTCCCGTTGGTTGGAAAGTATGGCCCCAAGAGACATTCTCTGATTCTGTTTGTTGGATTTTGCAAAAATATTCTCCTCTGAAACTACAAAGTCAAATGTTTTGAAACTTCATGTGATTGAGAACCGGGACACCTACCAATGATCCTCATGTAATGTTGATGTAATGTTGCAAACATGGCCACAATTGCAGCTCATAGTTACCATGGAAGGCCTGTGGGAAATCATATTTTTATATGTAATTCCAGGTGAGCGATTACTGGCTCTTTACAGCCTCTAGTTAATACCTGATAACAAAAAATACCTTATAATAAAATAATATTTGTAAACAGGCGTATATATGTTAGCTACCAGATTTTTAGTTAACTGTAATACTAGTAGGGGCATAATCCTAATGGGCATGACACCATTTACAAATTATTGATGGAGCTAGGATTCTCAAAATTTGGGGTTTGGGGGAGGGGGGAGCTGAGCAATATTCAGGGGGCCATGAGGCCCATGACATGACATTGGCATGAAGGGCCGAGCAGGTGGTGGGTCTGGGAGGTGTGTCCCACTCCCTTGAGGGTATCAGGTGATTTCAGCCCATTGCAAGTTGGGCCCAAGTGAGTTCGGCCCAGTTAGTGAGTTCGGCCCAATCATAAATGAGTTCGCCCTAGTCAATAGTAGAACAGTCCAATCGTAATTGGAATGGCATATCACAATCATAAGTGAGTTTGGACCAGCGACAAAAGCAACTTAGGTATTCTATTGTTTTTTTGTTTTTTTTCTTTTATTATGCTTACAGTACAGCCACCGTGGACTGACACTTTCCAAGGGTGGGCAATATTTCCACAGATGCAATAATATAAGATTCCAAACACCAATTATAGGAATAATCATCAAAAATTTAATTTATGAAGCGCTGGGTGGATGCAAGGTTGTTCAAATCAGGTTTGTATGTTAATATTTTGGCTCGCTATGGTAACCCAATTATTTCATAATCCTTTCATAAACATTGAACATTATCCTTTTCATCAAACACAACACACAAACAAGTTAAGCTACAGTGTCATTGACACTTTCATTGTCACTCCTGAGGGGCTCAAGTATTGACAATGTATTCTATAGAGATGAATTGCTTAATGTAGACTCATTCTTAGACTCTGTTTATATTGTGTTCTGTTCAAGGTGAGTGCTTCAGTCCCCATGGGGCCTCTTGTTTACTTCTTAGTGTAGGCGATTTTACACAGTAGTTGGGGTAAGATCCTTGACATCCTCAACCTGGAAAGTGACTAGGAATTGTGCACTGGGAAAATACCAGAAAGTTGAGTGTCCGGTTATGTGTCCTGCGGGAGAAATATGAAAATGACCAACTGAGAACATCTTAGTTTCTGCAAGAAGTCAGCAATATATACACCACACCAGTACGGCAGATGAATCGACTCACTAATAATTATATTATTCACACTTTGTTAATAATAGACTTAAATTTTTCAGTACAATCGTTAAATCTATGTAAAATAGAACTCATGGATAATTTTTATGTGTACCCATACTATGTATGGTACACATAATGCCAGCATCCGGGGTGACCATCCGTCATTCGTCCATCCTTTGTCTGTCCGCCTGTCCATCCGTCCGTCCGTTCATCTGTCCGTCCGGCGTCCGTATCCATTTCTTTGGCATTCGATAACTTGAAAAATATTGCTTGGATTGTCAAGTTACTTTATATTTGTGTTCAGGTTACTGATGTGCCGAACTGTATAGTTTTTGGTGTAAATCGGATAATTTGATCCCGGGATATTAACCCTTTATCCTTCAAATTGAAAATTCCTCCAATCCCTTCGGCATTCGATAACTTGAAAAATATTACTTGGATTGTCAAGTTACTTTATATTTGTGTTCAGGTTACTGATGTGCCGAGCTGTATAGTTTTTGGTGTAAATTTGTTATTTTGATCCTGAGATATTAACCCTTTATCCTTCAAATTGAAAATTTCTCCAATCCCTTTGGCATTCGATAACTTGAAAAATATTGCTTGGATTGTCAAGTTACTTTACATTTGTGTTCAGGTTACTGATGTGCCAAGCTGTATAGTTTTTGGTGGAAATCTGATAATTTAATCCTGAGATATTAACCCTTTATCCTTCAAATTGAAAATTCCTCCAATCCCTTTGGCATTCGATAACTTGAAAAATATTGCTTGGATTGTCTAGTTACTTTATATTTGTGTTCAGGTTACTGATGTGCCGAGCTGTATAGTTTTTGGTGTAAATCTGATGATTTGATCCCGAGATATTAACCCTTTATCCTTCAAATTGAAAATTCCTCTAATCCCTTTGGCATTCGATAACTTGAAAAATATTACTTGGATTGTCAAGTTACTTTATATATTTGTATTCAGGTTACTGATGTGCCGAGCTGTATAGTGTTTGGTGTAAATCTGTTCTATTGATCCTGAGATATTAACCCTTTATCCTTCAAATGGAAAATTCCTCCAATACCTTTGTCATTTGATAACTTGAAAAATATTGCTTGGATTGTCAAGTTACTTTATATTTGTGTTCAGGTTACTGATGTGCCGAGCTGTATAGTTTTTGGTGTAAATCTGATAATTTATTCCTGAGATATTAACCCTTTATCCTTCAAATTGAAAATTCCTCCGATCCCTTTGGCATTCGATAACTTGAAAAATATTACTTGGATTGTCAAGTTACTTTATATTTGTGTTCAGGTTACTGATGTACCGAGCTGTATAGTTTTTGGTGTAAATCTGTTATTTTAATCCTGAGATATTAACCCTTTATCTTTCAAATTGAAAATTCCTCCAATCCCTTTGGCATTTGATAACTTGAAAAATATTGCTTGGATTGTCGAAGTTACTTTATAATTGTGTTCAGGTTACTGATGTGCTGAGCTGTATAGTTTTTGGTGTTAATCTGATAATCTGATCGAGAGATATCAACCCTTTATCCTTCAAATTGAAAATTCCTCCAATCCCTTTGGCATAAAATAACTCAAAAAATATCAATCCGATTGTCATGTTACTTTATATATTTATTCAGGTTACTGATGTGCTGTGCTGTCTAGTTTTTTTTTATGTAAATCCGATAATTTGATCTGGAGATATTAACCCTTTATCCATCAAATTAGACACTCCTCCAATCCATTTCTATATGTACCCGTACCTTGTATGGTGTACATAATGTCGGCATCCGTGGTGGCCCTCTGTCATACAGCTTTCTACTAGTTGCACGTATGGGTACACATCTGACGATTTCATCGGCCTATTTTTAATTTCATGTAAAACTTTTCTATACACTGTGTAAATATAAATGCCTGAACATCAATTAATAAAGGTCATTACCCATTATTTCTACACATAAACTATGCATTGTTTTTAGTGAATGGGGCCAAAATGACCTTGAGGCAGAAGTGACCAGAGACCGAAATGACTTGGGGGCCAAAGTGACTGGATACCCTTTGATTTGGATTGGTCAATTTTTAAAAATCTTCTCCTCGGAAACTACAAGGCCAAATGTTTTGAAACTTCACAAAGTTGATGACTGGCACACCCTCTACCATCGCTCCTCATTTTACGATGATCGTTCGCACCTTGGACTCCGAGGTGCTAACTACTGAACAATGGAGCTCCCACTTGTTATTCAACAAAGACTTGTCAGAGTGAAGGTTACTTTTGCTACCACCTGGAGTTTCCAGGTGCTCAAAGGTAAAATTCACCTGACAGTGGATTTTGATAAAGAAGCCAAAACGACGTCCTTGGAGAGGTGTAGTACCTTTCGTGAGAGGATTTCCCCCTGCATTGGACACCCTCCAAGTGACTCGAACTTGCAAAAGCATGATGACAAGCACCAAACACAGCCAAATGACATCCAAAAGAAGAAAAGGAAAAGAAAGAATGGACCTTCCGCCAGACGACGCGATGCCCGCCGACTGACGGTGTTCTTGAAAAAGAAAAGGACGGAAAAGGAAGAGAGGGAGGCTAACCATGGCGTTGAAATCTCAATGCCTGCTACCCCTGTCTGTTCCACGTCTAGCTCGGCTGCTTCCACTCCAGTGGAAGGTCCGGAGGATGCTAGTTTGCCAGGTGACAGCCCTATCTCCAGCCCATCACACTCTTCCTTGGAACAGGAGATGGAGAAGGAAGGTCTGTCTCTGGAGCAGGATGTTAAGTCGGACATCGCACATGTCGCTAAACCCACTCTTGCTCTTCCTGCCTTTTCCGACCAGGACACCATCCAGGAAGCATACACTGCGGAGTCTGTAGAGAGCATCCTCGGAAAAATGGTCAGAGATGACGAACACCTAGCATTTCTTGTAGACACGATCAAGACCTTGGAGAACCAGGGGCTAAATAAAAACATGTTCAGAGTAGCAATAGTGAGTGTCAGCAGCCATTACCTGTGCACAACACCAAAGAGCTCTCCATCACCGCCAGCTGCAAGGACTAGACCCTACCAACCTAGTCAGCCCTCCATCACTCCTCCTTCAACACCACCAAAGGAGGTATCACCATCACAGCCACCTCCTCCAAAAAAGAACAGGCGAAAGCACAGATGCTGCTGAGTACCTTTAGCATTCTCCTTTGCCACGGTCAGACCAGTCAAAATCACATACAGCTAAAGAGGGTGGAAAGGGGCATGCCCCATACCATCCCTGCGCGCCTTTGGCACACGAAACCATTCCGTCCGTCCGGTCACAGTGACATTCCATTTGCACATCTGACTTCAGAAAGCAAACACCTATAGTACGTGGAGAGTGTATTATCACTGAATCACCCATAGAGTGGAGATTCCACCCGAGCAATAACTGCAGATTTGTCGCAAAGCATAACCAGCACAATCAAAGTTTCAGCCAATGGACCTCCGGGTTAAACCCGGTGGTCCATTGGCTGAAACATTGCTTGTGTTTATTTGTCGAAATGTACAGAATTTGAAAGTTATAGCTTGGGTGATAACTCCACTCCGCGGGTGATTTACTTACAATCCACTCTCCATGTACTGTAATCTAGAATCATGGAAATACCAGATAGACTGAAGAGGACAATCACAGCTCTAGGGGTCTCTCGTCCTATCACCTGGACTATCCAGGAGATAGGAATGAGAGTCCACCTAACTATGGAGTTCCGAGTGGAAGAAGAAGAGAAAAAATCACCGCTCTCCTCGGGAAGAGGTAGTACCTTTGCAGAGAGGACCTCCTCTCGCACTGGTCCTCACCCGAACAGGCTAGGAGGCCCTGAGAAGAGGAAGACAAGGAAGAAGAGCCCTTCCACCAAGTGTAGGGATTCCCGGCGCTTTGAGGCCTTTCTGGAAAAGAAGAGAGAGAAGGGTGAGGAAAAGGAGGAGACAGAGACAGCCACCAGTTCCGCTCCCACTCCCACAGAGGCACCCATCTTGACCCCAGCTCCACAGCTGGAGACGATAGATGAGGAAAGTCCTGTGGAGACTGAGATGGAATCGGAAGCTGTCTTCTTGTCACTTCCCAATCCCCACTCGCCTTTCCCGTCGATTCCAGAAAGCCAGGACCAGGACGCTGAACCTATCCGAAACACAGAATACTCTACAAAGGACCTATCCGTGGAAGAACTCATACAAGCAGCAGTAGAGGCCAGGACAAAAGCAGAAAAAATAAAAGAATCAATGGCTCGGCCATTTCCACAGGCATTTCCACATCCAACCACACCACATAACGAGTCCTCAGCACCAATTACTACCGCAACTATCCTATCGCCTTCACAACCACCTCCTCCTCAGAAGAAGATCAAAAAGCACAAACGACGGTAATAGACTCTCCTCTCCTTTTCCTCCTTTGACACGCCCAGACATGGCTCATGATTGAAACGCAAATAGCAAAAATATGAAACAGCTAACAATGGTCGAAAGTGGCTTGCTGTTCTTCTTGGTGGCATTATGATCATCATCATTATCATCATGACATTCATCATCATTCGTACCTTTGAATTCAGAGTGTGAACACCCAAATCAAGATTATGGAAACGCTGGAATTACCAGCGAGACTGAAGAAAACCATAGCAGCTCTGGGCGTCTCTTGCCCTATCACCTGGACTATTCAGGAGATAGGTAAGAGTGTCCATCTGACTCTGGAGTTCAAGGTTGAAGAAGAGATCAAAACACCACCCTCCTCGGGGAGAGGTAGCACCTTTGGTGAGAGGATCCCCTCTCACACTGGTTTTTCACCTGAGGAGGTCAGGAGGCCCTGAAAAGAAGAAGAGAAAAAAGAGTCCAGCAACCAAGAGAAGGGATTCCCGTCGCTTGGAGGCTTTCCTGGAAAAGAAGAAAGAGGAGAGGGAGGAGCCAGAGGCAGTCACCATTTCCGCTCCTACTCCCACGGAGACTCCCATCTTGCCTTCAGCTCCACAGCTGGAGATGCCAGATGTGGACAACACTGTGGAGACTGAGTTGGAAACGGAAGCTGTCTTCTCGCCACTTCCCGATCCCCACTCGCCTCTCCCTTCGATGCCAGATAGCCCAGCGTCAGAAATTGTCCAACAGATAGCCGAAAAGTTCAAATCCGATCTGGAAAAATAGAGAAGAGAGAGAAAAGTACGCGATTGAAAGCGAAAAGCAACACCAAGAGCTACTGGCATTAATTAAAGGAATGGACACTTCAACAAAACCAGGGGCAGCACAACAACAGGCACCTCCAAGGGAAAAGCCTACCACACCAACAGCCATAGATACCCGTTCACCATCACAGCCACCTCCTCACAAGAAAAAACCCAAGAAACACAGACACCGTTAACTTTCTTCCCTTCCATTTCCTCCTTTAACACGATCAAACATGGTGCATAACAAAATAAAATAACCTTAATTGAAGGGGTCGAAAGGGGCTTGCTCCCCAAACCGTCCATGCGAACCTTCGGTGCGCAAAAACCATTTCATTCGGTCACAGTGGTCTCTCAAGACAGTTGGTCTCCCATAGCAGGTCCATTATAGAGTAAAACCAATCGGTGCCTGGCAGATGAGGTCTCTCAAGACAGGTGGTCTCTCAAGACAGGTTTTACTGTAGTTTATTTGCTGTGTGTGCATAATAGGTCAAGTCCTATTTACATCTCGAGTCAGATTTATTGAACTACCTGATGTTGTTACATGTAAATTTTGGCTTGTCTTACTGAAACAAATAAAAAAATGTGATGTCTACCTGTTTCCCAGGCAACTGATCTCTTGAAATAAACAGCTTACATGAAGGCAGGTTATTAAAGTCAACAAGAACATTGTAGAGTTTGAGTTAATTTTTGTATTTTAATTTTATAATGAAACATGCAAACACTGTGTTTCTGTCAAAAGACGACCATGGTTAAGCCAGGCCTGCTGTTTTCAAAATTTTGCATAACCCATTTTGTTCACCTGGCCTGAGCTTTGGTAACCTATTGATCGAACTTGATTCAGGTAGCCTCTTACGTATCCTAAATATATATGTATCACAACTATGCTGATATATGAACTGTTGTATCATAGTCAAGTTCTTGCTCCTATTGGCAATATCCCGATGAATAGAGATGAATCCTGAGGAACTATAATGAGGCTGTGTTGCAGCAATTCAGATACAAATTAGTTGCAATTATAGCCTAATCTTGTCATAGGCTAGCATGCTGCTGAAGAGTATGACATCCATAATTACTATTCATGACAGAGACGTGAATTATTACCAATTTCTGATTTTGTGCCTGTGTTATATCTTCAGATGATCAACAGTTTAAAATGATGTTGAGCATCCCAGTCATCAGCATACATGTAGGTGTTTGCCAACAGAGCAGCTATATACTCCAGGTAGATGCCAACATCTATGCTGCTGATTATTGGTTGATGCTCAACATCTTTCCACCATTCATTCGTACTACGTGTAGAGTATTCAACTTGGTGAAAATTTCATGTGACCTGGTAACAATTTGGCGCAACCCGTTTTTCGTTCTCATGCTTTTCATTTTTGGTAACCTCGTCATGACCCAAACAGCCATTTGCCTCAAATCAACAGGCCTGTTCAACCTGGAAGTTCATTGGCTGAAGCACTGCATTCACATCATGTGCTTTCAGAACTGGAATTACCAAGTTGTCCAATAGTAATCCCCAAATATTCAGGGGTCATCATTCCCATGTACAAATGTATGTTTGGGGTAATGTCTACACTCTTAATTTAAGCTATACGCAGGTTACTCCTAGGGGCAATCTGCAACCCATCTTACGTTATTACTCCCCACATTGGTGGGGTTCAGAGGCAGCCCACAATTTTTTCTGTCAAATTAGATGCATTATAGACATTTCTGAAGTCAATTTGGAGATATATGATAAAAAATTGTGATATGTGCTTGGTTCCAATTGGGTGATCATTGTGTTGATTTTGGACAGCTCAGATCCACTTGTGGAAACACCACCATGGACTGAGGTGGTACCTAGGATGGGATACAGGCCTGGAAATATGAAGAGGATGATTTTATCACCCACCTACTGCCTGTTCAAAATTGACCCTATGCGGGTAGAAATATTGCCCATGCAAGTATTCTGGCGAGACAGTCTTGACACAAACTCCACCTTCCTGTTGACCTCAGGATGATAGTATAATAGCAACATAATTCAGTCCTCAACAATGCAATCAGGGTTAAACTTGCATAGAAAGATGTTCCGACGTCAGGAAAACATCAAACACCAAAGCTCAGTGTGATTCAGAACGTCTTGTTACAACTGATTCCCATGTTGATTACTCTCTCGCTATCGACAAAAAAGTAAAAATAAGGTTGCTAGCATGTTCTAAACACAGTACAAGACTTCAGACTGGTTTAAAAGGCAAAGCTTTAAAGGATTAAGAATGTTTTGTGATGGGGACTAATTTCGTTGAAAAAATTCATTCATATATAGGAGCATCTGTTTGAAACTATAATACATATTGTAGAAAAATAGTAAATTCAGTCATTCTAACCTAATGAAGATCAGTTTGGAACAGTGTGTCAAGTACAATACTGTCAGTTAGCTCCGAATTAATGCCAATTTAAAAAAAAAATAAAAAATTTGTATCAACTTTGGACACATTTCTTAATTGAGCCTTGGGACATATTGGCTCCTGCAAATCATCCTACAGTACAGTTGCCGTGGATTGGTTGTAATCCATGTGTGGGCAGTGATGTCCACACATGCATTTACCTGGTAATAAAAATCATTAGCAGCAAAGTTTTAATCAATGAAGCACCGGGTTGTGCCCGGTGCTGCATTAATTTATTAAGTTTTTGATGACTTTTTCTATAATTAGTATTTGGAATCTTATATTATTGCGTCCATGGAAATATTGGCCACCCGTGGAAATTGACCAGTCCACGGTAGTTGTGCTGTAGGAAGGCGATTTCATAGCTCCTGCAATTTTTTCAAAAACTAAACCTGGGGATATTGTACCGACATGGGTTTAATTGGGAGAGTGGTACTGGTGATCTTTATTTTTTTTTAGTTATTTTTTTTCTGAGCGGTTTGTTTGTATGTTTGTTGGTGGGGTTCTGGTGCAGGAGGTGACACAATAAGTAATTTGGTTGGGGATGATGTATCGGGGTGGCAGAACGGTTTTCAAAGTGTGGGACTGGATCGGGCAATGGATGGTCATCGGTATGACAGGCCGACCATGGTTTAAATTATAAATTCCAGGGTTCCAAAACCCCCATTTCCATGCATCTGAGCGAATATTTGGATTTTTCAGATGTGTTTAAAAGATTTCAAACTTTGGGAGCCGTTAAAAAACGTCGGTAAAACATACAGGTGAGGTCTATTTATCAGCTTTGGTCATAAAGACCAAAGCTGATAACCTGTGTGAAATTTTCTTTGGAATTCCAGGGAATTCTGGGAAATAACATGGTCTTTTTCATGTCTGGAAATCCAGGGAATTCCAGAGAATATCAAGTCAAGAAAATCAGGAAAACCAGGAATTTCAGAGAATTCTGGGTTTTAAACAAACCTGTCTGAGGAAAAATTCCTGAATTTCCGGATTTCCAGGAATTCAATTGACATTTCATTGTTAACAAAATTCCGGATTTTTTCGGGTTTCCTGGACTTCAGTTTTATTTTGTCAGAACAGAATTCCTGATCTTTCCAGGTTTCCTGGAATTCAGTATTTGTTACTGTAGCTTCTTGCACTGAGATTACTACAAATATGGACGTGTCATGGTACATGTACTTATATGCACCATGCAGTTGAGAAAAATTGATCCTGAGAGGAATTTCATAAAAAATACAGATAGCTGTGCTATATTTTAGAAATGCATTCAAGATTCAATATTTAAAAGGGAATCATCAAAGACTGTTAGGAAAACAAGCTGGAATCAGGAATTATAAATCCAACTGATGAAACCACCCATGAGATGTGTTGAGGTGAGAAACAAAGATTTTGATGAAACAAATTGTTGAACAGTTAACATTTCCCCAACCTTTATTCATCAGGCTTTGAAGATTATTGTTTATAATTCAAAAGTTTATTATAAAGCTGAAAGATTGAATACTCACACGTTTTAGTTTATTTCCTTTCAGAATAGTCTCTTCACCAAAAATACAACAGGGCAGAGATGTGCAACTTTTCCCTCCAATTTTAAATTATCCAATGGGGACATGACATTAATATACATTATATATTTCTACTCCAACAGAATAAAAATTCTAGACTTTTCCGGGAAACCAGGAATTTAAAACGGTCATCATCAGATGCTTTTTATGAGAAATACTGATTTTTCTGGGAAATCAGGAATTTAATCAGGAAAAATACAGGAATTCTCTGGAAAAATGTTCTCTCAAATAATTATTTCTTTTTCTTGATTTTTCCAGGCTTTGTCTTGATTATTCTCCCGGAATTCCCTGGAATTCCGGAAAACCCGGAATAAAATTCACGCAGGAAATAGACCTCACCTGTATGCTTTACCAAATGTTAACAGCAATTATACTGTCTGTGGATTATCTTGTCTGGGGGTGGATTTGGTACTTGTATGTCTGTAAGATTGCGATCTATTTCAGTTAACCAATTTTTTAACAGACTGTATTCATTTTAGCGTTTGCTGCCACTTACTGCAAAAAATGATCCGAAATCCACCAAAACTGAATCAGTATGAGAGAAACATAGCTGGTGAAAATATGGGGGAGGCTCTGGATCCTCCCCTTGTTTCACCAGTCATTGGTTGTGTTAAAATACATGCATACAAAAAAACATGGCCGGAGCACCCCCCCCCCTCCCAACTCCCCCTCCACCCTCACCCCCAGATTCCACCACCCCTGTGTATGATTAGGGGTATTTGTCTAGTCACCTTTAGTCTTTTACTCTTGACTCATGTTACTCCTGGGGTAATCTTTGCACCACAAATGAGTCATATGTGTTTTGTCATAATTTGCTGAGGAGAGGGTGTGACCATTACTAGAGAGCTTTTCAACAAACTAAAGAGCCAGTGTTAGGTGATTTTGGCATCGCAATCCTTCACTCAGGAGGCCTCACATTCACCTACATGTATGTCAGCCCAAAATCACTCACAGAAGATTCTTACCCACCATTAAATGAAACAATTACCCCATTGGCCATTGAGTGATATTCAGTCCCCTCCTGACTTCCCAGTCTCTGATCTGGGGGGTCAGGAGGGGACTGTTTTTGATCAGATGAAAATTTCAGTACCTGAAAGTGTTGCACAGGGCATTGGAGGGGTTACATCCACATTTTGTCTGGAAAAAGGAAAGAGCACAAAAATCACAGCATTTATGTCCTGGGATGTCTTGAATAAGTTGTAAAGACAACAGTGAAACAAGATTTGCCGTATGAATGGTACTCATGTTTTGAACTTAAACATTCAAAATTGAGAATTGGAAAAAAGAAGTTTTCAGCCAAAATAGGATGGTGTGATAAGAGCACCTTAATTGTTCTGTGTAATAAAAAACACAAGTTTTCCACCACCATTAAATTCACATATATTCAACCTTCCCAGTCAGTACATCATTAAAAAATAAACTCCCAACACCAAAGTCACTGAACATTATAACAAATTCTGTGCAAGGCAATATTCACATAATGTTAACTTTAACATATACTGAGTCAAAAAAGAAGTATAATAAAAACAAATGTGAGAAAATAGCATAAAGGATGAAATATAATAGTTCTGATGTTGTACATGTATGTTTGTGGACAAGAAGTCGTGCAAAAAGTTTAATGACATGTTGTTGTTGTCCACCCAACCATATACAATTTTGCTACGGATTTCAAAACAGCACATGCTGCCTGGGAATGTCAAATAGAATGGGTGACCGTCGGTTTTCTTTGTGTTATGGTCTGCTAGAGAGCCTGGGTTATTGAGAAAACATGCTAGTTTTTGTCTTCTGCCTCTTTAAAAAATGCCAAGGTTAACCGAAAATCAGAGGTTGCGTGCCATTGGTATGCATGAGGCTGGGATACCTCCAGATGAGCTCGCTGCTGAGTTCGGAGTCACTGTTGCCACTATTTTGGAAGGTATAGAACCACTGGATCTACTGCCGACCGATCGCGTTCAGGTCAACCAAGAGTTATAGCCCCTGCACAAGACTGACACATCAGGACGTCACACTTGCGGGATCGATTCCTTCCGACGACAAGGACAGCAGCAATTACTCCTGGTAGAACTAGCACTAGAATCAGTGCACAAACTCTCTGCAACAGACTCACAAAACACGACATCTGAAGTGGGTGTCCATACCACGGACCAATCCTTACCCAACATCATCATATCGTCAGATTGGAATATAGATACGTCAGCATGTTCGCTGGACTCAGCAGTGTTAGAGCACATTTCTTTTTAGTGATAAATCATGATTTTGTCTATGGCGTGCTGATGGTAGGGCAAGAGTGTATCGCCAATGAGGAAAACGGTTTTTCTGATGCTTGTTTGTGGGAATGTGACCGTTTCGGTAGTGGTAGTGTAATGGTTTGAGCAGGAATTTCCTTGCACCATCGAATGCATTTGATCTTCATTAACGGTAATCTGAATGGACAGTGATATAGGGACGAAATTCTTTACGCTGTTGTCCTGTTGTTCATCGCTAATGTCGGATTGCATTTATTCCAGCAATATAATGCCCAACGTCACGTGGTGCTTATCTGTCGTGACTTTCTTGAGGAGCAGAGCATCAGACTTCTTCTGTGGCCCCCACTTTCGCCAGATTTGTTGCCAATCGAGCATCTTTTGGATCAATTGGACCGTCGGGTACGACTTCATGATCTTATGTCGCTAGGCGATTTATGTAATGTTCTAAGGCAGGAGTGGAATGAAATACCACAGGATGACATCCAGAGACTTATCAGGTCCATGTGCCGTCGATGTCTTACCATCCAAGAGGCAAACGGTGGACATCCATGTTATTGACTGCATGTGTGAACTTTTCATTTCACCCCATGTCTGAATTGCGACGTCCTGACGTGACGCTGGCAACAGTAAGAACATGAAATTATGCAAATTCATACAGCTAGACTCGAAATATGAACTTACAATAATTTGTTTGGGACTAAAGTCGATAATACTAAAAAAATTGCTCCTTGAAGTTTATTTTACTTTTTGGACTCAGTATATTTTAGGCAAAACATCTTGATCATAACTTTTGAATAATCTTTGAATAACACAGGCCTTTTATGCATCAAAATAAAGGTTGAGATGCACTCGAATTAATACTATTATCTACTACTGAAGCTGTAGGAGAGCGTTTCAGTGATTTCTGATGATGTGCTGCCACATTTTGTTCCAGTGTTTTCCACAGAACCAGTGACAATCTGCCATGTTTGGCAGGACATGCAGTCTGCAAATTGTTTTTCAGTTTTTGACTACAGTATTTTCTTAACCCCACCCATGTAATATGCAAATTCAGCAGTTGAAAAAAAATATTACTTTTCAAAACAATTCAACAAAACCATATCATGTGACCCCTCGTTGGAACGAGCTCGTCGAGCTCGTTGCAACGAGGGATCGCATGATATGGTTTTGTTGAAATTTTTTGAAAAATTTTGAAAGATGATTTTTAAAATAATAAATTTTGATATCGTCGGTGTTGGGTGAAGGGTTAATCTGTTCATTTTCTTTCATTTTTTTTGATATGGCTCATTTCTATTCTGAGTCATTTTTGAATAACATATTTTGCAGACTTTAGGTATCGTCCAACGTAACTTTGATCAAATTTCAGGAAATTTTCTTCAAAGTCCAAAAATGTCCCAGGAAGACATGACCCCAATAAGTTATATACTAAAATGTTTGGAATGAAACATGGAATATAGAAGCTGAAATTACCCATGGAACTCTGTCATGCAGTTGGGAGCACAGCTCAGCATGCCCTGAAAGTCTGATATGGCAACCACATTAGTGACCAAAATTTTGACAAAAAAATTACTTAAAATGACTGAATGGTTGTATTTTGCAATCCTTCTAGTACAGACTTGGACAAACTTTTTTGTCATTCTGAGAAGAATGATCAGTAAGGCTAATTCCGATCGATCCATGGTATCTACAATTCCCAAATGCAGCCATTTTGTCTTGTTTTTGTTTTGATGAAGAAAGTTCAACATTCCATATGAACGTTTCACTTTGTACATGTAGCTTGGGACTGGTTACTCAAACTTGGTTATTCTTTGCTCTGCTGATAGACCAGCATCTCCACATTAGATAGGGTCTGTGCACACTTGATTGCCGGAGTTGTGGCCCTCGTGGACTTGAAACATAGTGAATCTGTCTGTTCATATGATCAATATGAACATTTCATTTTCTACCTCAGGTGTGGATAATCACATTTGGTACTCCTTTGGTATGCTGCAGGCCTGTCATGATTATTTGAGAAGTCAGCTGATCATCGGAAACACCCACAATCGACTTCAAAGTCGACACGGATGGGTTTTCATCACTCCTTTACTGATGAATTATTAGGTATCACTCTCCTCAACATCATTCTTGTGAGAAGTGTCAGAGGCGGTAGAATATCAAAATACATTGTAATTGGGAAAGAAGTGTAAAGATACAACACACACCAGGTCTGATGTTCAAGAAAGTATGGGAGTACAAATACAGTTGAAATTCGAAAACCTATCACAATTAGCACAAAAAATGCTCATTAGTTATGGTGTTTTTTACTACAGAAGAATGAAGTATCGTCTGAAATACACAAGATCGTTTGCACTGTGCAATGCAAAATGTAATGTGCTATTAGTCGAGTTGGTAGTGAAATTACAAACTGAACAGATCCAAAAGAAAAAAATACTGAGATTACGGTATATGTAGGGTGGATTACTACTAAATATTTACGCCATGGAATAGATTTTTCACTCGGTAATTATTTACAATTTTTGAGGGCAAAACACAAGAAGCACTTGCAAACTTCCATCACATAGACCACTGGGTTGCACCAGGTGGTCCATGTGATGAATGTTTGCAAGTGTTTCTTGTGCTGTTATGAACAATTATAGATACTTTTCGTGTGGAGAATATATGGCACTGCGATTAAGTAGTAATCCACTCTCTTCATTCTCTATTTTTGAATTTTAATATCTTTTTATAACACTAGACGTTCATGTATCCCAGTTGATGCTAGGAATGATGTCAATGATCTCTACTGTATTTACTAGTATACATGTAGAATTGTACAAAGTTAGGTATGGTACGCTGTTTTTCTACAGGAATTGAGTTACGCTAATGGTGCTTTTGAGAACGCGGTGGCATTGCGTAACCGGTTCTCGTCAGATCACCGAAGTTAAGCAACGTCGAGCCCGGTTAGTCCTTGGATGGGTGACCGTCTGAGAGATCGATTCAGACTCCTGCATTGTGTCCCTGTGCAAGGCGCTTAACCCCGATTGTCCACATGGGGGCACAATGACGCCATGTACTAAGGCGTACTGCACGCCGATGGTGCGCATGTCTTCAACCAGTCTAACCCTGCCTGTGCTGTTGTGCGGAGTTACGATGTTGGGAAGCTAGCAGCTGCATGTCATTGCTCGGTGGTTCTCTCCGGGTACTCTAGCTTCCTCCACTCATAAAACTGTCACGGTCATGATTAGCCATTGTGCATAAGTATGTGACCTTAAACACCAATAAATAAATAAATAAATAAATAAATAAATGGTGCTTTTGACAGGTACAAGAGTGCACTTACTCTGCATGCTATTACTTGAAAATAGTGCACAATACAGTCACAGGACTTCTAGTTTCAACTGTAATTGCCCTTCTCAGTTTACCAAGGAGTTCAATTGCTTAATGAAATCTCAATACAGCTACATGTACATGTATTATTAGACTCTTGACCATCACAAGTCCAGACCTGAGCCTAGACTCAGGTTTGGGCTTGAGATAGTCCGGAGCATGCCAGAAAATAACCAGACTGTCATCTGCAAAATGAGGTGCCCAGAGGGTGAATTTAGTGATGCTACCCTGCGCAGCAGGGTAGCATCACTAAATTTACACTCTGTGAACCTCATTCTGAATCAGGGTCTCAAAACTAAACAGAAAGTGGTACCCAGAGTATAAACTGGCCCACTGTATGGGATAGCATCATAAAATTCACCTTCTGGAGACCTCATTCTGCAAATGTCAGACTGCTTATTTTCAGGCCTGGTCAGGAGTCTGAATTTTCCTTTGAGAGGAGTAAGCATGCAGCATACCTGCATGCCTAAAGAATGTCCGGCCCGGGGAACTAATGAACAAAAATATTGTTTTCTGTATTGTTGTTTCTAGGGGACGCAGAGTATGATTAAAATCGACTTTAATTGATTATTCTATTTCAAAAGTCGATCATGAAATTTCAAAATCCTGCCAGTCCTTGTTTCAAATCTCATCCGTGGCTTTGGGGTAATGTCTAGATGGGAACCATCAAATTTTTCTGAATTTCATTGAAAAACATGGCTGCCGGTGGTCATCATTGACTTGGCATATAAATTGTCAACAATTCCATTAGCACACCCTACAGGCCACATCTCTCACCCGATCAGTTTCAAATTTCATACGTAGCTTTGAGGCAATGTTTAGATGGGATCTATCAAATTTTTCCGAGTTTCATTGAAAAACTGTGGTCATTTTGGATTTGGCATATAAATTGTCAACAATTCAATTAGCTATTAGCACACCCTACAGACCACATCTCTCACCCGATCTTTATCAAATTTCATATGTACATGCAGCTTTAGTGTGATGTCTACAGTTAAAATTAGAAGTCCTGTCATGAAATGCGCAAAAATAGCACGTCGATCTGCACGTTAATCTACGAGTTATGACCATAGTAAGGCTATCAAATTCTGTACATATGGCCTGTGCACAAGGAATGTTTCAACAAATGGACCTCCGGGTAACCCAGAGGTCCATTGGCAGAAACATTGCCTGTGTTTGCTATGAGTGACCAGGAGAACTTGCCATGCTTTGATTGCCATCCGATATGGCAATTCTTACTCGCAATTAAGCCTAGATAAGCACACAGTTCGTGACAGGACTTCTAGTTTTAACTGTACATAAGAGCTTTCAATTTTTTTTCGAATTTTTTAAAAAACATGGCCACCAGCATTCATCTTGTAATTGGCATATAAATTGTCAACAATTCCTTCAGCAAATACACCCTATAGGGTGCATCTCGTACTCACTCTTTTTCAGCTCTCTTTTGTGGTTTTAGAGTGATGTCCGGGGATGTCCGGGGAGCTATCATGGCTAGAGGCCGTATTTATGAACCGATCTTTACGAAACTTTTTGGGTGCCTTTGTTATCACCATGGGACAAGAACGAGTGTTTTGGGGTCCAGTCCGAAATTCAAGACGGCCGCTGGCAGCCATTTTGTACAAAATTAAGTGCAATCAGATTTTTGCGCAGAACTTCCATATGAAAGCTCTGATTAGAATAATTTTTTGTATGAATGTTTAGTACAATGGGATACATCACATATAATACAGGTTTTTTTCTCGTGCGTAAATTATGCAAATTAGACTAACTTTGATTTATTTAATGTTTCTTTCAGCACTATAAGTGCAAATGCCAATACGGCTCGGGCTAGAGGCCATATTTATGAACCGATCTTTACGAAACTGCCTGGGTACCTTTGTTATCACAGTGGGACGAGAACGAGTGTTTTTGGGTCCGGTCAGAAATTCAAGATGGCCACTGGCAACCATTTTGTACAAAATTAGGTGCAATCAGCTTTTTGCGCAGAACTTCCATATGAAAGCTCTGATTTGAAAAATGTTTTGTATGAATGTTAAGTACCATGGTATACATCACATATAATACGGTTTTTTTTTCTTGAAGTTGTGCATAAATTATGCCAATTAGACTAACTTTGATCTATTTAGTGTTACTTTCAGCACTGTAACTGCAAATGCCAATAGGGCTTGGGCTAGAGGCCGTATTTATGAACCGATCTTTACGAAACTTCTTGAGTACCTTTTTTATCACCGTGGGACGAGAACGAGTGGTTTTAGGTGCGGTCCGAAATTCAAGATGGCCACCAGCAGTCATTTTGTACTTTATCTAGTGCAATCAGTTTTTTGTACAGAACTTATGTATGAAAGTTCTGATTTGAATAAATTTTTGTATGAAGGTTTAGTGACATGAAATACATCACATATAATATGGGTTTCTTTCTCGTGCAGAAATTATGCAAATTAGATGAACTTTGATTTATTCAGTGCTACTTATACACTGTAAGTGCACATGTCAATACGGCTAGTGCTGGAGGCTGTATTTATGAACCGATCTTCAAGAAACTTCTTTGGATATCTTTGTTACCACCTTGTGACAGGAACGAGTGTTTTTGGGTGTTTTTGTTATCACTGTGCTATATTTTGGGGTTTAGCATCTACATGTAACTGTCACCCCACCTTTACAATACTTTACCTATATATTTGTTACAGGCTACGGTCAGCATTTATGTACAGACCATTACAATACTTTACATGTACCTTTGTTATCAGGTCATTACCTAGATGTTTGTCATTGCTGTGTCATCTACTATACATGTACATGTCTTAAACAAGTTGAGTTACAGTGTCATTGACACTTTCATTTAGGCTGGGCTGATTTAATTTTTACATCTTGCTCAACTTGACAATGCCAGTTGGGCTGCACGATATTCAAAACTGAATACCGGTATCGACGTTCAAGAAAATTCTGTGGTATACCTGTACATAGAAAGTTCATATATCTGAACATATGTACCATAATCAGGACATGAGCCATCACAATCAGAACAAATCGGCATGCCTTGATGATACACTTGTACAGTTCAAATAACCTTTACCGAATGCTGTTGATATCAAAATTCATTTTTTTTAAATATTTTTTTTATCGAATTCGAATTTTTCAAAAGATTTCAACAAAACCATATCAAACCCTCATTGGAATGAGCTTGAGCTTGTTCCAGTGAGGGGTCACATGATATGGTTTTGTAGAAATTTTTTGAAAAATAATATTTGTTCAACTGCACAATTTGTGTATTACCCAGGTGGATGCAGCAAATTCTTTAAGTACAGGGATAATATTCATTTGGGACTACAGTTAAAAAACTCAGGACAACTTGAAAATTAAATTGTGGATAAATAAATAATGATGATAAACCGATATTTTTGCAATTACACCGGTATTCAATCAATACTGGTTTGAATACGTGTATCGTTTATCAACATAATGTGCAACCCTAAATGTCGGGTGCAGTACACTTGCCGTGGACAGGTCATATTCCACGTGTGGGCAGTGATGTACATGCATTTTCATTTACTGGGTAATAAAAATCATCATCAGCAAAATTTGAATTAATGAAGCACCAGATGGTGCCTGGTGCTTCATTAATTAAATTTTTGATGATTATTCATGTAATTAATGTTTGGAATCAAATATTATTGCATCCGTGGAAATATTGCCCACCTGTAAAATGACCAGTCCACAGCGTCCGTACTGTATTAGCTTTTGGGATGGGTTATTTTCTGAAGAAACCTGAGTGAATGACTTGTCATTACTGGAACTTTCTATATAGTTCAGTCCCTTCATGGTCAAGGTGAGTTGCAGTGTCATTGACACTATCATTTCTGGTGCATTGCCACTACAATAGGAAGGCTGACCTTTACATTATCAGAATTCTATCACACCTATGCCATAATGACTGTGATCTTGGATGCCTACTGCACGCATAGAAAAAATTGAGTAGGGCAATTTTTTGCAACCCTGGATTTTCAGCTGAACTTGACATAGTCAAGATAAGCTATTGCCATCACGCGTGCGGAAGTCTGTTAGTCTGTGAGTCTGTGACGTCTGTTCACATTTTCCTTTAGCATGGGCTACACCCCGCAGTTCTTGTCTGATCGTCACAAAATTTCATATGCAGGTTTGGGGTCATGTCTAGATGAGAACGTCCCCTTTTGGTCGCGATCGGGCAACTGGTATGGCTGCCCGAGCCCAAAACCCGAAAACCATTAGCACAGTCTACAGGTCGTATTTATGAAAGGATTTCATTGTAACTTGGTAGGATGCCTCTGTATAATGCCTAGATGAGAACGTCCCTTTTTGGGCATGATCTATCAACCGTGATGGCTGCCCAAGCCAGAAACCCAAAAACTTTTAGCACAGTCTGCAGGTCATGTTTAATGTGGAGGGATTTCTTTGTAACTTGGTAGGATGACTCCTTATGATGTCTAGATGAGAATTTCCCCATTTGGGCATGATCTGCCAACCGTGACGACTGCCCGAGCCCAAAACCTGAAAACCTTTAGCACAGTCTACAGGTCATATTTATTGAGGAAATTCATTGTAACTTGGTGGGTTGACTTCATACAGTGTCTAGATGAGAAAGTCCCCTTTTGGACATGATTGGGCGAAAGTGACGGCTACAGGGGCCCGAAGCCCGAAAACCTTTAGCACAGTCTAGAGGTCATATTTATGAAGGGATTTCATTGTAACTTGGTAGGATGACTCCAAATAATGTCTAGATGAGAACGTCCCATTTTGATCGCGATCATGCAGCCTTGATGGGTGCCTGAGCCCAAAAACCTTTAGCATAGGCAAAAGGTCATATTTATGGAAGGATTTCATTGTAACCTGTTAGGTTGACTCCATATAATGCCTAGATGATGACATCCCCTTTCGGTTGTGACTGGTCAGTTGTGATGGCTACAAGTGCCCGAAGGCCGAAAACCTTGAGCACAGTCTACAGGTCATATTTATGAAGAGATTTCTTTCATTGTAACTTCTTAGGATCACTCCAGATGATGCCCAGATGAGAATGTCCCCTATGGTTGCGATCATTCAGCCATGATGGCTGCCCGAGCCCAAAGCCCGAAGACCTTTAACACAGTCTACAGGTCATATTTATGAAGGGATTTCATTGTAACTTGGTAGGTTAACTTCATATAATGTCTGGATGAGAACGTCCCCATTTGGACATGATTGGGCAACTGTGACGGCTAAAGGTGTCCGAAGCCGAAAACCTTTAGCACAGTCTACAGGTCATATTTATGAGGGGATTTCATTGTAACTTGGTAGGATGACTCCAAATAATGTCTAGATGAGAACGTCCCATTTTGATCGCGATCATTCAGCCTTGATGGGTGCCCGAGCCCAAAAACCTTTAGCATAGGTAAAAGGTCATATTTATGGAAGGATTTCATTGTAACCTATTAGGTGGGGGTGCGGTGGCTCAGTTGGTAGAGTTGCAGGCTGCAAGCCGAGAGGTCCTCGGTTCGAATCCCACCTGCGGCAACCGCGTTGTGTCCTTGGGCAAGACACTTCACCCCGATTGCCTACATGGGGGCACGATGACGCTGTGTACTGAGGCATACTGCACGTCGATGGTGCGCATGTCTTCAACCAATCTAACCCTGCCTGTGCTGCGGTGCAGAGTTCAGAGTTACGATGTTGGAGAGCTGACAGCTGCTTGTCGTTGCTCGGTGGTTCTCTCCGGGTACTCCGGCTTCCTCCACCCGTAAAACTGTCACGGTCACGATTAGCCCTTGTGCATACGTATGTGAATGATCGCAACCAAAGGGGACAATCTCATCTGAGCATATGGTTGACTCCATATAATGCCTAGATGATGACATCCCCTTTTGGTCGTGATTGGTCAACTGTGATGGCCACAGGTGCCCAAAAACCTTGAGCACAGTCTACAGGTCATATTTATGAAGGGATTTCATTGTAACTTCTTAGGATCACTCCAGATGATGCCCAGATGAGATTGTCCCCTTTGGTTGTGATCATTCAACCATGATGGCTGCCCGAGCCCGAAGCCCGAAAACCTTTAGCACAGTCTACAGGTCACATTTATGAAGGGATTTCATTGTAACTTGGTAGGTTGACTTCATATAATGACGTCTAGATGAGAACGTCCCCTTTTGGACACGATTGGGCAACTGTGACGGCTTCAGGGGCCCAAAGCCCTAAAAACCTTTAGAGCAGTCTACAGGTCATAATTATGAAGGGATTTTATTGTAGCTTGGTAGGATGACTCCAAATAGTGTCCAGATGAGAACGTCCCCTTTTGGTCACGATCATTCAGCCTTGATGGCTGCCCGAGCCCAAAAACCTTTAGCATGTCTGTAGGTCATATTTATGGAAGGATTTCATTGTAACTTGTTAGGTTTACTCCATATAATGCCAAGATGATGACATCCCCTTTTGGTCGTGGTTGGTCAACTGTGATGGCTACAGGTGCCTGAAGCCTGAAAATCTTGAGCACAGTCTACAGGTCATATTTATGAAGAGATTTCATTGTAACTTCATAGGATCACTCCAGATGATGTCCAGATGAGAATGTCCCCTTTTGGTTGCGATCATTCAACCATGATGGCTGCCCAAGCCTAAAGCCCGAAAACCTTTAGCACAGTCTTCAGATCATATTTATGAAGGGATTTCATTTTTAGCTCACCTGACTTTGAGTCAGGACAGCTATAGTGATCACTCACCGTCCGTTGTCCGTCGTCGTCCGTGAACATGGTGTTTGCGTCTTCTCCTCCCAAACCGCTGAACCAATTTAATTGATATTTGAGATAATAGTTTGTTATGACATCGCAATTTGATTTTGTTCAAATCACGTTGCCTCGCCAGTGGGTAGGGCCACACCCAAAAAGTGTGCTGAAATCTTAAAAAATCTTCTTCTCATGAACCAGCAATAGCAGAGACTTGATATTTGGTGTGCAGCTTCCTTTTGAGGTGTGGACTCAGATTTGTTCAAGAGAAGTTTGTGGGGCTATACTTGGCGTCGTAATGGGAGGGGAAAGAATATTTCCCCCTCCCAAATTTCTATTTTCCAAACCGAGAGGCAAATTTTGACCAAATTTGATATGAGGACTTTTTGGGTCATAAGTACTTAATTTATGCCAAAAATTGTTTTCCCGTCGCCCCATGGGGACCGCAGGAGCTAAAAATAGAAAAAAATTAAGACGCCCATATCTCTGAAACTACACGGCACTGAGAATTCTTATTTGTTGTGAAGCTTCCTTAGGACCAACAGAATGGAATGGTAAAAAAAAATTGCCATCGGTTTTGTCATGGGGTACTTTTTGGGGACTTTGAAAAAGTGCTGAGTAATCATTTTTTAACACTGTGGGTAATGGGAAAAACATATAAGACTACTTTTCTCCCAAAGCACTGGTCCAAAAGCTTTCAAATTTCACATATAACATCTTTGGAAGATTGTTTCACATGTTTATTGAAATCAATTGCCTGGTTCGATATTTGGGCTCTCTATGGGAGCCCAATGTTTAAATTAGTGCAGTATGAGGAGTATTTTTTAAAAATCTTCTTCTTCAGATCTACCAATAAGAATCTTTTGATATTTGGTATGCAGCATCCTTAGAGGGGTGAGATTCAAGTTTCTTCAAGCCAAGTCCCTGGGTTCATATTTAGGCTGAAAATTTGGGGTCCTGTTGCGGACTTAGAAATTTTGGACCAAAATTTGGAAATTTTTTTTTGTTTTTTTATGCGTTTCGGTCAGTTTTAAGACCAAAAATTTTTTTTTTTTTTACACTGAAAATTTGGGGTCTGGGTGGGACTTTGAAAATTGTGGACCAAAATCCGAAAAAATTTTTTTTTGTTTTTTATGCATTTCGGTCAATATTAAGACAAAAAAAAAAAATTTTTTTTACACTGAAAATTTGGGGTCCGGGTGGGACTTAGAAAATTTTGGACCAAAATCCTGAATTTTTTTTTTGTTGTTTTTTATGCATATTGGTCAATTTTAAGAGAGAAAAAAAAAAATTTTTTTACACTGAAAATTTGGGGGCCGGGTGGGACTTTGAAGATTTTGGACCAAAATCCTGAATTTTTCTTTTGTTTTTTATGCGTTTCAGTCAATTTTAAGACAAAAAAAATTATTATTTTTGTACACTGAAAATTTGGGGTCTGGGTGGGACTTTGAAAATTGTGGACCAAAATCCGAAAAAATTTTTTTTTGTTTTTTATGCATTTCGGTCAATATTAAGACAAAAAAAAAAAAATTTTTTTTACACTGAAAATTTGGGGTCTGGGTGGGACTTAGAAAATTTTGGACCAAAATCCTGAATTTTTTTGTTGTTGTTTTTTATGCATATCGGTCAATTTTAAGAGAGAAAAAAAAAAATTTTTTTACACTGAAAATTTGGGGGCCGGGTAGGACTTTGAAGATTTTGGACCAAAATCCTGAATTTTTTGTTGTTTTTTATGTGTTTCGGTCAATTTTAAGATAAAAAAAAATATTTTTTTTTACACTGAAAATTTGGGATCCGGGTGGGACTTTTTTGGACCAAAATCCGGAAATTAGTTTTTTATGCGTTTTAAGAAGAAAAAAAAACTGAGGCTGAAAATATTTTGTTTGGGGAAAAAAATCTGTCTTTTATGCGTTTATCTCAATTTTGGGACGTAAAAGTGCAGGAACTGAAAATAGAAGGAAAATCCTGTGTATTGTGTGGGCACAGTTGCTTCATCTAGTTGGTATATGCTTTTCTTAGGAGGGGCGTATGCAGCTTATTCAAGTCCCTGGTTTGATATTTAGACTACCATGTCAGGTGAGCGCCCGCAGGCCCCCTGGGGCCTCTTGTTTTAACTTGGTAGGTTGACTTCATGTAATGTCTAGATGAGAACAGCCCCTTTTGGACACCATTAGGCAACTGTGTTGGCTACAGGGGCCCAAAGCCCGAAAATCTTTAGCACAGTCTACAGGTGATATTTATGAAGGGATTTCATTGTACCTTGGTAGGATGACTCTAAATAATGTCTAGATGAGAACATCCCCTTTTGGTCGCGATCATTCAGCCTTGATGGCTGCCTGAACCCAAAACCTTTAGCATAGTCTATTGGTCATATTTATGGAAGGACTTCATTGTAACCTGTAAGTTTGACTCCATATAATGCCTAGATGATGACATCCCCTTTTGGTCGTGATTGGTCAACTGTGACGGCTTCAGGGGCCCCGAAGCCCAAAAACCTTGAGCACAGTCTGCAGGTCATATGTATGAAGGGATTTCATTGTAACTTTGTAGGATTACTCTAGATGAGAATGTCCCCTTTTGGTTGCGATCATTCAACCATGAGGGCTGCCAGAGCCCAAAGCCCAAAAACCTTTAGCACAGTCCACAGGTCATATTTATTAAGGGATTTCATTGTAACTTGGTAGGTTGACTTCATATAATGTCTAGATGAGAACGTCAACTTTTGTCGCAATTGGGAAACTGACAGCTACAGGGGCCCGAAGCCCGAAAACCTTTAGCACAGTCTACAGGCCATATTTATGAAGGGATTTTAATGTAACTTGATAGGATGACTCGTTTTGGAATAATTTCACCGTAACTTGGTAACTTTTGTTGATATACATTAACTGTGAGGGCCACATACATTAACTGTGAGGTCATATTAACCCACCCCTCAGCTCTTTAGTACAGTGTACACCTCATATTATTTTTATCATAAACATAGCATACAGGGAACAGAAATGAACATATTCCCAATTATCACAAATCTTGTCTTATTTCATAATCCTTTCATAAACATTGAACATTATCCTTTTCCTCAAACACAACACACAAGTTAAGCTACAGTGTCATTGACACTTTCATTAGCTTAACTTGGAAGTCTGTGAGGCTGTCAGTCTGTGAGTATGTTCACATTTTCCTTTAGCACAGGCTACACCCTGTAGTTCTTGTCCGATCATCACAAAATTTCATATGCAGGTTTGGGGTCATGTCTAGATGAGAATGTCCCCCTCTGGTCGCGATCAGTCAACTGTGATAGCTGCCCAAGCCCAAAACCTGAAAACCTTTAGCACAGTCTACAGTTTGTATTTATGAAGGGATTTCATTGTAACTTGGTAGGATGCCTCTGTATAATATCTAGATGAGAACGTCCCCTTTAGGTCATGATCTGTCAACCATGACGGCTGCCCAAGCCCGAAACCCAAAAACCTTTAGCACAGTCTGCAGGTCATATTTAATATGGAGGGATTTCATTGTAACTTGGTAGACTGACTCCTTAATGATGTCTAGATGAGAACTTCCCCATTTAGTCGCGATCTATCAGCCATGACGACTGCCTGAGCCCAAAACCCGAAAACCTTTAGCATAGTCTACAGGTCGTATTTATGGAGGGATTTCATTGTAACTTGGTAGGTTAACTCCATATAATGTCTAGATGAGAACGTCCCCTTTTGTTCGCGATTGGTCAACTGTGACGGCTACAGGGGCCCAAAGCCCGAAAACCTTTACAGTCTGACAGCCTGCAGGTGATATTTATGAAGGGATATCATTGTAACTTGGTAGGATGACTCCAAATAATATCTAGATGAGAACGCCCCCTTTTGGTCACGATCATTCAGCCGTGATGGTTGCCAAAGCCCAAAACCCAAAAAACTTTAGCACAGACTTCAGGTCATATTTATGAAGGGATTTCATTGTAACTTGGTAGGATGACTTGGTATAATGTCGAGATTAGGATGTCCCCTTTTGGTTGCGATCAGTCAACCGTGATGGCTAAACAGGCCCAAAGCCCAAAAACCTTTAGCACAGTCTACAGGCCATAATTTATGAAGAGATTTCATTGTAACTTGACAGGATAACTCATTTAGGAATTATTTCACTGTGACTTTGTAACTTTCGTTGACTTACATTAAATGTGAGGGCCACATACATTAACTGTAAGGGCCACATTAACCCACCCCTCAGTTCTATAGTACAGTGTGCACCTCAAATTATTTTTATTGAAAACATAGCATATAGGGAACAGAAATTAACATATTCCCAATTATCACAATTCTTGTCTTATTTCATAATCCTTTCATACACATTGAACATTATCCTTTTCATCAAACACAACACACAGGCAAGTTAAGCTACAGTTTCATTGATACTTTCATTTGGAATGTCAGACCTGTTTGGGACTGCCTTTAAAATCTAGTATCATTTCGTCCCCCGACGAAAACCAAAACCGAAAACCTGACTCTTTGAATAAAACCGACACTGACAAGAAATTTGAAAACCGCCCATCTCTAGTCTTGGCTGCCTTAAGAGGCAGCCAAGACTTGACTAGAAATGAATGCTAAGCAACTGGACATGTACATGTACAGGTTGTAGTCTGGTGGGAATTCAGGACAACTGTCCAGACCCTTAAGGGTCAGCAAAATTGAAAAGAAAATCAGTCACCTCTTTCATGAAAATGAACACTTCAGCTGCTATCAAGCCTTAACAAGGCAGTTCTGCTATGAAGCCTCAACAGGCAGTTCTTATGAATAGCGAATGTACAAAAATTTGAAAATACAGATGGTTTCGGTATTCAATATTTGGTATGGTTCGGTTTTTCTGTATTCCCATCCTTTTGGTATAAGTTTCAGTATTTCGGTTTTTTGCCCTTCTTTATTCAAAACTATAGCTTTCTGACTCGTCATAAGAATGCAGTACGTGGAGAGTGGATTGTAAGTAAATCGCCCATGGAGTGGAGTTATCACCCAAAGTATCACTTTCAAATTATGTACATATGGACAAAAAGTACAAGCAATGTATCAGCCAATGGACCTCTGGGTTTAACCCGGCGGTCCATTGGCTGGAACTTTGCTTGTGATGGTTATGGTTTGCAACAAATTTGCAATTGATGCTCGGGTGGAATCTCCACTCTGTGGGTGATTTAGTGATAATACACTCTCCACGTACTGTAAACTTAATCAATTACATCCCTTTGAGCTACATGTAGGTATCATACAATGTACATGTTGGACTTTGTGTACATTGTAATCTGTAGTTCATCAAAAAATAAATTATTAAATGTGGGTATTGATTTTCATAGTAATAGGTGTAGCTCCTACAGTTCAGACAAGCCATCAGTTGACTGTTTGAATATGAGAATGTGAAGTCAATGTCTCTATTGGGAGCAATAACAAAATTCAGACATTTTTTCAAATTAACTGGCTATATTCTCTTGGACAGTATATTTTAAGTCCATTAGCATGATGTGATATATAGACAATAAACATATAGTGTGTTTTTATATCTGTGTTATACAACGAGTTGAAATATGGTTTATTTTTTCGAGGCTTCGCCGAGAAAAAATAAACCATATTTCAACGAGTTGTATAATACAGATATAAAAACACACTATATGTTTATTGTTTTTATCTGATAACAAACAGACACCCGTCTCGTGCGTCTACCCGACTTATATATGCTTCCCACGGGCCTCCAAAGAAAACCAGTCTACGGGACAAAAGAAATAGGACAAGACGCATAGAGTTGTGTCCCTTACATTACAAAATCGATGACGGCGATTGTAAAGTGCGATTGCACTTCTTGCATCATGTAACTGCGCTGGAACAAAATAAATTTCAACTATTTTATTAACAGTAACAAAACGGTGTTTCAGTAGAGTTATTCTTTTTTTGACATAGTTCCAGTTTTCTTCCGTGTTTTATGCTGTAGTCCCAATATAACAAATAATTTTGCGTTTGTTTACAATTTTTACGAAGTGTTTTTTTTTCAGGTAGAGCAGACAAACTTTTAATTAGCGCAGTTCCGCAAGTACTTTTGATCGAGGCCGTGACTATAAATAGTTCGCAGTCGCCGCATACTAATTACTATTAACATGCAAGTAATTTCTACAATGTTTTGAAGCAAAATTTTAGGTTGCCTTTATTGAAGCAAAATAAATAAGAAATGACACCATCAGAGGATTTTGACAAAGTGCAATAAGCGTACAATTAAAACCTGCCCTGTGATATAACGATGTTTCATGAATGAATGAATGAAAATGGAATTGAAAGAGGTCAGAGGTCGTTCGCATAAATTATAATTATATACAACACCCGTTGTATATACTTCAAGTATATACAACGGTTGTTATACTCTATGGTTATCAGATAAAAAATCCTCTCTCACTTATTGATTATAAATGTATGGTTAAAAAGGTCAACCAAATACATACATGTAAAAGACTGAGGAAAAAACTGAAATGGTTCCTGTTTCCTAACCAATCCTAAGTTTCATTTCCTAATGCTTTCATAAGTACTTGGCAAAAATGTTATCTCCATTTAAAATATCAAAAGATACATGTGCACAAGCCTGGAAATAAGCCATCTGTCATTTGCATATAGTGGTCCCCAGAGGGTGAATTTGCTGATGCTATCCAATACAGTAGGCAAGAATCCCATAGTATATCCTTTGGGTTCCTCTTTCCATTTAGGCCTAAGACTTTGATTTAGATTGAGGTTCACAAAGGGTAAATTTAGTGATGCTAGAGAAATGACCCTGACAATCTGTGACAGTCATCCAGTTCCTGTTGTTAGACACATTTGGCCCCAGTACATCCAATGCAAGTTTTTAATCTATAATGTCTTCTTTGACAGGGCTCCATGAGTCCTGTAAAACAAGATATAATAGATTAAATGCTCAGTTATCTCTAGAATATAGAAAAGTAAGGCCTAAGAAAGTTAAGAATCTGTTTCTCGGGCCCTCCCATGTGATCATTTTGGCTGCCATATGCTCTCTTTTTATAACCAATACAAACTTGAAAAAAATAAAAATTAAATGATTTATGTCTCACAGGCCTTTAGATTACCCCAATTTCACACCGTTTCAGGCCTGGCAATCTAGAAAATCAAGAAGTGCAAAACAGTTGCCCTTCTCAGATTGCTTGAGTGCAATTGCGCCTGAAATTTTCAATGCAAAAGTTGCATGCTATTTTGGTTATATATATTCACTTGAAGGTATTAACATTGCGACTCGGTTCGAATCCCACCTGCGACAACCGCGTTGTGTCCACGGGCAAGACACTTCATCTCCATTGCCCACGTGGGGACACGATGACGTCGTGTACTAAGGAGTACTGCACGTCTATGGTACGCATGTCTTCAACCAATCTAACCCTGCCTGTGCCGCAGTGCGGAGTTACGATGTTGGGGAGCTGGCAGCTGCTCGTCGTTGCTCGGTGGTTCTCTCCGGGTACTCCGGCTTCCTCCACCCATAAAACTGTCACGGTCATGGTTAGCCATTGTGCATAAATATGTGACCTTAAACATCAATACATAAATAAATAATTAACATTGTGACTGAAAAATTGTATTACATTCAGCTACATTGTGGAAAAATTGGGTGACACACACACACACATCTCATTATTCAAAATGTTACATTCAATTCTTATGTGACTGTCTTCTACACTCAAAATGCATCAAAATACCACACAGAATTGGTCATGAATTATTGCGAATCAATGCAACATTGTCAAATTGTCCTCTGAGTTCCAGTGTGTTCTCTGTGCCAGTAGGCACAGAGGACACATTGGAACTCAGGGGACGAAATGATAATAGATTTTAAAGGCAGTCTCAAACAGGTCTGGGATTCCAGAAAATCAAGGGGTGCAAAAAATTGCCCTCCTCAATTTTTTCTAGGCGTGCAGTAGGTTTGCAGCACTCCTAAAGAATGCCAGGCCTGCCGTTTACAGGCATGCTCAAATTTGAGTAGGTGTGAAGATATAAAAAGAAATTAGAAATTCTCTATGCCTCTTCAACATTTAAGAATTACTTCCATGATAATAAGACCATAGAAACGCACAGAAAGGCATGACAATAAAACAACAGGATTAGACTGTTATTTCTGGGTTTAATTTGCCAAAATTAGGGCAAAATGGTGTGCCCAAAATAAATGAATTTAACAACCTGTCTCATATTTTACCCAACTTAATAAAATTGATAAATTCGTCCCTTGAGTGCGACAAGGTTTTGCAGTGCTTTAACATTGCAAAGCCTTCTTCCAGCCAAGGGACGAAACACATGAACACCACCATCCAAGCTGTTCTGTAGATTATGAGACCTAAAACATAAAACAAATCAAGAATATGAACTTTGGATGGCAAAAAAATAATTACAAAAATAAAAAATAAAATAAAAAACCTCCCACCCACATGCAGTTTAACAAAAAATGGCCTGAGAAACAGAAGATCACCATTAAAGGGAGGGTATCACGATATTTCAGTTGCTCGACACCAGAAACGAATGACTTGAAATAGGCCAGCCTCTCTTTGTAATTGATACGTCACTGGTGCGTAAAGGAATTTCTTTGTCTAAATGTAGACACACACACGTGACTGATTTGTTTTGCTATTTCTCGAGATTTGATTCAGTTTTTCCCGATGGCCCCGAAAAGAATATACACAACACTGAAGAAAGCAGAAAGCAGGCTGCTTCACTGCATTCTAAAAAATATGCATCAACAAGGATTGCACTGAGTGATACTTTTGACGAATGGGAAGATCAAAGAAAGGTGTGTGGGTTTGGAAGCAGTGGCGTAGATAGCTTTTCGCTGGCGGAGGGGCAAGCCCAAAATTTTCTGACAGACCGAAAAATTTTCCGACAGTGTAACAACAACAAAAACCCAAACAAACAGAAAGAATCTGTTGTTTACTGCCACTGTACTGAAAATTGGACTTTTTTACCCCAAATTTACCCAAAATGGCATGTTTTTATCCCCAAAGCCAGCATTTTAATGTTATTAGGCATAAATTCGCCTAAATATGATCCCAAAAAATTTCCGACAAAACTTCTGGGGGGGGAGGGGGGTCCTCCCCCCCCCCCCTTTATCTACGCCACTGTTTGGAAGCCACAAAGGAATGTCAGACACTTTCCCCCTAACAATTCCCCCCCCCCCCCAATTGGTCATTTCCCCCAGACACCCCCCGCCCCCAAGTAGTCATTCCCCCCCCCCCCACCCCACCCCCAAAGTTGGTGATCAGTCAAAAGTGAAAAAAATACAATTTCCAGTCTTTTATTCTCTTCAAAACATGCTCAACATATAAAATAAACATCATAAAATGTAATACACTCACAAAAAAATAATACTCAGTAGAGGTGGGGTTCGAAAAATTACGATTCATAGAACTACATAGATAGCACATAGCACACAGATACCATATAGCTGTATACAGACTTACATTCCCTAAACACTCCTTGAATTTTGTTTGTTTGTTCATTTAGTTGGAATTTTAAACAGCCATTTAATTTGGGACTGGTATCTGTGTGCTATTTGCTATCTATGTAGTTCTATGAATCGTAATTTTTCGAACCCCACCTCTACTGAGTATTATTTTTTTGTGAGTGTGTTACATTTTATGATTTTTATATTATATGTTAGAGCATGTTTTGAAGAGAATAAAAGACTGGAAATTGTTTTATTTTCTTTGGGGGGGGAAATAACTACTTTGGGGGGGGGGGGGGGGATGACTACTTTGGGGGGGGGGGGGGGGGATGACTATTTTTTTTTGGGGGGGGGATGACCAATTTGGAGGGGGGAGTGACGGGGGGGGGGGGGGGGGGGGGAGTGTCCTTGCACTCCCACAAAGAGTTTGCAAAAACACCTGCTTGCTCTTCACAGTTTGCAATGCTCTTTGTACATAAGTCACATTGGAATTGAAAAAAAACATCGGATGACGAAGAACAAGAAGATTCTGACGACAGCGATAAGAGGTAGAGTTATTATTTACAATTCTATACTATTGTGGGATAGCACTCTTCTCTAAATCGCTTAAAATAGTTCATTTACCCAAAACAAGCACCCAAAAAAACCAGACTCAAACCGGTCTGTCGTTTCACCTAATTACATCCAATTATTGAATTAATATGTACCTCCACTCGAATTGCACATTATTGTTTCTTCGAACAAGTGCTTGGAACGAAACCAATGTATCGATCAAATTTGACCCATCAGAAAAGGGATGCAGAGAAATCGACCCATTGTGAACTCGGCCGCAGAGAAGTCTGCCCAAATAATTTCGGACAAGTCAGCCCATGAGAGAAGTCGGCCCCACAAACTACAGGAGAACTCGGCCCTTAGGAGAAGCCGGCCCAAACAATTTCGGAGAAGTCGGCCAACGAGAGATGTCGGCCCCACAATTACAAAACGCCCCTTCACAGGGACTTGCCTTGGACGTTTGATGGAATAAAATGCTGGGAAAAATCCCCCCCCCCCCCCCCCCCTCACCCCTATAAATTTAATTTCATCAAATTGCCGAGAGCAGGTGGCGATGGCCTTGTTATTTATTGGCGTTTAAGGTAACCTTTCTGCAACTATGGCTAATTCTAAACACAACAAGGGTATAAAGTCAAGTTTAGCCAATCGTTTACACCCATGCTGCCCATTTTAGAGGACTGTCACCAAGGCACTGGTGATCGGGAGCTATTTTACCAGTAAAAGAAAACTTGTTTACCTCAGTAAACAAGCACTGCTTCAATTTCCGGGGTTCCCACAAGGGGGTGGGGCGATGGTCTTGTAGAATATTGTTCAACGAAGTCACATTTTGCAGGGGGGGAAAGAGGGTGGGGGTGGGGTGTAGTAAGTAAGGACAGCAGCAACAAGAAATGACATCTTGCTTCAGGTGTCCATCTAACATGGGATTGTCCCCCAAACGACAGACAGCGTCACCATTGTATTCCAGTGTATTACCCTGTAAACACTGGCGTTTTGCGACAATAGAATGATGGTAAGGAAGTGGCATAGATACATGGGGGTGAGAGCGGGAGAGGCGACGCCCCAGTGTTCCAACCAAAGGCCCGATTTTCAAATACCACAACTTCACAGTACCGCCCGTAAGGCCGTAGCTATAGGCGTATGGGCGTCTTCTTTTTTTTTTTTTTTTTGAAGAGTGGGGTGCTTATGGGGGGGGGTGGGGGGGTGGAGAAGGCTGGAATGTTTTGCTCAAAAAGTGATTCCGCGTCCATCATTGAAACACTCGATGCCGAGGTGTGTGAGAGAATGTGTGCACCCCCCCCCCCCCCCCCCCCCCCCACCCAGGCTCAAATTAATCTGAAAATTTTAAATAGCATTTTACTATTCACCTTGGAAAATTGATTAGAAGTTAACCCTTTACCTAACGCTAGTAGCAGGCGACACTCGTAAAAAAAATTCTTGTGAAACTAAAAAAATTCAGTTTTTGCTTCCAAAACATAGCTTATGACCCATCATTGGAACGAGCGCGACACGCTTGTTCCAATGAGGGGTCATAACCTATGTTTTGAAAGCAAAAAATGAAAATATAAAAAAAATGAATGGCGATTTGAGTATAGCGCTGACTGGTTTTTGCCGTTACGTTAGGTAAAGGGTTAATTCAAAAGCACTGCAGACTGATTGGTGAATAGCAAAATTCAGAAATTGGATAGCGAAATACTATGCTAATCCAGTTATTTTGAGCCCTGCCCCCCCCCCCCCCCCCCCCCCCCCCAAGTGGGTTCTGGAGGCCTAAAAATGTTATAGTCTTACACCGATTCGAGAGCCCCATGTGCCTTTCCAACCTCCTAATTGTAAAGAACATCAGTCACCTTTTTAGATATACCTGGCAGAATTTTGATGAAAAGTTTGTGGTGATGTCGGAAGTTAATTTTTCAGAAAGTTTTCATAATTTTTTTAAACCCAAACTTGCCCGAAAATAATATACTGCAGCCTCCCTCCAACCCATACTTGTATGCCCAAAACTCTCCTCGAAATTTCTCGGTTCTTGGGGGTTGTGGTATTTATGAGAACCCTTAACTGGCCATAGTATATCACTGCACACCCAAGACTAAAAATGCAACTTAGGGAATGCGCCCAATAAAGTATGATGTAAGATGACAAACTCCAGGAAAACGTTTCCTATTTGTATATACCCCCCCCTCCCACACACACACCTATTCCTTGTAATGAAAATTATTTTCGGCGCACATTGCAGTTACCTTACTTAGGCTTTGACCTTCTGTTTAGAAAAAGTGGTTTGTGTGGGGTTAGTCTGATCAGGACTGTTTCACTCTTTAGTGGATGTATGTGTTGGGGTGCAGCATCCAGTCCCAAGAACATTTCCCATGGGATATCTACTCATCAATGATGCTCCAGAATAGAAAGGGTTAATGCTGGTGGAACTTCCCAAACAAAATGCTCTCCAAATTTCTGTCCCTTGAATTTTTGTAATCAAATCAAATCATGGCTGCCATAAAGCAGCCCGGACATATCAACCAACAGTTCATAAATTTTGACTTCAAATCGGCAGACTGTTTCTGAAAAGTGAAATCTGGTTTGGATTATTAATTTGAGCAGCATGCCTTGAAGTAATTATGATCTCTGGTTCCTACCAATGGTAAATAACAAATACCAACTGATTTCATTGCATGGTTTTGTAGTAGATTTTCTTAGAATTGGGGCATGTCATGCCATTTTTGCACACTTCAAACTCCCCCCTTGAGGCCCTTGTAAATCCAATCAAATTTGTTTTTGTACAAATCAGTTCCTAAAGACATAAGTTGTCTTAAAGAAATCATTTGCCTGGACAAAAACCATTAGGGTCAAGTGGGATGCCAAAATGTCAAAATCTCCACAGGGTCCAGTGTTATTTTATGATCCCCCGGGGGTCCCAAATAGCATTTGAGGAAAAAGCCTTTAACAAAATAAGTTCTAGGGCTTCTACCAATGCTAATTAGAAAATATCAAAAGCTTTCATTGGATGGTTTTATAAAAGAAGATTTTCTTAGAATTGGTGTATTTCATACCTCTTTGCACTTTTTGACCCCTTCCCTCATGGCCTCTGTAAATCCAGTCAAATCCGTTTTAATGAAAATCATTTCCTCAGCTCATAAGTTGTCTAAACCATCACAGAAAGACAGGTATGTCAAAATGCCTGAATCTCCACAGGGTTCAGTGTTAATTTCATGCCCCCCGTGTGGAGCACCATGGAAAAACCGATAAGGATTTTTTTTTTGCCCATTCGATTCTACTCCCCGCAAAGGCTGCTCCACACCAAATATGAATGACCTGAGCCGTGCAGTTTTTTGCAGAAATTGCGTTTAAATTTTTTTTTCTATTTTGAGCCCCCATAGGGCCCCTAGAGGGCGGGGTTAAATTTTTTTTTCATAAATCAAGTACTTGTCACCTGAATATAAGATATTCCAAATTTGGACAAAATTGGCCCAGGGGGTCTGGAAATAGAAAATTTGGGCAGGGCCAAAAATCCCGCCCCTCCCAGAAAATGGCAAATATTGCCCCTCAAACTTCTCTTGAACAAAATTGAGTCTACACCTCAAAAAGGAAGCTACATACCGAATATCAAGTCTCTGCTACTGCTGGTTCATGAGAAGAAGATTTTTTTAAATTGTGACATTTTGGCTCCACCCTCTCCTCAATATGAGCAGAAACTTAATTTGAAGCAAAACTAAATGTCCCTACCTAACAACTACTCATGTGAAATTTCCTTAAAATGTGGCCAGTGGTTTGGGAGAAAAAGACTCGAACACAATCTTGACGCCGGACGGACACCGCACGACAGACAAAAAGTGATGGCTTTACCCCACTCTGGCTTTTAGTCAGGTGAGCTAAAAAAGGTTATGCAGACTTGAATTAGATTGTACAACAACTGCGTTGCATAACGTTTTTTAAGGTTACACAAAATTTCAATTTATAAAGGCCTGTATGCATCACCGGGTATCTACTGGTGGTCCATGAGCTGAATTTGCCCATATGAAAAGTCCTGAATTTCTTGTGCTTTGGTTTTAGTCCTCAGATGGAAAATCTACCCACCATGATTTAGTAGTAATCGATATACATGTACTATATATGTTATATTCAACAGTTCAACCCCCCCCCCCCCCCCCCCCCCCCCCCCCTCCTCTGGGAAGTGAAGGTCTGCATGTCTACTGACAGGGATTGATCTGGGTAGCTACAGGGTCCGTTATTAGGCCGGGAATAGGCTCCAATCCCAATGCTATTTCACCTAAATTCACCATGTATTTAACCCTTAAGTCCTCAGATTAATTTTAAAGTATTTATGGCCTTTTTCTGCTTACATAGTTATTGATGACTTGTCAGTGGTTCTACATCACTGCTGGCTGCCTATACAGGCAGCCAGCAGTGATGTAGAACCACTGCCAGGGAAAATTCAGTCTTCATACAAGAGTAATAAAAAAGATAACACAAGGGAGCACCTGCTTCAGTGCAATATAAAAGTGGCGGTTTGGGGCTATATGGGGGCTTAAGGGTTAACCAATTTTCAACCCTGAAATTCCCAATTGCTAGAGTTCAAGCTCTACTTCTACTTCCAACAAGAGATTATCCAATATGTAGTTGCTAATTGAGTATAAAAAATGCTTAATTACCTCAGTATTCTTCAGAAAATTACAATCCTTGTGTATATCATGGTAATCTGGCATTGTATAAATTAGATGAGAGTTCCTAATTTTGACCAAATAACATTCCCCTGGAATGGAATCAAACTAGTTCGGTCCACAACAAATACACAAAAAATGTCTATATAATCCTAATTTCTTATTTTTATATTTTCCCTTATTCTTTTTCTACAAATTTTCCTTTAGGCCAAGGAAAAAAAGTTCTGTGGTTTGGGTAACTTGACCGACCATAATTTAGACGTGTGACCCAAAGCATTTTATGGGGCCGATCGAAAAATCCACCGGTTGTAACATGGACACAAGACTGACATTTTCACAAATTTCCTATGGTTTACCACAAGAAAAAGAAAAAAAAAATAGCTGATCGACTGACTTATTTTCTTCTGGCATGTTACCCGAACCACACCATTAAATTTTTTGGGCCTTATTTCATTCAGCCAAACAAACCATCTTAAATGAATGGAGGGAGAAGGGGGGGGGGGGGGGGTGCCAGTCGAATTGTTCGGCTGGTTATGCAACTGGTGGGTGTGGAGACCCCCTCCCCAATTTTTTTACCCTCCCCCAAACACATACACACTCATTTTTTCTTGACCAGAGATGGCATAGTTGGATGGGTCAATATTTTAAGCAAATTGAGAAAACAATGAGTGATATGATAAAACAGTAGGCCTGCATGTGTGTGAATGCTGGGAGGTTACTAGTACAAATGAGAATTTAGAGTAGGGGTGCCTGTGGGAAATCTACGGGGGAGGGGTGGGGCAAATATTCGACAAATACATGTAGTAACCAAGGGGAATTAAATGCAAGAACAACGAAAAATATACATGAAACATAACGTTCAGAAATAATAAAAATTGATGCAATGTAGAGTGGATTATTATCAGAAACCCGTGGAGTGGAAATTTCACATGTCTACAGGACAGCATTAGGTCTTGCAAAGTTCAGTCAGTGAGTCTCTGGGTGAAACCTGAAGGTTCACTTCTTGAAATTTGACTCGGCTTTTTTATGCCACATCATGGGAACTGGCAGTTGTTGGTTGGGTGGAATTTCCGCTCTGCGAGTGTTTGGTGGGTCCCGGGTTGTTTTGCCACAAATCCCCTTTGTCCCTGGTCGCTTCGCCTTGGGTCGTTTCGTCCCACATTTGGAGGTGGGTCGTTTCACCCCCGAAACTTATATTGAACATGGATTGAGACACGTTATTTATTTTTTTTACTTTATGCGGCA
The DNA here is from genome assembly GCA_031216915.1 of Pictodentalium vernedei. Taxonomy (NCBI): domain Eukaryota; kingdom Metazoa; phylum Mollusca; class Scaphopoda; order Dentaliida; family Dentaliidae; genus Pictodentalium; species Pictodentalium vernedei. The sequence continues at coordinate 252,861,123 of CM062296.1, forward strand.
AAGTAAAGAATTAGATTACAGAAATTGGAACTCTGGAGTAATAGGCCTACTGTATGATGGAATAGGTAGACCCCCCACCCCGAACAACTTCCCCCCGATTATCAGCAAGTCAGGACATGACCTCCCACCTCTATTCACTTTGGTCCACAGAAAGTCTATGATATATTTACTACTAAGGTACCCATGGGCGAATGTTAAAAATTATTTGTTGTGGAGCAGCTAGTGTCTGCCGATAGACAGGGACATGCTCCCCTTTTTGAGGCATTTCCTCTTCTGTTACACGGATTCTTGCACTGGCAAATTATCCTGCCTGGATCACTTGAAAAATGGTTGAATTTCAAAGATTTTTTTGTCGCTTTCGAACTATTCGTCATTGTTGCGATAAATTGAAACAATTGAGCCAATTAACCAATAGAATCACAGAAAACCTTTGTGAGTTTTCTCACAGTACCTCTAGTTCAAGTCTAATTCTTTAAAAATCTTCTTCTCCAGAACCAGCATGCAGAGTCTTTTGATATTTTGTATACGGCATTCTCTTGTATGGGCTTGATTCAGGTTGTACAAATTGAGTCCCTTTGTTCATATTAAGGCTCATTATGGGAATTTGAATTTCAACTTGGTGCAATTTACAATTTTTCAAACGACTTCTCTGAAACCACTGGTCTGATTTTCACGGAACTTCATGTGTATGTTTATTACTATATGGCAATTCATGTTTGTTCAAATGAAATGGCCACGTCCCTTAGGGGCTCTGTATGGGGCATAACTCTGATAGCACCATATGAATTATAGAAAAATTATTAAAAAAATCTTCTTCACCAGAACCAGTGGGCAGAATCTTTTTTGATACTTGGTATGCAGCATCTTGGTATGGGTCTGATTCAAATTTGTTCAAATCGAGTCCCTCAACCAATATTGGGGCTCCCTATGGGGGCCGTGCATTTTCACTTAGTGCAATTTAAGAAAAAATTCTTTTAAAATCTTCTCCAGATTGAGTCCCTCGATCAATATTGGGGCTCCCTATGGGGGCTTGAATTTTTACTTGGTACAATTTAAGAAAAATGATTCAAAAATTTTCTTCTCCAGAACCAATGGGCAAAATCTTTCGATATTTGATATGCAGCAAATTGGTATGAGTCTGATTCAAGTTTGTTCAAGTCGAGTTCCTCGATCAGTATTGGGGCTACCTATGGGGGCGTGGATTTTTACTTGGTGTAATTTAAGAAAAAATGTTCTTCTCTCGAACCAGTGGTCAGAATCTTTTGATATTTGGTATGCAGCATCTTGTTGGTATGGGTCTGATTCACGTCTGTTCAAATCGAGTCCCTCGATCAATATTGGGGCTCCCTATGGGCCGTGAATTTTCATTTAGTGCAATTTAAGAAAAAATTCTTTTAAAATCTTCTTATCCCGAACCAGTGGGCAAAATCTTTTGATATTTGGTATGTAGCATCTTAGTAAGGTTCTGATTCAAGTTTGTTCAAATTGAATCCCTTGATCAATATTGGGCCTCACTATGGGGGCATGAATGTTTACTTTGTGCAATTCAAGGAAAATTCTTTAAAAATCTTCTTCAGAACTATCATGCAGAATCTTTTGATATTTGATCAGCAGCATTGTCCCATTCAGTCCTGTTGATGTTTTAGGTCCATAGAGAGTATAGATTTACTTTGTAGAACCTTAAGAATAGCTTTTGATAAAATTTGTGTCTTAACAGTATGGAACATTCGTTGAGCGCCTAAGGCCCCCTGGGGCCTCTTGTTTGTATAGAACTTCTGTATGAAAGCTCTGATTCGAATAAATTGTTGTATGAATGTTTAGTAACATGGAATACATTACATATAATACAGGGGTTTTTTTTGTGCAGAAATTATGCAAATTAGATGAACTTTGATTTTTTCTGTGCTGCACACACACAGGAAGTACACATGTCAATACAGCTTGGGCTAGGGGCTGTATTTATGAACCGATCTTCACGAAACTTCTTGGGTACCTTTGTTATCACCTTGGGATGAGAACAAGTGTTTTTGGGTGCGGACAAAATTCAAGATGGCTGCCGGAGGCCATTTTGTACCAAAATTAGGTACAATCAGTTTTTGGTACAGAACTTCTGTATGAAGGTTCTGATTTGAATAAATTATTAAATGAATGTTTAGTAACATGGAATACATCACATATAATACAGGGTTTTTTCTCATGCAGAAATTATGCAAATTAGATGAACTTCGATTTATTCAGAGCTACTTATACACAGTAAGTGCACATGTCAATACGGCTTGGGCTAGAGGCTGTATTTATGATCCGATCTTCACCAAACTTCTCAGGTACCTTTGTTACCACCTTGGGACGAGAACGAGTGTTTCTGGGTGCGGTCCAAAATTCAAAATGGCTGCTAGTGGTCATTTTATACCGAAATTAGGTCCAATCAGTTTTTTGTACACAACTTCTATACAGCTCAGTTACTGTTGTGAATTTGTGATTCTGTGCGGTGCTGTCAATAACGCTTTCATTTTGATTGATGTTTGTTGTCTTGATGTATCAGGTGTCATGTTGTTATGAATAGATAGAAATTTCAGATGAACAATTCATTGTTTTGATAGGAATAAAATACATAATTTTCCGTCTTGAACCATTTGTAACAAGTTTCAATGGTTTAGGGCAGAGGATTGGGAATTTTCAAGCTGGAAATAGGAAAAATAAAGTTGATTTGACATTGGGAAAGGGGCTCTTTTTTGGCACCTGTTGCTGGCTTGGATTATCCCTGACACTGTTAACACATACATGAGCTGTATATAACTTGGGGGTACGAGGACCCCCCCCCCCCCCCCCTCCCCCAACTCACGTATTTCGTCTCATAAACGACCCTAGATGCCTCCAGACTGGCATTCCAGAGAGTCATAGTGCCACAACCCTATCCCACTATCCTGGTCAGTCAATGAAGGTTCACTCAGAGTTCACTCTTGAAATTACCAAAAAAACCTAAAAAAGAATATCATGGAAATACTATCACTAACTCTGTGTTTCTTAAATTTTCTGTTATTCCTGACAGGGTGTGGCAGGATTCTACTATTTTTACTTGACAACACCCATTAAAAATGCAGAATTCATACATAAGATGTAAATGTAGGCCGCAGACGTTTGCGTAGAAACAACATTAGTGTGTTGGTTTGACCAAGCTTTCCTACATGAACATGGTATCTAAGGTAAACAATAGCATAGCAACGGCATTCAAACTGGAACACTTATGTGAGTGTTAGCTTCACTTGCAACCAGACATCGTAAGGTACTGACGCCCACTTTTTGAAGCCCAAAGTTTTACAATTATAACTTACTTTCTTAGCAGCAACTTTCTTGGTATCCTTGCTATGAGTATGAGTAGTCTGTGTTCTGGGCTTTGTTTTCTTTTTTGACTCTTTACTTTTTGCTGCTTTGTTTTCTGCCGTTGCCTAGAAAAATATAAGAGCACTTAATTTTGCTAAATGTTCTGGGTCGGGGGGGGGGGGGGGGGGGGCTAGTCTTAACTAGGACTCTTTGGTCGTTACCCCATTCTCCCATTTTCCTGTCATAACTAGGATCTTATGGTGGTTACTCCATCCTCCCACCTCAGTGACCTCACCCTCCCTGAAAGTGACCTCACTGTCAGTCCAGAATAAGTAAATTCAGCTCACCCTCTTTTGCCCCGTCAGTCTTATATATTTAATGGATAGTGATCCAGGGTCCCTGTTACTCAATTGGTGTAGTTATAAAAGGAAAGGTTACATGTAATTATGTAGTATCAATCTGTACTTTACAAAAAGGTTGGCAAAACTTTATACTGTGTTGTGGTCTGTGATCTTAAATACCAAATAAATGAATAATTTGCTGTATGACATATACACTGCAAAAATATAGGTTCTCTTTAGAACCAAAACTGGTTCTAATCTTGTCCCTGAGATGGAACCAGTTCTGTTTAAACAGTATTTATTTCAAATCAAATAAATTTATAAAGATTAACATTAAATATTAACAGAATTAAACATAAATTGAGGGGGTTTCAGCCATAAGTTTAGAGCTTATACGAGGTTGTTTCAAATCATTATTAAGCAAAGGAGATATGAACAGTTGGCATATCGAACCAGTTTTGGTTCTCTTCAGAACCAAAACTGGTTCGATATGCCAACTGTTCATATCTCCTTTGTTTCAAAAATGTTTGGATATTGCGTTGAATAAGCTCCAAGTTTACTGCTGAATCTTCATCAGTCCATGTAATATTCCACTAATACTGCTATGACATCGATGATGTCGATGATGTCTGGCTTCCAGAAAGAAATAGCCAGATTAAATGACACCATAGAGGGTTTGCGGTCAGAGCTTCAAGCCCAGAAGCGGCAGGCAGATAAAGAAAAGGCTGAATTGAGAAGGGAATTGGGTGAGGGAATTTGAAGCCACCCAAATAGCCATTATTACAAGCGCCATGTACACCTGTGTGGATAAAGTACATGGCTTTTACATTTGTTTTTGATGCACATGACGCAGTTTGGGCGGAATCACTCATCAAGGGGAAACATTTATTCATTCAATTCATTATCGATGAATTTTGTGCACTGCTGTACAAGTAAGGGCAGGCCTACTCTTCAGAAAGAGCCTTCAGAAAACAATACTAATGGATGTTCCACTTGACTTTCTTTCACAGTTCGCAAAAAAGGACGCTTTAGTTAATTTCGATCGAATGTTTCAATTTGAACCGATGAAAAGTCTGGGTGAAATTGAGTAGGGACGAATTGTCCTCAATTCCTAAAGCACGTGATGAGCAACGGCATTGTTTCGTTCGGTCTACGTTGCTGTTGCTCATTGTGGGCTGTGATTTCACTTGAAAATCAAAACTCTGGGTCACATTCCCAATATCATTGCGAATAAATGATTGAAAATGAGACAAATTCTCCTGTTTTCTGTCACTTGAACGTGTTATTGTTCAATTCCAATCAGTGAACGAAGCACGTAGTTCAGGTGACCTCGACCGTGAACATAATTGGCAATTGGCATTTTATTTTTTATTTTTTTGGGGGGTGGGGGGGGGGGGCACATTGCAAAGTGGTGGTTTTTGTAAGAGGCGGGGGATAGTGTATTGTGATAAATAGGGCGAGATGTTTGGAGGGAATTTCTGTGAGATAAAATAGCTACATGCTATGCAGGCGACTTCTGTGCTGCTGTGTTTTCGTTTAGTTTGCTCTTGTACATTCAAGTTGAGGCACATGTGCCAACACTTGATATTTGCCGAACGGATGAATGTTTATCTTCGTTTACAATCGGGAACAGAAACGAACTGTTGCATGATATCCCTGGAGGATAACCACGAAAAAAAAACGATAAACGCTTTTATCTTCGTTTACAACCGGGAACAGAAACGAACTGTCAAACGATACTCCTGGAGAATTACCGCGAAAAAAACGATAAACGCGTTTATTTAAAGTTTACAACCGTGTTTCGATTCCTGATTATACCGCAGTTGTTCCTACAACTACGTCCGACTCGTAGTGTAGCAATTTTCTGAACCAAATATTTGTGGAAATATCGCCTGAAAGTAATTTTGACCCCCTTTTTATAATCCCCTAGATGCGATTTTTAATCTGCCTTTGGTTTCTTTGGACTAAGCTTGCCCATGCGTCCTTTTCAAGATTCTCAATAAAAATCATCATCTCATAGTAATATACTCTGTAAGCTTAAATAAGCTGTAGCTCTTTTTCATCCCATTGATATGTGTACCATGTCTCATGATCTGTCAAACCTGCACCCAAAATGCTGTCATCAGGGGTGTCAATATCAATGGGAGGCGGCACAGAACTCCCAATATTTGATTACCTTAACTTAATGACCACTAAAAAACAAGCTCCTGATGGGCCACATCCTATATTACATGACCAGAAAAATAGAGATGACAAACACGATCCACACATAATTACAAAGTCCACATTTTTTTTTTACCAGATAAAACAGCAATGCATTTTACCACAGATAAGATAACGTTTGCTTGGTTAACTTGTTGCATATTGAGGGTACTAGCATAGTCCTCTCTAAGGACCCTCAGATCAGTACAAGACAGCCACCTCATCAGTTCCAACACTTTCAACTTCTGTATTTTTCAAGCTGGAATCTTCTTGACATGTATGGCGGCGGTGGCTGCCTGGTATACATCCTTGTAAATTTTACTGAGATTTGCCACTTTTTAACATGTTCTGGAGGGCATCCTGTACAATTTGTTTTTTTGTGCTCCAGTCAGTTTGGCTGATATAGCCTTCTTTTGTATTGTTTTTTTAGCTCACCTGACTGAAAGTCAGGGTGAGCTATTCTGATCACTTTTCGTCTGTCGTCCGTCGTCCTGCGTCTGTCGACGGGCGTCCGTCGTGAAGGTGGTGTTTGGGCCCTTTTCTCCCAAACCACTGGCCGCATATTAATGAAATTTCATGTGAGTAGGGGTTATATAAGGGCATTTTGATTTTTTGTCAAATTAGGTTTCGGCTCACATTGAGCAGAGGGATTGGGCAAAAATGCGCCAATTCTTAAAAAATCTTCTTCTCAAGAACCAGCAATAGCAGAGACTTGATATTTGGTATGCAGCTTCCTTTTGAGGTGAAGACTCAAGTGTGTTCAAGAGAAGTTGGAGGGGCTATATTTGACGATGTTAAAGGAGGGGCACAAATTTTGGCCCCGCCCCAAATTTCTGTTTTCTAAACCGTGAGGCCGATTTGAACCAAATTTTACGTGAGTGCTTATTGGGTCATAAGTACCGAATTTATGCTGAAAATTTTTCCCTGTAGCCCCGTGGGAACCACAGGAGCTAAAAATAGAAAAAAATTAAAACGCCCATATCTCCAAAACTATACGGCATTGAGAATTCTTATTTGTCGTGAAGCTTCCTTAGGACCAACAGAATGGAATGCTAAAAAAAAATTGCCATCGGTTTTATCATGGGGTACTTTTTGGGGACTTTGAAAAAGTGCTGAGTCAGCATTTTTTAACACTGTGGGTAATGGGAAAAACATAAGACCACTTTTCTCCGATACCACTGCTCCAAAAGCTTTAAAATTTCACATATAACATCTTTGGAAGATTGTTTCACATGTTTATTGAAATGAATTGCCTGGGTCGATATTTGGGCTCTCTATGGGAGCCCAAATGTTTAAATTAGTGCAGTATGAGGAGTATTTTTGAAAAATCTTCTTCTTCAGATCTAGCAATAAGGATCTTTTGATATTTGGTATGCAGCATCCTTAGGGGGGTGAGATTCAAGTTTGTTGAAGCCAAATCCCTGGGTTCATATTTAGGCTGAAAATTTGGGGTCCCGTTGCGGACTTCGAAATTTTGGACCAAAATCCAAAAAATTTTTTTTTGGTTTTTTCTGTGTTTTGGTCAATTTTAAGACAAAAAAAAAAAAAAAAAATTTTTTTTCCCCTCAAAATTTGGGGTGCGGGTGGGACTTTAAAAATTTTGGACCAAAATCCGAAAAAATTTTTTTTGTTTTTTCTGCGTTTCGGTCAATTTTAAGACAAAAAAAAAAAAAAAAAAAAAAAAAAAAAATTTTCCCCTGGAAATTTGGGGTGCGGGTGGGACTTAGAAAATTTTGGACCAAAATCCGAAAAAATTTTTTTTTGGTTTTTTCTGCGTTTCGGTCAGTTTTAAGACAAAAAAAAAAATTTTTTTTTTTCCCTTGAATATTTGGGGTGCGGGTGGGAATTTTGGACCAAAATCCTTAAAAATTTTTTTTTGTTTTTTATGCGTTTCTGTCAATTTTAAGACAAAAAAAAAAAAAAAATTTCCCCCTGAAAATTTGGGGTCCGGGTGGGACTTAGAAAAGTTTGGACCAAAATCCTAAAAAAATTTTTTGGGGTTTTTTCTGCGTTTTGGTCAATTTTAAGACAAAAAAAAAAAAAAAAAAATTCCCCTGAAAATTTGGGGTCTGGGTTGGACTCGTTTTTTATGCGTTTCAAGAAGAAGAAAAAAATTTAGGCTGAAAGTATTTTGTTTGGGAAAAAAATCTTTTTTATGTGCTTATCTCAATTTTGTGACGTAAAAGTGCAGGAACTGAAAATAGAAGGAAAATCCTGTGTATTGTGTGGGCACAATTGCTTCATCTAGTTGGTATATGCTTTTCTTAGGAGGGGCGTATGCAGCTTATTCAAGTCAAGTCCCTGGTTTGATATTTAGACTACCATGTCAGGTGAGTGCCCTCAGGCCCCCTGGGGCCTCTTGTTTATTTCTTAATATTGCTAATTAGTGATGTTTCTAAATTCCTCGTCTGTTATGCACCCATCCTCGAATGCACTAGCAACCTTCACAGCTATTGTACTAAGTTTTGCTTGTGCCAAGACTCTTATTTCATCATGCTTTTAATCTTAGTGCTAATCTTCCTCTCTGCTACCTTCCCAATCCCACCTAATGCCTCTGTAGCAATACCTACACCCTACAAGAAGGGCACCCACTCCAGTAGCTAAAAGGCCAAGACTGGTAGCTGTAGAACCCATGTTGAGACTGAGACATACACCATCAACAACCTGTAAAGTATTCAAAACCCTTTTATATTTCTTGTACAATCCTTCCCTAATGTTTACCTCATTTCTCAACAGCTGCTCGATCTCACTAATTCTCTGAGGCCTGTAGTCATCCTCACTCACTGGAGCACTCGGGACTTCAGGATATAACCTCTGTTTTTCTTCCATGATACTTTTCAATATATAATAAGACGGACTAAAACTACATATCAGTACATATCAGTACATATCAGTTCTATGAAGGCAGACGCTCTAGTGATTAGGCTAAAATCACCATCACTTCTACTGTAGAAGTTTATTCTATCACCAGCATTTACTGACAATTGAGGAAGGAATTGTTTAACTGATGCCCTGTTACCCTCTTGGATTGTTGCTGTACACCGAGAATGGACATTCACAATACCATTAATCGCTATCGAAAAACTAAGACCCTTGTGTCTTTTAACAGAATTACCACTGGTGTCGGTTGAGCATACTGTGAAATATTTATTTCTACCAGATTCTGGCATCACTACTTCATTTTTACCATAGTCTGCTTTATTTGAAGTTGTGTAACGATATGATTTAACCCCAAAGGAAAAGTTGAATGTCTCGGCACTTATTTTTCCAACAGCTTCAGCTGTTATCAAGCCTGAAAATAAGCCGACTGTCATCTGCAGGGTAGCATCATAAAATTTACCCTCTGTGAACCTCAGTCTTAATTAAGGTCTCAAGCCAAAACAGAAAGATGTTGCTAGAGGATAAATGGACCAACTGTTTGGGTTAACATCATCAAATTCACCCTCTGGGGACCCCATTTTGCAAATGATAGGTTGCTTATATTCAGGCTTGGCTGTTATGTATATCATTGGCTTTGAAAGAATCGTAGTGACGGTTGGAAGTATTCCTTACTTACCACCTCCTTAACCTCCTCTGGAGCAACAACATTAGTTATTTTATTGTCACCTATATCTATGGGACCTGACATAACACCACCCGACTTCAAAAGGGATTCAGCATCAACATAGTTTTTGGTACCGCATCTCCATCATGCGTAGGCTGTGGGAGGTTTAGTAATTTGTTGTAATTCATGTTTATAACACCCTCCATAACCCTACCACCTTTTTTTTGCTACTCTCTCTCTAAGCTTCCCATCCACATATTTCTTATTTGCCGCATTTTCATGATCGGCAGGAAGAGCTAATTACAGACATCGTCATTCCCTCCAAATCAACGGAGCCATCATCAGCCTCGTTTTGCATACAGTTAAGCAGTTCTGTCTTGGTAGCATATTGATCTGAGTCTTTTCTTTCATGAGTTTCCCACTCTTGTGGTATAAACACAAATACATTCATTATACATATATTATTAATCCTGGTTAAATTTGGACAACTCCTCTTTATAGAATGAACCCTCCACAGCATCCCCATTAGCATCTACTATCCTGTAAGTTGGTGCGACTGTTGAAAGCAATTGACTGACAGTAAAGACCTCATCCGTATAGTTTGCTGTTTAGCCCCTCTTGAACTTTCCTCTTATTTTGAAGATTCTTACTTGGTCCCCAACTTTCAGAAACCCTCGAATTATTGGGGCATATCTCCGTATATATTTTCCCAAACGACTGCCTCATTTTTAGCTTAACTTGACAAAGTCAAGATAAGCTATTGCCATCATGCGTGCGGAAGTCTGTGAGTCTGTTCACATTTTCCTTTAGCATGGGCTACACCCCGTAGTTCTTGTCTGATCGTCACGAAATTTCATATGCAAGTTTGCGGTCATGTCTAGATGAGAACGTCCCCTTTTGGTTGCAATCGGTCAACCGGTATGGCTGCCCGATCCCAAAACCCGAAAACCATTAGCACATTCTACAGGTCGTATTTATGAAGGGATTTCATTGTAACTTGGTAGGATGCCTCTGTATAATGCCTAGATGAGAACGTCCCCTTTTGGGCATGATCTGTCAACCGTGAGGGCTGCCCAAGCCCGAAATCCAAAATCTTTTAGCAAAGTATTTCATTGTAACTTGGTAGGATGACTCCTTATGATGTCTAGATGAGAATTTCCCCATTTGGGCGTGATCTGCCAACCGTGACGACTGCTCGAGCCCAAAACCTGGAAACCTTTAGCACAGTCTACAGGTCATATTTATTGAGGAATTTCATTGTAACTTGGTAGGTTTACTTCAATGTCTAGATGAGAACAGCCCCTTTTAGACACCATTAGGCAACTGTGACGGCTACAGGGCCTGAAGCCTGAAAAACTTTAGCACAGTCTACAGGTGATATTTATGAAGGGATTTCATTGTACCTTGGTAGGATGACTCCAAATAATGTCTAGATGAGAACGTCCCCTTTTGGTCGCGATCATTCAGCATTGATTGCTGCCCGAGCCCAAAACCCCAAAACCTTTAGCATAGCCTATAGGTCATATTTATGGAAGGATTTCAATGTAACCTGTTAGTTTGACTCCATATAATGCCTAGATGATGACATCCCCTTTTGGTCATGATTGGTCAACTGTGACGGCTTCAGGGGCCCGAAGCCCGAAAACTTTGAGCACAGTCTACAGGTCATATTTATGAAGGGATTTCATTGTGACTTCGTAGGATCACTCCAGATGATGCCAAGATGAGAATGTCCCCTTTTGGTTGCGATCATTCAACCATGATGGCTGCCCAAGCCCAAAGCCCAAAAACTTTTAGCACAGTCTACAGGTCATATTTATGAAGGGATTTCATTGTAACTTGGTAGGTTGACTCCATATAATGTCTAGATGAGAACGTCCCCTTTGGATGCAATTGGGAAACTGATGGAACCAGGGCCCCGAAGCCTGAAAACCTTTAGCACAGTCTACAGGCCATATTTATGAAGGGATTTCAATGTAACTTGATAGGATGACTCGTTTTGGAATAATTTCACTGTAACTTGGTAACTTTTGTTGATATACGTTAACTGTGAGGGCCACATACATTATCTGTGAGGTCACATTAACCCACCCCTTAGCTCTTTAGTACAGTGAACACCTCATATTATTTTTATCAAAAACATACCATACAGGGAACAGAAATGAACATATTCCTAGTTATCACAATTCTTGTCTTATTTCATAATCCTTTCATAAACATTGAACATTATCCTTTTCATCAAACACAACACTCAAGTTAAGCTACAGTGTCATTGACACTTTCCTTCTTTTTGCTGGCTTCTATAGGTGTCATCTTGATTGGTCTGTGAGAGAAGGTGTTGCAATTCTCCATAAGTTTGGGTAATACACCAAGCCTGTGCTTAGTCTTGTTAGCAGTGAAATACCTGAACATTCTGTCCTTCAGAGTTCTGTTCAACCTCTGAACATCTGAGCTTTGGTTTCATTCTCTGTAGCAAACCAATGGATGCCAACCTTTTTGAACAGTCCTTGGGTCTCTTTATTAATAAACTCTGTTCCTTAGTCTGTCCGCAACCTTGTGGGCTTTCGTTGTTTGAATATTTTGTGGAATGCTTGAGAAATCTCTTTTCCTGTCTTCTTTTTGATAGGGAGTCCCCATGCATACTTGCTAAATACGTATATCATATCAACCAAGTCAGCCTGCCACTGTGCATCAATGCCTCTTACTATCACTCTTCTAGTAGGATGCTTGCCTTTGTAAGGCTTGTGTTTGGTATAAGTCTGTTGTTCTTGCAACCAGCTAAGGACATCCCCAGGTTTTATACCAGTTCTTCGGGAAAGCTCAGCTACTGAAGAAAACCCCTGCTTTGGGTCTTAATAAATCTTTTTCAGCTTGATTCTGTCTGTTCTTTTCAGACCCTGCCTCAGTTGAATCTTCTCAAAGAATTTATAAACAGCAGCAGCAAGTGTTCTCTGATAGCCATCTAAACTGGTGTCATTGGCAATTCTAATAGTCTCATCCATTAATTTTTTATCAGTAATGTTTCTGTTTGCTACATCCTTACATGCACTGTAAGCAGCATCATGGTAAAAGCAAGCTCTATCTAATTCATTCTTGAATATGTGGCTTGTGTCCCCTGTTTGTAAATACCTTTCAAGGTGAGCTTTATGCTTAGTGCCTGGACCAGCTGCCAAATATGTCCCCACGATAGGGTCCCATAAATGCATCTCAAATGAGAGATTATTCACAAACCTGTTGATTACAGAATCATTCATCATATATTGTAACTAGTATTAAAACAGAGTGCCCAACAAAGGAATATCACCCAAGAAAGGTACTTGACCAATCCCTAACGCTTTTCCTAGCAGTCCCTATCCTTCTTTCATAGTCACAAACTTCCTTTTTCTGCTATCACATACACTACAGACACCTTTGGTGAGATACTTTCCATTTTTAGCTCACCTGGCCTAAAAGGCCATGTGAGCTTTTCTCATCACTTGGCGTCTGTCGTCATCCGTCGATCATCGTCCGTTGTCTGGCATCCGTAAACTTTTCACATTTTCATCTTCTTCTCTGTAACTGCTGAGCCAGTGTGAACCAAACTTGGCAGGAATGGTCTATGGGAGGTCCTCTACAAACGATCCTCATTTTGTTCCCGTCGGATGAAAAACATGGCTTCCAGAGGCATTCTTTGATTCTGGTTGGTGGATTTTCAAAAATCTTCTCCTCTGAAACTGCCAGGCCAAGATTTTTGAAACTACAAACACGGCCACAATTGCGGCCACAATTGTGGCTTATAGTTACTGTAGAAACCCTATGGGAAATCACATTTTCCTCTTCTTCTCTGGAAAAACCGAGGCGACGTGAAAACAAACCTGGCAGGGATAGTCTGTGGGAGGTCCTCTACAAATGATTTTTTTTTTGTTCCCGTGGGTTGAAAAACATGGCCGCCAGAGGCATTCTTTGATTCTGATTGGTAGATTTTCAAAAATCTTCTTCACTGAAACTGCCAGGCGAAATGTTTTAATACTTCACATAAACGATGGCTGGGACCCCCCTCTACCAACGATCCTCATTTAATGTTGATCGGGTTGCAAACATGGTCACAATTGCGGCTTATAGTTACTATAGAAACCCTATGGGAAATCGCATTTTCATCTTGTTCTTCAAAACTACTGAGCCGACGTGAACCAAACCTGGCAGGGATGGTCTATGGGAGGTCTCTACAAACGTTCCTCATTTTGTTCCCGATGGTTGAAAAACATGGCCGCTAGAGGCATTCTTTGATTCTGATAGGTGGATTTTCAAAAATTTTCTCCTCTGAAACTGCCAGGCCAAATGTTTTGATACTTCACATAAGTAATGACTGAGACCCCCTCTACCAACGATCCTCATTTAATGTTGATCGGTTTGTAAACATGGCCACAATTGTAGTTTATAGTTACTATAGAAACCCTATGGGAAATCACATTTTCATCTTCTCTGAAACTACTGAGCCGACGTGAACCACACTTCGCAGGAATGGTCTATGAGAGGATGGAAATATGTGGCCACCAGAGGCTATATTCTAATGCTTAACCCAATGCCCCTCCAGTCTGCACAAAAGATCGGTACTGTCAGCAAAATACTTGTTTTTTGAGAATCTGGTACAGGTTGGTTCCAGTTTTCTCCACTGAGGACTGGGAAAAAAAACCCAAAATATTGTGTATACAGTACAAGTCAAAATAAGCTGTAGCATAACTGCAATAAACTAAGTAAACTGCTGCTCCTGCCCTGACAAGATCAGAATCTGACATTTTCTAGAAAGCTATCAGTGAGAGCTTTCCATAAAATGATGTTAGCTTCTGGTCTTATCAGCGTAGGAAGTGAAAAAAGAAAAAGATACATAATTTTTGGATTATCCTACACAACTTATTTTGACTTTACTGTAAACTATTTTAATGTACCTTGATTTTCGCATCATTAGTCTTCTGGATTTACAGGCATCTGTCAACTTCAATCTGATAACAATATTTTCTGATAAGTAACATGAACAGTTTTTGTTTGTATTCTGTTTCAGTCATGTCAGCTTAGATGACAGTAATTAGTCTGTGTGAAACACACAGACTATTGTTTTTGCACAGTTTCTTTTTCTTCTTCTTCTTCTTCTTCTTCTTCTTCTTCTCCTTCTCCTTCTTCTTCTTCTTCTTCTTCTTCTTCTTCTTCTTCTTCTTCTTCTTCTTCTCCTGTCTTCTGTCTTCTCATCACTTTTTTGTCCGCAAGATAACTCGAAAATGAATTGCCCTATCTCGTTGATTTTGGGCATGCTGATAGACAGCCACAATATCTCGGCCACCTATGTTTTTCAGATTCCTGGGGTATCAGGGGTGTCTGTAGGGGTGTTTTGAATGTGGCCAGTGGGTCAGGCCCATATCTCAGGTGTGGTATGACCTACAGACCTGGGACCAACACCAAATGAGTCGACACTCGATGGAGGTTCAAAATATGGGTCAAGGTCACGGAGGTCATCTAGTGGTCATTGAGGGCATTTTTCAGAATTGCTGGAAATCACATTTTTTGACCCCCCCTAAAGTATTCCTGACGTACACACATGCATTTTGACGTAAAAAAAAAGTGGGCGTGGCCAAAATTTTTGAAAGTGGGTCACGCCCATATCTCAGGCGTGTTATGATGTATGGACCTGGGACCAACACGAAATGAGTCGACACTTGATGGAGATTCAAAATATGGGTCAAGGTCACAGAGGTCACCTAGGGGTCATTGAGTGCATTTTTCAGAATTGCTGGAAATCACATTTTTTGACCCCCTAAAGTATTCCTGACGTACACACATACATTTTGACGTAAAAAAAAAGTGGGCGTGGCCAAAATTTTTGAAAGTGGGTCACGCCCATATCTCAGGCGTGTTATGACGTATGGACCTGGGACCAACACGAAATGAGTCGACACTTGATGGAGATTCAAAATATGGGTCAAGGTCACGGAGGTCACCTAGGGGTCATTGAGTGCATTTTTCAGAATTGCTGGAAATCACATTTTTTGATCCCCTAACGTATTCCTGACATACACACATGCATTTTGACGTAAAAAAAAGTGGGCGTGGCCAAAAATTTTGAAAGTGGGTCACGCCCATATCTCAGGTGTGGTATGGCGTATGGACCTGGGATCAACACCAAATGAGGCGACACTTGATGGAGATTCAAAATATGGGTCAAGGTCACAGAGGTCACTTAGGGGTCATTGAGTGCATTTTTCAGAATTGCTCGAAATCACCTTTTTTGACCCCCTAAAGTATTCCTGATGTACATACATGCATTTTGACAAAAAAAAGTGGGCGTGGCCAAATTTTTTGAAAGTGGGTCACGCCCATATCTCAAGCTTGGAATGACCTATGGACCTGGGACCAACACCAAATGAGTCGACACCTGATGGAGGTTCAAAATATGGGTCAAGGTCACGGAGGTCAACTAGGGGTCATTGAGTGCATTTTGCAGAATTGCTGGAAATCACATTTTTTGACCCCCTAAACTATTTCTGACGTACACACATGCATTTTGATGTGAAAAAAGGTGGGTATGGCCAAAATTTTTTGAAAGTGGGTCACGCCCATATCTCAGGCATGTAATGACGTATGGACCTGGGACCAACACCAAATGAGTCGACACTTGATGGAAATTCAAAATATGGGTCAAAGTCACACAGGTCACCTAGGGGTCATTGAGTGCATTTTTTCAGTATTGCTGGAAATCACATTTTTTGATCCCCTAAAGTATTTCTGACATACACACATGCATTTTGCCGTAAAAAAAGTGGGCATGGCCAAAAATTTTGAAAGTGGGTCACGCCCATATCTCAGGTGTGGTATGGCATATGGACCTGGGATCAACACCAAATGAGGCGACACTTGATGGAGATTCAAAATATGGGTCAAGGTCACAGAGGTCACTTAGGGGTCAATGAGTGCATTTTTCAGAATTGCTGGAAATCACATTTTTTGACCCCCTAAAGTGTTCCTGACGTACATACATGCATTTTGACATAGAAAAGTGGGCATGGCCAAACTTTTTGAAAGTGGGTCACCCCATATCTCAAGCGTGGAATGACCTACGGACCTGGGACCAACACCAAATGAGTCGACACCCGATGGAGGTTCAAAATATGGGTCAAGGTCATGGAGGTCAACTAGGGGTCATTGAGTGCATTTTTCAGAATTGCTGGAAATCACATTTTTTGACCCCTAAACTATTTTTGACGTACACACATGCATTTTGACGTAAAAAAAGTGGGCGTGGCCAAAATTTTTGAAAGTGGGTCATGCCCATATCTCAGGCGTGGAATGACGTATGGACCTGGGACCAACACAAAATGAGTCGACACTTGATGGAGATTCAAAATATGGGTCAAGGTCACAGAGGTCACCTAGGGGTCATTGAGTGAATTTTTTCAGAATTCCTGAAATCACATTTTTGACCCCCTAAAGTATTCCTGACATACACATATGCATTTTGACATAAAAAAAGTGGGCGTGGCCAAAAAATTTTTGAAAGTGGGTCAGGCCCCTACCTCAGGCGTGCTGTGACGTATGGACCTGGGACCAACACCAAATGAGTCGACACTTGATGGAGGTTCAAAATATGGGTCAAGGTCACAGAGGTCACCTAGGGGTCATTGAGTGCATTTTTCAGAATTGCTGGAAATCACATTTTTTGACCCCCTAAAGTATTCCTGACGTACACACATGCATTTATATGTAAAAAAAAGTGGGCGTGGCCAAAATTTTTGAAAGTGGGTCACGCCCATATCTCAGGCGTGGTATGGCCTACGGACCTGGGACCAACACCAAATGAGTCAACACTTGATGGAGATTCAAAATATGGGTCAGGGTCAAGGAGGTCACCTAGGGGTCATTAAGTGTATTTTTCATAATTGCTGGAAATCACATTTTTTGACACTCCCCCCCCCCCCCCCCCCCCCCCAAAGCATTCCTGAGGTCCATACATGCATTTTTATGTTAAAAAAGTGGGCGTAGCCAACATTTTTGAAAGTGGGTCATGCTCATATCTCAATCGTGGTATGATGAATGAACCTGGAACTAACACCAAATGAGTCGACACTTGATGGAAATTCAAAATATGGGTCATGGTCATGGAGGTCACCTAGGTGTCTGCCTGAAAGAGGTCACCAAAGTCATCAAGTGCGTGTTATTCAGAAATACTGGGAAATGAATTTTATTACACCTTAATGCATTTCTAAAGTTTATGAACGTATTTCATCACTCAAATTAGTGGGCAGAGCCAAAAATGTCCATTTCTGATTCAAGTATCGAACCCTTTGAATGCTGGTCACATGTATGCCTTTTCTGGTTTCTTATAAATAATTGTTCTGATTCCAATATGAATATCTGTAAATACTGTTAACGAAAACCCATTTCTGATTTGTTTAAAAATATTTTACTTCTGAAAATAAGCCTCCATAAATTCTCTTTCTGTATAGTTTATTCCTGATACTTTAACCCTTTTCACACAGACTTGAATTTACTGGGTGCAGTAAATTCTGTTTCTCTAGTTACTGTTTATCTTTTTAAGATTTGACAAATATTGGAGGAAAGTGTGTTTGACTGTAACCCTTTACCTATCCAAAGCTATTATGAAAAGAGAATACTGTCTGAGAGAATTGTAATTTTCAAAATATTTAACCTTCTTTTACTGATTTTTTTTTGTTGAAACAGAATTCATAAATGTGTGCATTTTCAAGAAATCTTCTTTGAAACTACAAGACCAAATGGTTTGAAAACTTAGTGTGACTGATGACTGTAACCCCCTCTACCACTGATCCTCATTTTAATCTTCATCAGGTTGCAATTATGACTGCAATTGTGGCTTATAGTTACTATAGAAACCCTATGGGAAATCACATTTTTATCATCTTCACTGAAAGTACTGAGCCAATTTGAACCAGACCTGGCAGGCATTGTCTATGAGAGGTTCTCTACAACTGTTACACATTTTATTCCTGTTGCGTGAAAAAGCGTGGTTGCCAGAAGCATTCTTTGATTCTGATTAGTCAATTTTGAAAACTCTTCTCCTCTGAAACCACTGGGCCAAATGTTTTGATACTTTGCATGGTTGATAACTGGGACACCCTCCACAACATTCCTCATTATACCCCCCACAAACAAAGTTTGGGGGGTATATAGGAATCACCCTGTCCGTCCGTCTGTCCATCCTTATAAGCGCAACTCCTCCTAAACCGTTTGAAGAATTTTCATGAAACTTTGCACAATGGAAGAACTCCATATGAAGATGTGCATGAAGCAATATAATTCCGTTCTGACATTTCCAAGGGGATCTAACTTATACATTTCAGGCGTGGGGGGTATCACTTTGTGAGCTTGCTCACAGTACCTCTAGTTTTAATTTTGATCGTATTGCAAACATGGCCACAATTGCAGTTTATAGTTACTATAGAAAAAAACCAATGGGAAATCACATTTTCATCTTCTCTCTGGAACTACTGAGCCGATGGAACCAAAACTTGGCAAGAATGGTCTATAGGAGACCCTCTACAAATGATCCTCTTTTTGTTCCCGTTGATTGGAAAATATGGCCACCAGAGACATTCTATGATTCTGTTTGATGGATTCAAATGTTTTGAAACTTCACGTGATTGAAGACTGGGGCACCTTCTACCAATGATCCTCATGTAATGTTGATATAATGGTGCAAACATGGCCACAATTGCAGCTCACAGTTACCATGGAAAGCTTATGGGAAATCACATTTTTATATGTAGTTCCAGGTGAGCGATTACCGGCTCTGTAGAGCCTCTGCTGCCTCTAGTTAGTTCTTACAACTTGAACATTGACAGTAGATGTGGGTCTCTTACACTTCACACAGTATGAGTTCATTTTTTTAATTTATCATTTTTCTTGTAATCGCCTGGGCTGGAGTTGGTTAGTACATCAATAAACTGACTTCCTTCAAGCAACTCATCAATCATGTACATAGAGAAGAAGCCACAGTTGATTGAGTTGATATCTTGGATTCTATAGGAGTTTCAAAGCATTTGCTTCCTAGTCCATCTCATCCTTTTCAAAACCTCTTCTGGTGGGTAAACTCTGAAGCTGTCAAAGTAAATACAACAGGAACCTACATTGAAGACGACTACCCAATGAGGTCCCTCCTGGTCATCTAAATTCACTATGTAAAATAACTCCTAGTTCTGGCAGGTTGTCCTTTGCAAACACACCTCCAAAGTAGTCATTGCCTTTGTAGTAGTTCATGAAATCAAAGCTGGTAAGGGGAGCCTTTATCTTTTTTTAGCTGCCCCGCCCTCAATCCTCTTCTACCAGGCCACCCTGCTCTTCTTAAACCTTTACCACCTAAAAGTGTAGGTAGTAGGCTGCCAGCGAGTGATGCTATCAGAGTGCCAATGAACCCTCCTTCTTGTTTTGAAATGGAAAGCATACACTTTTGGCAGGTTTTTGAGGGTAGCACACCCCTTTTCTCCAGCTCTTTCACAATACCCAAGAGATCACTTGTGTCTTTTCTTGTAAAGTTGAGAGGTATTACACCATTTCCAGCTATCTTTAACCCCCCCCCCCCCCCTCCCCCTGCCAGTAGCCTTGTGTGCAGCTCCTGATATTGCCCCTGATGCCACACTGAGCCCATGTGTGCCAAGCACAGGCAAAACTTTGGGAAGCAGAGTCGCGACGTTCAAAATAGCTCCAAGAAAGCCTCCCTTCTGTGCCCTCATCTGTGTTTTAGAGAATGTAATTCTGACAGCTTCAGGCACTTTCTGAAGTTTCTTGATTTGCCTTTCTGCCAAGTATAGCTGATGCTGACCACCAATTTGCTGTGAAGACAACTCCAAGGTGATAGCCTTTCCATTTCTTTTCCCCTTTCTGAGTTTGTCAATTTGGGTTTCTGTTAAAGCAAATTCAGCTGTGTTATTCATGCTTATGCTCTATAATAATATTCAGATTAAACAGTCCTGGTAGCCGAGGGATTTATGAAGTCAAATGTAGTCTTTTTTTCTCTAGCTATAAAGAACAGCAGCTTTGAGTTACCTGACAATGTGCCTTTAAATGTAATTGTTTGAGTCTTCCCTGGGTCGCTCTCAAATACCTTCTGCCTTGACAAGTCAAACACATAATACCTGTGAATTGCTAGCCAATCATTGTAGTCAAGTATTGGACCTGTATTTTTGTCCTTTCCTCCCATGTTGAAATTTTCTGCCACCACTTCATACGCTTCAGTTTCGTTTTGAATATCCTGTGGGAAAAAGTCCTCACTATCTATAACAATGTGTATGGCCATGATTGATGTGTTTGACGTGCTCTCAATGTGCTGCTGGCTATTCTATCTTGCTTGCTGTTGGTGGGGAGTGCGGTGGCTCTGTAGGTAGAGGTGCAGGCTGCAAGCCGAGAGGTCCTCAGTTCGACTCCCACCTGCGGCAACTCACTGCGTTGTGTCCTTGGGCAAGACGTGTCCTTGGGCAAGACACTTCATCTCCATTGCCCACGTGGGGGCACAATGACGCTGTGTACTAAGGCGTACTGCACGTCGATGGTACGCATGTCTTCAACCAATCTAACCCTGCCTGTGCAGCAGTGCGGAGGTACGATGTTGGGGAGCTGGCAGCTGCTCGTCGTTGCTCGGTGGTTCTCTCCGGGTACTCTGGCTTCCTCCACCCTTAAAACTGCCACGGTCATGATTAGCCATTGTGCATAAATATGTGACCTTAAACATCAATAAATAAATAAATATCTTGCTGTTGGTACTGCTACACAATACAATTTCCTCATCCCATCCAGTGAGGCCTCCAACTGTATATCTTGGTGACCATTGGCACCAACAATCTCTGCCGGTTCCATACAAGAGTTTTTTTCATTGATCCTGCATGCATTCTCTTGAGCAGTTTTTCCTCGTACTCTCTTGGTAGCTCAACCCTTGGAAGATACAGAACAGCAGAGTTAATAGCGCAATCAACAGCATTGGCATCCTCTCTTAACAATGTATTGTTAGTGCGGTATTTGATATCAAACTCAACAATTGATTAATCAACGGGAAATCTAATACCCTGAAGTTGATATGTAGGACAAGGGGATTTTCACACTGAATTGTATTTGTTTGTTGTTAGGATCAGGGATTTGCCCCTTTCTGGTAGTATGCCCAGTATTATTCTCATGATATTTTGATGTGTCCTTACTAAAAGAATACTCTGCCGCCACTCTTACATAGTCATTGGAGTATTCCAAACTCTTAAGAATGGGGAGGCTGGCAAAGTTCAGCCTGGAATTATGCTCCTTGGCTCAATTAATTCTTACTACTGTTTGATTGATTAAGGCAAGCAAACCTTTGGGTGCCACAGTCTTAGCAGCAAGAGCATCTCTGGAAGCCGTAGCAGTGAGCAGGATATATCCATTGCCATAATTCACCAGCTTGTCCGATGCTGTCTTACAATTATAGTTGATAACATTAGTGAAGCCCTTTCCATTGTGGTTAAAAGCATTCTGAGTGGGGTGTATTTTAATCCACGTTTTGTGTGAATATTTAGGCAAACTAATTTCTTTGTCAAACAAATTAGCAAGCTCTTGGTAGTCAATCCTTGATTATTTACATAGTTCTGACTAAACCTATTACAGGATTTTGATCCCCTTAGCTTTCATCCTTTTTCTTCTCCCAAACCCATATTGGTCAGGGCTTGGTGCATACTGGCCAGAGCTTGGTGTCCCAGCTAATTTCAAATTTTGTAAGATCTCATTTCTATCTGGTTGCTTTGGAGATTGATTCTTTGGAGCAATTCTGTTCGCTAATTCACTACCAATTCGATCTCAGGCTGCTCTGATTCCCTGTGAGGCTATGCTTGTGGCTGCGTTTTTTGTCGCTGCTGCCACTGATGGAGGTAGCTGTTTGATACCTGTTCTAGGAAGTCTAATCACATTACCAATACCTTCGCCTGTCTGACTTATATATCCATAGTAGTGTTGTGCATTTTTTTTTCCTGACCTCATTTTCAGTTCGGTTTGGTTTTGTCCAAAAAATTCGTTTTTTTGCAATAAAAAGATTGTAGACTTGAAAAATATCGCACAGTGGCAATAAAAAAACATATTCTGTCATATTTTAAATGATAATTCATCTGGCAATGGCTAGCATCAATTTATCCCCCCCCCCCCCCCCCACACACACACACACATACACCAACACAAATCTCCTACATAGGTGGATACATCCAATACCACCACCCCTCCCTCCCTCCCCACCCCACCCCACCCCACGAAAGTACTTTAAAAGACTCAAAACAGGACTGCAGGAGTGGTGCCAGGAAATTGGCAGGAAACAAAAGTTGAGGGAACAAGTAAATTGTGGGGTGGGGTAAGCTGCATTGCATCTCTCCAAGGAATTCTCTCTCACAACCCCCCCCCCCCCCCCCTCCACCACCACCCCCATTCTACTGCCGACCTTAAGACTCGGGTATTTTTGGAAGACTTCTTGCTATCACTGGCTATCCTGGTCTCAAAATCCAGGTGGACCTAGTAGCCTAGTACTTGCCTATCAAACCCCCCCCCCCCCCCACCCCCACCCCACCCAGAAATATTTTTGAAAAAATGTACTCTGAACTATGCCATCTGAGACAGATCACTTTTAAGACCAGTTGCACATTGGTACATTGATATTGAGTATAGGTTGCTCCCAGTACAGGTACCTCAGCCCCCTCCCCCTGCAGGATTGCATGGTCTGCATTCTGCAGGTAAATACTAAATAAGCATAGGGACATTCCATCGTGGTAGTTTTACACAAGAAAGCAAGACATGTCTTGATTTTAGCTCTCCCCCTATATTTTTCCACTATACCAATGGCCCAGACTAGCTGGTGCAAGCCAATTTATTACCAGGGCCAAACACAAATTTTGAATCACCCCCCCAAAATTTGCCAAAAAACGCAAAAACGAGAAGACCAGTATGGTCCTCCATACTTTTGCGCAATGCGCAACTTGTTGTCAAGGACAACAATAGGCTACCGCCATCATGTCATTCTGTTGTTTGGCCCATGTCAGATCAACACGTATCCTGACTTTTGTGCTATAAAATCCTACAGTATAATGTAGCCAGACACGATTTTGAAGTGGAATGGTGGAATAATTGCAGCAGAATGCAGCTGAATATAGACATTGAGTTTTTGAACATCAGGGCTATAACTTTATTGAAATTAAAATAATATTTCTTGATCTTCCCGTTTTCGGGATACAGGGCTCAATTTGTTTTGAAAAAATTGATTAGCAGTTTTGTGTAAGTAGATGCCGAAGGCATCTATGCGAGTGCCGAAGGCACGAGCAAGTTAGGGGGGTCTGGGGGGGTTCTCCCCCCAGAAAATTTTTTGAAATGTGCTATCAAATGGAGCCTTCTGGTGGCTTTTGGGGTGCAAATTCACTTTGTTTTCGTATCCCCCAAATCAAGATTTTTAAACAACGTCTTTCAAATTATCATGTTGTTAACTAGAAAGTTATATTTTTTAATCAAGCTCTGACAAACTGCCGAATAAACGTGATTTTACCATTCAGTCATTGCTGATTGTGACGTCACATGTGGGTGACAATATCTCACATGATTATGAAGCTTTTGACTGTCACTCGCTCAGTCTTGCTGGTGTACAAGTTTCACCCGTCCCTAGGTGAAAATGACAACAATTTCAATTTTGCCATTTGCCATCAGATATCATAAAGCAAAGATGCCATCATGGGTACTGTGTATACACGAACGGAATTAGGTAAGTTTTGGGAAACGAATTTTGGCGGAGGCGAACCTGTCATTCACTGTGATTCATTGTCAACATTTTTGTTCAAATAAATTGAATGGAGAAAATAAAAGTAATATATTCTTACTTGACTTTCGTTTTGATTGAATTATTGAACCCCCAAGTACATGATGATATTCCAATCACATGATCAATTCTTTCAATGCATCGAGCCTCTTGTGCTGTGTATTCGCTAAATCAGGGATTTAACTGAATGTTGCTGCAGTTTCGTTTTCAGTTCCAGGAACTAAAACCGAAACTACAACAACATTCAGTTTTCTAAGAAATAATTTCATGTCTCCGCTGCAAGCACCCCCTTGGGCTTCGACAGTCACACAGATCATGCAGCTAATAGCATTAGGTCTGATTGTTGAATATGCTGTGACAGAATTTTTTAATTAACAAAACTTGCTAATGAAAAAATCCTCTCACAACATCTTTAACACTGCGCTCTATTACTAATAGTATTAGCTGCCGCGTCAGAGCCCAGGGGCCGGGTGCTGACAGCGGAGAAATGAAAAAGATATATGGGGGTGGGATGGGGGGGGGAGGCTTCAGCCTCGGGACGTAGGACGACCACTAAAGGAGCTTGCAAGCAATTAGCATAGGTATGATTACATCTTGTCTGTGAACCTGACACGGAGAGATGTATCAACCTTACTTTAAAATATCCCACCCCCTTCAGAAGAGAATGTTTAAATAGGGTCGATTCATCTCTTAGATCGGGTTTCCAGGCGCGGACAGTGTTGTAAGTGGGGTCGGTTTGCGACGGAACAGGACAAGGTGGATGTTCTTCCCCTGTTGCCCCCCCCCCCCCCCCCCCCCTTTCAAAAGTTTGGAGAGGTCAGTTTTCAATTCGCGGAAGAAGTAAATCAGGATGGCCTAAAGTTTTGCGAAAATTACGCAAAATAAATATTAGGCCATTTTGATTTTCTGCTTGTGAAATTAAAGCTTCGGAGGGGGTGTTGTGATAGGCTTTAACACAAGGAGGGAACTTTGATTCTTAAACCCGAAAAGGAGGGGGACCCGGGTGACTTCGGCACGAGTATTGGCTTCGATGCACAATTTGGTTTCTTTCACTGAAAACACGTACAGATAATAAAATAACTGATCTTTATTATATTAAACCAAGGTTCTTCTTTTGAGCAGTTTAATATAACCCCTTGCATTCATTTGTCTCATTCGAATCTAGTATCTAATACAAGATTCTAATCAGGCAAATGGAGGCTGGCGGGGAATATTATTAAACACCAGACTACGAAAACATTGAATCGGGGGTGCTCCAGGGACATGTCCTCGGACCAGGTATTCCGAAGAATAATAGGGTTGACGACTTCGGTTTGGCAGGAATCAATACATTATCAAGTAATGTATTCATTACCACTAAGCCAACGCCATCAAACCCATTATTACGGGAATACTGGGTCTATCAGAGGACGAATCTCTGGGGCACACTCAGTTCAATGTTTTCGTCCTCTTGTGTTTATGTATTCCTATGATCGTTTGTCTTTGAGTTCTCAAGTGCAGCAGCAGATCTGGATGCCAGGGGTTAACTTATGCAAGTTTCTATTTTTTCTCTCATTATACTAAATCATGGAAAATGGGTTAATTTCTTACTGGAGTCCGAGAACAAAAGTAATGGCGATGAAAGTTAGAAACTGATATTGTTGGTAGAAACCTAGTCTTTATAACAATATTCAATAAATCAGAACTCTTCAAGTGATCAACTGTTTTGTGTGTTAAAATGAGCTACAGTCTTGTCAATACATCTGGGTCTTTTGACAAGGATGATAATGACCAGTCAATCTAGTTATCATCATCTTTGGCAACAGACTCAGATGCGTTGCCCACTTTCATCTTCTTTCTTGGTCCATATGGAAGGACGTTGGGGTGCCTTCTTTTTCCAAAGAATTTTCTGGTGATTGGCGTGGGATCAAAGGAATGAGGGTCTGGACCTTCAATGTCGATTCTTATCAAACAGTCTAGAATGGAGTTGCCCAGACTGCATCGCCAGTCTGTTTTTACGCGATTAACTGCCTAAAAGCCGCGTTCTACTTTTGCGTTAGAGATGGGGTAAATCCTCAGAATCTGAACTACGTGTATGAAATTTGGATAGTTGAAATTGTCTTTCTCTTGGTGATACTTGATGAGGATGGTTTCCCACACATCATTGTATTTGAGATGCTTCAACGCTGTGCACCAATAAAGTTTAAGTTGTTGCCATTCATTGTGAATCTCGCCGAGATTTACACAATTTTTCTCTAGGAGTGTCTTAAAATGTTCAATAAAGGCATTGAGTTCATCATCTCCAAACTGGAGAAGATCCTTCTCCTCAGTTGGCCACAATGAGGTGTCCAGAAGTTTTAGTGCACCAAGATGAGATTTGATATCGGCACTGGCATTTGACGCGGCTGCGGAACTGGATTTTCGGGAATCAGATTTCTTAACACTGGAGTCGACAATTAACTCCCCTGACTCGGATTGGCTATCACCTGGATCGACCTTCAACTCGTCTAGCTCTCCGAAACGGCGGTTTAGTGTCCCTTGTAATTTGTTAATGAGCTCTTGCCTATGGGTGTTAAAGTTCATTAAACCTTGATTTACATGAGTCAATTTCACGCCTTTGTACGTCACCATCGGAATTTCTGCTACAGAAACAGATGCCTGTGACTTATCAGATTCGATTTCTTCAGAGAGTAGTACTGATTTTGCGCTGTCTATTAGATTTGATAGGCCAGAGTTAAACGTTTTCGATTTGCAACTCTCTGTAGTTTGACATTCATTTGAAACTGGCAAGATTAGTAGTTTGTCTAAACGATGGCGAGTCCTTTCCAAAGCAGCATAAGCTTGCAGTAAATCAACGCTGTCACCCTGCAGGTAGAGTGACAACTTAGAGATAGGCTCCAGTATTTCAGAAAGAAATAAGAGTGCTGCAACGAATTGAAACCGCTTTATCTTTGCCAAGTAGCCACGTATTTTGGCTCTGTCTTCAGCTTTCGTTGATGTGTCTTCTGCAAGATTCTCCATGTGGCTAACGAAAATTTCGAACGATTTCGCGAGTATGCTACAAGCCCTTCGTTTGAACTGTACCCAACGAGTACCATTTGCTCGTTCTGGCTTCTGGATATTCTCCTCCAAAATCGAAGCAAGTTCGCATAGCTCTCGGAGGCGCTTAGAACTTTTCTCATAGAACTTGTAGAGATTTTCCAACATATCTGTAACATCTTTGAAAAGCACGCCACTAAATGCCTCCTTTATTGCCAGCTCCAACCGATGGTTCAGACAGTGTACCCCCAACAGCCATGGCATGTTATTTTCCTGCCCAGTAGGCCATCTTTTTCGCCCAAATTAACGCTTGCTCCATCAGCCATTAACCCAATCATACGAGAACTAAAATCGGCGAGACCCGCTTCCTCGAATGCATCCTCAGTGCCCCTTTTCAAACCGTAGGCACGCGCATTCTCGACGCAAGACACTTTAAAAAAACGGAAATCGACCTTACCACTTTCAACATCATTGAACATAACGTACATCATTTCATTTTCCACAACAGCACTGTCAGTTGCGCCATCCACAAGCAGTGTGAAATATTTAGCTTCGAGGAGTTTAGCCATCAAACCCTGTTTCATGTGTTCGCCAATCAAAGCTGTAAATTCACTGCACTTTTTATCGTTTATGTAGGTATTACCAACATCAACACCGTGCTTCCTCTCAAGTTCGGCAAATACTGGGAATTTCGTGAACGGGAGTTCTTCTTCAGCGAGTGTGTATGCTATGTCTATTAGTTTCGAAACCCTTTCTTCCTCATTACTATTGCTTTGTGCAATCGAGCGCCCAATTGGGGTTTTGAACAACCGGTCAAGTGTTAACACTGATGGATTCTTCAGTCTCGCAGCTTTTTTGTGCGGTTCTGACTGAGCATGTTTGACAACATTGTCTTTTTTCAAGGCTGTGCCTGTTAATCCCAATATCATCGCACGCGAAAAGTTACGCAAATTATTTACTTGTTTTTCGTAGTCTGTACAAATCCCACATGTAATCGTAGTCACATGCTTCCCATCATCATCAGTCGTCCATCGTAGCCAGTGTGCTTTTGGGTCAACTTCCTTTTGCCAACTCTCAACAGTTTTTACTTTTACACCGTGACCTTTCATATTTCCAGTACCGGCACCCAAAGTTGATTGCATTCTATCGAAAGCCGCGAATCAAATAAGCACGCGCCCTCTACTTTCGAAATGAAAATCATAATGATGTCATCGGGATTTCCATGTATACCAATTCAACTTCTGAATACCCCAAATAACTATACAAGTTAAAGTTGTATTGTGTAATCGACAATCAGTTTACTTGATATTACAACAGATTTTCTTGAACGCTCAGAGAAGGCATGTTTTTCATTTACGGTACTTTCCATAATAAACGAAACATGCTATTTATTATTGCTAATCAATGTCCAGATATTGAATCGCGGCCCGGGATTTATGCATCGCAAATTGCGATGCGAAACCGAACAAATCGAGCCCTGGGATATGCACCTGATTTGTTCATTCTTTGTTTATCATATGTGTGTGTTCAATGTTCACCTTTTTCCCCTTGAATCATCTCATTAGATTTTTAAGAACTAATTGCTGTTAGCGAATTTGTTATTAATTAAAATTCTTCTTACAAATCTTAGATAATTTATGGAATGTGGATTATTCGTACCCCCTTTGTCACATACCGGTTATTTTTGACTTAGTCGGACGTGTCTGTTTGCCATTACCCTTCTCTGTGGGGAATCTTCTGTGAAGTTTCTCTATTGTTAAGGGTATTATTGGGATACCGGTTGTCTGACCTGGGCCTTTGTTGTGCCTGTTTTGGACTTGGTTACCGGCTCCTATTCAGTTTAAATTTTTGCCTCGGACGTGTGGGTATTAGGAAGTCCTCATGTTCGAAATGTAAGAGGAAGAAGTCCTCTCTTGATTCTCATTCTTCATGTTTAGCTTGCACTCGTTGCTCGAAAGATGTTACCTGTGCAACTTGCTGTTCTTGGGATTCCAAGCGATGGAATTCTCTCTCTACTTATGTATGTGTTGGCGAAGTGCCGATTTCGGTGCTTTCGCCTAAGGTAACTAATCAAAATTTAGTTTCCATTTCAGAGGAACAAGAACATGGTATTGGTCATGGTATAACATCAAGTTCTGTGCTGCCGTCGTCTTCAGATACAGAGCATGTTGACTTACGGGGTATCGCAGAATACTCGGTACCTCGGGCAAGCAGATGGTCAACTAGCTCGACTGGTGTAACGGAGCCTTTAATTAGTGCTTCAATACCGGGAAAATCCGTAGCGGTCCAGGATACGGAGGATGGAAGACAGTCCTCTGTTCAGACGACGGCACGTAAGGGGAAGAGGCCAGTCAAATTGAAAGGTGCATCAGTAGCAAAACATTTTTCTGTTTTGGGGACAAAACAGAAAGATTCGACTTTTGTTACCAGTTCCGCTGGTAGTCCGGTAGAAAATGCTTCGGAGCCAGTTGTTTCTGATGTACCTTTCTCTGTCAGTGCGGCTGGCAGTAATTTTGATATAAGAGCCTCTTCTTCGTCCGTTTCCAGGACTCAGCACAGTAGACCGCATGCTAGCCGGCAAGATCCAGAGGTAGAGAGTCAGAGCCAGGATACGGCTCTCTCTAAGGCTAGCATTTCGAGGCAAACTTCTTTTTCAAAAAGACGGACACAGGGCGCTGTGTCAGATCACCTTCCAGAGTCTAAAAGGTGTAGAACGGGGGTGAACATAGCCTCGAATACGGAATTGCTGGAGCAAATTGCCCAGCTAATTGCAGACTCCCAGCAGCATAATATGCGGCCGTTATCGATCTCTGCCTCGGATGATTCGGACGGTGCTGGATCGGCAGAAAGAAGGGTTTCCTCAAATAATCAGTATGCCGATAATAGACCAGACCAGGAACCTCTAGCTGGTAGTGTTAGGGAGTTTGATGAAGACGAGACTGACACTACATCTTTTGCTGAGCAGCATATGGAAACTATGAGGTTCCTGCAGGATTTTTCACCTGAATTAATTCCTTCTGGTCAGAGTTCTGCGCCTTCTAGAGCCAAGCGCCTGTCTTCTTTAGACAGGGAGGTCATTAAGTCGAAGGAAACTATCCTTCTGTATCCGTCTCAATCAGTCCAAGCATCAGATGCGTTTGATTGTTGTGACGAGGCTATTGCTGACCTGGCTCAGGCTAGAAAAAATTCTTTCCTTTCGGAAAAGAAGCTTGACCTACCGTTTAGAGGCAATACCTTCTTAAATACGGTAGGCGAGAATAAGATTCCAAGAGCTCCTCTGGGATTGGATGACGGAGCTAGGGACTTGGGTATGTCTCTTCCGTCATAGTGTAGTGTCAGTTCTTTTGTTATAGCTACTTGCATTGAATCTAGCAGAAGTATTTTGGACGCTATGTCTTATGCTATTCATATTTGCAGGGCATTGGCCGGCAATCTGGAATCTGAGAGCTTACAGGAGTTGTTATCTCCTTTGAGAGTGGCCTCTCTCGTGCCATAATGTATACAACATCCCACTCTGCTCTTTCAGCAGCGAATTTAGAGTTGGTCAGGCGCGATGCTGCCCTTAAATCTACGTCATTTATTGACGACAGTGTTAAGAGCTCTCTAAGGGCCGCTCCCATTTCGGGCTCTTCATTATTTAATGATAAGCTAAAAGCTGTATTTGAAGATGCTTCTAAGAAAGCTACAAGTCAGCTTTTGTTGCACTCAGCTTCGCAACCTCAGCCTTCCACAAGTGGTACTCCTTGGAGAGGTAAATTTTTCTCCAAGAGAGGCTCAGCCCGTGCTGCTTCTAAAGCTAATCGTGGGCGTGGTGGCTCAAAACAGGGGAGCGATTTCAAAAAGGGGATGGCGCAGTCGGGTAATAATGAAACGCGTAACCCCACACCGACGTCACAGAGGGGTGCGAGAGCTTCATGAGGTTCCTCCTCGTATAAGCCTCGTAAGTCCTACAAATGAAGATTTCGACCTCTACTGTTCTCCGGTTGGCGGAAGGCTTTCAAAATTCGCAAGCAACTGGAACAAAATAACTCAGGATCTTTGGGTTCGAGACCTCCATTAACGCAGATTCCGCGATTTGTGAGCCTTCCACAAAATATAACAAAGAGAGAGGCTTTGATTTCAGCAGTAGACTCTCTCCTACAAAAGGAGGCAGTAGAGGTCGTAGAGAATCCCAATTCAAAGGGATTCTACAGTCATCTTTTTCTTGTGCCGAACCCAGACGGCTCGTCAGACCGGTCATCGATCTCAGTTGGATAAACAAGCTAATAATTGCTCCAAGATTTTATATGGAGACAATTCGATCGGTGAGAGGCAGGATCCGAGTGAACGATTACGCCGCAAGTATAGATTTGAAGGACGCGTATTTTCACATCATGATTCATCCGGCTTTTCGGAAATACCTCCGTTTCGCGGTTCAGGGAAAGGTATACCAGTTCAGAGCAATGTGTTTTGACCTGAACCTTGCTCCGTGGGCGTTCACTCGGGTGATGAATGCGGTAATGAGCCATTTCAGAACACACTCGGCTTCGATGACGTCGGCATATATGGATGACATACTTCAAAGGTACGAAAATTTTCATGCTCTCCAAAGCGACGTTCAGAGTCTGCTATCGCTGCTACGATGCCTAGGTTTTATAATCAATGTCGACAAGTCGGATTTAATGCCGACGAGGTCGTTTGTTCATCTGGGAATGAGTTTCGATACTCAAAACAATCGGGTCAGTTTGCCGGTAGCAAGAGCAAAATTAGTTTCGCTTTACGCAAAATACTGCATAAACGCACAAGTCATTACTGCAAGAGAGTTTATGCATCTGTTAGGACTTTGCGGCGCTGCCGCGGAGTTAATTCCGCTAGGTCGTTTACGCACTTGTCCACTTCAAATTTATCTAATTCAAAATTGGAGCGTAAAACGTCAGTTGCTGGACAGTCCGATTGTTTTAACACAGTCAGTAAAACATCATCTTCAAATTTGGGCGGATATCCAGTGGTTATCCCAGGGAATACCGCTTCAGATTCAGGAGCCGTCATTCATAATCATGATGGACGCCAGTCAAGAGGGTTGGGGTGCTTCTCTGATTCCGGGCGATCAAGTGTGTCACTGTTTATGGGAGAGTCAGTTTCTTGTGTCCCATATAAACTACAAAGAAATGAGGGCAATTTGGTTAGCTCTAAATCATTGGCTCAGTCAAGTAATAAACTCACATGTTCAAATTCTGTCAGACAATTCAACAGTAGTAGCCTATATTCGGAATCAGGGAGGTACTCATTCCGTCCAGCTGATGAATCTTACCGAAAAGATTCTTCTTTTCTCTCAAGAGAATCAGATTCTGATATGGATTCGTCATATTCCAGGTCGTCTCAGTGTAATAGCAGACTCTCTATTGCGAAAGGATCGCCTGCTACCTCCAGAATGGATGTTAAAAAAGTCTGTCTTCAATCAGATTTGCTTCCAGTGGGAACGTCCAATGATCGATCTTTTTGCCACGAGTCTGAACAATCAGTTACAGACATTTGTGTCTCCATGCCCGGACCCTCAGGCTTATGCAGTAGACGCTCTGTCAATTTCTTGGAACGGGATCATAGGGTATGCTTACCCTCCAGCTCCCCTAATTCAACAGATCTTGCTAAAGATAAAACAGTCTTCTTGCAAGATTCTTCTGGTTGCAAGTCTGTCGGCTCACAGACCATGGATAAATCTTTTTCGGGAACTTCTTTGCGACATTCCATGGAAGTTACCACCTCTCCGGGATCTTCTGATGCAGGGGAAACTCCGTCGGCTTCATCACAATCCGGTAGGCCTCAACCTTCACGTTTTTCCGTTGTGCGGTCCTTCTTGCACGGAAAACAGTTTTCCAGATGAGCAATGGATGCAATTTCTAACTGTAGGAGGACCTCCTCTTCATTAAATTATGAAGCGAAGTGGAAGGTTT
The DNA here is from genome assembly GCA_031216915.1 of Pictodentalium vernedei. Taxonomy (NCBI): domain Eukaryota; kingdom Metazoa; phylum Mollusca; class Scaphopoda; order Dentaliida; family Dentaliidae; genus Pictodentalium; species Pictodentalium vernedei. The sequence continues at coordinate 252,894,279 of CM062296.1, forward strand.
TTGTTCGTTGGTGTGAATCACAATTGATTGATTTTTTTTAACCCAACTATTCCTCAATTAGCTAACTTTTTTATTTATCTTTTTGATGAAGTTAAGCCTCTATCACTATTAAGGGCTATAGGTCTATGCTTTCTGACACCTATGCACACCAAGGGAAATTAAACATTGGGTCAGATTTATCTTTAAATATATTAATGAGGAACTTCTCTGTGAATAGACCTCGCAACTTGAGACTAGTCCCTAAGTGGAATTTAGCTTGGGTTCTTCTGAAACTTCAGGAAGCACCTTTTGAACCGTTAAATACTGTTGAGGTTAAATTTCTTACTTATAAAATGTTTTTTCTCTTAGCATTTGCGTCAGCTAGAAGAGTTAGTGAGCTTCATGCTTTGTCTGTTGAAGACTCTCATTATCGTAGTGTTGGTAATTCTATTACCCTCACTACGAAAGTGGGATTCTTAGCTAAGAGTCAGGTTTCGGACAAACAGCCTAGTCCTATTCTTATTAAAGCATTACCGTCTTCAGATGGTCAGAGACCTTTGTTGTGTCCAGTAAGAGTGCTTAGGATTTATAAGGAGCATTCTAGTTTTATTAGAAGAGGTAGGAAGAGGTTATTTCTGTCTCTTCTTCCTAAAAGAAATGATATTTCTGTTCATTCCACATCTAGATGGATTCAGTTAGCTATTCGGTCGGCTTATAATGCTTTATCTGTGAATCAGAGAATAGCTTATAAGATTTCAGCTCACAAAGTTAGAGCTTTAGCTTCTTCTTGGGCTTATGCTAGTAGTACTTCTTTGAAGGATTTGATGCAAGCAGCTTACTGGACACAAGAGACGACTTTTACCAAATTTTATCTTCGAGATTTAGAATCAATTTCGGATGATCTCAGATCTTTAGGACCGTTATTGGTAGCTCAGAATGTCGTCCATTCTAATTAGGATTTTCATTCTGCTCTAGCACTGTCTCCGGTCTGCTACCCTCTTTATTTCGAAGTGCAGTTACTTTCAAAACAAGGGGAATGGGGGGGGGGGGGGGGGGGGGGGGGGGGATGGTATTTCCAAATAGTCATCTGGCTTTATAGTGAAAAGTATGGACATACCTCCTTCAGTGATAGTATCCTGGGGTCAGTGCTATGGTAGTTTTAATGTGTAGCTTGGTATGAAGCAATTTTCAATGTATTATATGCTTTTAATGTGTAGCTCGATGTGAAGCGTTATTGTATATGTCATGTGTCAAGACGAGCTTTACTATACAATACTCTGACACTTTTAATGATTTATAAAGAGTCTCATTTCTCTGGACTTCTTTATATTTTGGCTTCCTTTATCAAATTAGCATAATGGGTTATGCTAGGCCTTAAATAGAGTTACACCTATATTTTCATTGTTTTTTCTGTAATAAGAGCAATGAATATCAAGTACTGGGCCCGCCTGCCTGTTTACTATTCTCAGCTAGTCTGGGCCATTGGTATAGTGGAAAAATATGAAAAATTTATACCAATTTTAATATTTTTAATACTTACCAATGGCCCAGACAGGGATGGCCCTCCCTGGAGTAGACACTCCTTCCTCCCTGCGGAGTTATATATTACAGTTCTTAATAACATTTAACAGGCACAACAATAAAGAATGACATGATGGCGGTAGCCTACTGTTGTCCTTGCGCAAAAGTATGGAGGACCATACTGGTCTTCTCGTTTTTGCATTTTTTGGCAAATTTTGGGGGGTTTGGGGGATTCAAAATTTGTGTTTGGCCCTGGTAATAAATTGGGTTGCACCAGCTAGTCTGGGCCATTGGTAAGCATTAAAAATATTAAAATTGGTATAAATTTTTCATTTTTATGTATAATCTTACCCACTATGTAGTTTTACACAGGACATTAAGGCGTCCAAACCTGGGTAAAATTCCTCCTGTACTTAGCCTCTGGGTGCATGGGGTCAATAACTTTTACAGATTGATCAGTAGTGGCTTCTCGAAACAAATCCTTAAAGGTTTCAAAGTCCATCTCCCTCGCTAGATCTTGATGAATCTGCTGTAAATCTTTTTCTGATGTTCTCCTGGTAAATATAAGGAGATTACAGTTCCTTCTGATGGGTTTGAGTGTCTGGCAATAGTCCTGCCCAATGAAGACACGACAGCAATTTTTCTTTCTCATTTTAGTAAAATAGGCAGAGACTTTCTTCAGGCTTTCGGTATCCTCATCCAACTTTTCATCAAACACCATCAAATTCTGATAGGCACTGCCAATCTCGGTAGACATCACATCAGGAAGGTCATCCATTTACAACTATATTCTATTAGAATAGGCACACCATGCCTTTCTTCAACAGCTTGTAGCTTTGGCACTAGCACCTCATCATACAAAGTATCATTATCCATCAACTCAACGAACAAGTAGAATCTTACAAAGCAGTTCAACTTGTCAATCAGATTGAGCAGAGCATTGATTTTACCACCCCCTGAAGATCCACTGATGAGACACCGAAAGGGGTGCCTGATTAGATACCTGTCATTGTTAGGGTTATTATAAGAGACCCCGCCCCCTTGAACTTGCTTATAGAAATTTGTAAGTGCAGACATCCTTCAGCTTGTTGTATACATCGTTATTCAGTTTAAATGGGGTGTATATGAATGGTTTGATATAGCTCAGAGCTTCGTAGCAATCAACCATGACTTTCAAGATAAGTAAAGCGCAAAGTCTTTTCCTCTCTAAATTATAATATTCATCATAACACCTGGAAAACATTCTCTTTAGCAACTCTCTGTGACACAACTCTATAAATAGTTTCTCACCAGCCAGCTTAAAGTATATGTAGGCGTCTGTGAATGTTAGATGGGGTGAAATCATTTTTCAACTTTGGCTTTCAGCGTCTCCACATTGTCAGCATCAAATCTTGAGCATGCATTGCTCTCTTTACCTTGCAACCTTTTCAGAACAGCTTCAAAGTGTCTATATGAGTTGTATGTTGGTTTTGTAATGTAGCCCTCACTGTATTTTAGGGCTACTTCTTGATAATTAGTGTCGATCCACCCACAACCCCTACATGCCCTCTCATAGTCATCGATGGTCATCTCATCACCACATTTTTGACATTTATCATCCCTCGCTATTAAATGTGCTCACAAACTTCTCTCCTTATGAACATCTAGATCCATTATATATACTCGCCCAAAAAAGAAAGTGTGCATTGCAGAAATTGATCAAACTCCAAAAAAATAATTTCGTAGGTGTAAAGAGTGTTAACCTGTTCATGAATAAGTTATATTGAACACAAAAACAGCTTTCCCCGTTAAAATTGCATTAACGTTAAATGACGTGCTGCACATTTGTGAAAAGGCATGTTTTGCACGTGGAGAGTCTGGATGCTCATTCCCACATACGCTGGCTTATTCAGAAGGATGCATGTCTTGACCTTATGTACTACAACAAGATTCTCATTGATGATATTTGATGAGATGAAGGTCGTCTTTCTGACCAGATTTCTCAGCTTTTTTTCATTTAAAACAAGTTTTACATCAACCCTCTTCCTGAGATTCACCATGGTCTTTCCAAACACACTGTTGTTCATCAAGTTGAAGAAGTCTTTTTCAAAGTCATATTTTTGAAGCAGTTCTCTTTCCAGTGTTGAAGTCAATGTATTCCTTAAGCCAGGCAGACTGGTCAAACTCAAGAATTCTGTGAACTCCTGTAAGCTTCATCCCCAAGGAGATATACAGTTGCAAGTTCCTGTAGTTGAGCACATACTTCTTAGTAGTCAGAAATAGTATTAGCTTGTAAACACCACCTACTTTAACATTGAACTTCTTCTTGAGGGACATACAGTAAGGTGATAGCATATACTGCTTCACCTCAATCTGCTCAGGTGCCAGGGGATAGTCATTGTGCAGATCATGAATCTCCACTGGATATTCAAGATCAACTTTAAGTATGCAACCTTGCTCTGACTTTTGAGTAATTTTCCAAGTTGAAGCTGGCGGTGTCTGCCCACTCGAAATTGCCATTGGGAAGGGGCTAGCTCATTGCTCATCCATACAGGTTATTTGCATCTAGGTACATTATGTATTTCAATGGCTGAGATGGGTTATAGTCGGATAGATACTTGTTGTTTGCTTTGGCATACCTGTTAGCAATGTGGCTTACACCACCTCTCATGCCTTTCTCAATGAATTGATACATATCAACATCGGTCATCAGATCAAATTCAGTACCAGCCATCTTGAGTGCAGCATCCCAAGCTAGGCCAGGACTGGTGAAGTAGTGGGTGGGATTGAGTTGGTAATACACATCTGTAAGGATAAGCACATCAGTTTTGAGGTACAGGTCATGATACTGACCCATGTTTTCGATGCCACACTTGCTCGAAACGTCCTCTGCCCTGCTGTAGTCAGCATCTGAAATACCGTCATCATTCAGCTGACTGTAGAAAACATATTTGGGTGGTAGGCTGGTCACCTCAAATTTCTCCCAACAGTCCATGAAATCATAGGGATAGACACCTTTCTTGGTAAGCAGTTCATAATTATTTGGACACTCCTTCTGGAGAATATGGAGGTCGGTCAGATTGGAAGAAAGTCTGTCCAAGGACAAACTCATTAACTGGAAGCTGTCTATGAACACAAGATACTGACCCATCATGAGTGCGATGTATTTTTCCATGTTGTTTGGGATGACATTCATATTCATCACTCTGCAGCCTGCCACCCCATGGACGATCTTCCCACCTTTGCTCTCCACATAGACAGGTTCTGTGTTCTCCTTTGTAAACCTACCCTTCTCATGGAGTAAGATGTGGCTGTCAGGTTGGAAACCACTGGAATTTTATCAGTCAGCCTGTAGTTGATATTGCATACATTGTGAGCAGCTCCTCTGAACTTGCCAGTGGCATGGCAGTGGTCTCTGACAGGCTTCAACTTCTCATTGCCTGAGGTGCCTAACTCACCATTGCATATGTGGCAGTGTGTAGCTGCTTGAAAGTCTAGCTCGTCTTGAACTGACATTTTGAGAATCCTGTTGATGTGAGTGAGTGTTCCTAATACCAATGCAATAACTGACCTCTTCAACCATTGCCTGGAGAAACTTGTATGCAGCATTTTTTTCCTCTAAAGATTTGTGCTGGCTTGCTGAAACTATCATCATAACAGCACACAACCTTGTAGCCATAGCCACATGGTGTGTGTTTCTGTAAAGCTTTAGTGTAGGAGTTCTTATCATCGGGATCACAGCCATCAGTCTTCTCAGTGAGTGACTCAAAGTCAGCATAGATGATGAACGGAGCTTCCAACTGCTTATGGAAGTTGGAAAACTTCACTGTGGAGTTCTCTGGAGGCATCTTTACTGCCGGTCTTCCATTGATCTCCAGACACAAGGGCTTGTGTTTCTGAAGAACTTTTTGTGATGAGAAGCACTGTAGGCAATACCTACAGAAATGCCCCCTCTCTCTATGTTTGGTTTGTTTGAACATGAAACTGTTGAAATCCTTGATCAAGCAAAAATCTTGATCAAGCAATAGTGTTGGTTTTCACCTTGAATTATGAGAAGCAAATCCATGCAGTCCTTGAATTGTTCATTGCTTACATAGATACCCAAACACACTGATACAGATTTTGTTTTGAAGTTCAATCCTCTTGTAATCCTTCCTATTTACTGGGAACCTGACACCTCTATAGGTCAGTGTTTGAATAAGTTGGGTTGACTCTTTCGGTGTGGTGAGGTGCTGGATACTTGTGAGCTAAGTGACACCATCTGAAGCACTCATTGTCATTTTTGTTCCCCTCGAAAAAATTTTCAGGGGACTATAGAAATCAGCGGTGTCCGTGTGTCCGTGCATGCATCCGCCCATCCATCCGTCTGTGCATCCATCCCACTTGGTGTCCCCATGATAACTCCAGTTTGGATCATTTGATTGAAACCAATTTTGGTATGTGACCTTAGCCCAAACCACAGGTCAAGTTCGAATATGGGTTCGGCCAGATTATTTTTATTAGAGTTATACCCTTTTTTCAACTTAGAAATTTCAAGATATGCAGTGTCTGGATGATAACTCCAGTTAGGATTATTTGATTGACAAGAAATTTGGTATGTTACTTTCTGAGGTAATAATACAGGTCAAGTTCGAATATGAGTTCGGACTGATCATTTTTACTAGAGTTATGCCCCTTTTTCGACTTGTTTTTTTGGGGGACATGGCCGAGCGGCCTTTTATCATTTTTGATGAAGTGAAGCAGTGCCTGTTCACTGCGGTAAACAGGCTCTGTTTTACTGGTAAAATAGGACCCAGTCACCAATGCTTGGGAGGCGCAAACCCTCTCTAAAATGGGCAACATGACTTATTAACGCTCACCCCTGGTCTTGAGTTGATACTCATGTTGTGGTCATGATTAGCCATTGTGCAAAAATGTGTGACCTTAAACACCAATAAATAAATAAATAAATAAATAAATAAATAAATAAATAAATAAATCATTTTTGATGTTGATGATGCCCTTTTTGGAATTTTGCAGCTCTTGAGGTAGTTGAATGTATGAGGAACCAGCTAATGGTTGATAAATGTTAATATTCAACCAGTGGCCTAGTATTTCATTAATGACCCATCCTGATCCCTCACCCAACCACCTGTCGCATTTCTCCTGAATTTGATTATTAGCAGTATGAACAATTTGGGACACTTCATGCTCATTTATAATGTTGACAGCCTTGTTGAAATATGCAAACTTGTATGTGATCTCACCATCACCAGTTTGTTTGCTAAACAATATTTTAACCCTTTACCTAACATGAAAAGCAGACGACACTTCTTAAAAAAATTCTTGAATAACTAATTTTTTTCACTTTTTGTCTCAAAAACATAGGTTATGACCCCTCGTTGGAATGAGCTTGACGAGCTCGTTCCAACGAGGGGTCATAACCTATGTTTTTGAGACAAAAAATGAAAAAATAATAAAAATTAATTGGAGAATTTTGAGAATAGCGCTGGCTGGTTTTGGTCATTATGTTGGGTAAAGGGTTAACGGGGATCATGACCTTCAACTCCATCATCTGCCTTAGCTCACAAGATAGGGTTTCACAAGCAAGCCTGCAAATAATAATTTATTTGGTGCCTGTCATTGTGACAGGTACCAATAGTTTGGTGCCAGTCATCGAAGACTTTGTACCTGTCATAATGTTTAAACACAGTCAGCACTTGATAACTCGAGCTCGGATAACTCAAGTATATGAGATAACCCTAAGTTGGCTATCAGTCCCAGCAATTTGGGCCTTGCAACCCTCCTTCAACCCTCTCAGGAAATATTGACCGTCCTTGACAATGTCAGTGATGGTCTATTTTTTCTGGGATGTGTGGAGGTGTTTTCCCTTGTCCAATTTCCAAGTTTCTGTGTTCTTGTGTTCAAGGCTTTCAAATACCTCAAATACTTCCAAAGTGCATAACTCGAAGACAGAGATAAGTTGAAGTTATTGGTTGGTCCGGTAAACATTGAGTTTACGAGTTTTGACTGTATATGTGGTTCTTTACATTTTGTTACAAAATTTCAGGGGTTAGCATGTTATTAGTTCAAAGTATCATGGTGGTGTGTGTTGAATATGCAGATCTGACAATAATCTTGGCTTATTATTATTTATTGGAAAGCTCTCTTTCAGAGAGCTTTCCAATAAATGATAATAAGTCAAGAATTTGGTTCTGTTAAATTCTACACAAATTGAACCCGACTTCTACTTAGTTCTAAAAAATTGTACTGGTCATTATGACAGGCACAATTGAATTGGTGCCTGTCAAACATGCAAATTGTGCCTGTCAGTGACCATGACAGGCTGCTTATTTGCTGGCTTGTTCACAAGTGACTGTAGAACTGTTGTTGAGTTGTTCAATCAAACTTGCCATATTCGTAATTGAAACATTGTCTGACTTGGCATAACCCTTCAGAGCATGTTCTAAAAGGATTGCATTAGGCTGTTGTGGAGGGAATAATATGTTCCTTCTTTGCTGGAATTTCTCTCCTCCCAACTTGCGCCTCGTCCTTCTGTTTTTTCAAGTTTCCCAGCTGTTCTCCGTCGGAGCTTTGCTCTCTGTCTTAGTCTTACACTTTTTTCATTAAGATTTCCCATCCCAACAGCCCCGGCCCTTTGAGCTCTCTTACATTTCATTAAGAGAGCTGATGTTCAATCTCGGCCAAGAGCAGCTTGTTAGTTAATTTCTTCTCAAGCTGTTTGGCCTTGGCTCGCCTTTCCATGGCAGCCTTATATTTATGTTCATCTCTTTCCAATCGCTGTTTCATTTCAGTTACCAAAAGTCTCATTCCAATTTGAGCAGGTATAGTGAGTCTCTATATAATTATATATATATTCCTTAGGTAATCTATTTCCCAAAATGGACAACTTGCATTGGAATGGGAAAAACCCAGTCTATATATAGGTGCAATCATCAGTCGTCAATGCATTGTGCAATGTAAACATGGATTTCCATGATATTCTTCATTTTACCACATTATATATATATTGGGATTGCCTAATAACAGAACATTTCTTTAAATAATAGTGTTTTGCACACATAGTTAATCATTAAAGTAAATTGAAACCTTCTTTCTGTTGGCCTCATTTTTTTCACACACAGGTTTGTACACAAGTGATGACCTCAGTTGACAAACTGCTCGAGCGTGAAATATATAATCGTCTATTGTGAAAGCTTTTTACTTGATCAGCAAAATATGTCAATTCTGAGGAGTAAAAAAAAAAAAAATTGTTGGGCACAGCTAGGCCAGTGGCTAGAGGTTGTGATATGTAAAACAGTCTGAGGAGGTAAAGTGAATGGTATTTTTATATATCCTTAACAGTAAGTCGAAGCTGTGGTACTTATGTGCCTTGTTTTTCTGGCTGACCTTGAACCCATTACAGCCCAAATAGTTAGCGTTGGGTTGTTTGGCTAATTGCTTTATCACCCTGTCAGTAGCCCATACCTCAATTTTTTCACCAGTGGTTGCATTTAGTGTTAAAATCAGTGCATCGCCATACTGGGTTTTTAGCTCTCTTTTCCCTTCGATGCTATAGATACCCTGTGATAGCTCAGCCCATTTGATAGCTTCCTTATTCTCCACTTTGTCGAAATCAACATCAGCTGGAAACATTGTCTTGTTGCTCTCTCTTACTACACCAAAGAGATTCATTTCTCTAAATAGGTGACTCGGGTTGTTCGAACAAAAAACCAACCAGGCCTTTTTTCGGCGACGGTCCCCGAGGCAGCTGAGGTCATTTTTGAGATGAAATATGGGGATTTGGGGGTCTGTCCTGGTACCCCACAAAGTGTCTGAGGTAAGCCTCATTACAAGCCTGGAAAGCACATTGAATAACCTCAGATCAGGCAATGATTTGCTTTGCAGCAGGACAGTTAGTGCATCAGTGTAGTGAAACTCATAGTCTACCATTCCTACATGATACCACTCAACCATGATAGCCCAGAAAAAGCATGTGTCAGTAGCTTGCGACCTTCGGTTGCAAGTGAAGCTAACACTCACATAGGTGTTCCTGTATGAATGCCGTTGCTATGCTATTGTGTACCTTAGATACACACCATTGTTGTTTCTACACAAACGTCTGCGGCCTACATTTACAATTTATGTATGAATTCCACATTTTTAACGGGTGTTGTCAAGTAAAAATAGTAGAATCCTGCCACACCCTGGCAGGAATAACAGAAAATTTAAGAAACACAGAGTTAGTGATAGTATTTCCATGATATTGTTTTTTAGGTTTTTTTTGGTAATTTCAAGAGTAAACTCAGAGTGAATCTTCATTGACTGGCCAGAATAGTGGGATAGGGTTGTGGCACTATGACTCTCTGGAATGCCAGTCTGGATTCAGCTGGGGTTGTTTATGAGACGAAATACAGGGGTCTGAGGGGGGGAGAATCTAGTTGGAAATTCACTACCGAGAAAGATTTTGAAAATGAATCCATGAAAAGGGGCATAAAATTGATTCTAGTAACTGACAAGCCAACACATTTATGATAGAATTATCAGGTTATTATTTGGTATTCTGAGAATTGAGTATGTGCTAAACAAATGCTCAAGCTTAGAACTTTTGAGCAATTCACACTGACTTTAAATCAGATCTTGTGCAGGAATGATCAGTCTTCGATGTTTCATCATTTTGTAACTGTGAATAATGGAATTAACTCAAGATAGCGATTTTACATGATGTGATTTTCTTGAAGAGCATTTTGAGGATTTTTTTTATGACAATAAGTAAACGTACTATAGAAATATTGTACCGATTGACATCATGCATACTTATGAAGCTTGATGTTGCATACATGGCAGGTGTAAATAGTAACATTTAGAAATTTTTGCCAATTTGAAACCGAGTTGGAAGTTTGGGAAGTAAAGGAGACATCACAATCACCAAAGAAGCTCTAAAATGCGAATACATGGAATTTCCAACTACTCATGACTTGCCCTCCGAATTTCAAACTGTAACAGACCTGGTAGTTCACCATCTGCAATCAGCAGTGCAGAGGAAAAATATCCACAGCAAAATACTGCTGAGGATGGCTTCTTAAGAAAGCCTTGTGGTGGCAGAAATTGCACAACTTCCAGGTTACTCAAGGAATCAAACCATATGGGTTGCAATCTGCTGTATTGCTAATCTTTCATCTTACATAACAAGTTGCAGCATAACCACTAAAGACTATTCGTTCTCCTTCTTCTATGTTAATAACACCAGAATCTGAAATCAGTTTCTGGAAAGCTCTTACAGAGCTTTCCAGAAACTGATATCAGTTTCTGGTTTTATCAGCATAGAAGCAGTGAGATACTTAGTTTGTGGTTATGCTACATCTTATTTTCACTCATACTATACATATTGAGCAAGTTGCCTGCTTACTTCCAAGATTTTTTCTCAGCATTCACATATTCTGCACATTGATTGTGATTATGTACACATGTATCTCAAACTACTTTTACATGTTAAAGTTACTTAAAAGTTTTCACTTTACTGCATACTACTTATACATGGCAATTGAAACTGTGGACTGCCCCCTGATGATTTTTACACAATTGAACAGGCTTCACAGCAATTGCCGTAGAAGCACCAGTTTTCCACAGCAATTTCTGTTTGTCGAGGAAATGAGAATGAATTACCAGGACTGCTGTAAACATTGAGCAGAACAGAAGATTACTTATTTATATTTTTAAACATTTTTCAGATTTACTTTGTGAACCAGTACATACATAATTTTCTGAAGTAGAAGAGGACGAGATTGGAGCCAGTTGGATACAGCTAATATGGCTTCCAAGTTACTTCAGCTTAAGCTGTTACTGTGGAAAAACTTAATTCTTCAAAAGAGAAAGATATGTGTATCTATATTTGAAGTATTACTTCCAGTAGGTTTCGGTGTTCTGATCATGTTGCTTAGAACGATTGTGAAAACAGAAGAACATCCAGATCCTATCATTTTCACAGAGTTCAACCCTGTTTACGTACCACATTTCTTCAAAGATAAAGATGTGTTGTATTCTCCAAACACAAGTCCTGCTGTTGTTAATTTAATGACACGGGTTCAAGCCAAGATGGAAAATCCAGGTAAGTCAGGTTTATGAAGGGCTTAACTAGCCAAGTGCCAAATTATTTTTCAACGGTGATTTAAAACATGGGTATTTTTTTTCAATGATACCATGCTACCAGCAACAGTCGCCTTAGTTTAGCAAATATTTTGTTCATATAAAGAATGATCGTTTCTGTCTATTGAGTTATGAACCCCAAAAAACAAAGGCCAAACTGTTACACTATGTTTGGCCTTTGTTTTTTGTTGCAGGGCTGGGAAGTTGTGGGATTTACACTGCAGTTGCGGTTTTGGTTTTTTAAATAAAAAAAATCTTGGTTGCAGTTTCAGTTCTCCTTGAGCATATAGTAACCATCCGTATATACCTATCAAATCGGCCATGTAATTACATCTTCAGCTAAAAACTAACAAGGTATCTTAGGTTGACTGTATCAGTTGAATAAATAATATAACATATCTATGCCTGTAAAGTTGTAAAATGTCAGGCAAACCACTCCCACCCCCCCCCCCCCCCCCCCCCCAAAAGAAAAAAAAAAACCTATAAAATTATGGCGACCCTCAAAATTTTATAAAGTAAAAGTTGCTCATTTAAGTCATTGTAACCCTAAATTTCCATCTGTCTTCAACTGTGAATTTGAAACCGATTTTCTTTGATGCTCAAGCTTTCAAAATTACGTGAAGAAATAAATATATCGGCCAGTATAAATGAAGAGAAAAAGGCAAGTTATAGTTCACCAAAGGAAACCGCATTTGATAAACTGATGAACATTTTACAATGCTTCAGCCTTGGTGTTGACAGGTCGTGAATATTAGTAATTATCATGTTGAGTTTCATGTATTGATACTGAAAGCCTCAAATCTCAGCTTACTGTCTTGAAATTGTCATTGGTGCAAGTATAGTGTACAACACTTTTGTTTTTTAATTGCATTCAAACGTATACAAAAATTATTTGACAGTGGCCAGCTACGGCAGTGTAGAACCACCACACCATAGTATATTTCCAGGGATTCCTAATCTGTTTTTACAGATTAACTAAACTGTATTTACAGATTACTAATCTGTTTTTACAAATTAACTAATCTGTATTTACAGATTACTTAGTTAATCTGTAAAAACAGATTAGTTAATCCGTAAAAACAGATTAGTATTCTGTAAATACAGATTACTAATCTGTAAAAACAGATTAGTTAATCTGTTTAAACAGATTAGTAATCTGTAAAAACAGATTACTAACCTGCTTAAACAGATTAGTAATCTGTAAAATAGATTAGTAATCTGTAAAAACAGATTAGTTAATCTGTAAAAACAGATTAGTAATCTTTAAACAGATTAGTAATCTGTAAAAACAGATTAGTTAATCTGTAAAAACAGATTAGTAATCTGTAAAAACAGATTAGTAATCTTTAAACAGATTAGTAATCTGTAAAAACAGATTAGTTAATCTGTAAAAACAGATCAGTAATCTGTAAAAACAGATTAGTAATCTGTAAAAACAGATTAGTTAATCTGTAAAAACAGATTAGTAATCTTTAAACAGATTAGTAATCTGTAAAAACAGATTAGTTAATCTGTAAAAACAGATCAGTAATCTGTAAAAACAGATTAGTAATCTGTTTAAACAGATTAATTATCTGTTTAAACAGATTAGGAATTCTTGGAAATATATTATGGTGTGACGGTTCTGCTCTGCCATAGCCAACTGATTCGTAGATACTGCATTTTTTATAAAGTGAACTATGTGGTCATTCTGGTAATTCGAGATTACCATAAAACACGCTGGAATTTTAAAACCAAATTTGCAGTTGTGTTTATTGGAGTGCGGCTGTGATTTTCGGTAGTCTTTCACTACCGATCCCGACCCATGGTTGTGGTTAACCTCCCAGCTCTATTTTGTGGTACATAACTCAAGAAATAGACAGAAACAAATGATCATTCCTTATAATTAAACTTGAGGGGCAATAAATTTAAACACTCTCCACTTTGCGGAGTTTAAATAAAAACCAGGTCGCATCATTTTCCTTGTGATATCTCAATAAAAAGGCATATAGTTTTCAAAAATTCTGTTTGAAATAATGATACATTTCACTGAAACATGTTCTTGAGTCATTAAAAATTTTATTGACCAATGGATTGCACAAGTTAAAAGGAATGTCATAGGCCACACCCACACAAAACTTGAGTCTCCGTTGACACTTGATGGGTGGGTGCTGTCATTCAATGAAACACTGAATTATTAAATTCAATTCTGAATTTGACCATTTCCTGAGAAACTGAAAACACAGCTTGTAAATGTGGAGTTCAATATAAACCAAGATGACATGAAGTTGGTTGAACTTTATCTCAAAAAGAGTTCATTAAGGCTACTTGGAAATTGGAAAGTTTTGTTGGCGTGAGTTCGTTTGTGGATTATTATGAGCGGCCATTGTTTACATTTGATTTGGGTAAAACGATGAATGCAGATGATAATCTTTTACATATAAACAAACTGAACATGGAATAAAAAGCATGATAAGGATTTCATTGTTTATTAAATTTTAGTTTGAAAGTATTTTTAATATGATGCAATAAATATTAGTTACTTTTCATGTTGAAACAATTTGAGTGTGCAGAGGTTCTTTTCCATTTACCCTGTGCAAAGTAGTCTTTAAGACAGACATTGGGGGCGTGGTTTAGGAAGAGCCAAAATTCATTGTGTTATAAAAAAAAAAGAAGAAATACTTTAGCCAATCATTTTGTCTGAAAATGCATGAACAGAAAAAAGGTTTAGTTATAAGTAACTGTTTGGTCACAGTTTATTGGAGAGTGCCAATAGGCACTCTCCAATAAATTGTAACCAAACTATTTTATATAAGAATTTGTTTTTCTACTACTGAGCACACACCAAACTAATGCATACAGTGTAAAGCCACTAAAGTGGCTTCCAGTACTTTTCAATACAGCCATCAGAGTGGCTTCTAGCACTCAACTAGTTAAAATTCATTTAAGAAGCAGAATTGATTTGCGTGAAAATCTCGTCTTTGATATGAATTTGATTCTTGTCACAGATTCTGTAGGTGTCCTTGAAGATCTGGAGAATTCAACTTATTTTTGGCTCCTTAATATTAAGGCAACAATTTGACTTAGCAGTGGTAACTAGTGAAGTCCTGGCACCCAGGACGATACAGGCAGACAAGACTAAGTCTTCCAACTGTGAGGCGAGTTGTCGCTCTTGCGTGCCAATACACCTACAATTTTTACTTTTTGTGAGCAGACAACTGTGCGCCTTGATTCCACCTAGTGAGCCATTAACCCTCACCTAATGAAGTAGCTGCATATATGCAAACTGTGTTACAGAAAAAAATACCAAAAATTCAACAAAACCATATCATGTGACCCCAGATTGGAACAAGTGTTGAGGTCCATTAGGCCAAATTATTATTAATTTTTTTTGCTTGAGAAGATTTGGATGGTTTGGAGTGATTTGATAAAAAAAAAGAACAAAGAAGTTTTGCACTGTTGGGGAAGGGGGTTGTGGGTTGAGAGGGGGCTACTGGATGATTTTTTTTCACTTTGCTTCAAAATGTTTTGAAGGGGTTTGAGAAATTTTACACAGAAAAGAACAATCGCCAAATAGATGGTGAGACCCTGCTCTACGGACCCCTACTGAAGTATCTAAATTAGATTAACTATATTGACATGTAGATGATGAATATGACCTTATATCCTTATGTAAACAATTTTATCAGGTGAGTGATTAAGTCCCCTTGGGGCCTCTTGTCTTTAATGATATCTGATTTGCTTACATATGATTGTTGAGGTGGGTTTTTCTGACTTGACGGATAACTTTCCTATTGTATGAATGTTTTGCTTTGACCCACCTATTTTGTCAAATGAAAAAAGTATGGCATGGGTGGGGGTCATAACATTTGTTTTGAGACAAAAAATGAAAAAAATTAGTTATTTAAGAATTTTGTCTGCAAGTGTCGTCTGCTTTTCATGTTAGGTAAAGGGTTAAAATAATAAATTTCATGCACATTGGTTGAAGGATTAAACAAACAACATGAAGCCAAAAGAGTGCTGTGATTATAAAATGTGTCCGAGAATTTCAACCTAGTCACGATCCAGTCACATTCCAGTCAAAACTCTCTGTCCACATTCCCACAACACATTCAGGGATGTAAGCTTTCTGGCTTTTTGTGGAATTCCAGCTTTTTGTTACTGTTTTTAGACCACTCCAACTTGCTCAGGAACATGAATATATTCTTGTTGTGCAGTTATTTGTACTCTGAATTTCAACAAATGTACTGCGTCACAGCATAGGATTTGTTTTAAAATTTTTGTTTAGCAGTTTTTTTCCTATCTCTTGAAATTGATTAGCAAGTGGGTGTAATTGTTTAGCAGTTTTCATTTATAATGGTTCCACCTTCAAAAGTACTAAAATAAGTCAACAATTACATGTATAATTTAATCACGTTTCAGTCAACCAAATAAAATAAAACAAACTAACATAGCAATGTCACACTCACTGGGACATGAACTTTAAAGTCCTCACTGGTCTATATGATGAACAACATAGACTTCCCCACTCCTGACAGGCATCATGCTGATTGTCCCCCCTACATAGTACATTCCAGTCTCCCACCCAAGCTAAAAAAAATTGGCAAATAGTAACAGGGAAACGGGGAACAGCAGTGTATGAAATTTGGTGGCAACCACATAACAAGGGCATGCAATGTACAATCCCGAAATGCTCCAAAATCAGTTCATGTTCATTGGCGTGTTATTAAGGCTTTCGTTTTGGAGTCTTACAAATTTGTTTCACATACTAAACAGGGAGGTGGGTGGGGGGGGGGGGGGGGGGGGTGAGGGGAAGGGTCAGTAGGTGGGACGAATTTGTAGTGGTACAAAAGTGCACTGGGACAGCAGACCTGTAGTGGTACAAAACCTCCAGACCCCAGTATAAGAATAATTTTTTATGTATTAAACCCCTAAAAAATGCTAGGGCGAACAGATCATAGGGCAAACGAACCCGATACCTAGGGTGAATGGACACACTTTTAGAGTGAATGGACTCAGGGCGAACATGTATTTAGGGCGAACGGACCTGCTACCTATTAAAAGACAAAAATGCCTTATCAACCATTTTTTTTTTATATTTTTAGTTTTGTTTCACACGAAGTGAGTATTTCTCCATGTTAATGTTATAACCACTGGGTACAATATAGATGATTAAAACCTGAACATTTGGGTGAGAAGGTTACATGTGATTTTTACAGAAGAGTATGGCCGCCATGGATTGGTTACTTTCCATGTGAAGGCAGTATTTCCAGTAATAGGAATAATCAACAAAAATTTAATTAATGAAGCACTGGGTAAAACCCGGTGCTTCATTAATTAAAATTTTGCTGCTGATGATTTTTTTTACCAGGTAAATGCATGTGGCTGTACTGTATGTCCGAGATGTTTCATTCTTTGCCATTGAATTTAGCAGTGAACTGTTTGCTATTACAGCTAAATCAGCTGCTGTGCCTCATGTGAAGCCAACATATTGAGTGCAAGTCTTTGCAAGAGTCGACCTCACATCAGGCCAATCTGGGCTCATTTGAGGGGGAGGCTGAGTCTTACAGCGACTAGTTATGATCGCATCAGGTGTGAATATTTTTGGCTTTTTGACAACTTATATTACTCTTGTTATGAATAATCCAGCTTTTTGGCTTGCTGGAACTTACACTCCTGCACAGTAGAATTTCAGATGATATTTTTGTTTATTTATATTGATGTAAGTGTGTCATTACCAGATCATGATATGATCGGTTAAAGACAGCTTTGGTAATCACAGCACAGTATTTATACATGTAACGTGTACATGTAGTAATACATGTACAGTGGAGCCCACTTAATTGGATAATAACCCTGTTAACTGAATATAATTTCCCAACAGAAGACCATTTACCATACCTCCAGTACAAATTTGACCTGTTAATTGAATATAGGTTATAGAGTAAATTCTGTTAATTGAATAAAAAATTGTGTAACCTGTCGAGAAATTACCCTAACTCTCCCCAGTTTTCCTTTGTTTATAGAAATATTTGGCCTCAGTACATCCAATGCAGGCATTTAATCTATTATATCTTGTTTGACAGAGCTCCACGAGCTCTGTCAAACAAGATATAATAAAATAAATGCTAAGTTTATCTCTAAAATACAGGAAAGTGACACAATCCCTGTTAATTGAATACTCCTGTTAATTGAATAATTTTCATTGACAAAGTGGCTATTCAATTATCAGGGTTCCACTGTACTTCCAACAGTAGATTCAGCTGCACATATTATTATGAAGAAAAGTGTTACAAACTAATCAATAATGATTATATCATTTCACCTGTTGGGTGTATAGTATTAGCTATCGAGAGTGCCAGTATGTATTACCTTATTCTGTTCTTCATTAATTTTCCATTTATTCAGTGATATCATTCCAGGAGTTCAACTTTGTAGCCATTTTTGTTGGAACAAGGATTAATTAATAAGTAGAGCTGAAACAGTTAAGGGGTTTTCTTGATTGATTAATTACATGGATTAACCTTGGTTAATCGATTAATCGCTTGTCCAAATAGATATCTGAATAATTGCCATACCATTGATGATTTACAGCATGAACCCTTTACCCAGCGTAACAAACAAAAACGACTACAAAAATCTCCTAATTTATTATGTTTTCAATTTTTGTCTCCAAAACATAGCTTATGACCCTTCATTGGAACGAGCTCATTGAGCTCATTCCAATGAGGGTAATAAGCTATGTTTTTGAGACAAACATTGATACTTTTTAGTAATTCATGAATTTATTTTGCGAGTATTGTCTGCTACCCACAGTGGGTAAAGGGTTAAGAATGACCATTTCCAGCCACTGATACAGTATGATGATCATGCAAGTAAACAAGTATGTCAGCAAGTAACTTGCATGCTTTACTCTGTCTCGTATAATGTGAGTCAGTGTGACAATGTTGGCCTGTTTTGGAGCATGTTTGTTCCTTTGTTAACCCATATAATACAGTGGTTCAAAAGTAACAGTTAATCAATCAATTACTTTTTGGATCGATTAAGATGTTGATCATTGATTAATCGATTAATCAGTTAACCATTTCAGCTCTATTAATAAGTGGAGTCGAGTCTCATTTTCATTGATTTTTTCAGAAATCAGTTTGTATTTCCACAATTTCTGTTATATAAATTGTTACAGTGTGTAATAATAATAATGCAATCGGCAATCGCACCGACCAATTATGGGGCATCGTCTGATTATGACAACTGGCAGTAAAAAAATGGCAGTTTTTTTATTATTCTATATTTAACACAGACTATTAAAAGAAAATTTAAAACAATTTCTTTGATATCTGGCCATTTCAATGAACTTGAAGCCCATTAAAACCATATGTAGTGCATAGTAGAATATAAGAATCTGGAGTGCCGAGATATTACAGGATTTACTACCTGCAATCAGTATGAGATCGGCACCGTTTCCTGACTGATCAAAGTCACTGGCCTTCGATCATGATGCAGCACAATAGGTCATTGAGTACATAACTTTAACAAATAAATACGATGTGTTCAGCCAAGAGTCTGCAGTATTTCATGATGTAGACATCACAACACAAGAAAATAAAATTGGGAGAAAAAACTAAAAAACATTTTCAATGGCAGATGATTGTTGTGCAACATGTATATCGCATGGCTGTCACAGCCACATTTTCAGTTTAAGTTCACTGTTCAATTCAGTTATTTCCCATGATGTTTCTTTCCACTAGTCCGCAGAGTAAATATTGGAGAAACACATCAAGGGAGGTAAAAAGTTGAAAAATGATAATTAAATTCTCATAAGTTGTATGCCTATCGATCTGTAAACCATGCATGAACACAAGTTCACAACACACATTTACATTAAAAGTTTATTTTCAAAAGTTATTATTAAATTGAGACACTAAGTATGTATGCTCAGTATATTTCTGGTTAACATAGCCGAGTGTGTAATGGATTTGGTAACAGCAGTTGAAATATAATATACAAAAAAGTTCTAAATTACTCTGTTATTTTCCTCTGCTCATAACAGAAGTTTAATTCAGTTTTTGTTGACTTCTAGTCATTTCCATGTTCAAAATGAATCAATGTAATTTATTGGTTTATGCCAAAGTGCACTTTGCTGTTGTTTCATTCATCGAGGTGAAAGTGAGGGATTAGTCTCATTCTAGTATTCAAATTCTTTCCCCATGGAATTATCCTATATAAGAGCGGTGTCGCTCATAATTTGTTCACTCACTGTATTAGCCCAAAAACATTAGGTTTCACTAGGGAAAAAAATCGGAGAAAGCTGATTTTTTCAGGAAATGTCGAGTACATGTCACTGAACAATTAGACAAAAGTCCCCTAAAATCCCAGTTGAGCTTTTTTTTCTACAGCCTTTTTTCGAAAACGCGTTTGAAAAAAATAAAAAAAAATCGCACGAACTTTGTAACCTCGAATTGATCCAACTGTATTTTTTGTTTACGCGTATTTCGAGCTACATAATGTCTAATATACATTTACCTACAGGAAAATGTGCATTCTGTGACAATTTCTGCGAAAAATTATTGAAAATTCACAAAAAAGTATCGGATTTACACAAAAAATGACGATTTTCCTAACGGATTTGCCCAAAGGGTCGTAGTACAGAACGGGATGTTAGTTGGACAGACGATAAAAAATCCACCACCATTTGAAGACTTTTATCATTGCTTACAAAATAGCCATTATGGAAGACCCCCTCTGCTTCTGGCCGAGTTCCCCTTTTGGCATAAAATTCGTCAGCATGAGAACTCAACTATTTTCGGGCTTGGGACCGAACAGACACGTCTGTGTCTGGCAGCATTAGATCAATAAATAATATTTACAGAATGTACAAAAATCAATAAATAATATTTACAGAATGTACAAATCAATCAACATGGATTAAGTTACATTGACTATTATCAACGCTATATACAGAAATGACATGACCTATATACATATTATTCATCGAACTCAGAAATTTCCGACAGGACAGTGTTTCTGTGGTTGTTACAAGAATCCGAACTGCAATTACACAAACCTGAGCAAGAGAGTCCTGCCTTCTTACACCCACACCTTTTTGTACAAGCACTCTTGCAACCACAACTGATCAGATTCAGTAGGTTATCGGGGGCACATGGCTTTGTGGCCGCAGTCGGTACAAGAAGTCCATTGTCTAGCGACCACCCCCAATCCGTCGGAAGAAGCGAAGTGCCCAGCCATTGTTGGACCTGGAGATAACATCTGTAGACATGTTGTTGTGCAGCATCGCTGCTTGGTGGGAGTGAGGCTAGGTCGATGGGTTTATTCAGTTTAGATTTTGCTCGACATCACTTGTTTCATAATCATCTGATGATGTGACAATGTGCATATATCCAGCCCAAGATGGGCAAGGTACTCTCAGTACATGCGTCAAAGACCAAAGACTGTCCACTGTTTTTGCGAGTTTCAAATTTTTCGGATCAGATTCACCCAAAGTTGATAAATCCTTCATCACAATTTCGTCAAGACCCGATTTGCTTGGTTTACTGTAACCTTTCAAAGGGATGTACCCGAATTCACCAGAGCCAATATTCGAATGATCACCAGTTAGTCGTTTTATCGGAGACTCTTCTGTGTGATCTCTGCTTGGAGTTATACAGGCGATGCCTCCCATACTATGGAAAGTATTCTTGCCATCTAGTGTGCGCACATTACAATCGGCGTTATCGAAAACGAATTGTGTGAAGTTCGCAAGTCTAGGCGACGGACCTTTGCTTATCATGACAGAATGAACATATTGTTGAACTTCCCGGTAGCTAGAAGAGAACATTAGTCCATTCAGAATGTCGATCAATTCCCGAGATGCGAATTTCCTATGTATGTAAACTGCTACCGACAATAATACTGGTGACAAGAATGAACGGGGCCAACAAGAACTTATTAGAGACTGACCTATGGCTGTCACGCGTCTCTGGTTGGCTTGGATGTTTTGCCCACGCTGCGATGGAGCAACAATCCCTTGTAACAAGGTTTGGAGTGTATCGGGTAGTAGATCACTAGATACAGATAACGAATCGGGTTTGGGATAAACGTCACACTCGTAAATGGCTGACCGAATATCATCGCGGACTATAGCCGATGCTTTCTTGAAGATGCGCATACGTTCATCAGTTTCATTGGTACATTTGTCTGAGTACCACGAATCATATAGTATTTTGTCTGATGAATCTCTGAATGTGACAACATTTTTTAGGGACCTCAGTGTTGTAATAGAGATTCTACTACCGAAATGCTCAAGCAGTTTGGTTTTAAGATGTTTAATTGTGTAACCGACTTCGTCACCAAAATACGATTCAAACGTCTCTGCCAATTCGCTCAAGGAAAACTGACACTCATCGCTGTTCTCCATAAAGGTACACAATTCATGGAATGCAAGTGCTTTCTTGTCTGCAACAGGCCTACCCCATGAAAGAGTTCGCTCAGGCTTATCTCTGACAAATCCTGTCCAGCAATCATGGTGATACCGACCTTCCTCGCCCACTAGATCGATAGCATGACCGATCCGAGTAAGTACAGACTCACCCCATTCATCACTACGTTTCAAACAACGGGTTCTGATACTATCAACAAAAGTCAATGTTTCAACGGTGTGGACTTCTCTTCTACGTTGAACGGGTATATGAGTTTGTTTGTCGGCGGATTCTCCACAGAACAGACAATGGAGTTTAAAATTGAAAGCATCTTGATCAGAGCGCAATTTTTTTGTCATAGATGGACCAGCTTCGTCAGATTCAGCTGCATTTAGAGACATTCTCTTACTTTTTCTTACAGAACTTTCCCGTGTATAATTCTTGTAGCAGAATTTGTGAATTTTCTCACCAACTGTGGGTTTCTTCGAACCGGCAAAAAGATTATCGCCAAGATCGACGCTTACAGCAACCAACTTTTCTATACACCGCTCACCAAGTGTACTTATTACGGACGAGCCGGTCAACTCGCCGTTACTTTTGATACATTTATCCATTGCCAAAGTCACAACAGAAAAAAGATGATAGACACAATAAACTCAAGTACAATACCACAGAACAGATATCAATGTGCGGACCTGCTTCGTTGTCACCATAAGGTATCAACAGGTAACGCTAAGTGATATGCCAACAACATAACTGATCAGTTCTACAAATAACACAAGACTCTAATAATCAACAACAGGCAAAATTACATATATATCTATCAAGGAATCATTGGTTTCAATATCTAGGCATCAAATGCGGAATGTCCAATACTGAACAGAGCAAATTGTGCAATGGACAGACCTGGAATGCGGAATTAAACAGCGTTTCCTGATGAAAGTCATTCAAGGCTATTTTGCATCAAATTAAAGAGCGTTGTCTGTACATAAAGACCTGGAATGCGGAATTAAACAGCGTTTCCTGATGAAAGTCGTTCAAGGCTATATTTTTATACTGTACCAATGACCCAGACATAGCTGGTGCTAACTCTTAAAATATAGGGCCAAACACAAATTTTGCCCCCCAATCCCCAAAATTTGCATCTAAAACCAAAGAAAACATGTCCTGAATGGCCCTCCACACTTCACCTCTACTGCGCATGCGCAGTGTCAAGGACGTTCCGAAATTGGCGCCATTATTTATTCTTAGTTTGGCCCTTCATCAGTTAACATCTGACTGATCTTTGTGCTTGTAAATCTCAGTTTAAATGATGCCAGACACATAAATATTAGTGAAATGGTGATTCTAAGGAGGATATAGAAGGAGGAGAGGAAAAATGTGTGACAGAATATTATCAGGGCTGTAACTTAAAATTTTTTAATGAAATTATGTTAAGTTACCTATTTTCGAGGCAGCAGCCATTTTGTTGTCATTCTTGTTATTTAGTTACACTGATTTTTCAGTGTTTTCCTCTCTCCCTTTCCTTTAAGTCCCCTCTTGCTATTCTCCCATGCTTTTGGCATAGTTTCTGTAATTATTATTACTAAAATTTCTTGGGAGTTTTAGCTGAATAACAGAATGAATTCTGTTCTTTTCCCCATGTTTACGTCTTCAACTATGGGTGGTTAGGCGTGGTGTTCTGCATCTACCATCTGATGTTCTGCAGTTTCTTCCCTGGAAGTCTCTGTTTTGCATCAGATAGTGTATTTTTGGTAACTGATTTCGGGCCTGGGTGCCTGGAGTCTTATTTTAGTGTTTTAACACTCATTGTTTACATTTACAACAGCCCTCTGTGTGAGGGGGGGATTTCTTGAAAATAATATCTTGTTGTTAATTTAATCATAACTAGATATATTATTATTGTTCGTAAGTGTTGCATAAATTGTTTAAAATATTTTTAAATTTTTTGTCCACACTTAGGCTTGGGATCCATTGGGGCTCAACGTTACTTTTCAGAAACTTGGGCTGTTCTGAAAAAATATTTTTTCAAAATATTTTGATTTCAATTATTTTTTCTATGTTAATGGATCATATTATTATTATGTATTTTGATTGTCAGGGGTTGGTGCGAGTACCAGGACTTTGTTTTCTTTTCACATTGAAAGGATTTTGATCAATTGTAATAAGAGGAAGTCTTCCTCTGACTTTTATAATCATTCTATATGTAGTCAGTGTACTCGCATTAACTCCTGTTCTGTATCTGATGATTTCGATGACAACATGGGAAGCGTATGTCACGGTATGTTAGTGGGGAATTGGACATTCCGGTCCTTTCCCCGCAGGGTCACTCTACTTTATCAATTTCTATTTCAGACGATCAAGATTAGGGTGATGTATCTGTGATGTCTTCCAACAGTGTGCCTCCGTCGTCACTATTAATGAAGGGCTAGCGGAAAAGTGCTCATGTAAATACGCCAATTGCCTAAGAGGACTCTAGTAGGTTCGACGGCCTTTGACGTCCGCTAGCTCGCCCGGTGTAGCGTCCATTCATCGAATGGTTCGGCAGCCGGGTTCGTCCGTTGCGGTCTAGAAGGAGTTTTGGGGTGATGCGAGCACTATAAATCAACCAAATGCACACCCAGTGACGGCGGATTAGAGGGAGAACGGAGGAAGCCTTTTAGTCCGGTTCATAGCTCGTTCTGGTCCATCCGGACGGCGAGCGAGAGAGGCCCCTCTCTCGAACAACAACATCTGGCCCCAGATGTTGTGGTACAAAATGTTTCGCATTCGGAGCATATGTCCGCCGCTCGGGATGCTCCGACATATAGTCAGTCCGGAGAGACTGTCAATAAGGCGTCCTCATTCTCATGGTAGCGCACACGACCGCTCTTGGCTACGTGACCTCGGATATCCAGTCAGCTTCGCCAGTCAGAGAATCATCGGCGACCAGGTCACACCATCTGGTAGCCAGGGACATGAGGCCTGCAGACTCCGGACGTTCGCATAGGAAAGTGTGCGGGAGTCAACGTACACGGAGCTTCCGGTGGCAATGCATCGTAAGACCGCTACTGCACAGGACTCGGGGACGGATGTGCTATCCTAAATAGCACAGCTTATCGCAGCATCCCAGCAACAACTGAATCTGTCGCATAATGTTTTATCCGACGATGCTGGGTCGGGATGCTCCGCGGAAGCGGGTATGGACATCCGAAAATTTCATCCGGTCCGACGGGATACCGAAAGGGATTCGGAGGATTTTGAGCTTTCCCTTTCGGAACAACATATGCTGTTGTGTATGTCATCTGACTTGATCTTCTACAGGTTCTTTAGTCGGACCAGAATGCTGCGATGCCGGATAAGAAACTGATAGCGTCGGTGGACTTATAAATTTTTGGTTCGGTTCAGGGACATCGTCCCTCAGTTCCGACATAGTCCAATAATGTCACACAAACTTTCGAATTATTGAACGTCGCTATATATTTATTATTATATGCTTGCTATTACCAAGCATTTCTGGTTTCTTGTTCGCAAAGTTACGGAGATGTCTTTCAAAAGTGTGCCTCTGTCGTCATAGTTAATGAAGAGCTAGCGGCAATAAGTGCTCATGGAATATGTCTATCGCCTAAGAGGTCCCTTGTAGGATCGACGGAGTGACATTCGCTAGCTCACCCGGTGTAGCGTACATTCATTGAATGGTTCGGCTGCCGGGTTCGTCCGTTGCGGTCTAGGAAGGAGATTTGGGTGATGCGAGCACTATAATTACTTTAGTACTCACCCAGTGACGGCGGATTGAGGACAGATCGGAGGAAGCCTGTTAGTCCGGTTCCTGGCTTGTCCAGGTCCGTCCAGGCTGTGAGCGAGAGAGGTCCCTCTCTCGTCCAACAACATAGGGGACCGCATGTTGTGGTTCAGATATTTTACATTCGGAGCATATGTCCGTCGCTCGGGACGCTCCGTTATATTGACAGTCCGAGAGACTGTCGATAATGCTTCCTCATCCTCACAGCAGTGCACACGACCGCACATTGGCTACGTGACCTCGAGTATCCGATCAGTTTCGTCATTCACTGACTCCACGGCGAACAGGTCACGCCATCCGGTAGCCAAGGGACACGAGGCCTATACACTCCATTCGCTCGCATATTAGTAGTATGCACGGGGTAACGATCACGGAGCTTCCAGCGGCAATGCATCGTAGGACCGCTTCTCCACAGGCCTCAGTGACGGACGTGCTATCCGAGTTAGCACAGTTTTTTCGCAGCATCCCAGCAATCGACAGTTTCTTGGTCGAATCAGGAATTATCCGACAGCGCTGGGTCGGTGCGGTCCGCGGTTGCATCAGGTACGGACGACCGAACGCTTTATAGGGTCCGACAGGATGGCGAAAGGGATTCGAAAGATTTCGAGTTTTCCCTTTCGTAGCATCGGAAGCTGCCATACATATCTTCCGGCATTATCTTCCAGTGATTGTTATTTCGGACTACATTGCTGCAATGTTGGATAAGAGACTTATAGCGTCATTTGACACGGAATTTTGGATCGGTTCAGGGACATTGTCCCTGACTTACCGACACAGTCCAATAATGTCATTAGAACATGTGTATTATTTATTGACGCTATATATATATAAGCCTGCTACCAAGCATGATAGTTTAGTTTCTTGTCCGCAATGCTCATTTCTGCCTTTTATCATTTATACGAATAATTTATTTTGGCAGAACAGGGCATACCGAGAGTTCATATGCGTCTAGACGGCGTGGTTAAAGACTGGAAATAATCTTTTTCGCCGTCTATGTCTTTTCCAACCACAATGTTGGAAACGACAATGATGTCTAATAGACTTAACTTAGACGCTTTATCATACGTAATCCACCTTACTGAGGCGTTATCATTACATCTTCAAGAGAAAGAATTCCGGGATATGATCCTCAATGTGATTTCTTTTGAGGGCAGTAGTTTGTTCACGTATAACTCCGCCCTTCAGTGGCTGCTTGGAGTTGGTTAGGCGTGACGCAGCCCTAGCTACATCCACGCGCGTGGATAGTAAGGTGAAGAACTCTCTCAGAGTCACTTCGTTCTCGGAGAAGCTTCTCTTCGACGGCAACTTTTCAGCAATCCATGAATTGCTCGATTTACACATTCTCTTGTCTATCTAGTGTAGCAAGAGATTCAGACTGGGGCAAACATTCGGTGGTTGACTCAGAGAGTGCCACTGCAGTTGCCGGATCCAAGTTTTATAATTATGACGGTTGCCAGTCAAACAGGTTGGGATATAATATTGATCCCAACGGATTCGAAGTGCCAGGGTCTTTGGGTTCCGCAGTCTCTAAGCAAGTACTTATCTTCCACGGAATAATGTTTTTTTAGGCTTGCTTTATGTCATTGGATGAACATTATTCAGATTCGCATGTCCAAATCCTGTCCGTTAATTCGACAGTGGTGGCGTATCTCCGGAACCAGGGAGGCACTCATTCGTTTCCGTTATTCAATTTAATGGAAAGAATCCTTCTGTTTGTTATAGTACACCAAGTTCTGCTTCGGTCCGTCATATTCCGGGTCGTCTGATTGTATTACCGGACTCCCGTTCACTTATGGGTCGCTTGTTGCCGTCAAAATGGACTCTCAACAAACAAGTATTCAATCAGATTTGCTATCAATGGGAGCGCCCAATGATAATTTATTTACGACACAACTTGCTAATCAATTGCAGACGTATGTGTTTGCTTGTCCGGATCTCTGAGCTTATGTTGTTAACGCTCTATTGATCTAATAGGACGGAATGATAGGATATGCATATCCTCCGGCGCTGTTGTTTCAGCAAGTATTGCTAAGATAAACAACCACAATACATTTCTGTTGATAGCATCTCTGTCTTCACAGAGACCGTGGGTAAATTTACTCTGAGGTCTACTGTGGGACTTAACGCGAAATCTTCCTCCATGAGAGGATCTTTTTTCGCTGGGTAAAATCGTGTCATCTTTATCACAACCCGCAAGGTCTCAACCTTCACGTATTCCGTTGTGTGGTCCTTATTGCATTGTAAGCATTGTACTGGACGAGCTTTGGATGCGATTTCTTACTATAGGAGAACCTCTTCTTCGCTATACTATGCGGCTAAAGTGGAGGCTCTTCCGTCGTTGGTGTAAGGATCACTATGTTGATATTGTTGATTCCTCCATACTAGTCATTGCAACTTTTTAGTATACTTGTTTGACAAGGTCTACTGCAGCCTGTTATTATTAAGGTTATAGGTTTATGTTACCTCATACCTATGCACTCTATGATAGTTTACAATTGAGTCTTATGTCTCTTTATCTAAGTCAGTTAGTAACTTTTCGATAAATAGACTTAGAATCATTAGATTAAATTCCTATACGGAATTTAACTTCGGTTCTTATTTAGCTAAGTAATCATTTGAGCCTCTGGAAACAGTAGTTTTCAAATTCTGACCTTTTAGACAGTAATTCTGTTGGCTTCTCTTTTACTGAAGAGTCAGTGAGTTTCATGCACTATCAGTGGATGATTTTCACTTTCGTAGTTTCGGAATCACTACTTCCTTTACTATTTAGGTTGGATTTTCGCATAAGAGTCAGGCTCCTAATTAATATCTGGAACCTATTGTTATTAAGGTCCTTCCGTCTTCGTACGGGCATAGGCCTTTACTCTGTCCGGTTAGAGTTTATGTATTTATAAACAGATATCTGTTTATTACTACGGGCGTAAGCTTCTTCTGTCTTTGATGCCTAATAGAAGGACGTTACGCTCCATTCTATTGCTAATGGATTCTATTAACTATCGATACTGCTTATGGTATATCATTCACTCAGCAGTTGTGTTTGAGATTTCGGCTCATGAAGTAATAGTTCTTCTACATCTTGGGCTTACATTAATAGTGTCGCTATTATAGATTTTTGAAGGCTGCTCATTGCGCTCAGCCATCCACATTCATGAATTTTTATCTCAGAAATATCGAGTCCATTTCTGGAGGCCTCTATTGTTAGGTCTATTATCTACTGCTCAGAATGTCATTTACTTAACAGTTGCTACTATAGCTAGGTAGGCTGTCTGTTTCGGCAGTGACTCCGTTCTGCTGCCCTCTTCGCTCTGGGCTATTTGACCCAGGGTAAGAAAAAGGGGGGGGGGGGGGGGGAGGGTGTTCCCTTGGGTCACCTGTTTTACTATGAAAACAAGGGGATACCTCCTCCGGAGTTAGTAATTCTGAGCTGTTATTGGGATGGTTGTTTAGTGAGAAGTTTATGTTTTAAAAATTCATTTAGGTCTTAGTTTTTAAAGTATAGCTTTTGAATATTGCACGTCTCAACGGACATTATTATACAATCCTCAGACACTTTTAAGGAGTATTAAGAGTATCTATTCTCTAGACTTACTTTATTTATTGGCTTGCTTTAAAAATTATTAGTATAAGGATTATACTAGATATTAATAGAGTACATGGATGTATGATGCTCAATTTTGGAAGGTGTTGTATCTTTCTAATTTATCATAAATAAGAAAGATACACGTAAGGCCTAATACTTCTTTTTCCCTAGAGGGGATGACTCTATTTTATATAATTGAGCGTATTCCATCTTGCTCTATGTCCTTGGCCCTCCAGCCTTTTTACTATTCAGCTATGTCTGGGTCATTGGTACAGTATAAAAATGTTAAAAAATTTATAGTAATTTATATATTTTTTATACTTACCAATGACCCAGACGGGGATGGCCCTCCCAGGAGTTGGGAACTCTTACCTCCCCGCTGAGTACATAGCGCTTACCAGGCACTGGTTATAAGAATGAATAATGGTGCCAATTTCGGAACGTCCTTGACACTGCGCATGCGCAGTAGAGGTGAAGTGTGGAGGGCCATTCAGGACATGTTTTCTTTGGTTTTAGATGCAAATTTTGGGGATTGGGGGGCAAAATTTGTGTTTGGCCCTATATTTTAAGAGTTAGCACCAGCTATGTCTGGGTCATTGGTAAGTATAAAAAATATATAAATTACTATAAATTTTTTAACTTTGCATCAAATTAAAGAGCGTTGTCTGTACAATACAAATTTGTTTATGAGTACACATCAAGGGCGTGCACACATTACATGCCAATGCATCTTGAGTGTAGGCGAACACCACATTATGTGATTTAATTGAACATGGAAATTGAAACAATGATGCTATAATACGGTATTTGAATGAGAAAAGTCGATGCCGTTTGAATTTGAGTTTAGGGGGTATGGTTAATATTTCACACGTTTCACCAGTTCATTATGGAATAAATGACTATTGTTATATATCATTATAAAGCCACTGCTTTTCTGCAATTTTTGATATATAATTTAACTCCCAAAGTAGTCGTAGATTTGATTTAATGGACGTTGTGTACCGTTGTGTGTATGAAAACAATAAAAAATTTTTCGTAATTTTGTACATTTTCGTGAATATTTCACCATTGAGTGTGAGGATTGGTACAAAGTTGGCATTTTCTGTTGGGGATATGTATTCTCAATATAATTCAGCACGATATTTATGATTCTCACCCTACTAAGGCGAATAAGAATGAGAAATATGGAGCTGGGTCGAATTTTTTTTAACATTTTTTTTTTCATCAAAAAAAACGCTATAACTAAAAAAGCTCAACTCAGATTCACGGGGACTTTTCACACTTTATCCGCAATGTGTGTCCCAGAAACATATAAAAAAATCAGCTTTCTCCGATTTTTTTCCTGACTTTCTCATTTTTATGTCTAATGTGCCTGGACTATATGTTTGGGAAAAGCTTTAATTAGCTGACCAAGCTAAAACCTATATACTAGGTTACATGTAGTTATGTAGATACTTTGTAACCTGTGAAAAGGTTACCCATAATGGGTGTCATCATTTTGGGGCCCATTCAGCTCAGCCCTGGTGAGAATCAATGTTTCTGACACTGATTCTCTCTAGGTTCGAGTTCTGTGGGAACCAAGTTAATAGACTTGTTGCCAATTGTTGGGTGCAGTTTAAACCTCTTTTGGGTAAAAAGTGTAGTGGACCCGTGGTTTTTGACCTATCATTCATAATCATGTCCATTTCATATCATACTCTTTTGCGCTTCTTAATAAACCACATATATATAAACTGTTGTTCCAATTTTCTTGTGTATTGTCAATTATATGAGACAGATTAAAGCATGCAAGTTACTTCCTGACATACTTGTTTACTTACATGATCATCACTCTGTATCAGTAGCTGGAAATGGTCATTTTTAACCTTTACGCATTGCGGATAGCTGACGATACTTGCAAAATAAAGTACCGTAATGAATTACTAAAAATTTTTAATTTTTGTCTCAAAAATGTAGCTTATGACCCCTCATTGGAACGAGATCAATGAGCTTGTTCCAATAACAATGAGGGGTCATAAGCTATGTTTTTGAGACAAAAATTGAAATCGTAATAAATTTGAATGGGGATTTTTGTACATAGGCCTAGTCGGTTTTGTATGTTGGATAAAGGGTTCATGCTGTAAATCATCAGCGGTATTGCACTTATTCAGATATCTATTTGGACAAGTGATTAATCGATTAACTGAGGTTAATCCATATGATTAATCGATCAAGAAAACCCCTTAACCGTTTCAGCTCTACTATTCAAACCATTGGAATTGGCAGAATGTTTGATGAAATAATCGGTAATCGGTTCACAGTAAGTTTATATAATCGATTCATCACTATGAAAGAGATAGGTTTGATGCAGAAGCCGATATTAACTGGTAGAGAGCTGGAAGCCCATATTTGGGCTTTACTCTGAAGTACAGGTGCCACAACTTAAAGGCTTCCTATTCTGTAGATGTGCATCATACATGTATTATCTTTGAAGTGGAATTATTGATTCTGTGTGGATTTGCTTTGTTGCAATTCACAGGAGAGGCACTCTCCCATGAATTGTAACAAGACAAAGGCATGTGAACAATTTTTGATGACCAAAAATAATTTAGCACTCTACCAATTAAAAGACAGGGAAAAATGTTAAAAGTGAAGTTGTTTTGGCTAAAGTGGGGACATCAGAAAACAAATGCCTAATTGTATAAATAGATGTCACCATTAACATGTGTACAAAATTTTGTTAATTTTGCTTAAAAATGTAGCTGTAGTATGGTAAACAAAAAGGAAAGAAAAAAGGCTAACAATTTCAATTAGTCACTCCAACTTTGTTGGATGACCTAATTACAGTTCAGTCGCTGTGAACTGGTCATAATCCACGCATGGGCAATGATGTCCAAGCATGCGTTTACCAGATACCAAAAATCGTCAGCAAAATTTTAATTAATGAAGCAAAGGGTTGTACCCGGTGCTTCTTTAAATTTTTGATGATTATTCTTATAATTAGTGTTTGGAATCTAATATTATTGCCTTCGTGGAAATATTGCCCACCCGTTAAAAGTGACCAGTCCACGGCAGCTGTACTGTAGAAGTGTATTTCCCAATAAAAACAGTGAAGGTATTTTATGTGTACCACAAGAGAAGCATGGATAGGGTGTAAATGGTTCAAAGACAGCTGGTACCCTGGATGATTCATACCCTGGACAATTTGTACCGTAATGTGAAGGTACGGATTGTCTCTTGTAAAGGAATGAATTTTCTCTTGTAAAGGTATGAATAGCCCCGCATAAAGGTATGAATTGTTCAATGTAAAGGTATGAATTGTCTAGTGCAAAGGTACGAACAGTCTCATGAATTATCATAAAAAAAAGTAAAACATGTTTTAGTGAGCTGAAGTCCAATATCTCAGAAAGTGCAATTTAGCCTTGAACCTCCAGTGGTCAAATGAGTTAGACAGAATCAAAGAGATAAAAAGAAATATATGAAAAGGATGACCAATAAAAAAGACATATGTTCCATTGTTTGTTTTGTTTTGTTTTTTTGAAAGCAGTACCCCAAAAAAGGAGTGTTTACACATCACTACCCTGTTATTCACTTGTATTGAGTAATTATCAAATTGAACTCACTTTGAAAAAACACCTGTAAAACTCCCGACTGATGTAGTAAACCCTTATCATAACAGAAGCAGTCAGCAAATATTCTTAAAAAGAGAAAGTTGTTTTTTTCAACTGTATATACACTGGAGAATTGATATTTATTGTCATACATTGCCATAATAACAAATGACCTGTCACCTGAGCAAAACCAACATTCAGAATCTACAGAGGATTCAAAATGATACCCTGCATGGCAAGCCCTCATGGACACCAATAAAGGAACTTCATGAGCTTGCACAAATAGAAACTATTGAAATGCGATTAAAAGACCTTCAAAACAAAACACATCTTCCAAGTAACCACATAGAAGAAGCATTCACTCAACTTGAAGATAGAGCAACCATGGAACAACTTCAAAATTTATGTGCATATATTCATGCAACAGGGGCCTTACTATAAAACTCTTACAGTTGTATTTTCTAGAACTGTATTTTCTAGCTATAACTTTAAATGGGTTACAATGGACCATTAGCATTTTCAAAGATCTGGCAATTTGCGAGTTGGCAAATTGCCATACCTTTTAAAATGCTAATGATTCATTTTAGTCAGTTATATTAATAGGTAGAAAATACAATTCTTGAAAATACAACTGTACAAGTTTTATAGTATTGGCTCTTGGTTAAAAGACAGTTTGTGGCTACCAGAAACCTGGTCAGTTCTTATGCAAGGCGTAAGAACCAATAATGATTGTGACGGGTGGCATAGAAGACTTAATTTCAAGGCTGGTGTAGCAAAGCCACATTCTAAATTTTACTACTGTTGTTATTTCCTGAGGCCAAGACTGTAGTTGTACAATGTAAATTGTTAAGGGAGAAAAAGCTACAGAGACATCAGAGAAAGTGTTATCAGAAAGTTCATACCAAACTTTTCAAGTACTGGGACGAATACACTTCTGGAACAAGGTCAACGTCTAGTTTACTCAGAGCCTGTGTGTCCCATTTTTTCTGGTACTGAATCTGATTGAAGTATCATGTGATTTTCATTTTTGTATTTCGTGTTTTTCCTGAATTGTATTATTTGCATCTGAGTAGTGTCCTACAGATGATCAGAACCAGTCACCACAATCGGCCAGTTGAAGGCAATAGGCTGATTGTAGGCAATCGGATGACAACAGCAACGGCTCCTGAAACATCAGTTCAGCTGATTGTTGCCAAGCATTTTGTGATGATTCATAAACCGCATTTTATTAGCCCGACTGTTTACAGTGAGGGCTATAGTAATGACTTTTGTCCATCCGTCCGTCTGTCCGTCTGTTAATATTTAGAGTTTCGGTTAAAGTTTGTGGTTAAAGTATTTTACTGAAGGTTCAGGTGAGGGTTTTGGGGTTTTTTTCCTGTTTAGTTGACATTTGGAGTTTTGGTTAAAGTTTGTGGTTAAAGTTTTTTATTCAACCTTCAAGTACAGGCTACACCCAGTAGTTCTTGTCTGATCATCACGAAATTTCATATGCAGGTTTTAGGTGATGTCTACATGAGAACGCCCCCTTTTTGGTTGTGATCGGTCAACCGGTATGGCTGCCTGAGCCCAAAACCCGAAAACCATTCGCACAGTCTACAGGTCGTATTTATGAAGGGATTTCATTGTAACTTGGTAGGATGCCTCTGTATAATGCCTAGATGAGAACGTCCCTTTTTGGGCATGATCTGTCAACCGTGATGGCTGCCCAAGCCCAAAACCCAAAAATTTTTAGCACAGTCTGCAGGTCATGTTTAATATGGAGGGATTTCATTGTAAATTGGTAGGATGACTCCATATGATGTCTAGATGAGAATTTCCCCATTTTGGAGCGATCTATCAACCGTGATGACTGCCCAAGCCCAAAACCCGAAAACCTTTAGCACAGTCTACAGGTCATATTTATGGAGCGATTTCATTGTAACTTGATAGGTTGACTTCATATAATGTCTAGATGAGAAAGTCCCCTTTTGGACATGATTGGGCAACTGTGATGGCTACAGGGGCCCAAAGCCCGAAAACCTTTAGCACAGTCTGCAGGTCATATTTATGAAGGGATTTCATTGTAACTTGGTAGGTTGACTCCAAATAATGTCTGGATGAGAACTTCTCAGTTTGATCGCGGTTATTCAACCTTGATGGCTGCCCGAGCCCAAAAACATTTAGCATACATGTAGTCAAAAGGTCATATTCATGGAAGGATTTCATTGTAACTTGTTATGTTGACTCCATATAATGCATAGATGATGACATCCTCTTTTTGTCGTGATTGGTCAACTGTGACGGCTACAGGTGCCCGAAGCCCGAAAACCTTGAGCACAGTCTACAGGTCATATTTATGAAGGCATTTCATTGTAACTTCGTAGGATCACTCCACATGATGCCCAGATGAGAATGTCCCCTTTTGGTTGCGATCATTCAACCATGATGGCTGCCCGAGCCCAAAGCCCAAAAACCTTTAGCACAGTCTACAGGTCATATTTATGGAGGGATTTCATTGTAACTTGATAGGTTGACTTCATATAATGTCTAGATGAGAACGTCCCCTTTTGGGCAACTGTGACGGCAACAGGGGCCTGAAAACCTTTAGAACAGTCTACAGGCCATAATTGTGAAGGGATTTCATTGTAGCTTGGTAGGATGACTCCAAATAATGTCTACATGAGAACGTCCCCTTTTGGTCGCAATCATTCAGCCTTGATGGCTGCCCGAGCCCAAAAACCTTTAGCATAGTCTGTAGATCATATTTATGGAAGGATTTCATTGTAACTCTCCATACAATGCCTAGATGATGACCTCCCCTTTTGGTCGTGATCGTTCAACTGTGATGGCTACAGGCACCCGAAGCCCGAAAATATTGAGCACAGTCTACAGGTCATATTTATGAAGGGATTTCATTGTAACTTTGTAGGATCACTCCAGATGATGCCCAGATGAGAATGTCCCCTTTTGGTTGTGCTCATTCAACCATGATGGCTGCCTGAGCCCAAAGCCCGAAATCTATAGCACAGTCTACAGGTCATATTTATGCAGGGATTTCATTGTAACTTGGTAGGTTGACTTCATATAATGTCTAGATGAAAATGACTCCTTTTGGACGCAATTGGGCAACTGCGATAGCTACAGGGGCCCGAAGCCTGAAAACCTTAATCACAGTCAAGGGGTCATATTTATGAAGGGATTTCAATGTAACTTGGTAGGATGACTCCAAATAATGACTAGATGAGAACATCCCCTTTTGGTCGCGATCATTTAGCCTTGATGGCTGCCCGGGCCAAAAACCTTTAGCATAGTCTATAGGTCATATTTATGGAAGGATTTCATTGTATCTTGTTAGGTTGACTCCATATAATGCCTAGATGATTACATCCCCTTTGGGTCGTGTTTGGTCAACTGTGATTGCATCAGGGGCTCGAAGCCCCAAAACCTTGAGCACAGTCTACAGGTCATATATATGAAGGGGTTTCATTGTAACTTCGTAGGATCACTCCAGATTATGCCCAGATGACAACGCCCACTTTTGGTCGTGATCATTCAACCATGATGGCTGCCCGAGCCCAAAACAGGTCGTATTTGTGAAGGGATTTCATTGTAACTTAGTACAATGACTCAGTATAATGTCAAGATGAGAACATTCCCCTTTAGTTGCAATCGTGGCTACACAGGCCTGAAGCCCAAAAACCTTTAGCACAGTCTACAGGCCATATTTATGAAGGGATTCCAGTGTAAATTGATAGGATGACTCATTTTGAAATAATTTCACTGTAACTTGGTAACTTTCATTGACATATGTTAACTGCGAGGGCCACATACATTAACTGTGAGGTCATATTAACCCACCCATCAGCTCTTTAGTACCGTGTACACCTCATATTATTTTTTATTAAAAACATAGCATACAGGGAACAGAAATTAACATGTTCCCAATTATCACAATTCTTGTCTTATTTCATAATCCTTTCATAAACATTAAACATTATCCTTTTC
The DNA here is from genome assembly GCA_031216915.1 of Pictodentalium vernedei. NCBI lineage: Eukaryota > Metazoa > Mollusca > Scaphopoda > Dentaliida > Dentaliidae > Pictodentalium > Pictodentalium vernedei. The sequence goes on from CM062296.1 coordinate 252,931,212, forward strand.
ATCAAACCCAACACATACACAAGTTAAGCTACAGTGTCATTGACACTTTTATTATCCCCTCCCACAAGAGAGGGATATAGCACAGACCTCTCTCCATCCGTCTGTCTGTCAGTCCGTTTGTCAGTCCATCCGTCCATTTGTCAGTACATCTGTCTGTCCGAACTTTCTTTATGCCATAACTTAAACAAAAGTTAACAGATTTCAATTCTTTTCAGTACATGCCTCTAGGTCAAGTTTGATAATCACAATCATCCAGTGAAAATTGTTGAAGTTATTGCCCTGCCCAGCCCCCGCCAATTAGGCATTTTTTTTCTTCTTTCTTTCCTCCAATATGCATTTTTAACTCTTTACAGTCACTTCATGCGGAACTTTTTTTTAACCCTTTACCTAACATGAAAAGCAGACGACACTTGCAAAAAAAAATCTTGAATAACTAATTTTTTTCATTTTTTGTCTCAAAAACATAGATTATGCCCCCTCATTGGAACGAACAATGAAAAAATAATGAAAATTAATAGTCGATTTTTTTCTGGCTGGTTTTGGCCGTTACGTTAGGTAAAGGGTTAAACTCACGTAATGGCTCTGACTATTTTGTGTCTAAGCATTGCCATTGCTGGGACAGTCGGGCTGCATGCGTGACATCACTCAAGTTATCTTCTGCAATTGTTCAATTGTTAATGTAAAATGGTGTCATTGATGCCATTCAATAAAGTTGAAAAACCACCACAATGTGTATTCTTAATCTCTCTACACGCCCCTTTACAGGATATACAAGTTCAATGACATGTAAAGTTTACAATGAAGAATACTTGCAGCAATCGCCAGTTCATACAGCGCCAAGGTCGATATTGCTTTTGGGGTTGGAAACAAAGAGATAATAATCCATGCCGATTCACAATTTGTATTTTTTCTTTTCTCTCTCTTGACATTGGAAATGTTATTCACGTAATAGATAGTACAGACTACTGGTCACTAAAATCGTAATCGGTTAAATGAGCTGGTTTTCTGGTGGGCCTTGTGGATCGTCTTGGTACCACAGATGGGGGTGTAGGTTGATCGTTAGGATAAATATCGGCTGGAGACCCAGGACCTGCTTTTTGTGATAACTCTGAGGGGATAAGAGGGAGACATGGAGGCTCACTGTCAAAATCGTCATCGGAATCATCACTTGCTGCACAAGGTTGGCAACTGAAGGGCATGTTAGAGAGTGCACTGTCCTGGGGGATGCGAAAGCATTCTGACTGTTTGATCCGATACGGAGTTGCCCAGAATTGAGAACCGGTGAACTTACAAACATCACACCATTCCCCATTGGACTAGGTGGAAACCACTAAATAGCGATCTCGAGAACGGTTCTTATTCCGGTCATGTCGGGGATACACAAGGTCACCAACTTTGATGAAGCATGCACACAGCGAATAACTTGGTAGGGGGGGGGGGGGGGGGGGGGCTTTGGCTCATTCACTGTATGGATGGTTTTTAGCTTAACTTGATATAGTCAAGATAAGCTATTGCCGTCACGCGTGCGGAAGTCTGTGAGTCGGGGAGTCTGTGATGTCTGTTCACATTTTCCTTTAGCACGGGCTACACCCCGCAGTTCTTGTCTGATCGTCACAAAATTTCATATGCAGGTTTGGGGTCATGTCTAGATGAGAACGTCCCCTTTTGGCCATGATCGGCCAACCCGTATGGCTGCCTGAGCCTAAAACCCGAAAACCATTAGCACAGTCTACAGGTCATATTTATGAAGGGATTTCATTGTAACTTGGTAGGATGCCTCTGTATAATGCCTAGATGAGAACGTCCCCTTTTGGGCATGATCTATCAACTGTGATGGCGGCCCAAGCCCGAAACCCAAAAACTTTTAGCACAGTCTACAGGTCATGTTTAATGTGGAGGGATTTCATTGTAACTTGGTAGGATGACTCCTTATGATGTCTAGATGAGAATTTCCCCATTTGGGCATGATCTGCCAACCGTGACGACTGCCCGAGCCCAAAACCCCAAAACCTTTAGCACAGTCTACAGGTCATATTTATTGAGGAATTTCATTGTAACTTGGTGGGTTGACTTCATACAATGTCTAGATGAGAAAGTCCCCTTTTGGACGTGATTGGGCAACTGTGACGGCTACAGGGGCCCAAAGCTCGAAAACCTTTAGCACAGTCTAGAGGTCATATTTATGAAGGGATTTCATTGTAACTTGGTAGGATGACTCCAAATAATGTCTAGATGAGAACGTCCCATTTTGATCGCGATCATGCAGCCTTGATGGGTGCCCAAGCCCAAAAACCTTTAGCATAGACAAAAGGTCATATTTATGGAAGGATTTCATTGTAACCTGTTAGGTTGACTCCATATAATTCCTAAATGATGACATTCCCTTTTGGTCGTGATTGGTCAGTTGTGATGGCTAGAAGTGCCCGAAGCCCGAAAACCTTGAGCACAGTCACCAGATCATATTTATAAAGGGATTTCATTGTAACTTCGCAGGATCACTCCAGATGATGCCCAGATGAGATTGTCCCCTTTGGTTGCGATCATTCAACCATGATGGCTGCCCGAGCCCGAAGCCCAAAAACCTTTAGCACAGTCTACAGGTCATATTTATGAAGGGATTTCATTGTAACTTGGTAGGTTGACTTCATATAACGTCTAGATGAGAACGTCCCCTTTTGGACACAATTGGGCAACTGTGACCGCTTCAGGGGCCCAAAGCCCGAAAACTTTTAGAACGGTCTACAGGTCATAATTATGAAGGGATTTCATTGTAGCTTGGTAGGATGACTCCAAATAGTGTCCAGATGAGAACTTCCCCTTTTGGTCACGATCATTCAGCCTTGATGGCTGCCCGAGCCCAAAAACCTTTAGCATGTCTGTAGGTTGTATTTATGGAAGGATTTCATTGTAACTTGTTAGGTTGACTCCATATAATGCCTAGATGATGACATCCCCTTTTGGTCGTGGTTGGTCAACTGTGATGGCTACAGGTGCCTGAAGACCGAAATCTTGAGCACAGTCTACAGGTCATATTTATGAAGGGATTTCATTGTAACTTCATAGGATCACTCCAGATGATGTCCAGATGAGAATGTCCCCTTTTGGTTGCGATCATTCAACCATGATGGCTGCCCAAGCCTAAAGCCCGAAAACCTTCAGCACAGTCTTCAGATCATATTTATGAAGGGATTTCATTGTAACTTGGTAGGTTGACTTCATGTAATGTCTAGATGAGAACAGCCCCTTTTGGACACCATTAGGCAACTGTGTTGGCTACAGGGGCCCAAAGCCCAAAAATCTTTAGCACAGTCTACAGATGATATTTATGAAGGGTTTTCATTGTACCGTAGTAGGATGACTCTAAATAATGTCTAGATGAGAACGTCCCCTTTTGGTTGCGATCATTCAGCCTTGATGGCTGCCCAAACCCAAACCCCCAAAACCTTTAGCATAGTCTATTGGTCATATTTATGGAAGGACTGCATTGTAACCCGTAAGATTGACTCCATATAATGCCTAGATGATGACATCCCCTTTTGGTCGTTATTGGTCAACTGTGATGGCTTCAGGGGCCCGAAGCCCAAAAACCTTGAGCACAGTCTACAGGTCATATTTATGAAGGGATTTCATTGTAACTTTGTAGGATCACTCCAGATGATGCCCAGATGAGATTGTCCCCTTTTGGTTGCGATCATGCAACCATGATGGCTGCCAGAGCCCAAAGCCCAAAAACCTTTAGCACAGTCTACAGGTCATATTTATTAAGGGATTTCATTGTAACTTGGTAGGTTGACTTCATATGATGTCTAGATGAGAACGTCCCCTTTGCACGCAATTGGGAAACTGAAGGCTACAGGGGCCCGAAGCCCGTAAACCTTTAGCACAGGCCACATTTATGAAGGGATTTTAATGTAACTTGATAGGATGACTCATTTTGGAATAATTTCACTGTAACTTGGTAACTTTTGTTGATATATGTTAACTGTGAGGGCCACATACATTAACTGTGAGATCATATTAACCCATCCCTCAGCTCTTTAGTACAGTGTACACCTCATATTATTTTTATCATAAACATAGCATACAGGGAACAGAAATGAACATATTCCCAATTATCACAATTCTTGTCTTATTTCATAGTCCTTTCATAAATATTGAACATTATCCTTTTCATCAAACACAACACACAAGTTAAGCTACAGTGTCATTGACACTTTCATTTATATGTCTGTCATACTGTTCGCGGATCAACTGTTTATCACACAGAGGGATCTGTTCATGAGTGAATTGATTGCGCTGAGTCCACAATTCTCGTAATGACAATCCACTACCATGTGCACACGACTGTTGAGGCGGGAGATAGCTAATGACAAGGTAAGCAGAGTCACAGATGGGCTATGGGGATTCTGTCATAATAGTTCCATCTCCAACTACTGAATTGACCGTTCACCCACTGGGTTTTTTTTGGGATTTTTGGTTTGGCCAAGTTCTATTGTCAAGTTGTGGGCTTGTAATGTAGAATCGCGAACAAATGCTTTAAAACCTGGTGCTGGATCCGTGCGGATTACAACCGGGGAGCCTTCAATTGTTCGCAATAGGACACAAAGCTGTATGAAAGCATCACGTAGAGAGACATTGTTTTCACTTTCAATCAATACTGCAGCGGTGAGACTTGTGACAGTTTCGCGAATAACAAGTATGAGCTGTTTGTTGCGTTTGATCACATCTGCTGCAAAGTTTTGTCCAACAATGTTTGGTTGCGCACACGTAACCTTTTTACGTCTTTTATGTCTGCGGCTTTCTTGGAGGGGTGAGTGCCCTGTGTTAGGTGGGCATGAGTACGACGTAGGTCAGGACACACAGACTGAGTCTTGACCCAAGCGGAACGGCTTGTGAATGGTAGTTTCACCTGACCGGAAAGAATGTCTTGGATGGAGATTTGATGGACGACTGAGTCTTCAGTCCACGCAATGAACTGACAAATGCAACACTCTGGATCGTAGCACTCAGCTGCGTTTCTACTAGCAAAATCTGATGGTACGTTGGCTTGTCCCGACACGTGACGAACACTAATTTGATATCGACTGACTGTTGCAAGAAAAGTTGAAACCCTTGGGCTCGCAGAAAGCTCACCGCGACATAATTTTTTGTATGCCTGAACGCAAGGTTTGCTGTCAGTTAATACACACTCTTGGTTCACAGATTGAATAATGTACAGGCTAAAATGTTTAACAGCTGACGCGTTACTCAGGGCCTCCACCTCACATGGTAACCACGTAATTTGATGTTGGCGAAGTTTTGTGCTAAAGAATCCTGCTAGTAATGGCTTCTCGTCTCTGACCAGGTAAAGGGTAGCACCCACACCACGTGCCTTAACGGCACCATCAGTGACTATCCACAGATTGTCCTCACAACGAGGCAACACAATTGTCTTATTGCTGTCTAAGTGTTTTGGATTGGTGTGAAATGCAGATAGAAGTTCGTCGTTCCACACAAGTTTTTCATTTGAAGCACGACCAGCAACCATCGTATCTGAAGGGCTGAGAAGAGTTGAACACTGTGGGATTATGCGTCCTAAAACTTTGTATGCACCAATGAATGATCGTAAGCTTCCAACGGTAGATGGTATTGAACACGATGCAAGGGTGACAACTCTATGAGGACTCATGCGAAGACTACCAGCTTGCCATAGCCAACCTAAAATAATTGTTGACTTGGGATCAATTACAGTTTTACTTGCTGACAGACGGATGGTAGACTTGTCGAATGCTTGCAGGACACGTGTCCAGTTACTAAGTAATTCATTGTATGTATTACCACGACAATAAAGGTCGTCGGCCAACTTGGCTCCTGCATTCTGCTAGTAGATCTCCAAATATGAGCGACACTAGTTCCTCAAGGGCGGTTTCAATACCCGGCATGCCCATGGCTGATCGGGTATACACTCACACTCATCGAAATGGCATGACTACCCTGCAGAATTTCATTGAATTGCGAGAAAGTGGAATCTGGTCGAATGCCTGGGTCAAGTTTTGGCTTTAGAGCTGGTTGGGGTTTGGTATAACAACCAACATATGCAAAGGCGGTGATGTGTCAAAAACTGCCATTGCTTTTTTTTATCAGAAATGACGGGTTAATGTATTCTGCTACTATATGCCAAGTTCTTCCGGATGCTTGAACACACCTAACTGTTCGAGTTCGTCAAATTTTGCTTGCAGTTTGAGTAATTTGTCTCGTCCATATTGAGGGAGTCAGCCTTTATGCTGGGGTGGAAATACAGGACCCATGTTCACTGTTGCCTCAAACGGACCCATCACACCGTTATACCCGGTAATATCTGGGTTGAAAACTGAGTCATACTGCCTGTTGACCAACATGAATTGTCTCTTCACTGAGTCAGGCATAATATTGTCTGGGTCTAAGCGAATGGTTTCAGAAAATGAGCGTGTGGGTGTGGATCTAATTTGTGGTGAGTGTGCGGAAACATTCTTGGGACTGGTGTCCGCAACTGCGCACAGTTGCTCCTCTTCTGGGCTGAAGCGGTAATGTACTCGTGTAACGTGTTGATTATGAGAAAGTATTTGGGGCTTACATGTGTCATTGAGGAGTCTAACTTTCCGGCCAACACTTCGGATCAAATGAGGATAGGGCCACACTCTTGATAAGTTTGGTGAAGAATGCTTCCACCCATCACATCTAGGTTCTAATGCGTAATCTAAGTCTTCATCGACTGTGGAAGGAAGCTCAAGTTCGATGAATTCTCCAGTCCACAAAGTGGTCGAAGCAGGAGGGGCACGTAAGATGTGACTTTGAGTACGGTGGACATTGTGAGGGCCACCGGTGCGTCAATTATGGTTGTATGTTTAAGAAGTTCCATCACTCAACAAAACTTGGTGTTTTGCTGACCACACACTAATGTCATTACAGTCCATGAAAGGAACTCCAGCTAACACTTCAAGATCATCGACGACAAGAGCATCTAAATGAAAATTCTTTTCGTCGCGAGTCAGTAGTAATGTTATTTCACCCGCAACGTTAAGCGTTGATCGACCATCGGCCTGAAGAGCCATTTGAGATGACTGTTAAATTTTGACATTGAGTTTTTTAGCAAGAGAAGTACGCACCATATTTGTTTTGGCACCCAAGTCGATAAGGACGTGCAATGGGTGGTGTTGGTAATATAAATTAATGAAAGGCGACTTGGTAAGGCCGGGGAAAAATAATTAATTTGTTCAGGTTACATGCTGAAAAAAAATAGGGTTGGTCGGTCGGTCGGGATTTTTTTTTTTTTTTTTCACAATTATTTTTTACAATGAATGCCTTTCAAGTGTCTCAGAAATCAACCTGTATATTCCTATATATCCCTCATGTCCTATTTGTTTGGTTATTTTATACAATTTGCATCAGTAAATAAAACTATGAACCATTTTTTTTTTTCTATGCGTTTTCATTTCTTAAATTGAAACCCGTAACGAGACTCCAGAATTCGAAGATCGCGGCTACGTACGATTGTTCCATTGTTTCTTTGTCAGGTCAAGAACGTGATCACACTTTGCGGTCATGTTTTAGGTGTGGAAGATGGAGAGAATTTAGGTGTGAAAATAAAATTCCACGCCCTTTCATAGCTGAACAAACATGTCGGTCAAGCTATATTGCAGTTCTTGGGGAAAATGGGCTATATTGCGAGTCAGGGGAAGAGGGAGGTCACTTGCGTACTGTAAAAAACTGCATGGTTTGACAAACGACCCTGCCAGCGTGCTAGTTGATTCTCTATCGGGCTGATGTCGGCGCAACAGAAATCCTGTCATACCGACATCGGTCCAATATGGTATTAAGTAGAATGCTATGTGAGGATATAGTTTATGTTCACATTGGACTCTTTTCGCCGAGTTGTGAGTCGTTCTGAAACTTGTTGCTATGAGCGTCATCGGTCGACGTGCACGCGCCCTTTAACATGAGAAACGTTCCAGGGACAGTCGTACCACGCAAAGTTGGTGCTATTATTTCGTTAGGCGATAGCGATTTCATTATTTTTTCTTTTTCTTAAAATTTTTTTTCTGTGCAAGGTAAAAAATATTTAGGGTCGGCGGCAAAAATAGGATCGGTCGGGTTACCTGAACAAATTAATTATTTTTCCCCGGCCTAACCTTAACTCGACGCGTGCCGGAGATCGTATCTCTGTCACTTGTTGATGCAGGATCACTGATGGAATAAGTAGCACTTTTGTCATCATTATCATTCACTATACAAGATTCTAAAACACTGAGTTCTTCAGTTTTGCTCCGTGCTCGAGCTAGAAATCTTCAGTCATTTTCAGGTAAGTGTCGACACTGACTAAGAAAATGTTGGTAATCTTTTCTCCCAGCTTGACGACATAATGGACATGACTTGTTTGATCTGAAACTTTGACTGCCCTTGAATTTTGGCTTGTTAGCAGGAAACTTGTTGGTCGAGGATCGCATAACTCATCAAGCAAGCTGTCCATAGACTGAGAAATTTCAGGCTTAAGTGATGCTAGTGTGCGAGTCCGTAACTCGGTTCTATACTTCTGCTTAACAAGTTTGGGTAAGTCTATTTAAATGAGTCTGAGCCACGTCAACACAATAAAGTTTTCAAGAGAAGTTTGATTGAGTCAAGATCGATGAAATGGGCACCTGTGGATTGGAATGCGTAATGTGCATGAATCAGTTGCCACACAGAATCAATGGACATTGAATTTTTGATGATAATACTTCTAACAGTCACAGGGCAAAAATTTGCTATTTGTCCCAGCATTAGGTCAAGTTGGGCAACTTTTTACTCAGCGGAACGTCTTAATTCTTCTTGCACATCCCGGTTGTCTGGAGTGAATCCTCGGAGAGGTGAAGATTTAGACTTCTTCAATCACGAACTGCCCTCAACAAGAAAGGGGGCGAAATGAATGTCCAGTGATAGGGTGTATTGTAAATTTGAATGCCAAGACTCAAACGATGTGACTGTCTCTATTTTAGTAAGTGACCACTGTTTGGGAGCGCGAGATTACATGTCTCCAACAGTGTTGTCGTACTTTGACAATATTCACGTTGTGATAATATATATTTTTGTTTGACTTACAAACGAAAGCCCAGCTGCAGTTCTGTTGAGACGTGGGACTGATAAGCACCTCTGCCACCACGCCAAGGTCGATATTGCTTTTGGGGTTGGAAACAATGAGATAATAATCTATCCCAATTCACAATTTGTATTTTGCAACACGAACATAAAAAATATACTCGATCTCCCATAGCGTATCCTTCGCTACAGCAAACAGAAAACGTTCAACGACAAAGTGTCTAACATGGAAACGTACGACAGTTCATACTGGCGCTGGAAAAGTGAAGGTTGCACTCCATTGACTCAGATCGCAGTAAAATTACAAGTTGAGTTCACTTGGGTGGTAAACGTGGCTCTGAGAGCCATGTTTACTGCCCAAGTGAGTATGATTGGTCATTTTACTGGACCTGTGTCAATGGAGTTTAACACTGTGAAATATGTTCAATTTAATGTACATATAGTTCTTTCGAGTCTTGACTTAATATAGTAGTGAACATACTGTAAACACTGTAAAATATGTTCAGTTTAATGTAGTTCTTTGCAAGCCTCGACTTGTCTAGCAGTGCGTGGTATTACAGTCTGAATCGGCATCAGAATTGGCTGATTGTGAGCTCAAATAACCAGTAATCGGTCAGCGGCCATTTTTGGTAATCGGTTGAATACTACATCTGTGTATAATTGATTGAGATGATGGAGTACTTTAAATTATTTGCCATTTGCGAGCCTCGACTTGTCTAGCAGTGCAGGGTATTACAGTCTGAATCGGCATCGGTATTGGCTGATTGTGAGCTCAAATAACCAGTAATCGGTCAGCGGCCATTTTTGGTAAACGGTTGAATACTACATCTGAGTATAATTGATTGAGATGATGGAGTACTTTAAATTATTAAACACAAATTAACTCTGCCTTTCAGTGATTTATTTCATTTGAATATAGAAAAAACATGTTTAGTATATTGTAATGAATAATTCAATAAATTATTGTCTTGAGCACCAAGAAATTGTGGTTAGTTTTTCCTAGAAATCTTAGCTACATGCATTACTTCACAGAATTGTTGAAACATCTGTGTAAATATCATCATAGAATCAATATTCAGTTTCCATTGGTTTCTGTTGATAATCTTAACAGATCATATATAAGGCCCCACAAAGTAGATCTGTTTCTTAGGCCATGTTTTGTAAAATTGCATGTGAGTGGGTGGTTTTTAGCACGCCTTGACAAAGTCAAACTGAGCTTATCTAATCATTCTTTGTCCATCATCCTTCCATCTGTCCATTGTCCGTCAACACCATGTTTTGGCCTTCTCCAAAACCACTGGGCCAATTCAAGTGAAAGTTGGTGTGAGTGATGGTCCTGAAGGGGCATTGTATTTTTGTTCAACTCAGCATGCTCAGGCCCACAGGAATGGGGGTGGGGGGGGGGGGGGGGGCGCATCGAAAAAATGCTTAGCATATTTGCAGAAATTAAAAAAAACAAAAACAAAACAAAACAAAACTTTTCTTCAGAACCAATAGTCAGAATCTTTTGCTATTTGGTATTCAGCATCCATAGGGGGTCAGATACACGCTTGTTAAACTGAAGCCCCTTGGTTCATATTTTTTAACTTAGGACAATATGGGGAATAATCTTTAAAAATCTTCTTCAGAACCACCAGTCTGAATCTTTAATGTTTGGTATACATCATTGTTATGAGGGTCAGATACAAGATTGTTCAAACCAAGTCCCCAGATTAATATTTAAATGGGCTTCCTATGGAAGCCCAAATTTTAACTTGGTGCAATATGGGGGATAATTCAAAAATCTTCTTCAGACCCACCAGTGTGAATGCTTTCATATTTGGTATACAACGTCTCTAGGCGTGTCAGATTCAAGTTTGTTCAAATCGGCTCACTATGGTAGCCCACATTTTAACTTTGTGCAATATGAGGACATTTTAAAAAAATTTCCTCTTCAGATCCACCATTCAGAATGCTTTCATATTTTGTATACATGTACAACATCTCTATGGGGTGGTGTCAGATTCAACTTTGTTCAAATTGAGTGTCTGGGTTAATATTTGGGCTCCCTATGGGAACCTGAATTTTAACTTAGTGCAATATGAGGGAATTTCTTCAAAAATCTTTTTCTTCAGATTCACCAGTCAGAATCCTTTCATATTTGGTTTACAACATCTCTTGGGGAGTCAGATTCAACTTTGTTCAAATTGGGTTCCTGGGTTAATATTTGGGCTCCCTATGGTAGCCCGAGTTTTAACTTAGTGCAATATGAGGAAATTTTTTTAAAATCTTCTTCTTCAGATCCACCAGTCAGGATGCTTTCATATTTGGTATACAATATCTCTAGTGGGGGTGAAATTCAAGTTTGTTCAAATCGAGTGCCTTGGTTAATATTTGTGCTGCCTATTGGTATTAAAGCCCCCATATTATATTGAGACTGATATATCCTTAGTTGATAATTCTACACAATTGATATTTTTCAGAAGGCATGTTTTGTTTTTACAATAAAGCAGATTCTAGCGGGTGTGACTCATTTGCACTAAGTGACCTATAAGTGCATGTTTACATTTTTGTTACACATAATCTATTTTTAGATCAATGTACATATAGCTGTTGATTGTTTAATTGTTTAAGTAGGTCATCCTTGTTTACATTTACAAGACAGGATCACCTAGAAACTGATAGAAAACAGAACTTTGGAGAAACTTCATCTTCTAGGACATTCTATCTGATTACTATATAAATGTTTGTCAACAGAATTCAAGGATTCATTTCACAAAAAACCCATTTCAGTAAAACTCTTTTCAGATAAACTCATTTCAGATAGACATTGGAAATTATTATCATTGCAGAACAGTGCATTTATTATAGAAGCAGTGCTTCTTTGTGAATTTGGAAAAGTGATGCCAAAAGAGAATTTTGAAGAGAATTTATTCATCTTGTAAAAGAGAATGTATGCTTTCTGTGAAATTCCACTGGATTATTTGGAAGTTACCTGTGGCGCCAATACTTATTGGATTTTTACTCCATTTGAATTTTGCTGAGCATTTTATTATATTTTATTGGAGACTGCTGAAATTTAAGTTAACATTTTATTACAAATCTATGGGATACTGTTTCTGAAGACACATTCTTGGATCTAATACTACCAGCTGGAAAATATCTTCACAAGATTTTTCACCACTGGATTACTGGATTCAGTTGAACTGTATTTTGGACTAATTCAGTAACTGATAAGTACCACTGTTTTTATATTCTGTAAACCAATTAGTGTAAAAGATCTTTGTATCATATTTTTTACATATATTTTTTAAATTAAATTTCAGAATAATTAAATTAATAGTTAATGTTGCTGATTCTCAGATTTCTTTCTGTTACCAATATCATTAATATTTCCATACCATAACAATGGGAGCCAGAATTGGCCATGTTGCTGAAGGATTGTTTATTAAGTACCCTCTAGAGGTGTGTAACTAAGATTGATCCAGATAGGTTGTATCAAGGGGCTCTATAGGGGAGCTCCACCTTTTACACTATGATCAACTGAAGAAAATGATCTCTTGGACTATTTTAGGATTGACAATGCATCCCATGGAGATTGATTGCTTAATGTAGATTCATTCTTGTTTATATCAGGCTCTTTTCAAGGTGACTAGATCTGATGAAAAACATCTTGAAAATACTCGGAACGGGTTAAGTGTTAATTCTGAAGTGAAACTTTTCCATTTTATTCTTCATTGAGTGTAATTAAGTTGCTTGATGTTTAAGCCTTAAGGCTAAAGAAAATTAATCTTTTGATTCACAGGCACCGGCGTATTCGTTTTTTCGGCACGCATTTGTCATGTTTATGTCAGAGGCAAAATTCAAAATGTACAAAACTACCATGTGATTTTAGCGGTATCACATTGCAACTTGCGATGCATTTTGTCGTATTCATTGATACAGTATTGTTATTCTCCTTGCGAAATGCGACATGATTCTCTTATGTATAAAAAATAAATATTTATTTAACTGGTAGAGGACTAGATTATTTTTGGTGGTCTGAATTTGCTCATCAAAAATTGTTCTATTACAAATTATTGGAGAGTGCCAACAAAAAATGCCTGGGAATCAATTATTTAATTTTATTTGGCTTAAAGGCCCGACTCTAACTTTAATCACTTTTTCTACAACAAAGCAGGTGCCTTACATGCAGTCAAAGTGCTTTAGCAGTTTTTCTAGGCAAGTCTTGGCTGCCTATATAGACAGCCAAGACATGCCTATAAACAGCAGCAAAGTCACAGTATGTACTGTCAAAATGTAGCAAAAATGTAGAAAAATCTCTGGACCTAAAAGGCTAAAGTTGTGTAATATATTATTAAAAAAACGTAGGGTATATTTGATAAAAGAGAGATATTTGAAGAAATATATTTATATTTTCATCAAAAAGACAGTTGAAGCATTGCACTGTGACATCCGGTAAATGATTTCAGCGATAGTTGGGTGTCTGACAAGCACACATTCCATGCTCTGAGCTGTAGAAGACATGGATGGTCAGTCAGAGAATTTACCACATTCAGTCCAAGACCTCAATACCTTGTAAATCATCCTCCACCAGCACAGATCTGATGTGGCATACTCCTCACCAAATGTCCAATATCAGCTTGACTGATGTTATTCCATTCTTCCTGCAGTGCAGTGGTGAGTTCCTGGACATTGGTAGGGGGCTGTTGGCATTGTCATAGGTGTCTATTAAGCATATTCCAGACATGCTCGATTGGTGATAGGTCTGGACTTAATGCTGACCAAGGCATTGTAGTGATGTTCTTCTCCTGGAGGAACTATGTAGCGACACAGGCCTTGTGTGCTCTTGCATGGTCATCTTGGAAAATGAAACGACGGCCGTGACACCACACAAATGGCACCACATCGGCTGCTAACATGTTGTCACGTTACTACTGCCCTGTGACATGCCCTTGAATGATATGTAATGCTGTTCTGCTTGTCATGGTAATGCCTCCCCACACCATAACTGATCCACCACCAAAACAACCATGCTGTCTAAAGGTTACGTCATGGTATCGTTCGTTCGCCCACCATCACACTTTGTTTCGCCTGTCATGGAAGTCGAGAATGAACCTCAATTCATCGGAAAACATCATGTTGCTCCACCGATGATTGTCCCAGAGCTGTTGTGCTCCACACCAATTACTCCTTGCTGTGATGTGATGTTCAGTCAAATGTGGAATTATTCGAGGTCATCAAGCATACAAATTCCAGCTGTGTAGGCAACTTCGGATAGTCTGACCACTCACTCGCACATCTGTCGTTCGGTGCAGCTGTTGTCCAATTTCTGAGGCCCTTTGATGGTGGTTTTGTAATGCTGTGATTTGGATGAAATGATCCTGGTTAGCAGTTGTCAACCCTTGGATGACCTGACCGACGTCAGTCATCAACATTGCCTATCTGACGGTAGCATGACCACAACCTGCTAATCACCGATTGAGTAATGTTGAAAATTTGAGTCTGCTGCCAGCTTCCAACATGCCAGCGGCATGTAAACGTTTGTCACGTGTCAGTCTTCGCATACCTCAATAGTTACGTTTCGACCAGAAACTATTGATGAACAAGTTTATACCAAGAAAAGAACAATAAGACCTCTGAAAAAGCCCATCCAGTACAAATGTAAAATGTAGGAAATTGGGATAATCTAAAGGCTTGCATTTATAGAGGAAAGAATCATACTGTCAACACCAGAAGAGCGTGTTCTCAGGCAAACATGTTTAGAAAAGCCAGAGTTTAGTTCGTGATTAGGGCCCTTAGCCACTAAACTGCATCTAGTGCAGACTTTGACAGAATTGAATAAGGCAGCAAAACAATTTTATGGTGGGGTACATGATCCAAGCCAGAAAGTAAGCAGACTGTCATCTGAAAAATGAGATCCCCAGAGGGTGAATTTGGTGATGCAACCCTGCACAGCAGGGTAGCATCACTAAATTTACCCTCTGTCAACCTCAGTCTGAATCAGGGTCTCAAACCTAAATGGATAGAGATACCCAGAGGATAAATTGGCCCATTCTCTGTATGGGATAGCATCAGCAAATTCATTTTGTGGGGACCTCATTCTGCAAATGACAGATGGCTTATTTTAGGCTTGGGTACGTCCTAAAGAACATACCATACCAAAAGAAATACCTTTTTTTCAGCCTTATTGTCCAAGTTTGGACAATTTAAATCAAAATCAAGTGAAGTTAACAATCTGCGATTATTAGGTCATTTTGTACTGTACATACTTAAAATAACTTTCATATACAACTAAAAAATACTGGGAGTTTTCAGCATTTAATATGGGAAAAGTTCTGGAAGTTCACTTTGAAAAATGTGGACAAACCCTCGGATACTTATCACTCTCTTTGGGGAAATATCAAGTTCCACAACTTGATCATTTTTTCAGTAATTTCAACCAGGCTATGTACCTGTAATAAGTAAGATAAATATTTTCATCATATGACTCGTCTGCTTTCTTCACCATTTGATATTTTGTTTTCAAATTAATCAGTGATAAATAAAGCCTTCCGTCAATTTCATTGGTCAATTTCAAAACTAGACAATTTGATTGGCTGAACAAAATACAACTGGGCCACATTTTCATAATTTGCATAATTAGAGTTGGGAGCTTTCATTGGTCAATTTCAAAACTGGACAATTTGATTGGCTAAACAAAATACAACTGGGTGACATTTGCATAATTTCAGTAGGGAGAATTTACGTTATCTGTCCTATTTAGGGTGGGTTATATTGTATTAATCTTTTACCTACAAGAAAAATGCCATTCATTTTTAGCTCATCTTGACAAAGTCAAGCTGAGCTAATCTCATCGCTTGCCGTCCGTCGTTTGGCGTCCGTCGTCAGTCGTCCGTCGTCCGTCAACACCATGTTTTGGTCTTCTCCTCCAAAGCCACTGGGCCAATTCAAGTGAAAGTTTGTGTGAGTGATGGTCCCAAAGGGCCATTTCATTTTTGTTCAACTCAGCATGCCCAGCCCCAGAGGGAGGGAGTGGGGGAAAATGCTCCAAAATATTTTAAAAATCTTCTTCTCAAGAACCAGTGTGTACAATGACTTGATATTTGCTATGGAGGTGTAGAATCAAGTTTGTTCAAACGAAGTTCGTGAAGTAATATTTGGCTTTGTAATAGGAGGGGTAAGATTTTTGGCCCCGCCCAAAATTTCTATTTTCTGAACCGATGGTCCGGTATGAACCAAATTTGGTTTGTGGTAGTATTGGGTCATAAGTACTTGACCCATGCAAAAAAAAAAAATTCCCACATCCCCATGGGACCCCTGGGAGCTAAAAATAGAAATATTTTCAAACGCCCATATTTCCCAAACCCCACGGAACAGAGAGCTTTCATTTGGTATGAAGTATCCTTATGACCAGTAGAATTGAATGGTAAAAAAAAATTGCCATCGGTTATGTTAGGGTGTTCTGTAATGGGCATCGAAAAAATGCTGAGTCAGCATATTTGCAAAAATTTTAAAAAATCTTTTCTCCAGAACCAATCATCAGAATCTTTTGATATTTGGAATACGGCATTCATAGGGGGGTCAGATGAAAGTTTGTTGAAATAAAGCTCATTGGTTCATATTTGGGCTCTCTACAGGAGCCCGAAGTTTTAACATAGGGTAATATGGGGAATATTCTTTAAAAATCTTCTTCTTCAGAACCACCAGTCAGAATCTTTTAATATTTGGTATACATCATTGTTATGAGGGTCAGATTCTAGATTGTTCAAACCAAGTCCCTAGGTTAATATTTGGGCTTCCTATGGAAGCCCAAATTTTATCTTTGTTCAATATGGAGGGTAATTTTAAAAAATCTTCTTCTTCAGATCCATCAGTCAGAATGCTTTGATATTTGGTATGCAACATCTCTATGGGGGTCAGATTCAAGTTTGTTCAAATCAGATCCCTAGGTATATATTTGGGCTCACTATGGTAGCCCAAATTTTTACTTAGTGCAATATGAGAAAATTTCTTTAAAAATCTTCTTCTTCAGATCCACCAGTCGGAATGCTTTTATATTTGGTATACAACATCTCTAGGGGGGTCAGATTCCAGGTTGTTCAATTCGAGTGCCTAGGTTAATATTTGGGCTCCATATGGGAACATGAAATTTAACTTAGTACAATATGAGGGAATTTCTTCAAAAATCATCTTCTTCAGATTCACTTGTCAGAATGCTTTCACATTTGGTGTACAACATCTCTAGGGGGGGGGGGTCAGATTCAAGTTTGTTCAAAGCGGATCCATAGGTCAATATTTGGGCTCGCTATGGTAGCCCAAATTTGAACTAAATTTCTTTACAATTTCTCTTCTTCAGATCCAACAGTCAGAATGCTTTCATATTCGGTACACAACATCTCTAGGGAAGTCAGATTTAACTGTGTTCAAATCAAGAGCCTGGGTTAATATTTGGGCTCTCTATGGGAGCCGGAATTGGCCATTTTGCTGAAGAATTAAAAATTTTGTATTCAGTACCCTCTAGAGGTACTAAGATTAATCCACATAGGTTGTATCAAGGGGCTTCATAGGGGAGCTCTACATTTTACTTATGATCAACTGAAGAAAAGGCATGATGCCTATATTATTTTTGTCACTCCCGAGGGACTCAAGGATTGACAGTGTAGCCTTTGGAGATGGCTTGCTTAATGTAGACTCATTCTTGGACTCGGTTTAAATTGTGTTCTGTACAAGATGAGCGCTTCAGGCCCCGTGGGGCCTCTTGTTTTTTATATTTTCACTTTTTGCTTCCAAAACATAGGTTATGACCCCTCATTGGAACGAGCTCGTTCCAATGAGCGGACATAACCTATGTTTTGGAAGCAAAAAATGAAATTTTTTAGTTGTACGAGGATGTTTTTCCAAGTGCAGTCTGCAACTCATGTTAGGTGATGGGTTAAAAAGTCATACTAAGTGGCTAATTTGTGCATGTGTGTGTGTCATATGATAAATAGAATATGAAATGAGTGTTTTTCTCATATAATATTTATGAAACTTGTCTGAATTTTCCGTTTCGGCTCGCCAAAACGGAAAATTCTTAGACTCGTTTCATAAATATTATATGAGAAAAACACTCATTCCATATCCTCAATATATTACTCACTGGGGGAGGTACAAATTTCCCGCTTATATGGTGTATGTTGTTAATTTCGAGGAGCAACATAATAAAAACTTTTATCTTATTTCAGTAATGGGATTTGCCACAGAAGAAGAGATTATCAGCTTTCGGGCAACAAATTTATCTCAGATTTGGGCAGCCATAACTTTTAATGTGGTTAATGGTTCATCAATGCTTCCAAAAGCTCTGAGCTACTCCATCCATTGTAGAAGTACCCAGGAATGGGGCGGTCAACCTTCTTATGACATTTGGAAAACAAAGAAAGTGTTCCCAGACTTCCAAACACCTGGACCTAGAGACCATCGTTCTTTTGATGGTGTTCCTGGTAAGTATACCTGTTAATGATTTATCAGTATTTTTGGAAAAGAAAAGTATTTATTAGTTCCTTTTCGATAGCTAGCTACAGGAATTGAAAAATTTTCCAATTAGGCCAAATGAAAGATACATTTTGCTCTCGAGCAATTCATTTTTCAAATCAATGAAGGAGGGAGGTTTGGCTTTTTTTTTATCAGCTCACCTGACTGAAAGTCAGGATGAGCTATTGTGATCACTCGCCACCCATCGTCCATGAACAAGGTATTTACACCTTCACCTCCAAAACTGCTGAACCTGATTTCTGTTAAATTTGAGCTGATTGCTTGTTCTGACATCACATTTTGTTAGCTTAACGTGACAAAGTCAAGATAAGCTATTGCCATCATACGGGCGGAAGTCTGTGAGTGTGTTCACATTTTGTTTAGTGCAGGCTACACCCCATAGTTCTTATCTGATCATCACAAATTTCATATGCAGGTTCGAGGTCATGCCAAGATGAGAACCCCTTTTGGTCACGATTGGTCAAACATGATGGCTACGCGAGCCCGAAACCTGAAAACCTTTAGCACAGTCTGCAGGTCATGTTTATGAAGGGATTTCATTGTAACTTTGTAGGATGGCTCAGTATGTCTAGATAAGAATGTCCCTTTATGATTGCGATCGGTCACCCGTGATGGCTACACGAGCCCGAAACCCAAAAACTTTTAGCACAGTCTACAGGTCGTATTTATGAAGGGATTTCATTGTAACTTGGATGATGTATAATGTCGAGATGAGAATGTACCATTTTGATTATGATCGGTCAACCGTGGAGGCGGCGCAGACCCAAAACTTGAAAACCTTTAGCACAGTCTACGGTCGTATTTATGAAGGGATTTTATTTTAACTTCGTAGGATGACTCTGTATAATGTCTAGATGCGAACATCTTATTTTCATCAGGTGGCCGCAGAGGCATGTAATCTTGATTTCTTTAGCACAGTCTACAGCTTGCATTTATGAAGGGGTTTCATTGCAAATTTGTAGGGTGACTCTGTATAATGTCTAGATGAGAATGTCCTATTTTGACCATGCTCGGTCAACCCTGACGGTCACACGTGCATGTGACCTCGATTTGTTTAGCACAGTCTACAGGTCATTTTTATGAAACAATTTCATTGTTACTCAGAAGGATAGCTTGATATGATGTCTTGATGAGACTGTCATAGTTTGGTCACGGCCGGTCAGCTGTTACTGCCGCCTGGTCCCGTGAACTAGATTCATTTAGCACTGTCTACAGGTTGTTTTTATGAAGGGATTTCATTGTAACTTGGTGAGATAACTTGGTATGATATCTAGATGAGACTCTCCTATATCGATAATGATCGGTCGACTGAGACAGCCGAACCATCACATGACCTAAATTCCTTTAACCCTTTACCTAACATGAAAAGCAGACAACACTTGCAAATAAAATTCTTGAAGCACTATTTATTTTTATTTTTTGCTTCAAAAACATAGCTTATAGTTCATTGAGCTCGTTCCAACAAGGGGTCATAAGCTATGTTTTTGTGACAAAAAATGAAAAAGGTAATAAAAACTGAGGGGAAAATTTTGTGAATAGCGCTGGCCGGTTTTGGCCGTTACGTTGGGTAAAGGGATAGCAAAGTCTACTAGTTATATTTATGAAGGGATTTCATTGTAATTTGGTAGGATGACTCGTTTTGGAATTATTTTACTGTAACTTGTTAAATTTTATTGACATACATTATAACTGTCAGAGGCACATTAACCTAGGCCTCAATTCTTTAGTATAGTCTGCACCTAAAATTATTCTTATTGATGAAAACATAGCATATAGGGAACAGAAATTAAGATATTCGCAATTATCACAATTCCTATCTTATTTCATAATCCTTTCATAAACATTGAACATTATCCTTTTCATCAAACACTACACACAGTCAAGTCAAGCTACAGTGTCCTTGACACTTTCATTTTTGCTCAAATCAACTTACCAACTTCCATAGAAAGGGAGTCAGGGAAAATGTTCAAAAATGTTTTAAAAATAATCTTCTCATGAACCAGTGAGTACAGTGACTTGATATTTGGTATGGAGCTTCTTTTTGGGGTGTAAAATCAAATTAGTTCAAACGAAGTTTGCTTTTGTAATGGGAGGGGCAAAATTTTTGGAGCCTTCAAAAATGTTTATTTTTTGAACTGGTGAGCTGATTTAAACCAAATTCATCCAAGAGTTATGCCCTCTTTGTTTGTGTTAAAGTCTACCTGATGTTTCTGCACAAACTCACCAGTGTTCAATGAATTATGAAGAAAGTTAGTCTGTACCTTTTACATCATATGCCAAATACTCATCCAAGAATTATTATGGGAGTGCAGTGGCTCAGTGGTTACAGCAATTTACATAAAAATAAAAGGTCCATGGTTTGATCCCCGTCAGTGGTAACTGCGCTGTGTCCATGGGCAAGGCACTTGATCCTGATTACCCTCGTGGGGCACGGTTTTACTGTGTACTGAGACATACTGCACATTGATGGTGCACTTGTCTTCAACCAATGCTAACCCTGCTTGTGTGGAGTTCATATAATGGGGAGTCTGACAGTTATTTGCTGTTGATTGGTGGTTCTCTCCAGATACTCCAGTTTCCTCCACCCCTAAAGCTGCCTGACATGAGGTGACCTTGGCTGCCAAAAGTGTTATTAAACCTCATGCAGTGCCTTCCAAAGTTGGTGTGAAAATTTTGCCTTTTCTGTTTGATGAATAAGGCCAAACAAAATTAAATAGTTGATTCTCAGGCATTTTTTTTAAGCCTAATATAAATAATTTTATTTGCACATGTTTGCAACAAAGCATGGTTAAAATACATACAGTGTCTGTTTATTTGGCTTTTATGAAAGGAAATGACCTTTGTTATTCTATGGATTATTATTTTTGTTTCTCTCTCTCTTTTTTGTATGCTCGTTGAAAAGTGGGAAGTATAAGTTGTTATGATGAATTGACGGTAACATGGGCTGAGATTTGTGGCTCAGAGCTTATGTTCAACCAAGCCGCAAACCTCAGATATGACCGTCAATTCATCACAATAAAGTATATGTTCAATAAGACACTACCTATAGCCCAAAACCTACGTCGTGAAACTCGAGAGGCTTATTTTCTAAACTTGTGATTGTTAAAAAGTTGCCTTGTTCACGGGTTTAATAAATAATCTTCTTGTGTACCCCATGACAGCACTGGATAAATAGTCAATAAACCAGATAAATCATTCCATGCCAGTTCAAATCATAAATCGATTCGTAATTTAAACAACACTTCATCCGGAACAACGTCTGCTGCACGTGTTAAAAATCCAGAAAAATGAAGCGGCTTGCTAGTCACTCCATTGATGAAGCAATTACAAAATGACCAACATCATTTCAAATATTTTGGGTGGTGATGTCAGACGGGGTAACATTTGCTGCTGGAGCTGTAACATACAGGAAACTATGACCGTCAATTCATCACAATAAGATCATGATGATGAGGATTTTACTCTTATTGACACATTATGTGATTGGTCTGTCTGGCCATCCATCTGTTCATCTGTCCCTCCATCCATCCATAAACCTTTTATATATCCAGATGTTTTTTCATTCAGATTCTTTCCAAACTTGGCATGGATAATAACCACAATACAAACCTGTGCACCTAAGATTTTTAAGGTGATCGGATTAACCCTTCAAAAGTTATGGCCCTTTGGTCTTGAATTTTCACTGGTCTCTGAGGTCCGTAAATCCTTTTTTCTGGTGATTTTCTGAGTTGTGTTTTTAACTGATGAGTTCCAAACTGGGCATGAATAATAACCAGAATAGGAACCTGTGCACCTGCATTTTGGAAACTCATCTGATTAACCCTTTCAAAGTTCTGACAAATTGCTCAACAGGCATAATTAGCCAGGACATTGCTCTTGTTTTTATTCTTCCAACACTTTGTGGAAGCCAGTTCCTCAAAAAAACACTCTGTTCATAATTTTTTTCAAATTTTTCAGTCATGGATGCTATGATTTGTAGTGACAATAATCTCTTCTCAAACAACTTGACGTTTTTTCTACCCAAATACACCCAAAAGTGCAGATTTTTTTTTTTTTTTTTTTACCAATATCTCCTGAACCAAATGCATAAAAGTTTCAATTGTCACACATTTGTCCAAAATACACTTCTCCATAACTATCTGATAACAAAAGTTTACCAAAATTATTTTTTTGTTCCTAAATTATCCAAAGTTAGGCCTCAAAATCAGCCATTTTGCCTACAATCTCAAGACTATGAATTAGCAGAATGTCATTATGGCCTGAACAGTAAGAAAGCAAATATATCATTGTCATAAATGCAAAAGAAATTTCTATATTATCAATAATGAGTCCTATTTATTTATTTATTTATTGGTGTTTTTAAGGTCACATATTTCTGCACAGTGGCTAATCATGACCATGACAGTTTTACGGGTGGAGGAAGCCGGAGTACCCGGAGAGAACCACCGAGCAACTGACAGCTCCCCAACATACCAACTCCACACAAGCAGGGTTAGCATTGGTTGAAGACAGGTGTACCATCGATGTGCAGTACGCCTTAGTACACAATGCCACCGTGCCCCCACGTGGGCAAGGGGGGTGAAGTGTCTTGCCCAAGGACACAACGCCATTGCCGCAGGTGGGATTCGAACTGAGGACCTCTCGACTTGCAGTCTGCACCTCTACCTACTGAGCCACTGCGCCCCAAATGAGTCTTAAATGGCAGCTCAAACATGTGCTTTTTATAAAGCATCAGATTGTGCATATTATCTCAAGATGTCTTTTTGCACTTTAAAAACTTTGCAACTTGCTATAGGGCTCCAATTGTTTGGTCTGTTGAACATTTCACAAGTATTAAATCTTTTTCCTGCTAAAAATTGCCTCAAACCTCCCAAATATTTATGGACCAATATCTCCTTTTCCAAACACATGAATGGCTGGAAATCTTTGTAGATTGGTCACAAATACACTTCACCATAACCAAGTGTAAATGAAAGTTGACTCAATTTATTTTTTTTCTCCCAAAATTTTGTAAAAATTAAAAAAATTAGTCATTTTCGTCAACTAACTGGACTATGAGTTAGCAGAACCAGGTCTGAAAATAAGCAGTCTAACATTTGCAGAATGAGGTCCCCAGAGGGTGAATTGGATGATGCTATCCCATACAGTGGGCCAATTTATCCTCTGTGTACCTCTTTCTGTTTAGTTTTGAGACCTTGATTCAGTTGAGGTTCACAGAGGGTAAATTTAGTGATACTACCCTGCTGTGCAGGGTAGCATCACTAAATTCAGCCTCTGAGGACCTAATTTTGCAGATGACAGTCTGCTTATTTTCTGGCTTGAGTAGAACACCAGTAATGGACCTAATAGTAAAAAACAACCAGTACCATAAATGCAAAATAAATTTAGGTTTTATTCGAAACGAGTGCAAAATGGCTGCCCAAAGATGTACTCTTAAAACAGCAGAAGTTTGTTCGGTTGAACAGTTGAGCTTTTGACAAGTGATTAAATCTTTTCATGCAAAAACTCTCTTCTCCAGAACCACTAGTAAGAATCTTTTGATACATGCTACAGGATATTTCCTTACAGGTACCAGATTCAAATTTGTTCAAATCAAGCCCATCAGTTAATAATTGGGCTCTTTATGGGAGCTCAAATTGTAACATTGTCCAACATGGGAAATAATCTTTAAAAATCTTCTTCAGATCCACTAATCAGAATCTTTTGATATTTGGTATACGACATCGTTACAGAGGTCAGTTTCAAGTTTGTTCAAATCAAACCCATCAGTTAATAATTTGTCTCAGTAAGTGAGCCCAAATTTTAACTTTGCGCAGTATGAGGAATATTCATTAAAAATCTTCTCTGAAACTCCTAATCACAATCTTTTAATATATGGCATGCACCATTGTTTGGGGAGTCAGATTCAAGTTTGTGTAAATCTTGTCCTTGGGTTAATATTTTGACTTCCTATTGGAGCCTGAATTTTAACTTAGTGTATTATGGGAAATAATCTTTAAAAAAATTTTCAGATCCACCTTTCAGAGTCTTTTGAAATTTGGTATACAACATCATCTCACAGGTCAGATTCAAGATTGTTCAAATTAAGAGCCTTGGTTAATATTTGGGATCCCTTTGGGAGCCTGACTTTCAATTTAGTGTGACATGAGAAATGATTTTTACAGATCTTCTTCAGACCCACCAGTCAGAATCTTTTGATATTTAATATATAGCCTCCTTAGGGAAGTCAGATTCAATTTTGTTCAAACCAAGTCCCTTAGGGTTGTGGGGGAGGGGGGGGGGGGGCTGAATTTTAACTTCAGTGCAATATGGCAAATGTTCTTGAAAAATCTTCTTCAGAACCACCAGTCAGATACTTTTTGGTATTTGGAATAGAGCATCCTTAGGGGTGACATTTTCAAGTTTGTTCAAATCAAGTCCTTCGGTTAATATTTGGGCCTCATTTGCAAAATGAGGGATAATCTTTAAAAATGTGCTTCTTTGGATTCATTGGTCAGAATCTTTTGATATATGGTTCTTCTTCAGATCCACTAGTCAAAATGTTTGATATTTTGTTTTCAGTATCCTTAGGGCTGTTCACTGTGGTAAACAGGCTCTGTTTTACTGGTTAAATAGGACCCAGTCACCAATGCTTGGGAGGTGCAAACCCTCTCTAAAATGGGCAACATGGCTTATTAACTCTCACCCGTGGTCTTGAGTTGATACTCATGTTGTGGTCATGATTTGCCATTGTGCAAAAATATGTGACTTTAAGCACCAGTAAATAAATAGTATACTTAGGGAGGTCAGATTCAAGTTTGTTCAAATCAAGTCCTTTGGTTAATATTTGGGCTCCTGATGGGAGCTGGATTTTTAACTTAGTGCAATATAAGAAATATGCTTTGAAATTCTCCTTCTCCAGAACCATCAGTGAAAATCTTACAGTTTTGGGTATAAAGGTTCAATTTTGTTCAAATCAAATCCCAATGGGAGCACAAATTTTAACTTGATGCAATATAAAGAAGAACCTCAACCCTTTACCTAATGAATCGGCCGCATCCGCTCTCATCATTTTTAGCTCATCTTGACAAAGTCAAGCTAATCTAATCTAATCGCTCTCCATCCGTCTGTCCGTCGTCCGTCAACACCATGTTTTGGTCTTCTCCTCCAAAACCACTGGATCAATTCAAGTGAAAGTTTGTGGGAGTGATGGTCCCAAAGGGGCATTGCATTTTTATTCAACTCAACATGCCCAGCTCCGTACGGAGGGGTTAGGGAAAAGTGCTCCAGAATATTTTTAAAATCTTCATCTCATGAACCAGTGGGTATAATATCTTGATATTTGTTATGGAGCTTCCTTTTGAGGTGTAGAATCAAGTTAGTTCAAACGAAGTTCGTGAAGCAATATTTGGTTTTGTAATGGGAGGGGTAAGATTTTTGTCTCTGCCCAAAATTTCTATTTTCTGAACCGATGGTCCGATTTGAATGAATTTGGTATGTGGTATTATTAGGTCATAATTACTTGACTTATGCAAAAAATAAATTCCCCGCATCCCCATGGCAACCCTAGGAGCTAAAAATAGAAGTATTTTTAAACACCCATTTTTCCCAAACCACATGGAACAGAGAACTGTTATTTGGTATGAAGCATCCTTAGGACCAGTAGAATTGAATGGTTAAACAAAATTCCAATGGTTATGTTAGGGCAGCAGAAAAATGCTGAGTCAGCATATTTGCAAGATTTAAAAAAATCTTTTCTCCAGAACTAATTGTCAGAATCTCTTTGATATTTGGTGTATAGCATCCATGGGGGGACAGATACAATTTTGTTAAAATGAAGCCCATTGGTTCATATTTGGGCTCAATGCAGGAGCCCAAATTTTTAACTCAGGGCAATATGGGGAATATTCTTTAAAAATGTTCTTCAGAACCACCAGTCAGAATCTTTCAATGTTTGGTATACATCATTGTTATGAGGGTCAGATTCAAGATTGTTCAAACCAAGTCCCCAGGTTAATATTTGGGCTTCCTATGGAAGCCCAAGTTTTAATTTAGTGCAATATGGGGTCTAATTTTAAAAAATCTTCTTCTTCAGATCCACCAGTCAGAATGCTTTCATATTTGGTATACATCTCTTGGGGGTCAGATTCAATTTTGTTCAAATCGGGTCCCTTGCTATTAATTTTAAATTTCTTTAAAATCTTCTTCAGATCCACCAGTCGGAATGCTTTCATATTTGGTATACAACATCTCTTGGGGGGTCAGATTCAATTTTGTTCCAATTCGAGGGCCTGGGTTAATATTTGGGCTACATATGGGAACCTGAAATTTAACTTAGTAGTCCGGGAGCCGTGGGGTCGAACCTGGTTTTGCCGGTTAAAGTTTTTTCCTCTCCTGATCTTGGTAGGTGGGTGTCAGACGTTCAAGAATCAGGGGGTTGACCAGCCGTATCCTTTGGGCAACTCGAGATATTGGCTCCTTTTTCAGGTCACCCCCTCCTAAAAGTGTAATATTGCATTTTCACCCTGAGCAAATGAATAAACGACACACATGCATTGATATAGACCTTATTCTCGTTGAATTTGGATGACAATCACATTCCCTTGCCTTTTGTACAATTTTTTGATTTTTCACCTCCAACACAAGTGGGGAGGTTGCCACTTACCTGCCGAAGGCCAAGGGTTTCGACAGATATCAGTGTCTGGACTTCCCTCATCAAATAAAATGGCAGCGTCGTGATATAGCTGGAACATTGTTGGGAGCGACGCCAAACTCCAATCAATCAATCAATCAATGTACAATTCTTTAACACGAAACCCTACACCAGCTGATTCTCGTGGTGTTTGCTTATATAAACAGCAGGTATGTGTTTTGGCAAAACTCAAGAAAAAGTAACACAAAATTTTCACCTATCTCGAAGAAAGATAAGACAGAAATGACAAATCGAGTAACTATATTCCTATATAATCATATTTATCAATCACTGGACTTTCATCATCATGAGCAACCAAGCAGATAACAAGAACAGAACATATGGCAAGATAGACCATTGACCTGGAAACCACCTAGATCGGCATATAGTTTCACTTTTGCAACCACATCTGATTATTTCAAGGGTATAATCAGCTGCCAATTTGACTCCTTTGGGAATGGTGACTGGGATAAGCGATCTATTGCCCAAGTCTTTTTTCCAACCAAAATCCTCAACGTTTAGAGCAGACGGGCCCTTGTCCCTCAGGGTCAGCCACAGGAATGCTTGATAATGAGCTCGCTTAACGTTTTCTGTGAATGCTTCTGTTGTCGGTGGTAAGACACATAATTTGGGAGATGACATATGACCCTTGCCATTTTTTTTTATCCAAACATGAAGCTGTGCGTCCGACATATTTCTGCTTTTCTTCATGTCATTACATGTAGAGACAAATGCAGTTGCCTGTCACATAACTTCAATGAAAGGTGCATGTAAATCTCCCAAAGCAGACAGCTCACACCCTGATTTGAGTGCTTTGATCACTGGGAGAAGTCCCTGTGCAATATTGCTGTGCTTCGCCGCTGTCAACTTAATGTGTGTCCCTTAATGGGTGATTCCATGCGCAATGGTATATTGAGGTTTGCCTTTTGGTAGTAATAAACCAGAAGCACGAATACATCATGCAGTGTCGTCTGATACCACTGAGATATTTGTGTTTCACTCGCACATTCCAAGACTTGTTGAACAATGATGATGTCAGCTTCTTCGTGGGAAGTCTCAAGGTCGTATCTGAAACGTATGTTTTCATTCGCTATTTGCCAGGGCGGGAATCCTCTCCAGTGATGACAAGTTTGTGCTTCCTTGTACTCTGGATATGGAATAACCTGTCTCGGACAAGTTCCTCACTGATTATTCAGATAAGTTGCTTCTTGTTTTTCATGACTGTGAGGACAACGTTCTGGGTGGGCAGTTTTGTATTCAAATTCAATTGATCAGGGTAGCCGCGGCTCCTTGAAATCCTTGAAAGTCCTTGAATTTTAAAAAATTGTTCAAGGACCTTGAATCTCCTTGAAAAAAGGTCTAAAACCCGGGAAACTCCTTGATTCCGTTCCGGGTTCCTTCCCGTGTCCGTTACCAGATTAGACTTTTTTATGCAACCGAAACTTCAAAGGCGCCTAGTGCATTAATAAGCTCCATGCTCATTGGCTATTTGCTTTCTTTCTTCCATTGAACAACACAACTATTCGTCCAATCAGCGTGTCGCATACAAAATGAACAGAACCACCTCGTATGTTTTTAAAAGTTTTCTGTACGCTTCGGTTGGCGTGAATTGAATTGTTTTCTCTCGTATTTGAAATAAAAATGCCTGGAGGGAAATGTAAATTCCAGGACAGGTGGTATAGCGATGAAAAGTACAAAGCATGGATAACTGCAGTCCCAAATGATAGAAATTCTGCGCGTTGTAAACTGTGTAAACGGAACATAAATATTTGTACCATGGGCGAATCGGCTCTCCGGTCACATTTAACTGGCAAGTTACATACACAAAATACATTACTCAATCAGCCAGAAATTACAGAAATTACAGTTAAAGACTTTTGTCATCCTAAAATTTTGACGTCATCGGAGTGCACCAGTGTTCGGCCTACATTAGCAACAACGACAACGGTCAGCTCCCAAAGCGTGTTGGTGAAAGATGCCTGCAGCACAAACGACGTCCACTCTGCTGAAATAATATGGACACTACAGTGCGTCCAATCGCACTACAGCCTGAATAATTCTGAAAACACGGACAAATTATTTGCCAGGATGTTTCCAAATTGTGAGAATCAAGAAACCTATACAGTGTATATAGAACAAAAAGTTAAAACTAAATAACTCTTAGATTAAAGAAATTAGACTTGAGATTTATTTGTACAGAAACTGGGATACATTCCTGCAGGAATGAGCATTATTTTGTGAGTATTTTTTCTTATTACCATATATTTTGGTACTTTGTCCAACAAAAACATACAGATATGGATATAATTGGAACTGGCCCAATGAGCCAGTTCGAATTATAGCAATATTTGTGTCTGTTTTTGTTGACAAATTGTCAACTTAATGCTCAGCTAAGCAGACAGACACTTGATTCTAAAATTTAGACATAAGCACATAACAGTGATTTCCATCCAAGATTTGTCCTGAACCTCCTTGAATCTCCTTGATTTGGGGCCTAAAACCTCCTTGAACCTCCTTGAATTTCATCTGTCCAATTGTGGGGATACCCTGTTGATGGATTCAACTGGCACCAGTTTCCCTGCCGTCCTGTGTCACAGACTTAATGCTGAAATTATGGTACCTGTCAAAAGTCAGGTAAACATCGCCCATCTCCAGGTAGGAGGTGATAAGTTTCTTCAGATTTTCAACATAATCTGCAAATGTCCCATCTTTTGGCCAATGTATTGTCCACAGAAGGGCTGACCCATCAATGACTGTCACATTAGTGCTGTTGGAATGTCTGGAAGACATTTCTACTTGGAGTGACCTCTTCAGGATTGACTTGCCTTTTGCAATCCGCATCTCCTCTTCTGTGAACATTGAAGTCGGTACGGGCACAAGCTCATGAGCATTGACATCCTTTATATCAATGTCGAGGTTACTACACAACAAAGCTATAACATGAGAATAAGTAGCATTAGATCATAGACTTTCGAGTCGGCCACTTTCACTGACTTTGCAACTGATGTCATGGTTTTCACCTTCTTCAGTATTTTGCTGTAAAATCCCTCAGGCCAGATCTCAAAATGTGCCAATAGCTGTTCTCCAATAGTGAGTGTTTCATGAACATTTATGTCATCGGTAGCTACAATCCCACTGTTGATGTTTACTATCTTCTCATTGTGATTTGTGGGGTCTAGTGGGTCTATGCACATGTCCAACTTTTCACGGATTCCAGCCCTGTCTTTGGCATCTGCTTTGATACGGGCCTGGCTTTCTTCTTTGTGGCAAGTTTGATTCAGGCATGCAGAGCCTTCCTCCATTTCATTCACATCTGCTTCGATCTTGCAACACAAGTGGCAACTCAGAGCCCAAACCTGAACAGCTTCCTCCTTGAGAATAATTCCAATGATCCCCCCACTGCTGTGTCCAAATCTCATGAACATTGACTCGATGAACTGATCGGTCCAAATACCACGAATATGGCGGGTGACATGTTCACCCTACATGAAGTGGCTGAGAACATCAGGATGTAGTTTCTCCATACTGCGCAAGTAGTAAAGGCCGTAACGTGCCTAGTTTACATTCTCAGCGGCAAAATAATAAGGAAGCATGCCCCTGAATGTTGACAGATGGAGAAGCCAGTTGCCTTCACGTTCTGCCCTGATGAACGCCATCATGAGGAAGACAGGCTTAATGAGGACATTGACCCATAACTTCACTGTTTTGCTCTGGTTCACTTTCAACTCCAAAGCTCCCATCAACTCACCAGCACTGACAAAGTGGCCACTACTAACAACACTGTGCACTACTTCCTCGGCGAGCATCCTCAGTGCCCACACATTTTGTGGAAATTTTTTTCCACTCAACATTTTCATGACTCCACCAAATACAGCACCTAGGATGTCTGACAATCCACTGTCAGCCATCAATGTTCCTATAGCCCCCACAAAACTCATCAGAGCATGCATACCACCGAGTCTCAAATACATATTTCTGAACTTCTCTGGGTGTGCCCACAACACATGAACTGCCCCACGATAGAGCTGTTGGTCACATGTTAACCCTTTAACCAACGAATCGCCCGCATCCGCCCGCGTAATATGCAAATTTCGCAGCTGAATAAATATTATTTTTCGAAAAATTTCAACAAAACCTATATCATGTGACCCCTCTTTGGAACGAGCTCTTTTCTGCCTCCGTCACGGTTTCGTGTTTACGATTCCGTCTGTCTACCAGTCTTCCAAGGGATGACCACTGTGGACGAAGATTCTTCTTCCCTCTGGTTGACTAAGCCTAAGTCGGCAGTTCTCCCAATGTCGGTCGTTGAGTCTATGGTGAGCCTGTCCCGTGAGATGCTGGGTAAGTTATCTCTCGCGGACCATGTCGTCGCTGCCCTGGCTGCATATTTTCCACCAGGGAAGTTTTATGATGCTCAGGTGCCTTTTCGCATTTTGTCACAGGCTCTTATGAACTTGACACACGCTTACGCCTGTAACATGGCTAATTTGGAGCTGGCACGCCGGGATGCGGTGTTGGATTCTTCTCCATCCCTTCCTTCTGAGCAGCGTGCTGTTCTGAGGTCTGGTTCTTTGGTTGGACCTCAGCTGTTCCATGGTTCCATGGAAGCTATCTGTGGTGAGGTTCTTCGTCATTCGAAGGACCAGCTTTTGCAACAACAGCTGGACCAACCTGCTGTTGCGGATGGTGGTCGTTCAAGGCCTGCCAAGTGTCCTGCTGCGTCTGCCACATCGGCCATGCCTTCGGCTTCGTCCGCTCCTTCTGCTCAGAAGAGGAGAAACCACCCCCTTGGGGGCCTCGACGAGGCTGCAAATGAAGGTCCTCACCTTGATTCGCCTCCAGTCGGGGGAAGGCTGTCGCTGTTTTTCGACTGTTGGACAGAGATAACGTCGGACACTTGGGTCCTAGACGTCATCCAATCCGTTCTGCGACTGTCCTTCCGTTGGCACCCCTGTTTATCTCTGATGCCCCTCCCGACTCAGGTCCCTTCCGATTCTCTACATCGGGACCTTCTGGTGCAGGAGGTTGACAATCTCCTCTCCAAAGGGGTGATCGAGGTGGTGAGGAACACCCTTTCACCAGGGTATTACTCGAGACTTTTCTTGGTGCCGAAGAAAAACGGCCAGTTTCGCCCTGTCATCGATCTGAGTATCCTGAACGAGTCCATTCCGGTTGGTTCGACGTTCAGTTCATCAGGGCGACTTTGCGGCCAGTATCGACCTGAAGGATGCCTATTTCCATGTACCCATTCATCTGGCATCACGGAAATACCTTCGGTTCTCGTTTTGGGCTCAAGTTTATCAATTCAATGCTCTCCCGTTCGGCTTGAACCTGGCTCCTTGGGCCTACACCCGACTGATGTCACATGTGCTTGCTTTTCACCGTACTCAGTCGACTGTGACTTCGTCAGCCTACCTGGACGACATCCTCCAATGGCACCACAGTGCTGCAGTTCTGGAGTCCGATATCCGGTGGTTGCTTGGCCTACTAGCATCGCTGGGTTTCAGAGTCAATCGCGAGAAGTCAGATCTCCTTCCTTCTCAGCAATTTCGTCATTTGGGAATGGATTTCGACACTCTTCACAATGTGGCGTCGGTTCCCAATGCCCGGGCGACGATTGTTTCCGCCTTGACTCGGAACCTGCTCCAATCTTCCTCGATCTCGGCCTTCGGATATGGGCCATTGCGGTTCGGTGACAGATCTCATTCCGCTAGGTCGCTTGTTTGTCCGCCCTCTCCAACACGTCCTGTTGGATCATTGGCATCCGAATGTAGATCCTCTGGACCTGGAACTTCCTATTCCTTGGTCCCTGCATCGCCACCTCCACCCTTGGGCCGATGTTCCCTGGTTGACACAGGGTGTCCTGTTGGATCTTCCTTCGGCTGATCGCATCCTTACTGCGGATGCCAGCGATCGGGGCTGGGGTGCAACGTTGGATCCTCGCGGTCTGTCTACTCACGGCGAGTGGGACAGCGAGCAGGTGGCCCTTCATATCAACCAGACGGAGCTCCTTGCTCTTCTGTTTAGTTTTCAGCTTTGGATCTCTCATCTGTCGGACCACATTGTCCTACTTCTTTCAGACAATTCGACAATGGTGGCATACATACGGAATCAAGGAGGCACACATTCGATTTCCATGCATCGGCTATCTCGGGATCTTCTACTGTTGGCACGGGATGTAAACGCTCTGTGACCATTCGGCACATTCCTGGGCATCTCAACGTCCAAGCAGACTCCCTGTCCGGACGCGACAGTGTCCTTCCAACCGAATGGATGCTGCATTGTTCGGTGTTTCAGGCGATTTGCGAGAGGTGGGCGCGTCCTCTGGTCATTCTTTTCGACACTCGCTGGAATCATCAGGTAGAGACCTTTGTCTCTCCTTGTCCAGATCCTCTGGCATTTGCAGTAAACGCTCTGTCTCTGAACTGGACAGGTTGGATCGGCTATGCCTTCCCTCCTGCCCCGATTCTTCCTCACGCATTGGCAAAGATTCGTGCTTGCAGTTGCAGGATCATTCTGATTGCACCTCTGTCTCCACAGAGGGTGTGGATCAGTCTGCTGCGGCCTCTGTTGGCAGATCGGACGATTCGTCTACCTCTATGTCGCGATCTTCTTTCCCAGGGTCGTCCCAGGAAGTATCACAACAACCTGGCGAGCCTGTCCCTTCACGCCTTATCAGGTCCTTTCTCCTATGTATAGGTTTTTCGAGACGAACAGTGGAGTGCATTTCACGGCGACATTCCACTGGCATGACTTATGCTGCGAAGTGGAAGGTTTTCTGCTGCTGGTGTACAGATCACAATGTGGATTACCGTGATCCGTCAATCGCTCAAATTGCGGATTTTCTGGTTTACCTTTTTGACTCCAAGGGCCTCCAGCCTATTATGATAAAGGGCTATTGGTCTATGCTGTCTGATACTTTCTCTTATTTGGGAAAGTAGTGCATCAGTCGTAATCTTTTTCTCTCCAAACTCATTCGGCATTTTTCTTTGAAGAGGCCTTGAGTTTTGCATCTTACACCCAAGTGGAACTTGGTATGGGTGTTGCACTGTTTGGAGGGGGCTCCATTCGAACCTTTCTCTGAGACCTATATGCGTATTCTCACCTATAAGATGGCTTTCCTTCTAGCGCTTGCTTCTGCCTGACGTGTCAGTGAGCTTCATGCGCTATCTGTTGATTCTTCTTCCTGAAGAAATGAATAGTGTCACCTTCACCACTGATTGCTCTTTTCTGGCCAAGAATCAACTTCCTGATTCGGTACCTCCTCCCGTCTGCATTTGGGCTCTCCCTGCTGTCGATGGACGGAGGCCTCTTCTTTGTCCTGTTCGTGCAATCGAGACTTACATTAATCGCACTCAGTTCATTCGGTCAGAAGAGATTCTTTCTGTCTCTCATTCCTAGGAGGCAGTCTATCTCTTTCCATTCTATTTCCAGGTGGATCTGTCTTGCAATCAAGCTGGCTTATTCCAGCTTGTCTGCTTCAGATCTTGTTTCGAAATGGTTTAATGCTCATGAGGTTCGTGCCATTTCTACATCCTGGGTGTTCGTCAATTCTGTTTCGTTCCAGGATGTTATGATGTTATGAATGCGGCTTACTGGAGGAATGCTTCTACCTTCTCCTCCTTTTATCTCCGCCACCTACAGCAGCAATCTGATCACCTTTTTTCTTTATGCCCTCTCGTTGCTGCTCTGGCTGTTGTGCACCCTTGTTAAATTTGTTTTTATCAGGTTTGTGCTCCACTCAGCCTTGTTCTTTTCAGGTGCCTTCTCTCTTTCTTCATTACAGGTTTCATTATTATTCTCTGCCCTCCTTGTTTTTCTTTCTGCTGCTCTTGTTGGTATTGGTTATGTGATTCACCTCCTCCTATTGTTTATTCAGCCAATTGTAAACAATTGTGAGTAGGTTGAAAAGAAATTAAAATTTTTAGTAAATTTTGTTTCTTAACATACCTACCACAATTGTTTACCAGAGGCCCATCCTCCTTGGGGATATCTTTGATATCAATGCCTCCCTTCTAAATCACAAACTTCTCATTGGCGGAAATACGGAATTGACGTAACGGTTGTTACGCATGCGCTCGGTAAAAGAAAGAGGTGTGCAGAGAGTACCTGTAATGTCGAGCACCGGTCTTGCTCGACCCTTTTTTCGATCTTTTTCGTGCTTTTGCACTCTATTACTTTTCCAACTTGTTTGGAAAAGTTTCTTAAGTTTGAGTTAGTTCCGAAGTAGGGCTTGCACTTACGTTACAGCCAATTGTAAACAATTGTGATAGGTATGTTAAGAAACAAAATTTACTAAAAAATTTTAATTTCCAACTGAAGAAACATTTTTCACCAGAATCCATCATTGGAATAAAGATCAGAATGAACCAGTGAAACAGCAAGAAAATTAACAAATAAAAAACCTATACATGACCAATGAAATAACAAGCAAATTATAAAATCTTCCGGGACAAATCACAGGATCAATGAAACAGCGAAAGAAAAGTTGAGCACTCCATTCAACAAAAAATATGACCAATGGAAGAACAGGCAAATGAGAAAATCTTTCAAAGACAAGAGATATAGGACCAGTACAACAGCGGGACAATTGCCAGACTGTCTGATAACTGACCTACGCACCACCTTTTATTCGGTAGAGCAGCTAGAAAGCGATTTTTATCAGAGTTACTTTTCCAAATAAAGAGTGTTGGCACTTTGTTTACCCATAACTTCCTTATTCATGCACTGATATGGGAAGGTTTTCTGGCAGTATATTTTCTCCGAAGTTTCCTGCTTATTTTAATGGGCCGTGTTCATGGGTATGGCAGCGAAGGTTATTCCGAACGGCTTTGCAGTATTCCTACAACGATCCACAAATACCGAATTTGGCATTTACCGGGTAATCAAAGTAAACGGTCAATATCTCGAGTTGCCCAAGGGATCCGAATGGTCACCCCACTGAATCTTCAAGAGGTAACCCTGGACTGATGGAAACTGCAAAGAAAAAAACTTTAACCGGCAAAACCAGGTCTGACAAAAAATCCCAATCTTGCTCCTGGACAATAGTGCAATATGAGGAAATTTATTAAAAATCTTCTTCATATCCACGAGTCAGAATGCTTTCATATTTGGTATACAACATCTCTAAGGGGCTCAAATTCAAGCTTGTTCAAATCAGATCCCTGTGTTAGTATTTGGGCTCTCTATTGGAGCCCAAAGTTTAACTCGGTGCAATTTGTGGAAATTTCTTTAAAAATCCTCGTCTTCAGATCCACCAGTCAGAATCCTTTCATGTTGTTTGGTATACAACATCTGTAGGGGGGTCAGATTCAGGTTTGTTCAAACCAAGTCCCTGGGTTTATATTTGGGCTCCCTATGGGAGCCCAAATATCAGCTTAGTGCAATATGAGGAATTTTTTTAAAAAAAATCTTTTTTTAGACCCTGTGGTCAGAATGCTTTCATATTTGGTAAACAACATCTCTAGGAGGGTCTGATTCAAATCTTCTTCGTCAGATTCACCAGTCAGAATCCTTTCATATTTGGTTTACAACATCTCGAGGTGGGTCAGTTTCAGTTTGCTCAAATCAGTTACCTGGATAAATATTTGGGCTCTCTATGGGAGCCCGAATATCAGCTTAGTACAATATGAGGAATTTAAAAAAAAAAAAATCTTTTTTAGACCCTGTGGTCAGAATGCTTTCATATTTGGTAAACAACATCTCTTGGAGGGTCGGATTCAAGTTTGTTCAATCCTAGTCCCTGGGTTGATATTGGGACTCCCTATGGGAGCCAAAATTTTAACTTTGAGCAATATGAGGAAATTTCTTTAAAAATCCTCTTCTTCAGCTCCATCATTCAGAATTCTTTCATGTTTGGTATACCACATCTCTTGAAGGGTATGATTCAAGTTTGTTCAAATCTGGTCCCTGGATTGATATTTGGGCTTCCTATGGGAACCCGAATGTTAACTTAGTGCAATATTAGGACATTTTTTTAAAAAATCTTCTTCTCCAGAACCATAACTTAGAATCATCTGATATTTAGTATACAACATCTCTAGAGGGGTCAGATTCACGTTTGTTAGAGCAATATGAGGAAATTTCTTTAAAAATCTTCTTCTTTAGATCCACCAGTTAAAATCTTTTCATGTTTGGTGTGCAACATCTCTAGGGGTGTCACATTCAAGTTTGTTCAAATTGAGTCCCAGTAGGAGCCCAGATTTTAACTTAGTGCAATATGAGGAAATTTTAAAAAAAAATCTTCTTTCGATCCACCAGTCAGAATCCTTTCATAGTTGGTATACAACTCTTTTTAGGAGGATCAGATTCCAATTTGTTCAAATCGAGCCCCTGGATTATTAATTTGGGCTACCTGTGGGAGCTTGAAGTTTAACCTAGTGCAATATGAGGGAATTTCTTTTAAAATCTTCTTCAGTTCCAGCAATCAGAATCCTTTCATATTTGGTATACAACATCTGTTGATGGGTCAGATTCAAGTTTGTTCAAATCAGGTTCCTGGGTTAATATTTTGGCCCCTATTTGAGCCCAAAGTTTAACTTAGTGCAATGTGAGGACATTTCTTTAAACACCTTCGTCTTCTTATCCACCAATCAGAATTCTGTTATATTTGATATATTACATCGCAAGGGGGATCAGATTCAAGTTTGTTCAACTTGAGTCCCTGGCTTAATATTTGGGCTCTCTATGGGCAGGGGTGTGTTGGGGAGGCAGGGGGGGGGGGAGCATGTTAGGTTCAGGAATCCATTCCTTAGTGTTTTTCCATAAAATTTGCCTCTCATGACTTCATTCCTTTGTAGTGTTGATGAACCATGTCTAACTGAATGTGACCCAAAGTACTTCTTTGAACCACTTTGGCAGTTGAGCGATTAAGGCCCCTTGGGACCTCTTGTTTGTAATTAATGATGTGGGCATTCTTATTGATATATTTAGCTTATCATTTGTTCACTTTGCTAGGATAAAATGTAATATTGTATACCCAGTTTTGCAAATTTGTAAATGGCTGCCATAAGATCAAATGTTGGACTTAAATCAAGAATATAGCAGGTTCGTGATTTTGAATTTATGTGCCAAATTTTTGTGCCAAATGCTCACATTTATGTGCCAGATTTTTAAAAAATGTGCATTTGGCACATGCCAGCGTGAACACTGTTTATATGATACACAACATCCTAAGAGAAGTTAAATTCAAGTTTGTTAAAATCAGGCCCCCAGGTTAATATTTGTGCTCCCTATTGGATCCAAAGTCCTGTATAAGGAACCATTTTTAAAAGTCTGCTTCTTTAGATTCAATAGTCACAATTGTGATTTGGGGTAGTCAGTTCAAGTTTGTTCAAGTTAAGTCTCCAGGTTGATATTTGGTCACTCCAATTTTGCATTACTGAAAATATGGGCATTATTTATGTGGTCGCATCTCAATACCAGAAAATATCATCTTATTTGGACAACAGAGTTATGAATAATAACTTGACTCCTTTCCTCTTTAGTGTTAACTACAGCCCTAGATGCTAATTAAATCCTTCCTTAGACAGTTTTGTCAGGTGAGTGCCTCATGCCCCATGAAACCTCTTGTTCTCATGAACTGTTCTCTGCAAGCATTTGAAATTTAACATTCAGCTTCCTTTAGTGGTGTACTTTCAAGTTTGTTCAAGGAAAGTTTTTCAGGCACTATTAGGTCTCATTTTGGGACACAGGGTTCATACAGGTCCTGGAGACCTAGAAAAGTCATGGAAATTGAAAAATGTTATCCCATGCCTGGAAGTCCTGGAAAAATAGGCGTATTTTTGCTTCTTCTTTGTAGGGTTGAAACGGTTGGCTCATTTTCATAACCGAGAGCTATAACCGGATAATATCAGGTTATCCGTGGCCATTATTTCACAGAATATGGAGTAAAAACTGTAAGAATTGGAAAGCAGTATTCTCAACTATTCCGTAGTGTGTATACAAACGAACGTCGAGTACTCGAGAACGTTCGTTTATATACACACTACGGAATAGTTTCTGCGAATACTCATTACTCGCAGAAATTGCTGATCATTAATGAAGTCTTGAATGCCAAAGTCGATTCTTTCTCAATATATACAATGTGGCTTTGTGATTCATTCATTAAATGTTACATATTATAATGTCAATAATTGCAATTAATTCTGTGTTGTGGTATTGAAAACAAAAGTGGAATTTCTCAAGCATCTGGTCATGGAAAAGTCCAGGACTTTTCCTTGACTCAGATGTTAAAAAAATTCCACTTTTTTCCAGATTTGCCCCTGAAATCTCATTAAAGTTTTGGAAAATTCACTTGAAATCCAGGAAAAGTCATGAAATTTTTATCTTCAGAAAAGTGTATGAACCCTTGGGGAGGCCAACTTATTACCATACCCAAGTTTAAGTTTTTTTCAGTTTTGAAAAATGAACTGGCAATTATATAAGTATGCATAATTTCCCTGCATTTCCAAGAAGCTTAAATGTAGAACAAAAAAGTTCATGTGCCAATATTTCCTGAACTATGTGAGACATACAGATTACATGTTCAGTATGATGCTCCTTGAGGAGTAGTAAAAATTAAATAGATACAAAAACTGCCTTAGTTGAATCATGTGATACTGGGGGATCACGGAGAAGGAGGCAAGTTGCACACATATTTTTAAAAATGTATGTCTGATGAACTGTTTTTGTTGTGTTAATGTTTTTTTGCTGGCACATGGTTACATTGGTGGTAGGGCCCTGCGAATCATACATTTTCAATTTGAATCGAATCTCAAATCGAATCTAGTCTCAAATCGAATCACGTCTATTATTTGAAATCGAATCTAATCTCAAATCAGATCAGTGGCATCTTGATGACCAATGGGGGTTGAGGTACTATAAACCTGATTTGTTCTGACTGTGATTGTGCAAGTCCCGACTGATTAAATAATCCAGTAATCCAACAACATCATCAAGGCATGCCTTCGTCGAAGACATGGCTTGATGATGTAGTTGGAATATTACCTTGTAAGGATTATAGTTCATCGTCAGCTTTGCTTGGAAACCTTAAATTTTTATTTAACTGTGGTAGGGACTAGTGACATTGGAATTAGCATGCCTGGTGGCATGAGTGAAGATGTTATTTATGTTAATGCATCAGTAGTTGTGCGGAGCTTGAACAGAGTTAGAATGTTGAGCTGACTGACAGTTGCTTGTCAATGCTCAGTGGTTCTCCCCAGGTACTCCGGCTTCCTCCACCCATAAAACTGTGGCGGTCACGATTAGACATTGTGCATTATTTAAGTATGAGACCTCAAACTCCAATAAATAAATAAATAACCTACTTAGGAATCAAAATTGAATCGAATCTTGAAGCTTCGCATTCACCTTTTGAATGCAACAGATGGCCAAGTCCAATTTGTAACGAAACCCACATTTTTGTAAAAAAGTCTTTATTTTGATGCTGTCTAGCACGTGTGAAATTATCACTTTCTGTCCATCGTCTGTCCATCCATCCAGCATGATCTTTAGATTATCACCTTCTCCTCATAAACCTCTGGGCTGAATTGAACAACATTTGTAAATTTGATATGTATGTTCCTTATAATATGTCAATTCAAGTTTGTTCAAACAAACGTGTCATGCCCGCAGGGGGCACCAAAAGTGGCATAATTCTGTTGGCATCTTCTCTAAAACAATCAACTAGAATCTTTTGATACTTTGTGTACGATATCCTCAGAGGAGTCAGATTCATGTTTGTTTGGAACATACAAGTCCATTGGTTCATATTTGAGCTCCGTATAGGAACCCAAATTTTAACTTGGTGCAGTATGAGGAAATGTGTTTGAAAATCTTCTTCAGGTCTACCATTCAAAATCTCTTAATATTTGGTATACTGCTTCTTTAGGGGAATCAGCTTGAAGTTCAAATCAAGTCCCTGAAGTCATATTTGGGCTCCCTGTAGGAGCCCAAAATTTAAATTGGTGTAATATGAGGAATTTTCTTTAACTGGTAGAGTGCTAAATTATTTTTGATTATCAAAATTTGTTCCTGAGTCATTGCCTTGTTACAATTTATGGGAGAGTGCCTCCAGGCTCTCTCCCATAAATTGTAACAAGACAGATCCTTGTAGACAAAATAACTGCACTTCAAAGAAAATATGAAGCACCTCCACAGAATATGGAGACTTTAATTAGTGGAGCCTGCACTTTTACAATAAGGCCCAAATATGTGCTTCCAGCACTTTACCAGTTAAAAACCCTCTTCAGATCCATCAGTCAGAATAATTTGATATTGGATATGTAGCATCCAAAGTGGGGTGAGATTCAGGTTTCTTCAAATTAAGTCCCTATGGGAACCTGGGTTCATATTTGTGCTCCCTGTGGGAACCTGAATATTAACTAAAGTTTTTTGTTGTTGATCTTCTTTAAATCTCTTGATATTTGGTATATT
This sequence comes from Pictodentalium vernedei, assembly GCA_031216915.1. Lineage (NCBI taxonomy): Eukaryota > Metazoa > Mollusca > Scaphopoda > Dentaliida > Dentaliidae > Pictodentalium > Pictodentalium vernedei. Next base: position 252,972,901 of record CM062296.1, read on the forward strand.
GCATCTTTAGTGGGGTGAGATTCAAGTTTGTTCAAATTAAGTCCCTATAGTCCATGAGCCAGGTAGGCCTAAAGTGACCATTTATTACCAAATTGTCGGGCAAATAGCCACAGTGGGTTTTCGATATGTTCATACCATATACTCATAATGATGCATGATAGTCTCTCTAGGTTGGAAGCTTTGAGAAAATCAAGATGGCATCCAGTTAGGTGATTTCATAGTTATTCGTATGTAACTCAAAATTGTTATGCTGCAAAGGGTCGTTTTCGACAGAAATGGGCTGTGGCATCTTCCTCACATCGGAAAATGAAAGAAGTATTAAATTGAGCCTGAGAAAAATCAAAATTATGAAAAATATAAGAAAATTCCAACAGAATTTCCTCCAACTGAACATAATCCTGGTATCAGAGAATGAGGTTTTGATGATCGCTCCTGTCTTTGACATCATTAGATACATCTAATTTTGAACGTCAACAATTTTTTGGCACTCTGCACAGGTCGCATTTGTCATCAGATCACTTTGAAACTTGGTTTGAGTGTTCAGGGTAATCTCTAGATGGGAGCTATTGATTTTCTTTCCAATCTAACAGAAAATGTTGCCTTTACCAAGGTCCTTTGAACATTGTGCATCAATTTGCCTTTGGCACATCGTGCAGGGTGCATTCATGAATGCATTGCTTTGAAACTTGATATGCTTGTTTGGGGTGACCTCTAGATGGGCACTATTGATTTTCCTTCATTTCTGTTGAGAAACGGTGCCATTAGCAACAATGTTTAACTTGTCTGTTTTGTAGGTTGATATTTTCCGTTGCCCAGGTCTCATTTATCATTGGATCGCTTTGAAACTTAGTATGCATGTTCGTGGTACCCTATAGATAGGAGTTATCAATTTTTATGTGTACCCATACTATGTGTGGTACACATAATGCCGGCATCCGGGGTGGCCATCCGTCGTTCATCCATCCTTTGTCCGTCCGTCTGTCAGGGCCAACATTGGGGGTTTAGGGGATATTATTATTAGGGGCGACCTCCAAATTAAGGTAGTGTTAGGGTTAGGAGTGGGGTTGGGTTAGGGTTGGGGTCAGGGGTGGGGATTTAGTTTTAGTAGCCCCTAAACCGAAAAATAGCTCCTAATCCTATTGGTTTGGCTAGGGTGGGGTGGTGTTAGGGTTAGGGGTAGCCCCAGAGTAGAGCTTAAGGTTGGGGGGGTTAGGTCCCGGGGGTGGGTGGGGGTTAGGGTCTGGGGTGGGCTTTTAGGGTTTAGGGTCAGGGTGGGGTAGGGTTAGGGTTAGGGTGTGGTTTTTGGGTGGAGGGTGGGGTTAGGGTTAAATATAAGTTCTAGGGTGGAGGGGGTGGGGTTCTGGGTAAAATAAGGTTTTGGACATACAAAATGTTTTTTTGGTAGCCCATAAACCCGAAATGTTGGAGCATCTGTCCGTCCGTCCGTCTGTCTGTCCGGCATCCATATCCATTTCTTTGGCATTAGATAACTTGAAAAATATTGCATGAATTGTCAAGTTACTTTATATTTGTGTTCAGGTTACTGATATGCCGAGCTGTATAGTTTTTGGTGTAAATCTGATAATTTGATCCTGAGATATTAACCCTTTATCCTTCAAATTGAAAATTCCTCCAATCCCTTTGGCATTCGATAACTTGAAAAATATTGCTTGGATTGTCTAGTTACTTTTTATTTGTATTCAGGTTACTGATTTGCCGAGCTGTATAGTTTTTGGTGTAAATCTGTTATTTTAATCCTGAGATATTAACCCTTTATCCTTCAAATTGAAAATTCCTCCAATCCCTTTGGTATTCGATAACTTGAAAAATATTGTTTGTATTGTCAAGTTACTTTATAGTTGTGTTCAGGTTACTGATGTGCTGAGCTGATAGTTTTTGGTGTAAATCTGATAATTTGATCCTGAGATATTAACCCTTTATCCTTCAAATTGAAAATTTCTCCAATCCCTTTGGCATTCGATAACTTGAAAAATATTGCTTGGATTGTCAAGTTACTTTATATTTGTGTTCAGGTTACTGATGTATCAAGCTGTATAGTTTTTGGTGTAAATCTGTTATTTTGATCCTGAGATATTAACCCTTTATCCTTCAAATTGAAAATTCCTCCAGTCCCTTTGGCATTCGATAACTTGAAAAATATTGCTTGCATTGTCAAGTTACTTTATATTTGTGTTCAGGTTACTGATGTGCCGAGCTGTATAGTTTTTGGTGTAAATCTGATAATTTGATCCTGAGATATTAACCCTTTATCCTTCAAATTGAAAATTCCTCCAATCCCTTTGGCATGAGATAACTCAAAAAATAATAGTCCGATTGTCATGTTACTTTACATATTTATTCAGGTTACTGATGTGCTGTGTTGTATAGTTTTTTATGTAAATCTGATAATTTGATCCGGAGATATTAACCCTTTATCCATCAAATTAGACACTCCTCCAATCCTTTTTCTATATGTACCCATACCATGTATGGTGTACATAATGTCGGCATCCGTGGTGGCCCTCCGTCATACAACTTTCTACTAGTTGCACGTATGGGTACACATCTGACGATTTCATCAGCCTATTTTCTTTCATGTTTATTGAAACATGTTGTTGTTAACTTGACCTTTGAACTTTGTGAATCTGTGCATCAATATGTGTCTGACACACCCTGCAGGGTACATTAATGAATGCCTCACTTTTAAGCTAAGTATGCTTGTTTGGGGCTGACCTCCAGATGGGAGCATTTGATTTTTTTCCACTTCTGTCAAGAAATGTTTATTATTGCCATTAGCAACAACATTGAACTTATCTGTTTGGACGTCAACAATTTCCTTTGGCACACTGCTCAGGTCGCATTTAGCATTGAATTGCTTTGAAAGCTGGTATGCTTATTTAGGAAGAGCTCTAGATGGGAGCTATTGATTTTCTTCCATTTTCAGCAAAAAAAGTTGCTGTTAGCAACGATCTTCAAACTAGTGCATTTGTGCACCAGCATTTTCCTTTGGCCTGCCCTACAAGGTACATTCATGAATGGATCACTTTGAAACTGTTTGTTTTTTAGCTCACCGAAGGGAGCTAAACTTATCACTTGCCGTCCGTCGTCTGTCCGGCATCGTGAACATTTTTCAAACGACTTCTCTGAAAACGCTGGGTCGATTTACTCGAAACTTGGTATGGATGTTCATTACAGTATGTCAATTCAAGTTTGTTCAAATGAAATGGACATGCCCGCTTGGGGCTCCATAGGGGCATAACTCTGATAGCACCCTATGTGTATTAGAGAAATTACTAAAAAATCTTCTTCTCCAGCACAAGTGGGCAGAATCATTTGATATTTGGTATACACATTATGGGGTGGATTTGATTCAAGTTTATTCAAATTGGCCTCCTGGATTCATATTTGGGCTCACTATAGAAGCATGAATTTGAACTTTCTGCATTTCAGGCAAATTTCTTAAAAATTCTTCTCCAGATCCAGCAGGCAGAATCTTTTGATATTTCGTATGCAAAATTGTGAGGTGGATCTGATTCAAGTTTGTTCAAATTGGCCCCCTGGGTTCATATTTGGGCTCAGTATAGGAGCCCAAATTTGAATTTAGTGCATTTCAGGCAATTTTCTTTAAAAATCTTCTTCTCAAGCTCCAGCAGGCAGAATCTTTTGATATTGGGTATGCAGCATGCTTAGGGTGGGGTGGGGGCTGGTGTGGGGGGGGGGGGGGTTGATTCAAATTTATTCAAGCCAAGTCCCCGGGTTCACATTTGGGCTCACTGTGGGAGCCTGAATTATAACTTAGTTCAAAATGAGGAATTTTCTTAAAAAATCTTCTTCTTCAGATCCAGCAGTCTGAATGTTTTGATATTTGGTATGCAGCATCCTTAGGGGGGTGGGGGGGGGGGGGGGGGGGGGGGGGGTGAGATTCAAGTTTGTTCAAGCTATGTCCCTAAGTCCATATTTGGGGTCACTGTGGGAGCTCGAATTGTAACTTAGTTCAATATTAGGAATTTTTAGCTCATCTTGACAAAGTCAAGCTGAGCTAATCTAATCGCTTCCCGTCTGTCGTCCGTCGTCCGTCAACCGTCAACACCATGTTTTGGTCTTCTCCTCCAAAGCCACTGGGCCAATTCAAGTGAAAGTTTGTGTGAGTTATGATCCCAAAGGGGCATTTCATTTTTGTTCAACTCAGTATGCCCAGCCCCACAGGGAGGGAGTGGGGGAAAATGCTCCAAAATATTTTTAAAATCTTCTTCTCAAGAACCAGTGTGTACAATGACTTGATATTTGCTATGGAGCTTCCATATGAGGTGTAGAATCAAGTTTGTTCAAACGAAGTTCGTAAAGTAATATTTGGCTTTGTAATAGGAGGGGTAAGATTTTTGGCCCCGCCCAAAATTTCTATTTTCTGAACCGATGGTCCGGTATGAACCAAATTTGGTTTGTGGTAGTATTGGGTCATAAGTACTTGACCCATGCAAAAAAAAAAATTCCCGCATCCCCATGTGATCCCTGGGAGCTAAAAATAGAAATATTTTCAAACGCCCATATTTCCCAAACCCCACGGAACAGAGAGCTTTTATTTGGTATGAAGTATCCTTATGACCAGTAGAATTGAATGGTAAAAAAGAATTGCCATCGGTTATGTTAGGGTGTTCTGTAATGGGCATCGAAAAGCATATTTGCAAAAATTTAAAAAAATCTTTTCTCCAGAACCAATCATCAGAATCTTTTGATATTTGGTATACAGCATTCATAGGAGGGTCAGATAAAAGTTTGTTGAAATAAAGCTCATTGGTTCATATTTGGGCTCTCTACAGGAGCCCAAAGTTTTAACATAGGGTAATATGGGGAATATTCTTTAAAAATCTTCTTCTTCAGAACCACCAGTCAGAATCTTTTAATATTTGGTATACATCATTGTTATGAGGGTCAGATTCTAGATTGTTCAAACCAAGTCCCTAGGTTAATATTTGGGCTTGCTACGGAAGCCCAAATTTTATCTTTGTTCAATATGGAGGGTAATTTAAAAAAATCTTCTTCTTCAGATCCATCAGTCAGAATGCTTTGATATTTGGTATGCAACATCTCTATGGGGGTCAGATTCAAGTTTGTTCAAATCAAATCCCTAGGTATATATTTGGGCTCAGTATGGTAGCCCAAATTTTTACTTAGTGCAATATGAGAAAATTTCTTTAAAAATCTTCTTCTTCAGATCCACGAGTCGGAATGCTTTTATATTTGGTATACAACATCTCTAGGGGGGTCAGATTCCAGGTTGTTCAATTCGAGTGCCTAGGTTAATATTTGGGCTCCATATGGGAACATGAAATTTAACTTAGTACAATATGAGGGAATTTCTTCAAAAATCTTCTTCTTCAGATTCACTTGTCAGAATGCTTTCACATTTGGTATACAACATCTCTAGGGGGGTCAGATTCAAGTTTGTTCAAATCGGATCCATAGGTCAATATTTGGGCTCGCTATGGTAGCCCAAATTTGAACTTAGTGCAATTCGAAGAAATTTCTTTACAATTTCTCTTCTTCAGATCCAACAGTCAGAATGCTTTCATATTCGGTACACAACATCTCTAGGGAAGTCAGATTTAACTGTGTTCAAATCAAGAGCCTGGGTTAATATTTGGGCTCATTATGGGAGCCGGAATTGGCCATTTTGCTGAGGAATTAAAAATTTTGTATTCAGTACCCTCTAGAGGTACTAAGATTAATCCACATAGGTTGTATCAAGGGGCTTCATAGGGGAGCTCTACATTTTACTTATGATCAACTGAAGAAAAGGCATGATGCCCAGATTATTTTTGTCACTCCTGAGGGACTCAAGGATTGACAGTGTAGCCTATGGAGATGGCTTGCTTAATGTAGACTCATTCTTGGACTCTGTTTAAATTGTGTTCTGTACAAGATGAGCGCTTCAGGCCCCGTGGGGCCTCTTGTTCTTTAAAAATCTTCTTCAGATCCAGCAGTCGGAACATTTTGATATTTGGTATGCTGCATCCTTAGGGGGCTGCGATTCAAGTTTGTTAAAGCTAAGTACCTGGGCTCATATTTGGGCTCTCTGTGGGAGCCCGAATTATAACTTGGTTCAATATGAGGAATTTTTCTTTAAAAATCTGTTTCTTCCGATTCAGCAGTCATAATGTTTTGATATTTGGCATGCAGCATCCTTAGTTTGTTCAAGCCATGTCCCTAGGTCCATATTTGGGCTCACTGTGGGAGCTTGAATTGTAACTTTCTTAAAAATTCTTCTTCAGATTCAGAGGTCAGAATGTTTTGATATTTGGTGTGCAGCATTCTTAGGAGGCTGAGATTCAAGTTTGTTAAAGCCAAGTTCCTGGGTTCATATTTGGGCTCCCTGTGGTAGCCCAAATTATAACTTAGTTCAATATGAGGAATTTTTCTTTAAAAATCTTCTTCTTCAGATTCAGCAGTCAGAATGTTTTGATATTGATATTTGGCATGCAGCAGGGGGTGGGGGTGGGGGGGGGGGGGGGTGGGGGGGGGTGAGATTCAAGTTTGTTCAAGCCAAGTCCCTGGGTTCATATTTGGGCTCACTGTGGAAGCCCAAATTATAACTTAGCTGAAAATGAGGAATTTTCTTTTGGTGTGCAGCATCCTTGGTTGGGGGGGGGGGGGGGGGGGGGGAGATTCCAGTTTGTAAAAGCCAAGTCCCTGGGTTCATATTTGGGCTGAATTATAACTTAGTTCAATATGAGGAATATTCTCTAAAAATCTTTTTTTAGACCCACTGGTCAGAATCTTTGGATATTTGGTATAAACTTTCCTTAGGAGGGGCAGATGCAACTTGTTGAAATCAATTCCCTGGGTTGATATTTAGTCTACCTTGTCAGGTGAGTGCCCTCGGGCCCCCTCGGGCCTCTTGTTTATTTAACCTCCAGATGGGAGCTTCATTCATCCCTGTCAAAAAAGTTACTGTTAGCAATGACCTTCAACTTGCCATTTTGTGCATCATCAGTTTCCTTTAGTAGGCACTGCACAGGCAATATTTATGATTGATTGCATTGAAACCTGGTGTGCTGGTTTGGAGCAACCTTTAGATGCGGGCTATTTATTTATTTTTTTATTTCCCTGAGACACCTTGATGTTTGCAGTGATCTTTAAACTTTGCCGTTTTTGCATCAACATTTTTCTTTGGCACGCTCTGCAAGGTGCAAGGTGCATTTATTTTATGAATGGATTGGTTTGAAACTTGGTATGCTTGCTTTGGGTGACTTCTAGATGAAATCTATAGATTCTCTTCCATTTCCATCAAAACTGTTGCTGTTAGCAACAACCTTCAACTTTACCAGTTTGTCTGCCGAGAATTTCCTTTGTTACCCTGTACAGTTTACGATTTGATTGCTTTGAAACGTGGTGTGCTTGTTTGGAGCAACCTCTAGATTGGAGCTTTTGATTTTCTTTCATTTCTCTCGAAAAACATTGCTGAATGTTGCCATAAGCAATGTCCTTTGTTTGAACTCATTGCATTTGTGCATCAACATTTTCCATTGGCAAGCAGTGCAGATTGAATGTATGAATGGATCAGTTTTAAACTTGGTATGTATGTGTGGGGTAACCTCCAGGTGTGAGATATCGATTTTCTTCCATTCCATCCAAAAACATTGCCATCAGCAATGACCTTTAAAATTACTGCATTTGTGAATCAACATATTCCTTCCTTTGGCATGCCCAATAGCGCACATTTATGAATGGAATGTTTTGAAACTTGGTTTACGTTCATCAAAAAAATGTTGCCACAGCATCGGACTTTGAACTTTGTGCATTTATGCATCATTATATTCATTTGATATGCCCTATAGGGCACATTTATGAATAGATTGCTTAGAAATTTTGTATGCGTGTTTGGGGGTTACATCTAGATGGGAGCTATTGTTTTCTATCTTTCCCATAAAATACTTTGTTGTTATAGCACCAACCTTTAAACTTAGTGTATTTGTGCAGCAACTTATTGCTTTTCTCACCATACAGGGCATATTTATGAATTTCCATCCAAAAAAATGCAAAAACTAGCAAGCAACGACCTTCAATCTTAGTGCATTTGTACATTAACATTTTTCATTGGCATGCCTCAAATGGCGCATTCATTATCAGGTTGTTTTGAACTTGGTGTGCTTACTCAGGGTGACCTAGATTGGAACTATCGATTTTCTCTTAATTTCCATCAAAAACTGTTGCTGATAGCCGTGACCTTTGAATTTAGTGCATTTGTGCATCGACATTCTTTCACATGGCCTACAGGGTGCATTCATCACAGGATTGCTTTAGAACTTGGTATGCTCACTAGGCTAGACTTCTAGATAAGAGCTAATGATTAGTATTCATTTCTGTGAAAAAGTTTCTATTTACATTGACCTTTAACTTACTGCATTTGTGTATCACCATTTTTCCTTGAGCCAGCCCTACAGTTTACAATAAATCATGCATGGATTGCTCTGACGTTGTGCATGCACAATGCTATTATGTTGAAGTTTCACCAAAAAATATTGGAACTATTGATCTTCAATTTTGCCATTTCACTTATAACTTATCAAGTTCAAGTTTATCAAGTTGAGCTGCAGTGTCATTGACACTTTCATTTTCTATCCCAGAGTTTGTGAAGGCATAGTCCTAACTGGGACCGTCCGGTCATTACCTCATCCTCCCACTTTCCTTGTAGGGAAGTGGCTCTCATCCTCCCACTTCACTTGTAGGCCTTGAAACATGCTGAAATACATTGCAAAACAACCTTGAATTTCATCATTCCTTGCCTGCAGGAACCGTATCTCTTTGGATATCTAGGACTAAGCCTCGCAATAAGCCGACTCATCTGCAGAATGAAGTCCCCAGAGGGTGAATTTGGAGATGTTATCCTGCACAGCAGGGTAGCGCTACTAAATATACCCTCTGTGAACCTCAGTCTGAATCAGGGTCCCAGGCCGAAACAGAAAGAGGTACCCAGAGGTACATTGCCAGAATATAAATTGGGGAATTCTAGCCCACTGTATGTGCATCAGCAAATTCATTCTCTGGGGATCTCATTCTCCAAAATGACAGATTGCTTATTTCCAAGCTAGTCTAGGGGTATATTATCATTGTTGCAAATTGAATAGTGCTGCTCCTTACTTTCATTGAAGCAGTCAGATTTTGTAGGTGATTCCATCTTAGTTGTTGACGTTCTTAACTTTACAGTTAAAACTAGAAATCCTGTCATGAAATGCACACAAATAGCATGTCGATCTGCGTGTTAATCTATGTGCGTTATGACCATAGCAAGGCTATCAAATTATGTACATATGACCTGTGCACAAGCAATGTTTTAGCCAATGGACCTCCGGGTAACCCGGAGGTCTATTGGCAGAAACATTGACTGTGTTTGCTAGGAGTAACCAGGAGAACCTTCCATGCTTTGGATGCTATTCAATATGGCAATTGCGCGCAATTCCTACGCTCAATTAAGCCTAGATAAGCACACAGTTCGCAACAGGACTTCTAGTTTTAACTGTATCTCTAGTTAGAATTGGTGAAACGATTGAATCACTATTGGTACCTTGCAAATTATTATTGAGTGACATATTCATGCATAAAAAATATCTTTTCCTCGCATCCCTGTGGGAACTCAAGGTGCTAAAAATAGAACTCATTTTGCATGCCATAATTCCTGAGGTGCATAAGACATACAACATGGTTTGAAACTTTCTCATGATATTTGCTATCAGTTGTGTCTAACCCTTCCTTTTATGGTAACTCCAGGATTTGGAGCAGTGCCTTTTTACTGAGGTAAAAAGGTTCCACTTCACTCGTAAAATAGGACCATACAACCAGTTCCTGTGGTGTAATTCCTCCAAAGAGACCAACATAGATATAAACTGTTGCTTAAACTAGACCTTATATTTGTTTTGTGGTCATGATATAGTCATAGATGATGAAAATGACATTAAACTCCAAAAATAAATAAATCATTTGTCTATCACATTATTTATTTATTTATTGATGTTTAAGGTCACATACTTATGCACAATGGCTAATCATGACCGTGACAGTTTTACGGGTGGAGGAAGCCGGAGTACCTGGAGAGAACCACCGAGCAACGACAAGCAGCTGCCAGCCCCCCAACATTGGAACTCCCCACTGCAGTTTCAGGGTTAGATTGGTTGAAGACATGCGCACCATTGATGTGCACTACGCCTTAGTACACGGCATCATTGTGCCCCCATGTGGACAATCAGGGTTAAGTGCTTTGCCCAAGGACACATCACGCGAGTCCGAATCGATCGCTCAGACGGTCACCCATCCAAGGACTAACCGGGCTCGACGTTGCTTAACTTCGGTGATCTGACGAGAACAGGTTACAGCAATGCCACCGTGCCCCCTTGTCTATCACATGGGGACATCTATTTTAACATGGTTGGTAAAGGGGAAAAACATGAAACAATCATTTCCATGAATTTCTGGGTGCATTGATTGATACATTGTCCAGTGGTGTTGATTCACGTTTTTATGAAGAAATTTTCTTAGGCAAGGTTGGCTTTTTTTTTCCAAGGAGGGGTTAAATGCACAGCTACAGCCCTGTCTCTACTTTTCCGTTTCTGGAACTGATTAGCTGATTTAATGATTTGATACAAATTGGTTGGAAAGTATTGATGGATGATTTGTACTTGGTTCAAGCAAAAAACATTTGCACATGCCCCCTTTGAGAATCCTGTGGTCAAAAATGGAGAAGGATTTCAAAGCCATTTTTTTCAAAGTTGCAAAGTATATATATAGATCTTTGTTATTTTCTTTGGAGTGTTTTATCGAATAGCGGGGTTAATCTGGGTGGGTTATTGTTTTTTGGTGAAACTGAAGAATAGGGGACTCTGCAATTTATTTTAAAAATATTTGGTCATATAAAATTTTTTTTAATTTTTCACTACTCTCCCTTATGAAGTCAGGATGAGCAAAAGTGATCACTCACCATCCATTGTCTGTTGTCTGTCATCTGTGAACATGGTGTTTGCAGCTGCTCATCCTAAACTGCTGAACCAATTTTTGTTAAATTTTAGTTGATTGTTTGTTCTGACATTGCATTTTGTTTTTGTCCAAATCAGCGTGCCCAGCCCCTTAGGGAGGGGGTGGGGGAAAATGCTCCAAAATGTTTTTTAAATCTTCTCATGAACCAGTAGGTACAATGACTTGAAATTTGGTATGGAGCTTCCTTTTCTACATGGTGAAGAATCAATTTTTTTCAAATGAATTTCATGGACCAATATGTACCTTTGTAATGGGCAGGGCAAGATTTTTTGCCCTTCCCAAAATTTCTATTTTCTGCACCAATGGTTAGATTTGAACTAAATTTGGTATGTGTATTATTGAGTCATAAGTACTTGATTCAAGCACACAAAAGATTCCTGGGTCCCCGTGGGACCACAGTGGCTAAAAATAGAAATATTTTCAAACACCAATGTTTCCCAAACCCCACAGAACTTAGGACCAGTAGAATGGAATGGCAAATAAAAAAAAGCCATCGTTTGTGTTGGGGTGCTCTTGAAGGGTTGGGGGAAGGTGGGCATCGAAAAAATTCTGAGTCAGCATATTTGCAAACATAATTTTGTATGCAGCATGCATGGGGGGGGGGGGGGGGGGGGGAGGGGGGGGAGGAGGGGGAGGAGAGGGCAGATTCAAGTTTGTTAAAGTGAAGTCCCTTGGTTCATATTTGGGCTCAATATTCTTCTTCAGAAGCACAAGTTAGAATCTTTTAATATTTGGTATACAGGGTCAGATTCAAGATTTTCAAAGCAAGTCCCTCGGTTAATATTTGGGCTTCCTATTGGAGCCCGAATTTTAACTTAGTCCTATATGAGGAATAATCTTCAAAACTCTTCTCCAGAAGTACCAGTTAGAATCACTTAATATATGACATACAGAATCCTTACAGGGGCTGGATTCAGTTTATTCAACTCAAGCCCATCAATTAATAATTGGGCTCTCTAAAGGAGCCTAAATTTTAACTTAGTGCAATATGAGGAGTAATCTTTAAAAATGTTCTTCAGATCCACTGGTCAGAATCTTTTGATACTTAGTATACAGCATCCTTAGGGAAGTCCAATTTAAGTTTGTTCAAAACAAGTCTTTGGGTTAATATTCGGGCTCCATAAAAGAGCCCGAATTTGAACTTAGTCCAGTATGAGTAATAATCTTTAATCTTTTTTCTGAACATTCTTAGCCCAGCTTTACAAATCAATAAAATGGTTTCACTTCCTCCATTTACACCATATCTTTCGCTGCAAACAACCTGAACCATTTGAGCCTTTTAAGCTTACTTGAGCCTCTGATTCTAAAGAGTTGCCCGTTGTGTGCATTTCACTTCCTCAGGCTTTACTGCCTTGAATCATGTGCTTCAAGTTGTAAGTTTTCTATTACAATGTAAATGTTTTATTACCATGGCAGTTCTATTATCTACCACAGTGTAAATGTTTTGTAACCTTGGATGTGGTTTCTAGACATTATTCTACTACTCACAACTGCTGAGCCAGTTATCTCGATAACACTTTATGTTCTAAATATTGTAAAATAAAGATCCATACTTTTAAGGGTAAACAAAACAGCTTATCTGACGTTCATGTTTATTGTACTTGAAAGGCATATAGGGAAGGATTTGACTTCCCACACACACAGATATTTGAGTTCCGTCCAGATATTATTGTGTTCAAGTCACAGCAGTAAATCAATATGAACAGCTTTTGTCAATAGAAGAGAATAGAAATAAAGAAATGTATGCTGGGCTGATAATTTTGGAATTTTTAACTACATGTAAGGCCCTGGTTAATTAATCTTTGGTTGAGCAGTATTTGCCTCCTTTTGTTTTTAGCTTACCTTGACAAAGTCAAGATAGGCTATTGCCATCACACTTGCAGATTTTCTTTAGCACAGACTACACCCCATAGTTCTTGTCTGATCATCACGAAATTTCGGGGTCATGTCTGGAAGAGAACGTCCCCTTTTGGTCACAATTGGTCAACCATGATGGCTGCATGGGGCCTAAACCTGAAAACCTTTAGCACAGTCTTCAGGTCATATTTATGAAGTTATTTCATTGTAACTTGGTAGGATAACTGTATAATGTCTAGAGGAGAATGTCCTCTATTGGTCGTGATCGGTCAACCACGATGACTGCATGGGCCTGAAAACCTTTAGTACAGTCTACAGGTCGCATTTATGAAGTGATTTCATTGTAACATAGTGTGATGACTCTGTATAATGTCTAGATGAGAACATCCTATTTTGGTCATGTTCAGTTAACCATGACCGCCACAGGGGCAATTTACCTAGATTCCTTTAGCACAGTCTACAACTTGCATTAATGAAGGGATTTCATTGTAAATTGGTAGGGTGACTTGGTGTAATGTCTAGATGAGAATGTCCTATTTTGTCAGTGATCGGTCAACTGTGATGGTCGCAAAGACAAAAGACCTAGATTTGTTAAGCACAGTCAACAGTTCATATTTATGAAATGATTTCATTGTAATTTTGAAGGATAACTCGGTATGATGTCTAGATGAAACTCCTATTTTGGTCATGATTGGTGTGCTGTTACTGCTGCCTGGTCACACGACCTAGTTTTCCTTTAGCACTGTCTTCAGGTTGTTTATGAAGGGATTTCATTATAACTTGGAAGGATAACTTAGTATGATATCTAGATGAGACTATCCTATTTCAGTCAATGGTCATGATTGGTCAGTCTTGACCGATGGACCTTCACATGATCTAGATTTCTTTAGCAATGAATGTCTACAAGTTACATTTATGAAGGGGAGCTCGGTGGCTCAGTGGTAGACTGTTGGACTTCTATGCTAGAGGTCCCGAGTTCGATCCCCGTCCAGGATGACCCATGTTGTGTCCATGGGCAAGGCACTTTATCCCGGTTGCCTACATGGGGGCACGATGACGCTGTGTACTAAGGTGTACTGCACGTCAATGGTGCACATGTCTTCAACCGCTGTAACCCTGCTTGAACAGAGTTAAAATGTTTAGGAGCTGACAGTTGCTCATCAATGCTTGGTCGTTCTCTCCGGGTACTCCTGCTTCCTGCACCCATAAAGCTGTCATGGTTAGCCATTGTGCATAAGTATGTGACCTTAAACACCAATAAATAAACAAATTAATATTTATGAAGGGATTTCTTTGTAACTTGGTAGGATGACTTATTTTGGAATGATTTTACTGTAACTTGTTAACTTTGGTTTACACACATTAACTGTGGGGCCACATTAATCCAGGCCTCAATTCTTTAGTACAGCATACCCTACAGTAAAACCTCGAAACAAAATTTTTTTCAAATCTCATATGTGGCTTTAGTGTGATGCCCAGATGGGAGCTATCAAATTTTTCTGAATTTGTTGATTTGGCATATGAATTGTCAACAGTTCCTTTCACACACACTGACATACACCCTATCTCTCACTCAAGCTTTTTCAACTCTAACATGTGGCTTTAGGGTGATGTCTACATGAGAGCAATCATTTTTCTTTTAATTTCATTAAAAAACATGGCCATCAGCAGCCATCTCCGATTTTCCAAGTAATGCTGAAACACAGTGTATTTCCTCGACGTACTTGGGCACACGCCAACGTGTCCAGAAAGTTTTGTGCATGCACAAAATTTCTCGACGTGTGTCAAAGTGTTGCTAACACGCTCACTATGCGTTAACAGTAAGTTGAAGTAAGTTACGCACAAGTTATGCCCCCATTAGGCTCAAGTTCAACACGCTCAGACATGTTCCCAGGCCGCAGAACGCTCATAGAGTGTGTGTCAAACCTGTATCCGGCGAGTTCGGAACGGCTGAGGAACTTGTGTCTAACTTACATCTAACTTACGTTGATCTTATCTCTAACGTGTATCAACTTATGTAGAACGTACATAACGTCCACAGAACATTCTTCTGACGTACAACTTTAACTGCCTATATAAAAGATCCCCCCACATATGGAAATCAGTTGCGATTGAGATTCCAGAGTGTGCAGAGCTCAAGAAGATATCATGATATAGAAGGATAACCTGATTTTCCTTGAAGAACTTGAAGTATCTGGAGATGTCAGATCCTGAGAATGTCCAGTACTACTTAGCTGCCCTCCAGCATCATGTAAACCTCATCAATTTGAAATTGCACCATTATCGTGAAATGAAGAAGACGAACAGCAGAAGAAAACATGCCCAGAAGAGAAGACACTGGGTCAGAGGCTGGATTGCCAGGCGCCATAACTTTGGACTCTATGACCAGTTGATGATCGAGCTGAGAAATGAAGACCAGGCCTCATTCCAGAATTTCATGCACATGCCACCAGAAATGTTTGATGAGCTGCTGGAAAGAGTTAGCCTAAGAATAACCAAGCAACACACCCCCTTCAGAGAGCCACTGCCACCAGGTATGAAGCTGGCCATCACGTTGCGACATCTGGCCTCCGGCAACAAGTATGCCTCCCTGAAATTTGGCTGGAGGGTCCCTCACAACACACAGTCCGTGCTGGTGAGAGAAGTTTGCCAAGCTATTGTGGATGAGTATGTAGATGAACTGATGGTATGTCCAAGTACCCCTGAAGTTTGGTGTGAAATTGCAGAGAAGTTCCGAGACAGATGGAACTTTCCACATGTCTGTGGAGCTCTGGATGGAAAACATGTGGCCTGCCAATCACCTCCGAACAGTGGATCGCTGTATTACAACTACAAGGGTTTCTATTCCATTGTCCTGCTGGCTCTAGTGGATGCAGACTACAAATTCATCTGGGCAGATATAGGGGGCCTAGGGTCGGCATCGGATGCGCAAATCTACAATGAAAGTGAACTAAAAAGGTGTGTGGAAGATGGAACAATTGGCTTCCATGACCCAGAACATCTTGCACATGATACCCAAGACATGCCTTACTTCTTTGTTGGTGATGATGCGTTTGCCTTGAGAAAGACAATGATGAAGCCCTACAGTCTCCGAGGTGTCAGCAATGATGAAAGAATTTTTAACTACAGACTCACCAGGGCAAGAAGAGTTGTTGAAAACGCATTTGGAATCCTAGCGAACAGATTCCAAATGTTGCTGACCTCCATGCAACACAAGCCAGAGACTGTGAAGCTCATTGTGAAGACATGCTTGATCCTTCACAACTTGATGCGAACCAGGTATCCAGGTCTGCAGAACCAGCAGCTTGACATACCAGAAGATGACATAGAAGAGTTTGTTCCAGGGGCCTGGCGTAGCAGTTGTAACCTGGAGGACACCAAGGTTGTTAGTGCACCCAACAGTGCATCAAAAGAAGGAAAGAAGCAGAGAAACCTTCTGAAACACTGGCTCAACTCACCTGTTGGAGCGGTGGCGTGGCAGAATAAGATGATTTAGTGTCCACAGGAAGTCATACTGTTATTTAAATGTACACATTTTAATTGTGGCAGGAATTGTAATAAAATGTTGACATTGCAATAAAGTTGGTATCTAAACGTTGTAATGAAGTCGTATATTGTAAAATGTATCTTTAAAAAAAAACCCTTCTGTAATATATAGTAAGAATAAGAAAATATTGTTCTTACCATACAATACATGTGTTATTATTCGGTTCAAAACTCTATTATTATATTTCTTTTTTTTTTCATAAATTAATCAAAAAATGATGAAACAAATATAAAAAGATAATAAATTTAATAATAGTAACGTGTTGACGTGGAAGAAAAAATATGTGTATTGTGCAGTAAGATGAATAAAATACTGTTCGTACAAGACAATAGGGGAGCCTATTTTTATTTTTTTTTATTATTTTTTTCACACTTTATTATTATTTACATCTTGTTTTCAAATGTCTTTCATTATAGTTCACTTTTTTACACTTTTTTCTTCCTTTTTTAGTTTTATTAACAACTCTTTATTTTTCTCAGAAACAAAAATAACAATATTCCACTATCTCTGTGTTAGAGTCTATGATTTCACTTCTTCTCTCCGGGTCCTGGTGGGGTGTCCAACTGCTTGTTGGTTGCCGCTGGTGTGCTGGCCTTTTTGCCAAATAGAGAAGAGTCCATGGGGAATATATCTGACATGCCAGCTGTTGAAATTCCTGAAAGTCCTGAGATTGACAAGTTCAAAAGTCCCTGACCACCATCCTCGTTTGTAGCGACTGCTGCTGGACTGGTGGTGCGTTGGCCAAGATCGATAACCTGGTGGGCCATGCTGATAACAGATGATACTCCAGGACAAATGCTGGCCTGTGACTGTCTCTCTGACCCAGGTGCTGCTGCAGGGGGGTGTCGGTTGACTGTGGGCTGGCTGATATCTAAGTGGCTGCGTCAACTGTGTTAACTCTTGTGGCTGCTGCAGGGACTGCTGCTGGGACGCCGATAAGAGGGGTTCTTCAAAGTAATTCTGAACATAGATGACTGTGACTGCCAAACAGAAGCTGCAGGGGCACAATGCTGCCACATGTGGGGAGGAGGCTGATAAAGTTCACTCTTGCTACTAGTGAGGGAGTAGGTAGTAGACGGAGGAGCAGATTTGCAACGAGCAGGATTGACAACTGCAGACATTGTAGGCAAGTCTTCATCACCACTGTCTTCCTCCAATAGGTCAGTGAGCACCTTGTTAATCTGAGATCTTGCTTTCTTGAATTTATCCTTTGACATAGAAATCAAACTGTCCCTGACACAATTGGCGAAAGCAGTAGTGGCAGTCATTTTCTTTGGCTGTGACAAGCCCCTGAGTGTCTCACCAGACTTCTCTACCTGCTCCTGGAGACTAACAAGCAACACATCATCATCTTCTGCCTTGCCTCTCTTCTTCCCTGTCTGCCTGGAGGAGGAGGAGGTGGATGCCGACTGGTCTTCCATGGATGGAACTGCCATCTCTGAAGCCACCAAGTCATCATCAACAGGAAGCTCCACCCTAATAGGCCGCACAGGCTCGGACCGATGTCGGGCAACCCCCTTCAGAAACTTGAACGACTTCTTAATCCACTGGTCGCGTTCTGTTAGCTCAGGCAAGCCTGCCCCTGACTTCTTCTTGTCCAAATGAGTGTGTGCATCACGCAGCGACTTGAACCAGCCTTTCAGGTGTTCCACAGTCTTCTCCAGTTTGGTGGCCTGGTCTTCCCATAGCTTTGACTTCATGTCAGTGCGTCGGTAGTTGGTCAACTTGGTGTCCCACGTTCTGCTGCAATCCCCTTTAATACAGCAGTCACGTGCACGCTACTAGTGTGCTGCACACTCTACGCACTCGTTATGCACACGCTACAAGAAGGCTCCAGACAAGCTTGACGCGATGTGCACACGCCATACTAGCGTTTCTCAAACGCTGACAGTTGTGTAATACGCTGAGATATCTTGCACACGTTTCGTACACACTATGCACACGTTCCCAATACGCTCACTTGAGTTCAACTTTTACCTTGCATCACTTGACAACTAAGGCAACATAATACATGGCAATAATACAGATGCTATATGACACCTTCCATCAAATCAGCAGCTTGTTTTAACTGGTAGAGTGCTAGAAGCCACTATCATGGCTCTCTTGAATAGTGCTGAGTGTCACATTAATGGCTTTACACTGTATGAACTAGCTTCTTAGCTAGGCAGTAGAAAGAAAAATGTTTATGTAAAATTGTAACAAAACAATTTTTACGAACAAAATCTTGTTAAACTATTATGGCTCTCCGTGCTGGTGGTATTGTATCTTGGAATAATAATACTCATGTTACAAATCACCTTTGAAAAATAATTTTGCACTTGACCAGCTTATCATCGACGGTGGAAACTTTGAACGACAAAAGGGAAGGGATGTTTCTGAGAGCCTCCTGGGACACATTTAGGCACCTTTTACTATAGAAAAGATGCCTCTTGGGACAAGAGGCAGGTTGGAACACCTTCATTCCCCAAACCCCTGCCACACAGCCCCTGGTTTGAAAATATGAATCTCAGCGGGAATGTGGTGTCTCTGTGGTTACGGCATTGGACTTCAAACTGAAAGCTCCATAGATCGATCCCCACCAGGGGTAACTGCATTGTGTCCTTGGGCAAGGCATTTAATCCTCATTGCCCACATGAGGGCATGGTAGCGCTGTGTACTAAGGTGTACTTCTCATTGATGGTGCACATATCTTCAGCCAATGCTGACCCTGTTTTTGTGGAGTTAGTACTTTGGGAAATCTGACAGTTGCAACCATTGCTCAGTGGTTCTCTCTGGGTATTCCAGCTTCCATCACTTGTAAAACTATCTGACATGAGGCTGTCAAAAGTATTGTTAAACCTCAATAAATAAATAAATGAATCTCAGCATGATGAGCGCAAGAAGAAATGAGTGACCATTTAAAAGTATATTATTTATTAGATGTAATTTTCTTTACCAGAATTGCTCATTATGAAGCTCAGGAGATATGACTTAAAACTCCATTGATATGATGCCAATCTCGGCCGATATGAATCAAGCAGCTAGATTTGTCCCCCTTGATGAATTACTAGGCACAATCAATTTGTTGACATTGAAATCGTTCATTGCAATAAATAAGAAGTAAGATGATGAAGAAAAGAAAGAAGAAGAGAGTTCTACAGAAAATCCAACGCAAAGTAAGATTCAGACTCATAAGCGGCTATTCGTCAAGTGGGAGAAGAGGTACTTCAGCTATCCAAACATCTTGGTTTCCACAGTGGGGATTTCAAGATGGTCGGATAGTTGAACTAGAAGAAGACAATATTTTGGTCTTTATGAAAAGAATGAATATTATTCCTCATATTTTACTTAGTAAATTTTGGGCTGCCATAGTGAGCCTGTATATTAATTTGATATAGTGATTTGAACAAACTTGAATCTGGTGATGTTGTATACCAAATATCAACAGATTCTTACAGTGGTTCTGGAGAAGAAGATTATTTAAAGAATATTTTGCATTTTGCACCACATTGAAAATGGTTTCTGTATGAAGCCCAAATATGAACCAAGGGGATAGCTTAATTGTAACAAACTTGTATTTAGATACTGTATATCAAATATCAAAAGATTCTGATCGGTGGTTTTGGAGAGATTTTTTTTATTTTTGCAAATGTACAGTCTTTTTAGCTCATCTTGACAAAGTCAAGCTGAGCTAATCTCATCGCTCTCCATCCGTCGTCCATCAACACCATGTTTTGGTCTTCTCCTCCAAATCCACTGGACCAATTCAAGTGAAAGTTTGTGTGAGTGATGGTCCCGAAGGGGCATTGCATTTTTGTTCAACTCATCGTGTTCAGCCCCATAGGGAGGGAGTGGGGGAAAATGCTCCAAAATATTTAAAAAATCTTCTCATGAACCAGTGTGTACAGTGACTTGATATTTGCTATGGAGCTTCCTTTTGAGGTGTAGAATCAGGTTTGTTCAAACGAAGTTCGTGAAGCAATATTTGGCTAGGTAATGGGAGGGGTAAGATTTTTGGCCCCACCCAAAATTTCTATTTTCTGAACTGATGGTCCGGTTTGAACCAAATTTGGTATGTGGTATTATTGGGTCATAAGTACTTGACCCATGCAAAAAAAAGATTCCTGCATCCCCATGGGAACCCTGGGAGCTAAAAATAGAAATATTTTCAAACACCCATATTTCCCAAACCACACAGAACAGAGAGCTGTTATTTGGTATGAAGTATCCTTAGGTCCAGTAGAACTGAATGGTAAAAAAAAATTGCCATCGGTTATGTTAGGGTGTTCTGTAATGGGCATTGAAAAAATGCAGAGTCGGCATATTTGCAAAAATTTTAAAAATCTTTTCTCCAGAAACAATCATCAGAATCTTTTGATTTTCGGTATACAGCATTCATAGGGAGGGGAGAGGGGGGAGGGGCAGATACAAGTTTGTTAAAATAAAGCCAATTGGTTCATATTTGGGCTCAATACAGGAGCCCAAATTTTTAACATAGGGTAATATGGGGAATATTCTTTAAAAATCTTCTTCTTCAGAACCACCAGTCAAAATATTTTAATGTTTGGTATACATCATTGTTATGAGGGTCATATTCAAGATTGTTCAAACCAAGTCTCTAGATTAATATTTGGGCTTCCTACCGAAGCCCAAATTTTAACTTTGTTCAATATAGAGGATAATTTTAAAAAATCTTCTTCTTCAGATCCACCAGTCAGAATGCTTTCATATTTGGTATGCAACATCTCTAGGGGAGGGGGGTGGGAGGTCAGATTCAAGTTTGTTCAAATCAGATCCCTAGGTATATATTTGGGCTTGCTATGGTAGCCTAAATTTTTACGTAGTGCGATATGAGGAAATTTCTTTAAAAATCTTCTTCTTCAGATCCACCATGTAGTCGGAATGCTTTCATATTTGGTATACATCTCTAGGGGGTCAGATTCCAGTTTGTTCAATGCGAGTGCCTGGGTTAATATTTGGGCTCCATATGGGAACCTGAAATTTAACTTAGTGCAATATGAGGGAATTTCTTCAAAAATCTTCTTCTTCAGATCCACTAGTCAGAATGCTTTCATATTTGGTATACAACATCTCTGGGGGGGGGGGGGGGGGGGGGGGGGGGAGGGGGGGGGCAGATTCATGTTCGCTCAAATCGGATTCATAGGTTAATATTTGGGCGCGCTATGGTAGCCCAAATTTTAACTTAGTGCCATATGAAGAAATTTCTTTAAAATTTCTCTTCTTCAGGTCCAACAGTCAGAATGCTTTCATATATGGTACACAACATCTCAAGGGAAGTCAGATTCAACTGTGTTCAAATCGAGAGCCTGGGTTAATATTTGGGCTCCATATGGGTTGCCGGAATTGGCCATTTTGCTGAAGATTTAAAAATTTTGTATTCAGTACCCTCAAGAGGTGTATAACTAAGATTAATCCACATTGGTTGTATCAAGGGGCTTAATAGGGGAGCTCGACATTTTACATTATGATCAACTGAAGAAAAGGCATGATGCCCAGATTATTCTTGTCACTCCTGAGGGACTCCAGGATTGACAGTGTAGCCTATGGAGATGGATTGCTTAATGTAGATTCATTCTTGGACTCTCTTTATTGTGTCGCCGCCCCACGAAGTGGGGAGCGACATATAGGGATTACTTTTGTCGTCTTGCGGCGTCCACTTCGTCTGCGTCGTCGTCCGCGTCACACTTTCTCTTATCCGCCACTCCTCTTTAACCTATGAATGGATTTTGATGAAACTTTCAGTGATTCTTTATCACATAATGACATTGTGCACCTCCTATTTTATTTTTTGATCCGCTGTATTTTTTCCAGAGTTATGCCGTAGGGATTACTTTTGTCGTCTTGCATCGTCCGTGTCGTCGTCCGCGTATGGTTTTTGTGTCGCCGCCCCACGAAGTGGGGAGCGACATATAGGGATTACTTTTGTCATCTTGCGGCGTCCGCGGCGTCGTCCGCGTCACACTTTCTCTTATCCGCCACTCCTCTTTAACCTATGAATGGATTTTGATGAAACTTTCAGTGATTCTTTATCACATAATGGCATTGTGCACCTCCTATTTTATTTTTTGATCCGTTGTATTTTTTCCAGAGTTATGCCCTTTTTCCACTTAGAA
Organism: Pictodentalium vernedei; assembly: GCA_031216915.1. Lineage (NCBI taxonomy): Eukaryota > Metazoa > Mollusca > Scaphopoda > Dentaliida > Dentaliidae > Pictodentalium > Pictodentalium vernedei. The sequence continues at coordinate 252,995,443 of CM062296.1, forward strand.
TTCTGTCTGAAACGCCAGGCGACACACGTCTTCTATGGAAGACTCACATCTAAGTATTGTATTCTGTTCAAAATGAGCGCTTCAGGCCCCATGGGGCCTCTTGTTTGGATTTCCCCTTTGTACACTGTGACACAACCTCTGGCAGTTTTTTTTACCATCTAATTCTTCTGGTCTCTATGATAACAGATAACAGTTCTCTGCTCTATGCAGTTTGGGATATATGGGCGTTTGAAAATATTTTTATTTTTAGTTACTGTGGTTCCCATGTTGATGCAGGGAAACAATTTTTACATCAGTCAAGTACTTTTTACTCATTAATATCGGGGGTCCAAATTGGTTCAGAAAATAGTAATTTTGGTTTGAACAAACATGATTCTACACCTCAAAAGGAATCTCAGTACAAAATATCGACCCATTGGATCATTGAGAAGATGTTTTAGCTTAACTTGACAAAGTCAAAATTAGCTATTGCCATCACGTGTGCGGAAGTCTGTTCACAGTTTCCTTTAGCACAGGCTACACCCCTTAGTTCATGTCTGATCGTCTTGAAATTTCAGATGCAGGTTTGGGGTCATGTCAAGATGAGAACTTCAACCGTGATGACTGCCAGAACCCCAAACCCGAAAACCATTAGCACAGTCTACAGGCCTATTTATGAAGGGATTTCATTGTAACTCGGTAGGATGACTCTGTATAATGTCTAGATGAGAACATCCCCTTTTGGTCATGATCTGTCATCCGTGAAGGCAGCCCAAGCCTGAAACACAGAAACTTATAGAAAAGTCTACAGGTCATATTTAATATGGAGGGATTTCTTTGTAGATTGGTAGGATGACTCTGTATGATGTCTAGATGAGAACTTCCCCTTTTGGTCGCGATCTGTCAAACGTGGGTGGGATGACTCCGTATAATGTCTAGATGAGAACGTCCCCTTTTCGTCGTGATCGGTCAACTGTGATGGCTACAGGGGCCCAAAGCCTGAAAATCTTTAGCACAGTTTACAGGTCATATTTATGAAGGGATTTTATTATAACTTGGTAGGATGACACCAGATAAAGTCAAGATGAGAACGTCCCTTTGTGGTTGCGATCTTTTGACCATGACGGCTACACAAGCCCAAAATGCCAAAACACTTAGCACAGACTACAGGTCGTATTTATGAGGGAATTTCATTGTAACTTGTTAGGATGACTCGGTATAATGTCTAGATGAGGACGTCCCCTTTTGGTTGTGATCAGTCAACCGTGATGGCTACACACGCCCGAAGCCCAAAAACCTTTAGCACAGTCTTCATGCCGTATTTATGAAGGGATTTCATTGTAACTTGATAGGATGACTCGTTTTGGAATAATATCACTGTAACTTGGTTACTTTGGTGACATACATTGACTGTGAGGGCCACATTAACCCACCCCTCAAATCTTTACTACAGTCTACACCTCAAATTATTTTTATTGAAAACATAGCAGACAGGGAACAGAAATTAACATATTCTCAATTATCACAATTCTTGTCGTATTTCATAATTCTTTCATAAACATTGAATATTATCCTTTTCATCAAACACAACACACAGTCAAGTTAAGCTACAGTGTCATTGACACTTTCATTTAAAATTTTGGAGTATTTTCCGCACCCTCTCCCCATTGGGCTTTGCCAAGTTGATTTCCACAAAATGTGATGTCAAGACAAACAAGTACCTCAAATTTATCCCACCCAGCAAAGATGACCAGCAAATGCCACAAGAAGGCAAAATCACCTGTTCCATTTAGAGAGAAGTGGATCAAAATGTTATAATACTGAATATATAATACTGATCAATACTGATTATATTTGTTCCAGTGATTACTTTTAAAATATCCAGTCAGAGTGAGATATTCCCACAAAGTATGCCTATAACAATTTGTTCAGGTTATCGCATTCACAAAATGTGCAGATGGACACACAAGACCCATTTCTATATCCCAGCCAAACTTTGTTTGGGTAGGAGATAAAAATCTAGGATGTCAAAGCCTAAAAGAGGTGTACAGCTCTTGAATTTCCACATCCAATATATTTTGAAAAAGATTTGTTGATTCTAGTAGGATAAAAAAATAAAATGAATGTTGTGAAAATCTTATTTTTATAATAGAATTTTGACAGGGTGACAGAATAAAGGTTATCATAAAAAATGTGTACACCGTCAAAATGGGCAAGTTACTGACTTTTGCTCAGGGATATGTTTTTATTACATGCCTGTTCTATGAAATCCCCATCTACAGCAACACTAAACCATATGGAAAATGAAAATATGTGCGGAACAGAAATCATTGACTGACTATTTTTAAATAGAAGTGAAATTTCACTGGTATTTTCTACAAATCGTGCAACGCAGTTACAACCTGAATCGCTAGCGATAGCTGAAAATCGTCTCCTGAGTTCCAATGTGTTCTATTTGCCAGTAGGCACATAAATCAGGGGACAAAATAGCAACACGGATTCCCCTTGCAAATTTGGATGGCGATAAAATGTGTTCTTTTTGTTGATAGTTGTCAAATGAATTGCTGAGTGCCCTAATATTCGTTTAATAGATGTGAAGGCATGTAATAAACTCAGAACAACACACTAGTGTGAATGGGTTAATCGACGTGGCACTTGTGCCATCGTGAAAGGATAAAACTCTAGGCATGTTGGCTCTCGTTTTTTCCTTCCATGCTGGCACTCGTGCCATATCGATTAACCCATTCACACATGTGTGTAGTTCTGTTTATTTGTCCATTTTTAAAAAAAATTTCATGCCCATTACCTGGTGCATCGAATGTGTACAATTAGTGGTAATTAAACCTTTACCTAGCAAATTGACTGCTTCCACAGGCATAATGTCAAATTGTGCAATTGAAAAAAATATTTCAAACAAAATTTCAACAAAACCATCTCAGGTGACCCGTCACAGGGTGAAGTTTGTCCAATAATGGGCCTTGTGATATGGTGTTGTTTAAATTTGGTGAAATAATTTGAAAAAAGAATTAAAATAACAAATTTTTGTAACGTATGCATTAACTAATTAGGGTTAAAACACACATTTTTAGTTCACCTGAGCGAAGCACAAGAGGAGCTTTACTAATCACTTTCCGTCCGTCATCCGTCCATCCGTCTGTCCATCCGTCCAGCATCCGGCGTTAACTTTACATTATTGACTTCTTCTCACAAACTACTCAACCAAATTGAACCAGATCTGGTGTGCATGTTCCCTATCCTATGTCAATTCAAATTTGTTTAAATCAAGTTGACCCGCCCCTTGGTAGGGCCACGCCCAAAAAGTGAGCCGAAATCTTAAAAAATCTTCTCATGAACCAGCAGTAGCAGAGACTTGATATTAGGTGTGCAGCTTCCTTTTGGGGTGTAGACTCAGATTTGTTTAAGAGGAGTTCTAGGAGCTATATTTGCCATCATTATAGGAGGGGCAAGAATTTTGGCCACGCCCAAATTTTGTATTTTCCAAACCGAGAGGCTGATTTGAACCAAATTTGATATGAGATTTTATTGGGACATAAGTAGTTGATTTATGCAAAAAACAATGTTCCTGTCGCCCCATGGGAACCACTGGAGCTAAAATAGAAAAAATTTAAAACGCTCATATCTCCAAAACTGCACGGCACTGAGAATTTTTAGCTCACCTGACTTTCAGTCAAGAGAGCTATAGTGATCACTCACCGTCCGTCGTCCGTGAACATGGTGTTTGCGTCTTATCCTCCCAAACCGCTGAACCAATTTAATTGATATTTGAGATAATAGTTTGTTATGACATCGCAATTTGATTTTGTTCAAATCAAGTTGCCTTGCCTCTTGGTAGGGCCACACCCAAAAAGTGTGCTTAAATCTTAAAAAATCTTCTTCTCATGAACCAGCAGTAGCAGAGACTTGATATTTGGTGTGCAGCTTCCTTTTGAGGTGTAGACTCAGATTTGTTCAAGAGAAGTTTGTGGGGCTATATTTGCCGTCGTTATGGGAGGGGCAAGAATTTTTGCCCCTCCCAAAATTTCTGTTTTCCAAACTGAGAGGCAGATTTGGACCAAATTTGATATGAGGGCTTATTGGGTCATAAGTACTTAATTTATGCTCAAATTTTTTCGCAGGAGCTAAAAATAGAAAAAAATTAAAACGCCCATATCTCCAAAACTACACGGCACTGAGAATTCTTATTTGGTGTGAAGCTTTCTTAGGACCAACAGAATGGAATGGTAAAAAAAAGATTACCATCGGTTTTATCATGGGGTACTTTTCTGGGACTTTGAAAAAGTGCTGAGTCAGCATTTTATAACACTGTGGGTCATGGGAAAAACATTTAAGACTACTTTTCTCCCAAATCACTGCTCCAAAAGCTTTCAAATTTCACATATAACATCTTTGGAAGATTGTTTCGCATGTTTATTGAAATCGAATATAATTAAAAATTTTTTTCTTCTTCAGATCTACCAATAAAAATCTTTTGATATTTGGTATGCAGCATCCTTAGGGGCGTGAGATTCAAGTTTGTTCAAGCCAAGTCCTTGGGTTCATATTTAGGCTGAAAATTTGGGGTCCCGTTCTGGACTTAGAAATTTTGGACCAAAATCCGGAAATTTTTGTTGTTGTTTTTTTTTATGCGTTTCGTTCAATTTTAAGACAAAATTTTTTTTTTTTTTTTACGCTCAAAATTTGGGAGTCGGGTGGGACTAAGAAATTTTGGACCAAAATCCGGAAATTAGTTTTTTTGTTTTTTATGCGTTTTGGTCAATTTTAAGAAGAAAAAAAAGTTTTAAGCTGAAAATATTTTGTTTGGGACTTCGAAAATTTCCGAACAAAAATAAAAAAAAAATCTCTTTTTTATGCTTTTATCTCAATTTTGGGACGTAAAAGTGCAGGAACTGAAAATAGAAGGAAAATCCTGTGTATTGTGTGGGCACAATCGCTTCATCTAGTTGGTATATGCTCTTCTTAGGAGGGGCGTATGCAGCTTATTCAAGTCAAGTCCTTGGTTTGATATTTAGACTACCATGTCAGGTGAGTGCCCTCAGGCCCCCTGGGGCCTCTCGTTTTTAAATGTCTCTATGTTTAAATAGCAGTCATTTCTAGTCATGTCAGAAATAAAATCACTGCAATAACTGATATGCAATCACCATTTATGTCAAATTGTACAAATCATTTGTAATCACCTGCAAGAGAAGATTGGAGACAGCCAACTAGGAGAGGACCTCTATCTACTGTAACAGGAGGGTAAAGGCTGTTCAGTTCACAAGAAAACCCAAATATCAAGTAGTGCTCAAACGATTAGTCGACTCGTCGACGTCGACGTTTTTTTCGCCTATAGTCGACTCTGGTTTTTGTTGTCGACAAGTCGAAACACAGTAGGAGGACTCGCAAGCCAACAAAATCTCATTAGAAAGATCAATGAATTTACATCTCAGGGGAAATAGGGTTACAAAATGCTTGGAAAAAATGTGCTGCCGATCTCTGGCTTCAGATAGTGGCTGCGACAATGTAACAACCGACCGGAAACTCGATAAACTTCAAAGAACTTTATAGACAGTTTGTCCGCAGCACGTGTTGTGTCACGCTCCCTGGTTCCTGCACAGTGTCTCATTGTCTTGGTTTGACTCTTCCAGTGCTGATGCGCCAACATCAAAATATAAATCGTTGAATGTTTCTCGTAATACAACTGGCCCTCTATTGTCATTTTTTACCTCTTTTGTTTGGTAACCCGGATGTACCCAACCAACATTTTCGGTCTTTTCCAAAATTACTTGGTTCCATTTTCTGTAGTTTGACAGTGCCGAGTACCATACCAACCCATCAGTAAGCCCAGGGGGCACGTAAAAAAAATGGGGGTGGGCTTATCCACGAATGAGTCCGAATGTAAATGAAAAGTTGACCAGCCAGGAATGATCTGTGTACAGAACAGTTGATCTTGTCAGTGTATGTTGTGTTCCCATTGATGTTAAATAAATTAATAATGTACATAAACTTTTATGTGTTTGTTTTATTCGTTTTTTTTTCCATCGGAATCATCGATCATTTAAAAATACATTTCAATAAAAAAATCAACAAAATCAGCACGAAATATCAACAAAATGTCAAAGATAACAAATGAGGTCAAAAACGCACATGGTCAATTTGTTTTCATGTTTGTTCAGTCGTTACATTTCCAATTTGAATTGTGGTTGGTCTGTTTATATTTCGAGTGTATATAATTTTGATTTCACATAACTGCGACAGTATGAGAATAGATTTGGCATACAATGCATTTGATAAAAACACGGCATGTTTCATAAATAAACAAACTATTTTTAAACAGACCTCCCTGGTGCACATAATGTGTCCCCATTGTTGTAAACAATATGGCTTTCCCTTGTTTTGTTTTCAAAACACTTTCATATAGCATGGATCAAACTGGATATTACAACTCAGGGGAATGAATTCATATTTTTTTTTGAGTAGCTATTTTTGCAGGGATCAGATCAGGTAATTTCTCAACTCATTTTCTAAAGTAATGGAAAGGAACAATTTGGGTCACTGAACATGCTGTCATTAATATTGAACTGGGAATTTCCCATTCATCTTCAACATAAAGTTGATAAACATGAGGACTGACAGTAATAAATAACACAAAACCATGTAGTTTGGGAATTTTATTTTTTTAGCTGAAAATGTGAAAAGATTAAATTGAGAAAAAAAACCCCTCCAAAACACTTTCTCATAATTTTATTTTGATTGAACAATTGAAATTTTCGGGACATTTTCGTGATGACCGGCACCGGTAGTCAAAACTTTAATTCAGAGAACGACTACGGTAACGACTACTTTTTATGTGGACCGAACAGTTCTTCACTAAAATAGGGAGGTTTATGTGTTTGACACGTTTATTTTCCACGACGCATAGCTCGTGGTTCGTCCTTGTAACGAAGCAGGGGGTAGCCTGTTGGGAACTAAAAAAAGAGTCTATTTCTCATGTAACGTGGTATTGTTGCCCGGTTACGAGCGCGAATTCCTAAGTTAGTCTGGCTTGCCGATTAGTCGACTTTGAAATTCCATAGTCGTTTGAGCACTAATATCAAGAATCATAGTCATAAAAATAAAATGTATTCATTCTGTATTACTGATACTTTGATCAGTCATAATATTACCACAAGGTATTCTACAAGAGTTTTAGCTAAACCCTTTACCTAACATGAAAAGCGGACGACACTTGCAAACAAAATTCTTGAATAACTAATTTTTTTCATTGTCAGCTCAACTTTGACGTAGTCAAATTTGAGGTTATGCCATGGCCCGTCGTCCATCTGTCCATCGACAATTCAATATGGCTTGGGCTAGAAGCCGTATTTATGAACCGATATTTACGAAACTTCTTGGGTACCTTTGTTATCACAGTGGGACGAGAATGAGTGTTTTGGGGTGCGGTCCAAAATTCAAGATGGCCACCAGCAACCATTTTGTACCTAAATTAGTGTAATCAGTTTTTTGTACAGAACTTCTGTATGAAAGTTCTGATTCGAATAAATTTTTGTCTGAATGTTTAGCAACATGGAATACATCACATATAATACAGTTTTTTTTCTCGTGCTTAAATTCTGCAAATTAGATGAACTTTGATTCTTTCAGTGCTACTTACACACAGTAAGTACACATGTCAATACGGCTTGGGTTAGGGGCTGTATTTATGAACCGATCTTCACAAAACTGCTTCGGTATCTTTGTTATCACCTTGGAACGAGAACGGGTGTTTCTGGGTGCAGTCCAAAATTCAAGATGGCTGCCAATGGCCATTTTGTGCTGAAATTAGGTTCAATCAGTTTTTTGTACACAACTTCGGTATGGCTCAGGCTAGAGGCCGTATTTATGAACTGATCTTTACGAAACTTTTTGGGTACCTTTGTTGTCACTGTGGGACGAGAACAAGTGTTTTTGGGTGTGGTCCAAAATTCAAGATGGCCACCAGCAGCCATTTTGTACCAAAATTAGTGCAATCAGTTTTTTTGTACAGAACTTCTGTATGAAAGTTCTGAATTGAATAAATTTTTGTATGAATGTTTAGTAACATCGAATACATCACATATAATACCTGTTTTTTCCTTGTGCAGACATTTTTGCAAATTAGATGGACTTTGATTTATTCAGTGCTACTTATACACAGTAAGTACACATGTCAATACGGCTCGGGCTAGGGGCTGTATTTATGAACTGATCTTCACGAAACTTCTTGGGTATCCTTGTTATTACCTTGAGATGAGAACAAGTGTTTTTGGGTGCAGTCCAAAATTCAAGATGGCGGCCGATGGCCATTTTGTATCGAAATTAGGTACAACCAGTTTTTTGTACAGAACTTCTATATGAAGGTTCTGATTTGAATACATTTTTGAATGAATGCTAACATTTGGCTTATGGTGCGCTATACAAGGATCCTCATTGTAACATTAACCCCATGAAGATTTCTTTTGTAGTTTAGCATCTAACTGTCACCCACCTTCACAATACTTTACCTATACATTTGTTACAGGCTACAGTCAGCATTTATGTACAGACCTTTACAATACTTTATATGTACCTTTGTTATCAGATCATTACCTAGATGTGTGTCATTGCTGTGTCACATACTATACATGTTTATGTCTTACACAGGTTGAGCTACAGTGTCATTGCCACTTTCATTTGTCTCAAAAACATAGGTTATGACCCCTCTTTGGAATGAGACAAAAAATGAAAAAAATAATGAGAATTAATTGGTGATTTTTGTGAATAGCGCTGCCAGTTTTGGCCATTAAGTTGGGTAAAGGGTTAACTTGACAAAGGCAAGATAAGCTATTGCCATCACTTGTGCAGAAGTCTGTTAGTCTGTTCACATTTTATTTAGCACAGGCTACATCATGTGGTTCTTGTCCGGTCATCACGATATTTCATATGCAGGTTCAAGGTCATGTCTGGATGGGAATGTCCGCTTTTGGTTGCGATTGATCAATCGCGATGGCTATGTGAGGTCGAAATCCGAAAACCTTTAGCACAGTCTACAGGTCCTATTTATGAAGGGATTTCATTGCAACTTGGTAGGATCCTTCCGTATAATGTCTAGATGAGAATATCCCCTTTTGGTCGTGACCAGTCAACCATGATGGCTGTGAAGGCTTGGAACCCGAAAATCTTAAGCACAGTCTACAGGTCGCTTTTATGATTTCATTGTAACTTGGTAGATTTATTTATTTATTGGTGTTTTAAGGTCACATACTTATGCACAATGGCTAATCATGACCGTGACAGTTTTACGGGTGGAGGAAGCCGGAGTACCCGGAGAGAACCAGCAAGCAACGACGAGCAGATGCCAGCTCCCCAACATCGTAACTCTGCAATGCAGCACAGGCAGGGTTAGATTGGTTGAAGACATGCGCACCATCGACGTCCAGTACGCCTTAGTACATGGCATCGTCGTGCCTCAATGTGGACAATCGGGGTTAAGAGCCTTGCCGAAGGACACAACGCGGGAGTCCGAATCGATTGCTCAGACGGTCACCCATCCGAGGACAAACCAAGCTCGACGTTGCTTAACATTGGTGATCTTACGAGAACCGGTTACCGCAATGCCCCCCCCCCAACTTGGTAGAATGACTCTGTCTAGTTTGGGAGAGTTCTTTTTAGCTCAACTTTGGCGAAGCCAAATTTGAGCTTATGCCATGGCCAGTCATCCGTCTGTCCGTCAACAATTCAGTACAGCTCGGGCTAGAGGCCGTATTTATGAACCGATCTTTACGAAACTTCTTGGGTACCTTTGTTATGACTGTGGGACGAGAACGAGTGTTTTTGGGTCCGATCCGAAATTCAAGTTGGCCGCTGGCAGCCATTTTGTACAAAATTAGGTGCAATCAGATTTTTGCGCAGAACTTCCATATGAAAGTGCTGATTTGAATAATTTTTTGTTTAAATGTTTAGTACCATGGGATACATCACATATAATACGGGTTTCTTTTCTCGTGCGTAAATTATGCAAATTAGACTAACTTTGATGTTTTTTGGTGTTATTTCAGCACTGTAAGTGCAAATGCCAATACGGCTCGGGCTAGAGGCCGTATTTATGAACCGATCTTTACAAAACTTCTTGGTTACCTTTGATATCACCGTGGGACGAGAATGAGTGTTTTTGGGTCCGGTCCAAAATTCAAGATGGCCGATGGCAGCCATTTTGTACAAAATTAGGTGCAGTCAGATTTTTGCACAGAACTTCCATATGAAAGTGCTGATTTGAATAATTTTTTGTGTGAATGTTTAGTACCAAGGGATACATCACATATAATACAGGTTTTTTTCTCGTGCAGAAATTATGCAAATTAGATGAACTTTGATTTTTTCAGTGCTACTTACACACAGTAAGTACACATGTCAATACGGCTCGGGTTAGAGTCTGTATTTATAAACCGATCTTCACGAAACGTCTTGGGTACCTTTGTTATCACCTTGGGATGAGAACGAGTGTTTCTGGGTGTGGTCTAAAATTCAAGATGGCTGCCAGTGACCATTTTGTACCGAAATTAGGTCTTATCAGTTTTTTTGTACACAACTTCTATATGGCTCAGGCTAGAGGCCGTATTTATGAACCAATCTTTACGAAACTTCTTGGGTACCTTTGTTATCACTGTGGGATGAGAACGAGTGTTTTGGGGTGTGGTCCGAAATTCAAGATGGCCACCAGCAGCCATTTTGTACCAAAATTAGTGCAATCAGTCTTTTGTACAGAACTTCTGTATGAAAGTTCTGATTTAAATAAATTTTTGTATGAATGTTTAGTAACATGGAATACATCACATATAGTACGGGTTTTTTTCTCGTGCAGAAATTACGCAAATTAGATGAAGTTTGATTTATTCAGTGCCACTAAAACACGGTAAGTGCACATGTCAATATGGCTCAGGCTAGAGGCTGTATTTATGAACCGATCTTCACAAAACTTCTTGTGTACCTTTGTTATCACCTTGGGACGAGAACGAGTGTTTCTGGGTGGGGTCCAAAATTCAAGATGGCTGCCAGTGGCCATTTTGTACCGAAATTAGATCCAATCAGTTTTTTGTCACAACTTCTACACAGCTCGTATTTATGAACTGATCTTCACGAAACTTCTTGGGTACCTTTGTTTTCACCTTGGGACAGGAACGAGTGTGTTTTGGGGTGCCTTTGTTATCCCTGTGCTATGAGAACAAATATTTTGGGGTTCAGGCAGACCCACTCTGGGACTCAAAGATTTCTTTTCTAGTTTAGCATCTGACTGTCACCTACCTTTACAATACTTTACCTATACATTTGTCACAGGCTGCGGTCAGTATTTATGTACAGACCATTACAATACTTTGTATGTACCTTTGTTATCAGGTCATCACCTAGATGTTTGTCATTGCTGTGTCACATACTATACATGTACATGTCTTAACAAGTAGAGCTACAGTGTCATTGACAGTTTCATTTTGGTTGGGTTCAGTCAACCGTGACAGTCATAGGGGCACGTTACCTAAATTACTTTAGCACAGTCTACAGCTTGCTTTTATGAAGGGATTTCATTGTAACTTGACAGGATGACTTGGCCTAATGACCAGGTGAGAACGTCCTATTTTGGCTATGATCAGTCAATCAGGATGGCAGCACGAGCACGTGATCTAGATTTGTTTTGAACAGTCTACAGGTTCATAATTATGAAGGTGATTTCATTGTAACTTGGAAGGATAACTCAGTATGATGTCTAGATGAGCCTGTCCTATTTTTCAATACCGCCACTTTGTCACATGACCTAGATTCCTTTAGCACTGTCTGCAGCTTGTTTTTATGAAGAGATTTCATCATAACTTATTAGGATAACTTGGTGTGATATCTAGTTGAGACTGTCGTATTTCAATCATGATTGGTCAGCTGTGCCTGCCGGACCATCACCTGACCTAGATTCCTTTAGCAAAGTCAACGAGTTATATTTATGAAAGGATTTCATTGGATCTTGGTAAAATGACCTGTTTTGGAATAAATTTACTGTAACTTGGTAATTAGGCTGACAGACATTAACTGTGAGGTCCTCACAGTCAGGGCTATATTAACCCAGAACCCAATTCTTTAGTACAGTCTGCACCTGAAATTATTCTTATTGAAAACATAGCATGTAGGGAACAGAAATTAACATATTCTCAATTATCACAATTCTTGTCTTATTTTATAATTCTTTCATAAAAATTGAACATTAGGCTAAAGAAAATTAATCTTTTGGTTCTCAGGCAGCAGCGCGTTCGTTATTTTTATTTCGGAGGCAAAATTCAAAATGAACAAAACTACCATGTGATTTCAGATGCATCACATCGCGATTTGTGACGAATTATGTCATTTTCATTGATACAGTATTGTTATTCTCTTCTTGAAATGCGACACCATTCTCATATGTATAAAAATAAATATTTATTTAACTTGTTAAGTACTAGATTATTTTTTTTGGTCTGAATTTGTTCATCAAAAATTGTTCTATTACAAATTATTGGAGAGTGCCAGCAGGTACTCTCCAATAATTTGTAACAGAACAAATTTGTATAAACAAACTATTATCTATGTTGAACTGAATACGAAACATGGGTAAAGAAAGTTACTTTTGCATTGGCACCCTCATTTTTAGCACTCATTCAGTTCAGAAACTCATTATTTTTTATCTCCATTTTAGTTGTTCTATATTGAGTTTGTGTTGTGTGATCGTTGTTACAAAACATAAAAAACTATCAGTGAAATCAACATGGAAGCTCTAGTATTTAATTTTAGGCTCTCATAATTGGATTTCAAGCATCGGCTACCATTCCATCAAGAATAAAAAATAAAAATGAAAACCACCCTCCCTTATTTGTTTTAAAAACAAAAATGCCCGAGAATCAATTATTCAGTTTTCTTTGGCCTTATCCTTTTCATCAAACACTACACTCAGTCAAGTTAAGTGTAACGAAATTGTCCCACCCCACCTTGCTCTCCCGCTGCACCGATGCTCTCGGCCCGAACCCACTCATATGAAATGAGTTCTGGCTGACAGCCTCGCCACAAAAGTCAACCAAGGTCTAGCCATGACACAGATTTGTTGTCGAGGAGTTAGATACAAGTTCATCTTTCTAAACCGAGATTGATTACCTTAATTAATTACCCAGGACCTGTATAAAATTATCCCACGCTGCCTTGGCACACCTCTCGCGCCGATGCTCTCGGCCCAAACTCAATTACATGAAATGAGTTCCCCCCGAGAGACTCGCTGCAAAAGTCAACCAAGGACTAGTCATACACATCTGTAATCTTAAGGGACAAGATTCAATTCCACTTTGAACCGCGTTTATTGGGTTTCATAGAAAGGGCTATATCCTAGAAAGGAATAACAAGTGGCGAATTTGAATGTCTATATATATTGTCCATTTATATATTTACAAACTCTCCCAGATTGTATAAAAGGAGTCGGGGATATTTTCATTAACATTTCCACAAGAATCTCACAAATATCTATTTTCCAACAGCGGCTATTTTGCACCTTCTATACTCATATAAAAAAAAATAAATAACACTTCTACCGCGCCATAGATTGCACTTTCACGAAAAAAAAAAAAAATTCTAGGCAATCTTCCTAACAGGCCGGACTTATCAATTCAATCATCCGTGTCCTCTTCCCTGGCGGAAGAGTTTACATACCAAATATATCTATAAATATTCACAATTGCTACTACCCTTGGCTAAAGAAGGGGAGCACATCACAGACTGGAATCTAAAGTTCCAACAACCCAGCACTCTTCCCCGGCGGAAGGGTTAGGCTACCAATCATAAATATCCACACCTTTTCCCACTAAAGGTGAATCAGCCTAAATCCCTCGCACCCAAAATTACTGTCAACACACCGAAAAATATGCCGTTGCACCGTAACAGCCTATCTGTCAACTATCATTTTTCTACCCCCTTAAATCAAAAGTATTTTTCCAGGGGTAGAGCCATAGTAATGAAATGAGATTATTGTTAATCACTGAGGTTGCCAAGTGGGGGGGGGGGGGGGGGGGGGGGGGGCAAATCTGTCGGCCCACCGAAACTCGCCCTATGCAGATGTTCATCGATTAGGCCGAGGCATCTTATAGCAAAATAAGATGTCTCAGGATAATCATGAATAAATTCAAACGCTTAATTAATAAAGCTTCAACAAATGAATGTTTCGCCCCACGGTGAGGATCAGAAGACCGTATAATCTAATGACCGGCCCTGTGGGGGGGTGGGGAATTTTGGATGTTAGTACATCCGAAAACCCGGAGGAGACAAAATCAAAACGCCTTACCAGGTTGAAAGTCCAAATTATTCTCTCGGAATTGGAATACAAACCAATACACAATATCTTCTCGGTCACAGAAAACCCGTGCGTGCTTACCAATAATGAACCGCATGAGTTATTTCACTTCGATAAACACCAAGTGTGTCGACCAGCCGAAGTGATTAACCCATCTTTCTTTCTCTTGCCAATATAGAAATTTAAGGCCACTAACAAAGTAACTTAATGCATTTAACATTGAAGCGATCAATCTGCCTTCATATATTCAGATATACACACACACACATACACTCATATATATAGGCATGTGTGCACATATCATATGTATGGTAATTTCTTTAATTATATATTTTTTTTTTCTTACATAAGCTACAGTGTCATTGACACTTTCATTGTAAATTGCAAATGATAACCCAGTAAATACTTAGAGGTTATTCCTTGGTCAGTCTCATGTCAGTCAAGATATCAGCATAGGGTAACTTCATATCAGCCTGAGATTGAAATTACCAAGGGCTGATATCTCAGCCGATATGATACTAACCTATGTAAATAACCTCTTTATTAGCTCTCCTGGCTGAAAGTCCGTGAGAGCTATTGCCATCACATTCCATCCGGCTTCCGTTAACTATTGAAACTTGTCTTCTTCAAAACCACTGGGCCAAATTCAAACACATATGGCACAGACCATCTTTGGAGGACAACTTTTCTACTTTGTTCAAATGAAGCTCAACCTTAGCTGCCATCTTCAGGCTGTGGTTAATACCTCAGAAGTCTGAAAATCTTTTAAAAATATTCTTCTCATGAACCACCTTAGAGAATACCTTGATATTTGGTATGGAACATCCTTTGGTGGTGAAGATTAAAGTTTGTTCACTGGAAGTTTGTAAGTCAATATTTGCTCTCTCTGTGGGAGCATGCCCTGTAGGCAATCTCCACTAATTTGTGATGAATCAAAATTGGAATAATAAATTCAGACCACCAAAAAGAATCTAACCCAAACCAGTTAAGAGATATTATTTGTGGATGGTGTGTTGTGCATCACTTTTAGCTTCTGCACCCAAGGTCAAGCTCACCAATATTTTGATTGTGGAGCCCATAAGGTATTTTTCCTGTATTTAGCTGCCCCTAAAAGCAGTGACCATGAGCGGAGCTGTGTAGGCTGAAACGCTTCTGGTTTTTAAACTTTTGCATCAAAAATATATCTTATGACCCCTCATTGGAATGAGTTCAATGGGGGGGGGGGGGGGGGGGGGGGAGGGATCATATAAGTTATGTTTTTAAGGAAAGAAATGAGTTTCAGATTAAAAATCTGAAATACAGACGATAATTTGATCAATTTTACATGTAGCATTGGGTGAAAATGGGCACGTCTTTTTACATGAAAGAGTTACTAAATGATTGTTATCACCGTGAGACGAGAACGAGTGTCTTTGGGTCCTGTCCGAAATTCAAGACAGCCGCTGGCAGCCATTTTGTACAAAATTAGGTGCAGTCAGATTTTTGCGCAGAACTTCCATATGAAAGCTTTGATTTGAATAATTTTTTGTATGAATGTTTAATACCATGGGATACATCACATATAATACTGGGTTTTTTTTCGTGCGTAAATTATGCAAATTAGACTAACTTTGATTTATTTAGTGTTACTTTCAGCACTGTAAGTGCAAGTGCCAATACGGCTCGGGTTAGAGGCTGTATTTATGAACCGATTTTTACGAAACTTTTTGGGTACCTTTGTTATCACCGTGGGACGAGAACGAGTGTTTTTGCATCCGGTCTGAAATTCAAGATGGCCGCTGGCAGCCATTTTGTACAAAATTAGGTGCAATCAGATTTTTGCGCAGAACTTCCATTTGAAAGCGCTGATTTGAATAATTTTTTGTGTGAATGTTTAGTACCATGGGATACATCACATATAATACAAGTTTTTTTTCGTGCATAAATTATGCCAATTAGACTAACTTTGATCTATTTAATGTTACTTTCAGCACTGTAACTGCAAATGCCAATACGGCTTGGGCTAGAGGCCGTATTTATGAACCTATCTTTACGAAACTTCTTGGGTACCTTTGTTATCACCCTTGGACGAGAACGAGTGGTTTTGGGTGCGGTCCGAAATTCAAGATGGCCACCAGCAGCCATTTTGTACTTTAGTTAGTGCAATCAGTTTTTTGTACAGAACTTCTGTATGAAAGTTCTGATTTGAATAAATTTCTGTATGAATGTTTAGTAACATGGAATACATCACGTATAATATTGGTTTTTTTCTCGAGCAGAAATTATGCAAATTAGATGAACTTTGATTTATTCAATACTACTTGTACACAGTATTTATTTATTTATTGGTGTTTAAGGTCACATACTTATGCACAATGGCTAATCGTGACCGTGACAGTTTTATGGGTGGAGGAAGCCCGAGTACCCGGAGAGAACCACCGAGCAACGACGAGCAGCTGTCAGCTCTCCAACATCGTAACTCTGCACCGCAGCACAGGCAGGGTTAGATTGGTTGAAGACATGCGCACCATCGACGTGCAGTACGCCTCAGTACACAGCGTCATCGTGCCCCCATGTAGGCAATCAGGGTGAAGTGTCTTGCCCAAGGACTTGTACACAGTAAGTGCATGCGTCAATACGGCTCGGGTTAGAGGCTGTATTTATGAACCGATCTTCCCAAAACTTCTTGGGTACCTTTGTTATTACCTTGGTATGAGAACAAGTGTTTCTGGGTGTGGTCCAAAATTCAAAATGGCTGCCAATGGCCATTTTGTACCGAAATTAGGTCCAATCGGTTTTTTGTACACATCTTCTATACGGCTCAGGCTAGAGGCCGTATTTATGAACCGATCTTTACAAAACTTCTTGGGTACCTTTGTTATCACTGTGATGGGTGTGGTCCAAAATTCAAAATGGCCACCAGCAGCCTTTTTGTACCAAAATTAGGGCAATCAGTTTTTTGAACAGAACTTCTGTATGAAAGTTCTGATTTGAATAAAGTTTTGTAGGAATGTTTAGTAACATGGAATACATCACATATAATACAGGTTTTTTTCTTGTGCAGAAATTATGCAAATTAGATGAACTTTGATTTGTTCAGTGCTACTTGTACACAGTAAGTGCACATGTCAATACGGCTTGGGCTAGAGTCTGTATTTATGAACTGATCTACACGAAACTTCTTGGGGTACCTGTGTTATCACCTTGTGACAGGAATGAGTGTTTTTGGGTGCCTTTGTTATTGCTGCTATGAGAACAAATATTTTTGGGTTCAGTCAGACCCACTCGGGTACTCAAAGATGTGTTTTCTAGTTTAGCATCTAACTGTCACCCCACTTTTACAATACTTTACCTATATATTTGTTCCAGGCTACTGTCAGCATTTATGTACAGACCATTACAATACTTTGCATGTACCTTTGTTATCAGGACATTACCTAGATGTTTGTCCTTGCTGTGTCACATACTATACATGTACATGTCTTAAACAAGTTGAGCTACAGTGTCATTGACACTTTCATTTATCATAATTGTCGTTGCATGTTAGGTCAGTGTTGGAAATGAACAAAATTCACGGGTGCTTTTTTTAGCTCCTGTGAAATCGGATATAGGAGTAAATTGCACCAGTAAAATGTTAGTATATGAATTTCAAGGGAACACTGTCACCAAACACCAGAAACCTTAAATGTTTAAGGACTTGCAGAACTATGACAGTAACTTGCCACTGGCCATAGAGTGCTGCTTTCTCAAAACAACACATTTATATGCCCTCACAGTATATTAGTGCTCCACAATATTTTTCAACAAGTGCATTTTTTAGCTCTCATAATATAGAAAACACAGGTGCTGACACGAGCAATTGCACTCGCACCCATCTCATTTCCACGACTGTTAGGTTTCATTAGAATTTTCTGGATTATGATTTGTGTGGAAGCGGGCTGCATGGTAACGATAATTAAATTCAGTTGCAACCTGCCAAGAACAACATCCCAGTAACTACCTGCCACAGCAGAATTATTTTCAATATATTGATCATAGATAATCTATAACACCATTGTAATTAAAGTAACTCACCTGTCAGAGAGGACCAGGTATACTCTTATTTCAATCTGGAAAGATTCATGTTCACCAGAAATGACAAGTGGATAAAATTTCAAATGAATGGCTATAATTTCCCCGTGGGAACCCCGGGAAGTAAGCAGCACTTGTTTACTGTGGTAAACCAGTTCCGCTTTACTAGTAAAATAGGACCCAGTCACCAATGCTTGGGGTGAAAGTCCTCTAAAATGGGCAACATGTTGATCAACGATTGACTAAACTTGACTTCATCTCCATGTTGTGTCACGATTAGCCATGGTGCATAAATATGTGATGTTAACCACCAACAAACAAACATGGCTATAATTGACCCTTTTCAACTCTGTATTTAACCGATCGAGGCTCTTACACTGGTCAAAATTGGGAACATCATAGACTCATTCATTTTTGGTTCAAACTTGACTTAACCCTTTACCTAACATGAAAACCAGACAACACTTGCAAACAAAATTCTTGAATAACTAATTTTTTTCCATTTTTGTCTCAAAAACATAGGTTATGACTCATCTTTGGAACAAGCTCATAGAGCTCAATGAGCTCGCTCAAAAGATGAGTCATAACCTATGTTTTTGAGACAAAAATGCAAAATATAATGAAAATTAATTGGCAAATTTTGTGAATAGAGCTGGCCGGTTTTGTTTGTTACGTTGGGTAAAGGGTTAAACAGGCCAGCACTATTCACAAGAAAAAATCATTCAAATTTTCTTTTTGAAATTTTTATCTGCAAAAATTAACTTATGACTTACCCTCCCATCCCCACAAACCAGAATGAGCTCATTTTTTGCAAGTGTTGTCTATTTACTATTTATGTTCGGTAATGGGTAAAATACCAACAAATAAATTTCACCATCTACCGCCATGTAAAATAATCATGATGGAGGTATATATTTGATAAAACATTGTAATAAAATTGTAACTTTGTCATTTCAAATGCTGGTAAAGTATATTACCAACTTTTTCATCTCTCGTAAAACAGTGAAGGGAGTCTTGGAGGCAGTCAAGTCTTGATGAGAAGGCAGTACAAAGCCACATAAAATCTTTGGTAAACTCTTTAGGTTTCAAGGGTTAATAGTCCTGGGGTGTGATTTTTCAGGGTTTTTTTTTTTTTTTTATCTGATTTCAACTTATTTCTAACCCAACTACAACTTTTTATTACTTTAAATTTACATGAAAATGGTCATTTAGACCATTTTCATGTAAATTTGAAGAACTGAAAAGCCACCCATGATGGGATTTTAGTTATATATGGCAGACAAAAACTTGATTTTGAAACCTTTCCCTCTTTGCAAACATGATTATTCTCCACCCTAGCTGGAAGAGATTACGGTGTATACTGGATTCCATCCATCCATCCATCTATCCATCCGTAAGCAGATGGATTTCAGCAAAATTCAGTATGTGGCAAGGCAGTATGTATTGGTGGGTGTATCCTGTGTGAAATTTTCTCTTGAATTCCAGGGAATTCCAGGAAATAACAAAAACTTTTTCATGTTTGGAAACTCTGGAAATCCAGGGAATTCCAGAGATTATCAAGTCAAGAAAATCAGGAAAACCAGGATTCTGTGGTATTGGCCACCCCATATTCCAGGTTTTAAACAAACTTGTCTGAGGAAAAATTCCTGAATTTCCAGATTTCCTGGAATTCAACTGATGTTTCAATGTTAACAAAATTCCTGATTTTTCTAGATTTCCCAGACTTGTTTTATTTTGTCAGAACAGAATTCCTGATTTTTCCAGCTTTCCTGGAATTCAGTATTTGTTACAAATTAAATAATATAATTAAAGTTCAGACTGAGAAATTCACACCTCAGTAATGCAATTTTTGCAGCTGATTGGATCAAGAATCTTTTGAATCCATGGGCTTACTATTTTTTTTTAACCCTTTACCTAACTTAACAGAAGATGACACTTGCCACAAATTTTGTCGTATAACTGGATATTTCCATTTTTTTGCTTCAAAAACATAGCTTATGACCCCCTCAGTGAAATTAGCTTATGTAGCCCATTGCACTGAGATTACTACAAATATGGATGTGTCATGGTACATGCATTTATATGCACCATACATTTGAGAAAAATTTATCCTTAGAGAAATTTCATAAAAAATACAGATAGCTGTACAATATTATAGAAATGCATTCAAGATTCAATATTTAAAAGGGAATCATCAAAAACTGTTGGGAAAACAAGCTGGAATCAGGAATTATAAATCCAAATGATGAAACCACCCATGCGATGTGTTGAGGTGAGAAACAAAGATTTTGATCAAACAAATTGTTAACAGTTAACATTTCCCCAATCTTTATCCATCAGCCTCTGGAGATTATTGTTTATAATTCAGAAGTGTATTATCAAGCTGAAGGATTGAATACTTACACATATAAGTTGATTTCCTTTCAGAATAGTCTCTTCACCAAAAATACAACATGGCAGAACTTGAAACCTATCCCTCCAATTTTAAATTATGACATGACATATATTTAATACTCCAACAGAGTAAAATTTCCAGACTTTGATGGGAAACTAGAAATTTAAAACACAGTCATCAGATGCTTTTTATGAGAAATCCTGATTTTTGTGGGAAATCAGGAAAAATACCGGAATTCTCTCGAAGAAATGTTTCCACATATCACTTCTTTTTCCTGCTTTTTCTTGATTTTTCTGTGCTTTGTCTTGATTATTCTCCCTGCAATCCCTGGAATTCCTGAAAACCCAGAATAAAATTCACTCGGGATATTTTCCATGGAAACTCTATGGGAAATCACATTTTCCTCTTCTTTTCTGGAACTACTGAACCGATATGAACCAAACTTGGCAGGAATGGTCTATGGGAGGTTCTCTACAAACTTTCCTCATTTTGTTCCTGTCGGATGAAAAACATGGCCACCAGAGGCATTCTGTGATTCGAATTGGTTGATTTTCAAAAATCTTCTCTTCTGAAACTACAAGACCAGATGTTTTGAAACTTCACATGGTTGATGACTGAGACACCCTCTACCAGCAATCTTCATTTAACATTGATCGGGTTGCAAACGTGGCTGCAATTGTTGCTCACAGTTACTATGGAAACCTATTGGAAATCACATTTTCATCTTCTCATTTGAAACTACTTTCATCCAATGTGAACCAAACTTGGCACAAATAATGTTTGGAAGTCCTCTGAAAACTGCCATCATTCTGTTATGTACAGATGAAGGAGCATGGCAGTCAGCTTCCTTCTTTGATTCTGATTAGAATAATTGAGGGATATGTAGTTCTTCAAGGTGAGCAATTACAGGCTCTTTACAGCCTCTTGTTGTATCCTAAAACATCTTATTTCTGTCCTAAAACAGGGTGAATCAGTTTAATAAATCAAGGCATAGCAGCAGGAAAATGTTAAAGTTTTTTTTTGACAATCTGCATTTGCCGATGTTACACCCGAGTGAATCAAAGATCAGATATCAGCTGATGGCCGATTGTATACCAATTAATCATCTCATCACTATATGACATAATGATGGTACATTCAGTTGGGAGAGCTTCCCAAGAATCCATGCAGATGCAGGTATTATTGGTTCAATGCATATTGTTAACAGGTACTTAAAGTGTGGACTAGAGATGTGCAATATACCAAAAAGACAATACCGATTTCATTGGAATACTGAAAAACTGAACCAAACCAATCATTGAATACAGAAACAGTCTGTATTTTCAAATTTTCCTGCATTTGCTATTTATAAGGCTTTGTTGAGGCCTGATAAAGAAGTTACTGATTTTCTTTTCAGTATTCAGGTACCCTTCAAGGTACTGGGCAATTGTCCTGTATTCCGACTAGACTACAACCTGTACATGTACAGTTGCCTAGAAGTGATTTCTAGTTAAGACTTGACTGCCTATTTAAGCAGTCAAGATATGACTAGAAATTACTGCCCAGGTGTTTTGTCTTTAGTCAGCAGGACATTATAATGATGGCATATAAAGGGCACATGCCCTTTGATCGCAAAAAGCCTGTTATTGGCTTTTAAAGGTTAAGGTATGTTTGGAATAAGTCCCAAAATTACTGTTGGATATGATTTGTGTTGGCTAAATATTGTAAATATTCAGCTCATTACAGTGGCATTTGTGTCTTTGTAGTAGAATAATACAAGAACAACTTATTCTTAGGGCTGTCGCGATTATTCGATTAGTCGACTAACCGTCGACTATTGAAGTAGTCGACGTTTTTTATTTTTAGTCGATCGTCGTTCATTTTCAAGGTGGTACACATCTATTACACGTCGGGGCTAAATTGCATTGTTTTGTGAGGTGAATGATCAATGACGGTGAATAACTTTAAATATCTAACCATAGTTAACATTCATATCCGGAAGACTGTACGACTGTCACTGACTGTGTAAGAAAGAACACTCACAGTTACTCAAGAAGAATAGATTCTTCTGAATTTCTCCAGTCTTGTACACACGAATGCACCCATTGGAAAACCCAAAGCGCGGAAGTGACAAAATTATGACAAAAGTCAGAACGTCAGATCGCTTCTCAAAGTTTGGAACTCAGACTAAGATCCAATTTTAACAACTGACGAGAGAATGCATAGATCTCAATGTTCACAATTTCGAGAAACTTATTGCAGAAAGGAAACATATGCAGGAATGTTCTTTGGTAAATTCATTTTAATTCATCGGCTTCAATCTAGTTTAAACTTGGACCCGCAGTCAGTAATATTATTTTTGGGGTTGGTACGTCCTACAGGAGGTACCAACCCCAAAAATTCTATTACGGACTGTGGGTCCAAGATTGGACTACATGTAGCTTCAGTCGGGACCGATTTGTTGTTCCCACAACCCCACTTCGTCTGAACACACTGGTGCCATTGTCAATTTCAGAGTTTTACGAACAGAAGAATGATTTGCTAAAAAATCATGGGAAGCGACTATTAATCGACTAACCGTCGATTACTGGTCACGATTAGTTGATTACAAAAAATGATAGTCGCGACAGTCCTACTTATTCTGTATTTTCCTGTTGTGAATTTCCTTTTGGCTTTATAAGGAGGGGGACATGGTGGCATTGCAGTAACTGGTTCACATCAGATCACCAAAGTTAAGCAACATCAAACCTGGTTTGTGCATGGATGGGTGACCGTCTATGCGATTAATTAGGACTCCCACGTTGTGTCCTTGGGCAAGGCACTTAACCCTGATTGTCCACATGGGGGCATGGTGATTCCGTGTACTAAGGTATACTGCACATCAATGGTGCGCATGTCTTCAACTAATCTAACTCTGCCTGTGCTGCAGTGTGGAGTTACGATGTTGGGAAGCTGGCAGCTGCTCATCATTGCTCGGTGGTTCTCTCCAGGTACTCCAGCTTCCTCCACCCATAAAACTGTCACAACACGATATGACCCTGGCTGTTAAAGTGTTGTTAAACCCTAATAAATAAATAATAAATACAGTAAGCAAATCTTAGTCAAGTTAGATACCAAATATCACTCAAATACTGTGGTTCAGCCCCTAAAAATACCAAAACCGTTACTGGACTCAAAATTCGAATACAGCCCATCTGTCGTATGCACACAGCCATTAGAGATGAGTAAATGATATTGGAAAGATGTCTGGAAAATCTTTAAAGTTCCCTAGAAAGCTCATTGAAAGTCCTCGATTTTCTTCCTCTGAAGCGTGTATGAACCCAGGATGGAATATGTTATAAAACTTCCAATTTGATTTTTGCATATCTAGGAGCATTATCATGCATGTACCAACTGTTCAAGCGCTGAAGTTTTGAAAGGACTGGAACAGTGAATGTTGTGTAGTAACATCTAGAAGCCTTGAGTCTCCACACCCATGGACACAACAAGTGCTCCAGCACTGAAGCTCCAGATACTAGTGAACTTGGAGAGCCGTAAAATCTGAGCATTTTCAAATGTCATCTGCCTTGAAAGCCAAGCCTAAAGAATATTTATAAACAGTAACAAATGTGTGTGACATGCAGTTTTGGGTATGGTGAATTACAATCGGAGTAATCATATTTTGGAACATCAGTACAAATTTTTCTATACTAGTATTCTGTGTGAGAACATTTGGTGGCCCCATACTCAGCAACGATAATTCAAACTGGAATAGCCATGAATGTTATTCATATTGCTTTTTCTTGAAAGTTAAGAAAAGTCTCATGCACACCAAAGGGACAGCTGTGTTTTTAGCTCACCAATGAAGTTGTGTGAGCTTATGTCATAGCCTGAGATGCATCACCTCAGCACGTGTTAAAATTATTGTAAGAGTCCACTTTGACTTTCCGACCTGTTACAATGCACCTCATATTGTTTCTGTGGCTTTCTTGCAACATTACGATTATCCACATGCTCTTACCCAGTGATATTTTTTGGATTTTTAGAGTGTTTTGCGACGTTAGACATTTTTGTAAGTATGGACTTACAAAATTTCTGACCTGTTTTGCTGTACATGTACATGAACTCAGACTCAAGAAAACAATAGGGCTGTTCAATATAATGGAATGCTGTTATTAACTTGTAGATTGCTGGAAGCCCATATTTGTGCTTTATTCTGAAATGCAGGTTCCACGACTTAAAGGCTTCGTATTCGGTTATCATTGAAATGAAATAATATAGTCTGCATGAATTTGCCTTGTTACAATTTATGGGAGAGTGCCTATGGGCACTCTCCCATAAATTGTAACAAGGCAAAGACTTGTGAACAAATTTTGATGACTGAAAATAACTTAGATCTAATAATTACAAATTAATTGAATAACCACTTTGCCAATAAAAAATATTCAGTGTATTTGGAGTATTTAATCATCCAGAATTTGGTCATTTTCCTGTATCTCAGGGATAAAGTGAGCATCCATTCAAGTATATCTTGTTTGACAGAGCACCAATCAAGATACAATACAATAAATGCTAATATTTTAAGTACTGAAACCAGATATTGTAACGTCCCAGGCCTGTATTGATTAGTCTTCAGCAGCAAACCACCAGTTTCCCCGAGTTATAATACTACCTCACTATGGCAACCTTCGTGTTCACATATGAATGACGGCTTAAATCAATACCAAGACAGGGCAAGAACACCAAATTTTGTCATGTGGTAGGAAGGGTATAAGAAGCTACCCCACACAAATTAGTATCCCCCCACCTACTTCTAATATATTTTATAAGTCCTTCTTTGGTTCTGGGGATTACCCCCTCCCCGACCCAAACTGTGTTGTAAAAGATTACCAAAAAGTAACAACAACCACAAAAGGAGACAACAATTTATTAAATTATATAAAATCTCTAAATATAATATAAATCACAGAAGTTTTATTTTATTGCTTATAATCACAAATTGATACATTTCGTTATCGAAATCGTTCTTCTTTATACCATAAAAATAAATATTCCCCTTCAGATCTATTGAGATTCCGACCTTAAGACCTGGTCTCGCGTACACAAAATATCATATAGTTGCTGCGAAGCAGCAATAATAATTAAATCCTGCAGTTCATCCAAGCTGAAATTCAGCGGTCAGAACAGACAATGGCCCTCTCTGGCCATTGTCACAGTGTTAGCTACGTCGTTATGGATAATTAAAACAATTATTTTATAACTTCAGGCCACTAGATCGCACTCCGATCTCCACTGAGTTCCGATAACCACAAAGCATCATTGGTACATTTCCGATGTGATTCTCTTCACTCTCCACAAGGCACAGTAATCTCAAAAGGAGAACCGAAAAATAATCGATACAAAATTTATAACTTATGGTTCGACACTGTGTTAGCTAAAGGTCTTTCACTATCAAATGGTCAGTTTTGATTCAATTAGCCAGAACGATGTGGCATTAGCTACGTCGTTATGGATAATTAAAACAATTATTTTACAACTGCAGGCCACTTGATCGCGCTCTGATCTCCACTGAGTTCCGATAACCACAAAGCATCACTGGTACATTTCCGATGTGATTCTCTTCACTCTCCACAAGGCACAGTGATCTCAACAGGAGAACTGAACCGAAAAATAATAAATACAAAATTTATAACTTTTTGTTCGACACTGTGTTAGCTAAAGGTCTTTCACAATCAAATGGTCAGTTTTGATTCAGTTAGCCAGAATGACGTGATCACAGCACGTTGTTACATTTAACAAGGACTAGAAATCTCAAAAGGAGAACCGAAAAATAACAAATACGAAATTTATAACTTTTGGTTTGACGCTGTGTTAGCCAGGGTTCATGCAGCTCTTGAAAAACCCTTGAAAATGAGTTTTTTCTTGAAAAACCCTGGAATTTGAAATTAGCCCTTGAGAAACCCTTGAACTTTCAGAAATCTCTTGAAAAACTCTTGAATACCAAGCTATTTTCTGGGCATTGTAAATATATGTGTACTCGCCTTTTACTTGTTTGTTGTGCTCGTGTCGCTCAGTTAAAAAAAAACATAAAAAAGTATGGAACGTTTTACCAAGATTACTGTAACACAGATCACACTTTTGGGTACCAGTACTTCTTGACTTCCAAAGTCAGATCCGTGTCACATGAATCTTAGATGTTTAGAGCTCTTACAACAAGCTGAATAGTATATGTAGCCCTTGAAAAAAAACAAGAAGCCCTTGAAAAACCCTTGAAAAACCCTTGAACTTTGTGAGCAAATTTTTGTATGAACCCTGTTAACTTAAGGTCTTTCACAATCAAATGGTCAGTTTTGATTCAATTAGCCAGAACGACGCGGCATTAGCTATGACAATATGGATAATTAAAACAATTATTTTATAACTGCATGCCACTAGATCGCACTCCGATCTCCACTGAGTTCTGATAACCACAAAGCATCGCTGATACATTTCCGATGTGATTTTCTTCACTCTCCACAAGGCACAGTAATCTCAAAAGGAAAAGGAATGGTCAGTTTCTGATGTGATTTTCTTTAAATCATAAAAATACAAGAAAATCAAAGAAAAATAAGGCCGAAAGATAGTAAATATGAATTTTATAAATTTTAGTTCGTCATTTCCTTTACTCAGGAACCCAGATCAACCTTCCAAGTCAAGAAAGACAATTCCTCAAATTATCAAAACCGACGTGGTATTTGTTCCCCGTTGCCGTGGCTAATCATAACAAATCTCTCTTTCACACATTTTATCAATGGAAAATCAACATTCCTCAGTTATTCCCACCGTCCTACATGAATACATGCCACAGGTTAACAATCTGCTCAGGGAATCTCATGACAATAAGGAAGAAAAGAAAAAAAAAATCTAGCTACATACCCAAGCTGTTCCTCTGGTCGACTGAACTCAAGGGAGCCAGATCACTGGTTTTATTAACTGCGAGAATACAATTTCTCCACAGACTTCCCGTGTCAACTCTCACTTGAGTAGAAACAGACAGCAAAGGACAATCGTGATCAACCAACCGGGGAGATGAGTCTTATGAAAAAAAGCAAGATTGCTCCAGATTTAGATGTCATAAAATTACCACATCACTTAACCCCTCAGGTGGGAAATATTTTTAGGAGTGAGGGTACAATCGGTACAATATGCCTGAAAACATTGGGTATTCTATGGATTTCATTGGTAATTCTTTGACTGATGAAACTTTTATTCAATTAACAGGAGCTTACTGGTACTCTTTAGGATATATGTGATTAACAGGTTAAATTTGTGCAGAAGGTATGCTACATGCTTTGATCTTTGAAAGTTATAAGCAGTTAATAGGGTTATTCAGATTAGAGATATCCAATTAAGGTGGCATGATGATACAACTGTTTTTGAAAATACTCTGTATAAATGTTGGTCCAGATGCTTCAGATTTGACATTTGATAAGATTATGATGCCTTTATGTAATATAAAAGTGAATGTTTGTTCAAATTGAGTTGTTAATGTCATGTCTCTGAGGGACCGAAATTACAACTCTCTGTAATTGTGTTGTGTTCTTGGGCGGGACACTTAATCCCTGTAGCCCATTTGGAGACACAGTGGTGCTCTATACTAATTCATACTTCATGTGGGTGGTACACTAACATTCAACTGCCATTGATAACACTGCTTGTGCAGAGTTAGCAAGTTGGAGAATGTGACATTTGTGCACCACAGCTCGGTGGTTCTCTCCATGCTCTCTGGCTTCTTCCATCTGTGAAACTGTGTGACATTATGTTACCCTGGATGTTGAAAGCATCATTAAACCTCAATAAACAAACAAACATTCACCCTTTTTATGCTCCCGACTTGATAGCGAAGGGGCATCTAGTGGAGACCTCCATCCATCCCTCTGTCAATACCAACATTTTCCCTTGTATCTCAGCCACTGCCTCTCTGATTTGAATGATATTTGGTGTTGTGATAGAGCATCATGTGGGGGGGGGGGGGGGGGGGGGAGAGAGGGGGGGGGGTAGCTGTGTAGCATGAGTTTCTTCCACACATTTTTTCCAGAGTTCCGACTCTTTTGCACTCTTTCGACTTAGAACATTTTTTGCTCATTGGTTGCATTGGCACACACTTTGTGTTGCCCTTTCTTGTTCTGCCAATTTTTGTGGGTTAAGTAGAATTTTAGTTCTGTGCCACATTTAATTTTTTAGCTCTGCCTGACAAAGTCATTCATGCAAATTGTGCCCAAATTATACTTATGTCAACGAGAAGAGAAACCTTGTGCTGTGCTATACTTATGTCATCGAGAAGAGAAACCTTGTGCTGTGCAGGAATATCTGCCAGCAGCATGCAAGGAGTTAAGCCCTGGCCTTGTAGTCCATCACCAATGAAATATCATCTCAAGTAAAGTCTGATGCATGTATATATCTTTTCATTGCAGATTACTATGACAATGGGTTTTTAGGACTGCAGTATGCAGTGGACTCCGCAGTCATCGAGTCACTGAATTCAAGTGTTAATATGTCGGCAGAAGTTGATTTGAAGATGAGAAAAGTTCCATATCCTCGCTACTATACAGATCCATTAACATTGGTACTGCAGGGCTTTTTTCCATTGTTACTTATGCTCAGCCTGATTCTCAATGCCATTCAGACGACCAAGAACCTTGTCTGGGAGAAAGAGCGCAAACTGAAGGTAAAACTTTAAAACCACAATAGATTTTCATCTGTGACTGACAGGTCAGCAGCTCAAGAAATACTAATGTTAGACTGTTTGACCATTTATTAACAGACATTTGTGTTAGTTTGTCATACTTTAGCAAACATGATGTGCGGAAGACATCCGAAAACAAATTTCCATTTTTTGCCTAAAAATTGCTTATGACCTCTCAGAAGAACAATTAAGCTTGTTCCATTTAGAAGTCATAATCTCTTTGAACCAAACATTTTTTCTAAAAACGAAATTTTTATGGCAAGTTTTGGAAATAGCACTGAACATTATGTTAACCCTGTACCTAACAAATTGGCTGCATCTTCCTGCGTAATTTCCAAATTGAGTCGTTAAAAAAAATTTTTTGAACAAATATTTAAAATCATAAATATTAATATCGTATGTGTTGAGTAAAGGGTTAATCTTTCACCCAATGCAGACAGTCTCCAAATTTATTTTTCCATATTTTTCCAAAGATTTAAACAAAACAATATCATGTGACCCCTCAATGGAATGAGCTCGTTCCAATGAGGGGTCACATGATATGGTTTTGTTGAAATTTTTGAAAAATAATCTTTTTTCAACTGTTGAATTGCATATTACACTAGCAGATGCGGCCAATTCGTTAAGTGAAAGGTTAAGTAAAGTGTTAATCATAAATCTGATCATCATAAAAAAAGATGAGCTCAAATATTAAAAAATAATAATTCTAAATAGAAAATCAACTGCCATCAACAGCTCAGCAGGTCAAAAAAGTATTGCTCCCTCACTCTCACCCTTCACATGGTACACTTGACTTGAAACAACACGAGCGATCAATCAGTTAAAAAGAGATCATTTTTTACCTGCACTCATAGAAAACTGATTACAAATGTTGAACCACCATTTTGTTCCTAAGCAAGTCTTGGCTGCCTATTTAGGCAGTCAAGACTTGCTTAGAAACAACTGCAAAGCCACAGGATGTGGACTGTTAAAGTGAAGCAAGACTATAAAAACCTCCAGTCTTTCAAGAGTTAACAGCGAGTTTTATATAACAGTTCATATGTGTTTGTTTTTGTACATTCATTTGTTGACATAATTTTTTTTACAGGAAACAATGAAGATGATGGGAATGAGTGGATGGATTTATTGGCTCTCTTGGTTCATAAAAACATTTATATACCTTCTGCTGGCCATGATTATATATACGATTTTGTTTGCAGTTACTATTGATCAAGAAACTGGTGCTGTACTAAAGAAAAGCGATCCATCTGTCTTTTTTGTGTTCATGCTTTGCTATTCCATTGCAACAATATCTCTTTGCTTCATGGTTAGCACCTTCTTCAAAGCTGGTTAGTGTTTAGTGATTTAAAGCTTATACTGTATTGTTATCAGAAATGCGATCTCTTTTTTATACTGGTCCTGACACACACAAGTCTGTTGAGATTTCTTGAGTTTTGCAAAAGCAAGTCAGAGGCAAGAAAATTCAACAAAAAATTCAACAAAAATTGAACCTGAGATCTAGCCTGTCACAATCACATCTTTATCAACAGATGATTTTTTCCTTTTGTAGGCAAGCCTGGAAATAAGCAGACTCAACAAATGACATATTGCTTATTTTGAGGCTTGGTTGTAAACAGAAAAGGAGTTTTTGACCAGTTTGCGGGCACATCAAAATTCCTCTCTGTTTTGCACAGAACAGCCACAATTATTAAATTAAACTGTTTATTCAACACTACTTGAAGACAACACACACACTTTGTTCATAAATATGTAATAAAAAAAAGGTATAATTTCTTATCAAAGCATATCTTATCACCTCCATTGGAATGAGCTGTCAATCAGCATCATAAGCTGGGTTTCAGAAGTAGAAATTAAAAAAAGTAACAAAGCTTGAGGGACAGTTTTTAAAAATATAACATATTTGCAATATTTTTGGTGGATATGATTAAGTATGTGACCTTAAACACCAATAAATAAATAAATTGGTGGATATGATTGAGGAATGTATTGAGATGGTCCCCAGTGTTTACATTAGCTCTTGACAGGCAGACTTTTCGTGACGGTCATGGAAAGCATGTACCCCTTGTTTTCGTATACTGTCTGCATGTACATGACATGTGTAGGGTATTCAGTCTTCATTTCAACACAAACCCTTGTGATTTAATGATTGAATATGGCAAATGCAAATGTAAGAAGACATTTGTCTGAAGCAGAAATGTGGTGGGCTTTAGGGATGGTGGAGCAAGGGGCTACCCATCGTCAGGTTGGTAAAGCCCTTGTTGTGAACCATACGGTGATCATCAGAGCCTGGGCAAGATTTCAGCAGAATTGCACACCAGTAAGACGGCATGGTGGTGGCAGAGACAGGGCAACATCTGCAGAGGAAGACCGGTCTTTGATCATTCAGGCCCATAGGAACCGCTTTGCCACAGCAACCTAGCTTCGCAAATGACCTTCAGAATGCATCTGGGGTAAATGTTTTGACACAGACTATCCAGACAAGGTTGTACGAAGATGGTCTCCGATCGAGAAGACCATGTAATCGCATTCCGCTGTCCCAGAACCACTGCCAGGCACTATATGAATGGGCCATGAGAAGATTGATGACCTGCCCTTTTTACAGATGAGTCAAGGTACTGCCTAGACCACACAGATAGGCGTTCTAGGGCATGGAGAAGACCAGGAGAGCGATTCATGCAGCCAACATTGCTGAGCATGACCACTATGGTGGAAGGTCAATCATGGTCTGGGGCAGCATCAGCAGGGATGGACATGCAGAGCTCTTTGTCCTTGTGGTATATTGCAGCATCAGCAGGGATGGACATGCAGAGCTCTTTGTCCTTGTGGTATATTGATGAGATCCTGGATGTCCACATCAGATTTTATGCAGGTGCAGTGGGTGATAGATTCATTCTGATGGACGATAATGCCAGTCCTCATGTTGCCCATGCTGTCGGGGAGTACCGACAGAGGGAGGGGATTGACCGTATGGACTGGACAGCAAGATCCCCTGACCTCAATGCAATCGAACATGTCTGGAATGTCTGGAATGAGTTGCATCTTGCAATTTCAGCCTGTTCAATCCAGCCAAGAAGTGTCCAGGATCTTGGTGCCATGCTGGTCCAAGAATGGAACAACATCCCACAAAGGAACACCAGGTACCTGATTGGGAGCATGAGAAGGCGTTATCAGGCCGTAATTAACAGTAATGGGTCTCATACTCGATATTGAGCCCATACCAGTTCGCTCTGTCAACTTTTTGGCAAACTGAAAAATTTCCTCTTTTACCAATAATATCATTTTTCCATGGTGATCATATTCAAAAGCTAAAAAATAGTGTCAAACACAAACAAAATCTTAATTTCTGTACTTAAATCATTAAAGATATAATTAAATAAAAAATATATACACTTTTCATAACAATATTTCAACTAAAACGTAAAACAGGTAGTTGGATATACTTGTCACTTAGCAAACTTTGAGTAGTATAATTTCAATTGGACTTTTTTTTTGCCCCAGTTGTGACCCTTTTCATCTTAGAATAATCACGGCGGTGGGGGGGGGGGGGGGGGGGGGGGGGGGGGATGGGGGGGGGGGTATGGACAAGACCATCTGTCACAGTCACACCTCTATTTGGTGTCTGCAGCTTGTGCTTATCTACACCTGTGTTAGGTAAATGGTTAACCTGTTACCTAACATTATTAACCCCCCCTCACTAGATACAATTTATTGATGACAGTGCACCAGTACCCTTTTCATTGAATAGCTACTTAGCCAAAGAAAAATATTCAGTCAGTAGATATTTCCAAGTAACAGGAATTTGGATATTTTCCTGTATTGTAGTGATAAAATTTGCGTTTATTCTATTTCTGCCAGGCAGGGTTGCCGAGGGTTCGACTCCTGGCAGGAGATCAGAAACCAACATTCTAAATTCCTCCAAAACATGATTGTATCCTTCCGAAAACACACACGGGCATGTGCCAGTCTTCATCTGAGGCCAACCACAGCACTTTTCATCATAGCGTAGCAAGCGCATTCCACACTTTCATGCTGCTATTGAAAAGAAGGTGAATCAAGTAATGATGAGAACTTCATCTAAAACGCTAGATCCCAGTGACTGGTTTTTGACTGTGTGTAATGGTCTAGTGGTCATAATCTACAGTATAGCATGGGTGGCGATGTATTTCATCCCTAAAGTACAAGAAGGCTTGTTGAAATTAAGGGACAAATTTATCAGTTTTTATACAGGGTGTATATTGGAATTTCCCTGTCCGTCCATCCATCATACCATCCATCTGTCCGTCAGTTTGTCCGTCCGTCTAACCCAAAATTCAGTCATGAATAACTTGTAAAGTACTTTATTGAGTGACTTGATATTTGGTATGCAAGTGTATCCTATTGCTGTATACCCATCGTGAAATGCAGGTGGCGATGCAAGATTTTATTGCCAGAGTAATTGCCCTTTATGGACTTCATATTTGTATATACCCCAAAACTGTATCACCTATAGTCAGGCTTGCATTGTTAAATAAGCGGGGGTATTTTTTGTGTCTCCATATGGTGACACTTTATTTTCCTTTCCTTTTCTGAGTGTCAAAATGAAGCACTTATACAATGTGCTAACATGTTTTTAAAAATCGACGTGATAGCAATCTTTAATTTGTGTTGGCCTACACATTACAGAGGTATTTCATTAGCTGTGCTTACGAACAGGCCTAGTATTAACTTGGGTAAAATATCAGACATGAACTATTTAATTTTTATTATTAGTTCACCTGACTGCAATCAGTGGGAGCTATTGCCATCACTTGGCATCCATTGTCTGGCGTCCGTTAACTTTTGAAAATTGTCTTCTTCCAAACCACAGAGACAAATTCAGACATATATTGCACAGACCATCTTTGGAGTATACCCTTTCTATTTTGTTCAGATGAAGCAGCTGCTATCTTCGGGCTGCAGTTAATGCCCCAGAAGCCCAAAACTCTTCTCATGAGCCACCAGAGAGAATGCCTTGATATATGGGATGGAACATCCTTTGTTGTTGAAGATTAAAGTTTGTTCAAGGGAAGTTTGTAGGACAATATTTGGGCTCTCTGTGGGAGCATACTCATTTTGGGCTCCACCCAAAATTTGTATTTGAAGAACTAATGGGCTGATTTGAACCATTGGGTCTTAAGTACTTGATTGATGGCCGAAAAAAAAAAATCACAGCCCTGTGGAAAATTGAATTACCAAACCACACAGAACAGATCAAGAGAACTATTATTTGGTATGAAGCATCCTTAGAACTAGTAGAATGGAATGGTAAAACAAAATGCCATCAGTTGTGTCAGGGTGTTCTATAGGGGAGGGGGGGGGGGGGGGGGGAGGAATCGAAAAAATGCTGAGTCAGCATATTTGCAAACATTGAAAAAATGTCTTCTCCAGAACTACTGATTAGATTCTTTTGATATTTGGTATACAGTATCCATAGTGGGATCAGATACCAGTGTGTTCAAATTAAGCCCCTCCATTCATATTTGGGCTCAATACTAGGGCTTGGTGATTTTTCGGTTCAGTTCATTTTTTTTTTCGTCTAAACAAAAAATCGAGACTTACGGTTTCAACAAATTTTCCAGAAATGGTTAGTTTATGACCTCTCAATCACATGGTTTCCACATGCCAAAGGCTAAAATGCCAGGCAAAGGTTAACACTGTGCAGTTTATGCTTACTTCGAGCGGATTGACAACAAATCCCCCCAAAAACAGTGGCAGCAAATTTCTTATATCTCAAACCGATGTCTATAGAACCACCACC
Organism: Pictodentalium vernedei; assembly: GCA_031216915.1. Classification (NCBI taxonomy): domain Eukaryota; kingdom Metazoa; phylum Mollusca; class Scaphopoda; order Dentaliida; family Dentaliidae; genus Pictodentalium; species Pictodentalium vernedei. Next base: position 253,030,667 of record CM062296.1, read on the forward strand.
AGAAGGAATATGAACAATTAAAAAGTCTTACATATGAATCCACACATGCGATTCAAGAATCATTAAGTAAATTTAATGAACCGGGCATAGCCTCTGGCTCACTCATATTTAACCAAATAGGTATTGAAAGTTACCTGACAGACAATACATGGTGTAAAAGTAATATAAATTATCTTTGACCCCAAACCATCTGCGTACGGCACGTAGTAAATTAGATTGGATTGGAGGTAAACATAAAATTTATTGAGTTTTGAAATCTCAAAGTTCACATGGGAAAAATGATGGGTAAATTATGTTAATTTGCTGACTTCTGGCACATTCTCTGAAAGTGTCACATGCTCATAGATAATACTGCGCATTGTTACTTCTGTTTTCTGTCAACCATAAAATGGTTAAAATAAAACATATCTTGTTAAATGGATGGCAGGTAACTATTGAAAGTTTTTAAACTTATTGCGAATTGTTTGTATACTATTTGAACTTACATTCAGGAATTGTGCAGTACTGCAGGTCTGTCAGGTATAAACTATCAAGTTAACGCTGCATTCCCAATATGCAGTTGTTATAATCGACACATGTTTTCCCATGTGTATTTTGTGTACACAACAAATCCCAAGATGCAATATTGCAAACTTTCAATTCCTATTATGCAGCCGACTGCCTTCAAAAACTTCAATCGCCTGTCTTGACTGAGATGAAATCAATGCAGGACTCAGTCAAGAGTGCAAAGTGAAGTTGGCAATCTCTTCGCCTTTGCACAGCTCACTTCGCCCACTCTCTATGTTTGGGCAAAATCAAAAACGAACCTCTGCAGTCGAAATTAGGAGAGATATTGTGAAAACATTGGAGTGAGTGAGTTGCCAATAAAAGTGATTTGTATATCCTGACTTATTTCAATAATAATAGTTATCAAAATCACAAGAAATATGATTTGTGTTCCTTTTATTCCACTGTCATTTGAAGCAGGAACCATTAAGAAACCTGGGTAGTCTATTTTGAATCGATGTGATAATTACCGAAATAACCACAATTGCATATTATCCACCAAAACCAGGGTAAGAGCATAGCGACTCCTTAAAAAATAAGGAAATGTTGATTTTTGCTAAAATGTAGCTTTTCTTGTAAATTTTGGCACCTTGACAAGGCCCCAAATCTCACTGACAGAACAAGTTGGATCCCACTAGTGGTGGAGCCATGGTTTGAAATCCCTGGGGACCATGCTGGTGAAGAGTTTTGTTTTGTTTTTTTAAACAGTAATTAAAATAATAAATTTTGATATCATGTAAAGGGTTAACCCTTTACCTAGCATGAAAAGCAGACAACACTTGCAAAAAAAATTCTTGAATAACTAATCCTTTTAAATTTTTGTCTCAAAAACATAGGTTATGACCCCTTATTGGAACAAGCTCAATGTTCTCGTTCCAATGAGGGGTCATAACCTATGTTTTTGAGACAAAAAATGAAAATTAATTGGCGATTTTTTAGACCAACGCTGGTTGGTTTTGACCATTAGGTTGGATAAAGGGTTAACATGGTATTCTGCACCAGTTCTGGAATTGCTTTCCTGGGTGTATATATACCAAGGTCACGGGAAAATTAGCTTATTATTTTGAGGGGTCTTGGTTTGTTAGAGTGTTCTTCTATGGCCTACCTTGTAGGGATAGCTGCACCAGTGCATATGCATGAATACCCTCATGCACTGCACATACATATGCATAAACATTTTTACAAAATATGTTGTAGAGACAAACTCAATGACATTAAACTAAATGATAAGTTTTCAGAATGTTCTAGAGTAGTACATTTACCAGCTAAAACATTAATGTTTCCACAGTTTGCCAACTTGCTAAACAAGTTCTCCTAACCAGTTAAGCTTGAAACTTTTCCAGATGTGTGAGTGATTCGTGTGCTCTTCACTGTGACAGTTGATCAGCCTTCACCTTTGGGTGAGAGCTGGTAGACGACAGAGGACACCAGAGTGGATCAGTCTGAAACAGCAAATTGACATTGTATATATTTTAGATCACAAAATACTGATTATTCATTTTTAGCTTAACTTGACAAAGTCAAGATAAGCTATTGCTATCATGCGTGCGTGAGTCTGTTAGTCTGTGAGTCCGTTAGTCTGTGAGTCTATGAGTCTGTTCACATTTTCCTTTAGCACAGGCTACACCCTGTAGTTCTCATCAGATCGTCACAAAATTGCATATGCAGGTTTGGGGTCATGTCTAGATGAGAACGTCCCCTTTTGGTCGCGATCAGTCAACTGGTATGGCTGCCCGAAAACCCGAAAACCATTAGCACAGTTTAAAGGTCCTATTAATAAAGGTATTTCATTGTAACTTGGTAGGATGCTTCTGTATAATGCCTAGATGAGAACATACCCTTTTGGTCATGATCTGTCAACCGTGATGGCTGCCCAAGACTGAAACCAAAAAACTTTTAGCACAGTCTGCAGTTCATATTTAATATGGAGGGATTTCATTGTAACTTGATAGAATGACTCCGTATGATGTCTAGATGAGAACTTCCCCATTTGGTCACGATCTGCCAACTGTGACGATTGCCCGAGTCCAAAACCCGAAAACCTTTAGCATAGTCTACAGGTCATATTTATGTAGGGATTTCATTGTAACTTGGTAGGTTGACTTCATATGTCTAGATGAGAACGTCCCCTTTTGGACGTGATTGGGCAACTGTGACGACTACAGGGGCCCAAAGCCCAAAAACCTTTAGTACAGTCTACAGGTCATATTTATGAAGGGATTTCATTGTAACTTGGTAGGATGACTCCAAATAACGTCTCGATGAGAACATCACCTTTTGGTCATGATCATTCAGCCTTGATGACTGCCCGAGCCCAAAAACCTTTAGTATAGTCTATAGATCGTATTTATGGAAGGATTTCATTGTAACTTGTTAGTTTAACTCCATACAATGCCTAGATGATGACATCCCCTTTTGGTCGTGATTGGTCAACTGTGACGGCTGCAGGTGCCCAAAGCTCGAAAACCTGGAGCACAGTCTACAGGTCATATTTATGAAGGGATTTCATTGTAACTTTGTAGGATTACTCAAGATGATGCCCAGATGAGAATGTCTCCTTTTAGTTGCGATCATTCAACCATGATGGCTGCCCGAGCCTGAAGCCCGAAAACCTTTAGCACAGTCTACAGGTCATATTTATGAAGGGATTTCATTGTAACTTGGTGGTAGGTTGACTTCATATAATGTCTAAATGAGAATGTCCCCTTTTGTACACGATTGGGCAACTGTGATGGCTACAGGGGCCCGAAGCCCAAAAACCTTTAGCACAGTCTACAGGTCATATTTATGAAGGGGTTTCATTGTAACTTGGTAGGATGACTCCAAATAATGTCTAGATGGGAACGTCCCCTTTTAGTTGTGGTCATTCAGCCTTGATGGCTGCCCGAGCCCAAAAACCTTCAGCATAGTCTAAAGGTCGTATTTATGGAAGGATTTCATTGTAACTTGTTAGATTGACTCCATATAATGCCTAGATGATGACATTCCCTTTCGGTTGTGATAGGTCAACTGCGATGGCCCGAAAACCTTGAGCACAGTCTGCAGGTCATATTTATGAAGGGATTTCATTGTAACTTCGTAGGATCACTCCAGATGATGCCCAGATGAGGATGGCTGCCCAAGCCCAAAACCTGAAAACCTTTAGCACAGTCTACAGGTCATATTTATGAAGGCATTTCATTGTAACTTGGTAGGTTGACTTCATATATTGTCTAGATAAGAACGTCTCCTTTTGGACACGATTCGGCAACTGTGACAGCTACAGGGGCCTGAAGCCTGAAAACCTTTAGCCAGTCTACAGGTCATATTTATGAAGGGATTTCATTTTAGTTTGGTAGGATGACTCCAAATAATGTCCAGATGGGAACGTCCCCTTTTGGTAGCGATCACTCAGCCTTGATGGCTACCCGAGCACAAAAACTTTGGCACAGTCATTTGGTCGTATTTATGGAAGGATTTCATTGTAACTTGTTAGGTTGACTCAATATAATGCCTAGATGATGACATCCCCATTTGGTCGTGATTGGTCAACTGTGACGGCTACAGGGGCCCGAAGCTCAAAAACCTTCAGCACAGTCTACAGGTCTTATTTATGAAGGGATTTCATTGTAACTTCGTAGGATCACTCCAGATGATGCCCAGATGAGAATGTCCGCGTTTGGTTGCGATCATGCAACCATGGTGGCTGCCCGAGCCTGAAGCCAGAAAACCTTTAGCACAGTCCACAGGTCATATTTTTGAAGGGATTTCATTGTAACTTGGTAGGATGACTCCAAATAATGTCTATATGAGAATGTCCCCTTTTGGTCGCTATCATTCAGCCTTAATGGCTGCCCGAGCCTAAAACCCCAAAACTTTTAGCATGGTCTATAGGTCGTATTTATGGAAGGATTTCATTGTAACTTGTTAGGTTGACTCCATATAATTCCTAGATGATGACATCCCCTTTTGGTCGTGATTGGTCAACTGTGACGGCTACAGGGGCCTAAAGCCCGAAAACCTTGAACACACTCTACAGGTCATATTTATGAAGAGATTTCATTGTAAATTCGTAGGACCAGTCCAGATGAAGCCCAGATAACAACATCCCCTTTTAGTCGTGATCATTCAATCATGATGGCTTTCCAAGCCCAAAACCTGAAAAACTTTAGTACAGACTACAGGTCGTATTTGTGAAGGGATTTCATTGTAACTTACGATAGCAGAATGACTCAGTATAATGTCGAGATGAGGACATCCCTTTTAATAGCAATCGGTCAACCATCACGGCTACACAGGCCTCAAGCCCGAAAACCTTTAAGCACAGTCTACAGGCCATATTTATGAAGGGATTTCAATGTAACTTGATAGGATGACTCGTTTTGGAATAATTTCACTGTAACTTGGTAACTTTCGTTGATATACATTAACTGTGAAGGCCACATACATTAACTGTGAGGTCATATTATCCCACCCCACATCTCTTTAGTACAGTGTACACCTCATATTATTTTTATTAAAAACATAGCATACAGGGAACAGAAATGAACATATTCCCAATTATCACAATTCTTGTCTTATTTCATAATCCTTTCATAAACATTGAACATTATCCTTTTCATAAAACACAACACACAGACAAGTTAAGCTACAGTGTCATTGACACTTTCATTTAAATCATTAACCATTTACCAATTGTAACAGCTATAACCAGCCAGAATGTGTTAATATTTGGGCTTCCTATTGGACCCCAAATTTTCAACTTAGCCCAATATGTCACCAGCACCAGTATTCAGAATCAGGGGGAGGGAGTGTGGGGAGGTTGGAAATTTGGAGGGCAAGTCATGAGTAGTTGGAAAAACCATCTATCTGGATTTTAAAGCTTCTTGGGCGATGCTGATGTCTCCTTTACTTCCCAAAATTCCAACTCGGTTTCAAATCAGCAACTGTTACTATTTACAACTATAGTGTATGCAATATCAAGCTTCATAAGTATACATAATGTCAATCAGTACAAGATTTCTAAAGTACAATTACTTATTGTAATAAAAAAAATCCCCGAAATGCACTTCAAGAAAATCACATCATGTCACCAGTGCCTGTGAATGAAGTCCTCTAAAATGGGCAACATAGGTATAAATGATTGGCTGGACTTGACTTTATAGCCATGTTGTGGTCATGATTAGCCATTGTACAGAAATATGTGACCTTAAACACCAAAAAATATATAAATGAAAGTGCCAACTGATTACCCCATAACAAGTTTACTTACTTTGCTGCCAAGTGGAAAGCAAACTGTTCTAAACATTTTCAGGTTTCTTTTGTTTTGGGCATGATCCCAGTTTAAAAAGATGGCAAATATAAATCTTCAGGTTCTTTTTGGAATTAAAAAAAACAGCACAGTGGAACACAGTTAATTGGATAGCCACTTAGCCGGAGAAAATTATTCAATTAACAAGGGTACACAAAATTTTATACATAGGTTTATAACTACATAATACAGGTTAGGATTGATAGTGGGCTTGGACCAATATTTTTTAGCACAGTAATGGCCCTTTTCCAACTTAGAAGACAAAAAGCGGAGGGATTAGTGTCTCATGGACACGCTTGATGGCTTACTGTATTGGTGCTATGGTTTAATGGAGATAAGATAATTATGAATTCAGTATCAACAAATGACTAGAAACTCATGCTTGGTAGTGGGAGGCAGACCTGTTAACCTCTGAAGGTGACTGTCAGTGAGATTTTGATGAGCTCTCAGTGAGATTCAGATGCTTGTCAGTGAGATTCGGATGCTTGTCGGTGAGATTTTTGCAGCGGCCAATACATCAATATTTTCCTTGTTATGCCCCCACAGTCCCACCCGGGCACCCCGCCAACTCACATGCATTATATTTCATTTTAGTAATTTATTTTAACACTTTTTAATGGTATTTGTCAGTAAAAGCATACAAATAGGGATATCACTGGTCCAAGCCCCCCCACCCCCCTAGCCTTGGCCTGTACCAACCTCCCTCCCCTCACAGTCCGGTCATTTCTCCTTGCTCATGCAAGCCCATCCCGGTGCTTCAATACATGGACGCTGAAACATCTTGAGCCGAAAGGTCCCAGGACCAAAACGTTCAAGAACCAACACAAGCTTTCCTTTTTCATTCATGCCATTTATTCATGTAAATTCTCTGTTCAATCTGTACATTTTTAGTGAGAAAATATTCATTCTTATTATCTTTTGACAGGTTTTACTGTACAATAAAAATTACTCAATGCTAACAATACATTTCGTTTTGTTTAAAAAAAAAAAACACCTGTTGTTGCCGGTACAATGAAGTTGTGTGTGATTGTGGTAATTTTGTTTTCATTTTTGATTAAAAAAAATATTTGAACTTTGTTTTGCATTACTCACATTAGAGAAGGTGCCCTCAGTATTCATAACTCTCATTGTGAAAAAAAACAAACAAAATAATCCTGTTGGTTCAAAATGAAGACAAAATACTCTGCTGGACATGTTCTGAATCGCTTTGTATATAAGTAAAGGGTGGTAACTTAATTCTTGTGATAACTCACAACAGATGTTTTTCAGTTTTCAACAAACTTTCAATTGTATTTTTTTTTTTTACACAAAACGGATAAATTTGGTATGGACCATAACAATAGTATATATAATAGGTCAGCTGAAGTTAATTATACTTCAGAGGTCATGTTTTTATTTAATTTATATTTCGAGTTTCTATAATTTTGATTTCACGTAACCACGACAGTATGAGAATATATTTGGCATACAATGCATTTGATAAAAACACGGCATGTTTCATAAATAAACAAACTATATTTGAACTGACCACCCTGGTGCACAAAATGTGTCCCCATTGTTGTAAACAATATGGCTCTCCCTTGTTTTGTTTTCAAAACAGTCTTTCATGTAGCATGGATCAAACTGGATATTACAACTCAGGGGTATTAATTCATATTTATTTTTGAGCAGCTATTTTTTTGCAGGGATCACATCAGGTAATAATAATAATTGGGTCTTTTTCCTTGCTCCAAAAATCTTGGGACAAAACATCCCAGTCCAGCATGGCTTTACGAAAGTAACGTCTTTAAAAACAGACTATAATACACTCATTTTTAAAATGCTACTTTCGATTTCCATGACTTTTCCATCAACAACATGGGAATTCATGCTCACAATTCTCGGAACTCAGAATTGGTAAAACTCAATGTGTATCTTTGATAAATTATCGTTTCCAACAAGTATTCTACGTCATAAATTTATATATCGTGACCAACTTGTTTAATTTTCATAATAGATCAGGACAACTATTTTGAAAGTGTCATATCGGGAGAAAATAGGATGTGACTGTGAGAGCGTGAGTTGGTGCCTCAAACCGGAAGATTCACGGTGAAACTGGGAGAGTTAACAGGTCTGGTGGGAGGCAGGGGCATAGCCACCTTTGGCATTCAACTTGCATATTTAATTAACAGGAGTTTACTCTATAACCTATATTCAATTAACAAGTAAAATTTGTACTGAAGATATGATAAATAATTGGTGTGTGTATTTTATACAATTAACAGGGTTATTCACTTGAAAGATATACAAGTGGGCCCCACTGATTTTTGTCAGGCTTATGGCTTTCGATAAATTTAACAAATTAACCAGGTGATTTCAAAACAGTATTATAAAACAAGTAATTAAATAACCCAAAATTACTCCTTCGAAGATGATGAACTCATTAATTCTGATGTGTTTCTTCCTGTGTTTGCCTGGTTTTTGGTGGAAAGTAAATAGAATTGCTTGTGAAATAAGATGTAAAGTAGTTACCTCATTAACCCTTTACCCAACGCAGACGATATCAAAATTTATTATTTTAAATACCATTTTTTTAAATTTTAAAAAAAATTTCAAGAAAACCATATCATGTGACCCCTCGTTGGAACGAGCTCGATGAGCTCGTTCCAATGAGGGGTCACATGATATGGTTTTCTTGAATTTTTTGGAAAAATAAGATTTTTTCAACTGCTGAATTTGCATATTACGCGGGCGGATGCGGGCGATTCGTTGGGTAAAGGGTTAACCCCTTACGTAATGAATTAACCGCATCCGCCCGTGTAATTTACAAAGTGAGCATTTGGAAAAAGCAATATTTTTCAAAAAATTGAAACAAAATCATATCATGTGACCCCTCAGCTCAACGGGCTCGTTTCAATGAGGCGTCACATGATATGGTTGTGTTGAAATTTTTTGAATTTCGAAAAACAATAATTATTAAGACAGTAATCGCTTGACTGGACTGGTTACATGAAATAATTCATGAGAGGTGAGGGACGTTGTACAAACACAAGTGCACGAATGCACACAAGTGTTTTACAATATAGTCCCTCGCCTTACTTTTCATTATTAATGATAATTACATTATTTGAACCTTTACCTATTGTAAAGGCCAAAACCGGCCAGCACTATTCTCAAAAATCATTAATTAATTTTCAGCATTTTTTCATTTTTTGTCTCTAAAACAAAGTTATGACCCCTCATTGGAATGTGCTCAACAAGCTCGTTCCAGTGAGGGGTCATAACCTATGTTTTTCATGTTAGTTGAAGGGTTAAAAAAGAACAAAAAGCAATGAAGTCCCCATTAAACCCACGACAAAGCGTCTCCTTTTGCGTGCGCAGATACATGACACAATTGTTGATTGCATAATTCACTTGTGAAGTTATCATTTATAATCAAACCCAGAAATCCCAGTAAATCACACTTTGGAAAGTAATAAAACAATATATTATCCTGTGTGTTGTGCAAAGGGTTAATATCCATATCATTGGAAATACAGTGGAGCCCACTTAATTAGACAGATTAATTGAATTGCCCTGTTAATTGAATGTAACTTTCAATCACAAAACCATTTAGCATACCTTCAATATAAATTTGCTAATTACAGTTAGGTTATAGACTAAACTCCTGTTAATTGAATAAAAAAATCTTGTTATATGTTAGGAAAGTACCCTGACAATTGCACAAATCCCCTTTGGTATAGATCTATTTGACCTCTGCATTCAATATAGGCATATCTTGTCAAGTGAATACTCTGCTTAACCCTTTCCCAATGCAGACGATTTCAAAATTTATTATTTTAAATATCATTTTTTAATTTTTTTCAAAAAATTTCAACAAAGCAAGCTCTTTCACATGATATGATTTCGTGAAAATTTTTCGAAAAATAATATTTTTTCAGCTGCTGAATTTGCATATTACATGTGCGGATGCGGGCGCTTCGTTGGGTAAAGGGTTAATTGAATAATTTGCCTTGGCAAAGGGGTTAATTAATTAACAGGGTTCCACTGAACCTGATGAATGAAAATCTCCCAAATTGTGCTAAACCATGTGACAGCGTAATCAGAGAGAATTGAAAACTATTGTATGTTACTTCTTTGATAAAATTACCTTGAGAGTGCTCAGCTGTCGCTCCATTTCTTGAAAATTACAAGAATGCATAAGTAACAAGAGCAGAGAGGAGAGAGAATCTCATGTATTTATACCATGGTTACCTATTCTACTATATATGAAAAGCCTATGACATAAATTTTTGCTTTATACACCAACGTGGTGAACATGCCAGCAATGGGATTTCAGTAGTTAAAATTTACACTTATAGTGGAGTTACATCCAAGTTGACCTTTAGTGACGTCGACCTGAATGCGAACTTGTCTAAATTTATCGCACGTCACCTCATGAAGAGTGAAATGAAAGTGGCAATTTTTTATTACATTTTTAAATGTGTTTATCCCTTAAAACGTCAAAAATTAACAAACATGCATTGTCTTGTGTTAATAAAGCATCCAAAACTCGAAACAGTATGTCATTATGTTATTAAAATGAAAAAGGCCCTGCTTCTTTTTCTATCTCGTTTTGGTGATAAAATTGACAGCGGAAGTACCGCCCACCGATCACTCTTAATAATCTGACGATTATGGTATAAATAAAATATACCCAAAGTAGCTTGGTGTACCAAATGTTCTCCACTCGTGGTGAAGTGGTGTTAACCGCGTGCCAAAAGTTCGCGGTTAACAGCACTTCACCACTCATGGTGAACATTGGGTACACCAACCTACTATTGGTATATTCTTTTTGTAAATGATACAATATTTTTTTCTTTTTCTTCTTTACAGCCAACACTGGAGCAGCAGCAGGCGGTGTTTTTTTCTTCGTTTCATATGTTCCATATTTCTTCTTCAATGACAATGTTTATGCATCTACACCTTTGAGTGGAAAACTGGGTGTGTGCTTATTTTCAAATGTTGCCATGGCATTTGGTGCACGAATGGTTGCAAAGTGTGAGGAAACAGGTGACTATTTATTTTGTCTTTTTGTCTCTATTCACTGTGCTTTCAACTGAACCCTCTGCATACTTGTGTCAAAATATCGAGATTTCGACCTGCAGTGTTTTTACATAATGCAACTAGGAATTTAACGAATTCATTCTTGTTTGAAAGAGCTCTGTCAAACAAGATTGAATTGGGTAAATTCTTAGTTGCATTATGGATAAAATTTGCTGTTTGAAATTTTGTTGACATCAGTGTGCATAGGGTTAATAGTTGAAAAATGTTGAAACACCAACCAAATTATTCTGTAGGTTTTACACATATTATCATTGTATCTACATAGCTATATTTTTATACTATAAACCAATGGCTCAGACTAGCTGGTGCAAACTAATTGTTATTAAGGGCCAAACAAAATTTTGAACCCCCCAATCCCCAAAATTTGCTAGCAAAACCGAAAATGAAAGTCCTATCGGGTCATCCATACTTTTACCCTCCGTGCATGCGCAGCCATCAGGAAGTGACCGAAACTGGCTCCAACATCATTCTTTGTTTGGCCCTTCAGTCGATAACAACGTTTTGACATCTGTGCTTTGAAAATCTACATTTTGAGGATGCCAGACACAAATCAATGCAAGAATTAGTGGATCCAAGGCTGTTATTGGATGATGGAAATGAACAACAGTGGTTTTCTACGTTCAGGGCTGTAACTTTATAATAATTATAAAATTATTTCATATTTGACAATTTCGGGACATTCGCCTGATGTCATAATTTTTATAAATGATTTATCCACTGTTTGTTGAGTATTCCTTCTCTATCCTTCCAAGAACCCTTCCTGTTAAACTCCTAAGCCTTTTGGCTAATTTTTATTGAAACTTTTTATTAAATTTCTTGGGAGTTTAACGTGTATTACAGAATATTTATTCTGTTTATCCTCATAGTTACGTCTTCACCTCTGGGGTGTTAGGTCGTTTAGTCTTGCATCTTCTATCCGATGTATTTTTTCTTCATATGAAGATCTAGCTTTGCATCTGGTAGCATCAAATTGGTTATTGACTTTGGGCCATGTTATGTGCCTAATGTCTTGTTTCCTGTTTTTCTTTTGACATTGTATATTCGTCTCAGGGGCAGCGGCGAAGATACAGAAGACCACTGCTTCTCAAGCCTCAGTAACGTAAATGCTGTCGGTGATCACGCAGCTAATCGCAGCATCCCAGCAAGTGCAAGAGCAGCCTTCCGCAGACTCCAGAGGTGAGCTGTAGGACGGTGCTGGGTCGGTCCAGTCATCTGTACACACAGACGCAAGGGACCGGACATCGAATGATGAAAGGGTCGAGGAAGAGAATTACTCTTCCCTTTCGGAACAGCATAGGGTAGCGATGGACTGCATTACTATCCTGCATCTGTTACACCCGATCAGCATGCTGCGTCTGTTAGAGAGAAACCACTGTCGTCTCTGAAGCAGACTAGTTGTGGAGGAAAGAGGACGTTCTTTCCGTTCTGACACTATCTAGACAGGTGTCGCAGGCCTTCGGCCGCGTTGCCAACGCCATATTCTACCTCTCTAATGCTAGGAGGAAGGCAGTTTCTTATCGATATCTTCAATAAATATACCGTTCCTTGCAAACGTTCATTTAAAGATGTACTGAGAGCTCATCTGCATTTAAATGAGCAGGCCAGAGATGAAAAAATGTTCCTACCTGCATCATTTAATATACACTTTGAATTGATGGAATGTGTTATCTCATCAAATAAGTGAATCTGGACGTGGTGTCCTACGCAGATCACCTTACCAGAGCTATGATGCAACGTTTCAATGGGAAGGAATATGAGGACGTTGTTGATTGCTAAGAGTTCTTTCCAGGGCAGTCTTGTTTGCCATGTTCAACTCTGCACTCACAGTGGAAAATTTGGAGTTGGTAAGACGTGATGCTGCCCTTGCGTCATCACTTTTAGATGACAAGGTGAAAAGCTCTCTCCGAGTCTCTCCGGTCACCGGAAAATACACTATTTGACGACAAGCTTGCACTGCTATTTAAGCAGGCTACAAGAAGGCTACCAGAGCACTGCTATTGAAGTAGGTATCTCATCAACACACTTCAGCAGAATGGGGTAAGTGAGGCTGTTCTGTTTCTAAGAAAGCGTATACGTCTGATCAAGGCTATGGAGCAGACCCCCCCCCCAGGCCATCGATTAACGGAAGGTATCCATGAGAGACTGGAAGTTAATCACGGAAGTTCCTGTCAAAGAGAGTCTCTACAAGTAAAAGTAAAACTCTCTTATTGGAGGGAACTATTGAGATCGACGAGACAAGCTGCTTCGGGGGGAGAACGTAGTTTCTCCTTCCAGAAGCTTCGTAAGTCGTACAGGTGATGGATATGACCTCTATTGTTTGTCAGTGGATGGAAGGTTATCAACTTTACAAGAACTGGGCGTTAATAACGGAAGTTCCTTCAAAGAGAGTCACTCCTAATGGAGGTTAAGGCTCTCTTATTAAGGGAACAGTTGAGGTCTTCGAGAATAGATTTCAGTAAATCCACTTGGCGGTAGGTTAACAGCCTCGCAATAAAGTGGATAATATTGCAGAAGATCAGTGGATTAGAATAGTCTCGGCAGGCCGTCGGCTATCAGCCCGAGCAAGCTCCGCTTTCAAGAAATACTTGTGGGACAATCTTCCAAGAAAGGCTTTCCTTCTGGAGGTCCAAGCTCCTATTGGAGAAAAGCATTAGATGTCGTCAAAATTATTCTCCAGTTTTTTATAATCACCTGTTTCTCGTCCTGTATCAGGAAGGATAGTGCAAAGATAGGCTGAGATATTCCTTGGCAGCAAGGCATTTATGTCATTGTGGATGCCATGGTGGCCTTATGTACGGTTACAGTGGTCTTTGGGGAATTATAGCTGTTAGGAAAATGGCTCATCATTCCCTAATTGCGTGATGATGAATAAGTCACTAATTACTCCGAGATATCGGTATTCACGGAGAAGAAGACTTCTATCTATGTTAGTTAGGCTCTGACCACTGTCTTTTGGGAATAAAGCCGAAAAGAAATACTCTGCTTTTTGGTTTGTTTTTTCCCAGGTATCATAGACTTAAGTCTTATTGTTTACACCATTGTAGTCTAACTAGAATTATGAGCGAGATTTTTTCAGTGTTATGCAGTGACATAACTGAATTAAAAGTCTCCAGTCAGTGAGCCTTCACGGTCACCGTTTACACCAATGTATCTGTCTTATCAGCTTTATTGTCTTCACGTATAGGAAGACCTTTAGCTGCTTAGCTAGGTTGAGTTTGTTGTCCTATAGGACATAAAACCGTTTGTTAGAGGAGGTTATTCTCCCAACCGGTATGGTTTGGTGTGAGTTATTATGAAAATACGGTGTATTTGTTATGACTAACACAAGAACGATTCAAGTAATGTGGGTGATGTGGGTTTGATATGAAATTTCCATCGAATCCACCCTCCCCACCACTAATGGATTAAGAGACAATTACAGGGCAGGACATAGTTTCCTTCCCGCAAGTCTCGTATGCATTTAAGTATTTACATGCCTTTCATGGCTTATCGATTGGCGGCTGGGTCATGTTCTATGGCGACCTCATGGGCACATTCACTTTTTAATTGATTTATTTCCTGTGGTTGTTCATTATAAGTCATATATGAGCATATGATTCATTATCAATGAATTGCTAGCCTTTGTGTACCGGTTTGTCTGACAAGTCAGTTAACTGGTATTCTGATTATTATATACGAGATTCAAGGCTCGCATACATAATATGTGTTTATTAGGCGGACGCATTATTGTATGTTATGGACCTCAGAAAAAATAATGTATTTTGGGGCGGTCCGTGATGAGTCTGTTTATCATTGCTCGATCCATTTCTAAATCCAGGTTATATAGTTTCAGTACACATTTTACATGGAAATCGAATGGAGATTTCTATGTATTCCGGTACATGTATATTCGTACATCTGGGAGTATTATTATTGGAATTAATTGAATACCTAAACGGGGTCGCTTTGGAAGCGTGTTTACTCTTGATATTCTTTTGAACAAGTGTATTTTGTATATATTTATCACCGGTTTTTTGACCTATCTACGTATGCCAACTCCGGTATTCGTTAAGAAGCGTGCAATTAATTACCGGGATTGCCGCTATAGCCTCAGCTTCTGAAGTGGCGTGAAGCACCTATTTTATTAATAATAATTAATATCTGGGTGCCTATTTGACGAATATATATTGTTAATTGGTACCGCTTTTACTGATTCCGGGGCGCTCCCTCCTTTGTTTTCGGAGAAGATTCCTTCAAAAAAAGGGGGGGGGGGGGTGGATTTCTTAAAATCTCCTCCGGCTTGATAGCGTGTAACTATGAGTGAAGCTGTTTTGTCTGTAGATTATATCTAATCCTGGATACAGCTTGTTAGCTCACCGAAGGGAGCTTAACTTATCACTTGCCGTCCGGCGTCGTCGTCGCCGTCCATCATTCGTCGTGAACTTTACATTATCGACTTCTCCTCCCAAACTACTGGACCAAATTGAACCAAATTTGGTGTGCATGTTCCTTATCATATGTCAATTCACGCTTCTACAAATAAACTTTCCATGTCCCCAGGGGGCACCACAAGGGGCATTACTCTGATAGCACCCATAATTTTTTTTTTCAAAATTAAAAAAAAACATAATTTAGAATCTTTTGATATTTGGTATATAACATCTAATAGGGGTCAGATTCAAGTTTGTTCAAATCGAGTCTCTGGGTTAATAATTGGGCTCCCTGTAGGAGCCCGAATTTTAACTTAGTGAAATATGTGGAAATTTCTTTAAAAATCTTCTTCTTTAGATCCACCAGTCAGAATGCTTTCATATTTGGTATACAACATCTATAGGTGGGTCAGATTCAAGTTTGTTCAAATCGGGTTCCTGAGTGAGTATTTGGGCTCTCTATTGGAGCCCAAAGTTTTACTTCATGCAATTTGAGGAAATTTCTTTAAAAATCTTCTTCAGATCCACCAGTTAGAATGCTTTCATAATTGGTATACAACATCTATAGGGGGTGGGGTGGGTGGGGGGGGGGGGGGGCAGGTGGGGGGGGGGGGGGGGGTCAGATTCAAGTTTGTACAAATCGGGTTCCTGAGTGAGTATTTGGGCCCTTTATTGGAGCCCAAAGTTTAACTTCATGCAATTTTAGGAAACAAGTTTGTTCAAATCAAGTCCCTGGGTTTATATTTGGGCTTCCTATGAGAGCCTGAATTTTAACTTAGTGAAATATGAGGAAATTTCTTTAAAAATCTTCTTCAGATCCACCAGTCAGAATGCATTCATATTTGGTATACAACATCTTGAGGTGGGTCAGTTTCAGGTTTGTTCAAATTGCTTACCTGGGTAAATTTTTGGGCTCCTTATGGGAGCCCCGAATATCAACTTAGTGCAATATAGGGAATTTTTTTTAAAAATCCTCTTCTTTAGACTCTGTAGTCAGAATGTTTTCATATTTGGTATACAACATCTCTAGGAGGGTCCGATTCAAGTTTGTTCAACTCTGGTCTATGGGTTGATATTTGGCTTCCTATGAGAGCTCGAATTTTAACTTAGTGCAATATGAGGAAATTTCTTTTAAAAGTCTGCTTCAGATCCACCAATCAGAATCCTTTCATATTTGGTAAACAACATCTCTAGTTGGGTCAGATTCAAGTTTGTTCAAATCGGGTCCCTGGGTTAATATTTTGGCTCCCTATTTGAGCCCAAAGTTTAACTTAATGCAATGTGAGGACATTTCTTTAAAAACCTCCTTGTTCTTATCCACCAATCAGAATTCTTTCATATTTGGTATATACATTTGTATCATCTCAAGGGTGATCAGATTCAACTTTGTTCAATTTGAGTCTTGAGTGGCTTATTATTTGGACTCTCTATGGGCATGGTTGGGGGGAGGGAGGGGAGCATGTTAGGTTCAGGTATGTTCAGATCCATTTCCATAAAATTTGCCTTTGCATGGCTTCATTCCTTTGTAGTGTTGATGAACCATGTCTAACTGAATGTGTCCCCAAACACTTTGAACCACTTTGGCCGGTGAGCGATTAAGGCCCCTTGGGGCCTCTTGTTTTATTATTGTATTTGGCGTGGTTTGTGGGGGTTAACCTCTCACTCTCGAATATGCCATCCTAATTTATGGGGCTTAGTTCGAACTAGCCTTTAAAATTGGGAACTCATTACACCCAATTAGCATAGTCATTCATGCAAAGAATAAGGAATTACTGGAATTTGACTCCTTATTTATGATATGTCTTCTTTATTATTGTATAGAGAGACATACATGTAATTCCTTTTAAATTCAATTTTCCTTTCACCTTGGATTGCAGGCTTAGGAACTATGCTGGTCTGCTAATTCTGAAGTCCTAGGCCCTCTGCCTTTTTACGATTCAGCTAGTCTGGGCCATTTGTTTATAGTTTAAAAATATGAAAAATTTTAAGTAATTTGTATATTTTTTATACTTACCAATGGCCCAGACGGGGATGGCTCTCCCATGAGTGGACACTCATACCTCCCTGCTGAGTTACTATGTAGCAAGCTCATCTACAAAGAATGATGTTGGCGTCAGTTTCAGTCACTTCCTGATGGCTGTGCATGCGCGGTGGGTAAAAGTATGAAGGACCAGATAGGACTTTAATTTTCGGTTTTGCAAGCAAATTTTGGGAATTGGGGGGTTCAAAATTTGTGTTTGGCCCTTAATAACAGTTTGCACCAGCTAGTCTGGGCCATTGGTAAGTATAAAAAATATACAAATTACTTTAAATTTTTCATATTCATTGGTACATGTATAACTTAAAGGAAGTGTTGATTTTTATTACAAAAGAAGTTTTAATTGAATAGACACTTTATCATTGAAGGGTATTTAGTTAACAGGAGAATTCAGTTAACCACTTAACTGCATATGACAGATATATTCGTCCCTTTATTCTAATGCGTAAGACAGACATATCCGTCTTATAATTATAGCATACAGCTGTGTCTTGAGGGAATCCACAGTGAACCTGTTAACGTTCATAAACCAATTACAGGTTTGTTCATTCTCCATACAGAGTTGTCATTCTTCCTTCGCTATTTTCGTCTTATAAATTTAGCACCAAACTACGTCTTCTGGGAATTCCAGAGCAAGCCATTCTATTTATAATTTATCATCGGATTTGTTTTGTTTCTGAGACACCTGACTGCTATTTCTTGCTGACTTTTGTGCTAAAATGTCTGCATCTAAGAAAAAACGATTGTCAGATGGCAATTTTTTTTTAGGACGCTCTCATCTAGACATTATACCAAGTCATCCTGCAAATTTGCAATGAAATCCCTTCATAAATGCAAGTTGTAGACTGTGCTAAAGGACTCCAGGTTATGTGCACCTGCATCCATCATGGTTGACTGTTCTGTATGGGGGCATTGAGTCAGTATATTTGCAAAGATTGAGAAAATAAATTTCTTCAGAATCCCTGATCAGAATCTTTTGATAATTGGTATACAGCATCCATAAGGGGGTCAGATACAAGTGTGTTCAAATTAAACCCCTTGATATTTGGGTTCAATACAGGAGCCCGAATAACTAACTGCAATATGCAAAATAATCTTAAGAATCTTCTTCTTCAGATGCAACAGTTCGATTCTTTTGATATTTGGTATACAACATCTCTGAGCAAGTCAGATTCAAGTTTGTTCAAATTGAGACCCTGGGTTAATATTTGGACTCCGATGGAAGCCCAGATATTAATTTAGGGTAATATGTTGAATAATCTTTAAAAATCTTCTTCTTCAGATCCATCAGTTAGATTCTTTTAATATTTGGTATACAACATCTCTAGTGTGATGAGATTCAAGTTGTTCAACTCAGATCCCTGGGTTGATATTTGGGCTTTTTATTGGAGCCCAAAATTGAACTTAGTGCAATATGAGAAAATTTCTTTTAAAAACTCTTCTTCAGATCCACCAGTCAGAATTCTTTCATATTTGGTACACAACATCTTGGGGTGGGGGAGGTGGAGGAGGAGAGGGGAGAGGTCAGATACAACTTTATTCAAATTGAGTAGATGGGTCAATATTTTGGCTCCCTATGGGAGTCCAAATTTTAACTTTGTGCAATTTGAGGAAATTTCTTTAAAAATCTTCTTCAGATCCAGCAGTCCGAAACCTTTCGTGTTTGGTATCCAACATCTGTAAGGGGATCAGATTTTAAGTTTGTTCAAATCGAGTCCCTGGGTTAATAATTGGGCTCCCTGTAGGAGCCCAAATTTTAACTTGGTGCAATATGAGGAAATTTCTTTAAAAATCTTCTTCTTCAGATCCATCAGATTCTTTTGATATTTGGTATACAATCTCTATGGGGGTTAAATTCAAGTTCGTTCAAATCCACTCCCTGGATTAATACTTAGGCTGCCTATGGGAGCCCGAATTGTAACATGGTACCATATGAGGGAATTTCTTTAAAAATCTTTTTTTTCACATCCACCAGCCAGAATATTTTCATTTTCGGTACACAACGTCTTCAGTGAGTCAGATTCAATTTTGTTCAAATCGGGCCCCTGGGTTAATATTTGGGCTCTTTATTGGAGCCCATAGTTTAACTCAGTGCAATGTGAGAAAATTTCTTGAAAAATCTTCTTCGGATCCACCAGTTAGAGTCTTTTCATATTTGGTGTGTGGCACCTCTAGGGGTGTCAGATTCAAATTTGTTCAAATCGAGTCCCTGGGTTACTATTTGGGCTCCATATACCAGACAGTTACTGATACATTTATATATTTTGACAACTTGAGCCAGGTGAGAGTTTCAGGCTCACTTGAGCCTCTGGTTTTAGGTATGACATTCTTTACCCATGTCATGAAATCTGGTAATGCAAAATAATTGTTGCGCAGGAGAATAAACAAAAAGAGCAATGAAGCATAAAATTCTCCAAAAAAAAAGTCTGTTAACCCTTTATCCATCACAAATTCCAGCCAACCCTTGCAAACAAATTTCTTGAATAACTAATTTTCAAAAGCATAGCTTATGACCTCACAGTGGAATAAGTTTGTTACAACTTGAGTGTTCAAAAACTATGTTTTTGAGACTAAAAATGAAAAAATAAATTTTCCAATGGTAATTTTTGTGAATATCAGTGGCCAGTTTTGGCCGTTATATTGGGCAAATGTTTAAACTATCAGAAAGTAATTTGTTATTCAAGTGTTGATGGAAATTAGCATTAAGTACAGGATTAATTTCTGCTCTGTTATTCATTATTTTTATCTTTTTTTATGTTGACAGGTCAGGGTCTCAAGTGGTCAAATTTTGCTTCTCCGCCTACACCAGATGATGACTTCAGCATGTTACTGTCAATGATAATGTTGCTTGTTGATTCCTGTATTTATTTGATTGTCACATGGTATGTGGATGCGGTTAAACCAGGAGATTTTGGCGTAGCACAGCCATTCTATTTTCCCTTCACAGTGAGTCTCATTAATCATCCATTCATTACCAGAATTTAACCTTTTTCCTAACAGAACACGTACACTATGCACAAAAATTAATCGGCATTCATGTTATATTATTTTTAACCCTTAAAGGCTTATTTCCGACTTTTTCACCTTCAGAAGAGGTGCGCTTAACATGCCATCATGAGGTGGTCTTTCTGACAATAGACAAATTACTTAAGCAATGATTTCTGTCTGTGGAATGGTGGAAATTCAAGACACTTCTCTGAGGTGCGGTGGCTCAGAAGGTAGAGGGTGGAGGCTGCAAGCTGAGAGGTCCTCACTTCGAATCCCACCTGAGGCAATCATGTTGTGTCTTTGGACAAGAAATTTCACCCCCATTGCCCATGTGGGGGCACGGTTACGCTGTGTACTAAGGAGTCTTCAACCAATGCTAACCCTTCTTGTGTGTAGTTAGTATGTTGGGGAGCCTGATAGTTTCTCGCCATTGCTCGGTGGTTTTCTCTGGGTACTCCGGTTTCCTCCACCCATAAAACTGTCCAACACGAGGTGACCCTGGCTGTTGAAAGTGTAGTGAAACCCCACTAAATAAATAAATAAATAAATAAATAGATAAATAAATAAATAAATAAATAAATAAATAAATAAATAAATAAAGACACTTGTCCAGGCCCTTAACTTGTTAAGTGCTTGAAGCCACTATCTGGGCTTGCTAAAAAAATGAGGGAACAAGAGCAAAAGCCAACATTTTCCTTGCTCATGTTCCATATTCAGTCAAACACAAATAATATTTTGTTGATATAAATAAGTTTTGTTACAAAAAATTGGAGAGTGCCTGCAGGCACTCTCCAATAATTTGTAATAAAACAAATTTTGATGAACAGTTTCAGACAACAAAAAATAAACTAGCCTGCAACCAATTTTGGGTTAAGTCTTTGTACCAAAAATATAGCTTATGACCCCCATCAGAATAACTCAAAAGAAGGATCATAAGCAATGGTTTTTCAGGCAAAAACTGTTAAAAGAGAAAAAAAAATGTTTTTTTTAGTAATTCACAAATTGTTTTTTATACCCCTGAAAGGACCCATCTTAAATCTGTGTATTCTGTGCAGAAAATTGTGTCTTAGTCCTATGTTTATAATGGTCTTGGGGATTTTCAACACACAAGTATAAGTGACAAAAGGAAGGTGTGTTTTGCAGCACCCCCAGGGCCCAGTACTATAAAACTTTTGCAATTGTATTTTCTAGTATGACTTTAATATTTTCTAGGTATGACTTTAAATGGGTTGAATTGAACCATTAGCATTTTCAAAAATGTGACCATTTGCCAGTTTCATAGCATTGGCCCCAGGTCTGAATAATAAAGGTCAGGATCACAGAATTTTGAAAATTATCTTCTTATAAAAATTGTGACTTAGTCATAACTTGGTATTGGATCAGTGGTTTTCACAAAATTTGATTCAAAGGTAAAGGAAAGGTGTGTTGTACTGAAACACCAGGTCAACATGACAAATGTCAATGTCACATGATTATGAAAGCTCAAATCGTAGTTTTATTGAATTCTAAATTTTATATAATATTTCCATATCATTTGCATATCTGCTCAAGTCAACACCATTTCCTGAGGTTTGTTTAGTTTTTAGCTCACCTGACTGAAAGTCAGGGTGAGCTTTTCTGATCACTCTCCATCCGTCCGTCCGTCGTCCTGCGTGAAGGTGGTGTTTGAGCCTCTTTCTCCTAAACCACTGGCCACATTTTAATTAAATTTCATGTAAGTAGTGGTTATATAGGGGCATTTTGATTTTTATGCAAATTAGGTTTTGGCTCATATTGAGCAGAGGGGTGGGGAAAAAATGGCCAAATTTTTTGAAAATCTTCTTCAAATGAACCACCAGTAGCAGAGACTTGGTATGTGGTATACAGAGTCCTTTTGAGGTTTAGAATCAAGTTTATTCAAGAGAAGTTTGTTGGGCATTATTTGCCTTCGTTATGGGAGGGGGAAAAATTTTGGCCACGTCTAAAATTTATATTTTTAGAACCGTGAGGTCGATTTGAACCAAGTTTGATATGAGCTGATAATGGGTCATAAGTAGTTGATTGATGCAAAAAAAATGTTTCTCCTTGCCCCATGGGAACCTCGAGAGCTAAAAATAGGAAAACCTTAAAACTGCCATATCTCCAAAACTACACGGCACAGAGAATTCTCATTTTGTATAAAGCTTACTTTTATCCAGTAGAATAGAATAGTTAAAAAAAATCCCTATCGGTTTGATCACAAAGTGCTTTTTTCAGGACATTGAAAAAGTGCTGAGTCAGCACTTTTTAACACTGTAGGCAATGGGAAAAACATTAAAAAATCTTCTCCAGATCCAGCAGGCAGAATCTTTTGATATTTGGTATGCAACATTGTAGGGTGGATCTGATTCAAGTTTGTTCAAATCGGCCGACTGGGTTCATATTTGGGCTCAGTATAGGAGCCCAATTTCGAACTTAGTGCATTTCATGCAAATTTCTTTAAAAATCTTCTCCAGATCCTGCAGGCAGAATCTTTTGATATTTGGTATGCAACATTGTGGGGTGGATCTGATTCAATTTTGTTCAAATCGGCTCCCTAGATTCATATTTGGGCTCACTATAGAAGCTTGAATTCAAACTTATGCATTTCAGGCAAATTTCTTCAAAAATCTTCTCCAGATCCAGCAGGCAGAATCTTTTGATATTTGGTATGCAACATTGTGGGGTGGATCTGATTCAATTTTGTTCAAATCGGCTCCCTAGATTCATATTTGGGCTCACTATAGAAGCTTGAATTCAAACTTATGCATTTCAGGCAAATTTCTTCAAAAATCTTCTCCAGATCCAGCAGGCAGAATCTTTTGATATTTGGTATGCAACATTGTGGGGTGGATCTGTTTCAAGTTTTTTTTCAAATCGGCCCCCTGGATTCATATTTGGGCTCACTATAGAAGCCCTAATTCGAACTTAGTGCATTTCAGGCAAATTTCTTCAAAAATCTTCTCCAGATCCAGCAGGCAGAAGAATCTTTTGATATTTGGTATGCAACATTGTGGGGTGGATCTGATTCAAGTTTGTTCAAATTGCACCCCCCCCCCCCCCCCCTGGGTTTATATTTGGGCTCAGTATAAATTTCTTTGAAAATCTTCTTCTCAAGATCCAGCAGGCAGAATCTTTTGATATTGGGTATACGCCATGCTTAGGGGGGTGAGATTCAAGTTTGTTGAAGCCAAGTCCCTGGGTTCATATTTGGGCTCACTGTGAGAGCCCGAATTATAACTTAGTTCAAAATGATGAATTTTCATTAAAAATCTTCTTCTTCAGATCCAGCAGTCGGAATGTTTTGAGATTTGGTGTGCAGCATCCTTAGGGGGTGAGATTCAAGTTTGTTCAAGCCATGTCCCTAGGTCCATATTTGGGCTCACTGTGGGAGCCCAAATTATAACTTAGTTCAAAATGAGGAATTTTCTTTAAAATCTTCTTCAGATCCAGCAGTCGGAATGTTTTGATAATTTGTATGCAGTATCCTTAGTGGGGTGAGATTCAAGTTTGTTCAAGCCGTGTCCCTAGGTCCATGTTTGGACTCACTGTGGGAGCTCGAATTGTAACTTAGTTCAAAATGAGGAATTTTCTTTAAAAATCTTCTTCTTCAGATCCAACAGTCGGAATGTTTTGATATTTGGTGTGCAGCATCCTTAGGGGGGTGAGATTCAGGTTTGTTAAAGCCAAGTCCCTGGGTTCATATATGGGCTCCCTGTGTATTATAACTTTGTTCAATATGAGGAATATTCTTTTTTAGATCCGCTGGTCAGAATCGTTGGATATTTGGTATAAGCTTTTCTTTCAGATGCAACTTGTTGAAATCAATTCTCTGGGTTGATATTTAGGCTACCATGTCAGGTGAGCGCCCTCAGGCCCCCTGGGGCCTCTTGTTAGCTCACCTGACTGAAAGTCAGGGTGAGCTTTAGTGATCACTCTTTGTCCGTTGTCCGTAAACGGTGTTTGAGACTTCCTCCAAAAAAACGCTCAACCAATTTGAGTGAAATTTGAGATGCTTGTTTGTTATGACATTGGATTTTGATTTTCTTCAATTCATGTTGCAATGCCCAAAAAGTGTGCCTAAATTTTAAAAAAATCTTCTCATTAACCAGCAGCAGCAGAGACTGGATATGTGGTGTGCAGCTTTCTTTTGAGGTATAGACTCAGATCTCAGATTTGTTCAAGAGAAGTTTGAGGGCCTAAATTTGCCATTGTTATGGGAGGGGCAAGAATTTTGGCCCGGCCCAAAATTTCTATTTTCCACATCGAGAGGCTGATTTGAACTAAATTTGATATGAGGGCTTATTGGGTCATAAATACTTAATTTATGCCAAAACAAATTTCCCGTTGCCCCATAGGAACCGCAGGAACTAAAAATAGAAAAAATTTAAAATGCCCATATCTCCAAAACCACATGAGGATTTTTATTTGGGGCGAAGCTTCCTTAGGCCAGCAGAAAGGAATGGTAAAAAACAATTGCCAATGGTTTTATCATAGGGTACTTTTCCAGGACTTTTGAAAAAGTGCTGAGTCATCATTTCTAAACACTGTTGATAATGGGAAAAACATTAAAGAATCTTCTTCTCCTAAACCACTGCTCCAAAAGCTTTCATATTTCATATATAACATCTTTGGAAGATTGATTCACATATTTGTTGAAATCAATTCCCTGGGTCCATATTTGGGCTCTCTATTGGAACCCAAATGTTCAAATTAGTGCAATATGAGAAATATTCTTTAAAAATCTTCTTCCGATCCACCAATCAGAATCTTTTGATATTTGGTTTGCAGCATCCTTAGGGAGGTGAGAGTCAAGTTTGTTCAAGCCAAGTCCCTGGGATCATATTTGGGCTCCCTGTAGGGGCCTGAATTATAACTTAGTTCAATATGAGGAATATTCTTTAAAAATATTTTTCTTCAGATCCAGTAGTCAGAATCTGGTAAAATTTGGTATACAGCATCCTTAGGGATGTGAGATTCAAGTTTGTTCAAGCCAAGCCCCTGGATTCATATTTGGAATTCCCGTGGAACCCAAATTATAACTTAGTTCAGTATGAGGAATATTCTTTGAAAATCCATTTTAGCTCAACTTTGGTGAAGCCAAATTTGAGCTTTTGTCATGGCCCATCGTCCGCTGTCTGTCTGTCTGTCAACAATTGGATATGGCTTGGGCTAGAGGCCGTATTTATGAACCGATCTTTACGAAACTTCTTGGGTACCTTTGTTATGACCGTGGACGAGACCGAGTGTTTTTGTGTGCGACCCGAAATTCAAGATGGCTGCCAGCCGCCATTTTGTACCGACAATGCAGAAATCTGCTTTTAGCTCAACTTTGGCGAAGCCAAATTTGAGCTTATGCCATGGCCAGTTGTCCGTCGTCCATCTGTCTGTCTGTCCGTCAACAATTCAGTACGGCTCGGGCTAGAGGCTGTATTTATGAACCGATCTTTACGAAACTTCTTGGGTACCTTTGTTATGACTGTGGGACGAGAACAGGAGTTTTGGGGTCCGATCCAAAATTCAAGTTAGCCGCCAGCCGCCATTTTGTACCGACGATGCAGAAATCTGTTTTTTGTACAGAACTTTCATATGAAAGTGCTGATTTGAATAATTTTTTGTATGACTGTTTAGTACCATGGGATACATCACATATAATACAGGTTTTTTTCTCGTACGTAAATTATGCAAATTAGACTAACTTTGATGTATTTAGTGTTACTTTCAGCACTGTAAGTGCAGATGCCAATACGGCTCGGGCTAGAGGCCGTATTTATAAACCGATCTTTACGAAACTTCTTGGGTACCTTTGGTATCACCGTGGGATGAGAACGAGTGTTTTTGGGTGCGATCCGAAATTCAAGATGGCCGATGGCAGCCATTTTGTACGAAATTAGGTGCAATCAGATTTTTGCACAGAACTTCCATATGAAAGTGCTGACTTGAATAATTTTTTGTGTGAATGTTTAGTACCATGGGATATATCACATATAATACGGGTTTTTTTCTCGTGCAGAAATTATGCAAATTAGATGAACTTTGATTTTTTCAGTGCTACTTACACACAGTAAGTGCACATGTCAATACGGCTCGGACTAGAGGCTGTATTTATCAACCAATCTTCACGAAACTTCTTGGGTACCTTTGTTATCACCTTGGGATGAGAACGAGTGTTTCTGAGTGCGGTCCAAAATTCAAGATGGCTGCCAGTGGCCATTTTTGTACCGAAATTAGGTCCAATCAGTTTTTTTGTCACAACTTCTATACCGCTCGTATTTATGAACTGATCTTCACGAAACTTCTTGGGTACCTTTGTTTTCACCTTGGGACAGGAATGAGTGTGTTTTGGGGTGCCTTTGTTATCACTGTGCTATGAGAACAAATATTTAGGGGTTCAGTCAGACCCACTCTGGGACTCAATGTCACATGATTATGAAAGCTCAAATCGCTGCTCAGCTTTGTCAGCAAACAACAAGCAAATGAATACAGTATAAAGCCATTAAAGTGGCTTTCATCTCTTTTCAATACAGTCAGGATAACAGCTTCTAGCATTCACCCAGCTAATGGAACATCCAGATTTTTTCACTTGCGAAGTATCTTGTTAGCAATGTTCCCTACTAAAAATTATGCATTTGGAATTGTTTGGGGTTGTTTCAGTAAGGGTCTGTAAGCAATGTATTTGATACAAAAATTGGAAAAATAAGATTTGAATGGTGATTTTTGTGAATATTGCTTGCCAGTTCTAGAGCTGAGAGGCTTTGATTTTTATACCCCTGCAACGAGTTGTGGAAGGGGGGATGGGGGTGATTATGCTGGAAGCACCTTGTCCATTTGTCTGTCTGTCCATCCATCTACATCCATCCATAGATCTGTCCACCTGTCCATCCTTAGGCGTACTTTTGTCCGGTGATTTTGTCAAACGTTCATGGACCAATCTGCTTGAAACTTGATATGAATGTTCACTGCCATGAGAACCTGTGCACCTGCGATTATAGTTCCGGTCGGATTGTTTTTTCTGGAATTATGCCCCTTTTCTCTTCAAATAGGTCTAGAATTTAGTCCGGAGATTTTCTCAGATGTTTATGTGTCGATTCCTTTGAAACTTGGTATGGATGTTTACTACCGTGGAAGCCTGTGCACCTGCGATTATAGTTTTGATCGCAGCTTTTTTGCCAGAGTTATGCCCCTTTTTGTCTTAGAATGTCTGAATTTTGTCCGGAGATTTTTCTCAGACATTTATGGGTCGATTCCATCGAAACTTGAGATGGCTGTTTACTACCATGGGAACCTGTGCACCAGCGATTACAGTTGTGGTCTGACCTTTTTTCTCAGAGTTATGGCCCTTTTCATCTTAGAATGCACAAATTTTGTCCGGAGATTTTCTCAGATGATTATGGGTCGATTCCTTTGAAGCTTGGTATGGATGTTTTCTGCCATGGGAACCTTTGCACATGCGATTATTGTTTTGATTGGATTATTTTTGCCAGAGATATGCCCCTTTTTGTCTTAGAATGCATGAATTTTGTCGGGAGATTTTCTCGGATGTTTACAGGTAGATTCCTTTGAAACTTGGTATGGATGTTCACTGCCATGGGAACCAGTGCACCTGTGATTATAGTTTCTATCGGACCTTTTTTGACAAGAGTTAAACCCATTTTTGTCATAGATTTAGTGAATTTTGTCTGGGGATTTTGACAGATGTTTACAGGTAGATTCCTTTGAAACTTGGTATGGATGTTCACTACCATGGGAACCTATGCACCTGCGATTATACTTTTGATCAGAGTTATGCCCCTTTTCATCTTATAATAATGGCAGCAGGGGGTATGGACTGGCCCATCTGGAACTGTCACACGTCTATTTCAGATTTGGATTCGGTTTGGTTTCAGGAATAAATCTTTGGTTTGGTTCAGTTTTACTATGTGTTAATAACATAAAGTAAATAACACTTAAAGGCCCCCTTATAACCTAGGAAAAATCTGCAATAGTGTCAACACAAAAATACCTATCTGTAAGTATCTCCATTGGGTTCAGCCTAACTTCCCTTTGATCATTCTTAAGGTTCATTTATTGGAGTTTAATGACACTTTTGACAGAGGGTCACCTAGTGTTGCCCTTAAGGATTCAAGGGGATCTGTTGGTAAGCCTATTGAGCCAGAAAAAAACACATAAATTAGGGTAACAAATGAATAATAAGGTAACAAGTTCATCTAATGTACGTTTTGTTCTCATTGTTACATTTTTCCCTTATCAACTTGTCCAATGGACGAGTCAATAAGGGAGAAAATGTGAAAATGAGAACACAACATATTCACCCCTTTGCCATATAGACTAAGTGACAAGAGCCTATAGGGGCCACTAGTCAGGTTCTCTCCCAGCAAAATACTTTGATCAGTTTACGCACAAACACAGTAAACTTCTTTGCCGGTGTTTGCTGGGTCTTGCGGTTTAGTTTTCTGGTTTGCTGCAAAAAATGGGACCGAACCAGAAAACAAAAAAAAACAGCTTTTGCCAGTTCTGACCATTTTATTTGGCAAAGGTTTACAATAACTTGTCTCACAATATTATGAAGTTTGGCTCCCCAAATCTTTCAGGAACTTTTCTCGGAACGCAGGCTTGTCATGTTAGCGACTTTTTAAATTGCAGAAATGGTATTGGTGTGGTGGTAAAGTTGGAGCTGCTTATGAGCATATCGGAGACCAGGAAAAAGAGAAGAAGTCCTTTGAAGATGAGCCAACTGGCAAGAAGGCCGGAATCCAGATAAAGAATCTTAGAAAAGTAAGTTCAGTCTTTCAAGCTCAACTTAACAAAGTCAAGTATGAACTGTTGGGATGGGTTTTGATCTGTTGTCCGTCCGTAAGTACGTCTCCATGTATGTCCATACATCTGTCCATCCACAATTCCTTTAGCACACCCTACAGGTTGCAGCTCTCACCTGATCTGTCCCAAATTTCATATGTTGCTTTGGGGTCGTGTCTAGATGGGAGCTATCGATTTTTTCCAAATTTTGTTCAAAAACATGGTCACCAGTGGCCATCTTAGGTTTGGCATATAAATTGTCAACAATTCCATTAGCACACCCTACAGTCCACATCTCTCACCCAATCTTTTTCAAATTGCATATGTAGCTTTGGTGTGATGTCTTGATGGGAGCTATTGAATTTTTCAGAATTTTTTTGAAAAACATGGCTGCTAGCAGCCATCTTGGATTTGGATATAAATTGTCCAACAATTCCTTTAACACACCGTACAGGCCGTAGCTCTCAACCAATCAGTCCCAAATTTCATATGTGGCTTTGGGACAATGTCTAGATGGGAGCTATTGAAATTTTTCCAAATTTAATTGAAAAACATGGCTGTAGTGGCCATCTTAGATTTGGCATATCAATTGTTAACAATTCTATTAGCACACCCAACAGACTGCATCTCTCACCCGATCTTTTTCAAATTTCATATGTAGCTTTGGTTCGATGTCTAGATGAGAGCTATCAAGCATTTCTGAATTTTGTTGAAAAAACATGGCCGCCACAGCCATCTTGGAAGTCGTATATAAATTTTCAATAATTCCCTTAGCACACCTTATAGGTCATATCTCTCACCTGATCTTTATTGAATTTCATATCTAGCTTTGGTGTGATGTCTAGATGGGACACTATTTAATTCAGCCCCATCTTGGACAAGTTCAGCTGCAGTGTCATTGACACTTTTATTTCTTTATGTACAAGTTGAGAATTAACTGACCTAAGTTTATGATGAATGGATTAGTAGATTTTTGAAAAGTTCAGTATGCCCAGACTATCCTGTAGTTGTGAACTGGGCGCATTAGAATACATTGGAGCCCCCTTACTTGGATATCTCTTAACTGAATAACCCTGTTAATTGAATATAATTTCAAGCACAAAACCATTTACCATGCCCCTCCAGTACAAATTTGACCTATTAATTGAATACAGGTTATAGAGTAAACTCCTGTTAATTGAATAAAAAATCTTGTAATATATCAAGAAATTACCCTGACTCTCCCCAGTTTTCCTTTCCCTATAGACTGATTTGGCCTCAGTACATCCCTATACAGGCATTTAATCTTTTATATCTTGTTTGACAAAGCTCATGGAGCTCTGTCAAATAAAATATATTAGAATAAATGCTAAGTTTATCTCTAGAAAACAGGAAAGTGACACAGTCCCTGTTAATTGAATACTCCTGTTAATTGAATAATTTTCATTGACAAAGTGGCAATTCAATTAACAGGGTTCCACTGTACTAAGAAAATTCTTGTAGATTCTGGCACCTAGTTTAAGGACCTGGATGTAAGTCAAAATTTGTTTTCAATTATTTCCAACATTTTTCACGTATTTCAGAATGGACTGAAATTTTAAGAATTATTTGTATTTTTATACTAAAACCAATGGCCCAGACTTAGCTGGTACAACCTCAATATTATTAAGGGCCAAACACAAATTTTGAACCTCCCAATCCCCAAAATTTGCATACAGTACCGAAAATTAAAAGTCCTATCTGGCCCTTCTTACTTAGTACTTGTAGTTACGGAGCCAGGAGGGTTTTAATTACACTATCGCGCAAGGAATGTTTGATGCCTCGAATTTGTTGGCGGGAATAGACCATGATGGAAAACCCATTTCTTAAGTTGCGCAATTCTGGAGTTTTGGGGCCATGGGACCCCAAAATACCCCCAAAATGACTTTTAATTACACTATCGCACAAGTCGACGATTTTTATATGGAATAGTGTATTACATTCACTGACCATAAAAACACAACTTCAGACCGAAATTTTTCTGGCGTTTTCAAATCAGAAGGGGTCTTTTGTGGGGTACACCAAAATGTACATTTTTCACTTTTAATTACACTATCGCGCAAGTCCAGCATTTTTATATAGAATACTCAATCATATCCACTGATCATAAAAACACGCCTTCAGAACAAAAATGTTCTGGCGTTTTCAAATCAGAAGGGGTCTTTTGGGAGGTACCCCAAAATGTTAAAAAGCATGTTTATTTATATAATTGCGCACACCAACCAGTTTTATGCGGGAAAATTTACAACTTTTACTGATAATAAACAACTTGTACATAAGAACAGATATTTCCTGTTGTTTTAAAATAAATAGCAGTTCTTTAAACGGGTCCAAAATGTCAAATTGTAATTTTGAATTACACTCCCGTATACCCTACAATTTTGTTGAAATGGGATGGCTGTTATTATTTACATCCATCATAACTTATGGCATAATTTAGGACTCATGTTTACGGTTTATCTATAGCATCATGTTCACTAACTCAACCTCCGAAGTGTTTAAAGGGATTGGGGTTACGGTAGTGAAGCATAGCGTTATAAATAACCCGAAAGGACAAGTTATTGTTCTTAATTATGCCAGAAGTTATGACGTGTGGAAATAATTTCATATTCCCTTTAATGCGGGTAGTCCACATTCACAACCCATAAGCCTACAATTCGTTTGCTTCTGCGCTGAAATCAAACACTGGCAGGTGCCTTCAGCTAGGTGCGCTGTCAAAACCTCAGACTAGAAATTCCAGAAAAAAATATGGTTTCCAAGACAAAAAGAGGCTCGAATTTTCTCAGGTGTAATAAATCGCCAGGTTGTGAATGTGAATCACCCACTTTAAAGTTTACTGGTCTCAAAATAGTAAAGCGGAACAAATAGTTGCAGTTTCAAACTATAGGAGATGTTTGTCTTTGATAATTATTCGGCAATTTCATCAGTGGAATCATCAAGACAGCCATGTTCATGTTCATCATCAGTATCTTCACATTATGGCGTTTCTGGAATGACGGATTCCGGCATCTGGGCCATTAAACCATATGATTCTATAGGAGCCATCATAAAGACAGCCAGGTTCATGTTCATCATCAGTATCTTCACATTCTGGCGTTTCTGGAATGACGGATTCCGGCATCTGGGCCATTAAACCATATGATTCTATAGGAGCCATCATAAAGACAGCCAGGTTCATGTTCATCATCAGTATCTTCACATTCTGGCGTTTCTGGAATGATGGATTCCGGCATCTGGGCCATTAAACCATATGATTCTATAGGAGCCATCATAAAGACAGCCAGGTTCATGTTCATCATCAGTATCTTCACATTCTGGCATTTCTGGAATGACGGATTCCGGCATCTGTGGACCATTAAACCATATTATTCTATAGGAGCCATCGACAAGTTCCCATCCATTTCCAGGATCCATCGTTAGATTTTTACATGCAGCAGAATGCCACATAGAAACCACATATTTCGCCCTGTCAATTTTCTGACGGACAACAGACTTGCAAGGCGGAATACTACTACCGTCCAAACCCTTCAGTTTAGATAATGGTCTTCTTTCATCCTTAGGCCCGAAAGCTTTCTCAAACACTTTGAATCTGTACTCGTTAGTTGGAATTAATTTGCGAGCACCATATAATGAACATGTATAATCCTCCAGTGCCTGATACGTTTCCTCTGAAACAGATCCCGAGCACAAATCTGCAAATGCACCAGGATATCAATCGTCGCGATCAAGGAGAGCAAATGGGCATTTCTTGCTCTTTTGCGCGAAAGCTGCCGTGTAATCGCAGCCGATGTATGCGTGGAATGCCGGCAGTGCAGAACAGATCTTTTCTCCAATTTCATCTGCTATAGCTGACACGTTGATGTATCGCCTATTGCCGCGTCGAGATGTACCAACATCCATCCAAATAATAGATGCAACTTTCTGTATATGATGTAATAAAATCACCAGTATGTCCGTATCACCAGCTTGGACTGCAATGTTACCAGCTGGTTTTTCGCAATCAGCATTGACCACGTGTAGACATACCCGTGTATCTGCTTCAGGATGATCACAATACAGGCTTTCTATCGCCTGCTTCTCGATTCTGCCATCGACCACAACAAACCTCACACACTCTTCATAAAAAACGAGGTAAACTTCCCTGTCGGCCAGAACGTGTGTGGTGCGACGATGACCAATCTTTTGCAAAGAATCTTGGGTGTTGCTTTTTAAAAGATGAAGATTTTAGTGCTTTTGATACATCCTTAGGTGTTAACTGATCAGCTCCGGTTCTCAAGTACTGGATACTTTGCTCCATCCCTCTACGTTCCCTTTCGCAATCTTTGATAGAAGGTTCGACGTAGGTGTCAAAAACAACATTGATGAGTTTAGATTTCAGGTTCAAAAGGGTGTGCAATACAACAAGGGAAAGTCCACCATATGTTGCCAGTAACGTCGGTGGCAGGTAGTGAAGAAGGAAATTGCCGTCAACAACAGGCGTCTATTATATCCAGAGTACAGTGGTCGATTACCTTCTCCTCGAGCAGTGAGAACAGTGAACTTTTGTCGGTATGAGCCATTGTACCGCCAGTCTTGCAGATAG
Source organism: Pictodentalium vernedei (assembly GCA_031216915.1). Taxonomy (NCBI): domain Eukaryota; kingdom Metazoa; phylum Mollusca; class Scaphopoda; order Dentaliida; family Dentaliidae; genus Pictodentalium; species Pictodentalium vernedei. Next base: position 253,064,416 of record CM062296.1, read on the forward strand.
GTAGCGGCACAGATGTTAATGGAAATTGCATTAGAAATTCTAAGTCGACTTCACGTTTAGCTATTCTCCCCAATATATCTCTTGTGCAATTGAGCTCTTTAACAACAGGGTTTTGTGCCTTCCGATTTGTTGCGCCCTAGTTCGAGAAAGTTTTCAGTTTGTTTTTGGAGATCGGTCTCTCGAAACGAACAGGATCATCAGTGCATTCGTTAACGAAATCGTTGTGCTTCTGTTTACCTATTTGTTTCAGTGCTAGCTGAGAATCACTTATTTCCGTTCTGGCACATTAGAGTCATGGAATAAACAAACTCAAGGTATGAAGACACATTCAGCTTCACGCTAGGGCCCTGCGAACCGTTCGAGATTAGGTTCGATTCGAAACCAACCACGATGGTTCGATTCGGTTAGATTTCTTCAGGATTTGGAAAATCGAACCTTTGGAGTGGGTCCAGCCGAGTAAGCGAATATGATTTACCAAGTGATCGTTACTATCGTAATATAACGGCAGAATCCACACAGATGCGCACTTTATAAAACCGTTCGCAATATTTTATGTTAAATTACATTACAAATTACATTTGCTGACCTGTTTCCGTATTGAGTTTTCAACTATTCATGTTGTCGGTTAGTCCAAACTTGGACCTACAGTCCGAAATATATTTTTTGGTTTGTGGACGTAACAAACCAAAAAATTATATTACGGACTATGGGACTAGGTGTGGGGATTAGTACCGCGCATGTATGGGGAGTAGTACCGCGCATGTATGTGGAGTAATCGCGCTTGTGTCATTACATTACAATTTTGATGTTATGATAATCTGCCTACAGTTTTCCGACTGCTATCAAAATAGCTTGGTTATCGACGGGTATCTTATTGCTGGATAAATAATGTGACACTGATAGATGAGGTACACTCGCTTTCAATCGGATACATGCGCTGGGAGGTGGGAAACAGGCTTTTTTTTAGAAAATAGTGCGTTTTCAAGCATGAACACCAGCGGTTTGTCGTAGTTTTGTGAACGGAACTTTCTGACAAACATCTACCAAACAAAAATGTTTTATCCAAATATAAGCTGTAGTTATCTCACAACACATTCAGTTTCTGGATTCGAAATTCGGTTCGATTCGAAACTACGACGCTTATTCGGTTCGAGATTCGGTTCGACCCTAAAATTAGGATTCTCAGGGCCCTACTTCACACAAACAAGAGTTATGGAAAATTTCTTCAAACCAAAGGTGTATAATTATTCCAGGAAGCTAACCCTCATTGACCTAAATACATATTGAAATTCCTTCTAGTGGAATAGAGCTATATGAGAGTATGGTACCATGCTAGCGTTGACATTAAACAGTTAATATTTCATTGGTCTTTTGGGAACAGTCAAAACTGTTGTCTCTCGGTATCAGGAATGACTATCGAACTGTTGCCCGAGACAACAAATGGTAATGCAACGAAAAAACAATGAAACTTGTGCGTGTTTGTGAGAAGAATTACAAGATAAATGTATCATCACGACTATGTGCGGATCTGGATGCTGGTATCAACCCCCGACAGTGTTTTTGACACGCATCGCGACTCGCCTTGCGGGCTTGTCATGATGCTATTAGAAACACTGCCTTGCCCTGACACAGGTGTCCATATAATGCCACACAGTGGCGTTATTGTTAGTAATCTCCCAGCTCAATGACTTGGTTGTAGGTTCGCTGAGAGCCATTCGTGATAGTGAAACAAAACACCAATTCTGTACAAAGCTGACATCAACCGGCATGTTCTCAACATCGCGCTGATATGGGTGTGAACTTTTTCTATAATGCGGTGGAATGTATTATCAACGCACACATAGTACGATAAGAAAGAGCGGTAAGAAAGAGCGGCTATGCGTGAAGGCATATTATAATGTATCATGCAAATGAAATTAATATTCGTCCGTTGATATCGGGAAGACCTGCTGACCAATCCACTCTACCAGCATAAAAATGGACAACAGCAAGTTAGGGAGGGACCTATAATTGAGAAAATATGCCCAGGTAATAATGTTAGACTGATGCCGGTGTTGGCGTTGATTAGGGCAAGGCTGTTATGAATACGAAACTATATGAATGGTTGTTCTGTCATTTTCCAACACAATCACTCCCATTGTCATTTTCCAACACAATCACTCCCATTAATAATCGTTAATAATTAACACTGGCGATAGTGAGCCAATAGCTAAAATGTATACTGGGGTTGGGGATGAAAGAACAAACGAATCACACATTATTATTTTTTATCAACTAAAATAAACATAATTTGGAACGAATCGGCTTTCTGTAGTTTTTACAGCAAACCGACGTGCGTTCTCATTTAGACATTCTCTGATCGCCCCCATGGTTTTCGTGAATTATTGGAGCGATTGCAATAAATATGATATTCGATATGAAAAATGAATAATGTATTTGTGTGGCGGTGAAATAATTACCAGACATGACGTTTTGTGCGTAAAATAGATTGAGCAGAAGCTGTTTCGTTTAACGGAAGTTGTATTATACAGTATGTCATGTACGGTAAGCCAGATGCGTTACAATTAAGCGAATATGAACCGCCTTTTCCGTGGCATGTCATAAAAAAGATTCTATACTTACCACCCATCTGAATCGGCACACATCTTTGCTGTTTGGTATCCCAATCCAGGTTTTTCTAACAATCTCAATCAATTCACCAAACGATTGATCTGTGTAATATCTCCAAACATATAGGCCACAAAGACAGTGCACCCTAACTATTAGGCCTTCGTTTTGCTGTAAAGCGGGAAGGGTAGGCCTATAGCCCCCCCCTCCCCCCCCTCAATAAAAATAAGACCACTTCTCATTTGAAAATCTCATGCAATATCTGTTCTTATGTGTTTTTGACATCAGTAAACTTTTTTCATTGTCCCACATAAAACTGACGGAAGTGGGCGTTGGCACATGTAATTAAAAAAATTTTCGACATTTTAGGGTACTTCCCAAAAGACCCCTTCTGATCTAGAAAACGCCAGGATTTTTTTTTTTCTGAAGACGTGATTTTATGATCAGTGGATATGGTAGAGTATTCAAAAAAAATTGTGGACTTGCACGCTAGTGTAATTAAAACTGAAAATTTTACATTTTGGGGTACCCTCTAAAAGACCCCTTCTGATTTGAAAACGCCAGGAAAATTTTGTTCTGAAGTTGTGTTTTTATGGTCAGTGAATGTAATAGATTATTCCATATAAAAATCATGAACTTGCGCGATAGTGTAATTAAAAGTCATTTATGTGTTTTTGGGGTCCCGTGGTTCCAAAACGCCAGGATTGCGCAACTTAAGAAATGGGTTTTCCGTCATGGTCTATTCCCGCCAACGAATTCCAGGCATCAAACCTTCCTTGCACGATAGTGTAATTAAAAACTTCCTGGCTCCCCAACTATTGCGCAGGCGCAGTACCCAGGAAGAGACCGGAATTGGCGCAAACATCATTCTTCTGTTTGGCCCAAAGTCAGTAACAACTGAACTGACATTTGTGCTTTAAAATCTCATTTTTGAAGATGCCAGACACAAATCAGTGATGGTTTTCATGGAATCAGCAGTGCAGCAGGATGTTGGAAGTGAATAAGGGTGGTTTTGGATGTTCAGGTCTGTAACTTTATAATTTTTATGTAAAATATTCATGTTCCCCAATTTCGGGATATGCTTCTGAACGTTGTCATTATAATGTGACTCCGCTGTTGTTTAGTATTACTTCTCTTCTCTCTCCTGAATCCTCTTGTTATAGTCCCAAGCTCTTTTGGCTTTTTAGCTCACCGAAGGGAGCTCAACTTATCACTTGCCGTCCGCCGTCGTGAACATGTTTCAAACGACTTCTCCTCTGAAACCACGGGTCCGATTTTCACGAAACTTCACATGGATGTTCATTACTATATGGCAATTCACGTTTGCTCAAATGAAATGGCCACGTCCCTTGGGGCTCTGTATGGGGCATAACTCTGATAGCACCGTATGAATTACAGAAAAATTATTAAAAAATCTTCTTCTCCAGAACCAGTGGGCAGAATCTTTTGATACTTGGTAAGCACCATCTTGGTATGGGTCTGATTCAATTTTGTTCAAATCGAGTCCCTCAACCAATATTGGGGCTCACTATGGGGGCCTGAACTTTTACTTAGTGCAATTTAAGAAAAATTCTTTAAAAATCTTCTTCTCCAGAACCAATGGGCAGAATCTTTTGATATTTGGTATGCAGCATCTTGGTATGGGTCTTATTCAAGTTTGTTAAAATCGAGTCCCTTGATCAATATTGGGGCTCCCTATAGGGGCATGAATTTTTCCTTAGTGCAGTTTAAGGAAAAATCTTCTTCTCCAGAACCAGTGGGCAGAATCTTTTGATATTTCATATACAGCATCTTGGTATGGGTCTGATTCAAGTTTGTTCAAATGGAGTCCCTTGATCAATTTTGGGGCTCACTATGGGGACCTGAATTTTTACTTAGTGCAATTTAAGAAAAAAAAATTAAAAATCTTCTTCTCCAGAACCAGTGGGCAGGATCTTTAGATATTTGGTATGCAGCATCTTGGTATGGGTTGGGTTCGTGTTTGTTCAAATTGAGTCTTTTGATCAATATTGGGGCTCACTATGGGGGCGAGAATTTTTACTTAGTACAGTTCAAGAAAAATTCTTTAAAAATCGTCTCCAGAAACAGTGGGCAGAATCTTTTGATATCTGGTATGCAGGATGCTAGTATGGGTCTGATTCAAGTTTGGTTAAATTGACGATCAATATTTGGGCTCAATATGGGGGTATGAATTTTTATTCTGTGCAATTCAAGTCTAATTCTTTAAAAATATTCTTCTCCAGAACCAGCATTCAGAGTCTTGATATTTGGTATACGGCATTCTAGTATGGGCTTGTTTCAAGTTTGTACAAATTGAGTCCCTTTGTTCATATTAAGGTTCATTATTGGAATTTGAATTTCAACTTGGTGCAATCTGATTCACGTTTGTTCAAATTGAGTCCCTCGATCAATATTGGGGCTCACTAAAGGGGGGTGAATTTTTACTTAGTGCAATTTAAGAAAATTTCTTTAAAAATCTTCTTTCCCGGACCCGGTGGGTAGAATCTTTTGATATTTGGTATACAGCATCTTGGTATGGGTCTGATTCAAGTTTGTTCAAATTGAATCCCCCGTTCAATATTGGGGATCACTATGGGGGTGTGAATTTTTACTTTGTGCAATTCAAGGAAAATTCTTTAAAAAATCTTCTTCAGAACCATCATGCAGAATCTTTTAATATTTGATCAGCAGCATTGTCCCATTCATTCCTGTTGATGTTTTAGCTCCACAGAGAGTATAGATTTACTCTGTAGAACCTTAAGAATAGCTTTTGATAGAATTTGTGTCTTAACAGTATGGAACATTCGGTAAGCGCCTAAGGCCTGGGTCCTCTTGTTTATTGAAATTTTTTTTATTAAACTCTTGGGAGTGAATTCAACTTGTAAAACGGAATAGGTATTCCGTTTATCCCCTATGTGTACATCCTGTTCATTACTGTTCAGGACATTTTGTATTCTTGCATCTTTCTTCTACCAGATGCATTGTTTTTTCTTCATATGAAGATCTAGCTTTGCATCACGTGGTTATTGATCGGCTGCTTACTTTTGGGCTTTTGTTGTGCCTGTTGTTGGTTAGTTTCGAGATTTTCCTCTTGACATTATTGTCTGTTCAATAACGTTTTGGATTGGTATTAATTCAGTGTTTATTTAAAAACAATTATTGTTTTTTCTATTAGGATACATATTATATCTTATTCTGGTGTTTAGCTTTAATTAGTTGGTGCTTGTCCACATTTTGGCTCTATTGGGATGCCATTGGGCTCATTAGGTTCCCTTGGGGCACTTGGGCTTCATTCATAATTTTTTTTTTTAAATTTATTTCGAAAATTTTTGTGATTGTCTATGTTATGTATCCTTGCGATGTTTATTCTGTATTATTATTGGGAGTGCAGTGGACTTATGTTTTTGGCTTAATTATTATTGTATCCATTATAATAATTGGTACTTAGTGTAAGTCCAGGAAGCCTCGGGATTAAAGGCTTGTTGTTTGCCGATAGTCGTAGCACTCCTACATTACTTGTACTATGGGATGCAAACGTTGGAAATGGGTGTCAACCTGTGTGGTGGGCGGTGAAGTTCCGATGTAGGAGCTTTTTCCGCTGGCTAATACTAGTCTTTCAGTCTCTTTTTCAGAAGAACAAAAAGATGGTGATGGTACTTTGACACCTGTCCATAACGTGCTGCCGTCGTCGCACTCTGATGATCCCTACTCTGATAAGTAAACAGAGCTAGCTGCGAAGGTGCTCATGGCATTTGCACAGGATTAAAGCCATTAGAAGCTTAATTCTCTGCATGCAGCTAGCGCGACCGGTGAACACGCGTTGGAATGATCCTTCCACACTGCAGCCGGGGTTGGCTGCGGTTATGGCTTCTTCTTACATGGAAGCGAATGCAAAGGGATTAGCCTACAAGTTCCTCAATGAGATACCCATAAGATCTGGGGTCAGATCACGAGTTGCAGAGCGTTCTCCGTCCTGTTAGCAGTGGGGGTTGACTTTTTTCTGTTGTGAGAAACTTCAATAAGTCGGAGCACCCCTCTGAAATGTGCAAGTCGGGATGCTCCCGCCTCACTTCAGCTGGGGCAGCTGTTGTTACGGCTTCCTCTTGCATCAAAAAGCATGCTAAGGGGTCGAAGCCTACAAGTTTCTAAATGGAACTCTTGGCGAGGTCTGCCACCAGTCCGGTAGCTGGAGAACCCTCTCCGTTCCGTCAGCAGTCGGCATCGACTGTTTTCAATTCAAGACACTTTAGTGAGTTGGGACGCCCGTTCATGCTTGCAGTTCGGGGCGCTCCTTCCACACTGCAGCTGGAGCCGGTTGCAGCTATGGCTTCTTCCTCTGCTTCATCGATGAAGCACGTTACCAGTCCCAGTCTTCACCACCGAAGTCAGATTAACATGTACCTAGTCGTTTGAGGCATTTTTATACAGGACATGTGTCGAAAGATCTGGGGTCTGATCTCCGTCTTGTGAGCAGCATGTGGTGAAGAAGCGGATAATCGCTGCTCTGCATGCCTCGTTCACGGACCTGCTTCTGCAGTTTGCAGCATCCCAATAGTAGCAGGTTCTGCCGTCAACAGGCTCCTGTATTGAGCTGTCAGACGGTGCTGGGTTGGTCCAGTCATCTGTACATTTGGATGGTGTTGACCATGTTTTCAGATGGAACATTCAGATGGTGAGAGGGCTATGGAGGTTGATTCTCCATCCCTCACGAAATGGCACATTAAGACTATGAATTTTCAGCTCAACTTTGGCGAAGTAAAATTTGAGGTATTGCCATGTCCCATTGTCCGTCCATCTGTCCTTCCATCGCAGCGTACACCCGGCTTGGGTTAGAGGCCGTATTTATGAACCAATCTTTACGAAACTTCTTGCGTACCTTTGTTAACACATCACTGTGAGATGAGAACGAGTGTTTTTGGTCCGGTCCGAAATTTAAGACAGCCGCTGGCTGCCATTTTGTACCAAAATTAGGTGCAATCAGATTTTTGCGCAGAACTTCCAAATGAAAGGTCCGATTTTAATAATTTTTTATATGAATGTTTAGTACCATAGGATACATCACATATAATACAGGTTTTTTTCTCGTGTGTAAATTATGCAAATTAGACTAACTTTGATTTATTTAGTGTTACTTTCGGCACTGTAATTGCAAATGCCAATATGGCTCGTGCTAGAGGCCGTATTTGTGAACTGATCTTTACGAAACTTCTTGGGTACCTTTGTTATCACCGTGGGATGAGAACGAGTGTTTTTGGGTGCGGTCTGAAATTCAAGATGGCCACTGGCGGCCATTTTGTACAAAATTAGGTGCAATCAGATTTTTGTGCAGAACTTCCATATGAAAGTGCTGATTTGAATAATTTTCTGTGTGAATGTTTAGTACCATGGGATACATCACATATAATACAGGTTTTTTTCTCGTGCATAAATTATGCCAATTAGACTAACTTTGATCTATTTAATGTTACTTTCAGCACTGTAACTGCAAATGCCAATATGGCTCGGGCTAGAGGCCGTATTTATGAACCGATCTTGACGAAACTTCTTGGACACCTTTGTTATCACCTTGGGACGAGAACGAGTGTTTTTGGGTGCAGACTGAAATTGAAGATGGCTGCCATTTTGTACCAAAATTGGTGCAATCAGTTTTTTGTACAGAACTTTTGTATGAAAGTTCTGATTTGAATAAATTTCTGTATGTATGTTTAGTAACATGGAATACATCACATATAATACAGGTTTTTTTCTCGTGCAAAAATTTTGCAAATTAGATGAACTTTGATTTATTCAGTGCTACTTATACACAGTAAGTGCACATGTCAATACGGCTCAGGCTAGAGTCTGTATTTATGAACCGATCTTCACGAAACTTCTTGGGTACCTTTGTTATCACCTTGGGATGAGAACGAGTGTTTCTGTGTGCAGTCCAAAATTCAAATTGGCTGCCAGTGGCCATTTTGTACCGAAATTAGGTCCAATCAGTTTTTAGCTCACCTGACTGAAAGTCAGGGTGAGCTTTTCTGATTACTCTACGTCTGTCGTCCGTCCGTCCTTCTGTCGTCCTGCGTGAAGGTGGTGTTTGAACCTCTTTCTCCTAAACCACTGGCCACATTTTAATTAAATTTCATGTAAGTAGTAGTTATATAGGGACATTTTGATTTTTATGCAAATTAGGTTTCGGCTCATATTGAGCAGAGGGGTGGGGAAAAAATGGCAAAATTTTTTGAAAATCTTCTTCTAATAAACGACCAGAAGTAGAGACTTGATATGTGGTATACAGAGTCCTTTTGAGGTTTAGAATTCATCCTCACAATCTCGGCCTTGCCTAACAAGGTAGGTATCAGAAGTTTGTCGGGCATTATTTGCCTTTGTTATGAGAGGGGCAAAAATTTTGGCCACGCCTAAAATTTCTATTTTCAGAACCGTAAGGTTGATTTGAACCAAATTTGATATGAGATGATAATGGGTCATACGTAGTTGATTGATGTAAAAAAAAATTTTCTCATTGCCCTGTGGGAACCTCGAGAGCTAAAAATAGGAAAAACCTTAAAACTGCCATATCTCCAAATCTACATGGCACAGAGAATTCTTATTTTGTACAAAGCTTACTTTTATCCAGTAGAATAGAATGGTTAAAAAAAATCACTATTGGTTTGACCACAAGGTACTTTTTTCAGGACTTTTGAAAAAGTGCTGAGTCAGCAGTTTTTAACACTGCAGGCAATGGGAAAAACATTAAAAAATCTTCTTCTCCAGATCCAGCAGGCAGAATCTTATGATATTTGGTATGCAATATCGCAGGTTGGATCTGATTAAAGTTTGTTCAGATCAGCCCCTGGGTTCATATTTGGGCTCAGTATAGGAGCCCGATTTCGAATTTTGTGCATTTCAGGCAAATTTCTTAAAAAATCTTCTTCTCCAGATCCAGCAGGCAGAATCTTTTGATATTTGGTATGCAACATTGTGGGGTGGATCTGATTTAAGTTTGTTCAAATATGCTCCCTGGATTCATATTTGGGCTCACTATAGAAGCCCGAATTCGAACTTAGTGCATTTCAGGCAAATTTCTTAAAAAATCATCTTCTCCAGATCCAGCAGGCAGAATCTTTTGATATTTGGTATGCAACAATTGTGGGGTGGATCTGATTCAAGTTTGTTCAAATCTACCCCCTGGGTTTATATTTGGGCTCAGTATAGGAGCCCAAATTTGAACTTAGTGCATTTCAGGCAAATTTCTTTGAAAAACTTCTCAAGATCCAGCAGTCGGAATCTTTTGATATTTGGTATGCAGCATCCTAAGGGGGGTGAGATTCAAGTTTGTTCAAGCCATGTCCCTAGGTCCATGTTTCGACTCACTGTGGGAGCTCGAATTGTAACTTAGTTCAAAATGAGGAATTTTCTTTAAAAATCTTCTTCTTCAGATCCAACAGTTGGAATGTTTTGATATTTGGTGTGCAGCATCCTTAGGGGGGTGAGATTCAAGTTTGTTAAAGCCAAGTCCCTGGGTTCATATATGGGCTCCTTGTGGGAGCCCGAATTATAACTTCGTTCAATATGAGGAATATTCTTTAAAAATCTTCTTTTTTTTTAGATCCACTGGTCAGAATCTTTGGATATTGGGTACAAGCTTTTCTTAGGAGGAGCAGATGCAACTTGTTGAAATCAATTCTCTGGGTTGATATTTAGGCTACCATGCCAGGTTAGCGCCCTCAGGCCCCCTGGGGCCTCTTGTTTGTTCACAACTTCTATATGGCTCAGGCTAGAGGCTGTGTTTATGAACCGATCTTTACGAAACTTCTTGGGTACCTTTGTTATCACCGTGGGATGAGAACGAGTGTTTTTGGGTGCGGTCCAAAATTCAAGATGGCCACCAGCAACCTTTTTGTATCAAAATTAGTTCAATCAGTTTTTTGTACAGAACTTCTGTATGAAAGTTCTGATCTGAATAAATTTTTGTAGGAATGTTTAGTAACATGGAATACATCACATATAATACAGGTTTTTTTCTCGTGCAGAAATTATGCAAATTGGATGAACTTTGATTTATTCAGTGCTACTTATACACAGTAAGTACACATGTCAATACGGCTCAGGCTAGAGTCTGTATTTATGAACTGATCTTCACAAAACTTCTTGGGATACATGTACGTCTTAAACAAGCTGAGCTACAGTGTCATTGACACTATCATTATTCATAAGCTCTTCGAATCTTGTTCCATCTGAACAAAAGTCTGCGTTTGCGAGGCAAAAAACAGCTTAAGGTACCAGGCGAAGGAAAGACAAAGATCTTTCCTTCCTGGATCTTTCGGCTCAGGTGTTGAAGGCTTTTGGTCCGATTAACGACGCCTTCCTTGGCTTAGCAATAGTATTAGAAAGGCAATGATCTATTCCTATATAGATAGGCTAAGACAGCTGTCTTGTTTGGAATAGAGCCATTAGAAGGAATAAGGATGTCTTTTCCTACTTGGTGTTGTATTCCTAGGTGTCGGAGGCATTTAGTGCTATTGTTGTTGCCATAGGAACCTTATGTATTGTTAGAGCAGTCTTTTCTTATACATTAGCGGCTAATGTCGTAAGTCTCCATTGAGTGAGATGTCTAAGGCCGCAGGGTAACACTCAAATATCTGTCTTCACCGATATCTGACTTCTTGTCTGTGTTAGCTACGCTGAGACCGCTAGCTTTTTGGAATAAGGCAGTTAGAAGGAAAGATTACGTTTTCCTTCTCATTGTAGTATTCCTAGGCATCACAGGCAATTAGTTCTCTTGTCACCTTAGTTTGGCTTATATGAATTAAGAGCGGTCTGTGTTTATATAACATTAGTGGCTAACGTTATAGTGGCCTTATATATTTTACAGCTGTTTTTTTCTACATTGCAGCTAATGTTGGAAGTCTTCATTTAATGAGCTTTCCAAGGCCGCAGGTGACACAGATTTTTGTCTTCATGGAGATGAAGACTAATAAACTGTGTTAGCTAAGCTGAGACTTCTGTCTCTTTGGAATTACAGCCGTTAGAAGAGCAGTCCTTTATTCCTTACATTGAGCGACTAATGTTGCAAGTCTCCATTTAGTGAGCTTTCAAAGTCGCAAGTTTCACCGAGATATCTGTCTTCACAGGATGAAGACTTATTAGCTGTGCTTGCTAATCTGAAACTGCTGTCTCTTTGGAACTAGGGCCATTGAAAGGAAAAAAGTATGTTGTTTCCTTCTCAGTGTTATATTCTTAGGTGTCTGGGCTTTTAGATGCCTTATTAGAATCAAGTGCGGCCCTTTTCCCTTAACTTGAGCAACTAAGATTGTAAGTCTCCATCTAGCGAGCTTTCTAAAGTAGCAAAAATTACACCGAGATATCTGTCTTCACAGAGATGAAGTCTTCTAAGCTTCCTTAGCTAGACTGAGACCGCTGTCTTTTGGGAATAGAACCACTAAAGTAAAGAGTTCATATTTTCCTTCTCGGTGTTGCTTTCCTTAGTGTCACAGACTTTAGTCTTATTGTTGACACTATAGTAGCCTACCTAGAGTTATGAGTGGTGTCTTTTCCCTATCATAAATTGCGCATGACACGAGAGTTGTTTCAGTCTGTTGTACAATGACAATAACTTATTACAACTTTGGAATTGGTAGACCTCCCGCTCATATTTGGAAAGTTACTGTCTCTGAGTGACTGTTTTGACGACACACTACAAACTTCACAAATTGCGCCTTTGTTACATGTACCTCCTTCAATCCACGAAAATTACCATTTGAGGCAGCTTATTTTGAGGTGCCTTCAACTGAATTAATGGGCTGCAGAAATCGTTGTTAGGCGGACATCTACCGTCCACAGAATTTTGAACTCAGGCGGTTGACTGCGGCCCAGGGCGATCACCCACCTCAAAATGACAAACCTGGTTATTTCTTTAAGTCCTAGGCCCTCTGCCTTTTACGATTCAGCTAAGTCTGGGCCATTGGTTTTAGTATAAAAAAATTATAAATTTAAAGTAATTTGTATATTTTTTATACTTATCAATGGCCCAGATGGGGATGGCCCTCCCATGAGTGGGCACTTTTACCTCCCCGCTGAGTTATCACTTTAGTAGGCACAACTAGGGAAAATGATGTTGGCACCAATTCCGGTCTCTTCCTGGCTACTGCGCATGCACAAGTACTAAAAGTATGGCTGGCCACGTATGACTTTTAATTTTCGGTATTGTATGCAAATTTGGGGATTGGGGAGGGTTGGGGGGGGGGTTCAAAATTTGTGTTTGGCCTTTAATAATATTGAGGTTGCACCAGCAAAGTCTGGGCCATTGGTAAGTATAAAAAATATACAAATTACTTTAAATTTATCATTTTCATTCTTTGGCTTTTGAATGACTGATCAAAATGAAATGGTTTGGCATGCTTTTGAAACTAAACAAAAAAAAAGTTCAGGTTTTATTTTGATCAGTTCCCCATTCTTTTTTTCAGTTTTTTCATCCAAAATGGACTTTTGAAAAAAACTTTTAATTCTGTCCAATAACTTTTAAATGACTGTTTGGAATTAGTGTAAATGTTATTAGCTCAACTTGACAAAGTTAAGCTGATCCATTGCCATCACTTCTCATCCGTCGACGTATGTACATACGTACACAATTTCCTTTGGCACATCACACAGGTCGCATTTATGATCGAATCGCTTTGAAACTTGGAATGCTTGTTAGGGCTGACCTCTAGATGGGAGCTATCAATTTTCTTCCATTCCCATCCAAAAATATTGATGCTGGCAACAACCTTTGAACTAAGATGAGTTAGGCATCAATATTTCCCTTTGGCATGCCCTACAGGGCACATTTATGATCAGATTGCTTTGAAACTAAGTATGCTTGTTTGGTGACCTCTATATGGGAGCTATCGATTTTCTTCCATTCTGTCAAAATATGTTGCTGGGGACAACAACCTTTGAACTTAGTTTAGTCAGGCATGAATTTATTCGTTTAAACGCCCTACAGGTCACATTAATGATCGGATCGCTTTGAAACTTGGTATGCTCACTTGGGGTGACTACTAGATGAGAACTATCAATTTCTCTCATTTCCATCAAAAAAACATTGCTGTTGGCAATGACTTTTGAACTTAGTTTAGTTAGGCATCAATATTTCCCTTTGGCACACCCTACAGGGAACATTTATGATCAGATCGTTTTGAAACCTGGTATGCTTGTTTGGGGTGATCTCTAGATGAGATCTATCAATTTTCTTCCATTTCTGTCAAAAAATGTCGTTGGCAACAACTTTTGAACTTAGTTTAGTCACGCATCAATATATTCCTTTGGCACACCCTACAGGGCACATTTATGGTCGGATCACTTTGAAACCTGGCATGCTTTGTTTGGGGTGATCTCTAGATGAGAGCTATTGATTTTCTTCCATTTCCATCAAAAAACGTTGCCATTGGCACTGACCTTTGATGAACTAAGTACGGTTATGCATCAGTATTTCCATTTGGCTACCTGCAGGGCACATTTGTGGTCAGTTTGCTTTGAAACTTGGAATGCTTGTTTGGGCTGACCTCTAGATGGGAGCTGTCGGTTTTCTTCCATTTCTGTCAAAAAACATCGTTAGCAACGACCTTTGAACTTAGTTTAGTTTGGCATCAGTATTTCCCTTCGGCACACCCTACAAGGAACTATTATAATCAGATTGCTTTGAAACCTGGTGTGCTTGTTTGAGGTGATCTCTAGATGGGAGCTATTGATTTTATTCCATTTGCGTCAAAAACTTTGCTGTTAGTATCGATCTTTGAACTTAGTTCATTTGTGCATCAATATATTTCTTTGGCACACCACAAAGGACGCATTTATGATCAGGTTGTTTTGAAACTTGGTATACTTGTTTGGAGTGACCTCTAGATGGGAGCTAGTGATTTTATTCTATTTTCGTCAAAAAAGTTCCTGTTAGCAACAACCTTCTAACTTAGTGTATTTGTGCATCAGCATCACAAGGTACATTCATGAATCATCTTCAAACTTACTGCATTTGTGTAGCAACATTCTTCTTTTAGTCAGCCCTACAGTTTACATTTAAAAATGCATGGATTGCTCTGATGTTGTGCACAAACAGTGCTGTTAGGTTAAAGTTTCATCAAATAACATTGGAACCATTGATCTTCAATTTTGCCATTTCACTTACAACTTACCAAGTTCAAGTTAGTCAAGTTGAGCTGCAGTGTCATTGACACTTTCATTTTTTTCGTTCTCACTTGGAAAATAATTTTTGTATGCTCTCAAAATGTGCAGATGTCATATGTTTATTGCTCTACAGTTTAGATAATGCATCTTCATCATAGTTATATCCCAACTCTCAAAGAGAAGTAATATTACAGTGGAGGCCACTTAATTGGATATCTCTTAACTGAATAAGCCTGTTAATTGAATATAATTTCCCAACACAAAACCATTTACCATTCTTCCAGTACAAATTTGACCTGTTAATTGAATGTAGATTATAGAGTAAACTCCTTTTAATTGAATAAAAAATCTTGTAACCTATCAAGAAATTACCTTGACTCTCCCCAGTTTTTCATTGTTTATAGACCTATTTGGCTTCAGTACATCCAGTACAGGTATTTAATCTATTATATCTTGTTTGACAGGGCTCATGGAGCTCTGTCAAACAAGATATAATAGAATAAATGCTTAGTGTTTCAGCATTGTCAAACAAGATATAATAGAATAAATACTAAGTGTTTCTCTAGAGTACAGGAAAGTGACACAATCCATGTTAATTGAATAATCCTCTTAAGTGAATAATTTTCATTGGCAAAGTGGCTATTCAGTTAACAGGGTTCCGCTATTTATTTATTATTTATTGGTGTTTCACATACTTATGCACAATGGCTAATCATGACTGTGACAGTTTTACGGGTGGACGAAGCCGGAGAGAACCACCGAGCATCAATGATCAACTGTCAGCTTCTCAACATTATAAACTCTGTTCAAGCTCCGCTCAAGAAGGGTTACAGCAGTTGAAGACATGTGCACCATCAACGTGCAATATGCCTTAGTACACAGTGTCATCGTGCCTCCATGTAGTCAACCGGGATAAAGTGTTGCCCAAGGACACAACGCGAGTCGTCCCGGACGGGGATAGAACTCGGGACAACAGGGTTCCACTGTACTGATAATACATTAGATTTTATTCTGAGTTGTATGAATAGATATTTTATGACTGCTGCATTATGTAATTGCATTCATGTTGAATTTTTTTTTTGTATGTGTATTAGAAATTTGGAAAGAAGGTTGCTGTTGCAGGAACATCATTGTCTATGTATGAAGGTCAAATAAGTGTGTTGTTGGGACATAACGGTGCAGGGAAAACAACAACCATGTCCATGATTACAGGTAGGAACAATTATAGATAAGATTTGTGCATAACTTATAAATTATGGTTTTTTTTACCAAATATGGTTAATATTATATAAAGTCATTAAATTCTGTCTGAATATGGAATTTATAGACAGTGTACATATATTAGGTCACTGACAAACTTTGTAAAGAACTAGAGATTATAACTTTCATAACAGCCGATAAATCAGGCCAATACGAAGTTACTTCAGGCTGATTTATCCAAAGGCTGTTGTGAAGTTACCTAGGGCTCTTCTCGCGGCTGGTATGAAACTAACCCAGTAATAATAACCTCTTTCTTTATTAAACCACAACAAATAAGTACAAAATGTTCTCAGATCTGTTATAATTGTTATTGTGTTATTGTTACAGTGTTATTGTTTCACATTCTTTTCATAAAGTCCGCCAAAGTTTCCTCTTCTCGTGCAGCTATCCAAACGTCCTGGACAAAAATTCAGCTTCAAGTCACTCCATTATGCCCAGTCTATTATGCCCGGTCACACCAATTTTCCTGATTGCATTCGGTGTAACCAGTTAAAGATCTCCATGTAAACAAACTGGTTATGCCTAGTAATGCATCAATAGTGTCAACTTTAGCTTGGATCATATTGGCCAAGATTGGCATCATGTCAGCCAAGTTTGAAGTCATATTTGCTGTGTTTGATAATGGGCATTCGGGGAAAGAAAATCATATCTAATCCCCTGTGGGAACTCCGGGACATGAAGCAGTGCTTGTTTACTGTGGTAAACAATCACCAATGCTTGGGGTAGAAGTCCTCTAAAATGGGCAGCATGGGTATAAATGTTTGACTAAACATAAGTTTATCTGAATGTAGTGGTCACGATGAGCCATTGTGCTGAAATGTGTGACCTTTAACATGGATAAATAAATACATAATAATATCTGATAAATAATGTATCTTATTGAGTACCATTTCTGTACACTAATTTAGTAAAATTGCAATGAGTAATAAATGAAAGGAATTCAAGGCTTTAAAAAAAGGTTTTGGTTCACTGGCAATCCCTCACTGAAATTGAACCTCTTCATTGAACGTTTTTTATTGGCTTGTAGTGTCTTCCAGAATTACTATGAAGTCATGAGACTGAAAGTTTTTAACCTTTATGATGATGTATATTTTTATTATATGCTAAACGATAGACTATCGAAGAAATTGCAGAAAGATAGAAATCGTATCCCCCACTGAAAATATAAAAATTTTCACTTTCATCGTATCAATCAAAATGGCAGCTTTCAAAGCTTCACTTCACGGTGAATACGATTCAAATTATCACTGGATGTGATCTATTTGTTCTAAAAACATATAATGAAAAGTAAATCTAGTGTTTTTGATGGGATATCAATCAATATGGCAGCTTTCAAAGCTTCACTTCAAGGTGAATACGATTCAAATTATCACTGGATATGATCAATTTGTTCTAAAAATGTATAATGAAAAGTAAATCTAGTGTTTTTGATTAGATACCGATCATTTCCAGCATTAATTCAACACATATTCACCTTGAATTGATGCATTAAACCCACTAGTCCAAGCATGGCCTCAAAGTCTGTAATATAAGGACATACCAAACCAAAAACTTGTATTATGGCCATGTTTTGACTAGAAACCTGCCAGCTGAATCAGATTGCAAGTCGCTATCTGTTCCGAGTATCAATCAAATCACTTCCGCATTTCAATGATTCAGTGCGCTGTTTACTTTCATGCATCAATTCAAGGTTGAAACGAGTGGAATTATCAGATTCTTATAAAAAGCGTATAATAAAAGGAAAATGTAGTGTTTTTGAGTGGATACCGAAAATTATCTCACTTGTGAGTGAGACAAATGGTAATATTTTTATACTGTACCAATGACCCAGACTTAGCTGGTGCTAACTCTAAAAAATCCAGGGCCAAACACAAATTTTGCCCCCCAATCCCCAAAATTTGCATCCAAAACAAAAAGAAATCATGTCCTAAAGGACCTCCATACTACGCCTCTACTGCGCATGCGCAGTGACGCAGTCGTCCCGAAATTGGCGCCAATTATCATTCTCTGTTTGGCCCTTCATCAGTCAACATCTCACTGATCTTTGTGCTTGTAAATCTCAGTTTAAAGGATGCCAGACACGTAATTTTTGGAGAAAATGTGATTCTAAGGAGGATAGAAGGAGGAGAGGAAAAAGAAGTGACAAAAAATAATCAGGGCTGTACTTAAAATTTTTTGATGAAATTATGTTAAGTTGCCTATTTTCGAGGCATGGGCCTCTTGTTGTCATTCTTGCTAATTGTTGCACTGCTTATTCAGTGTTTCCTCTCCCCTAGCCTTCTAAAGTCCCCCCTGGCAATTCTCCCATGCTTTTGGCATATTTTTGAGAAATTTCATTTCTAAAATTTCCTGGGAGAGTTGCTTGGTTACAGAATGTTTTCTGTTATTTTCCCCATAGTTACGTTTTCACCCATGGGTGTATAACGTTTGTGTTCTGCATCTTCCATCTGATGTTCTACAGATTCTCCCCTGGGAGTCTCTGTTTTGCATCAGATAGAGTGTAATTGATGACTGATTCCGGGCCAGTTTTTTCAGTGCCTGGAGTCATGTTTTCTAGTGTGTTTACACTGTTCGTTTTCATTGGCAACAGCCTTTTTTGAGGGGGGCTGTTTGCCTTTGTGGTAGTTTATCTCATTATAAGATACATTTATATTATCCGAAAGTGTCTCATTAATTATTTTATATAAATTTAAAATTTTTGACCACACTTTGCCATCGGATCCATCGGGGCTCAACGTTACTTTTCAGCAACTTCGGCTTCTCTGAAAAAATATTTTTTCAAAATTATTTTGTTTTGCAATTGTTTTTTCATTTATTAATGGATCATGTTATTATGTATCTTTGTGTCAGGGGTTTTTGCGAGTAACTAGGACTTATTGTTGTTCTTTCACAATGAAGGGACGTTGTTCAAATTGTAATAGGAAGAAATCTTCCTCTGACTTTCATAATCATTGTATTAATTGTAGTCAGTGTTCTCGCATTAATTTCTGTCCTATATGTGAACATTGGGATGAGAAACATTGGAAACGTGTGTCACGATATGTTGTTTCTGGAGAAAGAGCGATGCCGGCTCTTTCTCCGCAAGGTCACTCTACTCTCTCAGTTTCTATTTCAGAGGAACCAGAACAGGGTGATGTTTCCATGTTATCTTCTTCAAGTGTGCGTCCGTCGTCACAAATGAATTCAGAGCTAGCGGCAAAAGTGCTCATGGAGATTAGACAAATGTCGTCCGCTAGCTCGCCCGGTGTAGCGTCCATTCACCGAATGGTTCGGCAGCCGGGTTCGTCCGATGCGGTCCAAGAGGAAATTTTGGGTGATGCGAGCACTATAAACATAATAGATGCACACCCAGTGACGGCGGATAGTAAGCGAGAACGGAGGAAGCCTTTTAGTCCGGTTCCTAGCTCGTCCAGGTCCAGCCGGGCCGCGAGCGAGAGAGGTCCCTCTCTCGTACAACAACATCTGGGACCAGATGTTGTGGTACAAAATGTGTCTTTAGCGGAGCATACGTCCGTCGCTCGGGACGCTCCGTTGTATAAGCAGTCCGCAGAGACTGTTAAGGCTTCCTCTTCTCGTCAGCGCACACGACCGCACCTTGGCTGCGTGACCGCCGATATATTACCAGGTCACACCATCCGGCAGCCAGGGATTCGAGACCGATGGACTCCGGACGTTCGCATAGGAAAAGTATGCGGGAGCCATCTGATGCGGAGCTGCCCTCGGCGAAGCAGCGAAAGACTGCGCCTCCGCAGGTCTCGACGCCGGACATTCTTGTGCAGATAGCACAGCTTATCGCAGCATCCCAGCAGCCGACAGAAACGGTGTCGGATCGAGAATTATCCGACGGCGCTGGGTCGGTACGCCCCGCCGAAGCATCGGGGGCGGACGACCGGGAACATCGTGAGGTCCGACCGGATGGTGAAAGGGATACGGATGACTTGGAGCTATCCCTTTCGGAACAACATAAAGCTGCCGTGGACTTCATCCGGCACTTTCTCCCTCAAGTTGTTCCGTCGGGCCAGACTGCTGCGCTTCCGGACAAGAGAATTATAGCGTCATTGGACTCTGAATTTTTTGAGCGGTTCAGGGACATCGCTCCGGAGTTTCCGTCGCAGTCCAATAATGTTGCTAGAACATTTGAATTATTGAACGACGCTATATTTAAACTTGCTTCCAGGACGGGGAAAGCAGGTTTCTTGTCCACTAATACTCTCAACCTGCCTTTCATTAATGCAAGGAATAAATTCGATACGGCAGGACAGGGTATACCGAGAGTTCCTCTGCGTATGGACGACGAGGCGGAAGACTTAGAGCTATCATTACCGTCGTCAGCTTCTATTCCAACCGCGGTGTTGGAAACAGCTATTGCGTCTAACAGAGCCAATTTAGATGCCTTATCTTACGCAGATCACACACTAAGGCATTATCACTGCGCCTTCAAGGGGAAGAGTTTCAGGATATACAATCCTCTTTAAGACTTCTTTCAAGGGCAGTAGCTTATTCCACGTGTAACTCCGCCCTTTCAGTGGCAAATCTGGAGTTGGTTAGACGTGACGCAGCCCTAGCTACATCCACACTAGTGGATTCTAAGGTGAAGAACTCTCTTAGAGTCGCTTCGGTCTCAGGAGAACTTCTCTTTGACGGCAAGCTTTCCGCTATTTATGATAAAATTAAAAAGAAAGCTAATGATTCTCTTTTGTTCAGATCGGCTCCTAAGAAGTCGGATACAGCAGACACGAATAAGACAGGCACTTCTGGGTCTAATGCGCCCAAGAGAGGTTCCTATAGAGGTTCCGGTGCGTCCTCTTGGTCTTATTCGAGAGACCGTCAGGATAGCGACTCTCGTTCGGGACGTCCTTCAGGCTGGGACAATCGGTCGGACGCCCCGAGGTCGACGAGGCGAGGTGCGGGTCGTGGAAGACGTTTCTCCTACCGCAGGCCTCGCAGGTCCAGGAGGTGATGGCTTAAACCTCTATCGCGTTCCGGTTGGCGGAAGGTTGTCGAGTTTTTCACAAGAGAGGGCGTCGATTACGGACGACCCTTGGGTGAGAGGAGTGACTTCGGAAGGTCTAAAGATATCCTTCAAACGAAAGCCTCCATTAACTCGAAGTCCAAAGTGGACTCATCTTCCGTCAAATCCACAGAAAAGAGACGCTCTGTTATCAGAGGTGCAGTCTCTTTTAATGAAGAATGCGGTAGAGGTCGTAGAAAACCAGGAATCTCTGGGATTCTACAGCCATCTGTTTCTGGTTCCGAAACCAGACGGCTCGTTCCGTCCAGTCATAGATTTGAGCTGGATAAACAAGCTGATCGTCGCTCCGAAGTTTTATATGGAGACGATTCGATCGGTCAGAGCGAGTATTCGGGTGAACAATTATGCAACGAGCATAGATCTCAAAGATGCGTACTTTCACGTCATGGTACATCCGACATTCCGAAAGTATCTACGCTTTGCAGTCCTGGGAGTGGTGTATCAATTCCGGGCGATGTGCTTCGGATTGAATCTAGCACCCTGGGCTTTCACTCGGGTAATGAACTCGGTAATGATCTACTTCCGAGCTCATTCGTCTGCGGTAACGTCGGCCTACCTGGACGACATTCTTCAGAGGTACGGCAACGAGTTAACGCTTCAGAACGATGTTCAGAATCTTCTTCTATTGCTCCGACGTCTCGGTTTTATAGTAAACGAGGAGAAGTCGGATCTGGTGCCGTCCAAGTCATTCACTCATCTGGGAATGAGCTTCGAGACGCACAACAATCTCGTTTGTCTGCCGTTAACCAGAGCGAAATTAGTCAGTTGTTACGCTCGCTATTGTCTGCACACAGACAAAGTCACGGCGAGAGAAATTATGAGACTGATAGGTCTGTGCGGAGCCGCCGCGGATCTCATTCCGATGGGGCGGCTACGCACACGTCCTCTTCAAATTTTCCTGACTCAGAATTGGAGTGTGAAAATTCATTCGCTCGATGTAGACGTTCTCTTGTCAGATCAAGTGAAACAAGAGATTCAGACTTGGGCAAACATTCAGTGGTTAACTCAAGGAGTTCCGCTGCAGTTGCCGGATCCGAGTTTTACCGTTATGACGGATGCCAGTCAAACAGGTTGGGGTGCATCATTAATCCCAACGGATTCGAGATGCCAGGGTCTTTGGGATCCGCAATTCCTGTGCAAGCACATAAACATCAAGGAAATGATGTCAATTTGGCTTGCGTTACGTCACTGGATGGACATTATTCACGATGCTCATGTCCAAATCCTATCCGACAATACGACAGTAGTGGCGTATATACGGAATCAGGGAAGCACTCATTCAGTTCCGTTGTTCAATCTAACGGAAAGAATCCTTCTGTTTGCGTTAGAACATCACGTTCTTCTTTCGGTCCGTCACATACCGGGTCGTCTGAATGTGCTAGCAGACTCCCTTTCACGGAAGGGTCGCTTGTTGCCGTCGGAGTGGACTCTCAACAAACAAGTATTCAATCAGATTTGCTACCAATTGGAACGGCCAATGATAGACTTATTTGCGACACATCTCAACAATCAGTTGCAGACGCATGTGTCTCCGTGTCCGGATCCAAGAGCATTTGCAGTAGACGCTCTGTCGATCCCTTGGGACGGAATGATAGAATATGCGTATCCTCCAGCGCCGTTAATTTAACAAGTATTGCTAAAGATAAAACAATCTCAATGCAAGATTCTGTTGGTAGCATCTCTGTCGCCACAGAGACCGTGGATAAATCTACTCAGGTGTCTGTTGTGGGACCTACCGCGGAAGCTTCCTCCACGAGAGGATCTTCTTTCGCAGGGGAAATCGCGCCAACTCCATCACAACCCGCAAGGTCTCAACCTTCACGTTTTTCCGTTGTGCGGTCCTTCTTGCATGGCAAGCACTTTACAGGACGAGCAGTGGACGCAATTTCTAACTGTAGGAGGACCTCCTCTTCGCTAAACTATGCGGCTAAGTGGAAGGTTTTTCGTCGTTGGTGTAGGGATCATTCTGTAGATATATTTGATCCCTCTATACCAGACATTGCAAACTTTCTAGTATACTTGTTTGACGAAATCAAACTGCAGCCTGTTACTATAAAGGGTTATACATCTATGTTATCTGATACCTATGCACATCATGATAGTTTACAAATTGGATCTAATGTCTCTTTATCGAAGTTGGTTAGAAACTTTTCGATAAATAGACCCAGAACTCTTAGATTAATTCCTAAGTGGAATTTAGCTTGGGTTCTCCTTAAATTGAAGGAAAAGCCATTTGAACCTCTTGGGACAGTAGATTTCAAATTCGTATCTTATAAGACAGCTTTTCTCTTAGCTTTCTCTTCTGCCAGAAGAGTCAGTGAGCTTCATGCACTATCGGTGGATGATTCTCATTATCGTAGTGTTGGGAACACTATCACCTTCACTACTAATGTGGGTTTTTTAGCTAAGAATCAGGCTCCTAATAAATATCCGGAACCTATTGTTATTAAGGCTCTTCCGTCTTCAGACGGGCGTAGGCCTTTACTCTGTCCTGTTAGAGCACTACGTATCTATAAACAGAGATCTCAGTTTATCAGAAAGGGACGGAAACGTTTCTTTCTGTCTTTGATGCCTAATAGAAAGGACATTTCAGTCCATTCTATTGCTAGATGGATTCAGTTAACTATCCGTACTGCTTATGAAGATTTATCTTCTTCTCAGCAGTCTGTGCTTAAGATTTCTGCTCATGAAGTAAGAGCTCTTTCTACTTCCTGGGCTTATGCTAATAGTGTTGCTATTACAGATTTAATGAAGGCTGCTTATTGGTCTCAGCCATCCACATTTACGAATTTTTATCTCAGAAATATTGAGTCCATTTCTGGAGACCTGCATTGTTTAGGTCCGTTATCTGTTGCTCAGAATGTCGTCCACTAAACAGTTGCAACTATAGTTATGCAGGCTTTCTGTTCCGGCAGTGACTCCGTCCGGCTGCCCTCTTCGCTCTGGGCTATTTGACCCAGGGCAAGGGGAAGGGGGGGGGGGAGGGTGGGTGTTCCCTTAGGTCACCTGCTTTATAGTGAAAAGCAAGGGAATGCCTCCTCCAAGTCAGTATTTCTGAGTCGCTTCCGGGATGGTTTTAAAGTGTAATATTAATGTTTAAATTCATTCATGTCTTATTTTTAAAGTGTAGCTCGGTGTGAAGCATTTGTATATGTCAAGTGTCAAACGGGCTTTAATATACAATACTCGGACACTTTTAAATGATTATAAAGAGTCTCAATTCTCTGGACTACTTTATTTATTGGCTTGCTTTAAAAATAATTAGTATAAGGGTTATACTGGATGTTAATAGAGAACATGAATGTTATTGTGCTCAATTATTAAGGGTAGTGTATCTTTCTAATTTAATATTAAATAAGAAAGATACATGTAAAGCCTAATACTCCTTTTCTCCTTTAGGGGTTACCTCTTTACTGTATAGTTGAGCTTATTGGATTTTCCTCTATGTCCTAGGCCCTCCAGCCTGTTTACTATTCAGCTAAGTCTGGGTCATTGGTACAGTATAAAAATGTTAAAAAATTTATAGTAATTTATATATTTTTTATACTTACCATTGACCCAGACGGGGATGGCCCTCCCTGGAGTTGGGAACTCTTGCCTCCCCGCTGAGTACATAGCGCTGACCAGGCACTGCCAGTAAGAATGATAATTGGCGCCAATTTCGGGACGACTGCGTCACTGCGCATGCGCAGTAGAGGCATAGTATGGAGGTCCTTTAGGACATGATTTCTTTTTGTTTTGGATGCAAATTTTGGGGATTGGGGGGCAAAATTTGTGTTTGGCCCTGGATTTTTTAGAGTTAGCACCAGCTAAGTCTGGGTCATTGGTAAGTATAAAAAATATATAAATTACTATAAATTTTTTAACTTTCACTCGCGCAAGCACTCCTGAACAATAAACATTTGTCTCGGTCACTCATAAGATAATTTTTGGCATCCACTCAAAAACACTAGATATTCTCTATATTTGCATGTGTTTGTAATGAAGCTAATGATTAAAATACTGTTGCTATTTATTATATTTGTTCTGTAAACATCCAGTTTGCCCTGTGTTGCGGAAAATATTGCTCAAAAAAAGGTCTACAAATGTAATTTTGATTTGAAAAATTAATTGCTCATTAACCAAAAGTATTTTTAGCTCAACTTGACAAAGTCAAGCTGAGCTTTTGCCATCACTTCTCGTCCGTCAGCGTACGTACGTACGTCACATCTCACAGGTCGCATTTATGATCAGATCACTTTGAAGCTTGGTATGCTTGTTTGGGGTGACCTCTGGATGGGAGCTATTGATTTTCTTCAATTTCCGTCAAAAAATGTTGCTTCGGCCAACGTTCTTAGAACTTAGTTTAGTCAGACCTCAATATTTCCCTTTGGCACACCCTACAGGACACATTTATGATTGGATTGCTTTGAAACCTGGCATGCTTGTTGGGGTGACCTCTAGATGGGGGCTATCGATTTTCTTCCATTTCTTCCCATTTCCGTCGAAAAATGTTGCTGCAGCCAACGTTCTTAGAACTTAGTTTAGTCAGACCTCAATATTTCCCTTTGGCACACCCTACAGGGCACATTTATGATTGGATTGCTTTGAAACCTGGCATGCTTGTTTGGGGTGACCTCTAGATGGGAGCTAGCGATTTTTTTCCATTTCCGTCCATCAAAAATGGCAACAATCTTTGAACTTGGTTTAGTCAGGCATCAATATATTCCTTTGGCATGCCCTAAAGGGCACATTTATGATCAGATCGGTTTGAAACTTTGTATGCTTGTTTTGGCTTACCTCTAGATGGGAGCTATCAATTTCCGTCAAAAAATGTTGCCACTGGCAATGACCTTCGATGAACTTAGTAAAAACTTAGTGCAGTTAAGCATCAATATTTTCCTTTGACACACCCTGCAGGGTACATTTATGATTGGATTGCTTGCAAACTTGTTCGGCTTGTGTGGGGTGACATCTATATGGGAGCTGTCGATTTTCTTCCATTCCTGTCAAAAAATGTTGCTGCTGATCTTTGAACTTAGTTTAGTCAGACCTCAATATTTTCCTTTAACACACCCTTCAGGGCACATTTATCATCGGATCACTTTGAAACTTGGTATATGTGTTCGGGGTGACCTCTAGATGTGAGCTATTGCTTTTTTTTATTTCCATAAAAAATTATTGTCGTTATCACCAGCCTTTGAACTTACTGCATTTGTGCATCAACTTATCCCTTTTGCACTCTCTGCAGGGTATATTTATAAATTTCCATAAAAAAAACAAAAGAAAACCCATTACCACAAGCAATGACCTTCTACTTAGTGCATTTGTGCATTAACATCTTCCTTTGGCATGCCTCAGAGGGCACATTCATTATCAGGTTGTTTTGAAACTTTGTATGCTTATGCAGGGTGACAAAGATAGGAGCTATTGATTTTCTTTTCATTTCCTTCAAAAACTGTTGCTGTTAGCAACAATCTTTGAATTTATTGCGTTTGTGCATCAACATTCTTTGACATGGCCTACAGGCCACATCTATCATAGGATTGTTTTTGAACTTGGTGTGCCCATTAGGCAAGACCTTTAGATAAGAGCTATTGATTAGCATTCATTTCTGTGTAAAAAGTTCCCATTTACAATAACCTCTGAACATACTGCATTTGTGTGTCAATATTCTTCCTTTAGCCAGTCTTACAGTTTACATTTAAAATGCCTGGATTACTCTGAGGTTGTGCACTCACAATGCTGTTATGTTGAAATTTCATCAAATAACATTGGTACCAATGATCTTAAATTTTGCCATTTCATTTATAACTTACCAAGTTCAAGTTTGTCAAGTTGAGCTACTTTCATATTTTTATACTGTAACCAATGACCCAGACTTAGCTGGATTACTCTGAGGTTGTGCACACACAATGCTGTTATGTTGAAATTTCATCAAATAACATTGGTACCAATGATCTTAAATTTTGGCATTTCATTTATAACTTACCAAGTTCAAGTTTGTCAAGTTGACACTTTCATATTTTTATACTGTAACCAATGACCCAGACTTAGCTGGTGCTAACTCTTAAATATTCAGGGCCAAACACAAATTTTGCCCCCCCCCCCCTCCCCAATCCCCAAAATTTGCATCCAAAGCAAAAAATCTAATGTCCTATATCTCCATACTTTTACCTACTGCGCATGCGCAGTGTCAAGGAAGTACCAAAATTGGCGCCGAAGTCTCATTCTTTGTTTGGCCCTTCTGTCAGTAACATCTCACTGACTTCTGTGCTTATAATCTCAGTTAAAATGATGCCAGACACAAAATCATGATGGAAATGGTGAATCCAAGGATGAAATAAGAGGATGAGAGGAAGAAACAGTGGTTGGATGTGTTCAGAGCTGTAACTAATAATTTTTATACAAAATTATTTCATGTTCCCTAATTTCGGGGCATGGGCCTGATGTTTTCATTCTTGCTATGAAATCTCCACTGTTTGTTAAGTGTTTCCTCTCTCCCTTTCCTTGCAACCCCCCCCCCCCCCCCCCCCCCCCCTCCCCAGTTAATCTCTCATGCTTTTGGAATATATTTTGAAATTTTTTTATTGAAAATGTCTTTGGAGTTTAGCTTAGTTACAGAATGTTTATTCTGTTATCCCCATGGTTATGTCCTCACCCTTGGGGTGTTTAGGCATTTTTTGGTCATGCATCTACCATCTGATGTATTGCAGTTTCTTCTGTGGAAGATTCTGTTTTACAATGGATAGTTTTAAAACTGGTTACTGACTTCGGGCTGTGTTTTTCAGTGTCTTGAGTCTTGTTTCTGGTTTTTATTGACTTTTGTTTACGTTGGCAATGGTTACTTTCTGTTAGTAATTCCTTGTCTTCTGTTAGGTTTATTATGTAGTATGGCCAAATTTTTTCGAAAATGTTCTTTTTGAATTATTTTTTGAAAATTTGTTATGGATTGTTTTATTATTATGTATCTTTGTATTTTTGAGGGTTAGTGCGAGTACTACGGCTGTATAATATTTTATAATTATGAAAGAATATTGTTCAAATTGTAAATCGTGGAAGTCTTCCTTGGATTCTCATGCTCATTGTGTTTGCTGTAGTCATTGTACTCGCACTAACTCTTGTACAGTTTGTGCCAATTGGGATGACAAATGGAGACGTGTGTCAAGGTACATTGTTAGTGGTGAGAGATCGATGCCGGTTCTCTCACCACAGGGTCACTCTAGTTTTTCAGTTTCTTTTTCAGAGGAACAAGAACAGGGTGATGTTTCCGTGATGTCTTCCGGAAGTGTGCTGCCGTCGTTGCAAATTAATGAAGAGCTAGTGGCAAAAAGTGCTCAATGAAATCAGCCTCGGTCCCAAAAGGGATTTACGGTCTTGTCGCCAGCTAGCTCGACCAGTGGATCTATCACTCGTCAAGTGAGTGGTGTGATGCTGGATATGTCCGTTGCGGTCCAGGAGAGGAAAAAAGGTGTTGCGTGCCCTATAATCTCGGATCACGTACACCCTGCGACGATCAAACGGATGATGGATCAGAGGAAGCTAGTCAGTCCGGTAGTAAGCTTGTACAGGTCTTACCGGACCGCAAGCGAGAGAGGCCCCTCTCTCTTACAACAGCATCTGGGGCCAGATGTTGATGTGCATAACGTTCGTCAGTCGGAGCATACGTCCACTCCTCCTGCTCGGGACGCTCCATCACATAGGCAGCAGTCATTGGCTAGTCTATTGGCTTCCTCTTCTACACGCCAGCACACACGACCGCACCTTGGCTTTGTGACCTCAAATATCCAGCCTGCTTGACCGACAAAGGATTCCATGTCATCTAGGTCACACCATCCAGTAGCCAGGGACATGAGGCCTCACCAGTCGGGACGTTTGCATAAAAGGATTATGCAGGAAATACCGTCCCAGGAGCTTCCGGCGGCTAAGCAACGTAAGACCGCACTCCACAGGACTCCGTGACAGACTTGCTATCACAGATAGAGCAACTCATCGCAGCATCCCAGCAACCTACGGAACATCCTTCAACAGTTTCGGATCAGGAACTGTCGGATGAAGCTGGATCTATGTCGATTCTCCCTAGTACTTTGGAGATGACGATCTTGTCTAATAGAGCCAATTTAGATGCATTTTCATACGCAGATCACCTTACCAGAGCATTCGCTCAACGTCTCGATGGTAAAGAATTCCAGGATGTTCAAACTTCCTTGAGAGTTCTTTCTTGGACAGTCGCATATTCCACGTATAACTCCGCCCTATCAGTGGCAAATTTGGAGTTGGTTAGACGTGATGCTGCCCTGGTTTCATCCACTATGGTGGATTCTAAGGTGAAAAACTCTCTTTGAGTCGCTCCGGTTTCCGGAGAATTTCTCTTTGATGGTAAGTTTTCATTAATCTATGAACAGATTACCAAGAAAGCTTCAGATTCTCTGCTCTTTAAATCGATTTCTAAGAAATCGGACTCAGCAGAGAGGAGTAAGTCAGGAGCTTCTGGAGCGAATACCTCCAAGGGAGGCTCCTATAAGGGATATAAAAAATCCTCCAGCTCTTACTCCAGAGACCGTCAGAGTTGCAACTCAGGTAGGGGACGTAATTCTGGCCGAGACAACCGGTCAGATGCCCCTAGGTCGACTGGTTGAGGCACTGGACGGGGAGGATGTAGTTTCTCTTCCCGCAGGCCTCGCAGATCCAGGAGGTGATGGTCAGGACCTCTAATGTGGTCCAGTGGGCGGAAGGCTGTCAAGGTTTTTTGACCAATTGGTTGTCAATTACGGACGACCGATGGGTACAGGAAGTTATCTCGGAAGGCCTAAAATTATCCTTCCGAGAAAAACCTTCGTTAACACGAAGTCCACGATGGACTCAGTTTCCGTCCAACCTTCAAAAGAGAGATTTGCTTCTATCAGAGGTGCAATCTTTTCAGGAGAAGAATGCAATAGAGGTTGTAGAAAACCAGGAATCCCTGGGTTTTTATAGTCACCTGTTCCTGGTACCGAAACCAGACGTCGCGTTCAGTCCAGTTATAGATCTCAGCTGGATAAACAAACTGATCGTGGCTCCAAAGTTCTATATGGAGACCATTCGATCAGTGAGAGCTTGCATTCGAGTGAACGATTATGCAGCGAGCATAGATCTCAAGAATGCGTACTTTCATGTCATGGTACATCCGGCATTCAGAAAGTACCTTCGATTCGCTGTCCAAGGAGTCGTTTATCAGTTCCAAGCGATGTGCTTCGGACTCAATCTAGCGCCCTGGGCTTTCACTCGAATAATGAACTCGGTAATAACTTATTTCTGAGCTCATTCGTCTGCGGTAATGTCGGCCTACTTGGCCGACATTCTTCAGAGATACGGCGACAGAATAACTCTTCAGAACGATGTTCAGAGTCTGCTTCAATTGCTCTGATGTCTTGGTTTCATCTTAAACGAAAAGAAGTCGGATCTAGCTCTGTCCAAGTTGTTCATTCACTTGGGAATGAGCTTCGAGATGCAAAACAATCTGGTTCGTCTTCCGTTACCCAGAGCGAAATTAGTCAGTTGTTATGCTCGCTTTTGTCTACACTCAGACGTAGTAACAGCGACAGAATTCATGCAACTGATGGGGTAGTGCGGAGCGGCGGCAGACCTTATTCCGATGGGTCGCTTGCGCACACGTCCACTCCAGATATTTTTCACTCAGACTTGGAGTGTGAAGACTCATTCGCTCGAAACACTTATCATCTTATCGAACCAAGTAAAACAAGGGATTCAGACTTGGGTAGATATTCATTGGTTGACTCCACTGCAACTGCCGGATCCGGTTTTTACGATTACGACGGATGCGAGTCAAACAGGTTGGGGCGTGACACTGAGCCCAAGAGATTCGAGGTGCCAGGGCATTTGGGATCAGAGTTCTTGAACAAGTACATAAACATCAAAGAAATGATGTCAATTTGGCTTGCGCTACGTCATTGAATGAACGTAATTCAAAATTCACGTGTTCAAATACTGTCGGACAATTAGACAGTTGTTGCAAACATTCAGAACCAGGGAGGCACTCATTCCATTCCGTTATTCAACTTAACGGAAAGAAGTCTTCTGTTTGTTCTAGAGCATCATGTTCTTCTGTCAGTCTGTCATATTCCGGGTCGTCTGAACGTTCTAGAGGATTCGTGCTCAGAAAGGTTGCATGTTGCCGTCAGAATGGACTCTCAACAAGCGAGTATTCAATCAGATTTGCTACCAATGGGATCGTCCAATGATAGACTTGTTTGCAACGCATCTCAACAATCAGTTGCAGATGTATGTGTCGCCATGCCTAGATCCTTGAGCATTTGCAGTAGACGCTCTCTCAATCTCTTGGGACGGAATGATAGGATATGCGTATCCTCCAGCTTTGTTGATTCAACAGATCTTGCTAAAAATCAAGCAATCTCACTGAAAGATACTGTTGGTAGCATCTCTGTTGTCCCAGAAAACATGGATAAATCTACGCAGGTGTCTTTTATGGGACATTCCTTGGAAGCTTCCTCCATGGGAGGACCTTCTCTCTCAGGGGAAATCATGCACACTGCATCACAACCCGCAAGGTCTCACCCTTCACATATTTCTGTTGTGCAATCCTTTTTGCACGGCAAGCATTTTACAGGATGAGCAGTGGACGCAATTTCTAATTGTAGGAGGGCCTCCTCTTCGCTAAATTATGCAGCAAAGTGGAAGGTTTTCTCTCATTGGTGTAGGGATAACTCGATTGATGTTTATGATCCCTCCATTCCAGACATTGCTAATTTTTTGGTCTACTTGTTTGACTGCAGCCAGTAACAATTAAGGGTTATAGGTCTATGCTATCGGATACATATGCTCATCATGATAGCTTACAAATTGGATCTAATGTTTCTTTATCTAAATTAGTTGAAAACTTTTCGATAAATAGACTTAGAACTCTTAGGTTAATACCTAGATGGAATTTAGCTTGGGTTCTTCTGAAGCTCAAAGAAGCTCCTTTTGAACCTCTAAACACTGTAGACTTCAAATTCTTGTCTTATAAGACAGCTTTTCTCTTAGCCTTTGATTCCGCTAGAAGAGTTAGTGAGCTTCATGCTCAATCTATTGATCATTCTCACTATCATAGTGTTGGTAATACTATTACTTTAACTACTAATGTGGGATTTCTGGTAAGAATCAGGCTCCTAATAAGTACCCTGAGCCTATTGTTATTAGGGCTCTTCCGTCCTCAAATGGCCGTAGGCCTTTGCTGTGTCCAGATAGAGTATTTACAAATGCAGATCTGAGTTTATCAGAAAGGGGCGAAAACGTTTCTTTCTGTCTCTACTTCCTAATAGAAAAGACATTACGGTCCATTCTGTTTCTTGGTGGATTCAATTGGCTATTCGTTTTGCTTATGAAAGTTTATCTTCAAGTCAGCAGTTCGTGCTTAAGATTTCAGCGCACGAAGTTAGAGCGCTGTCTACATCTTGGGCTTATTCTAACAGTATTGCTACTATGGATCTGATGAAGGCTGCATACTGGTCTCAGCCTTCTACTTTCACTAATTTTTACCTTAGAAATATTGAGTCTATTTCTGGCGACCTTAGATGTTTAAGTCTGTTATCTGCTGCTCAGAATGTCGTCCACTAAACGGTTGCAACTATAGTTTTGTAGGCTTTCTGTTCCAGCAGTGACTCTGTCCTGCTGCCTTCTTCGTTCTGTGGTGATTGACCCAGAGCAAGGGGAAGGGGGGTGGGGATGGTGTTCCCTTATATCACCGGCTTTATACTGAAAAGCAAGGGAATACCTCCTCCTGACTCAGTAATTCCGAGTTGGTGCTGAGATGGTTTTAAAGTGTAAAGCCAATGTTTATCTCATTTATGTAATATTTTTAAAGTGTAGCTTGGTGTGAAGCATTTGTATATGTCACGTGTCATACGAGCATTACTATACAATCCTCAGACACTTTTAAATGAGTATAAAGAGTCTCATTCTCTGGATTAACCTTATTTATTGGCTTTCCTTTAAAAAATTAGTATAATGGGTTATACTGGATGTTAATAGAGATCATTGATGTTATTGTGCTCATTTAGTGACTGGTAATGTGTCTTTCTTATTTTTAATAAACAAGAAAGATATATGCAAATCCTTTTTCTCCTTAAGGGGATAATTCTTTTTATGTAATTGAGCCTATTAGTTTTCCTTTATGTCCTAGGCCATCCAGCCTTTTTTCTATTCAGCTAAGTCTGGGTCATTGGTTACAGTATAAAAATGTTACAAAATTTATTGTAATTTATATATTTTTTATACTTACCAATGACCCAGGTGGAGATGGTCCTCCCATGAGTTGGGAATTCATACCTCCCCACTGATTATATTAAATTTTAGCAGGCACTGGTCGTAAGAATGAAGCTTTTGCGCCAATTTCGGTACTTCCTTGACACTGAGCATACACAGTAGGTAAAAGTATGGAGGACCATATAGGACATTAGATTTTTTGATTTGGATGCAAATTCTGGGGATTGGGGGTGCAAAATTTGTGTTTGGCCCTGAATATTTAAGAGTTAGCACCAGCTGAGTCTGGGTCATTGGTAAGTATAAAAAATATGTAAATTACTATAAATTTTTTCATTTTTATTTGGCCTCACTTGTTCATTTTGTTTTCAGTAGAGGGGAGATTACCTAAAAACAAATTTACCAGCACCCAAGTTCCCACTGGAACCCAGGAGCTGAAAATAGAGTTGAAAAAGAAAAGAAAAATCGATCATTCATATTTCCAGAACCACACAGGACAGATATTTGTTATTTGATAAGAGGCATGCTAAGGTCTAGCAGAATCAATTGGGCTAACAAAATTGTAGGCACTTGCTGCAGAGGGCACCTTACACTGCTTCAAAGGGCACCTCTTGCAGACCTCATTTCACACTGTTGGTAATGGGTAGAAATACTGAACAACCTTTTTCTCGTTAACTTCTCAGACCTGGTCATCTGATTTGAACTGAATGGTATGCATTGTTACATGCCCCCCCCCCCCCCACACATCCCCAAGAAGGGATATAGTGCAAAGCTCTTTTCATTTATCTATCCATCTGTCTGTTGTATCTGACTTTCTGTCCATCCATCCCTCCATCCACCTGTCTGTCCATCCGTCCATCCATCCATCCATCCATCCATCCATCCATCCATCCATCCATCCATCCATCCATCCATCCATCCAATAGTTTTTTTATGTGATAACTTGAACAATAGTGATTGGATTAATTTTAGTGTGACACTTTCCACCTGTCATTGGACATGAACTTTACATTATCTACTTCTCCTCATAAAGTACTGGACCATATTGAACCAAATTTGATGTGCATGTTTCTTATCATATGTCAGTTCAAGTTTCAATTAAAGCGGTCACACCTCCAGGGGGCACCACAAGAGGCTTACTCTGTTTGCACCCACAATTTTTTTTTTAGCTCACCAAAGGGAGCTAAACTTATCACTTGCTGTTGTCGTCTGTCGTGAACTTTACATTATCGACTTCTCCTCACAAACTACTAGACCAAATTGAACCAAATTTGGTGTGCATGTTCCTTACCATATGCCAATTCAAGTTTATTCAAATAAACTTGCCGCGCCAACAGGGGGCACCACAAGGGGCATAACTCTTGATAGCACCCATAATTTTTTTCAAAAATTCAAAAAACTCTTCTTCTTCTGATCCATCAGTCAGAATCTTTTCATATTTGTTATACAACATCTCGGGGAGGGGGGGGGGGGGGCGCAGATTAAAGTTTGTTGTCACTGGATTAAGATTAGAGCCCACATTTTAACCTAGTGCAATATGTGGAATATTCTTTTAAAATCTTCTTCTTCAGATCCACCAGTAGAAATCTTTTGATATTTGGTATACAACATCTCTAGGAGGGTCAGAGTTAAGTTGGTTCAAATCGGGTCCCTGATTTAGTATTTGGGCTCTCTGTTGGAGCCCAAAGTTTAACTTGGTGCAATTTGAGGAAATTTCTTTAAAAAATTTTCTTCTTCAGATCCAGCAGTCCGAATCCTTTCATGTTTGGTATACAACATCTGTAAGGGGGTCAGATTTAAGTTTGTTCAAATCGAGTCAGTGGGTTAATAATTGGGCTCCCTGTAGGAGCCTGAATTTTAACTTTGTGCAATATGAGGAAATTTCTTTAAAAAATCTTCTTCAGATCCACCAGTCAGAATCCTTTGACATTTGGTATACATCATCTCTAGGGGGGTCAGATTCAAGTTTGTTCAAATTGGGTCCCTGGGTTGAAAATTTTGGGTCTTGTTCGGACTTGGAATTTATGGACCAAAATTCAAAAAAAAAAAAGTTTCAATTTTTTATGCATCTTGTTCAATTTTGAGACAAAAAAAAAAAATTTATCCTGAAAAATTTGGGTCTGTTTCGGACTCCAAAATTTTGGATGAAAATTTGGAAATTTTTTGGTGGATCTTTTGTGTGTTTCATTCAGTTTTGAGATGAAAAAAAAATTTTAAAAAACTATAGCCTGAAAATTTGGGGTCCGGTTCTGACTTGTTTTTAAAATCTTCTTTAGACCCTGTAGTCAGAATGCTTTCATATTTGGTATACAACATCTCTAAGAGGGTTAAATTCAAGTTTGTTCAGTCCTAGTCCCTGGATTGATATTTGTCCTCTCTATGGGAGCCAAAATTTTAACTTGGTGCAATATAAGGAAATTTCTTCTTCCTATCCACCAGTCAGAATCCTTTTATTTTTGGTATACAAACATCTCTTGGAGGGTAAGACTCAGGTTTGTTTAAATCTGGTCCCTGGGTTATTAATTTGGGCTACCTATGGGAGACTGACTTTTAACTAAGAGCAATATGAGGGAATTTCTTTTAAATCTTCTTCAGATCCACCAATCAGAATCCTTTCATATTTGGTATACAACATCTCTAGGTGAGTCAGATTCAAGTTTGTTAAAATCGGGTTCCTGGGTTAATATTTTGGCTCCCTATTTGAGCCCAAAGTTTAACTTAGTGCAATGTGAGGTGATTTCTTTAAAAACCTTCTTCAGATCCACCAGTCAGAATTCTTTCATTTTTGGTGTATGACATCTCAAAGGGAATCAGATTCATGCTTGTTCAATTTGAGTTCCTGGCTTGATATTTGGGCTCTATGGGCAGGGGTTGGGTGGCAGGGGGCATGTTAGGTTCAGGCTTGTTCAAATCCATTCCTTAGTGTTTTTCCATAAAATTTGCCTCTCATGACTTCATTCCTTTGTAGTGTTGATGAACCATGTCTAACTGAATGTGACCCCAAATACTTCTTTGAACCACTTTGGCAGGTGAGCTATTAAGGCCCCGTGGGGCCTCTTGTTTTAAATTAAAATATCTTCTCCAGAACCACTGACCACAATCATTTGATACTTGGTATACAACATCCTTGGAAGAGTCAGATTCAGGTTTGTTCGAATGAAGTTCCTGGGTTGATATTTGGGCCTCAGTATGGGAGCCCGAATTTTAACTAAGTGCAATATGAGGAATATTCTTTAAAAATTTTCATCTTCTGTTTCACAAGTCAAAATCACTTGATATTTGGTATTGAGCCTCTTTAGGTGGGTCAGATTCAAATTTGTTCAAATCAAGTCTCTGGAGCCTTAATTGGGTTCCAAATTTTAACTATTCTTCAAAAAATCTTTGTCATTTCCGCTAGTCAGAAACATTTGATAATTGATATATAACATCCTTAATGGAGTCAGATTCAGCTTTGTTCCAATCAAGTCCCTAGGTTCATATTTGTACTCCTTATGACCTCACCCAATGAATCGGCCACATCCACCCGCATAATATGCAAATTCATCGGTTGAAAAATATATTATTTTTCAAAAAATTTCAACAAAACCATATCATGTGACCCCTCTTTGGAACAAGCTCATCAGTCTCGTTCCAATGAGGTGTCATGTGATATGGTTTGGTTGAAATTTTTTGAAAAGTTTTAAAAAATGATATTTAAAATAATAAATTTTAATATCGTCTGCATTGGGTAAAGGGTTATGAGAACCCAAATTTTTAACATAGTACAATATGAAGACTCAATATAGTACAATATGAAGAATCATTTGATATTTGCTATTCATCATCCTTAGTGGGTTGAAATTCAAATTTTCAAAATCGAGTCCCTGGGTCCATATTTAGACTCCTTGTGAGTGCCCAAATTTTTTTTCTTATT
This sequence comes from Pictodentalium vernedei, assembly GCA_031216915.1. NCBI lineage: Eukaryota > Metazoa > Mollusca > Scaphopoda > Dentaliida > Dentaliidae > Pictodentalium > Pictodentalium vernedei. Next base: position 253,101,615 of record CM062296.1, read on the forward strand.
GCAGTATGAGCAGTATTCTTTAAAGATTCTTCTTTTGATCCACCAGGTGGAATCTCTTTTAATATTTTGTATTCATGTATATCATTACTGTGACTCCTAGATTAAAGTCTTTTGAAGATGTTACGCTAGACTAATATATTTTTGATGAGCACAAGAGGAGTTTGAAATTTAAGACAGAACCCAGTGGAGAATTTACTATTTGTTTAACCCTTTACCCAACTTAACGTCCAAAACCGGCCAACACTATTCACAAAAATCGCCAATTAATTTTCATTATTTTTTCATTTTTTGTCTCAAAAACATAGGTTATGAACCCTCATTGGAATGAGCTCGACAATCTCGTCCAATGAGGGGTCATAACCTATGTTTTTGAGACAAAAAATGAAAAAAATTAGTTATTCAAGAATTTTGTTTGCAAGTGTCGTCTGCTTTTCACGTTAGGTAAAGAGTTAAATGAATTCTGCCCATGCATGACAGAGCCGGTTGTAGTCACTGTTAGATGTAAATGTGGATGAATAAGATTAACATTTGTTCAACTAGGGCCCACCAGGCCACTTGAGGCCATGGGTTGGGAAGGGTAGTTAGGAGGGCTGAGTTCTTTGGGTAAATCTTTTTTTTTTTGGCTTTAAAATGAATTTTAAAGATTTTTGAGTAATTTTATGCAGAAAACAAAAATGTTCATCTAGTCGATCCCGTTGGAGGTCTCTATTTGATCCATTGGGTGATTTTTTTCTTTCCAAATGAGTTTTGAAGAATTTCAAATGATTTTACTTCTAATCCAATTCACCCAATAGACCCTTCCCCTCCTCACCCCTCTAGCTAAATTATATTAACTAGATTAATATGTAGTTGCTGAACAAATCTTTCTCCAAACAACTAATCAGGTGAGCAAAGTAACTTTTTATAAGAAGAGCGATTAAGGCTTGGAGCCTCTTGTTGATGTTTATGTAATTACATGAAAAGTAAACATAAGATTTCAACAAATTTTTTATGCTGCTTTATATTAACATTGTCTTGGATGAGATCGAAAATCATGACGATTTGTTAAAAACTGAGAAAGTTATTGCCCTTTGTATATTACTTCCATTTTTGCTCGAAGTTTTTCAAAAACTCTGCCTATAGTTAGCTTAACTTGACAAAGTCAAGATAAGCTATTGCCATCACGCGTGCGGAAGTCTGTTAGTCTGTGAGTCTGTTCACATTTTCCTTTAGCACGGGCTACACCCTACAGTTCTTGTCTGATCATCACAAAATTTCATATGCAGGTTTGGGGTCATGTCTAGATGAGAAAGTCCCCTTTTGGTCGCTATCGGTCAACCGGTATGGCTGCCCAAGCCCAATACCCAAAAACCATTAGCACAGTCTGCAGGTCATATTTATGAAGGGATTTCATTGTAACTTGGTAGGATGCCTCTGTATAATGCCTAAATGAAAACATCCCCTTTTGGGCATGATTTGTCAACTGCAATGGCTGCCCAAGCCCGAAACCCAAAAACTTTTAGCACAGTCTGCAGGTCATGTTTAATATGGAGGGATTTCATTGTAACTTGGTAGGATGAGTTCTTATGATGTCTAAATGAGAATTTCCCCATTTGAGCGTGATCTGCCAACCGTGATGACTGCCCAAGCCCCAAACCCGAAAACCTTTAGCACAGTCTACAGGTCATATTTATTGAGGAATTTCATTGTAACTTGGTGGGTTGACTTCATATAATGTCTAAATGAGAAGTCCCCTTTCGGCCGTGATTGGGCAACTGTGACGGCTACAGGGGCTGGAAGCTCGAAAACCTTTAGCACAGTCTACAGGTCAGATTTATGAAGGGATTTCATTGTAACTAGATGAGAACGTCCCATTTTGATCGCGATCATTCAGCCTTGATGGGTGCCCGAGCTCAAAAATCTTTAGCATAGGCAAAAGGTCATATTTATGGAAGATTTCATTGTAACCTGTTAGGTTGACTCCATATAATGCCTAGATGATGACATCCCCTTTTGGTCGCAATTGGTCAACTGTGATGGCTACAGGTGCCCGAAGCCTGAAAACCTTGAGCACAGTCTACAGGTCATATTTATGAAGGGATTTCATTGTAACTTCGTAGGATCACTCCAGATGATGCCCAGATGAGATTGTGCCCTTTGGTTGCGATCATTCAACCATGATGGCTGCCCGAGCCCGAAGTCCAAAAACCTTTAGCACAGTCTATATTTATGAAGGGATTTCATTGTAACTTGGTCAGTTGAATTCATATAATGTCTAGATGAGAACGTCCCCTTTTGGACATGATTGGGCAACTGTGATGGCTACAGGGTCCCGAAGCCCGAAAACCTCTAGAACAGTCTACAGGTCATAATTATGAAGGGATTTTATTGTAGCTTGGTAGGATGACTCCAAATAATGTCTAGATGAGAACATCCCCTTTTGGTCACGATCATTCAGCCTTTATGGCTGCCCGAGCCCAAAGACCTTTAGCATAGTCTATAGGTCGTATTTATGGAAGAATTTCATTGTAACTTGTTAGGTTGACTCCATATAATGCCTAGATGATGACATCCTCTTTTGGGCGTGATTGGTAAACTGTGATGGCTACAGGTGCTAGAAGCCCAAAAATCTTGAGCACAGTCTACAGGTCATATTTATGAAGGGATTTCATTGTAATTTCGTAGGATCACTCCAGATGATGCCCAGATGAGAATGTCCCCTTTTGGTTGTGATCATTTAACCATGATAGCTGCCCGAGCCCGAAGTCTGAATACCTTTAGCACAGTCTACAGGTCATATTTATGAAGGGATTCCATTGTAACTTGGTAGGTTTGACTTCATATAATGTCTAGATGAGAACGTCCCCTTTTGGACACAATTGGGCAACTGTGGCAGCTACAGAGGCCTGAAGCCCGAGTCTACAGGTCATAATTATGAAGGGATTTCATTGTAGCTTGGTAGGATGACTCCAAATAATGTCTAGATGAGAACGTCCCCTTTTGGTCGTGATCATTCAGCCTTGATGGCTGCCCGAGCCCAAAAACCTTTAGCATAGTCTATAGGTCGTATTTATGGAAGGATTTTATTGTAACTTGTTAGGTTGACTCCATATAATGCCTATATGATAGACATCCCCTTTTGGTCGTGATGGTGAACTGTGATGGCTACAGGTGCCCGAAGCCCGAAAATCTTGAGCACAGTCTACAGGTCATATTTATGAAATGATTTCATTATAACTTCGTAGGATCACTCCAGATGATGCCCAGATGAGAATGTCCCCTTTTGGTTGCTATCATTCAACCATGATGGCTGCCCGAGCCCATAGCCCGAAAACCTTTAGCACAGTCTTCAGGTCATATTTATGAAGGGATTTCATTGTAACTTGGTAGGTTGACTTCATATAATGTCTAGATGAGAACAGCCCCTTTTGGACACCATTAAGCAACTGTGGCGGCTACAGGGGCCTGAAGCCCGAAAACCTTTAGCACAGTCTGCAGGTGATATTTATGAAGGGATTTTATTGTACCTTGGTAGGATGACTCCAAATAATGTCTAAATGAGAACGTCCCCTTTTGGTCGCGATCATTCAGCCTTGATGGTTGCCGACCCCAAAACCTTTAGCATAGTCTATAGGTCATATTTATGGAAGGATTTTATTGTAACCTGTTAGTTTGACTCCATATAATGCCTAGATGACGACATCCCCTTTTGGTCGTGATTGGTCAACTGTGATGGCATCAGGGGCCTGAAGTCCGAAAACCTTGAGCACAGTCTACAGGTCATATTTATGAAGGGATTTCATTGTAACTTCGTAGGATCACTCCAGATAATGCTCAGATGAGAATGTCCCCTTTTGGTTGCAATCATTCAACCATGATGGCTGCCCGAGTCCAAAGCCCGAAAACCTTTAGCACAGTCTTCAGGTCATATTTGTGAAGGGATTTCATTGTAACTTGGTAGGTTGACTTCATATAATGTCTAGATGAGAACGGCCCCTTTTGGACACCATTTGGCAACTGTGGTGGCTACAGGTGCCTGAAGCCTGAAAACCTTTAGCACAGTCTACAGGTGATATTTATGAAGGGATTTTATTGTACCTTGGTAGAATGACTCCAAATAATGTCTAGATGAGAACGTCCCCTTTTGGTCGTGATCATTCAGCTTTGATGGCTGCCAACCCCAAAACCTTTAGCATAGTCTATAGGTCATATTTATGGAAGAATTTCATTGTAACCTGTTAGTTTGACTCCAAATAATGCCTAGATGATGACATCCCCTTTTGGTCGTGATTGGTCAACTGTGACGGCTTCAGGGGCCCGAAGCCCGAAAACCTTGAGCACAGTCTGCAGGTCATATTTATGAAGGGATTTCATTGTAACTTGGTAGGTTGACATCATATAATGTCTAGATGAGAACGTCCCCTTTGGACACAATTGAAAAACTGATGGCTACAGGGGCCCAAAGCCTGAAAACCTTTAGCACAGTCTGCAGGCCATATTTATGAAGGGATTTCAGTGTAACTTGATAGGATGACTCGTTTTGGAATAGTTTCGCTGTAACTTGGTAACTTTTGTTGATATACGTTAACTGTGAGGGCCACATACATTAACTGTAAGGTCATAATAACCTACCCCTCAGCTCTTTAGTACAGTGTACACCTCATATCATCTTTATCAAAAACATAGCATACAGGAAACAGAAATGAACATATTCCCAATTATCACAATTCTTGTCTTATTTCATAATCCTTTCATAAACATTGAACACTATCCTTTTCTTCAAACACAACACACAAGGTAAGCTACAGTGTCACTGACACTTTCATTTTATGAAGTCAGTGTGCAGATGGGTGGGTGGGCATCACCTTTCTAGATAGCATGATAACTTTAACAATTATCAATGGATTTGGTCAATATTTGGTATGTGAGACTTTCATAACAATGTCTTGAATGAGATTGAAAACGGGTGTTGTTTTATCATATGAAGCAGAGTTATTGACCTTAATTAGTTATTTTCAGCACATTAGCATGACAGCTTGAACAAATATCAGTGGATTTGATTTTAACAAATATCAGTGGATTTGGTCAATGTTTGATATGTGAGACTTCCTTAATATTTTGAATGAGTTCGAAAACTGGTATCGTTCGGCCGTTGCTGAGTGGAGTTATGCTCCTTAATTAGTTTATTTTTGCCTGTTTTCAACTTGTTGGCATGATAACTTGAAAAGATATTGATGGAGTTTGTCAGTATTTGGTATGTGAGACTTTCTTAACAATGTCTTGCTTGACTTTGAAAACAGATGCGGATCAGCCATATTGAGCAATGTTGTGGCTCTTAACCGTTTACCCAATGTAACGGCCAAAACCGGCCCGCGCTATTTACAAAAATAACTATTCAGTTTTCATTATTTTTTCATTTTTTGTCTCAAAAAGATAGCTTATGACCCCTCATTGGAACGAGCTCAACGAGCTCGTTCCAGTGAGGGGTCATAAGCTATGTTTTTGAGACAAAAAATGAAAATATTTAGTTATTCAAGAATTTTGTTTGCAAGTGTCGTCTGCTTCTCATGTTAGGTAAAGGGTTAATATGTTAATTTTGGCCTGTTTTCAGCTCGTTAGCACGATAACTTGAACAAGTATCAGTGGATTTGATTTTCTTATAATGATAAGCCTTACAGTTGCAAAAGAACATTTGGCATGCTGCTTTATATTGACAATGACTTAGGCAAATTCAAAAAGCATGATGATTTGTTGAAAATTGATAGTGCTTCTAGCCCATTTTTTTAGTTTTATCAGAAATATTAATGATTATGTGATAATTTGAACAGTAATTTTCAGTAATGTTTAAGTTCACTTTTGCTTATTCATAGTTCATCGAAGGTGGTGGGATTTGCTTCACTGTGCCACGCTATTTTCTTGTTATTGGGTTAAATATGCTTACTTGATTTATGCAAACAAAAAAGGAAGATTTTTCCTCCACACCTGCATGAACTCCAGTATCTTAAAAGAGGAAAGCATTTCAAATGTCCATATATTTATAATTTCTTTGGAGTACCATGGGAATTGTAAAATGAAACTGGCTGTACAGTCCTATCATTTTATTCTAGGTGTGTGCAAGAAGCCACTGTCATGGTTCTATTGAAAAGTGCTGTGGCTTTATGCTGTTTGCATTAGCTTGTTGTTTGCTAGGAAGTAGAAATAAAATGTTTGTACAAGTGTCAGCAATTTCCAATAAATTGTAATAAAACAACTATTTATGAAGAAAACCTTGCTATAGTAAGGCTTCCCATGTATGGTATCCTTGAAAAAAATATGTGTGTTACAAATTGCCTTTGAAAACTAATTCAGCACCCTAATAGTTGAAGAAGATTTTTACCATGGCTTAATAAATCAGCAAAAAGCTTTTATTCTCCCACCTACATCCTCTCACTCACTCTCCAATCCCTAAGACAACTTGATCCATACAACTATTTTAGGCTCACTTGTTTTTTTTTCTCTTGTCCACTTACCTGTATAATAGTACATGTAGTATTAGTTGTAACTAGAACCTCAATTGACAGCCATTTATTATAGGATTAATTATTATACCACCACTTTCGAAGAAAATGGGTGGTATACTGGATTACATGCATCTGTGCGTCCATCCATCCGTCTGTGTGTGAGTCCGTCTGAGAATATTCTTAACTTTCATAACTTAAGTAAATTATTTAATTGATTTATGCTTTGTTGGTCCAGGACTGCAGTGGGGGTATGAATTGCCTTCAGCAATAGCTCTTGTTTGTAGTTGCTCTACTAATCTCACATTTTTTCAGGATTTATTGGCCCAACTAGTGGAACGGCTACTGTGAATGGATTTGACATTCGTACTGATTTGAGTAAAGTTCGAGAAAATTTAGGGATGTGCCCACAGCACAATATCCTTTTTGACAGTCTCTCTGTGACAGAGCATCTGGAATTTTTTGGAGAGGTATCAATTCTTTTTACATACTTTATATAAAATTGAACTAAAATCATTATATGGTTACTGAAAACAGCAGACTAAATTGCTTTCGTGGGCACCTTCCCCAGCTTAAAATCTAAGTGTCATCAAAGCCCATTCACTCAGAATTCATTTGAATTACATTTTTCCATTAATTTCTATACGCCCGTTTTGAAAAAACGGGTCGTATTATGGTATACCGCTGTCCGTCCGTCTGTCCGTCCATCCATCCGTCCGTCTGTCCGTCCGGTCACATGTCGTACGATAACTCAAGAACGCTTTGAGAGATTTTCATGATTTTTGGGTAGGTGGTGTATATTGATGGAGGGAAGCTCCCTTTCATTTAGTATCGCCGTTCGGTTAGTCATTCCAGAGTTATGGGACTTTATTACTTAGAAAATTGATTTTTTACACGTCATACGATAACTCGAGAATGCTTCGAGAGATTTTCACGAATTTTTGGTAGGTGGTTTATGTTGATGGAGGGAAGCTCCCTTTCGTTTAGTGTCACCGTTCGATTAGTCATTCCAGAGTATGGGACTTTATTACTTAGAAAATTGTTGATTTTTTACACGTCGTACGATAACTCGAGAACGCTTCAAGAGATTTTCACGATTTTTTGGTAGGTGGTTTATGTTGATGGAAGGAAGCTTCCTTTCGGTTGGTGTCGTCGTTCGATTAGTCATTCCAGAATTATGGGACTTTATTTTTCACGTCGAACACAATAACTTGAAAATGCTTAGAGCAATTTTCATGATTTTTTGGTTGCAAGTATATGTTGATAGAAGGAATCTCCCTTTCGATTTGTGTCAATGTCCGATTTGTCATTCCAGAGTTATGGGACTTTATTCATCAAAATATAGGCAATTTTCCACATGTTGGACTTTGAGCAATTTTCATGATTTTTTGGTGGCAAGTATATGTAACCTGACAAGTACACATGTATACTCATATTGTGTGGTTCCCTGTAATTAATAACAGGCGTATCATGCGCTCATGGCGCAGCTGTTTATTCAAATAATTGCGCAACAGTGATACCTGTTAACTATCTGCACACTGATATCATGATATAAAAATTTCAAAAAGCAAGTTTTTTCCCATGATGTCACTAGGAATTTAATCAATTCAATCTTGTTTGACAGTGCTTGTTGACAGGCCTGAAAATAAACAGTCTGACATTTGCGGAATGAGGTCCCCAGATGGTGAATTTGATGATGCTATCCCATACAGTGGGCCAATTTATCCTCTGGGTACCTGTTTTGAGACCCTGATTCAGATTGAGGTTCACAGAGGGTAAATTTAGTGATGCTACTCTGCTGTGCACCCTCTGGGGACCTCATTTTGCAGATGACAGTCTGCTTATTTTCTGGCTTGCTCGTTCACCTCCGTCAAACAAGGTTAGATTCGTTAAATTTCTAGTTACATTATAGAAAATATCTGTAGCATGAAATTGAGGTATTTTGACATCTGTGTTCAAGGGTTAATTGAATAGCTACTTTACCAGTGAAAATTATTCACTAAACAGAAGTGTTCATTAAACTAGAATTTACTCATTTTCCTGTAATAAATTTTATCTGGTGGAGTAAAAAAAATACTTCTATTCTCAGACATGGCCACATGCTTGAAAAATGCGTACCTCCAATGTTTTCTTTTCTGACTTCAGAAATCAAATTTCCAAATGCACTTGCAAACTTCAGACCTAAAACAGTATTTGTTCAAAATACTATTATCCAACGAACATCAACAGCATAAAAAACTAAAGCTGTATTATTTGAGTTTTAATACCTTTATTAATATTTGAAAAGAATAATTTTTTCCTTCACGCAGTATGAATCATTTACTTATGTTTTTCATATGTATGATTTTCAACCTCAGTAATCTGTCCCAGGCAATTAAAAAATTTGACAATGTCAGGTATGAGCTATTGGGATGAGTTGTTTTCTGTAGAAACTTGAATGAATGATTTGGAATTACAGGAATTTTCTATTTAGTTCAGTCCATTCTTGGTCAAGTTGAGCTGCAGTGTCATTGACACGTCCATTAATATCTGACATAAACCAATTAATGTTTTTGGGTTGTTTTTCTTTGATGCCCCCCACCAATTTTGGCAGGGGCATTAAGTGTTACCCTTGTCCATCCATACATACATACGTACTTCCGAATGTCCATCCCAAATATGGTTTCTGCACGAAAACTTTAGTTTGACTGAACGAAATGAAACAAAATTTCATACATAGGTTTATATACACATAATACAGGTTGGGATTGATAGTGGGCTTGGTCTGATATTTTTTGGCAGAGTTATGGCCCTTTTCCAACTTAGAAAACCATCCGAATGGCCACCTGAATGTGGGTTCCGCATGATAAGTTTAGTTTGACTGAACGAAATGAAACAAAATTTTATACATAGATTTAGAACCACATGATACAGGTTGGGATTGAAAGTGGGCTTGATTCAATATTTTTTTCAACCTAGAAAACATGTTGATATTGGTTTCCAGATGATAACTTTAGCTTGACTGATGAAATGAAACAAAATTTTATACACACATTTATAACCATATAATACAGGTTGGAATTGATTGTGGGCTTGGTCCAATATTTTTTGGCAGAGTTGTGGCCCGTTTTGGACTTAGAAACATGTTGATATTGGTTTCTGGACGATAAGTTTAGTTTGACTGAACGAAATGAAACAAAATTTTAGGCCTAGGTTTATTACCACATAATACAGATTGAGATTGATAGTGAGCTTGGTCTGATATTTTTTTGTCAGAGTTAAGGCCCTTTTCCAAATAAGAAAACCTGTTGATATTGGTTTCTGGACGATAAGTTTAGTTTGACTGAATGAAAAGAAACAAAATTTTATACATTGGTTTATTACCACATAATGCAGATTGGGATTGATATTGGGCTTGGTCCGATATTTTTTGGCAGAGTTACGGAATGAGAGTGGTGCGATAATTTTTAGTTTGAGTTATGGCCCATTTTTGGACTTTGTTAACCACTAAATATAGTTTATCATAAAGCTGGGACATCAGTGTCTCGTGGACACATTTGGTGGCCTGCTGTATTGGTGCTATGGTTCAATGGAGATAAGATAAGACATGTTTTAATTCAGTATCAACAAAGTTAAATGACTGGAAGCTCATGCTTAGTAGTGGGGGCGGGGGCATAGCCGCACTTGGCATTGCCCATGTTTTAAGTTTTTATCCCCACATTTTTTTAGCTTAACTTGACAAAGTCAAGATAAGCTATTGCCATCAAGAGTGAGTCTGTTCACATTTTCCTTTAGCACAGGCTACACCCCCTAGTTCTTATCTGATCATCACGAGATTTCATATACAGGTTTGAGGTCATGTCTAGATGAGAACATCCCCTTTTGGTTGCGATCGGTCAACCGTGATGACTGCCCAAGCCCAAAACCCCAAATCCATTAGCACAGTCTACAGGTCGTATTTATGAAGGACTTTCATTGTAACTTGGTAGGATGCCTCTGTATAATATCTAGATGAGACGTCCCCTTTTGGTCATGATCTGTCAACTGTGATGGCTGCCCAAGCCCAAAACACCAAAACTTTTAGCTCAGTCTACAGGTCATATTTAATATATGAGGGATTTCATTGTAACTTGGTAGGATGACTCTGTATGATGTCTAGATGAGACCTTCCCCATTTCGTTGCGATCTGTCAACCGTGACAACTGCCCAAGCCCAAAATTCTCAAACCTTCAGCACAGTCTACAGGTCGTATTTATGGATGGGATTTCATTGTAACTTGGTAGGTTGACGCCATATAATGTCTAGATGAGAACATCCCCTTTTGGTCGCATTTGGTCAACTTTGACAGCTACAGGGGCCCGAAGCCCGAGAACATTTAGCACAGTCTACAGGTCCTATTTATGAAGGGATTTCATTGTAACTTGGTAGGATGACTCCAGATAATGTCTAGATCAGAACGTCCCCTATTTTTGGTCGCGATCATTCAGCTGTGACAGCTGCCTGAGCCCAAAACCTGAAAAACTTTAGCACAGTCTACAGGTTGTATTTATGGAGGGGTTTCATTGTAACTTAGTAAGTTGATTCCATATAATGTCTAGATGATAACGTTCCCTTTTGGTCGCGATTGATCAACTGTGATGGCTACAGGGGTCCAAAGCCTGAAAACCTTTAGCACAGTCTGTGGGTCATATTTATGAAGGGATTTCATTGTAACTTGGTAGGATGACTACAGATAATGCCTAGATGAGAATGTCCCCGTTTGGCCACAATCATTCAACCATGATGGCTGCCCAAGCCCAAAACCCGAAAAACTTTAGCACAGACTACAGGTCATATTTATGAAGGGATTTCATTGTAACTTGGTAGGATGACTCAGTATAATGTCTAGATGAGGACGTCCCCTTTTGGTTGTGATCGGTCAACCGAGATGGCTACACAGGCGCAAAGCCCAAAAACCTTTAGCACAGTCTACAGGCTGTATTTATGAAGGGATTTCATTGTAACTTGATAGGATGACTCTTTTTGGAATAATTTCACTGTAAATTGGTAACTTTCATTAATATGCATCAACTGGAAGGGCCACTTACAGAAATTAACATATTCCCGATTATCACAATTCTTGTCTTATTTCATAATCCTTTCATAAATATTGAACATTATCCTTTTCATCAAACATAACACACAGACAAGTTAAGCTATAGTGTCATTGACACTTTCATTTAAAAAAGTGGGGATGTTGTGGTGATCTCGTTCGGCCAGTCCTGTCCATCCTGTCCTGTTCGTACCGTCTGTTTGTCCAAACTTCATATCACAAAGTGTATGTAATTTGATACATTTAAACTATGCTAAAGTGTTCAGGTAGCATCTGTAGATGTGCATAAAGGTTTTGAAATTTTGATTTGGCCCAAGTGGTTCCAGTGGAACCACTTTTATTGTTATGCCCGCATTTTCAAAAATGCGGGGATATTGTCGTGATCTCCGTCCATCCGTCCGCCCGTCCATACGTACGTCACACCCTGAGAGGCTCCTAGGGTATTCAATTCGAAACGTTTAAACTATGCTAATGTGTTCAGGTAACATCTGTAGATGTGCATGAAGGTTTCGGAATTTTGATTTTGCCCCCGGTGGTTCCAGAGGAACCACTTTTATCGTTAGAAAATCAGTTTTCCTCGAAAGTCTCCTAGGGTATTTAATACGAAATGCTTAAACTATGCTAATGTGTTCAGGTAACATCTCTAGATGTGCATGAAGGTTTCGGAATTTTGATTTTGCCCCTGGTGCTTCCGGTGGAACCACTTTTATCGTTAGAAAATCAGTTTTCATCGAAAGGCTCCTAGGGTATTTAATTTGAAATGCTTAAACTATGCTAATTGTTCAGGTACCATCTCTAGATGTGCATGAAGGTTTCAAAATTTTGATTTTGCCCCTGGTGGTTCCAGTGGAACCACTTTTATCGTTAGAAAATCAGTTTTCATCGAAAGGTTTCTAGGGTATTCAATTCGAAATGTTTAAACTATGCTTATGTGTTCAGGTAACATCTCTAGATGTGCATGAAGGTTTCGGAATTTTGATTTTGCCCCCGGTGGTTCCAGTGGAACCACTTTTATCGATAAAAAATCAGTTTTCATTGAAAGGTTCCTAGGGTATTCAATTCGAAATGTTTAAACTATGCTAATGTGTTCAGGTAACATCTCTGGATGTGCATGAAAGTTTCGGAATTTTGATTTTGCTTCCGGTGGTTCCAGTGGAACCACTTTTATCGTTAGAAAATCAGTTTTCATTGAAAGGTTCCTAGGGTGTTCAATTCGAAATGTTTAAACTATACTAATGTGTTCAGGTAACATCTCTAGATGTGCATGAAGGTTTTGGAATTTTGATTTTGCCCCCGGTGGTTCCAGTGGAACCACTTTTATCGTTAGAAAATCAGTTTTCATCGAAAGGCTCCTAGGGTATTTAATTCGAAATGCTTAAACTATGCTAGTGTGTTCAGGTAACATCTCTAGATGTGCATGAGGTTTCAAAATTTTGATTTTGCCCCCTGTGGTTCCAGTCGAACCACTTTTATCATTAGAAAATCAGTTTTCATCGAAAGGTTCCTAGGGTATTCAATTCGAAATGTTTAAACTATGCTAATGTGTTCAGGTAACATCTCTAGATGTGCATGAAGGTTTCGGAATTTTGATTTTGCTTCCGGTGGTTCCAGTGGAACCACTTTTATCGTTAGAAAATCAGTTTTCATCGAAAGGCTCCTAGGGTATTCAATTCGAAATGTTTAAACTATGCTAATGTGTTCAGGTAACATCTCTAGATGTGCATGAAGGTTTCGGAATTTTGATTTTGCCCCCGGTGGTTCCAGTGGAACCACTTTTATCGTTAGAAAATCAGTTTTCATCGAAAGGCTCTTAGGGTATTTAATTCGAAATGTTTAAACTATGCTAATGTGTTCAGGTAACATCTCTAGATGTGCATGAAGGTTTCGGAATTTTGATTTTGCCTCAGATGGTTCCAGTGGAACCACTTTTATCGTTAGAAAATCAGTATTTTTATACTGTACCAATGACCCAGACATAGCTGGTGCTAACTCTTAAAATATAGGGCCAAACACAAATTTTGCCCCCCATCCCCCAAAATTTGCATCTAAAACTAAAGAAAACATGTCCTGAAAGGCCCTCCACACTTCGCCCCTACTGCGCATGCGCAGTGTCAAGGACGTTCCGAAATTGGCGCCATTTATCATTCTAAGTTTGGCCCTTCATCAGTTAACATCTGACTGATCTTTGTGCTTTTAAATCTCAGTTTAAATGATGCCAGACACATAAATATTAGTGAAATGGTGATTCTAAGGAGGATAGAAAAGGAGGAGAGGAAAAGAATGTGTGACAGAATATTATCAGGGCTGTAACTTAAAATTTTTTAATGAAATTATGTTAAGTTACCTATTTTCAAGGCAGCAGCCATTTTGTTGTCATTCTGATTATTTAGTTACACTGTTTTTCAAGTGTTTTTCCTCTCTCCCTGTCCTTTAAGTTCCCCCTTGCTATTCTCCCATGCTTTTGGCATAGTTTCTGTAATTATTATTACTAAAATTTCTTGGGAGTTTTAGCTGAATAACAGAATGAATTCTGTTCTTTCCCCATGTTTACGTCTTCACCTACGGGTGGTTAGGCGTTGTGTTCTGCATCTACCATCTGATGTTCTGCAGTTTCTTCCCTGGAAGTCTCTGTTTTGCATCAGATGGTGTATTTTTGGTAACTGATTTCGGGCCTGGGTGCCTGGAGTCTTATTTTAGTGTTTTTACACTCATTGTTTACATTTACAACAGCCCTCTGTGTGAGGGGGGGATTTCTAAATAATAATATCTTTATGTTATTTTAATCATAACTAGATACATTATTATTGTTCGTAAGTGTTGAATAAATTGTTTAAAATATTTTTAAAATTTTTGTCCACACTTAGGCTTGGGATCCATTGGGGCTCAACGTTACTTTTCAGAAACTTGGGCTGTTCTGAAAAAATATTTTTTCAAAATATTTTGATTTCAATTATTTTTTCTATATTAATGGATCATATTATTATTATGTATTTTGATTGCCAGGGGTTAGTGCGAGTACCAGGACTTGTTTTCTTTTCACATTGAAAGGATATTGATCAATTGTTTTAAGAGGAAGTCTTCCTCTGACCTTATTATCATTCTATATGTGGTCAGTGTACTCGCATTAACTCCTGTTCTGTATCGTATGAGTTCGATGACAATATGGGAAGCGTATGTCACGGTATGTTGTTGGGGATTTGGACACTCCGGTCCTTTCCCCGCAGGGTCACTCTACTTTATCAATTTCTATTTCAGACGATCAAGATTAGGGTGATGTATCTGTGATGTCTTCCAATAGTGTGCCTCCGTCGTCACAATTAATGAAGGGCTAGCGGAAAAGTGCTCATGTAATACGCCAATTGCCTAAGAGGACCCTAGTAGGTTCGACGGCCTTTGACGTCCGCTAGCTCGCCCGGTGTAGCGTCCATTCACCGAATGGTTCGGCAGCCAGGTTCGTCCGTTGCGGTCTAGAAGGAATTTTGGGGTGATGCGAGCACTATAAAATTAACTTAATGCACACCCAGTGACGGCGGATCGGAGGGAGAACGGAGGAAGCCTTTTAGTCCGGTTCATAGCTCGTTCCGGTCCATCCGGACGGCAAGCGAGAGAGGCCCCTCTCTCGTTCAACAACATCTGGCCCCAGATGTTGTGGTACAAATGTGTCGTTAGCGGAGCATACGTCCGTCGCTCGGGACGCTCCGTTGTATAGGCAGTCCGCTGAGACTGCTAAGGCTTCCTCTTCTCGTCAGCGCACACGACCGCACCTTGGCTGCGTGACCGCCGATATATTACCAGCTTCGCCGATCAAGGATTCTTCGGCGACCAGGTCACACCATCCGGCAGCCAGGGATTCGAGACCGATGGACTCTGGACGTTCGCATAGGAAAAGTATGCGGGAGCCATCTGATGCGGAGCTGCCCTCGGCGAAGCAGCGATAGACTGCGCCTCCGCAGGTCTCGACGCCGGACATTCTTGTGCACATAGCACAGCTTATCGCAGCATCCCAGCAGCCGACAGAAACGGTGTCGGATCGAGAATTATCCGACAGCGCTGGGTCGGTAGCCGGGGACTCGAGGCCTGCAGACTCCGGACGTTCGCATAGGAAGTGTGCGGGAGTCAACGTACACGGAGCTTACAGCGGCAATGCATCGTAAGTCCGCTACTGCACAGGCCTCGGGAACGGACGTGCTTTCCTTAATAGCACAGTTTATCGCAGCATCCCAGCATCAACTGAATCTGTCGCATATATTTTATCCGACGATGCTGGGTCGGGACGCTCCGCGGAAGCGGGTACGGACGTCCGATAGTTTCATCCGGTCCGACGGGATTCCGAAAGGGATTCGGTGGATTTCAAGCTTTCCCTTTCGGAACAACATATGCTGCGATGCCGGATAAGAAACTGATAGCGTCGGTGGACTTAGAAATTTTTGGTTCGGTTCAGGGACATCGTCCCTCAGTTCCGACATAGTCCAATAATGTCACACAAACTTTCGAATTATTGAACGACGCTATATATTTTATTATTTTATGCTTGCTATCCAAGCATTTCTGGTTTCTTGTTCGAAGAGTTATGGAGATGTCTTTCAAAAGTGTGCCTCTGTCGTCATAGTTAATGAAGAGTTAGCGGCAATAAGTGCTCATAGAATATGTCTATCGCTTACGGAGTGACATTCGCTAGCTCACCCGGTGTAGCGTACATTCATCGAATGGTTCGGCTGCCGGGTTCGTCCGTTGCGGTCTAGGAAGGAGATTTGGGTGATGCGAGCACTTTAATTACTTTAGTACTCACCCAGTGACGGCAGATTGAGGACAGATCGGAGGAAGCCAACAACATAGGGGACCGCATGTTGTGGTTCAGATATTTTACATTCGGAGCATATGTCCGTTGCTCGGGACGCTCCGTTATATTGACAGTCCGAGAGACTGTCTTTAATGCTTCCTCATCCTCACAGCAGGGCACACGACCGCACATTGGCTACGTGACCTCGAGTATCCGATCAGTTTCGGCATTCAATGATTCCACAGCGAATAGGTCGCGCCATCCGGTAGCCAAGGGACACGAGGCCTATACACTCCGTTCGCTCGCATATTGGAAGTATGCACGGGGTAACGATCTCGGAGCTTCCTGCGGCAATGCATCGTAAGACCGCTGCTCCTCAGGCCTCAGTGACGGACGTGCTATCCGAGTTAGCACAGTTGTTTCGCAGCATCCCAGCAATTGACGGTTTCTCGGTCGAATCAGGAATTATCCGACGGCGCTGGGTCGGTGCGGTCCGCGGTTGCATCAAGCTACGGACGACCGAACGCTTTATAGGGTCCGACAGGATGGCGAAAGGGATTTGAAAGATTTCGAGTTTTCCCTTTAGTAGTATCGGAAGATGCCTTTCATATCTTCTGGCATTTCTTCCAGTGATTATTTTTCGGACTTCATTGCTGCGATCTTGGATAAGAGACTTATAGCGTCATTGGACTCGGATTTTTCGATCGGTACAGGGACTTTGTCCCTGACTTACCGACGCAGTCCAATATTGTCATTACAACATGTGTTTTATTTTTCGACGCTATATATTTATATATATATACAAGCCTGCTACTAAGCATGATAGTTTAGTTTCTTGTCCGCGTGGCTCATTTCTGCCATTTTATCTTTTTTAGATATAGTTTATTTTGGCAGAGCAGGGCATACCGAGAGTTCATATGCGTCTAGACGGTGTGATTAAAGACTGCATATATTCTTTTTCGCCGTTTATGTCTTTTCCAATTTCAATGTTGGGAACGACATTATGTATAGTAGACTTAACTTAGACGCTTTATTATACGTAATCCGCCTTACTGAGGCGTTATCATTACGTCTTCAAGAAAAGATTTACGGGATATTATTCTCAATGTAATTTCTTTTGAGGGCAGTAGTTTGTTCACGTATAACTCCGCCCTTCAGTGGCTGATTGGAGTTGGTTAGACGTGATGCAGCCCTAGCTACATCCACGCGTGGATAGTAGGTTAAGAACTCTCTCAGAGTCGCTTCGTTCTCGGAGGAGCTTCTCTTCGACGGCAACTTTCCGGCAATCCATGAATTGCTTGATTTATACATTCTCTTGTCTATCTAGTGTTACAAGAGATTCAGACTGGGGCAAACATTCGGTGGTTGACTCAGAGAGTGCCGCCGCAGTTGCCGGACCCGAGTGTGGCTGTTATGACGGTTGCCAGTCAAACAGATTGGGATATATACTGATCCCTACGGATTCGAAGTGCCAGGTTCTTTGGGTTCCGCAGTCTTTTAGCTATCAGTTTAACTTCCGCGGAATAATGTTTTTTAGGCTTGCTTTATGTCATTGCATGAACATTATTCAGAAACGCATGCCCAAATTCCTGTCCTTTAATTCGACAGTAGTGGCGTATCTCCGGAACCAGGGAGGCACTCTTTCGTTTCCGTTATTCAATTTAATGGAAAGAATCCGTCTGTTGGTTATAGTACACCAAGTTCAGTTTTGGTCCGTCATATTCTGGGTCATCTGATTGTTTTATCGCACTCCCGTTCTCTTACGGGTCGCTTGTTGCTGTCAGAATGGACTCTCAACAAACAAGTATTTAATCAGATTTGCTATCTATGGGAGCGCCCAATGATGTTTTATTTATGACACAGCTTGCTAATCAATTGCAGACGTATGTGTTGGCTTGTCCAGATCTCTGAGCTAATACTGTTAACGCTCTATTGATCTATAGGACGGAATGATAGGATACGCGTATTCTCCGGCGCTGTTGTTTTAGCAGGTATTGCTAAGATAAACAACCACAATACATTTCTGTTGATAGCATCTCTATCTTCACAGAGATCATGAGTAATTTACTCTCTTGTCTACTGTGGATCTTAACGTGAAATCTTCCTCTATGTGAGGATCTTTTTTTCACTGGGTAAATCGTGTCATCTTTATCACAACAGCAAGGTCGCAACCTTCATGTATTCCGTTGTGTGGTCCGTATTGCATTGTAAGCACTGTACTGGACGAGCTTTGGACGCGATTTCTTACTATAGGAGATCCTCTTCTTCGCTATTCTATGCGACTAAAGTGGAGGCTCTTCCGTCGTGGTGTAGGGATCATTATGTTCATATGGTTGATCCCTCCATACTACTCATTGCTATTTTTTAGTATACTTGTTTCACAAGATCTACTGCAGCCTGTTGTTATTTAGGTTATAGGTTTATGTTACCTCATACCTATGCACTCTACGATAGTTTACAATTGAGTCTTTTGTCTCTTTATCTAAGTCAGTTAGTAACTTTTTGATAAATAGACTTAGAATCTTTAGATTAAATTCCTATACGGATTTTAACTTCGGTTCTTATTTAGCTAAGTAATCATTTGAGCCTCTGGAAACAGTAGTTTTCAAATTCTGACCTTATAGACAGTAATTCTGTTGGTTTCTCTTTTACTGTAGAGTCAGTGAGTTTCATGCACTATCGATGGATGATTTTCACTTTCATAGTTTCGGAATCAATACTTCCGTTACTATTTAGGTTGGATTGTTGCATAAGAGTTAGGCTCCTATTATCCGGAACCTATTATTTTAAGGTCCTTCCGTCTTCGTATGGGCATAGGCCTTTACTCTTTCCGGGTACAGTTTATGTATTTATAAACAGATATCTGTTTATTACAAGGGCGTAAGCTTCTTCTGTCTTTGATGTCTAGTAGAAGGACGTTACGCTCCATTTTATTGTTAATGGATTCTATTAACTAGCGTACTGCTTATGGTATATCATTGGCTTAGCAGTCGTGCTTAAGATTTCGGCTCATGAAGTAAGAGTTCTTCTACTTCTTGGGCTTACATTAATAGTGTTGCTATTATAGATTTTTGAAGGCTGCTCATTGCGCTCAGCCATCCATTCATGAATTTTATCTCAGAAATATCGAGTCCATTTCTGGAGGCCTCTATTATTAGGTCTATTATCTACTGCTCAGAATGTCATTCACTTAACAGTTGCTACTATAGCTAGGTAGGCTGTCTGTTTCGGCAGTGTCTCCGTTCGGCTGCCCTCTTCGCTCTGGGCTATTTGACCCAGGGCAAGAAAAAGGGGGGGGGGGGAGGGTGTTCCCTTGGGTCACCTGTTTTTACTATGAAAACAAGGGGATACCTCCTCCGGAGTTAGTTATTCTGAGCTGTTATTGGGATGGTTGTTTAGTGAGAAGTTTAAGTTTATAAAATTCATTCAAGTCTTAGTTTTTAAAGTATAGCTTTTGAATATTGCATATGTCAACGGACATGATTATGCAATTCTCACACACTTTTAGGAGTATAAGAGTCTCTATTCTCTAGACTTACTTTATTATTGGCTTACTTTAAAAATTATTAGTATAAGGATTATTGGATATTAATAGAGTACATGGATGTATGAAGCTCAATTTTTGGAAGGTGTTGTATCTTTCTAATTTATCATAAATAAGAAAGATACATGTAAGGCCTATTACTTCTTTTCCCTACAGGGGATGACTCTATTTTATTTTATTGAGCGTATTCCATTTTGCTCTATTTCCTTGGCCCTCCAGCCTTTTTACTATTCAGCTATGTCTGGGTCATTGGTACAGTATAAAAATGTTAAAAAATTTATAGTAATTTATATATTTTTTATACTTACCAATGACCCAGACGGGGATGGCCCTCCCAGGAGTTGGGAACTCTTGCCTCCCCGCTGAGTACATAGCGCTTACCAGGCACTGGTTATTAGAATGATAAATGGCGCCAATTTCGGAACGTCCTTGACACTGCGCATGCGCAGTAGGGGCGAAGTGTGGAGGGCCTTTCAGGACATGTTTTCTTTAGTTTTAGATGCAAATTTGGGGGATTGGGGGGCAAAATTTGTGTTTGGCCCTATATTTTAAGAGTTAGCACCAGCTATGTCTGGGTCATTGGTAAGTATAAAAAATATATAAATTACTATAAATTTTTTAACTTTCATCGAAAGGCTCCTAGGGTATTTAATTCGAAATGTTTAAACTATGCTAATGTGTTCAGGTAACATCTCTAGATGTGCATGAAGGATTTGGAGTTTTGATTTTGCCCCCGGTGGTTCCAGTGGAACCAATTTTATCGTTAGAAAATCAGTTTTCATCGAAAGGCTCCCAGGGTATTTAATTCAAAACGTTTAAACTATGCTAATGTGTTCAGGTAGCAACTCTAGATGTGCATGAAGGTTTCGGAATTTTGATTTTGCCTCAGATGGTTCCAGTGGAACCACTTTTATCGTTAGAAAATCAGTTTTCATCGAAAGGCTCCTAGGGTATTTAATTCAAAATGTTTAAACTATGCTAATGTGTTCAGGTAACATCTCTAGATGTGCATGAAGGATTTGGAGTTTTGATTTTGCCCCCCAGTGGTTCCAGTGGAACCACTTTTATTGTTAGAAAATCAGTTTTCATCGAAAGGCTCCTAGGGTATTCAATTCGAAACGTTTAAACTATGCTAATGTGTTCAGGTAACATCTCTAGATGTGCATGAAGGTTTCGGAAATTTTGATTTTGCCCCTAATGGCTCCAGTGGAACCACTTTTATCGTTAGAAAATTAGTTTTTATCGTAAGGCTCCTAGGGTACAAATTCGAAATGTTTAAACTATGCTAATGTGTTCAGGTAACATCTCTAGATGTGCATGAAGGTTTCAAAATTTTGATTTTGCCCCGGTGGTTCCAGTCGAACCACTTTTATCATTAGAAAATCAGTTTTCATTGAAAGGTTTCTAGGGTATTCAATTCGAAATGTTTAAACTATGCTAATGTATTCAGATGACACCTCTAGATGTGCATGAAGGTTTCGGAATTTTGATTTTGCCCCCAGTGGTTCCAGTGGAACCACTTTTATTGTTAGAAAATCAGTTTTCATCGAAAGGCTCCTAGGGTATTCAATTCGAAACGTTTAAACTATGCTAATGTGTTCAGGTAACATCTCTATGTGTGCATGAAGGTTTCGGAAATTTTGATTTTGCCCATGGTGGTTCCAGTGGAACCACTTTTATCGTTAGAAAATCAGTTTTTATTGAAAGGCTCCTAGGGTATTCAATTCGAAATGTTTAAACTATGCTAATGTGTTCAGGTAACATCTCTAGATGTGCATGATGGTTTCGAAATTTTGATTTTGCCCCCGGTGGTTCCAGTCAGACCACTTTTATCGTTAGAAAATCAGTTTTCATCGAAAGGTTTCTAGGGTATTCAATTTGAAATGTTTAAACTATGCTAATGTGTTCAGATAACACCTCTAGATGTGCATGAAGGTTTCGGAATTTTGATTTTGCCCCCGGTGGTTCCAGTGGAACCAATTTTATCGTTAGAAAATCAGTTTTCATCGAAAGGCTCTTAGGGTATTTAATTCGAAACGTTTAAACTATGCTAATGTGTTCAGGTAACATCTCTAGATGTGCATGAAGGTTTCGGAAATTTTGATTTTGCCCCTGGTGGTTCCAGTGGAACCACTTTTATCGTTAGAAAATCAGTTTTTATCGATAGGCTCCTAGGGTATTTAATTCGAAACGCTTAAACTATGCTAATGTGTTCAGGTAACATCTCTAGATGTGCATGAAGGTTTCGAAATTTTGATTTTGCCCCCGGTGGTTCCAGTCGAACCACTTTTATCGTTAGAAAATCAGTTTTCATCGATAGGTTTCTAGGGTATTCAATTCGAAATGTTTAAACTATGCTAATGTGTTCAGATAGCACCTCTAGATGTGCATGAAGGTTTCGGAATTTTGATTTTGCCCCCGGTGGTTCCAGTGGAACCACTTTTATCGTTAGAAAATCAGTTTTCATCGAAAGGCTCTTAGGGTATTTAATTCAAAACGTTTAAACTATGCTAATGTATTCAGCTAACATCTCTAGATGTGTATGAAGGTTTAGGAATTTTGATTTTGCCCCCCGGTGGTTCCAGTGGAACCACTTTTATTGTTAGAAAATCAGTTTTCATCAAAAGGCTCCTAGGGTATTTAAATTCGAAACGCTTAAACTATGCTAATGTGTTCAGGTAACATCTCTAGATGTGCATGAAGGTTTCGAAATTTTGATTTTGCCCCCGGTGGTTCCAGTCGAATCACTTTTATCATTAGAAAATCAGTTTTCATCAAAAGGTTCCTAGGGTATTCAATTCGAAATGTTTAAACTATGCTAATGTGTTCAGGTAACATCTCTAGATGTGCATGAAGGTTTCGGAATTTTGATTTTGCCCCCGGTGGTTCCAGTGGAACCAATTTTATCGTTAGAAAATCAGTTTTCATCGAAAGGCTCCCAGGGTATTTAATTCAAAACGTTTAAACTATGCTAATGTGTTCAGGTAGCAACTCTAGATGTGCATGAAGGTTTCGGAATTTTGATTTTGCCTCAGATGGTTCCAGTGGAACCACTTTTATCGTTAGAAAATCAGTTTTCATCGAAAGGCTCCTAGGGTATTTAATTCGAAATGTTTAAACTATGCTAATGTGTTCAGGTAACATCTCTAGATGTGCATGAAGGATTTGGAGTTTTGATTTTGCCCCCCAGTGGTTCCAGTGGAACCACTTTTATTGTTAGAAAATCAGTTTTCATCGAAAGGCTCCTAGGGTATTCAATTCGAAACGTTTAAACTATGCTAATGTGTTCAGGTAACATCTCTAGATGTGCATGAAGGTTTCGGAAATTTTGATTTTGCCCCTAATGGCTCCAGTGGAACCACTTTTATCGTTAGAAAATTAGTTTTTATCGTAAGGCTCCTAGGGTACAAATTCGAAATGTTTAAACTATGCTAATGTGTTCAGATAGCACCTCTAGATGTGCATGAAGGTTTCAAAATTTTGATTTTGCCCCCGGTGGTTCCAGTGGAACCACTTTTATCGTTAGAAAATCAGTTTTCATCGAAAGGCTCTTAGGGTATTTAATTCAAAACGTTTAAACTATGCTAATGTATTCAGCTAACATCTCTAGATGTGTATGAAGGTTTAGGAATTTTGATTTTGCCCCCCGGTGGTTCCAGTGGAACCACTTTTATTGTTAGAAAATCAGTTTTCATCAAAAGGCTCCTAGGGTATTTAAATTCGAAACGCTTAAACTATGCTAATGTGTTCAGGTAACATCTCTAGATGTGCATGAAGGTTTCGAAATTTTGATTTTGCCCCCGGTGGTTCCAGTCGAATCACTTTTATCATTAGAAAATCAGTTTTCATCAAAAGGTTCCTAGGGTATTCAATTCGAAATGTTTAAACTATGCTAATGTGTTCAGGTAACATCTCTAGATGTGCATGAAGGTTTCGGAATTTTGATTTTGCCTCCAGTGGTTCCAGTGGAACCACTTTTATCGTTAGAAAATCAGTTTTCATTGAAAGGTTCCTAGGGTATTCAATTCAAAATGTTTAAACTATGCTAATGTGTTCAGGTAACATCTCTAGATGTGCATGAAGGTTTCGGAATTTTGATTTTGCCCCAGGTTGTTCCAGTGGAACCATTTTTATCATTAAAAAATCATTTTCATCGAAAGGCTCTTAGGGTATTTAATTCAAAACATTTAAACTATGCTAATGTGTTCAGGTAATATCTCTAGATGTGTATGAAGGTTTAGGAATTTTGATTTTGCCCCCCAGTGGTTCCAGTGGAACCACTTTTATCGTTAGAAAATCAGTTTTTATTGAAAGGCTCCCAGGGTATTTAATTCAAAATGTTTAAACTATGCTAATGTGTTCAGGTAGCAACTCTAGATGTGCATGAAGGTTTCGGAATTTTGATTTTGCCCCAGGTGGTTCCAGTGGAACCACTTTTATTGTTAGAAAATCAGTTTTCATCGCAAGGCTCCCAGGGTATTCAATTCGAAATGTTTAAAGTATGCTAATGTGTTCAGGTAACATCTCTAGATGCGCATGAAGGTTTCAGTATTTTGATTTTGCCCCCCGGTGGTTCCAGTGGAACCACTTTTATCGTTAGAAAATCAGTTTTCATAGAAAGGCTCCTAGGGTATTTAATTCGAAATGTTTAAACTATGCTAATGTGTTCAGGTAACATCTCTAGATGTGCATGAAGGATTCGGAGTTTTGATTTTGCCCCCCGGTGGTTCCAGTGGAACCACTTTTATTGTTAGAAAATCAGTTTTCATCGAAAGGCTCCTAGGGTATTCAATTCGAAACGTTTAATCTATGCTAATGTGTTCAGGTAACATCGCTAGATGTGCATGAAGGTTTCGGAATTTTGATTTTACCCCCGGTGGCTCCAGTGGAACCACTTTTATCGTTAGAAAATCAGTTTTCATCGAAAGGCTCCTTGGGTATTTAATTCGAAACGCTTAAACTATGCTAATGTGTTCAGGTAACATATCTAGATGTGCATGAAGGTTTTGGAATTTTGAATCGGCCCCTGGTGGTTCCAGTGGAACCACTTTTATCGTTAGAAAATCAGTTTTCATCGAAAGGCTCCTATGGTATTCAGTTCGAAATGTTTAAACTATGCTAATTTGTTCAGGTAACATCTCTAGATGTGCATGAAGGTTTCGGAATTTTGATTTTGCCCCCGGTGGTTCCAGTGGAACCACTTTTATCGTTAGAAAATCAGTTTTCATCGAAAGGCTCCTAGGGTATTCAATTCGAAACGTTTAAACTATGCTAATGTGTTCAGGTAACATCTCTAGATGTGCATGAAGGTTTCGGAATTTCGATTTTGCCCACTTTTATCGTTAGAAAGTTAAAAAATTTATAGTAATTTATATATTTTTTATACTTACCAATGACCCAGACATAGCTGGCTGGTGCTAATTCTCAAAATCTAGGGCCAAACACAAATTTTGCCCCCAATACCCAAAATTTGCATCTAAAACCGAAAAATCATGACCTAAATGGTTCTCCATACTTTACCTCCACTGCGCATGCGCAGCGTCAAGGAGGTCTTGAAATTGGCGCCAAGTATCATTCCTACAAGCAGTGCTTGGTCAGCGCTATGTACTCAGTGGGGAGGTATGAGTTCCCAACTCCTGGGAGGGCCATCCCCGTCTGGGTCATTGGTAGGTATAAAAAATATATAAATTACTATAAATTTTTTAACATTTTTATACTGTACCAATGACCCAGACATAGCTGAATAGTAAAAGGGCTGGAGGGTCTAGGACATAGAGGAAAATCCAATAAGCTCAACTATATATAATAGAGTTATCCCCTCGAGGAGAAAAGGAGTATTAGGCTTTACATGTATCTTTCTTATTTATGATAAATTAGAAAGACACAACACCCTCCATAATTGAGCATAATAACATTCATGTTCTCTATTAACATCCAGTATAACCCCCTATACTAATTATTTTTAAAGTAAGCCAATAAATAAAGTCAGTCCAGAGAATTGAGACTCTTTAATACTCTTTAAAAGTGTCCGAGGATTGTATATTAATGCCCGTTTGACATGTGACATATACAAATGCTTCACACCGAGCTACACTTTAAAAATATGACATGAATGAATTTAAACATTAGCTTTACACTTAAAAACCATCCCGGTACCGACTCAGAATTACTGACTCCGGAGGAGGAATTCCCTTGCAGGACGGAGTCACTGCCGGAACAGAAAGCCTGCATAACTATAGTTGCAACTGTTTAGTGGACGACATTCTGAGCAACAGATAACGGACCTAAACAATGCAGGTCTCCAGAAATGGACTCAATATTTCTGAGATAAAAATTCGTGAATGTGGATGGCTGAGATCAATATGCAGCCTTCATTAAATCTGTAATAGCAACACTATTTGCGTAAGCCCAAGACGTAGAAAGAGCTCTTACTTCATGAGCCGAAATCTTAAGTACAGACTGCTGAGTTGAAGATAGATTATCATAAGCAGTACGGATAGTTAATTGAATCCATCTAGCAATAGAATGGACCGTAATGTCCCTTCTATTAGGCATCAGAGACAGAAAGAAGCTTTTTCGTCCCTTTCTGATAAACTGAGATTTTCGTTTATAAATACGTAAAGCTCTAACTGGACAGAGTAAAGGCCTATGCCCATCTGAAGACGGAAGAGCCTTAATAACAATAGGTTCCGGATATTTATTAGGAGCCTGATTCTTAGCCAAAAATCCAACATTAGTAGTAAAGGTAATAGTGTTCCCGACACTACGATAGTGAGAATCGTCCACAGATAGTGCATGAAGCTCACTGACTCTTCTAGCGGAAGAGAAAGCTAAGAGAAATGCTGTCTTATAAGATAAGAATTTGAAGTCCACTGTCTCAAGAGGCTCAAATGGCTTTTCTTTTAATTTAAGAAGAACCCAAGCTAAATTCCATTTAGGAATTAATCTAAGAGTTCTAGGTCTATTTATTGAGAAGTTTCTAACTAATTTAGATAAAGAGACATTAGATCCAATTTGTAAACTATCATGGTGTGCATAGGTATCAGATAACATAGACCTATAACCTTTAATAGTAACAGGCTGCAGTTTGATCTCATCAAACAAGTGTACTAGAAAGTTTGCAATGTCTGGAATGGAGGGATTAAAAATATCAACAGAATGATCCCTACACCAACGACAAAAGACCTTCCACTTAGCCGCATAGTTTAGCGAAGAGGAGGTCCTACTACAGTTAGAAATTGCGTCCACTGCTCATCCTGTAAAATGCTTGCCGTGCAAGAAGGACTGCACAACGGAAATACGTGAAGGTTGAGACCTTGCGGGTTGTGATGTAGTTGACGCGATTTCCCCTGCGAAAGAAGATCCTCTCATGGAGGAAGCTTCCGCGGTATGTCCCACAGCAGACACCTGAGTAGATTTATCCACGGTCTCTGTGGAGACAGAGATGCTACCAACAGAATTTGCATTGCAATATCTGCTGAATCAACGGCGCTGAAGGATACGCATATCCTATCATTCCGTCCCACGAGATCGATAGAGCGTCTACTGCATATGCTCTTGGATCCGGACATGGAGACACATACGTCTGCAACTGATTGTTGAGCTGTGTCACGAATAAGTCTATCATTGGCCGCTCCCATTGGTAGCAAATCTGATTGAATACCTGTTTGTTGAGAGTCCACTCTGACGGCAACAAGCGACCCTTCCGTGAAAGGGAGTCTGCTAATACATTCAGACGACCCGGAATATGACGGACCGAAAGTAGAACCTGGTGTTCTAGAACAAACAGAAGGATTCTTTCCGTTAAATTGAATAACGGAACGGAATGAGTGCCTCCCTGGTTCCGAATATACGCTACTACTGTCGTATTGTCGGACAGGATTTGGACATGTGCTTTCTGAATAATGTTCATCCAATGACGTAGTGCAAGCCAAATTGACATCATTTCCTTGATGTTTATGTGCTTGCCTAGAAACTGCGGATCCCAAAGACCCTGGCACTTCGAATCCATTGGGATCAATGTTGCACCCCAACCTGTTTGACTGGCATCCGTCATAACAGTAAAACTCGGATCCGGCAACTGCAGTGGAACTCCCTGAGTCAACCACTGAATGTTTGCCCAAGTCTGAATCTCTTGTTTCACTTGATTTGACAAGAGAACATCTACATCGAGTAAATGAATCTTTACACTCCAATTCTGAGTCAAGAAAATTGGGAGAGGACGAGTGCGTAACCGCCCCATCGGAATGAGATCCGCAGCAGCTCCGCACAGACCTATCAGTCTCATGAACTCTCTCGCTGTGACTTTGTCTGAGTGAAGACAATAGCGAGTGTAACAACTGATTAATTTCGCTCTGGTTAACGGCAGACGAACGAGATTGTTGTACGTCTCGAAGCTCATTCCCAGATGAGTGAATGACTTGGACGGCACCAGATCCGACTTCTCGTTTATTATAAAACCGAGACGTTGGAGTAATAGAAGCAGATTCTGCACATCGTTCTGAAGCGTTAACTCGTTGCCGTACCTCTGAAGAATGTCGTCCAGGTAGGCCGACGTTACCGCAGACGAATGAGCTCGGAAATATATCATTACCAAGTTCATTATTCGAGTGAAAGCCCAGGGCGCTAGGTTCAAACCGAAGCACATCGCTCGGAACTGATATACAACTCCTAGGACTGCGAAGTGTAGATACTTTCTGAATGTCGGATGTACCATGACGTGAAAGTACGCATCCTTGAGATCTATGCTTGTAGCATAGTCGATCACCCGAATACTCGCTCTGACTGATCGAATTGTTTCCATATAAAACTTCGGAGCGACGATCAGCTTGTTTATCCAGCTCAGATCTATGACTGGACGGAACGAGCCGTCTGGTTTCGGAACCAGAAACAGATGGCTGTAGAAACCCGGTGATTCCTGGTCTTCTACGCGACCTCTACTGCGTTCTTCCTCAGAAGAGACTGTACTTCTGATAAAAGAGCATCTCTTTTCTGCGGATTTGACGGAAGCTGAGTCCATTTTGGACTTCGAGTTAATGAAGGCTTTCGTTTGAAGGATACTCTTAGTCCTTCCGAATTTACCCCTCGAACCCAGGGGTCGTCCGTAATTGACGCCCAATCGTTTATAAAACTTGATAATCTTCTGCCTACCGGAACACGATAGAGGTTCAAACCATCACCTCCTGGACCTGCGAGGCTTGCGGAAGGAGAAACTACGTCCTCCACGACCCGCACCTCACCCCGTCGACCTAGGGACGTCTGACCGGTTATCTCGGTCAGAATAACATCCCCCACGTGAGTCGCTGCCTTGACGGTCTCTAGAATAAGACCTAGAGGACGCATAGGAACCTCTATAGGAACTTCTCTTGGGCGTACTTGTCCCTGAAGTGCCTGTCTTACTCTTTTCTGCTGTATCCAACTTTTTGGAAGCGGATTTGAATAGCAGAGAATCCGAAGCTTTCTTAGTTATCTTATCATAGATTGCTGAAAGGTTGCCGTCGAAGAGAAGCTCTCCAGAGACCGAAGCGACTCTGAGAGAGTTTTTCACCTTACCATCCACGCGCGTGCATGTAGCTAGGGCTGCATCACGTCTAACCAACTCCAGGTTTGCCACTGAAAGGGCGGAGTTATACGTGGAATAAGCTATTGCCCTTGAAAGAAGTCTTAATGAGGATTGTATATCCTGGAATTCTTTCCCTTGAAGACGTAATGATAATGCCTTAGTAAGGTGATCTGCGTATGATAAAGCGTCTGAGTTAACGCTGTTAAACATTATTGTCGTTTCCAACGTCGTGGTTGGAATTGACATAGACAACGGTATAGACAATTCTAAGTCTTCAGCCTGGTCGTCTAGACGCAGAGGAACTCTCGGTATGCCCTGTCCTGCCGTTTCAAATTTATTCCTTGAATTGATGAAAGGCAGATTTAGAGCATTTGCGGACAAGAAACCAGACTTGCTCGTTTTGGTAGCAAGCTTATATATAGAGTCATTCAATAATTCGAATGTTCTTGTGACATTATTGGACTGTGTCGGAAACTCAGGGATGATGTCCCTGAACCGATCAAAAAATTCTGTGTCCAGTGACGCTATCAGTCTCTTATCCGGCATTGCAGCATTCTGGTCCGACAGAACAACCTCTGGAAGATAATGCCGGATAAAATGTACGGCAGCTTTATGTTGTTCCGAAAGGGAAAGCTCCAAATCCTCTGAATCCCTTTCGCCATCCTATCGGACCCTATGAAGTTCTCGGTCGTCCGTACCTGATGCTTCAGCGGAGCGTACCGACCCAGCGTCGTCGGATAATTCCTGATCCGACAGAGATTCTGTCGCCTGCTGGGATGCTGCGATAAGTTGTGCTATTTGGGAAAGCACGTCCGTCACTGAGGCCTGTGGAGTAGCGGTCTTGCTGCTGGAAGCTCCGTGTATGTTGACTCCTGCATACTTCTTTTATGCGAACGTCCGGAGTCTACAGGCCTCGTGTCCCTGGCTACTGGATGGCGTGACCTGGTCGCCGTGGAATCTCTGATCGGCGAAGCTGGCTGGATATCTGTGGTCACGTAGCCAAGGTGCGGTCGTGTGCGCTGCCGTGAGGATGAGGAAGTCATATCGACAGTCTCTCCAGACTGTCTATATAACGGAGCGTCCCGAGCGGCGGACGTATGCTCCGAATGCGAAACTTTTGTACCACAACATCTGGTCCCAGATGTTGTTGTACGAGAGAGGGACCTCTCTCGCTCGCAGCCCGGATGGACCTGGACGAGCTAGGAACCGGACTAATAGGCTTCCTCCGTTCTCTCCTCTGATCCGTCGTCACTGGGTGTACACTTTGTCTTATTATAGTGCTCGCATCACCCAAATCTCCTTCCTGGACCGCAACGGACGAACCCGGCTGCCGAGCCATTCAATGAATGGTCGCTACACCGGGCGAGCTAGCGGACGCCAATGCCGTCGATCCTACTAGGGACCTCTTAGGCAATTGACGTATTTCCATGAGCACTTTTGCCACTAGCTCTTCATTTAACTGTGACGACGGAGGCACACATTTGGAAGACATCACGGAAACATCACCCTGTTCTTGTTCCTCTGAAATAGAGATTGATAAACTAGAGTGACCCTGCGGAGAAAGGACCGGCATGGCCTTTTCCCCACTAACAACATACTGTGACACACGTTTCCAATGTTTGTCATCCCAATTGACACATACTGAACAGGAGTTAGTGCGAGTACACTGACTACAATTAATACAATGATTATGAAAGTCAGAGGAAGATTTCCTCTTATTACAATTTGAACAATATCCTTTCATTGTGAAAAGAACACAAAAAAGTCCTAGTACTCGCACCAACCCCTGAAAACAAAGATACATAATAACATGATCCATTAACATAGAAAAAATAATTGAAATCAAAAAAAAATTTTTTGAAAAAATATTTTTTCAGAAAAGCCCAAGTTTCTGAAAGTAACGTTGAGCCCCAATGGATCCCAAAAAAGCCTAAGTGTGGACAAAATACGTATAATAATAATGTATCTTGTTATGATTAAGCTAATACAAAGACAAGAAATCCCTCTCAACAGAAACCGTTGTCAATGTAAACAAGAAGTGTATAAACACCAGAAACATGACTCCAGGCACTGATAAACATGGCCTGAAATCAGTTACCAATAACAACACTATCTGATGCAAAACAGAGACTTCCAGGGAAGAAACTGCAGAACATCAGATGGTAGATGCAGAACACAACGCCTAAACACCCATGGGTGAGGACGTAAACATGGGGAAAAGAACAGAATTCATTCTGTTACCAAGCTAAAACTCCCAAGAAATTTTAGTAATAATATTACAGAAAATATGCCAAAAGCATAGGAGAATAGCAAGGGGGGACTAAAGGAAAGGGAGAGAGGAAAACACTGAACAAGCAATGTAACTTTATAGCAAGAATGACAACAACAGGCCCATGCCTTAAAATTAGGCAACATAACATAATTTCATAAAAAAATTTTAAGTTACAGCCCTGATTATTTCCTGCAACTCATTTTTCCTCTCCTCCTTCTAATTCCTCTTTAGATCCACCATTTCTCTAATATTTATGTGTCTAGCATCATTTAAACTGAGATTTACAAGCACAAATATCAGTCAGATGTGAACTGATGAAGGGCCAAATAAAGAATGATAATTGGCGCCAATTTCGAGACCTCCTTGACACTGCGCATGCGCAGTGGAGGTAAAGTATCGAGGACCATTTAGGACATGATTTTTTCGGTTTTAGATGCAAATTTTGGGGATTGGGGGGGCAAAATTTGTGTTTGGCCCTAGATTTTGAGAATTAGCACCAGCCAGCTATGTCTGGGTCATTGGTACAGTATAAAAATATCAGTTTTCATCAAAAGGCTCCTAGGGTATTTAATTCGAAACATTTAAACTATGCTAATGTGTTCAGGTAACATCTCTAGATGTGCATGAAGGTTTCGGAATTTTTATTTTGCCCCTGGTGGTTCCAGTGGAACCACTTTTATCGTTAGAAAATCAGTTTTCATCGAAAGGCTCCTGGGGTATTCAATTCGAAACGTTAAAACTATGCTAATGTGTTCAGGTAACATCTCTAGATGTGCATGAAGGTTTCGGAATTTTGATTTTGTCCCCGGTGGTTCCAGTGGGACCACTTTTATCATTAGAAAATCAGTTTTCATCGAAAGGCTATTAGGGTATTTATTTCGAAATGCTTAAACAATGCTAATGTGTTCAGGTAACATCTCTAGATGTGAATGAAGGTCTCGGAATTTTGATTTTGCCCCCGGTGGTTCCAGTGGAACCACTTTTATCGTTATAAAATCAGTTTTCATCGAAAGGCTCCTAGGGTATTTAATTTGAAACGCTTAAAACATGCTAATGTGTTCAGATAGCAGCTCTAGATGTGCATGAAGGTTTCGGAATTTTGTTTCGCCCCCCCCCCCCCCCCCCCCCCCGGTGGTTCCAGTGGAACCACTTTTTATCATTAGAAAATCAGTTTTTATCGAAAAGGCTCCTAGGGTATTCAATTCGAAATGTTTAAACTATGCTAATGTGTTCAGGTAACATCTCTAGATGTGCATGAAGGTTTCAGAATTTTGATTTTGCCCCTTTTATCGTTAGAAAATCAGTTTTCTTCGAAAGGCTCATTGGGTATTAATTCGAAACGTTAAGATCATGCTAAGGTGTTGCTAAGGAAATGCGGGGATACACCATTGTGTGCTTTGCACACAAATAACTCGATCTGGTTATTGTTAGAAAATCGGTCTCCATTGAAAGGCTCTTAAGGTGTTTAATTTGAAACCTTTAAACTATGCTAATGTGTTCCGGTAAAATCTGTAGATGTACATAAAGGTTTCAGAATTTTGATTTGGCCCCCAAGCGGTTCCAGTGCAACCACTTTTATTGTTGAAAAATCAGTTTCCTGTGGAAGGTTCCTTGGAGTTTTAATACAAAACATGTGTGTTCGTATGTTCAGGTAGGGTGTCTAGATATGCATAAAGGTTTCAAATTTTTTTATGTGGCCCCATGTGGTGCCCATAGCACCACTTATGTCATTAGAGAATCTGTTTCCGGTGAAGGCTCTTGGGGGTTTTAAATCGAAACATTGAAAGTGCGTTCATATGTTCCAGTAGGGTCTCTAAATGTTCTTGAAGGTTTCAGATTTTTGATTTGACCCCGTGTGGTACCCATAGCGCCACTTTTGTCGTTCGATAATCGGATTCCGGTGAAAGGCTCCTAGAGGTTTTAATTTAAAATGTTGAAAGTGCATTCATATGTTCCAGTAGGGTCTCTAGATGTGCATAAAGGTTTCGAATTTTTTATACGGCCCCTGTGTTGCACCCATAGCCTTACTTTTGTCGTTCGAGAATCGATTTCCGGTGAAAGTTCCTAGAGGTTTTAATTTGAAGTGTTGAAAGTGTTTTCATACATTCCAGTAGGGTGTCTATGTGTGCATAAAGGTTTTGGATTTTTAATTCAGCCCCATGTGGTGCTCATAGCACCGCTTTTGTCGTTAGAGAAGCTATTTCCAGTGAAAGTTCCTAGAGGTTTTAATTTAAAATGTTGAAAGTGTGTTCATATGTTCAGGTAGGGTCTCTAGATGTGCATAAAGGTTTCAGATTTTTGATTCGGCACCATGTGGCACCCATAGCGACACATTTGTCATTAGAAAATCAGTTTCCTGCAAAAGGCTCCTAGGGCCTAGGGGGTTTAATTCAAAACATTGAGAGTTTCTTCATATGTTCAGGTAGGATCTATAGCGAAAAGGCTCCTAGTTTTAGAATTTTTCGGAAGTAGTACAACACTTAGATTACCAGAAATTATAATTCTGAATGCAGCAAGGGCATGAATTTATATTTATAAATGAAGATGTGTGTCATTGGTGACAGGGGAGAAAACTCTGATCTTTCAATTTTTATGCCCCCCGACTTAAGTCGGGTGGCATATAGTGATTGAAGTGTGCGTGTGTCTGTGTGTCCGTGTACACTAACAAATGACTACTTATGTGTCTACGAGTTAGTAAAACAGGATACTTATGTGGTTAAAGTCTGTTACGTGGCTAGCCACGTAACAGAATCTCTTATTGTGGGGGGGGGGGGGGGGGGGGGAGGGGGATGGGGGGTTTGGATAAATGTAGAGTAGGGTTAGGGCATTCCAGGGTGGGGGTTTAGGAGTGGGGTGGGGTGGGGGTCAGTGAAGGGGTGTTGGAGTTATGTGGCTAGGGTTAGTTTAGGGTTAGGGGGTGGGTAGGGTTAGGGTCAGTAAAGGGTAGGGTTAGGGTTAGCTGACCCCCCAAAAATTTTCCCCAAAAAAACTTGTTTTATAATGTTGGACATGTGTTTTAGGTTAGCCACCTAATATGTCCATAAAATAGCCACATAATTTCCGTCGGTGTGTCTGTGTGTGTGTCCGAGCCAATAACTCAAAAACTGTTCGGGCCACAGTCATCAAACTTCACACAATTATAAAGGACCATGGGAGGATGTGTCACAAACCATAGCCGGGTTCGTACCTTTAAGGTCAAGGTCACATTTCAAGGTCACACTAAAAATCGGTCAATATTCGTGTCTCAGCCATAACTCAGAAACGAATCGTAGTACAATTGTTAAACTTTTTACAAATGTTAAGGACAGTCAGAAGGTGTGTCGCGTATAATAGTTTCAGCTGCATCTGCAATGTGAAGGTCAAAATTGACCTTCATATGTTCAGGGTCACAAATCGTGTCTCAAGCATAACTCCAACACTATTAGGGCTACAGTCATCAAACTTCACACAATTATAAAGGACCATGGGGGGATGTGTCACACACCATAGGCGGGTTCGTACCTTCAAGATCAAGGTCACAGTTCAAGGTCACTCTAAAATCGGTCAATATTCGTGTCTCAGCAATAACTCAGAAACGAATCATAGTACAATTGTTAAACTTTTTACAAATGTTAAGGATAGCCAGAAGGTGTGTTGCATATAATAGTTTCCGCCGCATCTGCAAGGTGAAGGTCGGGGGGCATGTGTTACCTTAGTAACATTCTTCTTGTTTCATAGAGCATTTATGCTTGATCGTTCATTATCCAATCAGCGCGTGGAGTGATATTTGGTAGTGTTAGCACTGGCATTGTGAACATAGCAAACTATCTCATACAGCTTTTTAGTGATGTTAACTGTTCAACACTAGACAATAATTGTTGATCACATGACCATAATTCCACACTCTCACTGGTTGATTCTGTTTGATGTATAATAATATATGAAATGTCGCTAATTAATTAAGATAAACTGATACACTAATTCCATTATTTAGTAATGTTATTGGCTTGTTACTGTTAATATCATATTTAAAATACAATGCATTTTTCAGATATTACACTTGAATTATTATTAACCCTTTGAACACTGGCGGCCAGTATACCGGTCACTATGAGTTTGAACGTATACCCGAGCGGCCGATATACCAGCCTTCAACATATGCATTTTGTTTACCAGGCCTTTAAATTCATTTATTTTGGGCACACCGTTTTGCCCTAATTTGGGCACATTAAAACCAGAAATAACAGTCTTATCCCTGTTATGTTTTATTCCCTTGCCTCTCTTGGTGTGGCCATATTATGATAAAAGTTATTCTAAAATGCAGTCTGTAGAAGAGCAGAGTATATATATATTTTTATTAATGTCTTCACACCTCCCCTAATTTGGGCTCGCCTGTAAATGGTGTGAATTTGGGGTAATCTAAAGGTCTGTTTACGCTATATTACACACAGTAAATCATGTTTCTCCCACTTGGTTGTTTTGACCAATCACAGGACATGCTATAAATATGCTGTTCGTCTGCATTAGAGACTTTAGTTTCGTTTGTAGTCTGCTAATTTCCGTGAGAGATCTCTTGTGTTTTCCCCATCAGCATGGTGCAAAAGTTTTCGATTGAAGAGGTTTTATCTGCTGTAATGGAATCTTCTGACGAAGACATGAACAATTCTGATTACCAAAATAGCAATGACTTTGAGTCGGAAAATGAAACAGAAAGCCAGGGAAGTGATAGCGAAGACAATGACTTAAACTTTCCCACCAGGAATGAAAATTCAAGTGATAGTGCTGATAATGGACCAGAATCATGAGGTGAAGGAGGAATTCATGAGCGTGGTCGTCAAAAAAAAACTGTAAATGTCAGAGTCATGGCCGAGGCCATGATCAGACCAGGGGCCATGGACATGATAGAGCTAAATCTGTTTCTCCTCTGCCAGAGTGGAAAAGAAGCACTGTAGAGTTTACTGAAAGGCACTTTACGCCGAACGAAAACCCAGCACCCAAAAATATGCCTAATATGGCCATACAAAGTTGATTGTCTGTTTCTCAGGCCATTTTTTTCCAAAAAAGCATGCGGGCGGTCTTTTTTTTTTCTTTTTATTTCTCCCCGAGAGGTTGTTTGTTGTAATTTGACCCCCACCCAAACGCCTGGTGGACCACACAAAATTTCACAAATATATTGGTTATTCATCGTAGGGGTGTTGGGTCATAAATGAAGTGGGGTTTGAATGTTTGTTTTTTTCAGTGAAATGTGAAAATTATGACACGGGACGAAACGCCTCTTGGGATGAAACGTCTCTGAGACAAATCAAATGTCAAAGTGCCAACTTTCACAGATTTATTTTACCAAAAAAAAAAAAATCCTTTCACAACCTGCCAAGTAAAATCGTGAATCGCAATTTTTCCCCATTATATTCAAAATTATCACAACCCATTTGAAAGGGCAGTTCATCCATAAATCATATTTTTCGGAAATCTGAAAATGAAATATAAAACGAATGTTTGCGTGTTTTTATTAACCAATTCGACAGCACATACCTGCCTTTTTGCGATTTATTTTCAACTATTACTGTTACTTTTATATCAAGCAACGGTTACTATTAGTTATCCAATTATCCTGCATCCAGACATGTTAACCTCCAGAATAATTTTTCAGGGAACCTGAGGGTGATTTTCAGGGAAATGGAATGGATTTCAGGGAAAAGTTTGCGTGGGGACAAAATAAAAGAAAAAAACTTGTGAATTTTCAGCTCATGGACCACTATTAACACCATGTTATATCCAGAACTAGTTGTCAACTATGCTGATGCATTTATGCTTTGTTAAAAAATCATAAAATAACTGTTGATTTGACCCCCCCCCCCCCCCCACTCCCTGGATCCTCTTCTTCATGAGCCCCCACCACCACCACCACCGACCCACACTGTCCCACAGAGCATCTCCACCTGTGGTTTGCTCTTATCAAAGTCTACTTAGCTAATAATTTCCCAAGTCTGGAAATGTTAACAGGAAAAGATGTCCTAATGTTCAGTTACTTCAAGAACATTAGTACTTAAAAAGTATCTTTATCAAACTTCATGCATGTGGGACGTTTATGCCCTACACAAAACTTTTATTTTCATCATTGAAGCATTTTTTTTTAATTCCATTCGAAATTTTCGGGGTACAGATGACCAACAGTTAACAGTTCTGTAGTCAGCACAACAGAATAAATGTAGTGTTAGAAAATAAGTCCATTGTGTTTAAATATGCAGTCATAATTTTTCGGCATCCTAAGCGACTTTAACCTACTTTTAAACTGTGCTAAATAGCTGTTGTTTACGTTTTGATTTTGGAAAAAGGATGAGAATTAAAGCTATTCTATGAAGGAATAAATAAATATATATTATTTAATTCCTTTTCATATATTTTAATTTCCAAAAACTGCATTTAAATGAAGGCGGAGTTTTGAATTTTTTGAAAGTAAGGCACCTATTTTCACTTCGACACTCGCACATTGATCACGAATCTCCGAAGAAAAACCCCAGAAACAAACATGAACACAGTTGAAATATATGTCATAAAATACCCTTTTCTTTAAATAAATTTAACTTAAATCCATATTTTACTGCTTCGTGAATTTTTACCAGAGTTTGAAATGCATGTGATTTGACTCCGAATGTTTTTCATAAGTTACAACGGGAACGAAATATTTGACTGTTGTTTTCCGGGATTTTTGGTCTAAAACTGATTCCCGTCCGGGAGGCCGGGAACTATACTGAAATTCCGGGATTTTCCCGGGCATTCCGGGAGAGTTAACATGTCTGCCTGCATCTCAAATGCATTTATTTAAATTAACTGGGAAACTCGTAACGGTTTCAAATAACAGTACACAAATTCCCAATGACGGCCATTTACAATACAAATGTTACTAAAAATACATACCAGGAGACTGTGTTCCATTCAACATAGCACCTGACTTTGCAGACTTTCTGAGGGCGGGTGTAAATCAAACGTGGTGCGAATCGACCATTCCCCTTTGTGACTGTTTGTTGTCAGACTGAAAGACACCTTCTTTTTACAGAATAAAACCCTTTCTGTCGTGAATATTGCTAAAACCCACCCACTTTATTAAAGTATGATGTAGAAAAAGCTTGAAGTGTGTTAATTTAAAATTCGCCAATGCATCGATATCGATTTACCGAAATGAGCACAATATCTCAATTTTTTTTTTAAAGATTTTTTGGTGTCATAAAAAGGTTGCATGGACAGCAAAAATTACCATGCGCGTGGGCCTGAGAGACAAAGGTTCTTTTTTATGGCCTAACAATGCCTTTTATATTCTGGGGAAGAAACCAAATAACCTGACGGTAAAATCCATTCAGAAGAAACCAGTAATAGTGATGGAAATGAAAGAATTTTTTGGTTTACATGGAGAAATGGAAATGTTAGTCCATATGGATAAATATGAACAATACTGGAGAAGCAAAGATTCACATATAACTTATACCCCTGGATTTCTAGCAGTAATGGCTTGCGACAGATTTCTGGCCATTTGGTCAGTACTTCATTGTGTGAACGAAGAAGATATGCAGCTTGACAAGACTGATAAGATATATAAAAAAATAAAATACCTCCAGTTTTCAACTATGTCCTGGAAAAATTCAAACAACATAATGTTCCTGGTTGTGAACTATCCCTAAATGAGGGCATGATACTGACAAAAAACAAACTGTCATTCAGGCAGTATATCAAAGACAAACCTATCAAATGGGGTATCAAAGCCTTTCTTGTTTGTGACAGTCAGAACAGTTACATCTGTAAGACTTAAGTGTATACCGGTAAGAGAGAGGACGCAAATAATCTCGCTGACTTTGGTGTTACAGGTAATTTGGTGGTTTGGATGACTAAACAGTTTGCTGGCCAGAACTATTCACTATATATGGACTGATTTTACACTGCAGTGAAGTTGGCTGAATGCATTCTAACAAATCATAATATAAGAATGTGTGGTACAGCATTGACAAACCATAAAGATTTCTCCAAGACAATCATCAAGAGAAAAACTGAAATGAAGAAAGGTGAATGGGATATGCTATTCAACGGGAATGTTGCTTTAATAGTCTGGCAAGACAAGAAACCCATTTGCTTTGTTACATCACTGGACATTTTTTCACCATTTGAGCTGGTTCTAAGATATGACCCAGTTGAACGCAGAAGAGTCCCTGTAAATTGGCCTAAACCCAAGAGCATAAGACAAGGACTTACCTAAAAGGAAGAAAACTGTATATAAATGTACATACTTTGACGAATTCCTATGTATTGGAGATGAGGACAGCAACCATTGGTTCGACTGACATCACAAGGTTGAATACTGGCAATAAGTCCCCCAAAATCAATGCTGTACTGTACATGTGTGTTTTGTAATTGCATTTGCAATTATATGAAAATAAAATAAAGTCCTCTGTGTCTGAATGTACAGTGGTGGTACTTGAAGGTTTGCACATATCGGGATCGCCAGGGCGGCAGGGTTAGAGAACTGTATATATCAGAGTGTCAGTGTTCAAAGGGTTAAACCATATAGTTAATTTGAACCTTAGCGTATATCCATTAGTGTAATTTGAACAAAATTTTTCATCACTTACAGTCAAGGATGGGATAAACAGTTGAGGGCCTTGCACACACATACAGTATTGTTTATACATCGTGTTAGATGGAGAATCCAATCTCGGGATGGAGAATCTTCAACAGGAAAGAAATAATGTTGTTTATCAATCAATTTAATGTGCCATATAATACTTTTTCCTTTCTGTCTGTATCAAACATTAACCAATAATCAAGAATGCAATTGCGGGGATATATGATAGTGTGCTTTGCACACAAATGACACCATCTGGGTTTGTTTTTTTTGCTTAAGTGTTCGGCACTTGTTGTCCAGTCCTTTTTGTTAATTTTGACAAATAAAATATGTTTAAACTAATGTTATTATTTTTGGTATTGGTAATAAAAAGAGAGCATGTGGCAGCAAAATGATCATGAACTTTTTATGCCTTAATTGGAATATTTATAAAAAAAAATATTCATTTCAGCTGAAAGGTACACCCAAGGGAGAATTAGGAAATGAAGTTGACAGTCTTCTCCAGAAACTTGGTCTTCGAAACAAAGCACGAGATGCTGCAGGAAATCTGTCTGGTGGACAAAAAAGAAAATTGTCAGTTGGAATTGCACTAATTGGTGGGTCAAAGGTCAGTTTAATTACAAAGCAAGTAGTGATAATGACCGAAACAATCACACACTTTCAAAACGTGTAGTCTCAGCAGCGGTCAGTTTATTTTTTATGTTCATTGCAATTATTATTCACATTTAAAAAAGTTTGCTTTTTCCTTGTTGTTTGCAGCTATATGGGATCCATATGACACACCTATACACGATTCCATTGACCCAAAGATCCTAGCTCCTTTAATGACGTCAGACCAGTCCCATTGCTAATGTTTTGCCCCCCTTCCCTAAATTTAAATCAGAGTACATAAAAAATAGAGTCCTTTATGATACGCTGATTGCACAAAAGATCAGGAAGTACTAAAACTATTCTTTCTTTTTTATGGGGGGTGGGGGGGTGCTAATGCAAGCAAATTTCTTTGCCAGTGCATTTTGTCCCCATTCCCAGTTCAAGTTTCATTACCTGACCGGTGCTTTTCATCCTTTGCCACCACAATCAGTATTTTTATACTGTACCAATGACCCAGACATAGCTGGTGCTAACTCTTAAAATATAGGGCCAAACACAAATTTTGCCCCCAATCCCCAAAATTTGCATCTAAAACTAAAGAAAACATGTCCTGAAAGGCCCTCCACACTTCGCCCCTACTGCGCATGCGCAGTGTCAAGGACGTTCCGAAATTGGCGCCATTTATCATTCTAAGTTTGGCCCTTCATCAGTTAACATCTGACTGATCTTTGTGCTTTTAAATCTCAGTTTAAATGATGCCAGACACATAAATATTAGTGAAATGGTGATTCTAAGGAGGATACAGAAGGAGGAGAGGAAAAGAATGTGTGACAGAATATTATCAGGGCTGTAACTTAAAATTTTTTAATGAAATTATGTTAAGTTACCTATTTTCAAGGCAGCAGCCATTTTGTTGTCATTCTGATTATTTAGTTACACTGTTTTTTCAAGTGTTTTCCTCTCTCCTGTCCTTTAAGTTCCCCCTTGCTATTCTCCCATGCTTTTGGCATAGTTTCTGTAATTATTATTACTAAAATTTCTTGGGAGTTTTAGCTGAATAACAGAATGAATTCTGTTCTTTCCCCATGTTTACGTCTTCACCTACGGGTGGTTAGGCGTTGTGTTCTGCATCTACCATCTGATGTTCTGCAGTTTCTTCCCTGGAAGTCTCTGTTTTGCATCAGATAGTGTATTTTTGGTAACTGATTTCGGGCCTGGGTGCCTGGAGTCTTATTTTAGTGTTTTTACACTCATTGTTTACATTTACAACAGCCCTCTGTGTGAGGGGGGGATTTCTAAAAAATAATATCTTTATGTTATTTTAATCATAACTAGATACATTATTATTGTTCGTAAGTGTTGAATAAATTGTTTAAAATATTTTTAAAATTTTTTGTCCACACTTAGGCTTGGGATCCATTGGGGCTCAACGTTACTTTTCAGAAACTTGGGCTGTTCTGAAAAAATATTTTTTCAAAATATTTTGATTTCAATTATTTTTTCTATATTAATGGATCATATTATTATTATGTATTTTGATTGCCAGGGGTTAGTGCAAGTACCAGGACTTGTTTTCTTTTCACATTGAAAGGATATTGATCAATTGTTTTAAGAGGAAGTCTTCCTCTGACTTTATTATCATTCTATATGTGGTCAGTGTACTCGCATTAACTCCTGTTCTGTATCGTATGATTTCGATGACAATATGGGAAGCGTATGTCACGGTATGTTGTTGGGGATTTGGACACTCCGGTCCTTTCCCCGCAGGGTCACTCTACTTTATCAATTTCTATTTCAGACGATCAAGATTAGGGTGATGTATCTGTGATGTCTTCCAACAGTGTGCCTCCGTCGTCACAATTAATGAAGGGCTAGCGGAAAAGTGCTCATGTAATACGCCAATTGCCTAAGAGGACCCTAGTAGGTTCGACGGCCTTTGACGTCCGCTAGCTCGCCCGGTGTAGCGTCCATTCACCGAATGGTTCGGCAGCCGGGTTCGTCCGTTGCGGTCTAGAAGGAATTTTGGGGTGATGCGAGCACTATAAATTAACTTAATGCACACCCAGTGACGGCGGATCGGAGGGAGAACGGAGGAAGCCTTTTAGTCCGGTTCATAGCTCGTTCCGGTCCATCCGGACGGCAAGCGAGAGAGGCCCCTCTCTTGTTCAACAACATCTGGCCCCAGATGTTGTGGTACAAAATGTGTCGCTAGCGGAGCATACGTCCGTCGCTCGGGACGCTCCGTTGTATAGGCAGTCCGCTGAGACTGCTAAGGCTTCCTCTTCTCGTCAGCGCACACGACCGCACCTTGGCTGCGTGACCGCCGATATATTACCAGCTTCGCCGATCAAGGATTCTTCGGCGACCAGGTCACACCATCCGGCAGCCAGGGATTCGAGACCGATGGACTCCGGACGTTCGCATAGGAAAAGTATGCGGGAGCCATCTGATGCGGAGCTGCCCTCGGCGAAGCAGCGATAGACTGCGCCTCCGCAGGTCTCGACGCCGGACATTCTTGTGCACAT
The DNA here is from genome assembly GCA_031216915.1 of Pictodentalium vernedei. Classification (NCBI taxonomy): domain Eukaryota; kingdom Metazoa; phylum Mollusca; class Scaphopoda; order Dentaliida; family Dentaliidae; genus Pictodentalium; species Pictodentalium vernedei. The sequence goes on from CM062296.1 coordinate 253,145,026, forward strand.
AGCACAGCTTATCGCAGCATCCCAGCAGCCGACAGATACGGTGTCGGATCGAGAATTATCCGACAGCGCTGGGTCGGTAGCCGGGGACTCGAGGCCTGCAGACTCCGGACGTTCGCATAGGAAGTGTGCGGGAGTCAACGTACACGGAGCTTCCGGCGGCAATGCATCGTAAGTCCGCTACTGCACAGGCCTCGGGAACGGACGTGCTTTCTTTAATAGCACAGTTTATCGCAGCATCCCAGCATCAACTGAATCTGTCGCATATATTTTATCCGACGATGCTGGGTCGGGACGCTCCGCGGAAGCGGGTACGGACGTCCGAAAGTTTCATCCGGTCCGACGGGATACCGAAAGGGATTCGGAGGATTTCTAGCTTTCCCTTTCGGAACAACATATGCTGCGATGCCGGATAAGAAACTGATAGCGTCGGTGGACTTAGAAATGTTTGGTTCGGTTCAGGGACATCGTCCCTCAGTTCCGACATAGTCCAATAATGTCACACAAACTTTCGAATTATTGAACGACGCTATATATATTATTATTTTATGCTTGCTATCCAAGCATTTCTGGTTTCTTGTTCGAAGAGTTATGGAGATGTCTTTCAAAAGTGTGCCTCTGTCGTCATAGTTAATGAAGAGTTAGCGGCAATAAGTGCTCATAGAATATGTCTATCGCTTACGGAGTGACATTTGCTAGCTCACCCGGTGTAGCGTACATTCATCGAATGGTTCGGCTGCCGGGTTCGTCCGTTGCGGTCTAGGAAGGAGATTTGGGTGATGCGAGCACTTTAATTACTTTAGTACTCACCCAGTGACGGCAGATTGAGGACAGATCGGAGGAAGCCTGTTAGTCCGGTTCCTGGCTTGTCCAGGTCCGTCTGGGCTGTGAGCGAGAGAGGTTCCTCTCTCGCCCAACAACATAGGGGACCGCATGTTGTGGTTCAGATATTTTACATTCGGAGCATATGTCCGTTGCTCGGGACGCTCCGTTATATTGACAGTCCGAGAGACTGTCTTTAATGCTTCCTCATCCTCACAGCAGGGCACACGACCGCACATTGGCTACGTGACCTCGAGTATCCGATCAGTTTCGGCATTCAGTGATTCCACGGCGAATAGGTCGCGCCATCCGGTAGCCAAGGGACACGAGGCCTATACACTCCGTTCGCTCGCATATTGGAAGTATGCACGGGGTAACGATCACGGAGCTTCCAGCGGCAATGCATCGTAAGACCGCTTCTCCTCAGGCCTCAGTGACGGACGTGCTATCCGAGTTAGCACAGTTGTTTCGCAGCATCCCAGCAATTGACAGTTTCTCGGTCGAATCAGGAATTATCCGACGGCGCTGGGTCGGTGCGGTCCGCGGTTGCATCAGCTACGGACGACCGAACGCTTTATAGGGTCCGACAGGATGGCGAAAGGGATTCGAAAGATTTCGAGTTTTCCCTTTAGTAGTATCGGAAGATGCCTTTCATATCTTCTGGCATTTCTTCCAGTGATTATTATTTCGGACTTCATTGCTGCGATCTTGGATAAGAGACTTATAGCGTCATTGGACTCGGATTTTTCGATCGGTACAGGGACATTGTCCCTGACTTACCGACGCAGTCCAATATTGTCATTACAACATGTGTTTTATTTTTCGACGCTATATATATTTATATATACAAGCCTGCTACTAAGCATGATAGTTTAGTTTCTTGTCCGCGTTGCTCATTTCTGCCATTTTATCATTTTTACAAATAGTTTATTTTGGCAGAGCAGGGCATACCGAGAGTTCATATGCGTCTAGACGGTGTGATTAAAGACTGCATATATTCTTTTTCGCCGTTTATGTCTTTTCCAATTTCAATGTTGGAAACGACATTATGTATAGTAGACTTAACTTAGACGCTTTATTATACGTAATCCGCCTTACTGAGGCGTTATCATTACGTCTTCAAGAAAAGATTTACGGGATATTATTCTCAATGTATTTTCTTTTGAGGGCAGTAGTTTGTTCACGTATAACTCCGCCCTTCAGTGGCTGATTGGAGTTGGTTAGACGTGACGCAGCCCTAGCTACATCCACACGCGTGGATAGTAAGGTTAAGAACTCTCTCAGAGTCGCTTCGTTCTCGGAGGAGCTTCTCTTCGACGGCAACTTTCCGGCAATCCATGAATTGCTCGATTTATACGTTCTCTTGTCTGTCTAGTGTTACAAGAGATTCAGACTGGGGCAAACATTCGGTGGTTGACTCAGAGAGTGCCGCCGCAGTTGCCGGACCCGAGTGTGGCTGTTATGACGGTTGCCAGTCAAACAGATTGGGATATATACTGATCCCTACGGATTCGAAGTGCCAGTGTCTTTGAGTTCCGCAGTCTTTAAGCTATCAGTTTAACTTCCGCGGAATAATGTTTTTTAGGCTTGCTTTATGTCATTGCATGAACATTATTCAGAAACGCATGCCCAAATTCCTGTCCTTTAATTCGACAGTAGTGGCGTATCTCCGGAACCAGGGAGGCACTCTTTCGTTTCCGTTATTCAATTTAATGGAAAGAATCCGTCTGTTGGTTATAGTACACCAAGTTCAGTTTTGGTCCGTCATATTCCGGGTCGTCTGATTGTTTTATCGGACTCCCGTTCTCTTACGGGTCGCTTGTTGCTGTCAGAATGGACTCTCAACAAACAAGTATTCAATCAGATTTGCTATCTATGGGAGCGCCCAATGATGATTTATTTATGACACAGCTTGCTAATCAATTGCAGACGTATGTGTTGGCTTGTCCAGATCTCTGAGCTAATAGTGTTAACGCTCTATTGATCTATAGGACGGAATGATAGGATACGCGTATCCTCCGGCGCTGTTGTTTTAGCAGGTATTGCTAAGATAAACAACCACATACATTTCTGTTGATAGCATCTCTATCTTCACAGAGATCATGAGTAATTTACTCTCTTGTCTACTGTGGGTCTTAACGTGAAATCTTCCTCTATGTGAGGATCTTTTTTCACTGGGTAAATCGTGTCATCTTTATGACAACCAGCAAGGTCGCAACCTTCATGTATTCCGTTGTGTGGTCCGTATTACATTGTAAGCACTGTACTGGACGAGCTTTGGACGCGATTTCTTACTATAGGAGATCCTCTTCTTCGCTATTCTATGCGACTAAAGTGGAGGCTCTTCCGTCGTGGTGTAAGGATCATTATGTTCATATTGTTGATCCCTCCATACTACTCATTGCTATTTTTTAGTATACTTGTTTCACAAGATCTACTGCAGCCTGTTATTATTTAGGTTATAGGTTTATGTTACCTCATACCTATGCACTCTACGATAGTTTACAATTGAGTCTTTTGTCTCTTTATCTAAGTCAGTTAGTAACTTTTTGATAAATAGACTTAGAATCTTTAGATTAAATTCCTATACGGATTTTAACTTCGGTTCTTATTTAGCTAAGTAATCATTTGAGCCTCTGGAAACAGTAGTTTTCAAATTCTGACCTTTTAGACAGTAATTCTGTTGGTTTCTCTTTTACTGTAGAGTCAGTGAGTTTCATGCACTATCGATGGATGATTTTCACTTTCATAGTTTCGGAATCAATACTTCCGTTACTATTTAGGTTGGATTGTTGCATAAGAGTTAGGCTCCTATTATCCGGAACCTATTATTTTAAGGTCCTTCCGTCTTCGTATGGGCTTAGGCCTTTACTCTTTCCGGGTACAGTTTATGTATTTATAAACAGATATCTGTTTATTACAAGGGCGTAAGCTTCTTCTGTCTTTGATGTCTAGTAGAAGGACGTTACGCTCCATTTTATTGTTAATGGATTCTATTAACTATCGGTACTGCTTATGGTATATCATTGACTTAGCAGTTGTGCTTAAGATTTCGGCTCATGAAGTAAGAGTTCTTCTACTTCTTGGGCTTACATTAATAGTGTCGCTATTATAGATTTTTGAAGGCCGCTCATTGCGCTCAGCCATCCACATTCATGAATTTTATCTTAGAAATATCGAGTCAATTTCTTGAGGCCTCTTTTGTTAGGTCTATTATCTACTGCTCAGAATGTCATTCACTTAACAGTTGCTACTATAGCTAGGTAGGCTGTCTGTTTCGGCAGTGTCTCCGTTCGGCTGCCCTCTTCGCTCTGGGCTATTTGACCCAGGGCAAGAAAAAGGGGGGGGGGGGGGAGGGTGTTCCCTTGGGTCACCTGTTTTACTATGAAAACAAGGGGATACCTCCTCCGGAGTTAGTAATTCTGAGCTGTTATTGGGATGGTTGTTTAGTGAGAAGTTTAAGTTTATAAAATTCATTCAAGTCTTAGTTTTTAAAGTATAGCTTTTGAATATTGCATATGTCAACGGACATGATTATGCAATTCTCAGACACTTTTAGGAGTATAAGAGTCTCTATTCTCTAGACTTACTTTATTATTGGCTTACTTTAAAAATTATTAGTATAAGGATTATATTGGATATTAATAGAGTACATGGATGTATGAAGCTCAATTTTGGAAGGTGTTGTATCTTTCTAATTTATCATAAATAAGAAAGATACATGTAAGGCCTATTACTTCTTTTCCCTACAGGGGATGACTCTATTTTATTTTATTGAGCGTATTCCATTTTGCTCTATGTCCTTGGCCCTCCAGCCTTTTTACTATTCAGCTTTGTCTGGGTCATTGGTACAGTATAAAAATGTTAAAAAATTTATAGTAATTTATATATTTTTTATACTTACCAATGACCCAGACGGGGATGGCCCTCCCAGGAGTTGGGAACTCTTGCCTCCCCGCTGAGTACATAGCGCTTACCAGGCACTGGTTATTAGAATGATAAATGGCGCCAATTTCGGAACGTCCTTGACACTGCGCATGCGCAGTAGGGGCGAAGTGTGGAGGGCCTTTCAGGACATGTTTTCTTTAGTTTTAGATGCAAATTTTGGGGATTGGGGGGCAAAATTTGTGTTTGGCCCTATATTTTAAGAGTTAGCACCAGCTATGTCTGGGTCATTGGTAAGTATAAAAAATATATAAATTACTATAAATTTTTTAACTTTTGGCAACAAGCTTGTTACCTAATTAATCTTTAATCACTGTCAAAACAATAATTGTACAGTAATAAATTGATCATGAAACACACTCACCACTGACTGGCTGATAGCCTTGACAGTCAAGAGTTTGAAAAGTCAATGTTGGTAATGTAATTTATTTATGTGAACAACCTAAAAATAGTGTTGGGCCATTTTGCAAGTGGAGTTCTGGGTTTGGTCATCATTTGTGAAGCATCAGATTTTTTTAAATTGTTCTATGTCCATTGGGGACTTTCTGACAATAGGCACCCTTCCACGAATCGATGCAAACATACTTGAAAAGTACTCCCACGTTGTGCCCGTGGGCAAAGCACTTAACCCCAGTTGTCTACATGGGGACATGATGACACTGTGTACTAAGGCGTACTGCATGTCAATGGTACACATGTCTTCAACCAATCGAACTCTGCCTGTGCGGCAGTGCAGAGTTCACAGAGTTGCAATGTTGAAGAGCTGAAAACTGCTCGTCGTTGCTTGGTGGTTCTCGCTGGGTACACCGGCTTCCTCCACCCGTAAAACTGTCACGGTCTTGATTAGCCATTGTGCATAACTATGTGACCTTAAACACCAATAAATAATAATAATAATATGTACAGTATGTCTGTTATGTATTGTTTTTTCAGTCGTAGATTTTAGCTTAACTTGACAAAGTCAAGATAAGGTATTGCCATCACGCGTGCGGAAGTCTGTTAGTCTGTGAGTCTGTTCACATTTTCCTTTAGTACGGGCTACACCCCGCAGTTCTTGTCTGATCATCACAAAATTTCATATGCAGGTTTGGGGTCATGTCTAGATGAGAACGTCCCCTTTTGGTCTCGATCGGTCGACCGGTATGGCTGCCTGAGCCCAAAACCTGAAAACCATTAGCACAGTCTACAGGTCGTATTTATGAAGGGATTCCATTGTAACTTTGTAGGATGCCTCTGTATAATGCCTTGATGAGAACGTCCTCTCTTGGGCATGATCTGTCAACCGTGATGGCTGCCCAAGCCCGAAACCCAAAAACTTTTAGCACCATTTGGGCGTGATCTGCCAACCGTAACGACTGCCCTATCCCAAAACCTGAAAACCTTTAGCACAGTCTACAGGTCATATTTATTGAGGAATTTCATTGTAACTTGGTGGGTTGACTTCATATAATGTCTAGATGAGAACGTCCCCTTTTGGACATCATTGGGCAACTGTGACGGCTACAGGGGCTCGAAGCCCGAAAACCTTTAGAACAGTCTACAGGTCATATTTATGAAGGGATTTCATTATAACTTGGTAGGATGACTCCAAATAATGTCTAGATGAGAACGTCCCATTTTGATCGCGATCATTCAGCCTTGATGGGTGCCCGAGCCCAAAAACCTTTAGCATAGGCAAAAGGTCATATTTATGGAAGGATTTTATTGTAACCTGTTAGGTTGACTCCATATAATGCCTAGATGATGACATCCCCTTTTGGTCATGATTGGTCAGCTGTGATGGCTACAGGTGCCCGAAGCCCAAAAACCTTGAGCACAGTCTACAGGTCATATTTATGAAGGGATTTCATTGTAACTTCGTAGGATGACTCCAAATAATGTCTAGATGAGAACATCCCCTTTTGGTCACGATCATTCAGCCTTTATGGCTGCCCGAGCCCAAAGACCTTTAGCATAGTCTATAGGTCATATTTATGGAAGGATTTCATTGTAACTTTTAGGTTGACTCCATATAATGCTTAGATGATGACATCCCCTTTTGGTCGTGATTGGTCAACTGTGATGGCTACAGGTGCCCGAAGCCCGAAAATCTTGAGCACAGTCTACAGGTCACATTCATGAAGGGATTTCATTGTAACTTCGTAGGATCACTCCAGACGATGCCCAGATGAGAATATCCCCTTTTGGTTGCGATCATTCAACCATTATGGCTGCTCGAGCCCAAAGCCTGAATACCTTTAGCACAGTCTACAGGTCATATTTATGAAGGGATTTCATTGTAACTTGGTAGGTTTGACTTCATATAATGTCTAGATGAGAACATCTCCTTTTGGACACGGTTGGGCAACTTTGACAGCTACAGGGGCCCGAAGCCCGAAAACCTTTAGAACAGTCTACAGGTCATAATTATGAAGAGATTTCATTGTAGCTTCGTAGGATGACTCCAAATGATGTCTAGATGAGAACGTCCCCTTTTGGTCGCGATCATTCAGCCTTGATGGCTGCCCGAGCCCAAAAACCTTTAGCATAGTCTATAGGTTGTATTTATGGAAGGATTTCATTGTAACTTGTTAGGTTGACTCCATATAATGCCTAGATGATGACATCCCCTTTTGGTCGTGATTGGTCAACTGTGATGGCTACAGGTGCCCGAAACCCAAAAATCTGGTGCACAGTCTACAGGTCATATTTATGAAGGGATTTCATTATAACTTCGTAGGATCACTCCAGATGATGCCCAGATGAGAGTGTCCCCTTTTGGTTGCGATTATTCAACCATGATGGCTGCCCGAGCCCAAAGCCCGAAAACCTTAGCACAGTCTTCAGTACATATTTATGAAGGGATTTCATTGTTTCATTGTAACTTGGTAGGTTGACTTCATATAATGTCTAGATGAGAACAGCCCCTTTTGGACACCATTAGGCAACTGTGACGGCTACAGGGGCCTGAAGCCCGAAAACCTTTAGCACAGTCTACAGGTGATATTTATGAAGGGATTTCATTGTACCTTGGTAGAATGACTCCAAATGATGTCTAGATGAGAACGTCCCCTTTTGGTTGCGATCATTCAGCCTTGATGGCTGCCTGAGCCCAAAACCCCAAAACCTTTAGCATTGTCTATAGGTCATATTTATGGAAGGATTTCATTGTAACCTATTAGTTTGACTCCATATAATGCCTGGATGATGACATCCTCTTTTGGTCGTGATTGGTCAACTGTGACGGCTTCAGGGGCCCGAAACCCGAAAACATTGAGCACAGTCTACAGGTCATATTTATGAAGATATTTCATTGTAACTTCGTAGGATCACTCCAGATGATGCCCAGATGAGAATGTCCCCTTTTGGTTGCCATCATTCAACCATGATGGCTGCCCAAGCCCAATGCCCAAAAACCTTTAGCACAGTCTACAGGTCATATTTATGAAGGGATTTCATTGTAACTTGGTAGGTTGACTTCATATAATGTCTAGATGAGAACGTTCCCTTTGGACGCAATTGGGAAACTGATGGCTACAGGGGCCTGAAGCCCGAAAACCTTTAGCACAGTCTATAGGCCATATTTATGAAGGAATTTCAATGTAACTTGATAGGATGACTCAGTTTGGAATAATTTCACTGTAACTTGGTAACTTTCGTTGATATATGTTAACTGTGAGGGCCACACACATTAACTGTGAGGTCATATTAACCCACCCCTCAGCTCTTTAGTACAGTGTACACCTCATATTATTTTTATCAAAAACATAGCATACAGGGAACAGAAATGAACGTATTCCCAATTATCACAATTCTTGTCTTGTTTCATAATCCTTTCATAAACATTGAACATTATCCTTTTCATCAAACACAACACACAAGTTGAGCTATAGTGTCTTGCCACTTTCATTTATTTACACCCACACCCCCTCTCACCCCCCCCCCCCCCACACTCACCCCCCACCCCCAAAAAGCTCATGAATTACCATGTGCAAAATTAATTTGAGAATTGAAAAAAAAAAACATTAAATAATTAAACCAAGTAAATAAACACATATTAATTAAATGCCTTTCATAAAGTTTATTCAATAGGAAACTCCATTTAAATGTAGGCAGAATGTAGCCCTTAAAGGCCCTTTTTCTACTTTTGCAACCTCAAAACAGGTGCCCTTAACATTCCATCATGATGAGGTTCTGCTGACAATAGGCAAATTATCTAGGCAGTGGATTCTAGTTACAGTCTTGGCTGCCTGTTAAGGTAGCCAAGACTTGGCTAGAAATCACTGCTAAGCCACTGGACATTTTAAGGCTGTGGGCTGGTGGGAATACAGGATAATTGTCCTGGCCTTCAGGGTTAAAATATTTTATAAAATTATTATGAGATTGAGCTGCCTATTTTGGCTCTGATGCTTACAAATCGTCACTAAGGTAATAACCACCCAACGCCCCAAAAACTTTTTATGGTTAGGTTTTCCAGAATTTTTTTTTGTCTGATCACACCACAAATGGAGGCACTGAAACTTGATACAAGGAATTTCATTCTGATTGTACTGTTTGTCGTACAGTTGGCAACTAGTTGACTCAAAAATTTCCAATACTGATGCCGTGTCCAAAATTTGACGAGAATGCTTGTTTCGTTCACGTGGTGGTTACGCAAATTTAAATCTACACGAACGGATGACCGGTTAGCCAAAAGTTTCATCTTGAATGGTCTGAGTCACTTAACTGGTAGAGTGCTAAATTTTTCCTCAGCCTCAAGATTTGTTCACACATTGTTGTCTTATTACATTTTATGGGAGAGTGCCTGTAGGCACTCTCCCATAAATTGTAACAATGCAAATCAATGGAGATGAAGTAATTTTACAAGATAATATGAAGAACATCCACAGAATATGAAGCCTTTAACTTTAGGTACCTGCAGTTCAGAATAAAGCCCAAAAATGGACTTCTAGCACTAGCACTCTATAGTTAAGCAGCCTTTCTTGTGTCTTGAAAGATTTTTAGACTTTTTCCGTGAAAAGCTATATATATTTCAATTTCATACAATATAATATATTAGGCCATAAAAAAAGAACCTCTGTTTCTCAGGCCTGCGCACATGGTCATTTTTGGTGCACATGCAACCTTTTTATAACACCAAAAAATCTTTAAAAAAAATTTGAGATATTGTGCTCATTTTGGTAAATCGATATTGATGCGTTCGCAAATTTTAAATTAACACACTTCCAGCTTTTTCTACATCATACTTTAATAAAGTGGGTGGGTTTTGCAATATTCACAACAGAAAGTGTTTTATTCTGTAAAAGGTAAGTCATAATGACAGCAAGAAGGAAGGTGTCTTTCAGTCTGACAACGAACAGTCACAAAGGGGAATGGTCGATTCGCACCATGTTTGATTCGCACCAACCCTCAGAAAGTCTGCATAGTCAGATGCTATGTTGAATGGAAAACAGTCTCCTGGCATTTATTTTTAGTAACATTCGTATTGTAAATGGCCGTCATTGGGAATTTGTGTACTGTTATTTGAAACCATTACGAGTTTCCCAGTTAATTTAAATAAATGCATTTGAGATGCAGGATAATTGGATAACTAAAAGTAACCGTTGCTTGATATAAAAGTAACAGTCATAGTTGAAAATAAATCGCATATAGGCAGGTATGTGCGGTCGAATTGGTTAATAAAAACACGCAAACATTCGTTTTGTATTTCATTTTCAGATTTCCGAAAAATATGATTTATGGATGAACTGCCTGTTCAAATGGGTTGTGATAATTTTGAATATATTGGGGAAAAATTGCAATTCACGATTTTATTAGGCCGGTTGTGAAAGGATTTTTTTTTTTGGTAAAATAAATCTGTGAAAGTTGGCACTTCGACATTTGATTTGTCCCAGAGACAGAGACGTTTCACCCACGAGGCGTTTCGTCCTGTGTCATAATTTTCACGTTTCACTGAAAAAACAAACATTCAAACCCCACTTTATTTATGACCCAACACCCCTACGGTGAATAACCAATATATTTGCGAACTTTTGTGTGGTCCACCAGGCGTTTGGGTGAGGGTCGAATTACCACAAACAACCTCTCGTGGAGAAAATAAAAGAAAAAAAAAAGACCGCCCGCCCGCCCGCATGCTTTTTTGGAAAAAATGGCCTGAGAAACAGGCAATCAACTTTGTATGGCCTTAATACTTGTTAATAATAAAAAAGCAGCTTCGCAAGAATTTTTATGTAGACAAGCGTTTGGTTAGCCATCTCCAACCCATGTGAACGGTAAGTCGTTTAGAGTAATTTTTGAAATTTTGCTCACTGCTGATAAGAATGACTTCTTTTTTTCACATTATGGTGTTGACAGATTTTTTGCTATATTGAAACCACTCAAGATATGTACAGAATCAGTGAATTTCCCTCTGAGAATCTGAAAAGTGGAGCTGTGCATAAAGTGGGAAGAATATCGTCTGGCAGGCTGTATAGAGTTCATGGCTATGCATGACGAATTGATATTTATTAAAAGGTAATTTATTATACCTTTCAGATCATAATTTTAGATGAGCCAACATCTGGGATGGATCCACTTGCTCGCCGTCAGACATGGGATATCTTACAGAAAGAGAAGGCTAGTCGTACAATTTTGCTAACTACACATTTTATGGATGAGGCTGACATTCTAGGAGACAGAATCTCAATTATGGCTGAAGGAGTTATTAAGTGTTCTGGAACTTCTCATTTCCTCAAGAAACTTTATGGTATTTAACTCTATAGTCTTTTGATTCTTTCACATTCATTGTCATGTTTCTCTATAAATTTTATGACTTTCCAAAGTGTGATTTACTGGGATTTCTCGGTTTGATTATAAACGATAACTTCACAAGTGAATTATGCAATCAACAATTGTGTCATGTATCCGTGCGCTCAAACGAAGACGCTTTGCCATGGGTGTAATGGGGACTTCATTGTTTTTTTTGTTTTTTTTAACCCTTTACCTAACATGAAAAGCAGACGACACTTGCAAAAATTCTTGAATAACTAATTTTTTTCATTTCTTGTCTCAAAAACATAGGTTATGACCCCTCATTGGAACGAGCTCAATGAGCTTGTTCCAATCATGGGTCACAACCTATGTTTCAGAGACAAAAATGAATAAAATAATGAAAATTAATTGGCGAGTTTTGAGAATAGCGCTGGCCGTTTTTACCGTTACATTAGGTAAAGGGTTAAATAACATAATTATCGTTAATAATGAAAAGTAATAAACAGAGAGTAATCGCTTGACTGGACTGGTTATGTGAAATAATTCATTCGAGGTGAGGGACTATATTGTAATACACTCGTGCGCATTCGCACACTCGTGTTTGTACAACGTTCCTCACCTCATGAATTATTTGATGTAACCAGTCCAGTCAAGCGATTACTCTCTATCAACTTACCGGTAATCAGTTTTTTCATCTCCATAGATTTGGAGATTTTTAGCTGTGACAAGTAACTCTATGTTAGCAACATTAATCGGGTGGTCGTGACTAACATGTTTTTAAACTCAGTAACTTTAAAAATATTTGGTGGCATGAGATCATATTTGGTATGCAAGTGTATTTTATTGAAGTTTAGCACCATGTCCATTGCATGTCTTTGGACTATTTTTTGTCAGAGTTATTGCCCTTTATGGACTTGAAGTGTCGATAGAAATGTTCTAAACTTATCAATAATAACATCACCAAGGAAGTCAGGAAAATCCGCAAGTTTTTAATATTTTATTTGTCTTTCTTAATTTATTGCATGATGTGAAAGTACCAGGAATTTGTAGTGGGGATCAAATTAATTAATCATGATTGGTGTTACAAAAATGATACATAATATTCATAAAAGATACACTTAAGGCCTAAAAAAGTTAAAAATCTGTTTCTCAGGTCCTCCTGCAAGGTCTTTTTGGCTACTGTATGCTCTCTTTTTATAACCAATGCAAACTTGAAAAAATAAAATTAAATTGTTATTTTACATCATATTCTATCAATTGAAGCTGTAAGGCTAAAAAATATGTCTTTTCACAGATAATTCCTCACTGACATTAATTATTGAACCCCCTTGTTGAATGTTTCTATTGGCTTGTGGCATTTTCCAAAATTATGAAATCCTACGACTTTTAAAATTTTACTTTTTATACCCCCACAAAATAAAGTTTAGGGGTGTATATAGGAGTCAACTTGTCGGCCGGTCGGTCGGTCTGTTGTCGTTGTCGGTCCATTGCACATGTAAACTTGTGGAGCGAACTACTTCCACAGTTTTAGACGCATTTTCATGAAACTTCACAAAAATGATCAACATGATAAGGGGAAGTGTGTGACATAATTTTTTTTTTCCCGTTCGGTTTCAAGATGGCTGACTGGTTATTGGATTTTGCAAAATGTGACATAATTTTTTTACCGATCGGATTCAAGTTGTCTGACTGGTGGCCATATTGTAATTTACAAAATGCTTGTGGGGTGAACTACTTCTACAGTTTTGGCTGCATTGTCATGAAACTCAATATAAATGATCGACATGATGATGAGCAGTGTGTGACATAATTTGTTTCCCGATTGGATTCAAGATGGCCGACTTGTGGCCATGTTAGATTTTTTTTACTTACAAAATTTGAATGCCTCTTTCAGTCACCCTCACTAGTTGGTATGCCTCGGTGAGGGTATAGTGGGCGACAGACCATCTTAGTTTGGTTTGATATATATTTATATGCATGTGTTTGCAAAAAACTTGATTAGCTGTCTGCACTCTGATGTTGAAATACGAAAATTTCAAGCAACAGAATCTTCCTATAATGCAGTTAGGAATTTAACCAGTTCGGTCTTATTTGACAGAGCTCAATGATATCTGTTAAACAAGATTAAATTGGTTAACTTCCATGTTGCTTTATGGGAAATGTTTTCATGGTGAAATCTTGCTATTTCGACATCATTGTGCAGAGGGTTAACCCTTTACCCCACAAATCAGCTGCATTTGTCCATGTTATCTACAAATTAAGCAGTTGCAAAAGAAATTATTTCTCATAAAATTTCAACAAAACCATATCATGTGACCCTTTATTGGAACCAGCTCATCATGCTCATTCCATTGAGGTGTCACATGAAAAAGTTTCGTTGAAATTTTTTTTTTAAATAATTAAAATAACAAATTTTGATATTGTGTGGGTTGGGTAAAGAGTTAAAATACAATGTCTTTATTTTTTTAAAAAGGTGTATTAACTGGTAGAGAGCTAAATTATTTTTGATCACCAAAATTTGTTCATAAGACTTTGCATTGTTATAATTTATGGGAGAGTGCCTAAATTGTAACAAGGCAAATCCATACAGATAAATTAATTTCACTTTAAAGATAATATGAAACATATACACTGGATTTGTAGTATTTAAGTTATGGTATCTGCACATCAGAGTAAAGCCCAAATACCAGTTAACATAACAGGAAAACAGAATAAAAAAATAAATGGACTATTTAAGTGCTAGACTGGTTCCATAACAATATCAATTTCATACTATTTTAGACTGGTGGCATCGAGCTTGCCATAACGTATCTGAAGAACTGGTTAATTCTTACTTCATGTTTTAGTAAATGAGATGATTATGTGTTAACTTGTGTAATAAATACAGAATTACACAAGCATTTGAATGGATTTGGTTTGGCACAGAATACCATGAGAGGCAAAGCCTCTTGTACCTCACATGGTATTCTTGTGTTCAACCAAACTTGTGCGATAAACATTAACACAATCAGACACATGCTTTTCTGTCTATTTACTTAACCTACCCGTACAATCCAGACAGTACTATTAAAACAAGAATTACTATTCAGATTTCATTTTTAGCTCAACTTTGACGAAGTCAAATTTGAGCTATTGTCATGGCCCGTCGTCCATCGTCTGTCTGTCCGTCTGTCCGTATGTCAACAATTGGCTATGGCTCGGGCTAGAGGTCGTATTTATGAACCGATCTTTACGAAACTTCTTGTGTACCTTTGTTATGACCCTGGGACGGGAACGAGTGTTTTTAGGTGTGGTCCGAAATTCAAGATGGCTGCCAGCGGCCATTTTGTACCGATGATGCAAAAATCAGTTTTTTGTACAGAACTTCTGTATGAAAGTTCTGATTTGAATAAAGTTTTGTATAAATGTTTAGTACCATGGGATACATCACATATAATTCGGGTTTTTTTCTCGTGCGTAAATTATGCAAATTAGACTGACTTTGATTTATTTAGTGTTACTTTCAGAGCTCTAAGTGCCAAGCTGCTATGGCTCGGGCTAGAGGCCGTATTTATGAACCGATCTTTACGAAACTTCTTGGGTACCTTTGTTATGACCGTGGGACGAGAACAAGTGTTTTTGGGTGTGGTCTGAAATTCAAGATGGCTGCCAGCCGCCATTTTGTACCGATAATGCCGAAATCTGTTTTTTGTACAGAACTTCCATATGAAAGCTCTGATTTGAATAATTTTTTGTGTGAATGTTTAGTACCATGGGATACATCACATATAATACGGGTTTTTCTCTCGTGTGTAAATTGTGCAAATTAGACTAATTTTGATGTTTTTTGGTGTTACTTTCAGCACTGTAAGTGCAAATGCCAATACGGCTCGGGCTAGAGGCCGTATTTATGAACCGATCTTTACGAAACTTCTTGGGTACCTTTGGTATCACTGTGGGACGAGAACAAGTGTTTTGGGGTCCGGTCCAAAATTCAAGATGGCCGATGGCAGCCATTTTGTACAAAATTAGGTGCAATCAGATTTTTGCACAGAACTTCCATATGATAGCGCTGATTTGAATAATTTTTTGTGTGAATATTTAGTACCATGGGATACATCACATATAATACGGGTTTTTTTCTCGTGCAGAAATTATGCAAATTAGATGAACTTTGATTTTTTCAGTGCGACTTACACACAGTAAGTACACATGTCAATACGGCTCAGACTAGAGTCTGTATTTATGAACCGATCTTTACGAAACTTCTTGGGTACCTTTGTTATCACCGTGTGATGAGAGCGAGTGTTTTTGGGTGTGGTCCAAAATTCAAGATGGCCACCAGCAGCCATTTTGTACCAAAATTAGTGCAGTCAGTCTTTTGTACAGAACTTCTGTATGAAAGTTCTGATTTGAATAAATTTGTGTATGAATGTTTAGTAACATGGAATGCATCACATATTGTAAGGGTTTTTTTTTCGTGCTGAAATTATGCAAATTAGATGAACTTTGATTTATTCAGTGCTACTTACACAATGTGAGCACACATGTCAATACGGCTCAGGGTAGAGGCTGTATTTATGAACCGATCTTCACAAAACTTCTTGGGTACCTTTGTTATCACCTTGCGACGAGAATGAGTGTTTCTGGGTACTGTCCAAAATTCAAGATGGCTGCCAGTGGCCATTTTGTACCAAAATTAGGTCCAATCAGTTTTTTGTCACA
Source organism: Pictodentalium vernedei (assembly GCA_031216915.1). Lineage (NCBI taxonomy): Eukaryota > Metazoa > Mollusca > Scaphopoda > Dentaliida > Dentaliidae > Pictodentalium > Pictodentalium vernedei. The sequence continues at coordinate 253,161,223 of CM062296.1, forward strand.
AGTTCTATACAGCTCATATTTATGAACTGATCTTCACAAAACTTCTTGGGTACCTTTGTTTTCACCTTGGGACAGGAACGAGTGTGTTTTGGGGTGCCTTTGTTATCACTGTGCTATGAGAACAAATATTTTGGGGCTCAGTCAGACCCACTCTGGGACTCAAAGTTTTCTTTTCTAGTTTAGCATCTGACTGTCACCCACCTTTACAATACTTTACCTATACATTTGTTACAGGCAACGGTCAGTATTTATGTACAGACCGTTAAAATACTTTATATATACCTTTGTTATCAGGTCATTACCTAGATGTTTGTCATTGCTGTGTCACATACTATACATGTGCATGTGTTTGTCTTGACAAGTTGAGCTACAGTGTCATTGACACTTTCATTATTACTTCAAAACACCCTCTGTGGGAACCCCAGAAAGTGAAGCAGTGCTTGTTTCCCGTGATAAACAGGCCCTGTTTATTGATAAAATTAATACCCAGTTGCTAATCCTTGGGGTGGAAGGCCTCTAAAATAGGTATAAATGATTGATTACACTTGACTTTCATCTTCACGTTGCAGTCACGATTAACCATTGTGCAGAAATTTTTTACCTTAAACGCCAGTGAATAAATAAGTGAAGAAATCTCCAAAACATAGCTTATCATTCCACTGAAGGTCATAAGCTATATTTCAAAAGTATTAAATGAATATTTTTAGATATTTTTTAGGTAAGGCCACACAGAGTAGATTTTCTGTTTCTCGGGCGATTTTTAGCTTAACTTGAGAAAGTCAAGATAAGCTATTGCCATCACGTGTGCGGAAGTCAGTTAGTTTGTGAGTCTGTTCACATTTTCTTTTAGCACAGGCTACACTCCGTAGTTCTTGTCCGATCGTCACCAAATTTCATATGCAGGTTTGAGGCCATGTCTAGATGAGAAGATCCTCTTTTGGTCACGATCGGTCAACTGTGATGGCTGCCCGAGCCCAAAAACCTTTAGTACAGTCTACAGGCATTTCATGGTAACTTGGTAGGATGACTCTGTATAATATCTAGATGAGAATGTCCCCTTTTGGTCATGATCTGTCAACCGCGACCTTTAGCACAGTCTACAGGTCATATTTATGAAGGGATTTCATTGTAACTTGGTAGGATGACTCCAGATAATGTCTAGGTGAGAACGTCCCCTTTTGGTCATGATCATTCAGCCATGGCTGCCCGAGCCCCAAACCCGAAAAACCTTAGCATAGACTATATGTCATATTTATGAAGGCATTTCATTGTAACTTTATAGGATGACTCGGTATAATGTCTAGATGAAGATGTCCCCTTTGGTTGGGATGAATCATCTGTGATGGCTACACAGACCCGAAGCCCAAAAACCTTTAGCACAGTCTACAGGCCATATTTATGAAGGGATTTCATTGTAACTTGATAGGATGACTCGTTTTGGAATAATTTCACTAACTTGGTAACTTTGGTTGAAATACATTAACTGTGAGAGCCACATTAACCCACTCCTCACTTCTTTAGTACAGTCTACACCTCAAATTATTTTTATTGAAAACATAGCATACAGGGAACAGAAATTAACATATTCTCAATTATTACAATTCAACATATCAGACATAAACCATTCAATTTTCAGTTTTTACCTGCGTCGCCAGTGGCAGACCAGGTCTAGTAACCGCTCGACTCCGTCTGTCAGTCCGTCCGAAACACTTCTTCGTCAAATCAATTGCATGCAGCGACGCAGGTCCAGACCCGGTACTGGTCTTGGCTTGTTTAAGTTTACATTGGTTATAAAAAGAGTGCATGCTGCAGCCAAAAGAGCCATGTGGGAGGGCCTGAGAAACAGATTTTTATCTTTTTTAGGCCTAAAGGGATAAAGGTGCAGGATCCCTACTTTCTTTGTCCAAATTTCATGGTGCCGATGTTATTTTATTTCAGGTGCTGGTTACCATTTAGTTCTTGCAAAAACACCTTCTTGTGATCCATTCAGGCTAACTGAAGTTATTCAAGAAATGGTGCCAGGTGCTGAGCATGAAGACATAGGAAGATCAGCGGAGATGCAGTTTTTACTTCCTTTTGATGAAGTTCAGATGTTTCCAAAGTTGTTTGCATACTTGGACAACTCAAAAGAAGAATTGGGGGTGTCAAGCTTTGGAATATCTGCTACTACACTTGAAGAGGTGTTCATAAAGTGAGGAACTGGATATCAACTTTGTTCACATCACTGATTTTTTAGCTTAACTTGACAAAGTCCAGATAAGCTATTACGTTCCATTTTATTTGTGATCGGTCAACTGTGATGGCTGCATGGGTTTGAAAACCTTTAGCATAGTCTACAGGTCGTATTTATAAAGAGATTTCATTGTAACTTGGTAGGATGACTCCGTATAATGTATAGATGAGAACCTCCTGTTTTGGTTGGGTTCAGTCAACCGTGATGGCCACTGGGGAACATGACCTAGATTACTTTAGCACAGTCTACATGTTGCATTTATGAAGGGATTTCATTGTAAACTAGTAGGATGCCTCGATATAATGTCTAGATGAGAATGTCCTATTCTGGTCATGATCGGTAAACCGTGATGGCTGCACAGGCATGTGACCTAGATTTGTTTAGCACAGTCTACAGTTCAGATTTATGAACCGATTTCATTGTAACTTGGGAGGGTAACTCAATATGATGTCTAGATGAGTCTGTCCTATTTTGGTCATCATCGGTCAGCCGTTATGCCGCTAATGCACATGACCTAGATCCATTTAGCGCTGTCTGCAGTTCATATTTATGAAGGGATTTTATTGTAACTTGGTAGGATGAGTCGTTTTGAAATGATTTTACTGTAATATGGTAACTTTGGTTGAAATACGTCAACTGTGAGGGTCACTTCAATCTAGGCCTCAATACTTTAGTGCACACAATATCACAATTCTTTTCTTATTTCATAATCCTTTCATAAACATTGAACATTATCCTTTTCATCAAAAAACTACACACAGTCAAGTTAAGCTTCAGTGTCATTGACACTGTCATCTGTATTATGACACTTGAATAAACATTGAAACTTTCAAAGATACAGTTGAGCCCACTTAATTGGATATGTCTTAACTAGTGGGTCAGCCCATCCCTGGACCTACTCATACACTGAAAAATTTCTTGTCGCATTGCATATCAGTTTCTAGCTGGACATGGATAGAATCACGGAGTCATGGAATAACAAGCTTCCCATTTATACAGAAGATTGAATCATCCTGTTAATTGCATATAATTTCCAAACACTAAACCATTTACCATACCTTCCGTACAGATTTATTTATTTATTTATTTATTTATTTATTGGGGTTTAATGATACTTTCCACAGCCAGGGTCACGTTGTGTCGGACAGTTTAATGGGTGGAGGAAGCTGGAGTACATGGAGAGAACCACCAAGCAGTGCTGAGTAACTGCCAGACTCCCCAACGTATTAACTCCACACATGCAGGGTTAGCATTGGTTGAAGATAAGTGTACCATAGACATGCACTTCACCTTAGTACACAGTGGCACTACGCCCCCACGTGCGCAATCAGGATTAAGTGCCTTGCCCAAGGCAGTTGCCTCTGGCTAGGATTAAACCATGAACCTTTTGGTGTTAAGCCCCATGCCATAACCATAACCGTGCTTTCTTATTGAGCTATTTGACCTCAGCACATCCAATACAGGTATTTAATCTATTATATCTTATTTGACAGAGCTCCATGAGCTCTGTCAAACACATTAGAATAAATATTCAGTTTATCACGAGGATATGGCAAAATGACCAAATTCCTCTTAATTAAATACTCTTGTTATTTGATTATTTTTCACAGGCAAGGTTGCTATACAGTTGACTGGGTTCTACTGTATAAGGAAATGACTAATTCTCTGGAGACTCACAGGGTTGTAGGGTTGAATTATTGCTGAACATGCCTACCAATACATTCACGCCTACCAATAAATTCACCCCTTTTTCCAGTAGACTCTATTGTCTAAGTTACTACCAATCAGGGTGTCAGGGTTTCCGTCTTTACAGTATGTAACAAGTATATTCTGCCATCACTGTTCACAAAAAATGCCGTTCAAAATTTTTATATTCTTTCAACTCTCCTCCCCCTGAAACATAAACTTGTGTCATCTCATTAAAATGATGGCTCATAAACTATGTGTTTTGAGACAAACCATTTTTAGTTTTCAGCTACTTATTTTTAGCTCAACTTTGGCGAAGCCAAATTTGAGCTTATGCCATGGCCCGTCGTTCGTCTGTCCGTCAACAATTGAATACGGCTCGGGCTAGAGGCCGTATTTATGAACCGATCTTTACGAAACTTCTTGGGTACCTTTGTTATGACCGTGGGATGAGAACGAGTGTTTTTCGGTTTGGTCCGAAATTCAAGATGGTTGCCAGCCACCATTTTGTACCGACGATGCAGAAATCTGTTTTTTGTACAGAACTTCCATATGAAAGCTATGATTTGAATAATTTTTTGTATGAATGTTTAGTACCATGGGATACATCACATATAATACGGGTTTTTTTCTTGTGCGTAAATTATGCAAATTAGACTAACTTTGATGTTTTTTGGTGTTACTTTCAGCACTGTAAGTGCAAATGCCAATACGGCTCGGGCTAGAGGCCGTATTTATGAACCGATCTTTACGAAATTTCTTGGGTACCTTTGTTATCACAGTGGGACAAGAACGAGTGTTTTTGGTTCCGGTCCGAAATTCCAATGGCCAATGGCAGCCATTTTGTACAAAATTTGGTGCAATCAGATTTTTGCACAGAACTTCCATATGAAAGCGCTGATTTGAATAATTTTTTGTGTGAATGTTTAGTACCATGGGATACATCACATATAATACAGGTTTTTTCTCGTGCAGAAATTATGCAAATTAGATGAACTTTGATTTTTTCAGTGCTACTTGCACACAGTAAGTACACATATCAATACGGCTCGGGCTAGAGTCAGTATTTATGAACCGATCTTCACGAAACGTCTTGGGTACCTTTGTTATCACCTTGGGACGAGAACGAGTGTTTCTGGGTGCGGTCCAAAATTCAAGATGGCTGCCAGTGGCCATTTTGTACCGAAATTAGGTCTAATCAGTTTTTTGTACACAACTTCTATATACGGCTCAGGCTAGAGGCCGTATTTATGAACCGATCTTTACGAAACTTCTTGGGTACCTTTGTTATCACCGTGGGATGAGAACAAGTGTTTTTGGGTGTGGTCCAAAATTCAAGATGGCCACCAGCAGCCATTTTGTACCAAAATTAGTGCAATCAGTCTTTTGTACAGAACTTCTGTATGAAAGTTCTGATTTGAATATATTTTTGTATGAATGTTTAGTAACATGGAATACATCATATATAGTACGGGTTTTTTTCTCGTGCAGAAATTATGCAAATTAGATGAACTTTGATTTATTCAGTGCTACTTATACACTGTAAGTGCACATGTCAATACGGCTCGGGCTAGAGGCTGTATTTATGAACCGATCTTCACAAAACTTCTTGGGTACCTTTGTTATCTTCTTGGGACGAGAACGAGTGTTTCTGGGTGCAGTCCAGAATTCAAGATGGCTGCCAGTGGCCATTTTGTACCGAAATTAGGTCCAATCAGTTTTTTGTCACAACTTCTACACAGCTCATATTTGTGAACTGATCTTCACAAAACTTCTTGGGTACCTTTGTTTTCACCTTGGGACAGGAATGAGTGTGTTTTGGGGTGCCTTTGTTATCACTGTACTATGAGAACAAATATTTTGGGGTTCAGTCAGACCCACTCTGGGACTCAAAGACTCAAAGATTTTTTTCTAGTTTAGCATCTGACTGTCACCCACCTTTACAATTCTTTACCTATACATTTGTTACAGGCAACGGTCAGTATTTATGTACAGACCGTTACAATACTTTATATGTACCTTTGTTATCAGGTCATTACCTAGATGTTTGTCATTGCTGTGTCACATACTATACATGTACATGTCTTTGTCTTGACAAGTTGAGCTACAGTGTCATTGACACTTTCATTTATTTTTTTTTGGGGTGGAGAGGGGTTTGCAAGTGTAGTCCTGTAAACTTGTTAGAAAAAAGGTTGAAAGGTTACCATCGATGTTTTCTGCAGGTTGTGGCTTCGACATTTTTTGTGCCATTTGAAGAATGTGTACTTTTAGTTTCTTATACAGTGGAACTCTGTTAATTGAACAGCCACTTTTCCAGTGACAATTATTCAATTAACAGGCATATTCAATTAATAGGGATTTGGTCACTTTTCTGTGTTCTGGAGATAAATTGTGCATTTAATCTATTATATTATGTTTGACTGGAGCCCTTTTAAACAAGATAAATTAGATAAATTGTGCATTTAATCTATTATATTATGTTTGACTGGAGCCCTGTTAAACAAAATAAATTAGATAAATTGTGCATTTAATCTTTTATATTATGTTTGATAGAGCTCCTGGAGCCCTGTTAAACAAGATAAATTAGGTTAAATACTTCTACTGCATATAAGCCAATAAACAAGGGGATAGAAAATTGCCTGAGAAACAAGAATTGTTTTTAATAAGCCGAACTTGATCTTGTTTGAATTGGCAACTTCATTCTTGTAAGTCTAGTAAGTTTTGAATGAGTCATGTGAGTGTACAACAGGCGAAAAGACTTACAAATATAAGAATTAACTTAAGATTTTAAATTCATAACAGTGAGAAAATAAAAGGCCTCATCTGTTTTTCAGAGCAAAAATGAAATGCCTGAGAACACAGTGGGTAACAGTTAAACATTTCATATTATATACTCTGGGAGTCTTTTGCCAGAAAGTGACTCTCTAAAGACAAAAATGACATCACCAGAGCCCCCTGGGGTCAGAATCAAAAATCTGAATCCTTGCTCATCTACAGACCATACCTGAACACCTGAGCTTACTTTAAACATTTTTAAACGAAATCAACTCTAATACAGCTGTCTCTGGTTTACTGCTAAAATAGAACCTGAAACCATTGCATCAGGTGGAAGTCCTCTAATGTGGACAGCATAGGTGTAAACAATTGCTAAACTTGACTTCATACCTTTGTTGCGGTCATGATACAGTCAGTAATGCTGAAAGTGGCATTAGACACAAAAATAAAAACAGAAAAACGTTTCCTACGACAAAAGCTGCACCACCGGAGCCACCTGAACACACTTTAAACATTTCATATTATATACCCTTGGAGCTTTTTGCTGGAAATCAACTATCTAATGGGGAGTTTGAACATTGAATTTCAAACCAAAAGGTTGACTGTTCAACCCTGCACAGCGGTAACTGTGTTGTATGCTGGGCAAGGCACTTAATCCTTATTGTCCATGTGGAGGCAGGGGGTGCTGTGTACTAAGGTGTATTGCTCATCAATGGTGCACATGCCTTCAACCAGTGCTAATCTTGCTGAGGCTGAGTTAGTGCTTTGGAGAATTTGACAGTTGTATGCCACAGCTTGGTGGTTCTCTCCAGGTACTCCAGCTTCCTCAACCTGTAAAATGGTCCAACACGAGGTGAACCTGGCTGTCAAAAGTGTCATTAAACCCCAGTAGATAAATACTTAGTTAACTCTCTAATGACAATAGTGACTCCATTGGACCCACCAGGGTGTTGAATCCAAAATCTGAAACCTTCATGCACATCTACAAACCCTACCTAAACACCTACAGGCCTTGAAATTCATATCTTTTTGGCACACCGTTTTGCCATAATTTGGGCACATTAAAACCAGAAATAACAGTCTTATCCTGTTATGTTTTATTGTCATGCCTTTTTTGGTGTTTTTGTGGTCATATTATGATGGAAGTTATTCTAAAATGCAGAACAGGCACAGAGAATTTATATATTTTTCTTGATGCCTTCTCACCTTCTCTAATTTGGGCACACCTGTAAAAGGTGTGAAATTGGGGTAATTTAAAGGTCTGCACCTGAGCATACTTGAAATGTTTTGAATTAAAAAGCCTAATAGCTTTTGCTAGAAATGATTATTTTAGCAGTATTTTCAAGTGGCACCACAGAAACTACCTGATGACCAAAAGTCAAACCACCTGTATTTTTCTCATGTAAATGCTATACTTAACAAGTTTAGGAAGTTTAAAAATTAGGCCTAAAAAGATAAAAATCTGTTTCTCAGGACCCCACCCCCTGCATGGTCCTTTTGGGTACTGCATGCTCTCTTTTTATAACCAGTGCAGACTTAAAAAAGTAATAATTAAATGGTTTATGTCGAGGCATGTTAACCTCAAGAAAAATTCTGGGAAATTGAGGTTGATTTTCAGGGAAATGGCATGAATTTCAGGGAAAAGTTTGTGTGACAGAAAATGCTGTGTGCAACAAGTCGACTTCCACTAAGACACCTTCAATGTGAGGATTTGTCTTTCCGTAGGGGGTACTACAAAACTATTAATGCAGGTCATCAAATAAAAATATGGTCAAAATATACAAGCTAGTGTTGTACGGTTAACCGGTTTTATAAGTCGGTTTCGGTTTTGCTTGAAAACTGAAACCAAAACCGTGTAACTGGTAAATGAGTACGGTTTCGGTTTTTTCCTAAAATGTCAGGAAGAGATGTTTTCCTTATTCAGTTTGCACTAACAATGTCTGAAGTGTCAAGCTTTGTCAGGAAATAACAGTGTCGTCAACGTATGCCACATTCTGGGTGCAAAGAGGCCACTGCAGCATGTCCAGATCACTCGAGAATTATGTATGACAAGTTGTCAATCACAAATCTTTGACGTAAAAATGGGTTGTGTTTTCTGTGAGAATGACAAAACAGACAGCCAACATGCCTACATTTCACTGATTACAGGAAATACCTTGCGCAATTGGCTTCGTTTTTGAACAGGTTTATATGACATAGTCAATCAGTTTAATTAAAATTACTTATCTACAATCTGTTGGACAGGGAATAATATCATATCAGAAAAAGGTCTTGGTATTTCATTGTCGTATTCAAAAATAACATTTGTCACGGATTGCCCCACCACGTGCATCGGATGTTGTCTGTTGCCTCCCTTGATGTGCTTATCTGGGAAGAGGTTTTACTGCAATTCAGTTTTGGGACGTTCCGTCCCGAGACGATTTGTCCTGAAGGCTTCGGCCCACTGAAACGCGAAACCGCAAGTTCTTATTCTATTTAGTTCAGTATATGAAGGCCAAAACGTCTTGAACCGAAACGTCTTGAACCGAAACGTCCCGAGGCCGAAACGTCCCAAGACCGAATCGTCCATATCCACGGGATAAAGCTGCGTTCAGTAATATCGCTGTCAACGTGCCACGGTTGCATTCCCACACAAGTTCCTTACTTTAAGGGGGCCAACCAAAGCAACAAATCAGCGGTAGAAATAGAAATTGGAATGGCAAGAGGCAAACGCAAAAAAGTTACAATATATAACAGTACACCAGTGAATTTGTGAAATCAATTCCGTTGAGCTAAAACCATTACGTGCTCGAGGTGGGGGGGGGGGGGGAGGAGGGGGGTTTGGGGGGGGGGAGACAATAGGTATTTGCTAAAGTGGTTTGTTTTGAAGCCCACCCAGCTACAAACAATATGACTTTCCCATTCCAGGCTGACATGAAATGATTGCTGATTATTTTACTAGGGCGGGTGGTGGCACTAGTCACCACTGTGTGTGTGTGGGGGGGGGGGGGGGGTATTGAAAAGAGTGCATACATCAGTTCATTGTCAAATATGTTAGGATGGGTGTCTAGGTGACCCACTTGGCAACGCTTGTTATTATTTGCAATGCCTGTTAGGGTCATTTTGTTAGGCTGCCCAGGGCCCACCTAGGAGTGAGCACTGAACAGGGCACTGGGAAATTGTGAATTAGCTCTTTTCACACCCATGTGTTAATATCAATTCATCATAGACTCTCTATGCCTGAACTTAAAGACCAGAGGTGGGGGGGGGGGGGGGGGGGGGCATGTGCCTAGAATTGGTGAGTGGTGATATTCTACGAACACTGTTACATTTTATTTTCTTTTATATTATTTTGTTTTGATAATGCCTGCCATTTATACACTTAGCACAAATGCTAGTCAATGCCAATTAAATCATCATTGAAAATATGACAGTATGGGCATTATATCGACACTACATAGTTTCTGTTGGAAACTGCAGATGTCTTACTATAAAAAACTGAAAACCGACCTATAAACCGAGTTTTTTTTAAATAACCGAACCGAAACCGAACCGAACCAAGAAAAATAAAACCGCACAACACTAATACAAGCATAAATTTTCATTTTGGTGTTATGCTACTGCTCATCTCAACTGGTTCTGTATCCTGAATGACTATAATGGCTCATTCAAACTGTAAGCTATTCATAACATTGGAATCAATCAGTAATCAAGTTTCTCCCAATCTCCACCTCCTCCCCCACCCCCCCCAAAAAAAAAGAAAAAAGAATTTAAAATAGAACCAACAATTATGGAAAAAAGACCATAAATTTTCAGCTTCAAGTGCAACACATGTAGATGTCAAATTTAAAAAAAAAATTGTTCCCTTGCACTTCTCCTACAATCAATTCATGACTGTAGCAATAATCTTGAGAAAAATAATTTATAAAAAAATGAGGCATAATAAACTCTCACAAATGTTCAGAAACTTCATTGTTCAACTTAAACAAAATTTCTTGCAGTTCTCCTACAATCACTTCATGGCTGTTGAAGAGCAGACATGAGTTGAAAGAAATAAAAGTTAAAGAAAATTAAAGATTACTGAACAGAGGACCTCTTGAAAAATGTAAAAGAGACACAAAATTAATTTCTCTGCAGATCCGATCCATTTTAATGTTATTTTGCAAGAAACAGTAATAAATAAAATACTAAAATAAAAACACTTCCATGAGAGGCCTTTAACTTAGAATTAAACCAGAGTTGTCATCAGTTCAACTTCCCAAAACACTGGCTAGTTTGATTCAAATATTTACATGAAAGAAAGAAGTGATTCCCAGTCAGATATTTTTATCCTAAGAAATAGATCAAAGGAACTTCCCCAGTATCTCCCAGAATTCAAAGTTAAAATGACGGCACCCATCAACTGCTTTTGATTTATGTTCTCTTTTCAGTGTTCAAACACAGTGTTGCAGTTTTTCGAGCAAAACTTGGGCACCCTTATTCAAATGCAGGAAAAATATAAATGGAAGACTATTAAAGGGGAATTCTCTCTTGAATAAAACTTTATTTTACAAACCAAACATCTGATGTGATCAGGTGTTTGAAACTGGGGTCACCACAAATTGTCACAACGAAAACAGCCGATCGAGACAAAGTTTGTATGTACACTTTAAAAAGGTACAAACACCTTTTATTTTTATACTATGACCCAATGGCCCAGACTAGCTGGTGTCTAAGTTATCAAGGGCCAAACACAAATTTTGACCCCCCCCCCCAATCCCCAAAATTTACTTGCAAAACTGAAAATTAAAAGTCCTATCTGGCCCTCCATACATTTACTCTCCGCGCATGCGCAGCCATCAGGAAGTGGCCGGAATTGACGCCAACACATGTCATGTACGCTGCCCATATGAACACAGAAATTGAGAAACCCACTAATTACACTACGAGGTGGGGTCTCAAAACCCCACCACGTGACTTCAATTTGTCTATAATTAACTTGTTTTTTTTGCAAGTGCAGTAATCAGGTTTATTCTTCCACCAAAAATAGTTTCAGTTTATTGCTTGTTTAGTGATTGTTAGGAATTGCACTTAAGTATAAATTGAATACGTATGCTCCATATATGTTTTTTGATAATAAAAAGCATTAATATGGCAAAAAACCGATCAAAATATGAAGTTTGAATCGTGTTTTTAATCTCGCATGAATATGTCAAACTGTGTGATGGGATGTTCGGCTAACGTCGGTTTATCTTTTGATCTCTCAGTCACCGGCTCTCAATTAGATCAAATTTGTTCACAGTCAGTGAAAAATTACTTTTACTTGAAATATTAAAAAGATAGTTCAATATTTGAAAAAGTTATTAAAAGCTATTGTGATTCCGAATGTTGTTCATCAAAATCGATTCAGAACTCAAGGAATTACGAAAAAATAAATATTATACCGTACTGAAAGCATGGACGTGAGTTGAAAAAATTATAACTTGACCAGCACAATATCTGGACATTTCCCCGACGGTCTTTTTACCTAACTGTAGCTATTGACGGAGAAGAATCATGTTACCGGAACTGAATTTTGAATAAATTGTGGGTTGGGGAGGAAGGGAATCTGATTTACGATTTTAAAAGTTAATTTCAGAGTGGAATGTTAAAATGTACATGTTGAGAGCGGAATTAACATAAATAAACTACATTAACGAAAAAGGAATGCTTGTGGTGGCCCTGGGTCGTTTAAGCCCAAGACGCTTCGGAATCCATATATTGAAGCACCTGCATACACTAGCAAGGAAAACTGGCCAAGATGTGGGGGGGGGGGGGGGGGGAGGGGGGAGGCAGATTGACAAGCAATTAATGATATAGGCCTATTTGTGCATATGGGTTTATGTGAGTCTGGGGTCCAATTGCCTCGTTTCGGGGATGGGGAGGGAGGGGGGACTATTTACTTCACCATTTAGGAGTGGTATGGATGACTGCATCTTACACTGCCAAGACACTGAAATTTTTTGATGCTGGCTGCAGGCAAAAATCAAGGGTGACACCAGAAAATCTCCAATAGAGGAACTAAAATCTGCCTGAAAGACCTATTTTAATTTTTGGGGTTTCAAGACACGTGTGGGGGGACAAAACCAAAAAATTATAATACGAAATTTCGGAGCATGTTTGAGCTAGTGTTATGATGTGTGGTGGTCTGGCTTGTCGATCGGCATGTCATTATTGAAAAATAAAAAAAAAAATATTATTTTCTATTGATTTTATTTACATATGGTTATAATTATGATTGCTGAATTAATAAAAAGTAATTGAAAATGTTGATTTGTCTCTTATTTTTCTGAAGCTTGTCATGTGCAGAGGTGTTAAAACAGGTGTTGGTTTGAAGGACAGCTCTGTGCTTTATCGCGCCACTCAGATGTTATTTCACACCTTGTGCAGGTGGTAGTTTAATCTACTATATTTAATTCATCACTTCAATCCCGACTACTTTAATGTAGTAGTAGTAAGTAGAATATTGTATTTACGTGGCACATTTCAATACACATATATAATATACATAGAGTATTACAAAATATTTATATGAAATCCAGCCTATGAAGGCTTATGAGACACATTTTCATCAGAGAACAAAAAAACCCAAACCCGAAAAACCAAAACACATGCACGAACACACACACCCTTGCGGACACACCCCCCCCCCCCCCCCACACTCACACACACAGAGTAATATGCAGACATACGCCCACATGCACTTGCGTATACTTTCGTGTACTAATTTTCTTTCACTTTTTCTTACTCCCTCCCCCCCCCCCCCCCCCATTCGTAGATCTGTCTCTCTCTACCTCTTCCCCACTGAAGTGTACTCTCTCAGAATGGTACATTCGCAGATATTTTAATTCGGTATCTCCCTTACATGTCACCCACGTATTTTTACATACACACATGCTTAGCTATTTCAATTGATAATACAACAATGTAGAGGAATGTTGAAAAATCTGCAAATGCAAAGAGTATAAAAGTATGTACAAACCTCTACATAATTGGATGAAGGATATTTGTTTCGGTATGAAAATATCTCCCATTCACTCCCCCCTCCCCCCCACCCTCCATGAAATAATCATTAGTTTCAGTCACGAGTGAGATGCTTTTTGGTATCCATTCAAAAACACTATATTTTCTTTTTACTATATATGGATGGGCTGGTCGAGTTGACTCAATGTCGTAAACTAGTATCACTTCGATCATTAGCTGTGCACCGTGGGCGCTTTCATGACGCAGGAGGCTTTTTCGCCCCACTTCCCACCCAAGAAAAACACAGTTCATCACGCGTTGGCCTACAGCTGTAAACAAAATGTGAAAGTGGGAACTTCGTGAATATTAGTTGTTTTTCTCAAGTCTGCTTCATTTATTTCCTCCATCAAATCGATTGCGCAAACACAACAGTTTAGCTTCGAAAGTGACGAGGACTTTGTACTTAACCAAATGGAACTGACTGTTCCGTATTCCCAATTTACAATTTCAAACCACAGCAATAGTCGCCATCTGCCTCCTCCAAATTCCAGTTTTAATTTAAAATAAATTATCTACTACCAGTAACAAATGCAGTTGTCTTGCCAGTTGACGTCACAAGACAGTATTTATTAATCAGCAGAGAAACTGACATGCAAAAGCAATTAAGCTAATCTTTAACCCTCGTGACCACGGCGGGTCACAGTGTTTTGAAAACTGTCTTCCACTGATCAAACACTCCGGTCCACTGGAACTCCACTGTGGAGAACACACAGCGGAGGCATTTTTTGTTGCAATCCACGTTGAACATACTTTAATGTTAGTTATGAGAAAACAAATGAAGTTAAAAGATTAAAAAGACAACTCATTTATGTAAATATCAATGTGCAAAAAACAAACTTATTTATGTTAATATCTATGTGCAATGTATTATGTTTCTATAGTTTATCGCTTGTTAAATGTTGAAACACTTGAATGAAATAAAATATATTAAAGTCAATGTTCTTGTTGTTGCTCTGTTGTCAATGAAGATAAGTAATTAATTGTACACTCCCACTCATAAATAGTTCCTCTATAAATAGACAGCACTAATCTAAATTTAGCATCAATAATTGGGGTATTAATTGACCAGTCTCATATGGGTACTGTACACGTAATGATCATTCTTTGTTTGGCCCTAAAAGTCATCAACAATGAAATGACATCTGTGCTTTAAAATCTCCTTTTTTGAGGGTGCCAGACACAAATCAATGCAAGAATTGGTGGATACAAGGCTGTTATTGGATGAGGGAAGTGTTCAATGGTGGTTTTGGACGTTCAGGGCTGTAACTTTGTAATATTTATAAAATTATTTTATGTTTCCCAATTTCGGGACAAATACCTGATGTCATCATTTTTAAAAATGATTATTCCACTGTGTGTTAAGTATTCCTTCCCTATCCTTCCATGAACCCTTCCTGTTAATCTCTTAAGATTTTTGGCTGTTTTTTTATTGAAATTTTTTATTAAATTTCTTGGGAGTTTAACATTTATTACAGAATATTATTCTGTTTCTTCCCCAGGGTTACGTCTTCACCCTAGCGGTCTTAGGCCGTTTAGCCTTGCATATTCTATCCAATGTATCGTTTTTTCTTTCTTTGAAGATGCAGCCTTGCATTTGATAGCATTTCAGTTGGTTCGGATTTTGGGCCTTTTTGTGTGCCTGATATTTTGTTTACATTGATGTTGTTTACATTATCAACGTTCTCATATTTAGGTAGTTTCTTATATTCTATTACTGTAATATACTGTAGAATACATGGACTATTATTTCGGTAGTGTAGCTCATAAAATTTGGGATTTTGTCCGCACTTAGGCTCTATTGGGATGCCCTTGGGCTCTTCATGTTCCCTTTGGGAACTTAGGCGTTTTTCAAAAAAAATTTTGTTGACAAAAAATATTTTGAATTTAAATATGTTTGTTATTATTCATATATCTCAGTTATATATATGTTGTGGAGTTTGGAGGACTGATATCGACTTTAGTTGATGTACTCCTGCAGACTCTTGTCATTCTTGTGTAACACTGGGATGACTGATGTTGGAGTTGGGTGTCATGGTATGTTGTTGGCGGTGAGGTTCGGAGGAGCAGAGCCTCTTACCATGTTTAATTCATTCTGTCGGTTTCTATTTCAGAGGAACATGAACATGGTGATGATATTCTGACACCCATCCAAGTGTGCTACCGTTGTCGCGCTCTGTGGAGCATATAGAGCTAGCTGCAGTTCTCATTATTGCAAGAGTTAGGGCCTTTGGGTAAAGGTGTTAATCTCTTGCAAGTAGCTAGCTCGACTGGTGAAGCGGTACTCCATCCATTGCGGTCTAAGAAGTGGATTGGGTAGAGCGAGCACTATAATATCAAGGCTTCCTCCGCTACGTTTCACAAGGCCAAAATGAAGTTTTCTGGTTGGAAACTTGCACGAGACGGAGCATATGTCCACCCACCACTCGGGACGCTCCGTCTAGTCTGCAGCCGGGGTTGGCTTCAGTCACAGCTTCCTTCGCTATGTTATTTAAGCACACACGACCACATCCTAGCTACCCGACTTCGGATATCCAGCCTGCTGCATGAAGAAGGAACCACTCTTCGCCCGTGAAGTTGGACCATCTGGTTGTTGGGGAGATGAGGCCTTGATTATTGGGACGCTCGGAGAAAGGATCCGTTTCTGACACACTGTCCCAGGAGCAGCATGCGGCTAAGGAATGGAAATCCGCTGCTCCTCAGGCCTTGATGACGGACTTGCTGTCGCAGATTTCGCAGCTAATCGCATCATCCCAGCAAGTGCAGATGCAGCCTCCCTCAGTCTCAGAATCTGAGCTGTCAGACGGTGCTGGGTCGGTCCAGTCGTCTGTTTGCGCAGATGCAATGGACCGAGATTTGCAACTGATTCTTTCGGATGGTAAAAGGGATAAGGAAGAGGATTACCCTTCCCTTTCAGAACAGTACATGGTTGCGATGGCTTTCATCCATCAGAACTACCTTGCTTTTGTTCCGCTGAATCAGAATGTTGCGACGACAAGAGAGAAACCGCTGGCGCACACTTTATCCGGACAAAGGAGGAAATCCTTTCTTTTCTGGTTCATTTGATGCAGGTGTCGAAGGCCTTCAGCCGTATAGACAACGCCGTATTTATCCTCTTGAGTCCGAGGAAGAAGGCGGTTTCTTATCTTCATCTTCCGTATACACACCGTTTTTTGGACCACTTCATTTAAAAACGGTCGGGGAAGATGTTCAGAGAGTTCTTCTGCGTTTGGATGAGCAGGCCAGAGATCTAGAGGAATCCTTACCTGTATCATTCACTATTTGCTCATACACAATTGAGATGGCAATTTCTTCAAATAGAACGAATTTGGACGTTATGTCTTACGCAGATCACCTTACAAAAGCTATGACGCAACGTCTCAAGGGAGAGGAATTTGAGAACATTTGTACCCCTCTTGGAGTTCTTTCCTGGGCAATTATGTATACCACGTATAACTCCACCCTAACAGTGGCTAATCTGGAGTTAATCAGACGTGATGCTGTCCTTGCGTCGTCATCACTGATAAGGTGAAAAGCTCTCTCCGGGTCACTCCAGTTTCCGGACATTTTATTTTCGAAGACTAGCTTTCGTTAGTCTATAAACAGGCTACTAAGAAAGTGTCTAGTGCTCTGCTTTTGAAGTTGGTGTATCAACATCTCGCTGCAGCAGACGAGTAAAGAAGGGCGTTCCAGACAAAAATTGTCAAAAGGAAACTCCTGACGAGGGTACAAGAAACCCTCTTGTAATTACTCTGGAGGTTGTCAGTATAGCAACTCAGGAAAGAGGCGTAGGTGTGATTGGGACTACAGGTCAGATGCCCCTAGGCCGAAGAGACGAGTTTTTTCGCGGGGAGGACGTGATTCCTCCTCTCGTAAGCCTCGCAGATCATACAGGTGATGGCTTAGACCTCTATTGCTGGCCAGTTGGCGGAAGGTTATCAAGCTCCGCAGAAAATTGGATAACTATCACGGAAGATCAGTGGGTGAGAAGTGTAGTCTCGTACGGCTTATGACTATCATTCTGAGTAAAAACCCACTAACAAGTTGTCCGCGTTGGACAAATCTTCGATCAATTTCTTGCATAAGAAAGTTTCTCCTACTGGAGGTATAAGCTCTCTTATCAATGGAAGAAATGCAGGTCATCAAGAATCAGGATTCTCAAGATCTTTACAGTCACCTGTTCCTCGTACCAAAGCCAGATGGCTTGTTCCAACCGGTAATAGACTGTTGTGAGGTCCTTCTTGCATGGCAAGCATTTTACAGGACGAGCAGTGGACACAATTTCTAACTGGAGGAGGACCTCCTCTTCACTGAATTATGCAGCAAAGTGGAGGGTTTTCTTCCGCTGGTGTAAGGATCAGTCGATAGACTTTTATGATCCATCCATACCAGACATTGCAAATTTTCTGGTCTACTTGTTTGACATTCTCAAACTGCAGCCCGTCACTATTAAGGGCTATAGGACTATGCTATCAGACACTTATGCACATCATAATTTTTAACTTAGTGAAATATGAGGAAATTTCTTTAAAAATCTTCTTCTTCGGATCCACCAGTCAGAATGTTTTCATATTTGGTATACAACATCTCTAGGTGGGTCAGATTCAAGTTTGTTCATATTGGGTCTCTGGGTTAATATCAACTTAGTGCAATATAGGGAATTTTTTTTAAAAATCCTTTTCTTTAGACCCTGTAGTCAGAATGTTTTCATATTTGGTATACAACATCTCTAGGAGGGTCTGATTCAAGTTTGTTCAAATCTGGTCTATGGGTTGATATTTGGCTTCCTATGGGAGCCCGAATTTTAACTTAGTGCTATATGAGGAAATTTCTTTTAAAAGTCTTCAGATCCACCTATCAGAATCCTTTCATATTTGGTATACAACATCTCAAGGTGGGTCAGATTCAAGTTTGTTCAATTTAACTTAATGCAATGTGAGGACATTTCTTTAAAAACCTCCTTGTTCAGATCCACCAGTCAGAATTCTTTCATATTTGGTATATACATTTGTAACATCTCAAGAGGGATCAGATTCAAGTTTGCTCAATTTGAGTCCTTCGCTTATTATTTGGGCTCTCTCTAGGCAGGGTTGGGGGAGGGGGGGGGGGGGGGGGGGGGGGGGGGCAGGGGAGCATGTTAGCTTCAGGTGTGTTCAGATCCATTTCCATAAAATTTGCCTTTGCATGGCTTCATTCCTTTGTAGTGTTGATGAACCATGTCTAACTGAATGTGACCCCAAACACTTTTTTGAACCACTTTGGCCGGTGAGCGATTAAGGTCCCCTTGGGGCCTCTTGTTTAAAATATGTCTCCTCTATTACTGTATAGAGAGACATATATGTAATTCCTAATTATTCTGAGTTCCTTTCATCATGGATTGCAGGATTCGAATTATTTCGGAAGTCCACCTTTTTACGATTCAGCTAAGTCTGGGCCATTGGTGTACATTGTAAAAATATTATAAATTTATAGTAATTTGTATATTTTTATACTTACCAATGGCCCAGACGGGGGATGGCCCTCCCATGAGTGGGCACTCATACCTCCCCGCTGAATTATTATGTAATACTCTCTTTTACAAAGAATGATCTTGGCGCCAATTCCGGTCACTTCCTGGCATCTGCGCATGTGCAGAGAGTAAATGTATGGAGGACCAGATATGACTTCTAATTTTCGGTTTTGCATGCAAATTTTGGGGATTGGGGGGTGGGGGGGGGGGGGCAAAATTTGTGTTGGGCCCTCGGTATTTTAGAGTTAGCACCAGCTAAGCCTGGGCCATTGGTAAGTATAACAATATACAAATTACTATAAATCTATAACAAAATTTATTTTGTGAAATTTTGACGGGCGTATGTTGCCCCGCTAGGCAGTGCTCTTGTTTTAAGATTGCATTGGTTATAAAAAGAGAGCATGTGGCCACAAAAATGACCATGCAGGAAGGCCTGAAAAACAGATTTTTAACTTTTGAGGCCTAAACCAAAATTCTTACCATAAGAAATTGAGTCATGTTTGGTCAAAAATTAAAAAAAAAAAAAACAATCAATACCTAAACAATAAAGGTAAATAGAAATGATGACAGACCAAAACAGAATCTGATAACATTAATCACCCTGAAATAGAAGGACATAAAAGGAAATTCTTTCAACTGAAATTTCTAAGATATGTCATAAAAACATTTCACCAAAATAAAGATAGTGGTTAAACAGTGTTGGAATAGTGCTAAACAACACAGAACTGCAACATATAAAAAGCTTTCCAACCACAGGATTCAAAGTAACTGAGCTAAAACTAAACTCCAACGAGTCTGATACAGATGCTGATGTACCTGGGGTCATGATATAAGCTTACTCTACTTTGTAGCATGTGAGCTAATTATAAAATTTGTGTTTTTTCTAACATACAGTGAACACATAGTCTTTGTTGTGAACAAATGTCTTCTTATATTTCAAGGGTTGGTGAAAATGCAGAAGATACAGAGAATGGTATTATTGCTGGTGTTAAGCTGCCAAAGTCTGCATCAAATTCAAATCTGGATACTGACGCTGGGAATGGAAACTTGCTGTGTCCACCAAAACAAAAAATGCGATCATCACACGAAAGCATTGCAATGAGTGAAAGTGGATCATACTATACAGGTTAAGTTGAATTTGCATCCAGTTGTTATTAAAATCCACTTGTTTCTCTGGCTATTTCTGGAACATGGAGGAGAGATTATGGGGGAGGGGGTAAAGTTTCTGAAACAGTATTTTTAACTCTTAAAGTCTCAGGTTAATTTTTATGGCACTAACTGCGGTATGTACATGTACACAGCTGCAGATGACTTAACTGTGTTTCTACATCATTGTTGCCTGCCTAAACATTGCCAAGATAAAGGCAGCCTACTGGGTGACTTATTAAGGAAGAATGCACATGGGGGCAATAGAAACCCTTAAGTCCCCATACAGCCACAAACTTCCCTTTTTATATTGCTCTGAAAAAGTCGACCCAGGTGTATTCTTCGTTGATAACTCTACTGGTAGGATGGATTTATCTTGACAGTGTTTTTACATCATTGTTGGCTGCATATACAGGCAGCCGACAATAATGTAGAAACACTGTTAAGTTTGTTGTAGCCGTGTACATGTATATATTATCCTCTTCAAATTATACAAGCTTCCTGATTGGTCAGTAACTAATGCATCCAGTATGATACATTTAATTCCAAAGGTATGTACGTAGTTCAGTAGGTTGTATGTAAATATCACATGACAGCAAAAAATAGAAATATTTTCAAACGCCCATATTTCCCAAACTGCACAGAACAGAGCTCTGTTATTTGGTATGAAGTATCCTTAAGATCAATAGAATGGAATGGTAAATGTCATCAGTTGTGTCATAGTGTACTGTAGAGGGAATCAAAAATGCAGAGTCAGCATATCTTCAAAAATGTAAAAAATCTTCTCTAGAAACACTGATCAGAATCTATTGATATTTGGTATACAGCATCCATGGCGGGATCAGATACCATTTTGTTAAAATTAAGCCCCTCAGTTCATATTTGGGCTCAATTTTAACTTGTTTCAATATGAGAAGTTCTCTTTAAAGAATCCTCTTCTCCAGAACCACCAGTCAGAATCTCTTTTATTATTTGGTATAACATATCATTACAGGGGTCAAATTCACATTTGTTCAAATCAAGTCCCCCAGTTAAGCCCTAGCACTCTGGTAGTGCAACAGAATTTTCTCCAATCACTCTGTTCTTCTCTTGTTTAACAGAATTTAACCATTTATTAGCTCACCTGGCCTAAAAGGCCATGTGAGCTTTTCTCATCACTTGGCATCCGTCGTCGTCCACCGTCCGTAAACTTTTCACATTTTCATCTTCTTCTCAGTAACCGCTGATCCGGTGTGAACCAAATTTGGCAGGAATGGTCTATGGGAGGTCCTCTACAAACGATCCTCATTTTGTTCCCGTCTGATGAAAAACATGGCTTCCAGGGGCATTCGTTGATTCTGGTTGGTGGATTTTCAAAAATCTTCCCCTCGGAAACTCCCAGACCAAATGTTTTGAAACTTAACATAAATGTTGACTGGGGCCCTCTCTACCAACGATCCTCATTTAATGTTGATTGGGTCACAAACATGGCCACAATTGCGGCTTATAGTTACTGTAGAAACCCTATGAGAAATCACATATTTTTATACTGTACCAATGACCCAGACTCAGCTGGTGCTAACTCTTAAATTCTAGTGCCAAACACAAATTTTGCCCTCCCCCCCCAATCCCCAAATTTGCATTAAAATCCAAAAAATAGATGTCCTATGTGGTCCTCCATACTTTTATCCACTGCTCATGCGCAGTGTCAAGGATGTCCGAAATTGGAGCAAAATCCTCATTCTTTGTTTGGCCCTTCAATCACTAACATCTCACTGATATCTGTGCTTATAATCTCAGTTAAAATGATGGCAGACACAAAATCATGAAAGAAATGGTGGATCTAAGGATGAAATAAGAGGATGAGAGGAAGAAACATTGGAAGGATGTGCTCAGGGCTGTAACTTATAATTTTTATGCAAAATTATTCCATGTTCCCTAATTTCGGGGCATGGGCTTGTTGTTTACATTCTTATTATGAAATTTCCACAGTTTGTTCAGTGTTTCCTCTCTCCCTTTCCTTTGTACCCCCCTTGCTTTTCTCCCATGCTTTTGGTATAATTTTTGTAATTTTTTTACTGAAATTTCTTGGGAGTTTTGGCTTGGTAACAGAATGTTTATTCTGTTTTTCCCCATGGTTACTTCCTCACCCTTGGGTGGTTAGGCGTTTCGGTCATGCATCTACCATCCGATGTATTGCAGTTTCTTCTCAGGAAGCCTCTGTTTTACATCGGATAGTGTTAAAATTGGTTACTGATTTCGGGCCATATTTTCAGTGCCTGGAGTCTTGTTTCCAGTTTTTATTCACTTTTGTTTACGTTGACAACGGTTACTTCTGACAGTGATTCCTTGTCTTCTATTAGTTCTGCTCATAGCCAGATACATTAATATTGTCCGTAAGTGTAACATTAATATTTTTATACTGTACCAATGACCCAGACTTAGCTGGTGCTAACTCTTAAATTCTAGGGCCAAACACAAATTTTACCACCAATCCCCAAAATTTGCATCTAAAACCGAAAATTACATGTCCTATATGGTCCTCCATACCTTTCCTCCACTGCGCATGTGCAGTGTCAAGGAGGTCTCGAAATTGGCGCCAAAAATTATTCTTTGTTTGGCCCTTCATCAGTTCACATCTGACTGATATTTGTGCTTGTAAATCTCAGTTTAAATGATGCCAGACACATAAATATGAGAGAAATGGTGGATCTAAAGAGGAAATAGAAGGATGAGAGGAAAATTCAGTGGCAGGAAATAATCAGGGCTGTAACTTAAATTTTTTTACGAAATTATGTTATGTTCCCTGATTTCAAGGCATGAGCCTGTTGTTATCATTCTTGCTATGAAAGTTCCACTGCTTGATCAGTGTTGCCTCTCTCCCTTTCCTTTATTCCCCCCTTGCTATTCTCCCATGGTTTTGGCATATTTTCTGTAATTATTACTAAAATTTCTTGGGAGTTTTGGCTTCGTAACAGAATGAATTTCTGTTCTTTTCCCCATGTTGACGTCCTCACTCTTAGGTGTTTAGGCATTGTGATCTGCATCTACCATCTGATGTTCTCCAGTTTCTTCTATGGAAATCTCTGTTTTGCATCAGGTAGTGTTTAAATTGGTAACTGATTTCGGGCCATGTTTATCAGTGCCTGGAGTCATGTTTCCGGTTTTTGTACAACTTCTTGTTTACATTGACAATGGTTACTGCTGAGAGTGATTTCTTGTCTTTACATTAGTTTAGACATAGCAGGATACATTAATATTGTATGTAAGTGTTGCATTAATTTTTTTAAATGTTTTAAAAAATTTTGTCCACACTTAGGCTTTTTTGGGATCCATTTGGGCTCAGTGTTCCCATTGGGAACTTGGGCTCTTCTGAAAAAATTTTTCAAAAAACATTTTTTTTTGAAAATTATTTTCATTCAAAGATTATAATGGATTATGTTATATTATGTATCTTTATTTCAAGGGATAGTGCGACGAATATGACTGTGTATTTTTTTATTGCTAAAAAAATATTTTTTATTTATAATGCGAGGATATCTTCCTCTAATTCTCAGGTTCAGTGTATTCGCACTAATTCCTGCTCTGTGTGTGTTGATTGAAATGACAATGTTGGAGACGTGTGTCATGATATTGTGTTTGCGGGGAGGGGTCCATAACGGTCCTCTCTCCATAGGGTCACTCTATATTATCATTTTATTTTTCAGAATTCAGAGTGATGTTTTTGTGATGTCTTCAACAAGTGTGTCTCCGCCATTACAGTGTTAGGGCTAGCGGCTAAGTGCTCAGGGTAATACAACAATTGCCGAAGAGGTCCCTAGTAGGATCGAAGGCATTGATCGTCCGCTAGTCCGCCCGGTGTAGCGACCATTCATCGAATGGCTTGGCAGCCGGGTTTGTCCGTTACGGTTCTGGGAAGCAGTGTGGGTGATGCGAGCACTATAAACTTGGAACATGCACACCCAGCAACGATGGATCCGAGGATAGTACGGAGGAAATAAAACAACTCATTAGAGTTCAAGGGGACCTGTGCATAGAAATCCCATGAATGAGTCTGATAGGTACGCCTAACCTGTTTCGTTCTGATTGGAGAACTCGTCAGAGGCAAAGGTAACTACTTGTGGCTCAGCCTTATATACTATCTCGGCTCAGTGTGGCGGATGCAGAGTGATGACGTGTTTGACAAATGCTGGGGGTGTTTGTATTGGCACTTACTGATTTTGGTGAGAGGTACATCCAAAGTCGATGTATCGAATGACGTCATCCCATTGTTTCAATTGTTGAGTGGAAAAACCCAAATGTAGGGTAAAGGGAGGTAACAATAGTGGGAGTAACACTCTGGAATAGATCAAAACAACCGATGATTTGAATTTTTCAGGTAGTGACAGAGAAATGTGATGTTAAGGCTCAAGTAGTCGGAGCAGAAGTAGCTGTGAATAGAGGGATAGGTGCAGACAAAAAGGAAAGGAGCGATTCAGTATGTTGGGATACGGACATCAGCATTTGTGACAGAAAAAATCATCGGTTGTTTTGATCTATTCCAGAGTGTTATTCCCACTATTGTTACCTCCCTTTACCCTACATTTGGGTTTTTCCACTCAACAATTGAAACAATGGGATGATGTCATTCGATACATCGACTTTGGATGTACCTCTCACCAAAATCAGTAAGTGCCAATACAAACACCCCCAGCATTTGTCAAACACATCATCACTCTGCATCCGCCACACTGAGCCGAGATAGTATATAAGGCTGAGCCACAAGTAGTTACCTTTGCCTCTGACGAGTTCTCCAATCAGAATGAAACCGGTTAGGCGTACCTATCAGACTCATTCACGGGATTTCTATGCACAGGTCCCCTTGAACTCTAATGAGTTGTTATATTTGCTATATATATTTAGACTTGTTGCAATAGTCATGGCTAGTCTATCTACGGCCACAGTATCTAGTTCGATCAGCACCTTGAGCTTAAGCTCTAGCATTAGTAACACTACCGTTAGGATGTCGGACACAGACGAGCCGAATGCCAA
Organism: Pictodentalium vernedei; assembly: GCA_031216915.1. Lineage (NCBI taxonomy): Eukaryota > Metazoa > Mollusca > Scaphopoda > Dentaliida > Dentaliidae > Pictodentalium > Pictodentalium vernedei. Next base: position 253,186,599 of record CM062296.1, read on the forward strand.
GAGACCACGTACGGGTCTGGGCACCATCACGGCTCCGGTCACCTTCATTAGTGAGAAAAATAAGGCAATATACAGAACTATCAGAAACTTATGCATTAAACAATTGAAACTCGAACATCAAGCCTTTTCCTAGATAAATATGCGGCCTCCAACCTCTCACCCACTGGACTTTGACCCACAATACGTAGTTCTCGAACCACCCGCAATGACATTACCAAAACGAGACTAAAAGATACCCTCATCCAGGCCAGCGGCCAAATATTACATATCACATTGAAACAGGTCCATACTGACCTTAGTACGGTTACCGGCCAATAGTAGCCGCCCGAATCAGGAATTGCATATACTTAATAAACTGCAACCATTGTGGTAAACAATATGTTGGTGAAACAAAAAGAAACTCCAGTATCCTCATCCGAGAACATATGGCGGACATTAGACATATACGGGACACACCCATTGCCATTCACTTCAATGGCCCCAATCATCCTTTTTCCGACATTCGCTACCGTATTATTCAAGTACTACACTTCGACCCAGAATCTTCTACAAATACGGACCAGCGCCGATTGAGTGAAGTCCATTGGGATATTCACACTTTAAACACTACAACCATTTGGCCTGAACAGAAAGGACTTTTAATTAAGTGGTATATATATATATATTGATTTCTTTTCTCCACTTTCTGTTCGACTCGCTACCTGCCCGATTGTTATTTTTAAAGGAAAAATAGCACGACACTATTACGTCACAATAAGAGCGACGTAACCACAGTCCTAGCCAAGGAAGGACAGGTTACGTTTTTCATCAGTGGTGACATGGCCACCTATTTATGTGAGTTTTGTGGTCTTATATACCAATTTAGACAAGGCCTGGAACGACACCTGCCTGCTCAGAACAGCTTCAGCATCGATAGGATTCGTGCGAACCACACAAATTTCACCGTTACCGACTTCACCCACTGCCAAAACCATAGAGACCCTAACCGATTCATTAGAATCCAACTACAGCCAGCTCAGAACAGCAATTAATTGCCTTATGGAACCTGTGCTAACTGACCCAACCTAGCCTTTACCGATTTCGGCTATTTCTTCAGCTAATACCACAGAACCGCACCGTGAAACCCGGCCTGCACCGGAAACTAATAAGGCAGTCATCCACAACAGAATCCTATCTCCAACGTTGTTCGAGAATTACATTATCAATCCGGACTTTGGCAGCCCACACCCTCGGATCTACAGCCATGTGGGGAACACGCCACCTGACACCAACATCAAAGACATGTAAAACACTGCAAAAGTACTCGAATATACAGAAGCCACACTTTACTACCAGACCTTCACTGACAAGATCGCTCCACGTGTCATGAACTTAACTCCTTATAACTGAGGCTAAAGGAATAATTAAATGATAACACCAAACAACAAAGTCAGTATATTTGTTTATTTTATTTTATCTCCACCTCACATCCTCAGTTTTCTGTCAGAAATGCTGATGTCCGTATCCCAACATACTGAATCGCTCCTTTCCTTTTTGTCTGCACCTATCCCTCTATTCACAGCTACTTCTGCTCCGACTACTTGAGCCTTAACATCACATTTCTCTGTCACTACCTGAAAAATTCAAATCATCGGTTGTTTTGATCTATTCCAGAGTGTTACTCCCACTATTGTTACCTCCCTTTACCCTACATTTGGGTTTTTCCACTCAACAATTGAAACAATGGGATGACGTCATTCGATACATCGACTTTGGATGTACCTCTCACCAAAATCAGTAAGTGCCAATACAAACACCCCCAGCATTTGTCAAACACGTCATCACTCTGCATCCGCCACACTGAGCCGAGATAGTATATAAGGCTGAGCCACAAGTAGTTACCTTTGCCTCTGACGAGTTCTCCAATCAGAATGAAACCGGTTAGGCGTACCTATCAGACTCATTCACGGGATTTCTATGCACAGGTCCCCTTGAACTCTAATGAGTTGTTTTATTTGCTATATATATTTAGACTTGTTGCAATAGTCATGGCTAGTCTATCTACGGCCACAGTATCTAGTTCGATCAGCACCTTGAGCTTAAGCTCTAGCATTAGTAACACTACCGTTAGGATGTCGGACACAGACGAGCCGAATGCCAAGAGACCATGTACGGGTCTGGGCACCATCACGGCTCCGGTCACCAGTGAGAAAAATAAGGCAATATACAGAACTATCAGAAACTTATGCATTAAACAATTGAAACTCGAACATCAAGCCTTTTCCTAGATAAATATGCGTCCTCCAACCTCTCACCCACTGGACTTTGACCCACAATACGTAGTTCTCGAACCACCCGCAATGACATTACCAAAACAAGACTAAAAGATACCCTCATCCAGGCCAGCGGCCAAATATTACATATCACATTGAAACAGGTCCATTCTGACCTTAACACGGTTACCGGCCAAATAGTAGCCGCCCGAATCAGGAATTGCATATACTTAATAAACTGCAACCATTGTGGTAAACAATATGTTGGTGAAACAAAAAGAAACTCCAGTATCCGCATCCGAGAACATATGGCGGACATTAGACATATACGGGACACACCCATTGCCATTCACTTCAATGGCCCCAATCATCCTTTTTCCGACATTCGCTACCGTATTATACAAGTGCTACACTCCGACCCGGAATCTTCTACAAATACGGACCAGCGCCGATTGAGTGAAGTCCATTGGGATTTTCACACTTTAAACACTACAACCATTTGGCCAGAACAGAAAGGACTTTTAATTAAGTGGTATATTTTGATAGTACGGAGGAAGCCTGTCAGTCTAGTAGCTAGCTCGTCCAGGTCTATCCGGACCACGAGCGAGAGAGGCCCCCTCTCTCTTACAACTACATTTGAGCCGCAGTGTTGTTGTATGTTTGTTTGTTGGTCGGAACATACGTCCAATCCTCCTGTTCGGGACGTTCTGTCACGTACACAGTCCGAACTGGCTGTGTTATGGGCTTCCTCATCCTCATGACAACACACACCACCGCACCTTGGCTTGTGACCACAGAGTTTCAGGGGACGTTCGCATATTATATAAATGCAGGAATGAACGTTCCTAGAGCTCCTGCTTTGCCGACCAGGGAATATTGTCGACCAGGTTACTTCATCTGTTAGCCAAGGATATGAGGTCTTTCCTGATGGGACGTTCACATATTATATAAATGCAGGAATGAACGTCCCTGGAGCTGACTGGATATTATGTAAGTCACGGCTCCACAAGCCTCATTCAGGAATAAGAATGCGGTGATTTTCTGTGATGTCTCAAAAGTGTGCTTCCGTCGTCACAGTCAAATGAAGAGCTAGCGGATAAGTGCTCATGATCTTACGTCAATTGCCTAAGAGGTCCCTAGTAGGATCGCGGCATTGGCGTCCGCTAGCTCGCCTGGTGTAGCGACCATTCATCTAATGGCTCGGCAGCCAGGTTCGTCCGTTGCGGTCCAGGAAGGAGATTTGGGTGATGCAAGCACTATAATAAGACAAAGTGCACACCCAGTGACGACGGATCAGAGGAGAGAAAGGAGGAAGCCTATTAGTCCGGTTCCTAGCTCGTCCAGGTCCATCCGGGCTGCGAGCGAGAGAGATTCCTTCTCTCATACAACAACATCTGGGACCAGATGTTGTGGTACAAAACGTTTCGCATTTGGAGCATACGTCCGCCGCTCGGGACGCTCCGTTATATAGACAGTCCGGAGAGACTGTCGATATGGCTTCCTCATCCTCACGGCAACGCACACGACCGCACCTTGGCTACGTGACCACGGATATCCAGCCAGCTTCGCCGATCAGGAATTCCACGGCGACCAGGTCACGCCATCCGGTAGCCAGGGACACGAGGCCTGTAGACTCCAGACGTTCGCATAAAAGAAGTATGCAGGAGTTAACGTACACGGAGCTTCCAGCGGCAAAGCAACGTAAGACCGCTACTCCACAGGCCTCAGTGACGGACGTGCTATCCCAAATAGCACAACTTATCCCAGCAGACGACAAAATCTCTGTCGGATCAGGAATTATCCGACGACGCTGGGTCGGTACGCTCCGCTGAAGCATCAGGTACGGACGACCGAGAACTTCATAGGGTCCGACAGGATGGCGAAAGGGATTTAAAGGATTTGGAGCTTTCCCTTTCGGAACAACATAAAGCTGCCGTAGATTTTATCCGGCATTATTTTCCAGAGGTTGTTCCGTCGGACCAGAATGCTGCGATGCCGGATAAGAGACTGATAGCGTCATTGGACACAGAATTTTTTGATCGGTTCAGGGACATCGTCCCTGAGTTTCCGACACAGTCCAATAATGTCACAAGAACATCTGAATTATTGAATGACGCTATATATAAGCTTGCTACCAAACCTAGCAAGGCTGGTTTCTTGTCCGCAAATGCTCTAAATCTGCCTTTCATCAATTCAAGGAATAAATTCGAAACGGCAGGACAGGGCACACCGAGAGTTCCTCTGTGTCTAGACGACCAGGCTGAAGACTTAGAATAGTCTATACCGTCGTCTATGTCAATTCCAACCACGACGTTGGAAACGACAATAATGTCTAACAGAGTTAACTTAGACGCTTTATCATACTCAGATCACCTTACTAAGACATTATCATTACGTCTTCAAGGGAAAGAATTCCAGGATATACAATCCTCATTAAGAGTTCTTTCAAGGGCAATAGCTTATTCCACGTATAACTCCGCCCTTTCAGTGGCAAACCTGGAGTTGGTTAGACGTGATGCAGCCCTAGCAACATCCACGCGCGTGGATGGTAAGGTGAAAAACTCTCTCAGAGTCGCTTCGGTCTCCGGAGAGCTTCTCTTCGATGACAAGCTTTCAGCAATCTATGATAAGATAACTAAGAAAGCTTCGGATTCTCTGCTATTCAGATCCGCTTCTAAAAAGTCGGATACAGCAGAAAAGAGTAAGACAGGCATTTCTGGGACAAGTACGCCCAAGAGAAGTTCCTGTAGAGGTTCCTATGCGTCCTCTAGGTCTTATTCTAGAGACCGTCAAGACAGCGACTCACGTGGGGGACGTTATTCTGGCCGAGATAACCGGTCAGACGTCCCTAGGTCGACTGGGTGAGGTGCGGGTCGTGGAGGACGTAGTTTCTCCTTCCGCAAGCCTCGCAGGTCCAGGAGGTGATGGTTTGAACCTCTATCGTGTTCTGGTAGGCGGAATATTATCGAGTTTTATAAACGATTGGGCGTCAATTATGGATGACCCCTGGGTTCGAGGGGTAATTTCGGAAGGACTAATAATATCCTTCAAACGAAAGCCTCCATTAACTCGAAGTCCAAAATGGACTCAGCTTCCGTAAAATCTGCAGAAAAGAGACGCTTTTTTATCTGAAGTACAGTCTCTTCTGAAGAAGAACGCGGTAGAGGTCGAAGAAGACCAGGAATCACCGGGTTTCTACAGCCATCTGTTTCTGGTTCCGAAACCAGACTGCTCGTTCCGTCTAGTCATAGATTTGAGCTGGATAAACAAGCTGATCGTCGCTCCGAAGTTCTATATGGAAACAATTCGATCAGTCAGAGCGAGTATTCGGTTGAACGACTATGCTACAAGCATAGATCTCAAGGATACGTACTTTCACGTCATGGTACATCCGACATTCAGAAAGTATCTACGCTTCGCAGTCCTAGGAGTTGTATATCAGTTCCGAGCGATGTGCTTCGGTTTGAACCTAGCACCCTGGGCTTTCACTCGAATAATGATATATTTCCGAGCTCATTCGTCTGCGATAACGTCGGCCGACCTGGACGACATTCTTCAGAGATACGGCAACAAGTTAACGCTTCAGATCAATGTGCAGAATCTGCTTCTATTACTCCGACATCTCGGTTTTATAATAAATGAGGAGAAGTCGGTTCTGGTGCCGTCCAAGTCATTCACTCATCTGGGAATGAGCTTCAAGACGCACAACAATCTCGTTCGTCTGCCGTTAACCAGAGTGAATTTAATCAGTTGTTACGCTCGCCATTGTCTTCACTCAGACAAAGTTACAGCGAGAGAATTCATCAGACTGATAGGGTTGTGTGGAGCTGCCGCGGATTTTATTCCAATGGGCCGGCTACGCACTTGTCCTCTCCAAATCTTTTTGACCTTTGGAGGGTGAAGATTCTTTCACTCGTTACGTACATCCTCTTGTAAGTCAAGTGAAACAGATTCAGACTTGGGCAGATATTCAGTGGTTTATTCAGGGAAATAACTTCCACTACAATTGCCGGATCTGAGTTTTACAGTTTTGACGGATGCCAGTTAAATTGGTTGGAACCCAACATTGAGCCCAACGGTTTTTAAGTGCCAGGGTCCTTGGGATCCGTAGTTCCTAATCAAGCACATAAACATCAGGAATTAATGTTATTTTGGCTTGCGTTACGTCATTGCATGAATGTTATCCAGATTGCCCACAGGCAATTCTGTCCGACAATTCGACGGTATAAGCGTATTTTCAGAACTAGGGAGGTACTCATTCCATTCTGTTATTCACTGTAACGGAATGAATCCTTCTGTTGGTACTAGAACATCAAGTTCTCCTATCGGTTCGTCATATTCCGGGTCGTCTGAACGTATTAGCGGACTCCCTTTCACGAAAGGGCCACTTGTTGCAATCAAATGGACTTTTAACAACGAGTATTTATATCAGATTTGCTACCTATGAGAGCGGCCAATGATGGACTTATTTGCGACGCATCTCAACAATCAGTTGCAAGTGTATGTGTCAACATGTTCGGATCCTCGAGCGTTTGCAGTTGACGCTCTATCCATCTTGTGAGACGGGATAATAGGATATGGGTATCCTCCAGCGCCGTTGATTCAGCAGATATTGCTTAAGTTAAATAATCTCAATGCAATTCTGTTGGTAGCACCTCTGTCTCCACAAAGACTGTGCATTAATCTATTTAGGTGTCTGTTGTGGCTTATGCTGTGGAAGCCTCCTCCACATTTTGGTCCATTCAAAAGCTAGATGGATTCTATTAGCTTTCAGTTCTGCTTATGATAATATCTTCAACATAGCAGTCTGCGATTAAGATTTTAGCTCTTGAAGTAAGAGTTCTTTCTACTTCAGAGGCTTATGCTAATAGCGTTGCTATTACAGTTCTAATGACGGCTGCATATTGGTTTTAGCCTTTCACTTGCACAAGTTTATACCTCAGAAATATTGAGTCCATTTCTAGAGACCGGCATTGTTTAGTTTCGTTATCTGTTGCTCAGAATCTCGTCCACTAAACAGTTGCAACTATAGTTGTGTAGGCTTTTGGTTCCGGCAGTGACTCTGTGCTGCCGCCCTTTTCGCTCTGGGGTATTTGACCCAGGGCAAGGGGAAGAGGGGGGGGGGGAGGGCGGGTGTTCCCTTAGGTCACCTGCTTAAAAGTGAAAAGCAAGGGAATACCTCCCCTAGAGTCAGTAATTCTAGTCGGTACCGGGATGATTTTTAAAGTGTAAAGATAATTTATTACTCATCCATGTAATATTTTTAAGTGTACCTCGGTGTGTAGTATTTGTATATGTCACATATCATGCAGACGTTAATATACAATTATCGGTCACTTTTAATGAATTTAAGAGTCTCATTTATCTGGACTACTTTATTTATCAGCTTTCCTTTAAAAATAATTACCATAATGGATTATACTGGAGGTTAATAGACATCAGTGATGTTATTATGCTCAAGTACAGAATGGTGTTGTGTCTTTCTCGTTTTGATGCAGAATAGAAAGATACATGTAAAGGCTATTTCTCCTTTCTCCTTGAGGGGATAATTCTGTATATATATAGTTGAGTTATTGGATTGCTTTATGTCCTAGGCCCTCCAACCTTTTTACTATTCAGCTAAGTCTGGGTCATTGGTACAGTATAAAAATGTTAAAAAATTTATAGTAATTTATATATTTTTTATACTTACCAATGACCCAGACGGGGATGGCCCTCCCATGAGTTGGGAACTCATACCTCCCCGCTGAGTACATAACGCTTTTCCAGGCACTGCTTGTAAGAATGAGTTTTGGCGCCAATTTCGAGACCTCCTTGACACTGCGCATGCACAGTGGAGGAAAGGTATGGAGGACTATATAGGACATGTAATTTTCGGTTTTAGATGCAAATTTTAGGGATTGGGGGTAAAATTTGTGTTTGGCCCTAGAATTTAAGAGTTAGCACCAGCTAAGTCTGGGTCATTGGTAAGTATAAAAAATATATAAATTACTATAAATTTTTTAACTTTTAGACATGTTTTAAAATTTTTGTCCACACTTAGGCTTTTTGGGGATCCATTTGGGCTCATTGTTCACATTGGGAACTTGGGCTCATCTTGAAATTTTTTCAAAATTTTTTTTTTCTTTTGAATTATTTTTCGAAATGTTTGTAATGGATTATTATTATTATGTATCTTTGTTTTCAAGGATTGGTGCGAGTACGATGACTGTTTAATATTTTTTCATAATGAAAGAATATTGTTCAATTGTAATCAAGGAAGTCTCCTTCTGATTCTCATGTTCATTTTATTTGCTGTAGTCTGTGTACTCGCACTAATTCTTGCTCAGTGTGTGCCAATTAAGATGACAAATGGAGACGTGTGTCACGGTATATTGTTAGTGGTGAGAGGTCCATGCCGGTCCTCTCTCCACAGGGTCACTCTAGTTTTTTCAGTCTCTTTTTCAGAGGAACAAGAACAGGGTGATGTTTCCGTGATGTCTTCAAAAGTGTGCTTGCGTCGTCGCAATAAAGAGCTAGCAGCAAAGTGCTCAAAGAAATGCGGCAAGTGCCTAAGAGGTCCCTAGTAGGATCGACGGTCACTTGCCGCCCGCTAGCTCCCCCGGTGAAGCAGTCATTCACGAAATGGTTGTGACGCCGGGTTCGTCCATTGCGATCCAGGAGAGGAGAAGGGGGGGTTGCAAGCACTCTAATCTCGGATCACGCACACCCGGCAACGACGGATCGGAGGATGGAACGGAGGAAGCCAGTCAGTCCGGAAGCTAGCTCGTCCAGGTCTTCCCGGACCACGAGCGAGAGAGGCCCCTCTCCCTTACAACAACATCTGGGCCCAGATGTTGTTGTACGTAACGTTCGTCAGTCGAAGCATACATCCACTCCTCCTGCTCGGGACGCTCCATCACATAGACAGTCTGGCGCGACTAGTCTATTGGCTTCCTCATCCTCACGGCAGCACACACGACCGCACCTTGGCTATATGACCGCTGATATCCAGCCTGCTTCGCCGACCAGGGATTCCACGTCGACCAGGTCACGCCATCCGGTTGCCAGGGACACGAGGCCTTTCCAGTCGGGACGTTTGCATAAAAGAAGTATGCAGGTATTTAACGTCCCAGCAGCTTCCAGCGGCTAAATCACGTAGGACCGCAGCTCCACAGGCCTCAGTGACAGACTTGCTATCGCAGATAGCTCAACTCATCGCAGCATCCCAGCAGCCATCAGAAACTTTTTCGGAACAGGAATTGTCTGAGGAAGCTGGGTCGGTTCGCTCCCCTGCAGAGTCAGAAAGGGACGACCAAGATTATCAAGTGGTCCAGTCGGATGGTGAAAGGGAATCAGCGGAGCTGGAATTTCCCCTTTCCAAACAACATAAGGTAGCCGTAGATTTCATCCGGCAACACCTTCCAGAAGTTGTTCCTCAGGACCAAAATGCTGCGTTACCGGATAAGAGACTGATAGCGTCACTGGATACAGACTTTTACGGCCGAAATAGGGACATTGCGCCTGAGTTTCCGACCCAGTCCAGTAATGTCACGTGGACATTTGAACTCTAAATGACGCTATATTCAAACTAGCCTCTAAGACGGGCAAGTCCGGTTTCTTATCGCCTCATGCTTTACAACTGCTATTCATCAATAACTGAAATAATTTTGAAACAGCAGGACAGGGCGTGCCGAGAGTGCCTCAGCGTCTAGACGACCAGGCAGAAGACTTGGAGTTGTCTTTGCTGTCATCCATGTCGATTCAATCCAGTACGCTGGAGACGACAATCTCATCTAACAGAATCAGTTTAGACGCCTTAGCGTACGCAGATCACCTTACCAGAGCGTTATCATTACGTCTCGAAGGAAAAGAATTCCAGGATGTTCCTTAAGAGTTCTTTCTAGGGCCATAGCATACTCTACGTATAACTCCGCCCTTTCAGTGGCTAATCTGGAGTTAGTTAGATGTGATGCTGCCCTGGCTGCATCCACAAGAGTGGATAGTAAGGTGAAAAACGTTCTTCGAGTCGCTCTGGTCTCTGGGGAGCTTCTCTTCAACGGTAAGCTTTCTATAATCTACGATCAGATTACTAAGAAAGCTTCAGATTCTCTGCTTTTTAAATCCACTTAAAAAAAGTCAGACTCAGCAGAGAGGAGGCACTTCTGGGGCGAGTACATCCAGGGGAAGTTCCTTTTGAGGATCTAAGAAAGCCTCTAGGTCTTATTCCAGAGACGGTCAGGGTAGCGACTCAGGTAGGGGTCGTAATGCTGGCCGAGACAACCGATCAGATGCCCCTAGGTCAACTGGGCGAGGTGTGGGTCGTGGAGGACGTGGTTTCTCCTCCCGCAAGCCTCGCAGATCCAGGAGGTGATGATCTAAACCTCTATTGCACTCCAGTGGGCGGAAGGCTATCGAGATTCTTAACCAATTGGTTGTCAATTACGGACGGCCCATGGGTACAAGGGGTTATTTCCGAAGGTCTGAAACTGTCCATCAAGGAAATACCTCCGTTAACTCGAAGTCCACGATGGACTCATCTTCTGCCAAATCCTCAGAAGAGAGATTCGCTTCTGTCAGAAGTCCAATCTCTTCTGGAGAAGAACGCGATAGAGGTCTTAGAAAACCAGGAATCTCCAGGTTTCTACAGTCATCTGTTCCTGGTTCCAAAACTAGACGGCTTGTTTCGTCCAGTCATAGATCTGAGCTAGATAAACAAGCTGATCGTGGCTCTAAAATTTTCTATGGAGGCCATCCGATCGGTCAGAGCGAGCATTCGAGTGAACGATTATGCTGCGAGCATAGATCTCAAGGATGCGTACTTTCACGTCATGGTACATCCGGCGTTCAGAAAGTATCTTCGCTTCGCTGTCCTAGGAGTTGTTTATCAGTTCCGAGCAATGTGCTGCGGTCTGAATCTAGCGCCCTGAGCTTTTACTCGGATAATGAACTCGATAATGACTCTTTTCCGAGCTCATTCGTGTGTGGTAACGTCGGCCTACCTGGACGACATTCTTCAGAGGTACGGCAATGAGTTAACGCTTCAGAACGATGTTCAGAGTCTGCTTCAACTGCTCCGACATCTCGGTTTCATAGTAAATGAAAAGAGGTCGGATCTAGTGCTGTCCAAGTCATTCACCCACCTGGGAATGAGCTTCGAGACGCACAACAATCTTGTTCGTCTGCCATTAACCAGAGCGAAATTAGTCAGTTGTTACGCTCGGTTTTACGTGGATCTTATTCCAATGGGGTGACTACGCACTCGGCCACTCCAAATATTTTTCACTCAGAATTGGAGTGTGAAGATTCATTCGCTCGAAACGAACATCGCCTTGTTGAATCAAGTGAAACAAGAGATTGAGACTTGGGCAGATATTCAGTGGTTAATTCAGGGAGTAACACTGCAACTGCCAGATCCAAGTTTTACGATTATGACGGATGCCAGTCAAACAGGTTGGGGCACAACCTTGAACCCAACAGATTCGAGGTGCCAGGTTCTTTGGGATCCGCAGTTCCTAAACAAGCACATAAACATCAAAGAAATGATATCAATTTGGCTTGTGCTACGTCATTGGATGAACATTATTCAGAATTCGCATGTTCAAATTCTATCCGACAATTTGACAGTAGTAGTGGATATTCGGAACCAGGGAGGCACTCATTCCATTCCGTTGTTCAACTTAACAGAAAGAATCCTTCTGTTTGTCCTAGAGCATCAAGTTCTTCTGTTGGTCCATCATATTCCGGGTTGCCTGAACGTTCTAGCAGACTCCCTTTCTCGGAAAGGTCGCATGTTGCCGTCAGAATGGACTCTCAACAAACGAGTATTCAATCAGATTTGCTACCAATGGGATCGTCCTATGATAGACTTATTTGCGACAAATGTCAACATGCAGACATATGTGTCGCCATGCCCAGATTCTCGAGCGTTTGCAGTAGACGCCCTCTCGATCTCTTGGGACGGAATGATAGGATACGCGTATCCTCCAGCTCCGTTGATTCAACAGATATTGCTAAAAATCAAGCAATCTCACTGCAAGATTCTGTTGGTAGCATCTCTGTCACCCCAGAGACCATGGATAAATCTACTCAGGTGTCTGTTGTGGGACATTCCGTGGAAGCTTCCTCCACTTCGCAGGGGAAATCGCGCACACTGCATCACAACCTGCAAGGTCTCAACCTTCACGTATTTCCGTTGTGTGGTCCTTCTTGCACAGCAAGCATTTTACAGGACGAGCAGTGGACGCAATTTCTAACTGTAGGAGGACCTCCTCTTTGCTAAATTATGCTGCTAAGTGGAAGGTTTTCTCTCGGTGGTGTAGGGATCTTTCTGTTGATATTTATGATCCCTCCATTCCAGACATTGCTAATTTTCTGGTCTACTTGTTTGACTAGATCAAACTGCAGCCAATAACTATTAAGGGTTATAGGTCTATGCTATCGCATACCTATGCTCATCATGATAGCTTACAAATTTGATCTAATGTCTCGTCATCTAAGTTAGTGAAAAACTTTTCGATAAATAGACCTAGAACCCTTAGGTTAATTCTTAAGTGGAATTTAGCTTGGGTTCTTCGGAAGCTAAAAGAGTGCCATTTGAGCCTCTTGATACAGTGGACTTCAAATACTTATCTTATAAGACAGCTTTTCTCTTAGCCTTCTCTTCTGCTAGAAGAGTTAGTGAGCTTCATGGACTATCTGTTGATGATTCTCACTATCGTAGTGTTGGTAATACTATTACTTTGACTACTAATGTTGGATTTTTGGCTAAGAATCAGGCTCCTAATAAGTACCCTGAACCTATTGTAATTAAGGCTCTTCCGTCTTCAGACAGTCGTAGGCCTTTGCTCTATCCAGTTAGAGCTATGCGTATTTACAAACGTAGATCTGAGTTTATCAGAAAGGGACGTAAGCGTTTCTGTCTCTGCTACCTAATAGAAAGGACATTACGGTCCATTCTATTGCAAGGTGGATTCAATTAACTATCCGTACTGCTTATGAAAAATTATCTTCAATTCAGCAGTCTGTGCTTAAGATTTCGGCGCATGAAGTAAGAGCGCTGTCTACATCTTGGGCTTATGCTAATAGTGTTGCTATTACCGATTTAATGAAGGCTGCATATTGGTCTCAGCCTTCCACATTCACAAATTTTTATCTTAGAAATATTGAGTCCATTTCTGGCGACCTGCATTGTTTAGGTCCGTTATCTGTTGCTCAGAATGTCGTCCACTAAACAGTTGCAACTATAGTTATGCAGGCTTTCTGTTCCGGCAGTGACTCTGACCTGCTGCCCTCTTCGCTCTGGGGTATTTGACCCAGAGCAAGGGGAAGGTGGGGGGGGGGGGGATGGTGTTCCCTTATATCACCTGCTTTATAGTGAAAAGCAAGGGAATACCTCCTCTGGAGTCAGTAATTCTGAGTCAGTGCCGGGATGTTTTTAAAGTGTAAAGCTAATGTTTATCTCATTTATGTAATATTATTAAAGTGTAGCTCGGTGTGAAGCATTTGTATATGTCACGTGTCATACGAGTGCTAATATGCAATCCTCGGACACTTTTAAATGAGTATAAAGAGTCTCATTCTCTGGACTATATTTATTGGCTTTCCTTTAAAAAAATTGGTATAATGGGTTATACTGGTGTTAATAGAGATCATTGATGTTATTGTGCTCAATTACGAAATGGTATTGTGTCTTTCTTCTTTGGTATAAACAAGAAAGATACATGTAAAGCCTGTTTCTCCTTTTCTCCTTGGGGGGATAATTCTGTTTGCATGTAATTGAGTCTATTGGATTGTCCTTTATGTCCTAGGCCCTCCAGCCTTTTTTCTATTCGGCTAAGTCTGGGTCATTGCTAACTTATAAAAATGTTAAAAAATTTATAGTAATTTATATATTTTTACCTGCGTCGCCAGCGGCAGAGCAGGTCTAGTAACTGCTCGACTCTGTCCGTCCGTCCGTCCGTCCGTCCGTCCGTCCGCCCATCCAAAACACTTTTTCCATCAAGGTTTTCTTAGCTTCTATGAAAGGGAATGATTTTATATTTGGTCTGCTGCTTCATAATGGTGAGTTGTATCATGTAAGCAATTTTCAGATCTTCCGTGCAGCCACTTCCTGTTTGCCGATACTTTGAAATTTTACTGTACCCACTGAACACTGAAATTTTTCGTCAAACTTTTCTCGGCTTCTATGAAAGGGATTGATTTTATATTTCATCTGGAGCCTGATAATGATCAGTTGTATCATGTATGCAATTTTCAGATCTGCCGTGCAGCCACTTCCTGTTTGCCGATTCAATTGCATGCAGCGACCCAGACCCAGTATTGGTCTTGGCTTGTTTATACTTGCCAATGACCCAGATGGGGATGGCCCTCCCATGAGTTGGGAACTCCTACCTCCCCGCTGATTACATAACACCAGGCACTGGTTGTAAGTATGAGGATTTGGCGCCAATTTCGGTACTTCCTTGACACTGCACATGCGCAGTGGTTAAAAGTATGGAGGACCACATAGGACATTGATTTTTTGGATTTTGATGCAAATTTGGGAGATTGGTGGGGGGGGGGGGGGGGGCAAAATTTGTGTTTGGCCCTAGAATTTTAAGAGTTAGCACCAGCTAAGTCTGGGTCATTGGTAAGTATAAAAAATATATAAATTACTATTAACTTTTTAACTTTTCTCTAGAACCACTAGCCAGAATCTTTTGATATACGGTATACAGAATCCGTACAGGGGTCAGTTTCAAATTTATCCAAATAAAGACTATCATTTAATGATTGGGCTCTCTATGTGAACCCAAATTTTAACTTTGTGCAATATGGAGAATAATCTTTAAACATTTCTTCAGATCCACCAGTCAGAATCTTTTGATGTAAGGTGTATAGCATCCTAAGGGAGGTCAGATCTAGGTTTGTTCAAACCAAGTCCCTGTGTTAATATTTGGGCTCCCTATTGGAGCCTGAATTTTAACTTACTCCAGTATGAGGGATAATCTTTAAAACTGTTTTTCTCCAGAACCACCAGTCATAATTTTTTGATATATGGTCTACAGAATCCTTACAAGGGTTGGATTCATATATGTTCAAATAAAACCCATTGGTTGAGCTCTTCAACTTGGTCCAATATGAGGAATAATCTTTGAAAATCTGCTTTATAGGTTGAGACTCAATGGTCAGAATCCTGATTTAGTGGTGGCAGGAGGTGGAGTGCTTAGTTAGTTCAAGTTTGTTCAAGTTAAGTCCCTAGGTTAATATTTGTGCTCCATATTTTCCATTACTTGAAGTCTGGGCATTATTTGTGTGGTTGCAGCACAATACCAGAAAACATTCATCTTACTGGCCAACAGAGTTATAAATAAGTACATGATTTCAGTCCTCTTGAGTATTGACAGGCCATAGATGCTAATTAAATCCTTCGTCTGATATTTGGTATACAACATCTCTAGAGGGGTCAGATTCCAGTTTGTTGAAATCGGATCCCTGGGTTGTTATTTGGGCCCCCGTGGGAGCCCGAATTTTAACTTAGTGTACTATAGGAAATTTTTTAAAAATCTTCTTCTTCAGGTCCACCGGGGTGGCAGGGGGAGCATGTTAGGTTCAGGTTTGTTCAAATCCATTCCTTAGTGTTTTTCCATAAAATTTGCCTTTCATGACTTCATTCCTTTGTAGTGTTGATGAACCATGTCTAACTGAATGTGACCCCAAATACTTCTTTGAATCACTTTGTCAGGTGAGCGCCTAAGGCCACATGGGTCCTCTTGTTTTAATTGATATAATGAAAACATGGTATTACCACAATATTGCCGACAATGGTCCATAGGCTAAGGCAACAAGTCACAATTCTTGAGGATTTTACAATGTCATCTTTCAATTTGTGTATTACAAACTGAAAAAATGATGTGAACTTTTTTATCATTTCAACAGGAAGAAATTGCGATTTGCATTATGTTTTTAGAAGAGCTAGTTCCAAATAACCAATCTCGTGCAATTTTCATGAATTGTTTTGCATGACACTTTGCTTCAAGAATGGTGAAAAAGTGGGGCCATACTAAGAACTTAGCACATTCTCAACAACTGAGAATCATGAAAAATTAAATTTTGAATGCTTTATTATCATCAAATAACACAGATTGTTGTTTTATTATATTAATAAATCAATTCTATATACAGATTTTATTTGATTACATTCATGTCTTTTTAACTATTTCACTAATCTCAAAATGGTGAAAATCACGGAACATGCTTTGTTTAGTGTCACCAGAAAAGTTGGATTATCAAGAGAAGCTAACAAAAACAAGACATGTCAATTGACACTGATTTTCTTGTGAATTAAAGGGTCCATTTAAAAATAATTAATTGAATAGAATTATTTGCAGTTGTCATTAGTAACATATGCGATCAAAACCTCTATCTGGTCATGGTACTTAACCATAAAGTTTTGACAGAAATAGCTCGGGTGTTTGATTGCCATTTCAAGTTAGTCAGGTGGTCGCGATTGGAAGTTTACTCGAGAGGTCACTGGAGAACTTTGGCAAGTTCAAGTGTGAAGAACGATAATACCCTATACCACAGTATTTTTCATGAAATACAACAATATTTTCTTCTCCCAGTACTGCCCAGCCCTACTGTCAAATTCCTTGTGTCAACAGACTTTATTGAGAGTTTTCTTGAAAAATGCTTGAAGCAGCAAGCATCGTCTCAGTTTCATATTCATTGAACACTTAGAAGCAACTTTGTTTATGATAATAGGTTTTGTGTTACAGTTGATTTGAAGACCCCTATATGCATTAGGTCTATAAAAAAAAATCTTGTTTCTCAGTCAATTTTTCTTCAATTTTATGATTGATGAGGTAGTGAGGCTTTTGGGGGTTTTGGGAGTTTTGGGGGTTTTTTTTTGTTTATTCACAAGACTGTTCTGAAAATAGTTGGAATCCGAAATTTAACTACTTGCACTATTATGTTGCAAACCAATTTTTTTAGAGGTGAAAATGTCCCAAAATGCTGATAATGCAGTTAAACATTTAACCAACTACATCAAACAAGGTATAGTTGGTTACAATATTTGTCCTAAAAGTGCAAAATAGTGTCAGAGAAGAGATTTCCAGGTGAAAAATAAGTGATGAGGCAGATTTACTATGACGAGGGAAGTGCCTGAGAAACAAGAAATTTTTTTTTTTAAATATCCTTAAAGTGAAGATGCATAGGTTATATTTACCCTAATGTATTACATAACACATTCATTTTATTCAGATTACATTTTTAACTTGTAGAGTGATGGAAGCCCATATTTGGGTTCCATTCTGAACTGCAAGTACCTCAACTTGAAGGCCTCACTTTCTGTGAATGTGCTTCATATTATCTTTGAAGTGAAGTTATTGAGACTGAGTGAATTTGCCTTGTTGCCTGTAGGCACTCTCCCATACTTTGAAACAAGACAAAGACATGTGATAAGGTTTAACAACCAAAAATAAGTTAAGGGTTATCACAGGGCCTTGGATTCAAGGAATTGCCTTGAATTTGATTAAGGGTCATTCAAGGCCTTGAAATCCTGGAAAATGTGCCAGGAGGCCTTGAATAGCCTTGAATATTCATGAAATAAAAATGCCAACAAAGCATGTAATCATAACTAGATAGTTTTATATGCCAAAGTTCGAGAAGGTGTAGTCCTAACTAGGACCTCTGGTCATTACCCCGTCCTCCCACTTCCCATGAAGGGAAGTGGGAGGAGGGGGTAATGACTGGACTAGTGAAGGTAGGCCTTGAAAATCCTTAAATTTGGCTATGGTAGGGCCTTGAAAAATGCAGAAATATGACAAGAAACGGACTTGAATAGCCTTGAATTTTATCACTCCTTGCCTGCAGGAATCCTGCAGTTAACCCTTTACCCAACGAATCGCCCTCATCCGCCCGTGTAATATGCAAATTCATCAGTTGAAAAAATAATATATTTTTATACTGTACCAATGACCCAGACATAGCTGGTGCTAACTCTTAAAATATAGGGCCAAACACAAATTTTGCCCCCCAATCCCCAAAATTTGCATCTAAAACTAAAGAAAACATGTCCTGAAAGGCCCTCCACACTTCGCCCCTACTGCGCATGCGCATTGTCAAGGACGTTCCGAAATTGGCGCCATTTATCATTCTAAGTTTGGCCCTTCATCAGTTAACATCTGACTGATCTTTGTGCTTTTAAATCTCAGTTTAAATGATGCCAGACACATAAATATTAGTGAAATGGTGATTCTAAGGAGGATAGAGAAGGAGGAGAGGAAAAGAATGTGTGACAGAATATTATCAGGGCTGTAACTAAAAATTTTTTAATGAAATTATGTTAAGTTACCTATTTTCAAGGCAGCAGCCATTTTGTTGTCATTCTGATTATTTAGTTACACTGTTTTTTCAAGTGTTTTCCTCTCTCCCTGTCCTTTAAGTTCCCCCTTGCTATTCTCCCATGCTTTTGGCATAGTTTCTGTAATTATTATTACTAAAATTTCTTGGGAGTTTTAGCTGAATAACAGAATGAATTCTGTTCTTTCCCCATGTTTACGTCTTCACCTACGGGTGGTTAGGCGTTGTGTTCTGCATCTACCATCTGATGTTCTGCAGTTTCTTCCCTGGAAGTCTCTGTTTTGCATCAGATAGTGTATTTTTGGTAACTGATTTCGGGCCTGGGTGCCTGGAGTCTTATTTTAGTGTTTTTACACTCATTGTTTACATTTACAACAGCCCTCTGTGTGAGGGGGGGATTTCTAAAAAATAATATCTTATGTTATTTTAATCATAACTAGATACATTATTATTGTTCGTAAGTGTTGAATAAATTGTTTAAAATATTTTTAAAATTTTTGTCCACACTTAGGCTTGGGATCCATTGGGGCTCAACGTTACTTTTCAGAAACTTGGGCTGTTCTGAAAAAATATTTTTTCAAAATATTTTGATTTCAATTATTTTTTCTATATTAATGGATCATATTATTATTATGTATTTTGATTGCCAGGGATTAGTGCGAGTACCAGGACTTGTTTTCTTTTCACATTGAAAGGATATTGATCAATTGTTTTAAGAGGAAGTCTTCCTCTGACTTTATTATCATTCTATATGTGGTCAGTGTACTCGCATTAACTCCTGTTCTGTATCGTATGATTTCGATGACAATATGGGAAGCGTATGTCACGGTATGTTGTTGGGGATTTGGACACTCCGGTCCTTTCCCCGCAGGGTCACTCTACTTTATCAATTTCTATTTCAGACGATCAAGATTAGGGTGATGTATCTGTGATGTCTTCCAACAGTGTGCCTCCGTCGTCACAATTAATGAAGGGCTAGCGGAAAAGTGCTCATGTAATACGCCAATTGCCTAAGAGGACCCTAGTAGGTTCGACGGCCTTTGACGTCCGCTAGCTCGCCCGGTGTAGCGTCCATTCACCGAATGGTTCGGCAGCCGGGTTCGTCCGTTGCGGTCTAGAAGGAATTTTGGGGTGATGCGAGCACTATAAAATTAACTTAATGCACACCCAGTGACGGCGGATCGGAGGGAGAACGGAGGAAGCCTTTTAGTCCGGTTCATAGCTCGTTCCGGTCCATCCGGACGGCAAGCGAGAGAGGCCCCTCTCTCGTTCAACAACATCTGGCCCCAGATGTTGTGGTACAAAATGTGTCGCTAGCGGAGCATACGTCCATCGCTCGGGACGCTCCGTTGTATAGGCAGTCCGCTGAGACTGCTAAGGCTTCCTCTTCTCGTCAGCGCACATGACCGCACCTTGGCTGCGTGACCGCCGATATATTACCAGCTTCGCCGATCAAGGATTCTTCGGCGACCAGGTCACACCATCCGGCAGCCAGGGATTCGAGACCGATGGACTCCGGACGTTCGCATAGGAAAAGTATGCGGGAACCATCTGATGCGGAGCTAACCTCGGCGAAGCAACGATAGACTGCGCCTCCGCAGGTCTCGACGCCGGACATTCTTGTGCACATAGCACAGCTTATCGCAGCATCCCAGCAGCCGACAGAAACGGTGTCGGATCGAGAATTATCCGACAGCGCTGGGTCGGTAGCCGGGGACTCGAGGCCTGCAGACTCCGGACGTTCGCATAGGAAGTGTGCGGGAGTCAACGTACACGGAGCTTTCGGCGGCAATGCATCGTAAGTCCGCTACTGCACAGGCCTCGGGAACGGACGTGCTTTCCTTAATAGCACAGTTTATCGCAGCATCCCAGCATCAACTGAATCTGTCGCATATATTTTATCCGACGATGCTGGGTCGGGACGCTCCGCGGAAGCGGGTACGGACGTCCGAAAGTTTCATCCGGTCCGAAGGGATACCGAAAGGGATTCGGAGAATTTCAAGCTTTCCCTTTCGGAACAACATATGCTGCGATGCCGGATAAGAAACTGATAGCATCGGTGGACTTAGAAATTTTTGGTTCGGTTCAGGGACATCGTCCCTCAGTTCCGACTTATTGAACGAATTATTGAACGACGCTATATATATTATTATTTTATGCTTGCTATCCAAGCATTTCTGGTTTCTTGTTCGAAGAGTTATGGAGATGTCTTTCAAAAGTGTGCCTCTGTCGTCATAGTTAATGAAGAGTTAGCGGCAATAAGTGCTCATGGAATATGTCTATCGCTTATGGAGTGACATTCGCTAGCTCACCCGGTGTAGCGTACATTCATCGAATGGTTCGGCTGCCGGGTTCGTCCGTTGCGGTCTAGGAAGGAGATTTGGGTGATGCGAGCACTTTAATTACTTTAGTACTCACCCAGTGACGGCAGATTGAGGACAGATCGGAGGAAGCCTGTTAGTCCGGTTCCTGGCTTGTCCAGGTCCGTCCGGGCTGTGAGCGAGAGAGGTTCCTCTCTCGCCCAACAACATAGGGGACCGCATGTTGTGGTTCAGATATTTTACATTCGGAGCATATGTCCGTTGCTCGGGACGCTCCGTTATATTGACAGTCCGAGAGACTGTCTTTAATGCTTCCTCATCCTCACAGCAGGGCACACGACCGCAC
The DNA here is from genome assembly GCA_031216915.1 of Pictodentalium vernedei. Taxonomy (NCBI): domain Eukaryota; kingdom Metazoa; phylum Mollusca; class Scaphopoda; order Dentaliida; family Dentaliidae; genus Pictodentalium; species Pictodentalium vernedei. The sequence continues at coordinate 253,207,844 of CM062296.1, forward strand.
ATTGGCTACGTGACCTCGAGTATCCGATCAGTTTCGGCATTCAGTGATTCCACGGCGAATAGGTCGCGCCATCCGGTAGCCAAGGGACACGAGGCCTATACACTCCGTTCGCTCGCATATTGTAAGTATGCACGGGGGTAACGATCACGGAGCTTCCAGCGGCAATGCATCGTAAGACCGCTTCTCCTCAGGCCTCAGTGACGGACGTGCTATCCGAGTTAGCACAGTTGTTTCGCAGCATCCCAGCAATTGACAGTTTCTCGGTCGAATCAGGATTTATCCGACGGCGCTGGGTTGGTGCGGTCCGCAGTTGCATCAGCTACGGACAACCAACGCTTTATAGGGTCCGACAGGATGGCGAAAGGGATTCGAAAGATTTCGAGTTTTCCCTTTAGTAGTATCGGAAGATGCCTTTCATTTCTTCTGGCATTTCTTCCAGTGATTATTATTTCGGACTTCATTGCTGCGATCTTGGATAAGAGACTTATAGTGTCATTGGAATCGGATTTTTCGATCGGTACAGGGACATTGTCCCTGATTTACCGACGCAGTCCAATATTGTCATTACAACATGTGTTTTATTTTTCGACGCTATATATATATATATACAAGCCTGCTACTAAGCATGATAGTTTAGTTTCTTGTCCGCGTTGCTCATTTCTGCCATTTTTTCATTTTTACAAATAGTTTATTTTGGCAGAGCAGGGCATACCGAGAGTTCATATGCGTCTAGACGGTGTGATTAAAGACTGCATATATTCTTTTTCGCCGTTTATGTCTTTTCCAATTTCAATGTTGGGAACGACATTATGTATAGTAGTCTTAACTTAGACGCTTTATTATACGTAATCCGCCTTACTGAGGCGTTATCATTACGTCTTCAAGAAAAGATTTACGGGATATTATTCTCAATGTAATTTCTTTTGAGGGCAGTAGTTTGTTCACGTATAACTCCGCCCTTCAGTGGCTGATTGGAGTTGGTTAGACGTGACGCAGCCCTAGCTACATCCACACGCTTGGATAGTAAGGTTAAGAACTCTCTCAGAGTCGCTTCGTTCTCGGAGGAGCTTCTCTTCGACGGCAACTTTCCGGCAATCCATGAATTGCTCGATTTATACGTTCAGACTGGGGCAAACATTCGGTGGTTGACTCAGAGAGTGCCGCCGCAGTTGCCGGACCCGAGTGTGGCTGTTATGACGGTTGCCAGTCAAACAGATTGGGATATATACTGATCCCTACGGATTCGAAGTGCCAGGGTCTTTGGGTTCCGCAGTCTTTTAGCTATCAGTTTAACTTCCGCGGAATAATGTTTTTTAGGCTTGCTTTATGTCATTGCATGAACATTATTCAGAAACGCATGCCCAAATTCCTGTCCTTTAATTCGACAGTAGTGGCGTATCTCCGGAACCAGGGAGGCACTCTTTCGTTTCCGTTATTCAATTTAATGGAAAGAATCCGTCTGTTGGTTATAGTACACCAAGTTCAGTTTTGGTCCGTCATATTCCGGGTCGTCTGATTGTTTTATCGGACTCCCGTTCTCTTACGGGTCGCTTGTTGCTGTCAGAATGGACTCTCAACAAACAAGTATTCAATCAGATTTGCTATCTATGGGAGCGCCCAATGATGATTTATTTATGACACAGCTTGCTAATCAATTGCAGACGTATGTGTTGGCTTGTCCAGATCTCTGAGCTAATAGTGTTAACGCTCTATTGATCTATAGGACGGAATGATAGGATACGCGTATCCTCCGGCGCTGTTGTTTTAGCAGGTATTGCTAAGATAAACAACCACAATACATTTCTGTTGATAGCATCTCTATCTTCACAGAGATCATGAGTAATTTACTCTCTTGTCTACTGTGGGTCTTAACGTGAAATCTTCCTCTATGTGAGGATCTTTTTTCACTGGGTAAATCGTGTCATCTTTATCACAACCAGCAAGGTCGCAACCTTCATGTATTCCGTTGTGTGGTCCGTATTGCATTGTAAGCACTGTACTGGACGAGCTTTGGACGCGATTTCTTACTATAGGAGATCCTCTTCTTCGCTATTCTATGCGACTAAAGTGGAGGCTCTTCCGTCGTGGTGTAGGGATCATTATGTTCATATTGTTGATCCCTCCATACTACTCATTGCTATTTTTTAGTATACTTGTTTCACAAGATCTACTGCAGCCTGTTATTATTTAGGTTATAGGTTTATGTTACCTCATACCTATGCACTCTACGATAGTTTACAATTGAGTCTTTTGTCTCTTTATCTAAGTCAGTTAGTAACTTTTTGATAAATAGACTTAGAATCTTTAGATTAAATTCCTATACGGATTTTAACTTCGGTTCTTATTTAGCTAAGTAATCATTTGAGCCACTGGAAACAGTAGTTTTCAAATTCTGACCTTTTAGACAGTAATTCTGTTGGTTTCTCTTTTACTGTAGAGTCAGTGAGTTTCATGCACTATCGATGGATGATTTTCACTTTCATAGTTTCGGAATCAATACTTCCGTTACTATTTAGGTTGGATTGTTGCATAAGAGTTAGGCTCCTATTATCCGGAACCTATTATTTTAAGGTCCTTCCGTCTTCATATGGGCATAGGCCTTTACTCTTTCCGGGTACAGTTTATGTATTTATAAACAGATATCTGTTTATTACAAGGGCGTAAGCTTCTTCTCTCTTTGATGTCTAGTAGAAGGACGTTACGCTCCATTTTATTGTTAATGGATTCTATTAACTATCGGTACTGCTTATGGTATATCATTGACTTAGCAGTTGTGCTTAAGATTTCGGCTCATGAAGTAAGAGTTCTTCTACTTCTTGGGCTTACATTAATAGTGTCGCTATTATAGATTTTTGAAGGCCGCTCATTGCGCTCAGCCATCCACATTCATGAATTTTATCTTAGAAATATCGAGTCAATTTCTTGAGGCCTCTTTTGTTAGGTCTATTATCTACTGCTCAGAATGTCATTCACTTAACAGTTGCTACTATAGCTAGGTAGGCTGTCTGTTTCGGCAGTGTCTCCTTTCGGCTGCCCTCTTCGCTCTGGGCTATTTGACCCAGGGCAAGAAAAAGGGGGGGGGGGGGGGGGGGGGAGGGTGTTCCCTTGGGTCACCTGTTTTACTATGAAAACAAGGGGATACCTCCTCCGGAGTTAGTAATTCTGAGCTGTAATTGGGATGGTTGTTTAGTGAGAAGTTTAAGTTTATAAAATTCATTCAAGTCTTAGTTTTTAAAGTATAGCTTTTGAATATTGCATATGTCAACAGACATGATTATGCAATTCTCAGACACTTTTAGGTGTATAAGAGTCTCTATTCTCTAGACTTACTTTATTATTGGCTTACTTTAAAAATTATTAGTATAAGGATTATATTGGATATTAATAGAGTACATGGATGTATGAAGCTCAATTTTGGAAGGTGTTGTATCTTTCTAATTTATCATAAATAAGAAAGATACATGTAAGGCCTATTACTTCTTTTCCCTACAGGGGATGACTCTATTTTATTTTATTGAGCGTATTCCATTTTGCTCTATGTCCTTGGCCCTCCAGCCTTTTTACTATTCAGCTATGTCTGGGTCATTGGTACAGTATAAAAATGTTAAAAAATTTATAGTAATTTATATATTTTTTATACTTACCAATGACCCAGACGGGGATGGCCCTCCCAGGAGTTGGGAACTCTTGCCTCCCTGCTGAGTACATAGCGCTTACCAGGCACTGGTTATTAGAATGATAAATGGCGCCAATTTCGGAACGTCCTTGACACTGCGCATGCGCAGTAGGGGCGAAGTGTGGAGGGCCTTTCAGGACATGTTTTCTTTAGTTTTAGATGCAAATTTTGGGGATTGGGGGGCAAAATTTGTGTTTGGCCCTATATTTTAAGAGTTAGCACCAGCTATGTCTGGGTCATTGGTAAGTATAAAAAATATATAAATTACTATAAATTTTTTAACTTTTCAAAAAATTTCAACAAAACCATATCATGTGACCCCTCGTTGGAATGAGCTCGTTCCAACGAGGGGTCACATGATATGGTTTTGTTGAAATATTTTGAAAAATTTGAAAAAATGGTATTTAAAATAATAAATTTTGATATCGTCTGCGTTGGGTAAAGGGTTAAATCAACTCACTTTTTAAAATTAATAATTCGTATTTTTTTTTTTTACTTTTTCAGCTTTCAATGCCAATGTTGAGAAAAACAGTGGTATTATATTACACCTGCAGAGATTCTGTGGCATGTTTATCAAAAAAGCAATTTTCACCTGGAGAAACCGTGTAGTAACTCTAGTACAGCTTTTGCTACCAGTCATTTTTACCATATTGGCTTTGGTTGTTGAAAAAGTTACCCCAAAGCTGGGTGATGAGCCTCCTTTGTTATTGGATTTAGGACCATTTAAGGGTTCTGTGGTTCCGTATTCTCCAGGCATTAGTCCAAGTACCTTTTCCACAGATCTCGCCAATCATTATGCTGATCTTTTTAAAGGAACAAATAACCTTGCAAGCAAAGTTGACAGAAGTCTCTACCCAAATATTACCCTGTACTACCTTGATATTGCTGAAAATGAGGGTACCTTCGAGCTGAACAGAGAATATATGATTGGTGGAATGTTTGATGGTAGTGCAAAAAAGGCAGTGAGCTATTTTAATGGGGAGGCTTTCCATAGCCCTGCAGTATCCCTGTCGTACATGATGAATTGTTTCTTGAAGTATTTTGTTGGAACTGATTACTCCATTAACACTGTTAATGCTCCTTTTCCTAGACTTTCATCTGAAGCCACTGATTCATCCAACAATAACATTGAAACTATAGGACTTTCTATTTCAATTAACATACTGATTGGAATTGCATTTCTTGCAGCCAGCTTTGTCATATTCAGTATAAAGGATAGAAATAGTGGTTCTAAACATCTGCAGGTAGTAAGTGGAGTTGGACCATTCTCCTACTGGTTGTCAAGTTTTGCCTGGGACTTCTGTAACTTTCTTTTGCCAACAATTGCCTTGTTGATTGTGTTTCTAGCCTTCCAAGTTGATGCTTATTCTAAGGGATCACAGATCGGTGTTGTTCTGTGTGTATTATTGGTGTATGGCTGGGCTGTTATTCCATTCCATTTCTTGTTCCATTTCATATTCAGAACCCCAGCTGCTGGGATGACACTGATGACAATGCTGAATCTTATTGGAGGTGAGTTGAATATGTGTTTACTCTCTATTATATTTTGATTATGAATCGCAAACATTGAAGTTTTACTAGGGTGAAACCCTGTTAATGGAATTTCAGTGTTTTCAGTGAAATATTATTCATTTAACAGGAGTATTCAGGTAACAGGGATTTGGTCAGTTTTCTGTTTTCTGGAGATAAACTGAGCATTTACTCTATTGTGGTTAACATTGCACATAGAGCTCTGTCAAACAATATATAAAGATTAAATACCTATACTGGATGAAATGAGGCCAAGTAGGTCAACAAACATGAAGAATTTGATGCTTATCAGCAATTTCTTGACATTTTATAAGAGGTTTTTGTTCAATTAACAAGAAGAGTTTACTCATTACTCTATACAGTATAGTCACCTTGAACTGATGGCCAGTAATGTCCACGTATACCATTTACCAGGTAATAAGAATCCTCAGCAGCAAAAGTTTAGATAATGAAGAACTGGGTTTTACTGTGCTTCATTAATTAAATTTTTGATAATTATTCTTATAATTAGTGTTTGAAATCTAATATTATTATGTCCATAGAAATATTGCCAACCCATGGAATTTGACCAGTCCCTGGCAGCCGTACTGTATGCAATTTACAGGTCAAATTTATACTGAGGGTTTTGTAAATGATTTGCTGTTGTGCAGGTTATATTCAATTAACAGGGTTTATCAATTATGAGTGCCTCACCATTTCTTTTTTGTCCTCAAGGGTGGTTGAACAAGATCCAATGAACAGAACTACAAACAAAGAGTTCAATTTATTATGTCTCCCAAAAAATACTTTAACAAAACGGCTACATCAGCCACAATAATTTACAAATTAGACGAAAAAAAAAATTATATTTTTATACTGTACCAATGACCCAGACATAGCTGGTGCTAACTCTTAAAATATAGGGCCAAACACAAATTTTGCCCCCCAATCCCCCAAATTTGCATCTAAAACCAAAGAAAACATGTCCTGAATGGCCCTCCACACTTCACCTCTACTGCGCATGCGCAGTGTCAAGGACGTTCCGAAATTGGCGCCATTAATCATTCTTAGTTTGGCCCTTCATCAGTTAACATCTGACTGATCTTTGTGCTTGTAAATCTCAGTTTAAATGATGCCAGACACAAATATTAGTGAAATGGTGATTCTAAAGAGGATATAGAAGGAGGAGAGGAAAAATGTGTGACAGAATATTATCAGGGCTGTAACTTAAAATTTTTTAATGAAATTATGTTAAGTTACCTATTTTCGAGGCAGCAGCCATTTTGTTGTCATTCTTGTTATTTAGTTACACTGATTTTTCAGTGTTTTCCTCTCTCCCTTTCCTTTAAGTCCCCTCTTGCTATTCTCCCATGCTTTTGGCATAGTTTTTGTAATTATTATTACTAAAATTTCTTGGGAGTTTTAGCTGAATAACAGAATGAATTCTGTTCTTTTCCCCATGTTTACGTCTTCACCTATGGGTGGTTAGGCGTTGTGTTCTGCATCTACCATCTGATGTTCTGCAGTTTCTTCCTTGGAAGTCTCTGTTTTGCATCAGATAGTGTATTTTTGGTAACTGATTTCGGGCCTGGGTGCCTGGAGTCTTATTTTAGTGTTTTTACACTCATTGTTTACATTTACAACAGCCCTCTGTGTGAGGGGGGATTTCTTGAAAATAATATCTTGATGTTAATTTAATCATAACTAGATACATTATTATTGTTCGTAAGTGTTGCATAAATTGTTTAAAATATTTTTAAATTTTTTGTCCACACTTAGGCTTGGGATCCATTGGGGCTCAACGTTACTTTTCAGAAACTTGGGCTGTTCTGAAAAAATATTTTTTCAAAATATTTTGATTTCAATTATTTTTTCTATGTTAATGGATCATATTATTATTATGTATTTTGATTGTCAGGGGTTGGTGCGAGTACCAGGATTTTGTTTTCTTTTCACATTGAAAGGATTTTGATCAATTGTAATAAGAGGAAGTCTTCCTCTGACTTTTATAATCATTCTATATGTAGTCAGTGTACTCGCATTAACTCCTGTTCTGTATCTGATTTCGATGACAACATGGGAAGCATATGTCACAGTATGTTAGTGGGGAATTGGACATTCCGGTCCTTTCCCCACAGGGTCACTCTACTTTATCAATTTCTATTTCAGACGATCAAGATTAGGGTGATGTATCTGTGATGTTTTCCAACATTGTGCCTCCGTCGTCACAATTATTGAAGGGCTAGCGGAAAAGTGCTCATGTGAATACGCCAATTGCCTAAGAGGACCCTAGTAGGTTCGACGGCCTTTGACGTCTGCTAGCTCGCCCGGTGTAGCGTCCATTCATCGAATGGTTCGGCAGCCGGGTTCGTCCGTTGCGGTCTAGAAGGAGTTTTGGGGTGATGCGAGCACTATAAATCAACCAAATGCACACCCAGTGACGGCGGATTAGAGGGAGAACGGAGGAAGCCTTTTAGTCCGGTTCATAGCTCGTTCTGGTCCATCCGGACGGCGAGCGAGAGAGGCCCCTCTCTCGTACAACAACATCTGGCCCTAGATGTTGTGGTACAAAATGTTTCGCATTCGGAGCATACGTCCGCCGCTCGGGACGCTCCAACGTATAGTCAGTCCGGAGAGACTGTCAATAAGGCTTCCTCACTCTCATGGTAGCGCACACGACCGCTCTTGGCTACGTGACCTCGGATATCCAGTCAGCTTCGCCAGTCAGAGAATCATCGGCGACCAGGTCACACCATCCGGTAGCCAGGGACACGAGGCCTGCAGACTCCGGACGTTTGCATAGAAAAGTGTGCGGGAGTCAACGTACACGGAGCTTCCGGCGGCAATGCATCGTAAGACCGCTTCTGCACAGGCCTCGGGGACGGACGTGCTATCCTAAATAGCACAGCTTATCGCAGCATCCCAGCAACAACTGAATCTGTCGCATAATGTTTTATCTGACGATGCTGGGTCGGGACACTCCGCGGAAGCGGGTACGGACGTCCGAAAATTTCATCCGGTCCGACGGGATACCGAAAGGGATTCGGAGGATTTCGAGCTTTCCCTTTCGGAACAACATATGCTGTTGTGTATGTCATCTGACTTGATCTTCTACAGGTTCTTTCGTCGGACCAGAATGCTGCGATGCCGGATAAGAAACTGATAGCGTCGGTGGACTTAGAAATTTTTGGTTCGGTTCAGGGACATCGTCCCTCAGTTCCGACATAGTCCAATAATGTCACACAAACTTTCGAATTATTGAACGACGCTATATATTTATTATTATATGCTTGCTATTACCAAGCATTTCTGGTTTCTTGTTCGCAAAGTTACGGAGATTCTTTCAAAAGTGTGCCTCTGTCGTCATAGTTAATGAAGAGCAAGCGGCAATAAGTGCTCATGGAATATGTCTATCGCCTAAGAGGTCCCTTGTAGGATCGACGGAGTGACATTCGCTAGCTCACCCGGTGTAGCGTACATTCATCGAATGGTTCGGCTGCCGGGTTCGTCCGTTGCGGTTTAGGAAGGAGATTTGGGTGATGCGAGCACTATTATTACTTTAGTACTCACCCAGTGACGGCGGATTGACGACAGATCGGAGGAAGCCTGTTAGTCCGGTTCCTGGCTTGTCCAGGTCCGTCCGGGCTGTGAGCGAGAGAGGTCCCTCTCTCGTCCAACAACATAGGGGACCGCATGTTGTGGTTCAGATATTTTACATTCGGAGCATATGTCCGTCGCTCGGGACGCTCCGTTATATTGACAGTCCGAGAGACTGTCGATAATGCTTCCTCATCCTCACAGCAGTGCACACGACCGCACATTGGCTACGTGACCTCGAGTATCCGATCAGTTTCGTCATTCAGTGATTCCACGGCGAACAGGTTACGCCATCTGGTAGCCAAGGGACACGAGGCCTATACACTCCGTTCGCTCGCATAATAGTAGTATGCACGGGGTAACGATCAGGGAGCTTCCAGCGGCAACGCATCGTAGGACCGCTTCTCCACAGGCCTCAGTGACGGACGTGCTATCCGAGTTAGCACAGTTTTTTTTGCAGCATCCCAGCAATCGACAGTTTCTCGGTCGAATCAGGAATTATCCGAAGGCGCTGGGTCGGTGCGGTTGCATCAGGTACGGACGACCGGACGCTTTATAGGGTCCGACAGGATGGCGAAAGGGATTCGAAAGATTTCGAGTTTTCCCTTTAGTAGTATCGGAAGATGCCTTTCATTTCTTCTGGCATTTCTTCCAGTGATTATTATTTCGGACTTCATTGCTGCGATCTTGGATAAGAGACTTATAGCGTCATTGGACTCGGATTTTTCGATCGGTACAGGGACATTGTCCCTGACTTACCGACGCAGTCCAATATTGTCATTACAACATGTGTTTTATTTTTCGACGCTATATATATATATATACAAGCCTGCTACTAAGCATGATAGTTTAGTTTCTTGTCCGCGTTGCTCATTTCTGCCATTTTTTCGAGATTTCCCTTTAGTAGCATCGGAAGCTGCCATAAATATCTTCCGGCATTATCTTCCAGTGATTGTTATTTCGGACTACATTGCTGCGATGTTGGATAAGAGACTTATAGCGTCATTGGACACGGAATTTTGGATCGGTTCAGGGACATTGTCCCTGACTTACCGACACAGTCCAATAATGTCATTAGAACATGTGTATTATTTATCGACGCTATATATATATATATAAGCCTGCTACCAAGCATGATAGTTTAGTTTCTTGTCCGCAATGCTCATTTCTGCTTTTTATCATTTATACGAATAATTTATTTTGGGAGAACAGGGCATACCGAGAGTTCATATGCGTCTAGACGGCGTGGTTAAAGACTGGAAATAATCTTTTTCGCCGTCTATGTCTTTTCCAACCACAATGTTGGAAACGACAATGATGTCTAATAGACTTTACTTAGACGCTTTATCATACGTAATCCACCTTACTGAGGCGTTATCATTACGTCTTCAAGAGAAAGAATTCCGGGATATGATCCTCAATGTGATTTCTTTTAAGGGCAGTAGTTTGTTCACGTATAACTCTGCCCTTCAGTGGCTGCTTGGAGTTGGTTAGACGTGATGCAGCCCTAGCTACATCCACGCGCGTGGATAGTAAGGTGAAGAACTCTCTCAGAGTCGCTTCATTCTCGGAGAAGCTTCTCTTCGACAGCAACTTTTCAGCAATCCATGAATTGCTCGATTTACACGTTCTCTTGTCTATCTAGTGTAGCAAGAGATTCAGACTGGGGCAAACATTCGTTGGTTGACTCAGAGAGTGCCACTGCAGTTGCCGGATCCGAGTGTTATAGTTATGACGGTTGCCAGTCAAACAGATTGGGATATAATATTGATCCCAACGGATTCGAAGTGCCAGGGTCTTTGGGTTCCGCAGTCTCTAAGCAAGCACTTATCTTCCACGGAATAATGTTTTTTTAGGCTTGCTTTATGTCATTGGATGAACATTATTCAGAAATGCATGTCCAAATCCTGTCCGTTAATTCGACAGTAGTGGCGTATCTCCGGAACCAGGGAGGCACTCATTCGTTTCCGTTATTCAGTTTAATGGAAAGAATCCTTCTGTTTGTTATAGTACACCAAGTTCTGCTTCGGTCCGTCATATTCCGGGTCGTCTGATTGTATTACCGGACTCCCGTTCACTTATGGGTCGCTTGTTGCCGTCAGAATGGACTCTCAACAAACAAGTATTCAATCAGATTTGCTATCAATGGGAGCGCCCAATGATAATTTATTTACGACACAACTTGCTAATCAATTGCAGACGTATGTGTTTGCTTGTCCGGATCTCTGAGCTTATGTTGTTAACGCTCTATTGATCTAATAGGACGGAATGATAGGATATGCGTATCCTCCTGCGCTGTTGTTTCAGCAAGTATTGCTAAGATAAACAACCACAATACATTTCTGTTGATAGCATCTCTGTCTTCACAGAGACTGTGGTAAATTTACTCTGATGTCTACTGTGGGACTTAACGTGAAATCTTCCTCCATGAGAGGATCTTTTTTCGCTGGGTAAAATCGTGTCATCTTTATCACAACTAGCAAGGTCTCAACCTTCACGTATTCCGTTGTGTGGTCCTTATTGCATTGTAAGCATTGTACTGGACGAGCTTTGGACGCGATTTCTTACTATAGGAGAACCTCTTCTTCGCTATACTATGTGGCTAAAGTGGAGGCTCTTCCGTCGTGGGTGTAGGGATCACTATGTTGATATTGTTGATCCCTCCATACTAGTCATTGCAACTTTTTAGTATACTTGTTTGACAAGATCTACTGCAGCCTGTTATTATTAAGGTTATAGGTTTATGTTACCTCATACCTATGCACTCTATGATAGTTTACAATTGAGTCTTATGTCTCTTTATCTAAGTCAGTTAGTAACTTTTCGATAAATAGACTTAGAATCATTAGATTAAATTTCTATACGGAATTTAACTTCGGTTCTTATTTAGCTTAGTAATCATTTGAGCCTCTGGAAACAGTAGTTTTCAAATTCTGACCTTTTAGACAGTAATTCTGTTGGCTTCTCTTTCACTGAAGAGTCAGTGAGTTTCATGCACTATCGGTGGATGATTTTCACTTTCGTAGTTTCAGAATCACTACTTCCTTTACTATTTAGGTTGGATTTTTGCATAAGAGTCAGGCTCCTAATTAATATCCGGAACCTATTGTTATTAAGGTCCTTCCGTCTTCGTACGGGCATAGGCCTTTACTCTGTCCGGGTAGAGTTTATGTATTTATAAACAGATATCTGTTTATTGCTACGGGCGTAAGCTTCTTCTGTCTTTGATGCCTAATAGAAGGACGTTACGCTCCATTCTATTGCTAATGGATTCAATTAACTATCGATACTGCTTATGGTATATCATTGACTCAGCAGTTGTGTTTGAGATTTTGGCTCATGAAGTAAGAGTTCTTCTACATCTTGGGCTTACATTAATAGTGTCGCTATTATAAATTTTTTAAGGCTGCTCATTGCGCTCAGCCATCCACATTCATGAATTTTTATCTCAGAAATATCGAGTCCATTTCTGGAGGCCTCTATTGTTAGGTCTATTATCTACTGCTCAGAATGTCATTCACTTAACAGTTTCTACTATAGCTAGGTAGGCTGTCTGTTTCAGCAGTGACTCCGTTCTGCTGCCCTCTTCGCTCTGGGCTATTTGACCCAGGGCAAGAAAAAGGGGGGGTGGGGGGGGAGGGTGTTCCCTTGGGTCACCTGTTTTACTATGAAAACAAGGGGATACCTCCTCCGGAGTTAGTAATTCTGAGCTGTTATTGGGATGGTTGTTTAGTGAGAAGTTTATGTTTTAAAGATTCATTCAGGTCTTAGTTTTTAAAGTATAGCTTTTGAATATAGCACGTGTCAACGGACATTATTATACAATCCTCAGACACTTTTAAGGAGTATAAAGAGTCTCTATTCTCTAGACTTACTTTATTTATTGGCTTACTTTAAAAATTATTAGTATAAGGATTTTACTAGATATTAATAGAGTACATGGATGTATGATGCTTAATCTTGTAAGGTGTTGTATCTTTCTATTTTATCATAAATAAGAAATATACATGTAAGGCCTAATACTTCTTTTTCCCTAGAGGGGATAACTCTATTTTATATAATTGAGCGTATTCCATCTTGCTCTATGTCCTTGGCCCTCCAGCCTTTTTACTATTCAGCTATGTCTGGGTCATTGGTACAGTATAAAAATGTTAAAAAATTTATAGTAATTTATATATTTTTTATACTTACCAATGACCCAGAGGGGGATGGCCCTCCCAGGAGTTGGGAACTCTTACCTCCCCGCTGAGTACATAGCGCTTACCAGGCACTGGTTATAAGAATGATTAATGGCGCCAATTTCGGAACGTCCTTGACACTGCGCATGCGCAGTAGAGGTGAAGTGTGGAGGGCCATTCAGGACATGTTTTCTTTGGTTTTAGATGCAAATTTTGGGGATTGGAGGGCAAAATTTGTGTTTGGCCCAATATTTTAAGAGTTAGCACCAGCTATGTCTGGGTCATTGGTAAGTATAAAAAATATATAAATTACTATAAATTTTTTAACTTTTCAAAAAATTTCAACCATATCATGTTACCCCTCATTGGAACGATCTCATTGGGCTCATTCCAATGAAGAGTCGCAAAAGTGAGTTCAAATTTGGACATAGAAACTTGTTTTGTACAAATTTGAATGTATACGAGTGGAAGATGTGGCTTGCAAAAATTAACACTTTCTGCACAGTAACAAATTGCAGCAAAAAGGCCACTTTTTCCAAGTTGTCTGCCCTTGGGAGTCCGAGAGCAGGCAAAGCACACATACTTGAGGAAGTAACATTTACTGCCATGTAAATACCCATGTCACATGAAAACACAAAAAAGAAGTGAAGTGAATTGTAACTTATAATTAGTCCCCTACCGGCATCGCTGGAGGGGACTATAGGTTTGCACTCTGTCCATCCATCAGTCTGTATGTCTGTCAATCACACTTTAGTTTTCCAGAGTTTTTTTTGGAAATGCTTCAACGGAATGATTTCATTTTTGGTAAACTACTATAGAACGATGACTTACAGATCAAGTTTGAGTTTCATGCTGATTGCATTATTCTTGTGTGAGTTACGGCCCTTGGAAATAAGGGAAAAAGCACCAAAATATCAGTTTTCCGGAGGTTTTTTTTTGATTTTGGAAACTCTTCAACAGAATGATTTCATTTTTGGTAAACTACTATAGAACGATGACTTACAGATCCAGCTTGAGTTTCATGCTGATTGCATTATTCTTGTGTGAGTTATGGCCCTTGGAAATATGGAAAAGCACCAAAATATCAATATTTTTATACTGTACCAAGGACCCAGACTTAGCTGGTGCTAAACTCTTTAATTCAGGGCCAAACACAAATTTTGTCCCCCCAATCCCCAAAATTTGCATCAAAAACCGAAAATTACATGTCCTATATGGTCCTCCATACATTTACTCCTCTGCGCATGCGCAGTGTCAAGGAGGTCTCGAAATTGGCGCCAATTACCATTCTTTGTTTGGTCCTCAAAACAGTTACACTTCACTGTTATTTGTGCTTCCAAATCTCAGTTTTCATGATGCCAGACACATTTTGATGAGAGAAATGGTGGAAATAAAGAGGAACTATAAGGAGGAGAGGAAAAAATAGTGCAAGAAAATGTTCAGGGCTGTAACTTATAATTATTTTATGAAATTATTTCATGTTGCCTATTTTCCAGGCATGGCCCTGTTGTTGTCATTCTTGCTATGAATGTACCATTGTTCGATCAGTGTTTCCTCTCTACCTTCCTTAATCCGCCCTAGCTATTCTCCCATGTTTTGGCTTATATTTTGTAATGTTTATTACTAAAATTTGTTGGGAGTTTTGGCTTGGTAACAGAATTTATTCTGTTTTTTCCCCATGTTTACGTCCTCACCCTAGGGGTGTTTTGGTCTGCATCTACCATCTGATGTTCTACAGTTTCTTCTCTGGAAGCCTCTATTTTGCATCAGATAGTGTTTTAAATTGGTAACTGATTTCGGGGCAGGTTTTTCAGTGCCTGGAGTCATGTTTCCGGTTTGTTGACACTTTTGCTTAGATTGACAACAGTTACTGCTGAAAGTGATTACTTGTCTTTTGCATCACTTATTTCATAGCAAGATACATTAATATTGTCCATAAGTGTTACATTAATTTTTTCAAAATGAATTTAAATTTTTGTCCACACTTAGGCTTTTTTGGGATACATTGGGCTGAGGGTTCCCATTGGGAACTTGGGCTCTTCTGAAAAAATTTTTTTTCTTTTCGAATCATTATTTCGTAATGATTATAATGGATTGTTTTATTATGTATCTTTATTTTCAAGGATTAGTGCGAGTACTATGATTGCTTACCTTTTTTCACAATGAATGATTATTGTTCAAATTGTAATAGGAGGAAATCTTCCTCTGATTCTCATGATCTCTGTATTAATTGTACTCAGTGTACTCGCACTGATCTTTGTTCTGTGTGTTTCAAATGGGATGACAAATGTTGGAAACGTGTGTCATGGTATGTTGTTACTGGAAAGAGGGCCATGCCGGTCCTCTCTCCGCAGAGTCACTCTGGTCTTTGTGAGTTTGCTCACAGTACCTCTAGTTAGATTTATATTTTGAATGTTATTTATTACATATCTTTTTCATATATTTATTGTGGAGTTGGTGGGAGTACTGTCGACTTTCTTTTGATTCATTATGAAAGCTTATTGCTCAAAATGCAAGGCGAAGAAGTCCTCCTCGGATTTACATGCTTGTTGCCTTGCTTGTAGTCGATGTACTCCCACCAATTCTTGTTCAATATGTGTCAGATGGGATGACAAACGTTGGAGACGGGTGTCATGGTATGTTGTTAGCAGCGAGAGGTCAGTGCCGGTCCTCTCGCAACAAAGTCAATCAAGTTTCTCAGTTGATGTTTAGATGATACCTAGAGATAGTGTGCTACCGTTGTCGCATTCAGATCAGCAAACAGAGCGAGCAGCAAAAGTGCTCATGAATATTAGACTGGGCAAAAAGCCACTAGCTGGTGGTTTTAGTCCCTTGTCCGTGGGTACCGTGATGCCGGGTGTGTCCGTTGTGGTCGAGCAGAGTGGATTGGGTAGAGCGAGCACCTTAAAATATAAACAAGCTCACCCAGCGACGACTGAACAGAGGAAGAAGCCAGCAAGTACCATGGGAAGCTCGGCGACGTCTGAAAGGAACACGAGAGAGGCCCCTCTCGTTCCCAATAGTATCTGGGGCCGCGGTGGACAAAGCTTCCGTCAAATCCTTGCAAAAGAGAGTCTCTCCTATCAGAGGTAAGGCTCTCTTCTCAAAGGAAGCAATAGAGGTCATCGATAATCAAAATTCTCTAGGATTCTACAGTCACCTGTTCCTCGTACCAAAGCCAGATGGCTCGTTCTGACCGGTAATAGACTTGAGCTGGATAAACAAAGTTCTGTATGAAGACCATTCGGTCAGTAAGGGCGAGCATTCGAGTGAACGACTATGCGACATGCATAGATCTAAAGGATGCATACTTTCATGTCCTGGTACATCCGGCATTCAGAAAGTACCTGCGGTTCACTGTTCAAGGGATAGTGTATCAGTTCCGAGCGATGTGCTTCGGTCTGAACCTTGTGCCCTGGGCTTTCACTCGAATAATGAACTCGGTAATGTCTTGCTTCCGAGCTCATTCGTCTGCGGTAACATCGGCTTACTTGGACGACATTCTTTAGAGATACAGCAACAAAATTACTCTTCAGAACGATGTTCATGCTCCTCTTGCTCTGACGTCTCGGCTTCATCGTAAACGAGAAGTTGGATCTAGCTCCTTCCAAGTCGTTCATTCACTTGGGAATGAGCTTCAAGACTCACAACATTCTGGTTTGTCTGCCGTTACCCAGAGCATATTTAGTCAGTTGTTATGCTTGCTTTTGTCTACACTCAGACGCATTAACAGTGAGGGAATTTACGCGTCTGATGGGTTGTGCGGAGCGGCTGCGGATCTTATTCCGATGGGTCACTTGCGCACACATCCCCTCCAGATATTCTTTACTCAGATCTGGAGTGTGAAGACGTATTCGCTCGAGACCAGTATTGTTTTAATGGACCTGGTAAAACAAAAGGTCCAGATTTGGGCAGATATTCAGTGGTTAACTCAGGGAGTTCCGATGCAGCTGCCAGATCCAGCTTTCACGATTATGACGGATGCGAGTCAAACAGTTTGGAGTGCGACCCTGAGCCCGACAGACTCAAAGTGTCAGGGTCTTTGGGACCCTTGGTTCCTAGAGAAACACATAAACATCAAAGAGATGATGTTAATATGGTTAGCGCTACAACATTGGATTCACATTATAGCAGACGCTCATGTTCAGATATTGTCAGACAATTCGACAGTAGTAGCATACATCAGGAACCGGAATCAGGGAGGCATTCATTCGATTCCGTTATGCGAACTAACGGAAAAAATTCTTCTATATGTCGTGAATCATCATGTTCAATTATCGGTCCGTCATATACCGGGTCGTCTGAATGTACTAGCAGACTCGCTCTCTCAGAAAGGTCACCTGTTGCCATTGGAGTGGACACTCAACAAGCGGGTATTCAGGCAGATTTGCTACCTGTAGGATCGACCTATGATGGATTTGTTTGCGACATACCTCAACAATCAGTTGCAGACGTACTTGTCGCCATGTCCAGACCATCGAGCATACACAGTAGACGCTCTGTCAATCTCATGGGGCGGAATGCAAGGATATGCGTATCCTCCAACTCCGTTGATTCAGCAGATTCTGTTAAAAGTCAAAAGGTCTCATTGCAAGATTCTGTTAGTAGCATCTCTGTCGTCACAGAAACCGTGGATCAATCTTAGGTGTCTGTTAAGGGACGTTCCCCAGAAGCTTCCTCCACGAGAGGACCTTCTTTATCAGGGGAAGTCACGCACACTGCATCACAACCTGGAAGGTCTTAACCTTCATGTATTTCCGTTGTGCGGTCCTTCTTGCATGGCAAGCAATTTACAGGACGAGCAGTGGACGCAATTTCTAACTGCAGGAAGTCCTCCTCTTCGCTGAATTACGCAGCAAAGTGGAAGGTTTTCTTCTGTTGGTGTAAGGATCAGTCGACAGACATCTGTGATCCATCCATACCGGATATTGCCAACTTTCTGGTCTACCTGTTTGATGTTCTCAAACTGCAGCCCATCACTATTAAGGGCTATAGGTCTATGTTATTGGACACTTACGCTCATCATGATAACTTGGCAGTTGGATCTAATGCTTCATGATCCAAACTAGTTAGAAATGTCTCTGTAAATGGACCTAGAACCGTCAGATTAATTCCTAAGTGGAATTTAGCTTGGGTTCTGTTGAAGATTAAAGAACCTCCGTTTAAGCCATTGGACATTGTAGAGTTCAAATTCTTGACCTATAAAACAGCATTTCTCTTAGCCTTTACATCCGCTAGAAGAGTTAGTGAACTTCATGCTTTGACTGTTGACGAATCTCACTACCATAGTGTTGGTAATACCATTACTTGAACTACAGAAGTGGGATTTTTGGCTAGGAATCAGACTCCAGATAAATGGCCTGAGCCTGTTACCATAAAGGCTCTGCCATTGATGGACAACCGTAGACCTCTGCTGTGTCCAGTCAGGGCTATGCACATATATAAACTCTGATCAATGTTTATAAGAAAAGGAAGAAAACACTTCTTTCTGTCATTGATTCCTAACAGAAGAAATATTTCTGTTCATTCGATTGCTAGATGGATTCAGTTGGCAATAAGGATTGCCTATGAAAGTCTATCTTCGGATCAGCGTTCTGTTAATAAGATATCAGCGCATGAAGTTAGAGTGCTGTCCACTTCTTGGGCTTATTCTAACAGTATAGCCATTACTGATCTCATCTTAGCTGCATACTGGACACAGCCTTCTACATTTACCAAGTTTTACCTTAGAAATTGGGAGTCCATCTCCGTTGACCTTAGATGTTTAGGTCCTCTGTCTGTTGCTCAGAATATCGTCCACTAAATGATTACATCTATAGTTATTTAGGCAACCCGTTCCAGCAGTGACACTGTTCCACTGTCCTCTTCTTTCCGTTGTCATGTACCTCAGAACAAGGGGAAGGGGGTGGGGGACGGTTTTTCCCTAATGATCATCTAGCTTTATAGTGAAAAGCAAGGGAAGACCTCCTCTGGTGTCAGTAGTCCTGAGTTGGTGCTGGGATGGTTTTAATGTGTAGCTCGGTGTGAAGCAAATAATATGTCTCGTTGTAATTGGATTTTCCTCTATGTCCTAGGCCCTCCAGCCTTTTTACGATTCAGCTGGTCTGGGCCATTGGTTGTTGTATAAAAATATTATAAATTCAAAGTAATTTGTATATTTTTTATACTTACCAATGACGGGGATGGATGGCCCTCCCATGAGTGGCCACTCATACCTCCCCACTGTTTACAACATTTAGCAGGCAATTTGTAGAAAGAATAATGGTTGGTGCCAATTTTGGTGTCTTCCTGGATATTGCACATGCGCAGTTCACAAAAGTATGGAGGACCAAATAGGACATGAAACTTTTGGTTTTGCATGCAAATTTTGGAGATTGGGGGGGCAAAATTTGTGTTTGGCCCTGGATTAAATTTAGAATTAGCACCAGCTAGTCTGGGCCATTGGTAAGTATAAAAAATATACAAATTACTTTGAATTTATAGTTTCGATGAAACGTCACAAACATTATGCCAAGCATGTGAACATGCACATATTGTAAAATATTTTATTTGTGGAAATTTTAACCAGTTTTCTCCCCTGAACTAGTTTTATTATGGATTTTCAAATGAGATTCTTGTGTGCACATCTCCTCCTACATTATTCAGCCAATTTTGATGAAATGTCTTAAGCATGGCCACCAATGCATGAACATTCGCATATTTCCAATTTTTTCTTATGTGATGATTTTTTACCAGGTTATCTCCCCTTCAACTTAGAAGATTTTATATAGATTTGTATATGTGATTTTTTGTGCATACAGTTACTCATACATTTTTTAATCAATTTTGATGAAACGTCCCAAACATTATGACTAGCAAATGAATATGCACATATTCTAAAAATTTTTGTCTCTAACAATTTTAACCAGGTTATCTCCCCGGAACTTAGATCTATTATGGATCTTCAAATGAAATTCTTGTGTGTGCAACTCTTCCAACATTATTGAACTGATTTTGATGAAAGTTCTTAAACACGGCCACTAATGAGTGAACATGCACATATTTCAAAATGTTGCATCTGTGATGACGTTTACCAGGTTATCTCCCCTTCAACTGAGAAGATTTAATATTGATTTGTATGAGATTTTTGTATCTGCAACTCTTCTTTCATTGATGAACCAATTTTGATCAAACGTCCCAAAACATTATGACTGACAAGTGGTGCATTCTGATAAGCCAGAAGTGGGGGTATTAATCACCTTCAGTGATAGTTCCAGTTTTAACTTGGAGCAAAAGATGAATATTCTTTGAAATCTTCTTGAGAACCACCAGTCAGAATGTTTTGATACTTGGTTTACAATATCCTAGCCAGATTCAGATTTAAGTTTGTTCAAATTAAGTCTTTGTATTCATATTTGGGCTCTCTAGCCCAAATTTTAGCTTGGTTTAATATGACGAATAATCTTTAAAAAATATCTCCTTCAAATCCACCTTTCAGAATCTATTGATATTTGGTATATGACCTCCTGGGGGTGGATGGGGAGGGGTCAAATCCAAGTTTGTTCATGTTAAGTCTCCAGGTTGATTTTGGACTCCATAGTTTTTTTTTATTACTGGAAATCTGGGAATTATTTCTGGGATAGTATCCTAATAGTAGAAAAAAAGCATCTGACATGGACACCAGAGTTATAAATAATTAAATAACTTCATTCATCTGTAGTGTTAACTAGCCATAGATGCTAATTAAACCCTCCTTTAAACAACTTTGGTCAGGTGAATGCCCAGGCCCCATTGGGCGTCGTGTTTTATTTATTAGGGCTTAATCACACTTTCAATAGCCAAGGTCACATCATGTCAGACAGTATTACAGATGGAGGAAGTCTGCATATCTGGAGAAAAGCAGCGGCAAACAACTTTCAAAATTCCCAATGCACGAAAACTCTGCACAAACATGGTTAGAATTGGTTGAAGGCAAGTGTACCATTCATCATGCAATATGTCTAGTACATAGCGCCACTGTGCTCCTGTGTGGGCTGTCAGCATTAAGTGCCTTGCCCAAGGACACAATGTAGTTACCACTTGTCAGGATCATAGTGTGGACCTTTCAGTTTGATGTTCAATGCTCTAACCACTGATCCATTGCACTTCCTGCTTTAGAGAGTTGTCAGTACAATAATTTTGAAAAATGGCAACATTATTTATTCATTTAACTGGTAGCGTGCTGGGAGCCCATATTTAGACTTTATTAGCTCACCTGACTGAAAGTAAGGGTGAGCTATTCTGATCACTTTTCGTCCGTCGTCCGTCGTCTGTCGTCCGGCGTCCGGCGTGAAGGTGGTGTTTGGGCTTTTTCTCCCAAACCACTGGCCGCATATTAATGAAATTTCATGTGAGAAGGGGTTATGTATGCGGACTTTGATTTTTTTGTCAAATTAGGTTTCGGCTCACATTGAGCAGAGGGATGGGGCAAAAATGCTCCAATTCTTAAAAAATCTTCTTCTCAAGAACCAGCAATAGCAGAGACTTGATATTTGGTATGCAGCTTCCTTTTGAGGTGCAGACTCAAGTTTGTTCAAGAGAAGTTGGAGGGGCTATATTTGACGATGTTAAAGGAGGGGCAAAAATTTTGGCCCTGCCCCAAATTTCTATTTTCCAAACCGCGAAGCCGATTTGAACCAAAATTTACATGAGTGCTTATTGGGTCATAAGTACCTAATTTATGCCAAAATTTTTTTCCCCATAGCCCCGTGGGAACTACAGGAGCTAAAAATAGAAAAAAATGAAAACGCCCATATCTCCAAAACTACACGGCACTGAGAATTCTTATTTGTTGTGAAGCTTCCTTAGGACAAACAGAATGGAATGATCAAAAAAAATTGCCATCGGTTTTATGATGGGGTAGTTTTTGGGGACTTTTGAAAAAGTGCTGAGTCAGCATTTTTTAACACTGTGGGTAATGGGAAAAACATAAGACTACTTTTCTCCGAAACCACTGCTCCAAAAGCTTTAAAATTTCACATATAACATCTTTGGAAGATTGTTTCACAGGTTTATTGAAATCAATTGCCTGGGTCGATATTTGGGCTCTCTATGGGAGCCCAAATGTTTAAATTGGTGCAGTATGAGGAGTATTTTTGAAAAATCTTCTTCAGATCTAGCAATAAGAATGTTTTGATATTTGGTATGCAGCATCCGTAGGGGGGTGAGATTCAAGTTTGTTGAAGCCAAATCCCTGGGTTCATATTTAGGCTGAAAATTTGGGGGTCCCATTGTGGACTTCGAAATTTTGGACCAAAATCTGAAAAAAATTTTTTTTTGTTTTTTTATGCATTTCTGTCAATTTTAAGACAAAAAAAAAAAAAAAATTTTTTCCTCTGAAAATTTGGGGTCCGGGTGGGACTTAGAAAATTTTGGACCAAAATCCGGAATTTTTTTTTTTTTTGTTTTTTATGCATTTCTGTCAATTTTAAGACAAAAAAAAAAAAAAATTTTCCCCTGAAAATTTGGGGTCCGGATGGGACTTAGAAAATTTTGGACCAAAATCTGGAATTTTTGTTTTTTATGCGTTTCTGTCAATTTTAAGACAAAAAAAATTTTTTTTTTTTTTTTTACCCTGAAAATTTGGGGTCCGGTGGGACTTAGAAACTTTTGAACCAAAATCCGTAATTTTTTTTTTTGTGTTTTTTATGCGTTTCTATCAATTCTAAGACAAAAAGAAATTTTTTTTTTTTACACCGAAAATTTTGGGTCCGGGTGGGACTTCGAAAATTTTGGACCAAAATCTGGAAATTTTTGTTTTTGTTTTTTATGCATTTCGGTCAGTTTTAAGACAAAAAAAAAAAAATTTTTTTTTACCCTGAATATTTGGGGTCCGGGTGGGACTTCGAAAATTTTGGACCAAAATCCATAATTTTTTTGTTTTTTATGCGTTTCTGTCAATTTTAAGACAAAAAAACCATTTTTTTTTTACACCAAAAATTTGGGGTCCGGGTGGGACTTAGAAAATTTTGGACCAAAATCCGGAAATTAGTTTTAGCGTTTTTTATGCGTTTTAAGAAGAAGAAAAAAATTTAGGCTGAAAGTATTTTGTTTGGGAAAAAAATCTGTTTTTTATGTGTTTATCTCAATTTTGGGACGTTAAAGTGCAGGAACTGAAAATAGAAGGAAAATCCTGTGTATTGTGTGGGCACAATCGCTTCATCTAGTTGGTATATGCTTTTCTTAGGAGGGGCGTATGCAGCTTATTCAAGTCAAGTCCCTGGTTTGATATTTAGACTACCATGTCAGGTGAGCGCCCTCAGGCCCCCTGGGGCCTCTTGTTCTGAAGTGCAGGTACTGAAACTTAAAAGCCTCATATTCTGTAGATGTGCTTTGTATTATCTTTAAATTGGAAATACATAGCCTGTATGGATTTGCCTTGTCATAATTTATGGGAGAGTGCCCGAAGGCACTCTTCCATAAATTGTTACAAGTCAAAGACATATGAAAAATTTCAACAACCAAAAATAATTTAGCTCTCTACCAGTTAACAATGATGTACTGCATTTATTTATTGGTGTTTGAGGTCACATACTTACGCACAATGGCTAATCATGACCGTGACAGTTTTATGGGTGGAGGAAACTGGAGTACCCGGAGAGGAGCAACGACAAGCAGCTGCCAGCTGCTCAACATGGTAACCCCACACTGCAACACAGGCACCATCAGATTGGTTGAAGTCATGTGCATCATCGATGTGCAGTACACCTTAGTACATGGCGTCATCGTGCCCCCATGCAGACAATCAGGGTTAAGTGCCTTGCCCAAGGACACAAAATGTACTCCATAACCTACATGTAATTAACTGGTCAAATTTCCTGTGGGAACTTCAGGAAATGGAAGCAGTGCTTCTTTACTGTGGTAAACAAGCTCTGTTTTACTGGTAAAATAGGACTCAATCACCATGCTTGGGGTGGAAGTGCTCTAAAAGCGGTGACATGGGTATAAACGACTGACTACACTTTATTATTTTATCTCCGTGTTACAGTCACAATTAGTCATTGTGCAGAAGTAAGTGACCTTAAACACCAAAAAATAAACCAGTCAAATTTGTGCGGAAGGTATGGCAAATAGTTTGGTGTTTGATGGTCATAATCATTTAACTGGTTGAGTGCTAGCAGCCACAATCAGGGCTTCACTGAAAAGTGCTGAAAGCCAATAAAGTGCCTTTCATTCTGTTTGCACTATGTTGTTGACTCCGCTGAAGAAAAAATTATTAATATAAAATTGGTTTGTTGCAGTTTATTGAATAGTCCAATAAATTGCAACAAAACAATTATTTATGACCAATATCTTGCTAAACCGAGGCTCCTGTGATATCTCTGAAAAAAATATCCGTTACAAATGACCATTCAAAAGTAATTTAGCACTCTACCAGTTAATAGGGTTATTCTGTTTACGAGTACACAATTAAGTGAGACCAACTCTAGACCACAAAATTTGAGAGGAATGATAAAATCGTCCCTATATTGGATATCTGAATGAAAAAAACAGATAACCGAAAAGATGTTCCTCAGGAACTACAAACGGTTCGTAAAAAAGTTGTGTCTTATCACCTTATTTGATAGAACAGTTTTAAAATGTTCCTGTGGGAAGACCCCTCTCTTCAATGCCTAAACTCCCTAAGACAGCTGACGCCCACTGTGCTTGCTGCAGATGCTTTCAAAATCTGTGAACTGTCATACAGTAGGTCGTGGACAGGTCTAAATCCACGGGTTGATATTTTTTTCACACATATAATTCAGAGATGATCTGCTATGACACCTAACAAAATTTCCACCAATGAAGCACCGGGATTACTCTGATGCTTCATTGGTGGAACTTTGGCTAGGTGTCAGAGCGGATCATTTCTGAATTGTATGCGTGGAAAAAAGCCCACCCATAGATTTTGACCCATCCACGATGGCTGTACTGTAATCGGTCCTCTTTATTATATCCAGATGAACGGTAAATAGGTTATCTCACAATTTGAGATTTTATTGTCTGCAACTCTAATTATTAGCTCAACTTTGACGAAGTCAAATTTGAGCTATTGTCATGGCCTGTCGTCCGTCTGTCCATCCGTCCGTCCGTCCGTCCGTCTGTCCGTACATCAACAATTGGCTATGGCTCGGGCTAGAGGTCGTATTTATGAACCGATCTTTACGAAACTTCTTGGGTACCTTTGTTATGACCGTGGGACGAGAACGAGTGTTTTTGGGTGCGGTCCGAAATTCAAGATGGCTGCCAGCCGCCATTTTGTACCGATGATGCAGAAATCTGTTTTTTGTACAGAACTTCCATATGAAAGCTCTGATTTGAATAATTTTTGTATGAATGTTTAGTACCATGGGGTACATCACATATAATACGGGTTTTTTTCTCGTGCGTAAATTGTGCAAATTAGACTAATTTTGATGTTTTTTGGTGTTAATTTCAGCACTGTAA
This sequence comes from Pictodentalium vernedei, assembly GCA_031216915.1. Lineage (NCBI taxonomy): Eukaryota > Metazoa > Mollusca > Scaphopoda > Dentaliida > Dentaliidae > Pictodentalium > Pictodentalium vernedei. Next base: position 253,233,248 of record CM062296.1, read on the forward strand.
GTGCAAATGCCAATACGGCTCGGGCTAGAGGCCGTATTTATGAACCGATCTTTACGAAACTTCTTGGGTACCTTTGGTATCACCGTGGGATGAGAACGAGTGTTTTTGGGTCCGGTCCGAAATTCAAGATGGCCGATGGCAGCCATTTTGTACAAAATTAGGTGCAATCAGATTTTTGCACAGAACTTCCATATGAAAGCGCTGATTTGAATAATTTTTTGTGTGAATGTTTAGTACCATGGGATACATCACATATAATACAGGTTTTTTTCTCATGCAGAAATTATGCAAATTAGATGAACTTTGATATTTCAGTGCGACTTACACACATTAAGTACACATGTCAATACGGCTCAGACTTGAGTCTGTATTTATGAACTGATCTTCACGAAATGTCTTGGGTACCTTTGTTATACCTTGGGACGAGAACGAGTGTTTCTGGGTGCGGTCTAAAATTCAAGATGGCTGCCAGTGGCCATTTTGTACCGAAATTAGGTCTAATCAGTTTTTTGTACACAACTTCTATACAGCTCAGACTAGAGGCCATATTTATGAACCAATCTTTACAAACCTTGTTGGGTACCTTTGTTATCACCGTGGGATGAGAGCGAGTGTTTTTGGGTGTGGTCCGAAATTCAAGATGGCCACCAGCAGCCATTTTGTACCAAAATTAGTGCAATCAGTCTTTTGTACAGAACTTCTGTACGAAAGTTCTGATTTGAATAAATTTTTGTATGAATGTTTAGTAACATGGAATACATCACATATTCTAAGGGTTTTTTTTTCATGCAGAAATTATGCAAATTAGATGAACTTTGACTTATTCAGTGCTACTTGCACAATGTGAGCACACATGTCAATACGGCTCAGGGTAGAGGCTGTATTTATGAACCGATCTTCACAAAACTTCTTGTGTACCTTTGTTATCACCTTGGGAAGAGAATGAGTGTTTCTGGGTACGGTCCAAAATTCAAGATGGCTGCCAGTGGCCATTTTGTACCAAAATTAGGTCCAATCAGTTTTTTGTCACAAGTTCTATACAGCTCGTATTTATGAATTGATCTTCACAAAACTTCTTGGGTACTTTTGTTTTCACCTTGGGACTGGAACGAGTGTGTTTTGGGGTGCCTTTGTTATCACTGTGCTAGGAGAACAAATATTTTTGGGTTCAGTCAGACCCACTCTGGGACTCAAAGTTTTCTTTTCTAGTTTAGCATCTGACTGTCACCCACCTTTACAATACTTTACCTATACATTTGTTACAGGCAACGGTCAGTATTTATGTACAGACCATTACAATACTTTATATGTACCTTTGTTATCAGGTCATTACCTAGATGTTTGTCATTGCTGTGTCACATACTATACATGTGCATGACTTTGTCTTGACAAGTTGAGCTACAGTGTCATTGACACTTTCATTTTTTTCAGGTATCATCACTACTGTTGCAGTATTTATTTTGAGAATGGCAGGTCTGAATACAAAGAACATTGGAAATATTGTTGATTGGATTGCTGGTGTTTTCTTTCCCACGCATTGCTTTGGAATGTCCTTCATTTATATCTACACCAATTACAACAACAGAGAAATCTGTTTGGCTTCAAGTTATCCAGAATATTGCAAAAGTAAGCTTGATTAGTTGTTTTTTAGGGCTTTTATTAGCTGACCTTAATGAAGCTCATGGGGGAGCTTTCAGTGTTCACACTTTTGGGTGCCAATTTAGCCAGATGCACGAAAATTTTTGATTTGGCACAAAAAAATCTTGTTTGCAAAAATTTTACAAAAAATTTCCTTTCACTTTGAAAGCCATTGCAGAGTGCAATTGATAACGAAACCAAAGAAAACAAATTATTTTTTGACTTCTAATACAAGGAAGACGAAAACAATAACTGATTTCCATGAAACACACCCCCAAACCGAGTGATTTTGTCAGTAAATTGCTTTATTACTTTCCAAAGTGTAATTTACTGGTATTTCCGGGCTTGATTATATGAATTGTGCAATCAACATTGTGCCATGTATCCGTGCGCGCAAACGAAGACGCTTTGCCGTGGGTGTAATGGGGACTTCATTGATTTTTTTAAAATTTTTTTTTTTAACCCTTTACCTAACATGAAAACCAGACGACACTTGCAAAAAAAATTCTTGAATAACTATTATTTTCATTTTTTGTCTCAAAAACGTAGGTTATGACCTCTCATTGGAACGAGCTCAACAAGCTCGTTCCAATAAGGGGTCATAACCTATGTTTTAGAGACAAAAAATGAAAAAATAATGAAAATTAATTGCCGAGTTTTGAGAATAGTGCTGGCCGTTTTTGGCTGTTACGTTAGGTAAAGGATTAAATAATATAATTATCGTTAATAATGAAAAGTAATAAACAGAGTAATCGCTTGACTGGACTGGTTACATGAAATAATTCATTCAAGGTGAGGGACTATATTGTAAAATACTTGTGCACACTTGTGCACTCGTGTTTGTACAACGTCCCTCACCTCTCATGAATTATTTCAGGTAACCTGTCCAGTCAAGCGATTTCTCTCTATATAAATAATGTTTGGACAAACATTCAATGTCAGTGATTGATAAAGAGGCAATGTTTTAACATAGTGCTATATTGGTACTACCGTATATTTTTTTCTTCAATAAAACATTGTTGGTTATCAACTTTACAAAAGGCTACATTTAATAAGATAAATACTTTATACTGTCGCGAATCACTCTCGACAGTAGGAAGTATTTATCACATACCTATTAATGTGTAAAACACAGGATTTCCACTGTTCTACCTGTACGATAAATATACATGGTATATGGTGATACAAACACATTCGGTTTTGTTTTCAACGTAAACAGAAAGGAACCTGTCCAAATAAATCACGTCATCGTTGGTTGAATGCACCGGAGTCCAGATCGCTTGGAAATTCCAAGTTTCTTATTTAGATTTGTTTACTCGGAATATTTAAACAATCAGATTCGAGTCAGAAATTTACAAAATAAAAATAACATTCTGACTGCTTGTTCCTTGACAAATACTTTCCACAACTGGTTATATAATAATGGAGTGTGCTAAACTTATTAGCTATTTAAAAACTTTTTGTTGTGTTATTCCCTGCAGTTTAGTCAATATTTGAAGTTCAATCATCGTGACCGTGACACTGATCGGCGTCAATTGGTTTCGATCAGTTGAATGACATAAAATTTAAGAAAATTAAGGTTGGTATCCCACCACCTAACAACGAAGGAAAAGCAGCAATTATCCAGTTAAAAGGTACTTTTAGTTCAATTTTCATGTAGACTGGTTGGGTGGGAGGTGTTGTGATAAATACAGAACCACACATACGTTTGGCTCGAGTGATATCCTTGGCCAAAGCAATCGAGTGTGATAATTGTTAACCCATTCAAACATATGTGCGGTTCTGTATATTTATCTATTTAAATGCAGCCTTTTGTAACGTCTTGCAACATGTCATGACCAGTGGTTTAACGGTAATTATTCAATTAATCTGTTATTATCTTAAGTGCAACAACAGGTATATTTACTGACAGCATTCAGCTTGACCATTAATTGAATCAGTGCAGGGTTCGTACGCGAGTCTGGAAGTCTGGAAAAAGTATGGAATTTTTAAAAACTTTTTCCAGGCCTGGGAAAGGTATGGAAAATGACCTTTTCATGTAAATGGTATGGGAAAAGTATGGAAATTTAATTAAATATATTCAGAATCACTTTCACTGTTCATGAAATTAAAATTCCTTACTAAATTTCTTTTTATTTTAGTTTATTTCGTTTTGAATCAAATTTCGAAACTTGTAAAATTTAGGCCTTTGTAACCCATCACGGAAATAACCGATCTGACACCAACATTAATGACCATTAATTGATCCATATATTTCCGTGATCAAAATGGCTGCGCTCAGTGATAACGTGTTTATGTTGTGTACGTCAAGAAAAACAACACACAAACTTGAAAAGCACAGCCAACTGTTGTTGATTGACTTGTTACTAAAGAATTTTAATAGTTTTGGTTCGTCAGTTGTGATAATTGGTGGTAAAAAACTCAAGAGAACTGAGACTAAGGTTAAACTCCAACACATGTACATTTAAGTGTTTTGTAAGATATATTTTTGGCATAGAACTGTTTGCCTATAAACGATTTCATCAGAATTTTTTTTAGCTCTGTTGTACTTTTTCTGTGACCAATTGTCCATTCACTCTTGAAATAACTGCCAGTTCACACTTTTTGCTCAACATGACAAGGGTATGAGCTATTGGGATGGATTTGCGATCCATCGATCGTCCGTATGTCCCTACGTCCATCCACAATTCATTTAGCACACCATACAGGTCATATCTCTCACCTGATCATTTTCAAATTTCGTACGTGGCTTTTGTTGAAAAACATGGCCACCGGCAGCTACCTGGGATTTGGCATACAGATTGTCAGCAATTCCATTAGCACACCCTGCAGGCCATATCTCTCGCCAGATCTTTTTTCAAACTTCATATGTAGCTTTGATGTGATGTCTAGGACTAAGCTATCAAATTTTTCTGAATTTTGTTGAAAAGCATGGCCAGAAATGACCATCTTTGAATTGATTAAAATGGGGAGGGCAGAAACCACTGAGTAGCTCAGAGTAGCCATGGTAGCTTGATGAAAGAGCACATTTAAATAAATTGAAGCCCACCTGCACTTGACATTTGCAATTGAACATTACAGTAGTGTGCTCATTACAGGATTAGTTCAGTATTATCTGACTTTGGAATCGATGCATAAATGTGTTCAGTCATGTGCTCGTTTGTCAATAATACAAACACACATAAGAACAGTTTTGCACTGAGAACAGTTTTGCACTGTCAATTAGTTATCGCTACTTGAATAACTCATTTGGAAATAACAGCACATGGTTTGGATTATGGATGAAGTAGAATGTCACTTGTCCCCCAGATGTTGGGGGCATGGCAGGTTTAAATATACCACTCCTCCCAACAATTTAGCACATTTTGACGCCAAGTAAAGAGGTTTTAGGCTTAAGAACATTGGTGCACATGTGCTATCATTAATATTACTGCTGGTCATGAGTGTCAAAATGCGTTCTTGGCTCGATGAGTGTGGGTATTTATTTCAACCTTTTGCCAAGTACAGTATTTCATAGTTTGTCAACCCGTGATGTGACATGTTAGCTCTTTATTGCTCAAATCTTCAGCCCATAAGTCATTGTTGATGCATTGGTGACATTAGGGTGCATTCATCTGAAGACAGTTAGGTACGTAATTCAAACTTGCATTGGTGATGCAATAGTGAGTGGACCTATAATATGTCTGGTTTATGATATCATATCAGTATTTGACATGCGTAGTAGGCGATGGCACTGGCGGAGGACCAAGGGTGAATGGCTTAGCTACCCGTTTCCTCCATCCAACCCTAGCCTTCTTTCTAAGGCTCATCGGTGAATGCATGCTGCATTGTTTACTGATCGATTTGAATTAAATGACGCCGGGCTGTTGATATTTCCATTGAATGGATGCAGCCCTATTATTATACCCCCCGCAAACGAAGTTTGGGAGGGTATATAGGAATCACCCTGTCCGTCCGTCCATCAATCTATCCGTCCGTCTGTCTGCCCATCCTTATAAGCGCAACTCCTCCTAAACTGTTTGAAGAATTTTCATGAAACTTTACACAATGGAAGAACTCCATATGAAGATGTGCAAGAAGCGATATAATTCCGTTCTGACATTTCCAAGGGGAGATAATCTAACTTATACATTTTAATGTACCAAAAAGGCTACAACTGAGGCGCGGGGGGGGGGGGGGGGGGGTTATCACTTTGTGAGCTTGCTCACAGTACCTCTAGTTAGATTGGCACAAGGTTATATAGGGGAGGGCAGTCACCACCGAGAGCCCAGAGCAGCCATGGAAGCTCATGAAAGTGAGCACATATGAAATTGTATGAGGTCTCCCTGTACTTGACCTTGGAGTGGAAGCTTATAATGAGTCTGCTCAGTACAGGATTAGCCTAGCATCCTTGGATGCTTGGACAGGTTCATACAAGTGTTCGACCACAAATGCCCGAGATCACGTCTGCAGTGTTTATCAGCTCCTGTTGTTAGCTCACCTGAGCAAAGCTCAGTGGGAGCTTTACTGATCACATTCTGTCTGTCGTCATCTGGCGTTAACTTTACATTATCAACTTCTCCTTCAAAACCACTAGCCCAATTTTATTCAAATGTTAGGTAAATGTTGATTACCTAATGCCAATTCAGATTTGTTCAAATGAAGTTGCCCTTCCTCCTGGGTGGTGCCATGCCCCCAAGGGGCACCAAAAGTTTTGAAAATCTTCTTCTCATGAACCACTAGTAACAGAGACTTGTTAATCGGTATGCAGCTTCCTTTTAAGGTGTAGACTCAGATTTGTTCAAGAGAAGTTTGATGGGCTATATTTGGCATTGTTATGGGAGAGGCAAAATGTTTGACCCCGCCCGAAATTTCTATTTTCCAAACCGAGAGGCTGATTTGAACCAAATTTTATGTGAGGGCTTATTGGGTCATAAGTACCTATTTTATGCCATTTTTTTCCTGTAGCCCTGTGGGAACTGCAGGAGCTAAAAATAGAAAAAAATTAAAATGCCCATATCTCCAAAACTGCACGGCACTGAGAATTTTTATTTGGTGTGATGCTTCCTTAGGACCAACAGAAAGGATTGGTAAAAAAAAATTGCCATCTGTTTTATCATAGGGTACAGTTTCGGGACTTTGAAAAAGTGCCGAGTCCACACTTTTTAACACTGTAGGCAATGGGAAAAACTTTCAAAGTCTTCTTCTCCAGATCCAGCAGGCAGAATCTTTTGCTATTTGGTATTCAACATTGTAGGGTGGATCTGAAGCAAGTTGGTTCAAACCGGCTCCCTGGGTTTATATTTGGGCTCAGTATAGGAGCCTGAATTTGAACTTTGTGCATTTCAGGCAAATTTCTTAAAAAATCTTCTTCTCCAGATCCAGGAGGCAGAATCTTTTGATATTTGGTATGCAACATTGTGGGGTGGATCTGATTCAAGTTTTATTTCAAATCGGCCCCCTTGATTCATATTTGGGCTCACTATAGAAGCTCGAATTCGAACTTAGTGCATTTCAGGCAAATTTCTTAAAAAAATCTTCTTCTCCAGATCCAGCAGGCAAAATCTGTTGATATTTGGTGTGCAACATTGTGTGGTGGATCTGATTCAAGTTTGTTTTAATCGGACCCCTGGGTTCACATTTGGGCTCAGTATAGGAGCCCAAATTTGAACTTATTGCATTTCAGGCAAATTTCTTTAAAAATCTTTTTCTCAAGATCCAGCAGGCAGAATCTTTTGATTATTGGGTATGCAGCATGCTTAGGGGGGTGAGATTCAAGTTTGTTCAAGCCGAGTCCCTAGGTCCATATTTGGGCTCACTGTGGGAGCTTGAATTGTAACTTAGTTCGAAATGAGGAATTTTCTTAAAAAATCTTCTTCTTCAGATCCAGTAGTTGGAATGTTTTGATATTTGGCATGCAGCATCCTTAGGGGGTGAGATTCAAGTTTGTTCAAACCATGACCCTAGGTCCATATTTGGGCTCACTATGGGAGCCTGAATGATAACTTAGTTCAAAATGAGGAATTTTCTTAAAAAATCTTCTTCTTCAGATCCAGCAGACAGAATGTTTTGATATTTGGTATGCAGCATCCTTGGGGGGGTGAGATTCAAGTGTGTTCAAGCCATGTCCCTAGGTCCATATTTGGGCTCACTGTGGAGCTTGAATTGTAACTTAGTTCGAAATGAGGAATTTTCTTAAAAAATCTTCTTCTTCAGATCCAGTAGTTGGAATGTTTTGATATTTGGCATGCCGCATCCTTTGGGGGTGAGATTCAAGTTTGTTCAAGTAAGGTCCCTGGGTTCATATTTGGGCTCACTGTGGGAGCTCGAATGATAACTTAGTTCAAAATGAGGAATTTTCTTAAAAAATCTTCTTCTTCAGATCCAGCAGATGAATGCTTTTGATATTTGGTATGCAGCATCCTTAGGGGGGTAAGATTCAAGTTTGTTCAAGCAATGTACCTAGTTCCATAAAATTTGTCTCTCATGACTTCATTCCTTTGTAGTGTTGATGAACCACATCTAACTGAATGTGACCCCAAATACTTCTTTGAACGACTTTGACCGGGGCCTCTTGTTTATCACCTTACTCAATGTATGTAAAGAAAGATGCAAGCTCAGATAATTATAGAAAAACACTTGAAAAGTTGCTGACTGGTATCAGCCATGTGGTTTGCTTCTAAACTTCTAAAGAATTAAAAGGTTAAACATAACCCATATGTAGAATATAGAATAATTGCCATACCATTTTCCAACAAATGTCCACTTTAATAAAAAAAATTACAAACTTTTTATTTTCCTTCCAAAACATGGCTTATGACCCTCATTGGTAACTTGTAATGCACTCGTTTCAATGGTGGACTTTTCATTTTCTCCCAAAACAAATACAGAAAAATTACCATTCCAAGAAATTATTTTATATTCATTTAATGTCAGATGTGTTTTCTGTTGATATATCTATCTGGCTATATATATTTTTCAATAAACATGTTTCATAACTTATATGTTCATTTTAGCTCACCTGACTGCAAGTGAGTGGGAGCTATTGCCATCACTTTTGTCTGGCATCCATCATCTGTCGTCCATTGTCTGTCAACTTTTTGCAAACTTGACGTCTTCTTCACAACCACAAGGCCAAATTCAAACATATATTGCACAGACTATCTAGGGAGTATACCCTTTCTATTTTGTTTAAATGAAACAGCTGCCATATTCGGGCACTGGTTTATGCCCCAAAAGCTTAAAAACCTTTAAAAATCTTCTTCTCATGAACCACCAGAGGGAATGCCTTGATATTTGGTATGGAACATCCTTGGGTGTAGAAGATTAAAGTTTGTGCAAGGGAAGTTGATAGGTCAATGTCTGGGTTCTCTGTGGGGGCATATCCATTTTGGGCTCTTCCCAGAATTTCTATTTCAAGAATCGGCGGGCCAGTTTCAGCCAAATTTGGCATGTGGTATAAGTGCATCCTAAGTAATTGATTGATGCCCCCCCCCCTCCCCCCCTCCCCCCCCCCCCCCAAAAAAAAAAATTTCACTGCCTTGTGGCAACCCCAGGGGCTAAAAGCAGAAAAAAATTCAAAAGCCCACATATCCCAAACCACAAGGAGGGCATTTTGTTCGAGGGCATTATGTCCTAAGGGTATTTTGTCTGGATACCCATAGAACAGGCATGTAATAAATTTGTTTATTTCGATATGTCTTGTTACATTTTGTTGGAGACTGACAGTAGGCACTCTTCCAAAAATTATAACAATACAGATCCTTATGAGCAAAGTTTGACAACTGAATTTAATTTAGTGCACAACCATTTAGCCCTTTACCCAATGCAGATGATATCAAAATTTATTATTTTAAATATTATTTGTTAAAATTTGTCAAAAAAATTCAACAAAACCAAGACTCCTCATTGGAAAGGAGTTCAATGGTTTTTAGCTCACCGAAGGGAGCTCAACTTATCACTTGCTATCCGTCGTCCGTCCATCGTGGTGAACTTTTTTCAAATGACTTCTCCTCTGAAACTGCTAGGTTGATTTGCTCGAAACTTGGTATGTATGTTCATTACCATTTGTCAATTCAAGTTTGTTCAAATAAGGTGGACATGCCCACTTGGGGCTCCATAGGGGGCATAACTCCGATAGCACCCTATGTATAACAGAGAAATTACTAAGAAATCTTCCTCTCCAGATCCGGCAGGCAGAATCTTTTGATATTTGGTATGCAACATTGTGGGGTGGATCGGATTCAAGTTTGTTCAAATCGGCCCCCTGGGTTTATATGTGGGCTCAGTATAGGAGCCCAAATTTGAACTTATTGCATTTCAGGCAAATTTCTTTGAAAATCTTCTTCTCAAGATCCAGCAGGCAGAATCTTTTGATATTGGGTATGCAGCATGCTTAGGGAGGTGAGATTCAATTTTGTTCAAGCCAAGTCCCTGGGTTCATATTTGGGCTCACTGTGGGAGCCCAAATTATAACTTAGTTCAAAATGAGGAATTTTCTTTAAAAATCTTCTTCAGATCCAGCAGTCGGAATGTTTTGATATTTGGTATGCAGCATCTTTAGGTGGGTGAGATTCAAGTTTGTTCAAGCCATGTCCCTAGGTCCATATTTGGGCTCACTGTGGGAGCCTGAATGATAACTTAGTTCAAAATGAGGAATTTTCTTAAAAAATCTTCTTCTTCAGATCCATTAGTTGGAATGTTTTGATATTTGGCATCCTTGGGGGGGGGGGGGAGGGAGGGGGGGGAGATTCAAGTTTGTTCAAGCCGAGTCCCTAGGTCCATATTTGGGCTCACTGTAGGAGCTTGAATTGTAACTTAGTTCGAAATGAGGAATTTTCTTAAAAAATCTTCTTCTTCAGATCTAGCAGTCGGAATGTTTTGATATGTGGTGTGTTGCATCCTTAGGGTGTGGGAGGGGGGGGGGGGGAGATTCAAGTTTGTTAAAGCCAAATCCCTGGGTCCATATTTATAACTTAGTTAATATGAGGAATTTTTCTTTAAAAATCTTCTTCTTCAGATTCAGCAGTCGGAATGTTTTGATATTTGACATGCAGCATCCTTAGAGGGCTGAGATTCAAGTTTGTTCAAGCCAAGTCCCTTGGTTCATTTTTGGGCTCACTATGGGAGCCCGAATGACAACTTAGTTCAAAATGAGGAATTTTCTTTAAAAATCTTCTTCAGATCCAGCAGATGAATGTTTTTGATATTTTTTATGCAGCATCCTTTGGGGGGTAAGATTCAAGTTTGTTCAAGCCATGTCCCTAGGTCCATATTTGGGCTCATTGTGGGAGCTCGAATTGTAACTTAGTTCAAAATGAAGAATTTTCTTTAAAAATCCTCTTCTTCAGATCCAGCAGTTGGAATGTTTTGATATTTGGTGTGCAGCATCCTTAGGGGGGTGAGACTCAAGTTTATTAAAGCCAAGTCCCTGGGTTCATATATGGGCTCCCTATGGGAGCCCGAATTATAACTTAGTTCGATATGAGGAATATTCTTTAAAAATCTTTTTTTTCAGATCCACTGGTCAGAATATTTGGATATTTGGTATAAGCTTTTCTTAGGAGGAGCAGATGCAACTTGTTGAAATCAATTCTCTGGATTGATATTTAGGCTACCATGTCAGGTGAGTGCCCTCAGGCCCCCTTGGACCTCTTGTTTTGAATTTATTTTCAAAATAACTTCTTTGTAAACTGCTCAGTTTGTCAATTACATGGGTGGCTGTGGCCGATTTGCTAGGGAAAGGGTTAATGGTTAATCCTTTGTGTCACTTAAATTGAAACGACACAAGCAAAAATATGTCTTCAACAGCAAACAAGTTTCATTTTTCCCCCATAGCTTGTCACATTTCATTGGAATGAGTTCATAGATTTTGAGGCAAAATTTGAAAAAATAATAACATTGGAATGACAATTTTTGTGAACAGCTTTTGATTACTGTAGATTTTTTTGAAATTCTGACCATTAGGTAAAGGGTTACCAGGAATCATCTTAAAGAGCTAATAGCCTTCTCCAACTGTGTCCTATAATAATATGTTATCTGCAAAGTTGAATACTGACTTATAGTTTATAATCTGAGGAAATAGCATTAAGATAGTTTTCCTTTTGGAAACCCGGTAAGTGGAGCAGTGCTTGTTTACTGTGGTAATCAAGTACTGCTTTACTTATGGCTCGGTGTTTTTAGCTCATCTTGACAAAGTTAAGTTGAGCTAATCTCATCGCTCTCCATTCCTCGTCCGTCCGTAGTCTGTCCGTCCATCATCCGTCAACACCATGTTTTGGTCTTCTCCTCCAAAGCCACTGGGCCAATTCAAGTGAAAGTTTGTGTGAGTGTTGGTCCCAAAGGGGCATTGCATTTTTGTTCAACTCAACATGCCCAACCCCATAGGGAGGGAGTGGGGGAAAATGTTCAAAATGTTTTTAAATTCTTCTCATGAACCAGTGTGTACAAAAACTTGATATTTGCTATGGAGCTTCCTTTTGAGGTGTAGAATCAAGTTTGTTTAAACAAAGTTTGTGAAACAATATTTGGCTTTGTAATGGAAGGGGTAAGATTTTGTCTCCGCCCAAAATTTCTATTTTCTGAACCGATGGTCCGGTTTGAACCAAATTTGGTATGTGGTATTATTGGGTCATAAGTACTTGACCCATGCAAAATCCACGCCCATATTTCCCAAACCACACAGAACAGAGAGCTGTTATTAGCTCACCAAAGGGAGCTAAACTTATCACTTGCCGTCCGTCGTCATGAACATTTTTCAAACGACTTCTCCTCTGAAACCGCTCTGCCGATTTGCTCAAAACTTAGTAGGGATGTTTATTACCATATGTCAATTTAAGTTTGTTCAAATGAAATGGACATCCCACTTGGGGCTCCATAGGGGGCATAACTCCGATAGCACCCTATGTATATTAGAGAAATTACTAAAAAAATCTTCTTCTCCAGCACAAATGGGCAGAATCATTTGATATTTGGTATACAGCATTATGGGGTGGATCTGATTCAAGTTTGTCCAAATTGGCTCCCTGAATTCATATTTGGGCTCACTATAGAAGCCTACATTTGAACTTAGTGCATTTCAGGCAAATTTCTTAAAAAATCTTCTTCTCCAAATCCAGCAGGCAGAATCTTTTGATATTTGGTATGCAATATTGTGGGGTGCATCTGATTCAAGTTTGTTCAAATCAGCCTCCTGGGTTCATATTTGGGCTCAGTATAGGAGCCCGAATTTGAACTTAGTGCATTTCAGGCAAATTTCTTCAAAAATCTTCTCAAGATCGAGCAGGCGGAATCTTTTGATATTGGGTATACAGCATGCTTAGGGGGGTGAGATTCAAGTTTGTTCAAGCCAAGTCCCTGGGTTCATATTTGGGCTCACTGTTGGAGCCCCAATTATAACTTAAGTCAAAATGAGGAATTTTCTTTAAAAATCTTCTTCTTCAGATCCAGCAGTCAGAATGTTTTGATATTTGGTATGCAGCATCCTTAGGGGGGTGAGATTCAAGTTTGTCCAAGCCATGTCCCAAGGTCCATATTTGGGCTCACTATGGGAGCTTGAGTTGTAACTTACTTCAAAATGAGCAATTTGTCTTAAAAAATCTTCTTCAGATACAGCAGTTGGAATGTTTTGATATTTAGTGTGCAGCATCCTTAGGTGGATGAGATTCAAGTTTGTTAAAGCCAAGACCCTGGGTTCATATTTGGGCTCCCTGTTGGAGCCCGAATTATAACTTAGTTCAATATGAGGAATTTTTCTTTAAAAATGTTCTTCTTCCGATTCAGCAGTCGGAATATTTTGATATTTGGCATGCAGCATCCTTAGAGGGGTGAGATTCAAGTTTGTTCAAGCCAAGTCCCTGGGTTCATATTTGGGCTCACTGTGGAAGCCTGATTGATAACTTCGTTCAAAATGAGGAATTTTCTTTAAAAAACTTCTTTCTTCAGATCCAGCAGTCAGAATGCTTTTGATATTTGGTATGCAGCATCCTCAGGGGGGTAAGATTTAAGTTTGTTCAAGACATGTCCCTAGGTCCATATTTGAGCTCACTTGTGGGAAGCTCAAATTGTGACTTAGTTCAAAATGAGGAATTTTCTTAAAAAATCTTCTTCAGATCCAGCAGTCAGAATGTTTTGATATTTGGTGTGCAGCATCATTGGGGGGGGAGTGAGATTCAAGTTTGTTAAAGCCAAGTCCCTGGGTTCATATTTAGGCTGAAAATTTGGGGGTCCCGTTCCGGACTAAGAAATTTTTTACCAAAATCCGGAATTATGGGGAGGGGGTTGATGTGTTTTGGTCAATTTTAAGACAAAAACTTTTTCTTTTTTGTTTTACACTGAAAATTTGGGGTCCGGGTGGGACTTAGAAAATTTTGCACCGAAATCCGGAAATTAGTTTTTTGGTTTTAACAAAAGAAAAAAAATTTTAGGCTGAAAATATTTTGTTTGGGACTTCGAAAATTTCCGAACGAAAATAAAAAAATCTGTTTTTTATGCATTTATCTCAATTTTGGGACGTAAAAGTGCAGGAACTGAAAATAGAAAATCCTGTGTATTGTGTGGGCACAACTGCTTCATCTAGTTCCTGGTTTGATATTTAGACTACCATGTCAGGTGAGTGCCCTCAGGCCACCTGGGGGCTCTTGTTTGGTATGAAGTATCCTTAAGACCAGTAGAATTGAATGGTAAAAAAAAAATTGCCATCGGTTATGTTAGGGTGTTCTGTAATGGGCATCGAAAAAATGCTGAGTCAGCATATTTGCAAAAATTAAAGAAAATGTTTTCTCCAGAACCAATCATCAGAATCTTTTGATATTTGGTATGCAGCATTCCATAGGGGGGGTCAGATACTAGTGTGTTAAAATAAAGCCCATTGGTTTATAATTGGGCTCAATACAGGAGCTCGAATTTTTAACATGGGGTAATAATATGGGGAATATTCTTTGAAAATCTTCTTCTTCAGAACCACGAGTCAGAATCTTTTAATGTTTGGTATACATCATTGTTATGTGGGTCAGATTCAAGATTGTTCAAACCAAGTCCCTAGGTTAATATTTGGGCTTCCTACAGAAGCCCAAATTTTAAATGTTCAATATGGGGGATAATTTTAAAAAATCTTCTTCAGATCCACCAGTCAGAATGCTTTCATATTCGGTATGCAACATCTCTAGGGGGGTCAGATTCACGTTTGTTCAAATCAGATCCCTAGGTATATATTTGGGCTCACTATGGGCTATATATTTGGGCTCGCTATGGTAGCCCAAATTTTTACTTAGTGTGATATAAGGAAATTTCTTTAAAAATCTTCTTCTTCAGATCCACCAGTCGGAATGCTTTCATATTTGGTATTCAACATCTCTATAGGGGTCAGATTCAAGTTTGTTCAAATCGCATTCATAGGTTAATATTTGGGCTCGCTATGGTAGCCCGAATTTTAACATAGTTCAATATGAAGAAATTTCTTTAAAATTTCTCTTCTTCAGATCCAACAGTCGGAATGCTTTCATGTTCAGTACACAGCATCTCTAGGGAAGTCAGATTCAACTGTGTTCAAATCGAGAGCCTGGGTTAATATTTAGGCTCCCTATGGGAGCCGGAATTGGCTATTTTGCTGAAGAATTAAAAATTTTGTATTCAGTACCCTCTAGAGGTGTGTAACTAAGATTAATCCACATAGGTTGTATCAAGGGGCTTCATAGGGGAGCTCTACATTTTACATTATGATCAACTGAAGAAAAGGCATGATGCCCGGATTATTTTTGTCACTCCTGAGGGACTCAAGGATTGAAAGTGTTGCTTATGGAGATGGATTGCTTAATGTAGACTCATTCTTGGACTCTGTTTATATTGTGATCTGGTCAAGATGAGTGCTTCAGGCCCTGTGGGGCCTCATGTTTTGGTTTACCAAACTGCAAGGCCCAGCAAAAAATGGTCAAATGTTTTTACTGTGTGTGGGCATGAACTGATCAAACTATCTCACTGAGAGGGAACTGGACGAGTGGTGCCTGTGGAATCTTGTCACTCAGTTTATTTGGCAAAGGGGCAAATACATTATATGCTCATTGTCATATTTTCTCCTCTATTGACTCATCAACTCCACGAGTCAATAAGGGATAAAATGTGACAGTGAGAACACAACATGGATTCATTACATGTACACTGCATTAAAAACCTGTGTTCAATTCTCCAAGCAGAGTAATGCCCACTTCATCTATTAATAGATTTTACACCTCATTGATTATACTGGAACAACTTCAGTCTCCATGGTGATGAACAATCAATTTTTAGCTCACCTGACCTTCAGTCAGGAGAGCTATAGTGATCACTCACTGTCCGTCGTCCGTGAACATGGTCTTTGCGTCTTCTCCCAAACCTCTGAACCAATTTAATTGATATTTGAGATAATAGTTTGTTATGACATCGCAAATTTGATTTTGTGCAAATCAAGTTGCCTTACCCCTTGGTAAGGCCACGCCCAAAAAGTGTGCCTAAATCTTGAAAATCTTCTTCTCATGAACCAGCAGTAGCAGAGACTTGATATTAGGTGTGCAGCTTCCTTTTGAGGTGTAGACTCAGATTTGTTCAAGAGAAGTTTGTGGGGCTATATTTGCCGTTGTTATGAGAGGGGCAAGAATTTTTGCCACTCCCAAAATTTCTATTTTCCAAACCGAGAGGCAGATTTGAACCAAATTTGATATGAGAGCTTATTGGGTCATTAGTACTTAATTTATGCCCCAATTTTTTTTCCCGTCGCCCCAGGGAAACCGCAGGAGCTAAAAATAGAAAAAAAATTAAAATACTCATATCTCCAAAAATACACGGCACTGAGAATTCTTATTTAGATTGAAGCTTCCTTAGGACGAACAGAATGGAATGGTAAAAAAAAATTGCTATCGATTTTATCATAGGGTATATTTTTCCACTATACCAATGGCCCAGACTAGATGGTGCTACCCAATTTATTACCAGGGCCAAACACAAATTTTGAATCCCCTAAACCCCCAAAATTTGCCAAAAAACTTAAAAACGAGAAGACCAGTATGGTCCTCCATACTTTTGCGCAATGAACAACTTGTCAAGGACAACAATAGGCTACCGCATCTTGTCATTCTGTTGTTTGGCCCATGTCAGATCAACACGTATCCTGACTTTTGTGCTATAAAATCCTAAAGTATAATGTAGCCAGACACGATTTTGAAGTGGAATGGTGGAATAATTGCAGCAGAATCTAGCTGAATATAGACATTGAGTTTTTGAACATTCAGGGCTATAACTTTATTGAAATTAAATAATATTTCTTGTTTTTCCCATTTTCGGGATATGCACCTGATTTGTTCATTTTTTGTTAATCATTATGTGTGTGTTCAGTGTTCATCTTTTTCCCCTTGAATCCTCTCATTAGATTTTTAAGAACTATTTGCCGTTTGCGAATTTGTTATTAATTAAAATTCTTCTTAAAATCTTACATAATTTATGGAGTGTGGATTATTCGTACCTCCTTTGTCGCGTACCGGTTATTTTTGACATAGTCGGGCATGTCTGTTTGCCATTACCCTTCTCTATGGGGAATCTTCTGGGGAAGTTTCTCTATTGTTAAGGGTATTCTTGGGATACCGGTTGTCTGACCTGGGCCTTTGTTGTGCCTGTTTTGGACTTGGTTACCAGCTCCTATTCAGTTTAAAATTTTTGCCTCGGGCGGATGTGTATTATGAAGTCCTCATGTTCGAAATGTAAGAGGAAGAAGTCCTCTCTTGATTCTCATTCATCATGTTTGGCTTGCACTCATTGCTCGAAAGATGGTACCTGTGCAACTTGCTGTTCTTGGGATTCCAAGCGATGGAATTCCCTCTCAACTTATGTATGTGTTGGCGAAGCACCGATTTTGGTGCTTTCGCCTCAGGTAACTAATCAAATTTAGTTTCCATCTCAGAGGAACAAGAACATGGTATTGGTTATGGTATAACATCAAGTTCTGTGCTACCATCGTCTTCAGATACAGAGCATATTGACTTAGAGGTATCGCAGAATACTCGGTACCTTGGGCAAGCAGATGGTCAACTAGCTCGACTGGTGTAACGGAGCCTTTAATTAGTGCTTCAATACCGGGAAAATCCATAGCGGTCCAGGATACGGAGGATGGAAGACAGTCCTCTGTTCAGACGACGGCACGTAAGGGGAAGAGGCCAGTCAATTGAAAGGTGCATCAGTAGAGAAGCATTTTTCTGTTTTGGGGACAAAACAGAAAGATTCGACTTTTATTGCCATTTCCGCTAGTAGTCCGGTAGAAAATGCTTCAAAACCAGTTGTTTCTGATGTACCTTTCTCTGCTAGTGCGGCTGGCAGTAATCTTAATATAAGAGCCTCTTCTTCGTCAGTTTCCAGGACGCAGCACAGTAGACCGCATGCTAGTCGGCAAGATCCAAAGGTAGAGAGTCAGAGCCAGGATCTGGCTCTCTCTAAGGTTAGCATTTCGAGGCAAACGTCTTTTTTCTAAAAGACGGACACAGGGCTCTGTGTCAGATCACCTTCCGGAGCCAAAAGGCATAGACCGGGGGTGAACGTAGCCTCGAATACTGAATTGCTGAAGCAAATTGCCCAGCTAATTGCAGACTCCCAGCAGCATAATATGCAGCCGTCATCGATCTCCAATTTGGATGATTTGGACTGTGCTGGATCGGCAGAAAGAAGGGTTTCCTCAAATAATCAGTATGCCGATAATAGACCAGACCAGGTACCTCTAGCTGGTAGTGTTAGGGAGTTTGTTGAAGACGAGACTGCCACTACATCTTTGGCTGAGCAACATATGGAAACTATGAGGTTCCTGCAGGATTTTTCACCTGAATTAATTCCTTCTGGTCGAGTTCTGCACCTTCTAGAGCCAAGCGCCTGTCTTCTTTGGACAGGGAGGTCATTAAGTCGAAGGAAAGTATCCTTCTGTATCTGTCTCAATCAGTCCAAGCGTTTGATTGTTGTGACGAAGCTATTGCTGACCTGGCTCAGGCTAGAAAAAGTAATTTCCTTTCGGAAAGGAAGCTTGACCTACCGTTTAGAGGCAATACCTTCTTAAATACGGTAGGCGAGAATAAGATTCCAAGAGCTCCTCTGCAATTGGATGACGGAGCTAGGGACTTAGGTGTGTCTCTTCCGTCATCGTGTAGCATTACTTCTTTTGTTATAGTCACTTGCATTGAATCTAGCAGAAGTATTTTGGACGCTGTCATATGCAGATCATATTTGCAGGGCATTGGCCTGCAATTTGGAATCTGAGAGCTTACAGGAGTTGTTATCTCCTTTGAGGATGCTCTCTCGCGCCATCATGTATACATCATCCCACTCTGCTCTTTTAGTAGCGAATTTAGAGTTGGTCAGGCGTGATGCTGCCCTTAAATCTACGTCATTTATTGACGACAGTGTTAAGAGCTCTCTAAGGACTACTCCCGTTTCGGGTTCTTCATTATTCAATGATCAGTTAAAAGCTGAATTTGAAGATGTTCTAAGAAAGCTATAAGTCAGCTATTGTTGCGCTCGGCTTCGCAACCTCAACCTTCCACAAGTGGTACTCCTCAGAGAGGTAAATTTTTCTCCGAGAGAGGCTCAGCCCATGCTGCTTTTAAAGCTAATCGTGGTCGTGGTGGCTCGAAACAGGGGAGCGATTTCAAAAGGGGATGACGCAGTCGGAAAATAACGAAATGCGTAACCCCACACTGATGTCACAGAGGGGTGCGAGAGCTTCATGTGGTTTCTTGTATACGCCTCGTAAGTCCTACAAATGAAGATTTTCGACCTGTGTTCACCGGTTGGCGGAAGGCTTTCAATATTCACAAGCAACTGGAACAAATAACTCAGGATCTTTGGGTTCGAGACGTTGTAAAATGGTCTACGTCTTTCGTTCCGGAGAAAACCTCCACTAACGCAGATTCCGCATTTTGTGAACCTTTCACAAAATATAACAAAGAGAGAGGCTTTGATTTCAGCAGTAGACTCTCTCCTACAAAGGAGGCAGTAGTGGTCGTAGAGAATCCAAATTCAAAGGGATTCTACAGGCATCTTTCTTCTTGTGCCGAAGCCAGACGGCTCGTACAGGCCGGTCATCGATCTCAGTTGGATAACAAGCTAATAATTGCTCCAAATTTTATATGGAGACAATTCAATCGGTGAGAGGCATCATCCGAGTGAACGATTATCCCGCAAGTATAGTCTTCCGTTTCGCGGTTCAAGAAATATACCAGTTCAGAGCAATGTGTTTTGGCTTGAACCCTGCTCCGTGGGCGTTCACTTGGGTGGTGAATGTGGTGATGAGCCATTTAGAGCTCACTCCAGCTCCCCTCATTCAACAGATCTTGCTAAAGATAAAACAGTCTTCTTGCAAGATTCTACTGGTTGCAAGTCTGTCGGCTCACAGACAGTGGATAATTCTTCTCCGGGAACTTCTTTGGGACCTTCCACGGAAGTTACCATTTCTCCGGGATCTTCTGACACAGGGGAAACTCCGTCGGCTTCCTGCACGATAAACAGTTTTCCAGACGAGCAGTGAATGCAATTTCTAACTGTAGGAGGACCTCCTCTTCGTTAAATTATGAAGCGAAGTGGAAGGTTTTTGTTCGTTGGTGTGAATCACAATTGATTGATTTTTTTAACCCAACTATTCCTCAATTAGCTAACTTTTTTATTTATCTTTTTGATGAAGTTAAGCTACAGCCAGTCACTATTAAGGGCTATAGGTCTATGCTCTCTGACACCTATGCACACCAAGGGAAATTAAAAATTGGGTCAGATGTATCTATAAACAATTAATGAGGAATTTTTCTGTGAATAGACCTTGTACCTTGAGACTAGTCCCTCAGTGGAATTTAGCTTGGGTTCTTCTGAAACTTCAGGAAGCACCTTTTGAACCGTTAAATACTGTTGAGTTTAAATTTCTTACTTATAACACAGTTTTCCTTTTAGCGTTTTGCATCAGCTAGAAGAGTTAGTGAGCTTCATGCTTTGTCTGTTGAAGACTCTCATTATCGTAGTGTTGGTAATTCTATTACTCACACTACGAAAGTGGGATTCTTAGCTAATAATCAGGTTCCGTACAAACGGCCTAGCCCTATTCTTATTGAAGCATTACCGTCTTCAGATGGTCAGAGACCTTTGTTGTGTCCAGTAAGAGCGCTTAAGATTTATAAGGAGCATTCTAGTTTTATTAGAAGAGGTAGGAAAAGGTTATTTCTTTCTCTTCTTAACAGAAATGATATTTCTGTTCATTCAATATCTAGAAGGATTCAGTTAGCTATTCGGTCAGCCTATAATGCTTTGTCTGTGAATCAGAGAATAGCTTATAAGATTTCAGCTCACAAAGTTAGAGCTTTAGCTTCTTCTTGGGCTTATGCTAGTAGTACTTCTTTGAAGGATTTGATGCAAGCAGCTTATTGGACACAATAGATGACTTTTACCAAATTTTATCTTTGAGATTTAGAATAAATCTCGGATGATCTCAGATCTTTAGGACTGTTATAGGTAGCTCAGAAGGTCGTCCATTCTAATTAGGATTTTCATTCAACCTTCTGTTTGGTCTGCTCTAGCAATGTCTCCAGTCTGCTCCCCTCTTCATTTTGAAGTGTACATGTAGTTACTTTCAAAACAAGGGGAAGGTGGGGGGATGGTATTTCCAAATAGTCATCTGGCTTTAAAGTGGAAAACATGGACCTACCTCCTTCAGTGATAGTATCCTGGTGTCGGTGCTATGGTAGTTTTAATGTGTAGCTTGATATGAAGCAATTTTAAATGTATTATATGCTTTTAATGTGTAGCTCGATGTGAAGCGTTATTGTCTATGTCATGTGTCAAGACGAGCTTTTCTATCCAATACTCTGACATTTTTAATGATTTATAAAGAGTCTCATTTCTCTGGACTTCTTTATATTTTGGCTTCCTTTATCAAATTAGCATAATGGGTTATGCTAGGCCTTCAATAGTGTTACACCTATATTTTCATTGTTTTTCTGAAATTGGAGCAATGAATATTAAGTACTAGGCCCGCCTGCCTGTTTACTATTCTCAGCGAGTCTGGGCCATTGGTATAGTGGAAAAATATGAAAAATTTATACCAATTTTAATATTTTTAATACTTTCCAATGGCCCAGACGGGGATGGCCCTCCCTGGAGTAGACACTCCTTCCTCCCCGCTGAGTTTTATTACAGTTCTTATTAACATTTAACAGGCACAGCAATAAGAATGACAAGATGGCGGTAGCCTATTGTTGTCCTTGACAACAAGTTGCGCAATACTGGTCTTCTCGTTTTTAAGTTTTTTGGCAAATTTTGGGGGTTTAGGGGATTAAAAATTTGTGTTTGGCCCTGGTAATAAATTGGGTTGCACCAGCTAGTCTGGGCCATTGGTAAGTATTAAAAATATTAAAATTGGTATAAATTTTTCATTTTTTGGGGACTTTGAAAAAGTGCTGAGTCAGCATTTTTTAACACTGTGGATAATGGGAAAAACATGTAAGACTACTTTTCTCCCAAACCACTGCTCCAAAAGCTTTCAAATTTCACATATAACATCTTTGGAAGATTGTTTCACATGTTTATTGAAATCAATTCCCTGGGTCCATATTTGGGCTCTCAATGGGAGCCCAAATGTTTAAATTAGTGCAGTATGAGGAATAGTGTTTAAAAATCTTCTTCTTCAGATCTACCAATAAGAATCTTTTGATATTTGATATGCAGCATCCTTTGGGGGGTGAGATTCAAGTTTGTACAAGCCAAGTCCCTGGGTTCATATTTCGGCTGAAAATTTGGGGGTCCCGTTGTTGACTTAGAAATTTTGGACCAAAATCCGGAAATTTTTTATTTGTTTTTTTATGCGTTTCGGTCAATTTTAAGACAAAATTTTTTTTTTTTTTTACACTGAAAATTTGAGGGCCGGGTGGGACTTGGAAAATTTTGGACCAAAATCTGGAAATTAGTTTTTGGGGTTTTTTGCGTTTTGGTCAATTTGAAAATTTCCGAACAAAAATAAAAAAAAGTATGTTTTTTTATGCGTTTATCTCAATTTTGGGCCGTAAAAGTGCAGGAACTGAAAATAGAAGGAAAATCCTGTGTATTGGGTGGGCACAATCGCTTCATCTAGTTGGTATATGCTTTTCTTAGGAGGGGCGTATGCAGCTTATTCAAGTCAAGTCCCTGGTTTGATATTTAGACTACCATGTCAGGTGAGCACCCTCAGGACCCCTGGGGCCTCTTATTTGTTATTGTTGAGAAACATGTTTAATTAAGTATGTAAGAGGGCAGATTGGGAATGCAACTTTCTGTGGAATGGTTAACTCCCTGCATGCTGCTGGCAGATATTCCTGCCCAGGATACAAAATTCCTTGACACTTCATTAAGTAAAATTTTAGCACATTTAATCGGGGGCGCGGTGGCTCAGTTGGTAGAGGTGCAGGCTGCAAGCCGAGAGGTCCTCAGTTCGAATTCCACCTGCGGCAACCGCGTTGTGTCCTTGGGCAAGACACTTCACCCCAATTGTCTACATGGGGGCACAATGACGCTGTGTACTGAGGCGTACTGCACATCGATGATGCGCATGTCTTAAACCAATCTAACCCTGCCTGTGCTGCGGTGCAGAGTTCAGAGTTACGATGTTGGAGAGCTGACAGCTGCTCGTCGTTGCTCGGTGGTTCTCTGCGGGTACTCTGGCTTCCTCCACCCGTAAAACTGTCACAATCACGATTAGCCATTGTGCATAAGTATGTGACCTTAAACACCAATAAATAAATAAATAAATAGCACATTTAATCATATTTCTCCTCTGTAAATTGATTGAACTCTTCGCCCATTGATTTCTTTAGATAAATCTAGATGAATTTTTCATCAAATCTAGCCATGACTGCTTCACAGCAGCCATGGCTAGATTTAATAAAAAATATTTTGAAAATACTCAGCGGGTTAAGAGTTAAAAAGGATAAAACAGAAAAACTTGATTTTGAACTCTTTGGGTCTGATAATTTGAGACTCTGTTGTTGTTATAATAATAATAATAATAATAATAATAATTCTTTGGCCCTCCACTGCTTGTTGCGGTTCTCTAACGAGAAGGCCTACAAGAACCCAAATGGGCTGTTACTCTCCCACTCTCCCTCCTAATCTCCCAGCATTCAGTCAAAAATTGCTTTATAATTCCATGTATTGGCACTTTTCACTATAACTTGACCCTTTCCATCATGTCATTCCCTATCCACTTATCCTTTAGGATTTCATCTCACTTTTTCATTAGTTTTCTAATGAGTCTATTTCTACTAGGCAAATTCTAGAATTGAGTATTTCAGGGTCTCCATTACTCCAAAATTACATGTTTGGCACACTCTTTCCTCTCCTTTCCTGATTCTCTCCTTCAATTCTACCCCCCCCCCCCCCCCCCAAGATTCATCTTGGCACTCTTAAAGAGGCTGGGGCATCTTTTTTGTACA
This sequence comes from Pictodentalium vernedei, assembly GCA_031216915.1. Classification (NCBI taxonomy): domain Eukaryota; kingdom Metazoa; phylum Mollusca; class Scaphopoda; order Dentaliida; family Dentaliidae; genus Pictodentalium; species Pictodentalium vernedei. The sequence goes on from CM062296.1 coordinate 253,257,313, forward strand.
AACTGTCTAAAGAGCTCTTGATCCTAACTCCAGCTTTCCAGTTTCTATTGCAATCATCGAGCACCCTTCCCCTGATAAGGCTGCTGTCCTGCTTCAGTTCTCTTTTTAAATCTTCAGTAAATCTTCAGACTGTATTTAGTAATTCTCCATTAGCTCTCTCACCTGCCTTATCCATCCTGTCTGAATGTTATGAAAATATATTTTATGAGATGGATCTGGTTTCGTCTCGGAAACCCAATGTAGAAGGTATGTCTTGCATTTCCCTCACCCTTAGAGACCTTAATGTTCGGATTGTGCCAAATATTAACGAGGAGACGAGGTGCAAGGCTTAAAATAGAAAACACCTTTCAAAACATTAATTTATTCAATGTAATTTAACATATGCAACTGAACAGGAACCACTTTTTATTGAGTTACCCTTGTTTGGCCAGGAACATACATGTGGAGACTGACTGGATGGGGGGGTGGGGGGGGGGGGGGCATGGAGGGAGGAGGGTTACTGAGAGGGTGCATAGCAAACTCTATCCACAGTTAGCTTTCAGAGAAAGGTGGGGTGGCAGCATTATCATTAATAATTAAGATGTGACCAAAGATTCCCTTGCACAATTTGTGATTCCGCATTTGGAAATCAGTTGCAAAAGAAAATATGCTTCTTTCTTTGTGCATCCAAGGAGGTGTGGCTTGTTTCTCTACAGGTTGCACTATGGAGATGGAGGGGAAAGGAAATACACTAAATCGCCCAATGATGGTTATTCATTAGCAACATGCATTGCAGTCACAATTTTAGACCATTTGCATAGACACTTCCACATTTTCAAACTTGAAATTGTCCCCCCCCCCCACCCGTCCCCCTCTTTTCCAGACAGTTTGTTTTTGTTAAAGTAAACCTTTCAAATTTTCATTAAAATGTTAAAGGTTAAAAAAAATTAAATTAATTTGCTATTTAGTTAATTAGTGAAATTATGCAATAAGAATATAACCATAATCAACTTATCTTGGTCAGGCCCCGAGCACAGATGCGGTTGAATGTGATTGAGTTGGAAATAACTCATCTACAGTGCTAAAAAAAACCTACATGTAGTATTAGTGAAATACAAGAAACGGTCACCAACTTTTCTTCGGTAACACTTTCAGAGGCACAAACCTCGGTTCTATCAAATGGATTAAAGTTTATACCCACTAGAGACAAAGTTGACCGGTGCAAGCTGCAAGCTGACCTCTTAGAATGGGAGCGCCATATGCGACTACGGGAGTATATTTTTTAATCTCCCGAAGATGCGAGGAAGGAGGATTCCACCAAATTCAAAATGAAAGAGGAGAGTTAGTTCACACCACCAGCAGGCAGAGACATCGCTCTAGATAATTATGTCGTGTTTGTGAAAAGTGATATCATGTCCAGTCTAAAAGTGAAACCACCATCTAATATAATGGCTGACGAAAAGCATGCAATCCATGAATTGGTGCAGAACAATGAGATTATAATTAGACCAGCTGATAAGAGAGCAGGCATCGTGGTTCAGGACAAGCCCCATTACGTTCAGAGTTTGAGGAATGAGATGACAAAAAGTTCTTTGTACAGTGAGACAGATAAAAGACATGGCAGAAAGATCAACAAAACAGGTGAGGAAACTGTTAAATGAAATGGGAAAATGCCAAAAGATCTCAAGTGAACTCAAACAATATATGGAACCAAAATATCCACAACCTGGCAGGCTTAAAGGAAATCCCAAACTCCATAAAGAAAATTTACCCTATAGGACCATTGTAAGTGGGAAAGGAACACCGACCGAGAAGCTCGCAGAAGTGGCCGAATATGATTTGGATGAATTTGTAACAAGCACGCCAAGTATTATCCGTGATACAATTGATTTCCTTAATAAACTGATGGACACGAAAGGAAATGTACCCCACAACTCAATTCTATTCTGTATGGACGTATTGATGTTGTATCCGTCTGTACCAAGGAGAGAAGCATGTAGAGAGGCGTTAGCGACGAGGAAGCACCCACTCATAGAGACTGACTGTGTTCTACAGATGATATAGAGACTGTCCTCAATAATAATAATTTTTGCTTTGGGAAAAAGCTCTATATACAAAAAGATGGAGTCGCTATCGGTTCTCGCCTTGGGAAAAATTATGCCTGCTCTTACATGAGGAAGTGGGATGAGAAACTCATGGAATTCGAAAAATAGCTGTTGTTTTATAAAAGATTTATGGATGATGTGTTCGGTATATGGACAGAGGGAATGGAAAGCTTACGTGAATTTTCAGCGCATGCGAACAGCATCCATCCTAATATTCACGTTGAAATGAGGTATAGAATGGAAAGTATAGAGTTCTTGGATACAGTTGTTAATGAGGGGCAGGATGGAGACCTGTTCACTGACATATATATCAAGCCCACAGACAAAATGTTATATTGAAATTACGATCCGACCACCCTAGCCATGTGAAATGCTCTGTAGTCTATGGACTTGGGGTTAGACTGAGACGTATATGCGAGAGGGACGAAGACTATATAAAAAATCGCAAGAGACTAAAAATCCAATTAAGGCGAAGGGGCAACAGTGGGACTTTTATTGAACGGCAATTGCAGAGAGTCGACAAATTGGACCATAAGTTCCTCTTAGAAATTCGGAATAAAAGTGACAAAAATAAATTGGAAAGGGTGCCCCCGGTTACAACGTATTCTGCAGCTCTTCTGGACATAGGACAAATTGTTCATATTTATCTCCATATACTTCATGAATCCGAGCGGATGAAGGGAATCTTCCCAGAAGGGCCATTCATCACACACAGGAGAGATCAAATTCATGTGACATTTTTGTACATAGAAAAACAGCTAAATGTATTAACATCCCCCCAGCTTTATGTACGAAAGCTTGTATTGTTTGTGGAAAGATAGAGGAGGGGGATTTATAATGTCGGCAAAACCAAGAGGTTCAATGTTAAAAATAGGGTAAATTACAAAGACTGGGAATGTAGCATACGCACTGATTTGTAAAACATGTGATGCAACTGTATATGTATGGGAGACCAAGCTTACGGTAGGTGAGAGACTGAAGCAACATTTAAGAGATGTGCTGTTGCATGAGGACAAACCATTCTATGGTCATTTCAATTGTGATGGACACCGCGGCGAGCAAGATGTATGGGTGGCGGTCTTGGAATCTATAAGTGGAGTAAGAGAGAGAGGCTAGTTAGAGAGGAAATGTGGATACGGAAGTTGGGTATGGGAACGGGTGTAGGTTTTAACGCAAGACTGAACAATGCAGGACTGGCATATTATTGATTTGTTTATTTGTAACGGTGTCAGGGGGTCTTATGTATAGAACATCATCCTTTGTATACGTAACGTTTTCTTGAGTTAATCCAAGATTAACCAGTATATGTTGTATAATGTGATAGGAATAATTTGAACTCTACTTTGAATTAAGCACTGAAGAAGGCCAAGGGCCGAAAGCTCTGCTAAATGAGCATTTTCGTTACACTTTTATCTTGTTTTGTTCACAAAACTCATTTTCCATTGCATTCCTATTTTAAATTTGATAGGTGTGAAAACAAGTGTTTGGTTGTTTGAATTATTGCTTCTGTGTTCTTTTGCACACCTTTGTTAAGCAAGTTAATTAGTTCATTCATGTAAATAACTAACAAGGCAGACATATTAAATCTCATTATTTCATCGAGAGCGACATTAGAGATTTTCAAGACAAAAGAACGGCATCTTCAACTACAACATCTAATTTTTCCATATTCCCAGCGACCAAGTTCATCGACTGACTGACTTTTTCCACTGACCCTCATTTTCCCACTTGTGACTTTGTCCCCATGTAAGGTCGTGAGATAGCCAGAGATACCGAAAGTGACCTTAACCTTCAATAAATATATAAATAAATTGAGATGTTACCTTCCGCAACTGAATTGAAGGAATTGCTGAACTGAAAGATAGAAACTTGAGAGTGCACATGAGAATTTTTGTTTATCATTTTAGGTAAAGATGACAGCAATCCACTTCGATTCTATGACAATTATTTTGAGTTGCAGTATCCTGGTATTGGAAAATATGTTCTACTCATGTGTATTCAGGGATTCGTGTATTTCTTGTTTACGCTTGCAATAGAGTATGGTGTCCTTCGATTGCTGATTTACCGATTACAGGGCCAAGTTGTACCCGTTTCACAGCCACATTTGAATATGGATAGTGATGTTGAAGTCGAGAAGAATAAAGTCAACAATACACCACTGAATGATCTAGTCTCATCTTATCCCATTGTCATGAAGAATTTAACTAAATCTTTTGGCAATGTTTTAGCTGTCAATGGAACATGCTTGACAATCCCAGCAGATGAATGCTTTGGTCTTCTTGGTCAGAATGGAGCTGGCAAAACCACCACTTTTAAAATGCTGACTGGTGATGAGAGAGTGACTTCAGGTGATGCTTATGTTCTGACGAAGAGTATTAAAGCACACATTAAAGAGGTGAGACTTATCTGTTATAGCATCCTTTCCATTTAGAAAGCATATTTATCCACCATATGATTAACGAAGCGGCTGTATCTCAAAACGTTGAAAAAATGAAAATCTGTACCAGTGTGTTTACACAAGAGAACAGTAGGCTTAAGGCTATAGTCTATATCTAATTAGCATTGGGTATTTTGTGGGAAGGGTCTATAACCATGGGGTATAACCATGGGTGTCTGTTGTGTAATTCTCACTGACATTTGAATGATTTGTAAAGCATGAGAAGTGCGTCTTGGTTTGTTCCCCAATTTTTACCTCTGATTATCTTCAGAAAATTGATATGGATACCAGTGACTTGTACGTGTATTCAGTACATGGGGAGTGTATTATCACTAAATCACCTGCAGAGTGGTGATTCCACCCAATAATTGCAAATTTGTTGCAAAGCATAACAAGTACAAGCAAAGTTCCAGCCAATGGACCTCTGAGTTATACCCGGAGGTCCATTGGCTGAAACATTGCTTGTATTTTTTACAGAATTTGAAAGTGATACATTGCGTGATAACTCTATTCCATGGGTGATTTAATTGCAATCCACTCTCCATGTACTGTATATATCTTACACAACTCAGTAAACTCTGTTCACCAAACACACAAAACCCACTGTCTCTATCTCTGATTGATCTCTGAACACAGAAACATCTCACGAGTGACCACTAATTAGATATAAACTATAATTTCTATCAAAACAAACTTACTGAGGTGTGAATTTTAGTTTTTCGACGTTTGAGAACACACCAACGAAACATGCTTGAGCCTTAACCCTTAAAGACCTGAACATTTTATACATTTATGATACACTCCTTCTACTTTGCATTTGTTTCAAAGCAAGGCTTGGCTTGCCTAGAAACAACTGCCAAGGTACCAGGGACCAGCCGTGAGGGCAACTAGGGCGATTATGTCGCCCTTCTAAGCCCAAAGTTGCCTAGAAAAATAGTCGGGGCGATTACAAGTCGCCCTCTAAAAATTGGCCAAAATGAGGAAAGGCTGAACTGAGTGATGCGAGCTTTGCATGAAAACGATTATTTTCAAAAATCGAATGTGCTCGAGTGTGATAAATGGGCATTTTAATTCGTCAAATAAACGTCCATTTAATGAAATCACACGACAATCAATTGTCCATTGTCTCTTTTGGCGGATTTTTTTATTTCTATTTTGTTGGGTTTCAGTCGGAGCTTCAAATGTCGAAACGAAAATAGGTGACTTACGCGACTCAACAAAATAACTCAGTTTGAAAGTAGGTTACGTCGCTTAGGATGCCGAAAATCTATACACAACGGATGTATTTTATAACACAGTATTTTTATTTCGTTTTGCTGACGACTGTTAACTGTTGGGCCGTCTATTCCCACAGAAACACGAGTGGAATTGAAACACATGAAAAAAGCTTTAGTGATGACAAGAAAAGCTTTGTACAGGACACAAGAGTGCATGTGGACGATCTTGAAAAAGGGTCCTCCTAAACAACGGAATGACATGAAATGACACGGAATGACACCAGAATGCCTTAAAAATGATGTGGAATGACATTTCTTTTACAAAATACTCGACCCCAGAATGTATTTTGTTTATTAACTAACAAAGTTCCTCCCAAGCAACCTTCTTACATCTGGTCCTGTTCACACTTGCAGACTTAGGAAATTATTAGCTTAGTAGACTTTGGTGAAAGGCAACCAGAGGAGGGTGCTGGGGGATTGGCATGAAGAAGAGGGGAGGGGGTCATGAAGGAGAGGGTAGCAGTGGGGGATTTTCAGTCAATAATTACTTTGTGATTTTTTAACCTGGCATAGATGCCTCATAGACAACTGGACCTGGATTATTGGGACATTAATGGAGGACCACAAATTGAAAATATGAAGGGGCGGCGGGGGTGGTACATGAATATTCTTAATTTTCCCCACTTGCCTATGAAGTCTCCCTACATGACTCTGCAGTCTCCCTATTTTTTCTGGAGGGAGACATGGAGTCTCCCTAAAATTTCCCCCTAGGCTGGTCCCTGCAAGGTACTGAGAATGTAACTTGCAAGTGTAGGCCTTAAGGGTTAACTTGTTTAAGACCGGGCCAAATGCTTAATTTTACCCACAATTCCCCCCCCCCCCCCCCCACCTCTCCCTCCCAAATTACACCTGAACTATTAAAAAGCTGAGTTCTGTGTGGACCTGGTACACCATGTGTATCCTCTTCAGATGCTCAGAAGAACTGACCTCTCCTTGTAAAACTCTATTCTTTTTTTTTTTTGGCCTGCTTGTCGCTAATCTGTTCTCTTCAGGTCTTAATTAAATATGGCCTAAAATGTTTGAGAAAAGGTGAATTATCTTAAAGGATCAGGAAAAGTTAGGACATAATCTGTTCTGCATGGAAATTTAGGAACGAAGTGGATCAGAGTTGCGCTTTCAAGTTAAGGATTTGTGTTGCCCTGTTTCACTTGTCCACATGTGTACTCTCCTTTTTCTGTTTACTAAAGAAATGGTTACCACTCTTTGGGTGTCCCATCTTTTAGGCCTTCTAATTTTGTACCTCCTTCAATATTTTTTTTTTTGTAATCTACTAATCTGCCTTGACTAAATAGATAAGTATTTATTGGCAGCTGCTTAGTAAGGTACTCGGTAAATAAATAAATTAATAAATACTGTTAAATAAATAAATTAATAAAAGTTGATTATTAATCACATTGTCACTGGCATGGTAAGCAAAGTCAAATTTGTTGTGAGCCATGTCACAGGTACAACTGAATTACAAGGCTCACATTATGACCTCCGTGTGACTGTGGCACATTTATGAAAGTGTTCACTCACTACAGGTAAAAATAGTAAAAGTCCTGGTCACTGGTCATGTTTGACAGGTGGTCACCAGACCTGTTAACTCTCCCGGTTTGAGGCACCAACTCACGGTCACATCCTATTTCCTCCCGATTTGACTCTTTTCAAAATAGTTGTCCTGAAGTCCATCACATTCGAACGAAATGATTTTGCGTGCCGAAGGCATGCAGGGACGGTATGGGGAACAAGCCCCTTTCGACCCTCGTTAGCTGTATAATGTTTTGGTTATGTTCTGAGCGTGGTAAAGGAGGCAAGGCGTAGGAAGCAGCTTATCCGCGTTTGTTCTTTCGTCGTGACTTCTTTGGAGGAGGTGGCTGTGATGGAGAGACTGTGAAAGTGATGGTTGGAGTTGTTGAGTGATTAGCTGTGTCTGTCAGTTGTCTTTGTCTGTTGATGAATTCCTTCTTCAGTCTATCGATTTCTTCAGATCGTCTGTCCCTGTCTTCGCTGCGTTTATTGAATTCTTTGCATTCAGCCAAGAATTGCCGGGTTTCTAATAGTGCTTTTGCCATGTCTGAATGTTCTTTAGAGGTTGTCTGTGAAGCTGGTGAAGGTTGTTTTGGTGTTAGTTCCTCCTTGTCCTGGCTGTCCGAGAACGAAGGAAGAGGGGAGTGAGGGGTGGGAAGTGGCGAAAAAGTAACTTCCAGTTCCTCCTCAATCTCTACAGGACGTTCCTCATCCAACTGTGCCAGCTGGTAGTTGGTTGGGTGTGCCTGTAGGATTAGGAGGGGAACTGGTGGCTGCCTCCGGAACCTCCACCCCCTCGATCACCTCTTTCTTCTTATCCAGAAAAGCCTCCAGGCGACGCGAATCCCTGTGCCTGGTTGATGGACTCTTTTTTCCTTTTCTTCTTTTCAGGGCCTCCTGACCTCCTCGGGTGAGGACCAGTGTGAGAGGGAATCCTCTCATCAAAGGTACTACCTCTCCCCGAGGAGGGTGGTGTAGTGATGTTTTCTTCTACTTTAAATTCCATATTCAGATGGACGCTCTTGCCTATTTCCTGGATAGTCCAGGAGATGGGACAAGAGACGCCTAGAGCTGAGATGGCTTTCTTTAGACCAGCTGGTAATTCAGGTTTTCCATTTCAATCAAGGTGTTCACACTCTGAAGTCAGAAGTGTGAATGAATGAATGACTCTTTTCAAAATAGTTGTCCTGAAGTCCATCACATTAAAAGAAATGATTTCGCGCGCCAAAGGCGCGCTGGGACGATATGGGGGACAAGCCCCTTTCGACCCTCGGTGACTGTAGAAGATGGTCCATCACATTTTTTTTTTCAAATGCATTGTATGCCAAATATATTCTCATACTGTCACGGTTACGTGAAATGAAAATTATATAAACTCAAAATATAAATTAAATAAAAACATAATCTCTCAAGTATAATTAACTTCAGCTGACCTTTTATATATACTATTGTTCACAAGAATGAAGTTACCTCCCCTTACTTATATACAAACAGATTCAGAACAATCAGGTCCAGCAGAATATTTTGTCTTCATTTTGAACCAACAGGATTATTTTGTTTGTTTTTTTTTCACAATGGGAGTTATGAATACTGAGGGCGCCTTCTCTAACGTGAGTAATACAAAACACAGTTCCAATTATTTTATTAATAAAAAACGAAAACGAAATTACCACAATCACAGACAACTTCATTGTACTGGCAACAACAGGGGTTTTTTTTTAAACAAAAACGATATGTATTGTTAGCATTGAGTAATTTTTATTGTACAATAAAACCTGTCAAAAGATAATAAGAATGAATATTTCTCATTAAAAATGTACAGATTGAACAAAGAATTTACATGAATAAATGGCATGAATGAAGAAGGAATGCTTGTGTTGGTTCTTGAACGTTTTGGTCCTGGGACGTTTCCATATTTGTATGCTTTTACTGACAAATACCATTACCATTAAAAGTGTTAAAATAAATTATTAAAATGAAATATATAATGCATTTGGGTTGGGGGGTGTCCTGGTGGGACTGTGGGAGGCATAACAAGGGAAATATTGATGTATTGGCCGCGTGCAAAAATCTCACTGACAAGCATCCAAATCTCACTGAGAGCTCATCAAAATCTCATTGACAGTCACCTTCAGAGGTTAACAGGTGTAGTGGTCACTCACAGCAGTGTCATTGTAGCGGAAAAGTGATCTGCTCATTGAAAATGCAGTGATGACAGGTGATCATTCATGACAGAGGTCATTCAAGATAGGATTTACTGTACATGTACCTTATAAGAGGTAACCTGTTCTCAAAACAATTTTCAGGTTTCATAATTTGTTCATTTCGGAGTTGAAAATTCTTGTCACCTATTTCTTTGTTCAACCTACCAGACCAACACAGTTGCCTTGCTACTTACTAACCTCTCTTCTTGAAAATAACCATTTTGAAGTTTTTTCAAGGGAAAAACGGGGCTGATTGTTCATTACGTACAACCTGGTGTCCATAATTTCTCTATAGTAGTGCACTCATTGTCAATTTTTTGTCAGCTGTGCACTTCAATTCCTTCTTTTCAACCATCTTGAATAGCATTAATTCTTATCAAGCTCTTAAAAATGTCCACAAGTTAGCTGTTTTGGAGATAAAAGAAGCCTTGATCAAAGTGGATTATGCACTGAAGAACTAGATGATCTCAAAACCTTGTCAAAATTGTTATCTTCAGTTTTATGCATGTATATGGGTATCTTCTGCAATAGTTTTCATCATCGGCATACTATATAAACCTTTTGTTAAAACAGGAGGCATTTTCCTCAGTTGAAGTAATTCTGACCACCTAAGGCTATTCTTTTTTGCTCTGCTGGAAGTTGGAATTTTTTACCTTTTTCCTGGCTCACATGTAATTTAATCCCCCCTCCCCCCCCCCCCCCCCAGGTGTCTAGGCTATATTATTAGTCATTGAATTTATATATACTGCTTATTATATGTCTTTATGTTTACAATATGTATGTATCTGTCACTCATATCTCATTTTTAGCTCACCTGACTGAAAGCCAGTGTGCTCCATATAATGATCTCCCTCTGTCCATCATGTGTCCTCTGTCATCCGTGAACATGGTGTAGAAAACTTCTCCAAAACCACTGGACAGATTTCGTTTAAATTTGAGGTGATTGTTTGTTCTGACATCCCATTTTGATTTTGTTCAAATCAACTTGCCCCACACATAGAGAGGGGCTGGGTGTAAATGCTTCCAAATTTTTAGCTCATCTGAGCAAAGCTCAAGTGGAGCTTTAGTGATCACTTTCTGTCTGCTATCCATCTGTCCAGCCTGAACTTTACATTAACATCTTTTCATAAACTACTGTGCCGAATATTGAACCAATTTGATATGCATGTTTCTTGTTATATGTCAAATCAATTTTGTTCAAATAAAGTTGTCATGCCCACATGAGGCACCACAAGGGACATGATTCTGTTAGCACCCACAAAATCTTTTCACAAAAGTTAAAAAATCTATGGGAACCTGAATTTTAACTTTGGGCAATATGAAGAAATTTATTTAAAAATCTTCTTCAGGTCTGCCTGTAAAAATCTAATGGTATTTTATATACTGCGTCTTTAGGGAGGTTAAATTGAATTTGTTAAAATCAAGTCCCAGGAGTCATACTTGAGCTCATTGAGAAAGCCTGAATTTTAACTTCGTGTTATATGAGGTATATTTTTAAGAAATCCTTTTCAGATCCATCTGTCAGAATATTTTTAGTCCCCTACCGGCATCGCCGGAGGGGATTATAGGTTTGCACTCTGTCCATCCGTCAGTCTGTATGTCTGTCAGTCACACTTTAGTTTTCCGGAGTTTTTTTGGAAACGCTTCAACGGAATGATTTAATTTTTGGTAAACTACTATAGAACGATGACTTACAGATCAAGTTTGTGTTTCATGTTGATTGCATTATTCTTGTGTGAGTTACAGCCCTTGGAAATATGGGAAAAAGCACCAAAATATCAGTTTTCCGGAGTTTTTTTGGAAACGATTCAACGGAATGATTTATTTTTTGATAAACTACTATAGAACGATGACTTACAGATCAAGTTTGAGTTTCATGCTGATTGCATTATTCTTGTGTGAGTTACGGCCCTTGGAAATATGGAAAAACATCAAAATGTCAGTCAGTTTTCCGGAGTTTTTTTGGAAACGCTTCAACGGAATGATTTCATTTTTGATAAACTACTATAGAACGATGACTTACAGATCAAGTTTGAGTTTCATGCTGATTGCATTATTCTTGTGTGAGTTATGGCCCTTGGAAATATGGAAAAGCACCGAAATATCAGTTTTCCGGACTTTTTGGGGAAACGCTTCAACGGAATGATTTCATTTTTGGTAACCTACTATAGAACGATGACTTACAGATCAAGTTTCATTTACACTCTGTCCATCCATCCATCCATCAGTCTGTCAGTCAGTCTGTCAGTCATACTTTAGTTTTCCGGACTTTTTTTGGAAATGCTTCAACGGAATGATTTCATTTTTGGTAATCTACTGTAGAACGATGACTTACAGATCAAGTTTTATTTGCACTCTGTCCATCCGTCAGTCTGTCTGTCAGTCTGTCAGTCATACTTTAGTTTGCCGGACTTTTTTTGGAAATGCTTCAACCGAATGATTTCATTCTTGGTAACCTACTATAGAATGATGACTTACAGATCAAGTTTGAGTTTGCTGATTGCATTATTCTTGTGTAAGTTATGGCCCTTGGAAATATGGAAAAGCGCCAAAAAAAGTCCAATTTTCTGGACTTTTTTTGGAAATGCTTCAACGTGCTGATGCTGATCACATCTAGGTTATAACATTTGTTCTATAATTAATGCTCATTTGTCCGATAGGGGACATTGTATTGCTTCAGCGATACGTGCGCTCTTGTTATATTTGGTATGTTGCATTCTTTAATGTGGTGAGATTCAAGTTTGTTCAAATCAAGTCCCTACCAGTACCCAACTTTTAACTCCATCCTCGTGGGATCCCAAACTCTAACTTAGTGCAATATAACAGAATATTCTTTAAAAAATCTTCACATCCACAAGTCAGATTCTTTTGTTTACATAGTTTTGACATCCTTAGTGTGGGGAGATTCAAGTTTGTTCAAATCAAATCCCTGGGTTCATATTTGACAGAGCTGATTATGGTAAACTTTAGTCTTGGGTGATGGGGGCTGTGGGGGTGGGAGGGGGGCTATTCCTTTGGGCAAAAGTTTTTTGTTTTTGCTTGAAAAGAAGATTTGGGGGATTTTGAGTGATTTCACTTTACAGAGGTTGGTGGGGCTCCACTGGGTGGGATTTTTTTCTCTTTCTTTCAAAATATGTTTTAAAGGGATTTGAGTGATATGCAAAATAATATAATATTAAAACAAATTCACCCAAGAGACCCTTCTCTCCCAACCCCACTTCCCTAGCTAAATTATTAACATATTTAAGCTGAATGTGACCGTTAACTCTTATTTCAGCAATTTTACCAGGTGACTGATTAACCCTTTACCTAACAAATCGCCCACATCCTGTCGGCGTAATATGCAAATTGAGCAGTTGAAGAAATTAAATTTTTCAAAATATTTCAACAGAACCTTATCATGTGACCCCTCGTTGGAATGAGCTCAATGAGCTCGTTCCAATGAGGGGGTCACATGATATAGTTTTGTTGAAATATTTAGAAAAATTTTTTAAAAATGATATTTAAAATAATTTTGATATCGTCTGCGTGTTTTAAAAATCTTTTTCTCGTGAACTAGTGGATACAACAGCGTGATATTTGGTACTGAGCTTGCTATCGAGGTGTAGAATAAATTTTGTTCAAAGTTTGTTGGACATATTTGCCTTTGTAAAGGGAGGGACAAGATTTTGCCTCCCTCCTCCCCCACCCCATTTCTATTTTCTGAACCGATAAGCCAATTTGAACCAAATTTGCTATGTGGTATTTAAGTCTTATATAAGTACTTGTCACTCATGCAAAAAAAATTTTCCCTGATCCCCATGGGAACACCGTGAGCAAAAAATAAAAATATTTTCAAATGCCCATATTTCCCAAACTGCATGGACAGAGAACTGTTATTTAGTATGAGGTATCCTAAGGATCAGTAGAATCGAATGGTAAACAAAAATTGTCATCAGTTGTGTTATAGTGTACAGTAGAGGGAATAGACAAATGCTGAAACAGTAAACAAATCTCCAGAACCACCAATCATAATCTTTTGATATTTGAAATACAGCATCCATCGGGGGCTCAGATATGAGATAGTTTAAATTAAGCACCTTCGTTCAATTTTAACTTTGGGCATTGAATTTGAGGAATATTCTTTAAAGAATCTTCCTCTCCAGAACCACTAGTCAGAATCTTTTGATATTTGGTTTACAACATTATCTCAGGGGTCAGATTCAAGTTCAAATTCCTCAGTTGATATTTGGGCTCCCTATGGGAGCCTGAATGTTTACTTAGTGCAAGTGCAGTATGAGGAATTATCGTTAAAAATCTTCTTCTTCAGATCCACCAGGCAGAACTTTTGATATTTGGTATAAAGCATCTTAAAGGAGGTCAGATCCAAATTTGTTCAAATCACGTCCCTGAGTTGCTATTTTGGCTCCCAATGGGAGCCTAAATTTAAACTTAATCCAGTATGGGGAACATTTTTTTAAAATTTTTCTCCCAATCCATTAGACAAAATCGTTTGATATATGGTATACAGCATCCTTACAGGGGTTGGATTCAAGTTTGTTCTAGTCACATCCATCCCTTAATATTTGAGCTCTTTATGGGAGCACAAATTTTTACTTTTTGCAATATGAAGAATAATTTTCAAAAAAATGCAAAATGGTTGAAATGAATACTAGGTATTCCTCTTTTCATTTCTATTTTGGGGTGAATTAACCTGTATTACATGGTGTCTGACAAGAACTATTCAATGGCTGCGAATGACCCATCAAAGTGAGCTAATATTTTTATACTGTACCAATGACCCAGACTTAGCTGGTGCTAACTCCAACAAAACCAGGGCCAAACACAAATTTTGCCCCCCAATCCCCAAAATTTGCATCCAAAACAAAAAGAAATCATGTCCTAAAGGACCTCCATAGTACGCCTCTACTGCGCATGCGCAGTGACGCAGTCGTCCCGAAATTGGCGCCAATTATCATTCTCTGTTTGGCCCTTCATCAGTCAACATCTCACTGATCTTTGTGCTTGTAAATCTCAGTTTAAAGGATGCCAGACACGTAATTTTTGGAGAAAATGTGATTCTAAGGAGGATAGAAGGAGGAGAGGAAAAAGAAGTGGCAAAAAATAATCAGGGCTGTACTTAAAATTTTTTGATGAAATTATGTTAAGTTGCCTATTTTCGAGGCATGGGCCTCTTGTTGTCATTCTTGCTAATTGTTGCACTGCTTATTCAGTGTTTCCTCTCCCCTAGCCTTCTAAAGTCCCCCCTGGCAATTCTCCCATGCTTTTGGCATATTTTTGAGAAGTTTCATTTCTAAAATTTCCTGGGAGAGTTGCTTGGTTACAGAATGTTTTCTGTTATTTTCCCCATAGTTACGTTTTCACCCATGGGTGTATAACGTTTGTGTTCTGCATCTTCCATCTGATATTCTACAGATTCTCCCCTGGGAGTCTCTGTTTTGCATCAGATAGAGTGTAATTGATGACTGATTCCGGGCCAGTTTTTTCAGTGCCTGGAGTCATGTTTTCTAGTGTGTTTACACTGTTTGTTTTCATTGGCAACAGCCTTTTTTGAGGGGGGCTGTTTGCCTTTGTGGTAGTTTATCTCATTATAAGATACATTTATATTATCCGAAAGTGTCTCATTAATTATTTTATATAAATTTAAAATTTTTGACCACACTTTGCCATCGGATCCATCGGAGTTCAACGTTACTTTTCAGCAACTTGGGCTTTTCTGAAAAAATATTTTTTCAAAATTATTTTGTTTTGCAATTGTTTTTTCATTTATTAATGGATCATGTTATTATGTATCTTTGTGTCAGGGGTTTTTGCGAGTAACTAGGACTTATTGCTGTTCTTTCACAATGAAGGGACATTGTTCAAATTGTAATAGGAAGAAATCTTCCTCTGACTTTCATGATCATTGTATTAATTGTAGTCAGTGTTCTCGCATTAATCCCTGTCCTATATGTGAACATTGGGATGAGAAACATTGGAAACGTGTGTCACGATATGTTGTTTCTGGAGAAAGAGCGATGCCGGCTCTTTCTCCACAAGGTCACTCTACTCTCTCAGTTTCTATTTCAGAGGAACCAGAACAGGGTGATGTTTCCATGTTATCTTCTTCAAGTGTGCGTCCGTCGTCACAAATGAATTCAGAGCTAGCGGCAAAAGTGCTCATGGAGATTAGACAAATGTCGTCCGCTAGCTCGCCCGGTGTAGCGTCCATTCACCGAATGGTTCGGCAGCCGGGTTCGTCCGATGCGGTCCAAGAGGAAATTTTGGGTGATGCGAGCACTATAAACATAATAGATGCACACCCAGTGACGGCGGATAGTAAACGAGAACAGAGGAAGCCTTTTAGTCCGGTTCCTAGCTCGTCCAGGTCCAGCCGGGCCACGAGCGAGAGAGGTCCCTCTCTCGTACAACAACATCTGGGACCAGATGTTGTGGTACAAAATGTGTCTTTAGGGGAGCATACGTCCGTCGCTCGGGACGCTCCGTTGTATAAGCAGTCCGCAGAGACTGTTAAGGCTTCCTCTTCTCGTCAGCGCACACGACCGCACCTTGGCTGCGTGACCGCCGATATTTTACCAGCTTCGCCGATGAAGGATTCTTCGGCGACCAGGTCACACCATCCGGCAGCCAGGGATTCGAGACCGATGGACTCCGGACGTTCGCATAGGAAAAGTATGCGGGAGCCATCTAATGCGGAGCTGCCCTCGGCGAAGCAGCGAAAGACTGCGCCTCCGCAGGTCTCGACGTCGGACATTCTTGTGCAGATAGCACAGCTTATCGCAGCATCCCAGCAGCCGACAGAAACGGTGTCGGATCGAGAATTATCCGACGGCGCTGGGTCGGTACGCTCCGCCGAAGCATTGGGGGCGGACGACCGGGAACATCGGGAGGTCCGACCGGATGGTGAAAGGGATACGGATGACTTGGAGCTATCCCTTTCGGAACAACATAAAGCTGCCGTGGACTTCATCCGGCACTTTCTCCCTCTAGTTGTTCCGTCGGGCCAGACTGCTGCGCTTCCGGACAAGAGAATTATAGCGTCATTGGACTCTGAATTTTTTGAGCGGTTCAGGGACATCGCTCCCGAGTTTCCGTCGCAGTCCAATAATGTTGCAAGAACATTTGAATTATTGAACGACGCTATATTTAAACTTGCTTCCAGGACGGGGAAAGCAGGTTTCTTGTCCGCTAATACTCTTAACCTGCCTTTCATTAATGCAAGGAATAAATTCGATACGGCAGGACAGGGTATACCGAGAGTTCCTCTGCATATGGACGACGAGGCGGAAGACTTAGAGCTATCATTACCGTCGTCAGCTTCTATTCCAACCGCGGTGTTGGAAACAGCTATTGCGTCTAACAGAGCCAATTTAGATGCCTTATCTTACACAGATCACCTTACTAAGGCGTTATCACTGCGCCTTCAAGGGGAAGAGTTTCAGGATATACAATCCTCTTTAAGACTTCTTTCAAGGGCAGTAGCTTATTCCACGTGTAACTCCGCCCTTTCAGTGGCAAATCTGGAGTTGGTTAGACGTGACGCAGCCCTAGCTACATCCACACTAGTGGATTCTAAGGTGAAGAACTCTCTTAGAGTCGCTTCGGTCTCAGGAGAACTTCTCTTTGACGGCAAGCTTTCCGCTATTTATGATAAAATTAAAAAGAAAGCTAATGATTCTCTGTTGTTCAGATCGGCTCCTAAAAAGTCGGATACAGCAGACACGAATAAGACAGGCACTTCTGGGTCTAATGCGCCCAAGAGAGGTTCCTATAGAGGTTCCGGTGCGTCCTCTTGGTCTTATTCGAGAGACCGTCAGGATAGCGACTCTCGTTCGGGACGTCCTTCAGGCCGGGACAATCGGTCGGACGCCCCGAGGTCGACGAGGCGAGGTGCGGGTCGTGGAAGACGTGGTTTCTCCTACCGCAGGCCTCGCAGGTCCAGGAGGTGATGGCTTAACCTCTATCGCGTTCCGGTTGGCGGAAGGTTGTCGAGTTTTTCACAAGAGTGGGCGTCGATTACGGACGACCCTTGGGTGAGAGGAGTGACTTCGGAAGGTCTAAAGATATCCTTCAAACGAAAGCCTCCATTAACTCGAAGTCCAAAGTGGACTCATCTTCCGTCAAATCCACAGAAAAGAGACGCTCTGTTATCAGAGGTGCAGTCTCTTTTAATGAAGAACGCGGTAGAGGTCGTAGAAAACCAGGAATCTCTGGGATTCTACAGCCATCTGTTTCTGGTTCCGAAACCAGACGGCTCGTTCCGTCCAGTCATAGGTTTGAGCTGGATAAACAAGCTGATCGTCGCTCCGAAGTTTTATATGGAGACGATTCGATCGGTCACAGCGAGTATTCGGGTGAACGATTATGCAACGAGCATAGATCTCAAAGATGCGTACTTTCACGTCATGGTACATCCGACATTCCGAAAGTATCTACGCTTCGCAGTCCTAGGAGTGGTGTATCAGTTCCGGGCCATGTGCTTCGGATTGAATCTAGCACCCTGGGCTTTCACTCGGGTAATGAACTCGGTAATGATCTACTTCCGAGCTCATTCGTCTGCGGTAACGTCGGCCTACCTGGACGACATTCTTCAGAGGTACGGCAACGAGTTAACGCTTCAGAACGATGTTCAGAATCTTCTTCTATTGCTCCGACGTCTCGGTTTTATAGTAAACGAGGAGAAGTCGGATCTGGTGCCGTCCAAGTCATTCACTCATCTGGGAATGAGCTTCAAGACGCACAACAATCTCGTTCGTCTGCCGTTAACCAGAGCGAAATTAGTCAGTTGACAAAGTCACGGCGAGAGAATTTATGAGACTGATAGGTCTGTGCGGAGCCGCCGCGGATCTCATTCCGATGGGGCGGCTACGCACACGTCCTCTTCAAATTTTCCTGACTCAGAATTGGAGTGTGAAAATTCATTCGCTCGATGTAGACGTTCTCTTGTCAGATCAAGTGAAACAAGAGATTCAGACTTGGGCAAACATTCAGTGGTTAACTCAAGGAGTTCCGCTGCAGTTGCCGGATCCGAGTTTTACCGTTATGACGGATGCCAGTCAAACAGGTTGGGGTGCATCATTAATCCCAACGGATTCGAGATGCCAGGGTCTTTGGGATCCGCAATTCCTGTGCAAGCACATAAACATCAAGGAAATGATGTCAATTTGGCTTGCGTTACGTCACTGGATGGACATTATTCACGATGCTCATGTCCAAATCCTATCCGACAATACGACAGTAGTGGCGTATATACAGAATCAGGGAGGCACTCATTCAGTTCCGTTGTTCAATCTAACAGAAAGAATCCTTCTGTTTGCGTTAGAACATCACGTTCTTCTTTCGGTCCGTCACATACCGGGTCGTCTGAATGTGCTAGCAGACTCCCTTTCACGAAAGGGTCGCTTGTTGCCGTCGGAGTGGACTCTCAACAAACAAGTATTCAATCAGATTTGCTACCAATGGGAACGGCCAATGATAGACTTATTTGCGACACATCTCAACAATCAGTTGCAGACGTATGTGTCTCCGTGTCCGGATCCAAGAGCATTTGCAGTAGACGCTCTGTCGATCCCTTTGGACGGAATGATAGGATATGCGTATCCTCCAGCGCCGTTAATTCAACAAGTATTGCTAAAGATAAAACAATCTCAATGCAAGATTCTGTTGGTAGCATCTCTGTCGCCACAGAGACCGTGGATAAATCTACTCAGGTGTCTGTTGTGGGACCTACCGCGGAAGCTTCCTCCACGAGAGGATCTTCTTTCGCAGGGGAAATCGCGCCAACTCCATCACAACCCACAAGGTCTCAACCGTCACGTTTTTCCGTTGTGCGGTCCTTCTTGCATGGCAAGCACTTTACAGGACGAGCAGTGGACGCGATTTCTAACTGTAGGAGGACCTCCTCTTCGCTAAACTATGCGGCTAAGTGGAAGGTTTTTCGTCGTTGGTGTAGGGATCATTCTGTAAATATATTTGATCCCTCTATACCAGACATTGCAACTTTCTAGTATACTTGTTTGACGAAATCAAACTGCAGCCTGTTACTATAAAGGGTTATAGATCTATGTTATCTGATACCTATGCACATCATGATAGTTTACAAGTTGGATCTAATGTCTCTTTGTCGAAATTGGTTAGAAACTTTTCGATAAATAGACCCAGAACTCTTAGATTAATTCCTAAGTGGAATTTAGCTTGGGTTCTCCTTAAATTGAAGGAAAAGCCATTTGAACCTCTTGGGACAGTAGATTTCAAATTCTTATCTTATAAGACAGCTTTTCTCTTAGCTTTCTCTTCTGCCAGAAGAGTCAGTGAGCTTCATGCACTATCGGTGGATGATTCTCATTATCGTAGTGTTGGGAACACTATCACCTTCACTACTAATGTGGGTTTTTTAGCTAAGAATCAGGCTCCTAATAAATATCCGGAACCTATTGTTATTAAGGCTCTTCCGTCTTCAGACGGGCGTAGGCCTTTACTCTGTCCTGTTAGAGCACTACGTATCTATAAACAGAGATCTCAGTTTATCAGAAAGGGACGGAAACGTTTCTTTCTGTCTTTGATGCCTAATAGAAAGGACATTTCAGTCCATTCTATTGCTAGATGGATTCGGTTAACTATCCGTACTGCTTATGAAGATTTATCTTCTTCTCAGCAGTCTGTGCTTAAGATTTCTGCTCATGAAGTAAGAGCTCTTTCTACTTCCTGGGCTTATGCTAATAGTGTTGCTATTACAGATTTAATGAAGGCTGCTTATTGGTCTCAGCCATCCACATTTACGAATTTTTATCTCAGAAATATTGAGTCCATTTCTGGAGACCTGCATTGTTTAGGTCCGTTATCTGTTGCTCAGAATGTCGTCCACTAAACAGTTGCAACTATAGTTATGCAGGCTTTCTGTTCCGGCAGTGACTCCGTCCGGCTGCCCTCTTCGCTCTGGGCTATTTGACCCAGGGCAAGGGGAAGGGGGGGGGGGGGGCGGGTGTTCCCTTAGGTCACCTGCTTTATAGTGAAAAGCAAGGGAATGCCTCCTCCAAGTCAGTATTTCTGAGTCGCTTCCGGGATGGTTTTAAAGTGTAATATTAATGTTTAAATTCATTCATGTCTTATTTTTAAAGTGTAGCTCGGTGTGAAGCATTTGTATATGTCAAGTGTCAAACGGGCTTTAATATACAATACTCGGACACTTTTAAATGATTATAAAGAGTCTCAATTCTCTGGACTACTTTATTTATTGGCTTGCTTTAAAAATAATTAGTATAAGGGTTATACTGGATGTTAATAGAGAACATGAATGTTATTGTGCTCAATTATTAAGGGTAGTGTATCTTTCTAATTTAATATTAAATAAGAAAGATACATGTAAAGCCTAATACTCCTTTTCTCCTTAAGGGGTTACCTCTTTACTATATAATTGAGCTTATTGGATTTTCCTCTATGTCCTAGGCCCTCCAGCCTGTTTACTATTCAGCTAAGTCTGTGTCATTGGTACAGTATAAAAATGTTAAAAAATTTATAGTAATTTATATATTTTTTATACTTACCAATGACCCAGACGGGGATGGCCCTCCCTGGAGTTGGGAACTCTTGCCTCCCCGCTGAGTACATAGCGCTGACCAGGCACTGCCAGTAAGAATGATAATTGGCGCCAATTTCGGGACGACTGCGTCACTGCGCATGCGCAGTAGAGGCGTACTATGGAGGTCCTTTAGGACATGATTTCTTTTTGTTTTGGATGCAAATTTTGGGGATTGGGGGGCAAAATTTGTGTTTGGCCCTGGTTTTGTTGGAGTTAGCACCAGCTAAGTCTGGGTCATTGGTAAGTATAAAAAATATATAAATTACTATAAATTTTTTAACTTTTTGCCCATCCTTTAACACTCACTAATCTCTCTGTCACATTGAATGTTTCATCTATTTTTAATTGTGAGATTTTTTTTTATGTCTGAATAAAAAGTGTTTTCTCAGTGGAGATGAAACTCGAGCATTTCCTCATATTCGTCACAATTGTGGAGGTTGACTGCTCCATATTACAGAAGTGGTAGCTTATCACTTGCAAAAATCATTACTACAGTCTTAAAGTCTGAACATTGGTTACGTTTCATAGGTGAAAGCATTTCCAACCAGTTGTGTGGGGGTTTTTTCCGTGTACTATGAACCAAAACTCTTCTCTTTTGGGCCTAATGTATAGATGTTTGGTTTGGCATTTAGAATGTCATTCAGCACTAATTAGAGACCAGAGATTTTTTTCCATTTCAGGTTCAACAAAATTTAGGATATTGTCCACAGTTTGATGGCCTGATTGATCAGATGACAGGACGTGAAACCCTGCGCATGTATGCTCGGCTTAGGGGAGTCAAGGAGTCACTGATTGACAGAATAATTAAAGAACTAATGGAAGTTTTGATGGTCACACCCCATGCTGATAAATTAACTTCAGCGTACAGGTAGGTGTTGAATATTATTATATACAAACATTGGATGTATTATTTGTCTTACCCCTGTTAGGGGTACGTCATTTGTTTTTGCCCTTTTTTTCAAAGTGTTTTTCTTTTTCACCTAATTTTGAGTTTTGGGGTTTTTTTCCCAAATAATTTTCAGACCATAAGTTCTTGAAAACTCTCTGTCAAAAGTTTCTGAAATTTTGCACACTTATCTTTTTCAACCTGAACTTGATCCTCTTTGCGGTGGCATATCGGGCAAAATATTTCTGCCAAGGTTGTGCCAATATATAGCAAAAATACACCTTTTTCTCAAAATGCTGAAAAATTATCAGCCATGTTCAGTTCAAATTTACCATAATTTTAGAGTGTAATATGTTACAACAAAATCACCACATAACTTTTACAACATTAACCTTTTATCCAACAAATTAGCCGCATCCACATGCGTAATATGCAAATTCAGCATTTGAAAAAATATTATTTTTCAAAAAATTTCAACAAAACTATATCATGTGACCCCTCGTTGGAACGAGCTCCTTGAGCTCATTCCAACGAGGGGTCACATGATATGGTTTTGTTGAAATTTTTTGAAAAAATGATATTTAAAATAATAAATTTTGATATCGACTGCGTTGGGTAAAGGGTTATCCCCTATCGCTCACAAACAGCTTTAATGTGTTGATTTTCTGCAATAATGAGCTATTTCCAAAGGATATTGTCCTTCCTGCAAGCATTTTGAGACCAACATTTTAATATACTACTCAAAGTTTGCTAAGCACCAAGTATATCCAACTACCTGTTTTACGTTTTTTTAGTTGAATTATTGCTGTGAAAAGTGTGTATATTTGTTATTTAATTATATCTTTAATGATTTAAGTACAGAAATTAAGATTTTATTTGTTTGACATTATTTTTTAGCTTTTGAATATGATAACCATGGAAAATGGATATTACTGGTAAGAGAGGAAATTTTTCAAATTTGCTAAAAAGTTGATGGAACGAACTGGTATGGGTTCAGTATCGAGTATGAGACCCATTATTGTTCTCATGCTCCCAATCAGGTTCCTGATGGTCCTTTGTGGGATGTTGTTTCATTCTTGGACCATCATGGTACCAAGCTCCTGGACACTTTTTGGCTTGACTTGGACGGGCTGAAATTGCAAGCTGCAACTCATTCCAGACATGTTCGACTGGATTGATGTCATGGGATCTTGCTGGCCAGTCCATACATTCAATCCCCTCCTCCGTTTGGTACTACCAGACAGCATAGGCAACATGAGGACGGGCATTATCGTTCATCAGAATGAATCTGTCACCCACTGCACCTACATACAATCCAGGATCTCATCAATATACTGCTGTGCAGTCAATGTACCAAGGTCAAGGACACAGGGCTCTGTATGTCCACCCCAGCTGATGCCGCCCCAGACCATTATTGACCCTCCACCACAGCAGTCATGTCCAGCAATGTTGGCTGCATGGAATCGCTTTCCTGGACTTCTCCATACCCTAGAACGTCTATCTGTGTAGTCTAGGCAGTACCTTGACTATTCTGTAAAAAGGACAGGTCGCCAATCTTCTCTGGTACATCCAACTTGTGTTGGGAGGTTAGTAAATTTTTGCTCGGTGTCAGTATCTACTCGGTTTTTTACAAAAAGAGTTGACTCCGGTTTCGGTTTCGGTTATTTGTTCTGAAAAACATAATTTACTGAGGTATCTATCAGTTTGTAGCACTAATTTGCCGTCAGTGCCATGGATCATGTATGTTATCCCCATTACTAGTCTTGTTGAAATAAATATCAAAAATACAAGCCCAAATCTTTTAGGTTTCTCCACTTTTCATGGTCTCCACCTCAAAAGTCCCTTACCAGATACACTCATCTCTTTTGACAACCTGAGCTAGGTGAGTGTTTTATGCTCACTTGAGCCTCTGGTTTGTTTTGGTGTTTTGCATGGTGGATTGTGCAATTCCCTGCATCGTGGAATGTTTGTTGAGGCAAATTTGATGCATTGTTCATTACAGCATAACAAGTTGTTGATGGAAATGACTTGACATTGTCCGTACAACTGAAACAGTCCGTCACGCGCATATGCGGTCTTCGCTTGCGATGTCACGTGACATTTATCGCTATTGCAATAGCATTACAAGATCTTTTATCGCCATTAATATTTCTGTCTGCGATTGCCGTTTTGGGAGTAAATGGTAGATAAAATACATGAAATGCAATTACCACTTTGTACGTCAATCAATGATTCGTCACGGAATGCATGAAACACAATGAGTAGGATTACTGGCTTCTGAAGTTTGTAGAATTATGTTATTTACTTACCTCAGGGCTTGCCTTGAGTAAAATGGTCGTTGCCTTAAAAAAGTCCCCCAGATGTTGAGTTCGGGGCCTGCTGGGGGCCTGGAAAAAAGTCCCCCAGATATTGAGGTCGGGTCTTTTGGGGTAATTTTATGTTGTTACGTTCTTTCCAATGGCGACCTTACTTGATTGCATTTGCTTAGAAAAAAAAATCCCGGGGACGAAACAACTTGGACCCATCATCATGTGGGTGCTGGACGTTTCGTACATAGACATTTTCGATTTTTTGTTGATAAAATTTTAGGACGTTTCGTACATATTGTGGGATGTGGGGTGTGTATTTTCGATACAAGGGTTGTCTCAAAGAAAAAAATTGAAAAACATTTCAGTTTACTGTTTAAATAATTTCAATCCATGAAAATTTCCCACAGCTTTGGATATTTCAGAAATGGAATGTGCCCCACCTCTCCACGTAGACACAGGTACACATTTTATTTTATTTCGTACATTTATTTTGACGGCAGTTTCTGTGTCTAGTGTTGCATTTATTCAGATGTTAGGATCGGATGTACCCACGCATAGTATTGTGGGATTGAAGGGAATTCCCCCATTAGTTGACAATCGTGCTTTCGAAGTTACGTAAATGAGTTTGTTTTTTTTTTTGTTTAATCTTGGGATTGTCTCAGTTTTCATGCGGATTTAGGTGGATGTTAATTCGATTCAGACATAAACAGTTTGTATTATTATTTTATCTGTTAATTTGCTGCTTCTTCTATTGTAATCACACTTGCGTGAATGAGACGTGAATGGAAAAATTAATCTCACAAAATTTTGTTGCCCAAACCTACCAACACTGAGATTTCGGGAGCCAAGACTGAAAAAAAAGTCGGGGCCGAAAAAAAAGCCCCGAGAAGGGGCCTCTCGAGGCCAGGGCCGACCGGCCCCGACTCAAGACAAGCCCTGCTTACCTGTTCTCAGAAGTACTGCCACACTGGGCTAGGTTGTTTGGTTGTTTCAGCCATTTTTACGCCAAAATGTACCACGAGGCCGCGAGATTGCGTCATCGCATGCCATAATTAAATTAACTACGCATGTAATCGGGACGGCGTTTTTTTGTGATCACGGCGTCGGTGTTTTTTAATAACCGACACCGAGTTGTATTCTCGGTTAACCTCCCAACACTACATACAACATGGACCATGGCCCATTCATATCGTGTCTGGCAGTGGTTCTGGGACAGCGGAATGCGAATACATGGTCTTCGCGATCGGAGACCACCTTCGTGCAACCTTGCCCGGATAGTCTGCATCGAAGCATTTACCCCTTGATACATTCTGAAGGTCACTGCAAAGCTGGGTTGCTGTTCGAAAGCACTTCCTAAGGGCCTGAATGATCAAAATCCGGTCTTCAGCTGCAGATGTTGCCCTGTCTCTGCCACTATCATGCCATACTGCTGAAATCTTGTTCAGACTCTGGTGAACAGTGTATGGTACACACCAAGGGCTTCAGCAACCTGATGATGCATAGCCCCTTGCTCCACCATCCCAACAGCCCACCACATTTCTGCTTCAGACAGATGTCTTCTTACATTTGCATTCGCCATATTCAATCATTAAATCACAAGGGTTTGTTTTAAAATGAAGATTGAATACCCTACACATGTCATGTACCTGTAGACAGTACACAAAAACATCATGAAAATCAAAGAGTACATGCTTTCCATGACTGTCAGGAAAAGTCTGCATGTCAAGAGAGCTAATGTAAACACTGGGGACCATCTCAATACATTCCTCAATCATATCCACCAAATATATCGCAAATATGTCACAAGAAAATTTCACAATGATGTGTCAAATATGTGGTGCTTAGCAAACTTTGAGTAGTATATATCCAAATGTGCTGACTAACCAACTATGTTCTATCAGATTGGGTAGCATTTACCTTTGCTTTCCTGTGTGTGAAGTTGCCATCTGTACAAATTTGCTGTTGTAAGGTTTGGTGTAGGGCTTAACCCAACATCTGTTAAGGCTACTTAATGAAGGGTACTGTTCCAAAAACTTTGATTTTTATTATGTGTACCCATACCATGTATGGTACACATAATGCCAACATCCGGGGTGGCCATCCGTCGTTCATCCATCCTTTGTCTGTCCGTCCATCCTTCCATCCATCTGTCCATCCATCCGGCATCCGTATCCCTCCCTTTGGCATTTGATAACTTGAAAAATATTGCTTGTATTGTTAAGTTACTTTATATTTGTGTTCAGGTTACTGATGTGCCAAGCTGTATAGTTTTTGGTGTAAATCTGATAATTTGGTCCTGAGATATTAACCCTTTATCCTTCAAATTGAAAATTCCTCCAATCCCTTTGGCATGAGATAACTCAAAAAATATTAATCCGATTGTCATGTTACTTAATATATGTGTTCAGGTTACTATTGTGCCGAGCTGTATAGTTTTTGGTGTAAATCTGATAATTTGGTGCTGTGATATTAACCCTTTATCCTTCAAATTGAGAACTCCTCCAATCCATTTCTTCGGCATGCGATAACTCAAAAAATATTAATCTGATTATTAGGTTACTTTATATATGAATTCAGGTTACTGATGTGCTGTGCTGTATAGTTTTTTATGTATATCTAATAATTTGGTCCTGAGGTATTAATCCTTTATCCATCAAATTAGGATCTCCTCCAAACCATTTCTATATGTACCCATACAATGTATGGTGTATATAATGTCAGCATCCGGGGTGGCCCTCCGTCGTACAGCTTTCTACTAGTTGTGCGTATGGGTACACATCTGACGATTTAATCAGCCTATTTTTGAACTATGCAGTTTTCTGCACTCGTCTTTCCAAAAATAGATTGATGTAGCTCATAATAATTACCAAAAGTCTAGCATTTATAGGGCAACAACTCTAGTGTTGTACGTTTTCATGTCCTGTTTTATCCAGTACTTGTTTTAGCTGCATGACATTAGGCTGTCAGAAAAATCTTATTTTTTCAATAAATTTTTCATTTTTCTGTAGTCAATTTTTCCAAAAGAGAAGCCTGTCACTAAATTTGCTTTGCAGATCTGTATTCTGCATTCAGCCCTTTACCTAATGAATCAGCCACATCCACCTGCATAATTTACAAATTGGGCAGATGAAAAAATATTATTTTTCCTCAAAATTCAACAAAACCATATCATGTGACCCCTCATTGGAATGAGCTCATTGAAAAAAATTGGAAAAATAATACTTAAAATATTAAATTTTGATATCCTCTTCTTTGGATAAAGGGTTAGACGGCAACAGATTTCCTGTTGTATGTTTTGGTTTCACGCTTTACCTAATGACAGTTTTGGCTATGTAAAATGAGTTTTGTCAGAGAAACTTCATTTTTAGCTTAACTTGACAAAGTCAAGCTAAGCTATTGCCATCACGCGTGCGGAAGTCTGAGTCTGCAAGTCTGTAAGTTTATTCACATTTTCATTATCTCAGGCTATACCCTATAGTTCTTGTCCGATCTTCATGAAATTTCATATGCAGGTTTGAGGTCATGTCTAGATGAGAACGTTCCCTTTTGGTCATGATCGGTCAACTGTGGCAGCTACACAATCCCAAAGTCCGAAAACCTTTAGCACAGTCTACAGGTCATATTTAGGATGGGATTTCATTGCAACTTGGTAGGATGACTCTGTATAATGTCTAGATGAGAACGTCTTATCTTAGCTGTGATCGATCGGTCAACCATGATGGACGCACAAGCTCATGACCTAGATTTGTTTAGCACAGTCTACAGTTCATATTTATGAAGCGATTTCATTGTAACTTGGAAGGATAACTCGGTATGATGTCCAGATGAGACTGTCCTGTTTTGGGCACGATTTTGGTCAGCCATTACCACTGCCTGGTCATGTGACCTAGATTCCTTTAGCACTGTGTACAGGTTGTTTTTATGAAAGGATTTCATTGTAACTTGGTAGGATAACTTGGTATGATATCTAGATGAGACTATCCTATTTTGGTCATGATCGATTAACTGTGACCGTCAGACCGTCATGTCACCTAGATTCCTTTAGCAAAGTCTACGAGTTATATTTATGAAGGGATTTCATTGTAACTTGGTAGGCTGACTTGTTTTGGAATGATTTTACTGTAACTTGATAACTTTTGTTGACATGCATTAACTGTGGGAGCCCCATTAACCCAGGCCTCAATTCTTTGGTACAGTCTTCACCTCAGAGTATTCTTATTGAAAACATAGCACGTAGGAAACAGAAATTAACATATTCTCAGTTATCACAATTCTTGTCTTAGGCCATACAAAGTTGATTGTCTGTTTCTCAGGCCATTTTTTCCAAAAAATCATGCGGGCGGGCGGGTTTTTTTTTTTATTTTTATTTTCTTCCAGAGAGGTTGTTTGTGGTAATTTGACGCCAACCCAAATGCCGCAAAATTTCGCAAATATATTGGTTATTCACCATAGGGGTGTTGGGTCTTAAATGAAGTGGGGTTTGAATGTTTGTTTTTCAGTGAAACGTGAAAATTATAACACAGGACAAAAGTCACGAAACGCCTCGCGGGTGAAACGTCTCGGGTTGAAACGTCTCTGGGACAAATCAAATGTCGAACTGCTAACTTTCAAAGATTTATTTTACCAAAAAAAAAAAATCCTTTCACAACCTGCGTAATAAAATTGTGAATCGCAGTTTTTCCCCATTATATTCAAAATTATCACAACCCATTTGAACGGGCAGTTCATCCGTAAATCATATTTTTTTTAAATCTGAAAATGAAATACAAAACGAATGTTTGCGTGTTTTTATTAACCAATTCGACCGCACATACCTGCCTATATGCGATTTATTTTCAACTTTGACGGTTACTTTTATATCAAGCAACGGTTACTATTAGTTATCCAATTATCCTGCATCTCAAATGCATTTATTTAAATTAACGGGAAACTTGTAACGGTTTCAAATAACAGTACACAAATTCCCAATGACGGCCATTTACAATACAAATGTTACTAAAAATAAATGCCAGGAGACTCTGTTCCATTCAACATAGCACCTGACTTTGCAGACTTTCTGAGGGTTGGTGCGAATCAAACGTGGTGCGAATCGACCATTCCCCTTTGTGACTGTTTGTTGTCAGACTGAAAGACACCTTCCTTCTTGCTGTCATTATGACTTACCTTTTACAGAATAAAACACTTTCTGTCATGAATATTGCTAAAACCCACCCACTTTATTAAAGTATGATGTAGAAAAAGCTTGAAGTGTGTTAATTTAAAATTTGCGAACGCATCGATATCGATTTACCGAAATGAGCACAATATCTCAAATATTTTTTGAAGACTTTTTGGTGTCATAAAAAGTTTGCATGCGCACCAAAAATGACCATGCGCGCGGGCCTGAGAAACAGAGGTTCTTTTTTTTATGGCCTTATTTCATAATGCTTTTTATGAACATTGAACATTATCCTTTTCATCAAACACTACACACAGTCAAGTTAAGCTATAGTGTCATTTGCACTTTCATTCTGTGAATGTTGCAGTTTTCTGTACTCATTGTTTCTCTGACAGAAAAAATATAACCTTAGTGCTTTCCACAGTTGTATTTAGCATGTAAAAGAGAACAAAATTTTTGCATAAGCAGGCCTGGCATTCTGAAAAATTTAGGGGGGCTAAAAATCGCTCTCCTGAAATTTTTTGACATGGAAGGCAGTTGAACCATGATATATCATATGAATGCAGTTCAACACTGTGACCAGATATGCTCTACTCACAAAGTTGCATTGCGTAATTTGGATAGTTGTAATACATGTTACTTCGAAAGTTACTCAATACTGTGTTGATGTTGTCGGTCCCGACAACTCACAACTGTCACAAGCCAAGTTCAACTTCTCCCCTTCAAGTTCATCCCATCAGATAAATTTTGAATCTCAGTTCATTGCACCTGAGCCAGCAGTACTGTACATAACATAACACGCATATATGTCTGTGTAGAAGTCGCACTTTTTTACCTGAAATGTTATGTCAAAATCAGGTGTGCGTTTTATACATGGGTACGACTTGTTTCAGAGAATTTTCAGGGCACTGACTTCTTCGGACAAACATTGTTCTTACTGTTTGTCAATTGTATAACAGACAGTACAATCGTGTGGTTTTGACTGAGTGCAGATTCACCAAAATTATTTTCTTTTCATTTTATTTCAGTTTAAATTCTTCAGAAAATAAATTGTCAATAAAATATTATGTCTGTTTTCTGTTACTTTTATCCATAAATAATAATAAAGAAGTATTCTATTTAGTCATTGTTGTTCAATTGGCCCATGTGTATACATCAGTGCGTGTACCGCAACAGGTTTGTGGGACGAATATGGATGAAACCATAAAAAATACAAAATCATCAAAATAACAACGAAAAAATAAATAATAACACATTAAATGTATGCCAGCAGTACTTAGAGAGAAGTATTTATTTATTCCATGAACTCCAGTTCACTGATGTGTAATGCTCAGTTATAAATTACGCACACGTGTACCAGGTAAAGTTAGTTTCAATAGCACCAACAATGCTTAAATGGGACAACAATTTGAAAACAATTTGCGCTGTAACCTGTGCATTTGTTGTATTGTTATTGGTTTTTCCGGAACGTTCTCATATTCCGGAAAAAACAACTTAATCACAACAACTGCGCAGGTTACGGCGCAAATGGTGCTCTGATTCTGAAACTATGAAGTTTCAGTCACAAACGAGCATTGGATTTTCTTGACAGGGAAGAAGACATTGGGGTGATAAACAAACAACGAAAAACAAATAAATGCGAGAATTTTTTAAATCTTTAATAATAATTTTCCTTTATTCTTTTATCTTATTCACCACGTGGTAACTCGTGAAAACTTAACTATTTCCATTGCATCCCAAACTGGCCCAAATTGGCAAAACGTAACTTGCAACTAATTCTTTTGGACTGCATATATTTAAAAATGGGGGTGCGACTTATACATGGGCTTTAGGCAAAAGGGAGGAATTCCAAGTGTGAGTATGGGGTGCGACTTATACACAGGGGCGACTTATACACGGACATATATGGTACTTATCTTTGTGCACATAGGAGAGCGAAATTTTGCAGACCTTAATGGTTCTTGGCGCAAGTTAAGGCGCGCGAAAAAATCGCTTGCCTGAAAACGCCACGCCTGCATATGTTTTAGCATCACTTTGCACCCAATATGTTTTGGCTGCTTGAAAAGTAATACTGTCTGGATAAAAAATAAGCTTTGTGTGAATTTTACACATTTCTGTTTTCATCTGCCAAGAGAAATATGATTATAACACAAACCAAGTTGCTTGGTGGTATTCATCATTTACATGACAATAGATTTTGTGTTAACAGTTTTGGTGTGGATTTTAACCCAGTTCTTGTTCTAACTGCCAAAGAAGAGTATAGCCAATAAAATGTAAATTTCTAAAGAACCTTGTAATTTTCTGTGTGCCTGACTCTTGCAAGAAAGGAATAACTGACAAAGCTTTGTATCATTCAGGAAGCAACACAGTCTTGTTACATATTTTATCTTAATATTAAACCATGCATCGGCAGCACCTTGAAAAAAAGTGACATTGCAAAGATGTGTCAATTTTAGAAAAGTTGCAAATTTTATGCTCATTTTCCCAGTCTGAAAGAAATGCTGGCCAGAACTCCATGGACAGTTGCATTTAGTTATCATAGGAACACACTTTTTCCAAATATTTTGGGTTGTCAGCTTTAACCCATTCAACCATTTTGAACGCCAAAAAAGTGAGTAGCCTGAAAAACTTAAGATTTAATTAAGATATTTCTTACTACAGTATGGAGTATATAAAATGTTTTACAGAGTTCCTGCTGGGCCTTGGATTCAAGGAACGGGCCTTGAATTTGACTAAAGGTCATTCAAGGCCATGAAATCCTGGATAATTGTGCCAAGAGACCTTGAATAACCTTGGAATATTCATGAAATAGAAATGCTAAGGAATTGTGTAATCATAACTATATAGTTTTAGATGCCATAGTTTTTGAAGGCATTGTCCTAACTAGGACCCTCCAGTCATTACCCCTCCTCCCACTTCCCCTGTAGGGAAGTGGGAGGAGTGGTAATCCTCTGTAGGGAAGTGGGAGGAGTGGTAATGACTGGAGGTTACAAGTTAGTATGAGTGAAGGCAGGACTTTGGAACGCCTTGAATTTGGCTATTGTAGCAGATTGTGGAGCCTTAAAAATGCTGAAATGTATTGAGAAATAGCCTTGAATTTTATCATTCCTTGCCTGCAGGAAGCTTGTTTTATGTACATGTGTATAAGTTCCAGTATTTTTTATCTTCAGGCGATTAGTCTGTGATTTTACACTGTCTCAATTTTCTAGTCTTATTCTTGATTCTGCTATGAACATGCTGTTGGCCAACACTCTGTGTCAAAAACCAGAGAAGAAATAAATGTTTACAAAAATGTACATAACTGTGTTAAAAAATCTGGTTTTCGGGCATCTCCCATATTATTAAAATCATGGCAGAAATCTTTTTTCTCATTGTATTATTTTCAATCATTCAAAATTTATAGGTACAAATGCCAACTCTTCTAAAATTTTGATGAGCATCAACGAAAATAATTTCCCTGCATTGAAGAAACTCCCAGGTTGTGTGCTGTGTACATAAAGTTAACATAACGTTGATATTGACCATTTGCAATAAAAGAAACTCACAGACATTAATGCAAATGATCTTTATCGTCAGAATGAAATTTCCAAACAATTCAGTGTTATTCATTTCCAAAAGCTCACTGTTCACTTTACTTGTGTGTAGTATATTTGGATTCAAAACCTTCTTTTAGTAATAAGCTTGTCCCAACGGTAATCAAATTTATTTGAGTTTGGTACAATACATGCAGCTTCAGTGGAGATTTGCCCTTGAAGTTTAATTGTGCATTTCATTTCCCAAACACAGGTTACAACATTATAACCACTATTCATTTCAAATTCTCTGTCTCTCGGGCTTGTCAAATAATGGTGCACAAAACTCAGGACTTGTTGAAATACATTTTGTAAACAGGTACTGTTAAAGCGTATGCAAATTGTAATCCCATGAACAAACTTAATTGCTCGCACTCACAAAAAATTAAACATGCAAGTCCAACACTCGCCCCAAAATCAATAGACTCCACTGTTGCATTGAATTTTCATGTACTTATAAGCACGGACACAAAATACTTTGTTTCTCAGATACTGCCGCATTCTCAGGAAACGTGTGCATCAAACATATTTTTCCACTTCAGAAATAAAAAAAAAAATTATTACTTGTTCTCTTCACATTTCAAAATTGAAACATTCAGTTTTTCTTCAAAGTATTATTCTCTTCTAACCATTGCCAGCATCAAAAAATAAAGCGTTAAACCCTTATGCAATGCACATAGTAACAAAATTTGTTATATGCTGGCCTGTGAATTGTCACAAATTATCTAAAAGATATTTCTAGATATCCATTGACTCAGTGGATATCGAGAAATATCCCTCAGCAGCTTCCTAAATGATGTCAAGCTTTGGCGATTGATGTCGTCTTGAAGGAACGATCAGCAGATCTTTGTTATTGTCTTGAAGCTGTTTGCAGTTGAAATAGGCTGAATGTTGCAGAGTAAAATGTCACGTAGCATATAATAAAAAGAAAATCTATGCTATTTTAGTGAAAAGCACTCATGAAAAATAAGACTTTTAGGTCCACACTCATGAGATATTTACTGATAGTCACTAAAACAGCGTAGATAGCCTCTATTTATTACTTTAGGCCCCACAAAGTAGATCTTCTGTTTCTCAGGCCATTTTTAGCTCACCTGACTTTCAGTCAGGAGAGCTATAGTGATCACTCACCGTACGTCGTCCGTCGTCTGGCGTCCGTCGTCCGTGAACATGGTGTTTGCGTCTTCTCCTCCCAAACCGCTAAACCAATTTAATTGATATTTGAGATAATAGTTTGTTATGACATCTCAATTTGATTTTGTTCAAATCAAGTTGCCTCGCCCGTGGGTAGGGCCACACCCAAAAAGTGTGCTGAAATCTTTAAAAATCTTCTTCTCATGAACCAGCAGTAGCAGAGACTTGATATTTGGTGTGCAGCTTTCTTTTGAGGTGTAGACTCAGATTTGTTCAAGAGAAGTTTGTGGGGCTGTACTTGGCGTCGTTATGGGAGGGGCAAAATTTTTTGCCCCGCCCAAAATTTCTATTTTCTAAACCGAGAGGCTGATTTGAACCAAATTTTATGTGAGGGCTTATTGGGTCATAAGTACCTAATTTATGCTGATTTTTTTTTCCCGTAGCCCCATGGGAACCGCAGGAGCTAAAAATAGAAAAAAATTAAAACGCCCATATCTCCAAAACTGCACGGCACCGAGAATTTTTATTTGGTGTGAAGCTTTCTTAGGACCAACAGAAAGAATTGGTAAAAAAAAATTGCCATCGGTTTTATCATAGGGTACAGTTTCGGGACTTTGAAAAAGTGCTGAGTCAGCACTTTTTAACACTGTAGGCAATGGGAAAAACATTAAAAAATCTTCTTCTCCAGATCCAGCAGGCGGAATCTTTTGATATTTGGTATGCAACATTGTAGGGTGGATCTGATTCAAGTTTGTTCAAATCGGCCCCCTGGGTTCATATTTGGGCTCAGTATAGGAGCCCGATTTCGAACTTAGTGCATTTCAGACAAATTTCTTAAAAAATCTTTTTCTCCAGATCCAGCAGGCAGAATCTTTTGATATTTGGCATGCAACATTGTGGGGTGGATCTGATTCAAGTTTGTTCGAATCGGCTCCCTGGGTTTATATTTGGGCTCAGTATAGGAGCCCAAATTTGAACTTACTGCATTTCAGGCAAATTTCTTTGAAAATCTTCTTCTCCACATCCAGCAGGCAGAATCTTTTGATATTTGGTATTGTGGGGTGGATCTGATTCAAGTTTATTCAAATCGGCCCCTTGGGTTTATATTTGGGCTCAGTATAGGAGCCCAAATTTGAACTTAGTGCATTTCAGGCAAATTTCTTTGAAAATCTTCTTCTCAAGATCCAGCAGGCAGAATCTTTTGATATTGGGTATGCAACATTGTGGGGTGGATCTGATTCAGGTTTGTTCAAATCGGCCCCCTGAGTTTATATTTGGGCTCAGTATAGGAGCCCAAATTTGAACTTCGTGCTTTTCAGGCAAATTTCTTAAAAAATCTTCTTCTCCAGATCCAGCAGGTAGAATCTTTTGATATTTGGTATGCAACATTGTGGGGTGGATCTGATTCTATTTTGTTCAAATCGGCTCCCTAGATTCATATTTGGGCTCACTATAGAAGCTCGAATTCGAACTTAGTGCATTTCAGGCAAATTTCTTCAAAAATCTTCTTCTCCAGATCCTGCAGGCAGAATCTTTTGATATTTGGTATGCAACATTGTGGGGTGGATCTGATTCCAATTTGTTCAAATCGGCCACCTGGATTCATATTTGGGCTCACTATAGAAGCCCAAATTCAAACTTAGTGCATTTCAGGCAAATTTCTTCAAAAATCTTCTCCAGATCCAGCAGGCAGAATCTTGTGATATTTGGTATGCAACATTGTGGGGTGGATCTGATTCAAGTGTGTTCAAATCGGCCCCCTGGGTTTATATTTGGGCTCAGTATAGGAGCCCAAATTTGAACTTAGTGCATTTTAGGCAAATCTTCTTCTCAAGATCCAGCAGGCAGAATCTTGTGATATTTGCTATGCAGCATCCTTAGGGGGGTGAGATGCAAGTTTGTTCAAGCCATGTCCCTAGGTCCATATTTGGACTCACTGTGGGAGCTTGAATTGTAACTTTGTTCGAAATGAGGAATTTTCTTAAAAAATCTTCTTCAGATCCAGCAGTCGGAATGGTTTGATATGTGGTGAGTAGCATCCTTGGGGGGGGGGGGGGATTCAAGTGTGTTAAAGCCAAGTCCATGGGACTATATTTGGGCTCCCTATGGGAGCCCAAATTATAATGTAGTCAATATGAGGAATTTTTCTTTAAAAATCTTCTTCTTCAGATTCAGCAGTTGGAATGTTTTGATATTTGGCATGGAGCAACCTTAGGGGGCTGAGATTCAAGTTTGTTCACGCCAAGTCCCTTGGTTCATATTTGTGCTCACTATAGGAGCCTGAATGACAGCTTAGTTCAAAATGAGGAATTTTCTTTAAAAATCTTCAGATCCAGCAGATGAATGCTTTTGATATTTTTTATGCAGCATCCTTAGGGGGGTAAGATTCAAGTTTGTTCAAGCCATGTCCCTAGGTCCATATTTGGGCTGATTGTGGGAGCTCGAATTGTAACTTGGTTCAAAATGAGGAATTTTCTTTAAAAATCTTCTTCAGATCCAGCAGTTGGAATGTTTTGATAATTGGTGTGCAGAATCCTTAGGGGTGTGAGTTTCAGGTTTGTTAAAGCCAAGTCCCTGGGTTCATATATGGGCTCCCTGTGGGAGCCCGAATTATGACTTAGTTCAATATGAGGAATATTCTTTAAAAATCTTTTTTTAGATCCACTGGTCAGAATATTTGGATATTTGGTTTCAGCTTTTATTAGGAGGAGCAGATGCAACTTGTGGAAATCAATTCTCTGGGTTGATATTTAGGCTACCATGTCAGGTGAGCGCCCTCAGGCCCCCTGGGGCCTCTTGTTTTTGTAAAGCTGCATGCGGGTGGGCATTTTTTTATTTTTGTAATTATTTCTTTGCCATCACAAGTTTATGTTTTTCGGCCTCCTAGTCTAAAGAATAGCATGGGTGGGGTGTATATCCTCCCCTTAATGTAAGAAGGCTTTGCAATGCTAAAGCATTGCAAAGCCTTGTTGCACTCAAGGGACAAATTTATCAGTTTTATTAACTTGGATAAAATATCAGATATAAACCTATTTTTTTTAAGTTTGCATTGGTTATGAAAAGAGAGCATGTGGCAGCCAAAAAGACCATGCGGGAGGGACTGAGAAACAGATTTTTAATTTTTTTAGTCCTTAATTATTTATTTTAAAAAAAATTTTCACAAACCATATTATGTGACTCCCTCATTGGGGTGAGCTCATGATTTTACGACTTCATGTTAGCAATCTAGGTCATGAGTTGCATGTCACTTCCAGGTTTTAATAATGCTTGGTTCAAAGATAGATGGCCGACTCAACCAGGAATATGTCTGTATTTCAATCAAGGCTTTAGATGGATGTGTTGCTTGTGACTCAAGAAAAGAGGAATCCTCACACTTTAAAAAATCACCTGTTCAACAGAGATATCTTTGTTAGCAGTCACTTTTGTATGTCCCATTATAAATAAATTGGGGTTGTTTCTTAGTAAAACAAAAACATATCAATGAAGAATTTTGTTGTTCTGTGAGGTTTTTTTTTTGAGAGTGTGAGTAAAGTATCAGTTGAAAAATGTCAACAAGTTGAAAAAATAATAACCCCCTCCCCTCTGCATTCGTTTTTGAGCATTCAGTGTCTGAGAAACATTTTCTATATTCAGCCTTAATCTTGTGATCTCAATTCCAAAGAAAATATGTGAGGTTTCTTTTTTTTATGATTGTTTCAAGTACTATTTTTTATGTATATTATTATAAACTTTAAAGAATTTGTTATCTTTTACAGTGGCGGTAACAAGAGAAAGTTAAGTACAGCGATGGCATTAATAGGAGATCCACCATTTATATTACTGGATGAACCAACAAGTGGTATGGATCCTGTTGCTAGGAGACAGTTATGGAATGTGTTGTCTCAAGTCCGATTAAGTGGAAGAACTTTAGTGTTAACTTCTCACAGGTGAGTAAATTTATTTATGCTTTTGTCCCTTTAGTTTCTTTTCATCCAACCATCAATCTATCCATGAGACAGTTGAACGTAAAGACATCCAATAAAAGAGTCCATTATAGAAATAGTTCATCTGTCAGCCCTTCCCTCTTCATTTACTCACAAATCAAGTAAAGTCAGAGAAAGCTTTGTTTCTTTCACTCACATAAATCACCATTGAGTTTTTATGTCTCCCCTTCCCAGAAGGGATACATATTGTTTTAGTGCATCTTCTTCTTCTTCTTCTTCTTCTTCTTCTCATACAAACTTTGTCTGGGGCATAACTTTTTTGTCTTTTGACCTAGACCTTAGATATTTGGCTTGTGGATGTATCACCATGAGCCGGTGTTTCGCGTACCATAGTGACCTTCATGTGACCTTGACCTGATGGTCAGATTTATGTGCTTTTTAAGGGAAACTTTGTCCGGGGCATAACTTTTTCGTCTTTTGACCTACACCATAGATATTTGGCATGTGGATGTATCACTGTGAGCCGGTGTGCCGTGTACCATAGTGACCTTCATGTGACCTTGACCTTTGACCTGAAGGTCAGATATATGTGCTTTTTAAGGGAAACTTTGTCTGGGCATAACTTTTTTGTCTTTTCACCTAGACCTTAGATATTTGGCATGTGGATGTATCACCATGAGCCGGTGTGTCGCGTACCATAGTGACCTTCATGTGACCTTGACCTTTGACCTGAAGGTCAGATTTATGTGATTTTTTAAGGGAAACTTCGTCTTGGCTGCTTATGCACTGAGTGACTCTTATAATAATTTGTTTATTATATGGCAGTGAAAATTTAAAACCTCGACACTTTTAAATGAGTATAAAGAGTCTCATTCTCTGGACTATCTTTATTTATTGGCTTTCCTTTAAAGAATTAGTATAATGGATTATACTGGATGTTAATAGAGATCATTGATGTTATTGTGCTCAGTTATGGACTGGTAATGTGTCTTTCTTTTTAGCTCAACTTTGACGAAGTCAAATTTGAGCTATTGTCATGGCCCGTCGTCCGTCTGTCCGTCTGTCCGTCTGTCCGTACGTCAACAATTGGCTATGGCTCGGGCTAGAGGTCGTATTTATGAACCGATCTTTACGAAACTTCTTGTGTACCTTTGTTATGACCCTGGGACGGGAACGAGTGTTTTTAGGTGTGGTCCGAAATTCAAGATGGCTGCCAGTGGCCATTTTGTACCGATGATGCAAAAATCAGTTTTTTGTACAGAACTTCTGTATGAAAGTTCTGATTTGAATAAAGTTTTGTATAAATGTTTAGTACCATGGGATACATCACATATAATACGGGTTTTTTTCTCGTGCGTAAATTATGCAAATTAGACTGACTTTGATTTATTTAGTGTTACTTTCAAAGCTGTAAGTGCCAAGCTGCTATGGCTCGGGCTAGAGGCCGTATTTATGAACCGATCTTTACGAAACTTCTTGGGTACCTTTGTTATGACCGTGGGACGAGAACGAGTGTTTTTGGGTGCGGTCCGAAATTCAAGATGGCTGCCAGCCGCCATTTTGTACCGACGATGCAGAAATCTGTTTTTTGTACAAAACTTCCATATGAAAGCTCTGATTTGAATAATTTTTTGTATGAATGTTTAGTACCATGGGATACATCACATATAATACGGGTTTTTTTCTCGTACGTAAATTGTGCAAATTAGACTAATTTTGATGTTTTTTGGGGTTACTTTCAGCACTGTAAGTGCAAATGCCAATACGGCTCGGGCTAGAGGCCGTATTTATGAACCGATCTTTACGAAACTTCTTGGGTACCTTTGTTATCACCGTGGGATGAGAACGAGTGTTTTGGGGTCCGGTCCGAAATTCAAGATGGCCGATGGCAGCCATTTTGTTCAAAATTAGGTGCAATCAGATTTTTGCACAGAACTTCCATATGAAAGCCCTGATTTGAATAATTTTTTTGTGTGAATGTTTAGTACCATGGGATGCATCACATATAATACGGGTTTTTTTCTCGTGCAGAAATTATGCAAATTAGATGAACTTTGATTTTTTCAGTGCGACTTACACACAGTAAGTACACATGTCAATACGGCTCAGACTAGAGTCTGTATTTATGAACTGATCTTCACGAAATGTCTTGGGTACCTTTGTTATCACCTTGGGACGAGAACGAGTGTTTCTGGGTGCGGTCTAAAATTCAAGATGGCTGCCAGTGGCCATTTTGTACCGAAATTAGGTCTAATCAGTTTTTTGTACACATCTTCTATACAGCTCAGACTAGAGGCCATATTTATGAACCAATCTTTACGAAACTTCTTGGGTACCTTTGTTATCACCGTGGGATGAGAGCGAGTGTTTTTGGGTGTGGTCCGAAATTCAAGATGGCCACCAGCAGCCATTTTGTACCAAAATTAGTGCAATCAGTCTTTTGTATAGAACTTCTATATGAAAGTTCTGATTTGAATAAATTTTTGTATGAATGTTTAGTAACATGGAATACATCACAAATTGTAACGGGTTTTTTTTCGTGCAGAAATTATGCAAATTAGATAAACTTTGATTTTTTCAGTGCTACTTACACAGTGTAAGCACACATGTCAATACGGCTCAGGGTAGAGGCTGTATTTATGAACCGATCTTCACAAAACTTCTTGGGTACCTTTGTTATCTCCTTGGGATGAGAATGAGTGTTTCTGGGTACGGTCCAAAATTCAAGATGGCTGCCAGTGGCCATTTTGTACCGAAATTAGGTCCAATCAGTTTTTTTGTCACAAGTTCTATACAGCTCGTATTTATGAACTGATCTTCACAAAACTTCTTGAGTACTTTTGTTTTCACCTTGGGACAGGAACGAGTGTGTTTTGGGGTGCCTTTGTTATCACTGTGCTATGAGAACAAATATTTTGGGGTTCAGTCAGACCCACTCTGGGACTCAAAGATTTTTTCTAGTTCAGCATCTGACTGTCACCCACCTTTACAATACTTTACCTATACATTTGTTACAGGCAACGGTCAGTATTTATGTACAGACCGTTACAATACTTTATATGTACCTTTGTTATCAGGTCATTACCTAGATGTTTGTCATTGCTGTGTCACATACTATACATGTACATGTCTTTGTCTTGACAAGTTGAGCTACAGTGTCATTGACACTTTCATTTTTGTATAAACAAGAAAGATACATGTAAATCCTGTTTCTCCTTTTCTCCTTGAGGGGATAATTCTGTTTACATGTAATTGAGTCTGTTGGATTTTCCTTCATGTCCTAGGCCCTCCAGCCTTTTTTCTATTCAGCTAAATCTGGGTCATTCGTACAGTATAAAAATGTTGAAAAATTTATATATTTTTTATACTTACCAATGACCCAGACGGGGATAGCCCTCCCATGAGTTGGGAACTCATTCCTCCCCGCTGATTACAAAACACTTACCTGGCACTGGTTGTAAGAATGAAGATTTGGCACCAATTTCGGTACTTCCTTGACACTGCGCGTGCACAGTGTACAAAAGTATGGAGGACCATATAGAACATAGATTTTTTTAGATTTTGATGCAAATTTTGGGGGATTGGGGGGGCAAAATTTGTGTTTGGCCCTGAAATTTTAAGAGTTAGCACCAGCTAAGTCTGGGTCATTGGTAAATATAAAAAATATATAAATTACTATAAATTTTTTAACTTTCCAAACCGAGAGGCAGATTTGGACCAAATTTGATATGAGGGCTTATTGAGTCATAAGTACTTAATTTATGCCCAAATTATTTTTCCCGTCGCCTCATGGGAACAGCAGGAGCTAAAAATAGAAAAAAATTAAAATGCCCATTCTCCAAAACTACACAGTACTGAGAATTCTTATTTGGTGTAAAGCTTCCTTAGGACCAACAGAATGGAATGATCAAAAAAGTTTGCTATCAGTTTTATCATGGTGTACTTTTCTGGGACTTTGAAAAAGTGCTGAGTCAGCATTTTTTAACACTTGTGGGTAATGGGAAAAACCTTTAAAACTAGTCTTCTCCCAAACCCCTGCTCCAAAAGCTTTCAAATTTCACATATAACATCTTTGGAAGATTGTTTCACATGTTTATTGAAAGCAATTGCCTGGGTCCATATTTGGGCTCTCTATGTTTAAATTAGTGCAGTATGAGGAATATTCTTTAAAAATCTTCTTCTTCAGATCTAGCAATAAGAATCTTTTGATATTTGGTATGCAGCATCCTTAGGGTTGTGAGATTCAAGCCAAGTCCCTGGGTTCATATTTAGACTGAAAATTTGGGATCCCGTTCTGGACTTCAAAATTTTGGACCAAAATCCAGAAATTTTTTTTTTGTTTTTTTATGTGTTTCGGTCAATTTTAAGACCCAAAATTTTTTTTTTTTACAGTGAAAATTTGGGGGGTCGGGTGGAACTTTGAAAATTTTGGACCAAAATCCAGAAATTAGTTTTTCTTATTTTTTATACGTTTTGGTGAATGTTAAGACAAAATTTTTTTTTTTTTTTTACACTGAAAATTTGGGGTTCGGGTGTGACTTGGGAAATTTTGGACCAAAATCCGAAAAAAATTTTTTTTGTTTCTTTATGCATTTTGGTCAATTTTAAGATGAAGAAAAAAAAATTTTAGGCTGAAAATTTTTTGTTTGGGATTTCGAAAATTTCCGAACAAAAATAAAAAAAAATCTGTTTTTTATGCGTTTATCTCACTTTTGGGACAGAAAAGAGCAGGAACTGAAAATAGAAGGAAAATCCAGTGTATTGTGTGGGCACAATTGCTTCATCTAGTTGGTATATGCTTTTCTTAGGAGGGGCGTATGCAGCTTATTCAAGTCAAGTCCCTGGTTTGATATTTAGACTACCATGTCAGGT
Source organism: Pictodentalium vernedei (assembly GCA_031216915.1). Lineage (NCBI taxonomy): Eukaryota > Metazoa > Mollusca > Scaphopoda > Dentaliida > Dentaliidae > Pictodentalium > Pictodentalium vernedei. The sequence goes on from CM062296.1 coordinate 253,300,256, forward strand.
AAGTGCCCTCAGGCCCCCTGGGGCCTCTTGTTGTTTTACACTACTAAAATTGTAGCCTAGAAAATATTCACTCAAATATTCACACATCATTTTCATAACCTGAGACTCGATTGAGATAGGCATATTTATTCTGGGAGACCAGAATTGATGAGCAGACTGCTGCCAGTATTGTGGAGCTATTTGTAGTAGTCATATAAAAAATAAAATTGCCTATCTACTTCTTCACTACAGTTAATGCCATTCTTAAATTAATAATGTCCTGGAAAGTCCCAGAATTTAGAAATTCTTTGCCCTAGATTAGAGATGGGCAATACACTGAAAAACCAAACTGATACCAGTATCATGGGGACACTAATGAAAGTGTCAATGACACTGAAGCTTAACTTGTGTGTTGTGTTTGATGAAAAGGATAATGTTCAATGTTTATGAAAGGATTATGAAATAAGACAAGAATTGTGATAATTGGGAATATGTTCATTTCTGTTCCCTGTGTGCTATGTTTATGATAAAAATAATATGAGGTGTACACTGTACTAAAGAGCTGAGGGGTGGGTTAATATGACCTCACAGTTAATGTATATGGCCCTCACAGTTAACGTATATCAACAAAAGTTACCAAGTTACAGTGAAATTATTCCAAAATGAGTCATCCTATCAAGTTACATTAAAATCCCCTCATAAATATGGCCTGTAGACTGTGCTAAAGGTTTTCGGGCTTCGGGCCCCTGTAGCCGTCAGTTTCCCAATTGTGTCCAAAGGGGTCGTTCTCATCTAGACATATGAAGTCAATCTACCAAGTTACAATGAAATCCCCTAATAAATATGACCTGTAGACTGTGCTAAAGGTTTTTGGGCTTTGGGCTCTGGCAGCCATCATGGTTGAATGATCGCAACCAAAAGGGGACATTCTCATCTGGACACTATTTGGAGTCATCCTACCAAGCTACAATAAAATCCCTTCATAATTATGACCTGTAGACTGTTCTAAAGGTTTTCGGGCTTTGGGCCCCTGAAGCCCGTCACAGTTGCCCAATCGTGTCCAAAAGGGGACGTTCTCATCTAGACATTATATGAAGACAACCTACCAAGTTACAATGAAATCCCCTAATAAATATGACCTGTAGACTGTGCTAAAGGTTTTTGGGCTTCGGGCTCGGGCAGCCATCATGGTTGAATGATCGCAACCAAAGGGGACAATCTCATCTGGGCATCATCTGGAGTGATCCTACGAAGTTACAATGAAATCCCTTCATAAATATGACCTGTAGACTGTGCTAAAGGTTTTCGGGCTTCGGGCTCGGGCAGCCATCATGGTTGAATGATCTCAACCAAAGGGGACAATCTCATCTGGGCATCATCTGGAGTGATCCTGCGAAGTTACAATGAAATCCCTTCATAAATGTGATCTGTAGACTGTGCTCAAGGTTTTCGGGCTTCGGGAACCTGTAGCCATAACAGTTGACCAATCACGACCAAAAGGGGATGTCTTCATCTAGGCATTATATGGAGTCAACCTAACAGGTTACAATGAAATCCTTCTGTAAATATAACCTTTTACCTATGCTAAAGGTTTTTAGGCTCGGGCACCCATCAAGGCTGAATGATCACGGCTAAAATGGGACGTTCTCATCCAGACATTATTTGGAGTCATCCTACCAAGTTACAATGAAATCTCTTCATAAATATGACCTGTAGACAGTGCAAAAGGTTTTTGGGCTTCGGGCACCTTTAGCCGTCAAAGTTGCCCAATCATGTCCAAAAGGGGACGTTCTCATCTAGACATTACATGAAGTCAACCTACCAAGTTACAATGAAATCCCTTCATAAATATGACCTGTAGACTGTGCTTAAGGTTTTCAGGCTTCGGGCTTGGGCAGCCATCATGGTTGAATGATCGCAACCAAAGGGGACAATCTCATCTGGGCATCATCTGGAGTGATCCTGCGAAGTTACAATGAAATCCCTTCATAAATATGACCTGTAGACTGTGCTCAAGGTTTTTGGGCTTCGGGCACCTGTAGCCATCACAGTTGACCAATCACGACCAAAAGGGGATGTCATCATCTAGGCATTATATGGAGTCAACCTAACAAGTTACAATGAAATCCTTCTATAAATATAACCTTTTGCCTATGCTAAAGGTTTTGGGGCTCGGGCACCCTTCAAGGCTGAATGATCATGGCCAAAATGGGACGTTCTCATCTAGACATTATTTGGATTCATCCTACCAAGTTACAATGAAATCCCCTCATAAATATGACCTGTAGACTGTGCTAAAGGTTTTCGGGGTTCAGGCCCCTGTAGCCGTCACAGTTGCCCAATCATGCCCAAAAGGTGACTTTCTCATCTAGACATTGTATGAAGTCAACCCACCAAGTTACAATGAAATTCCTCAATAAATATGACCTGTAGACTGTGGTAAAGGTTTTCGGGTTTTGGGCTCGGGCAGTCGTCACGGTTGGCAGATCATGCCCAAATGGGGAAATTCTCATCTAGACATCATAAGGAGTCATCCTACCAAGTTACAATGAAATCCCTCCACATTAAACATGACCTGCAGACTGTGCTAAAAGTTTTGGGGTTTCGGGCTTGGGCAGTCATCACGGTTGATAGATCATGCCCAAAAGGGGACGTTCTCATCTAGGCATTATACAGAGGCATCCTACCAAATTGCAATGAAATCCCTTCATAAATACGACCTGTAGACTGTGCTAATGGTTTTCGGGTTTTGGGCTCGGGCATTCATACCGGTTGCCCGATCGCGACCAAAAGGGGACGTTCTCATCTAGACATGACCCCAAACCTGCATATGAAATTTCGTGACGATCAGACAAGAACTGCGGGGTGTAGCCCGTGCTAAAGGAAAATGTGAACAGACTCACAGACTAACTGACTTCCGCATGCGTGATGGCAATAGCTTATCTTGTCTATGTCAAGTTAAGCTAAAAACGAACCAAACCAGTCATTGAATGACGAAACTGAATTTTCAAATTGTCCTACATTTTGCTACTTATAAGGTCTTGTTGAGGCTTGACAGCAGTTGAAGAATATTTTCTTGAAAGAAGTGACTGGTTTTCTTTTCAGCTTTGTTAACCCTTAAGGGCTAAGGCAGTTGTCCTAATATCCCACTAGACTACAACCTTTACATCCAGCTGCTTTGCTGTGATTTCCAGGCAAGTCATGGCTGCCTGTTTGGCCAAGCGTTGGAAAAATGGCCCGTTCTTTAGCATTACTGGAAATCTAAGCATTAAATCATCTCCTGTGGACAACAGTTATATAAAAAAGTACATAACTTCTTTCTTTTGTTGTGTTCTGAATGTGACCATATCATTATACCCCCCCGCAAACAAAGTTTGGGGGGTATATAGGAATCACCCTGTCCGTCCATCTGTCTGTCTGTCCATCTGTCCGCCTGTCCGTCTGTCCATCCTTATAAGCGCAACTCCTCCTAAACCGTTTGAAGAATTTTCATGAAACTTTACACAATGGAAGAACTTCATATGAAGATGTGCATGAAGCAGTATAATTTCATTCTGACATTTCCAAGGGGAGATAAACTAACTTATACCATCTGTCCTTCCTTGTAAGCGCAACTCCTAAACCGTTTGAAGAATTTTCATGAAACTTTACACAATGGAAGAACTCCATATGAAGATACGCATGAAGCAATATAATTCCATTCTGACATTTCCAAGGGGAGGTAATCTAACTTATACCGTCTGTCCATCCTTGTAAGCGCAACTCCTCCTAAACCGTTTGAAGAATTTTCATGAAACTTTACACAATGGAAGAACTCCATATGAAGATGTGCATGAAGCAATATAATTCCGTTCTGACATTTCCAAGGGGAGATAATCTAACTTATACATTTCAGGCACGGGGGGTATCACTTTGTGAGTTTGCTCACAGTACCTCTAGTTAATTCCTTCTTTAAGCAACTTTCTCAGGTGAGCGATGTGTTTTTTATAAAAATTTCTGCCATGTTATGCAAGGAGAATATAGAGATATGTACCCTTGGGCTTTCATTCATTCCTCAGTCCAACCATCCAATTATTTGCCCACCTCCCCATCCATCATGGTGTTATCTAATCATCTGGTTTTATTGTCCTGACATTCAAGACAAATGTTCAGTCAGTCAGTTTCTGATATTTCATAAAGCTTTTTTTGTGATGGAATCTTGGAATTGGTCTGCAGGACACTCTTTATCTTGTTGCTTGAATAGCCATTTGCCAGTGAAAAATATTTTATAAACAGGAATATTCAATTAACATGTATTTGGTCATTTTCCTGTATTCTAGAGATAAACTGGGCATTTAATCTATTATATCTTGTTTGACAGAGCTCATGTAGCTCTCTCAAACAAGATATAATAGATTAAATGCATATATTGGAGGTACAGAGGTCAAATAGGTCTAAGGGTAATTCATTAATTTCCAGGGTAATCTCAGTACTGTCGATTTGAGGAGCACTATCGCACTCGCCTTTCTTGACACTTCTAAATTGGAAACAAGCAGCTGTTTTTCGTGCTTCTCTAATTTTCATGAACATAGATTAAATTACCTAGCAAAGATTTGAGATTCTATTACACTGATTATGCAAATGAGGTATGAACAGTACAGATGTACCTGCAAACTGTTGTGTCATTTTAATGGAAGCTGACAGTAGAAGTGCATCAACAAAAGTCCATGCTTTTTCAACACGTTTTGGGTAAATTTTGCAGTAATACGATTGGTCAGAACACAAAACATCACAATGATATTTACTATTGAATGAAGTTTTACAACTCAAATTACGTAGTGCACATACTGACCAAACACATCACACCATTTGGTCATGTGATGCATTTAATATTTGATGAGGCTATTGTTTATAGTTCGTCAAGCTTTTCATTGATTATTGATTATGTTATGTAGGTCCTTGATCAATCGCATCATTGGAGTACATGTGCACTAGCTTCTTCAGTAACCTGTTTTCTGATTTCAAAGTTTTAGCACAATAACAATGTGCAGAAATTTCTTAGATCACAATATACAAGGGAATTTTGAGGAGAAGGTTTGATATGGCTTTATTTCTATACGATAAATACTTTTCCTTAATGAAAATTCACACCTTTGAACACTGCTGCCATATGCAATTCTATAAAGTATGGTTATGCTGTCTTTTATTAGAATGCTAAAGAGATCAAACCCAGTGCACATTCATGCCGAAACCTTTTTAATTATGGGAATAAGTTGGTTAGCTTTTTAAAGTGAAAGAATGCATGTTCTGCATTGGGCTGGTTTGAGGTTCCAGCATTTTAAACATCCCCCATTAAGCTTAAAGAGACAAATCTTTCGATTCTTGCATTTTATCTTTTCCCTAAATCTGAGTAAAGGCTATCATAATTAAACATCAACGTCGCCACTATTCCTATTATTGCCGAGAGAGATGCATTTTTGTTTAGCCTATTTTTTGCCTGGGCACAGCATAAAGTCATGAATCAAAATGTTGATGAATTTCGTCTAGACGTTACAGCAAGGTAAATTCTAATTAGAAGGCTTACATGTATGAAAAATATTTTCATTCTTCTTGTAAAATTAAGAAGGGTGAGTTCAAACATGCTTCTTGCGATTTTTAGAAGTGTTGTTTTCAACTCTCCCCGTATTTTCAAATCAACAGCACTGTAATCTCTTGATAGGGTACAAGATTTTTATATTCAGTTTACAGTTAACAATGCCACTGAAGTGTGGCCATCAAATCCATATTATGCCAATCTCAAATGAGGCTCACTTTACATCATTTATGTTAGGGTTGTCGTGATTTTTGCGGAAGTCTACGGTTTTTATTTTCAGTCGCTTGTCGTTCATTTTTAAAGTGGTACAAGTCGGGGTAAAATTATACTGTGTAATAGGGTGAATCAATAGATCATTAACCTTTGAAATGTCTAACCATAGTTAGGCCAGATAAAGAGTGTTTGGTTCTCAGGAATTTTTTTTAAAACTGAGGAGGGAGGCAGGTTTTTATTTTTATTTTCTTTCTTCAATTTTCACCAGGAGGGAGGCAGTTATTTTATTTTTATTTTTAACCTGGTGTTACTATATTATACTAAGGTGCTTTATATTTTAATTCGAAACCTCAAAGCTTGAAGTACATGTAACTCCACAAATGGTCAAGCAAAACAGTAAGAAAGGACATATGAAACTACAAAAAATCATGGGAATAATTTTTTTAAAATTCAGAGTTTTATCGACAAAATCAAATGCTGCCAACTTTTTGCAACTCGAGCTTATGTATTGATATTAAGATTGTCCACTTCGCGAAATTCACATGGAATAATGGACCTGTTATCCGCTTTTACTTTATTTATTAACATTTCTGTGATAAAGTCACTCAGGATAGCAATAACTGTCCAAGGAACAATGCATATGGATTTAGAATTTTTGGTTGAGAACAACGTTATATCAATGAGCGCCGCCATGGTGGGTGTACACGATTTTGGTTCCAGAGAATACTTGATAAATAACACCTCCCAAAATCAGCTCATCGCAGAATGATTTGTCCCAAGTTGATTTTCCAAGTGGGACGATTCGTCCAGGGCGTTGCATCCCACACTAAACAACAGAGTGCTGATTTAAAAACTATGCCATATACAGAATTTACATTGGGATGAATTATCACGACATTTAGGATGAAATGTCCTGGATTTGATTTTGGGACGAAACGTCAGGGCGGTTTTATCCCTCGGAAATTTTCGGAAACAAAATCGAGTACAGTTAGAGTGTCTCTCAAATATTGTCCGGAACTGAAATCGAGTACAACCGCAATGGAGACACTCATCGATGTTACAAAAATAAAAAAATAAAATCCCCTGCGGGAGCCCAGGAAAGTAATGCATTACTTGTTTACTGTGGTAAACATGCTCTGTTTCACTGGTAAAATAGGACCCAGTCACTAATGCTTGGGGTGCGAGTCCTCTAAAGTAGGCAAGATGGGGTATAAACGATTGACTGACCTTGACTTTATCTCCATGTTGTGGTCATGATTAGCCATTGTGCAGAAGTATGCGACCTTAAACACCCATAAATAAATATAAAAATAAAAATGTCGTTCCCATTATTTTGTCCTGTAACCGGGATAACTCTATCTGTTCTCTTAATTTGTTTTGTAACCAGGATAGCTCTATCTGTTCAATGAATTCATTTCACTGGAATAGCATTTATGATGGACGCAAAGAATAGAGGAAAGAATGGAGGAAAGTTTTTTATTGACTACCCCAAAAAAGGAGCAAAGCAGCCATTATATTTTTATGTGTACCCATACCATGTATGGTACACATAATGTTGGGGTGGCTTTCCGTCGTTCATCCATCCTTTGTCTGTCTATCTGTCTGTCTGTCTGTCTGTCTGTCTGTCTGTCTGTCTGTCTGTCTGTCTGTCTGTCTGTCTGTCTGTCTGTCTGTCTGTCTGTCTGTCTGTCTGTCTGTCTGTCTGTCTGTCTGTCTGTCTGTCTGTCTGTCTGTCTGTCTGTCTGTCTGTCTGTCTGTCTGTCTGTCTGTCTGTCTGTCTGTCTGTCTGTCTGTCTGTCTGTCTGTCTGTCTGTCTGTCTGTCTGTCTGTCTGTCTGTCTGTCTGTCTGTCTGTCTGTCTGTCTGTCTGTCTGTCTGTCTGTCTGTCTGTCTGTCTGTCTGTCTGTCTGTCTGTCTGTCTGTCTGTCTGTCTGTCTGTCTGTCTGTCTGTCTGTCTGTCTGTCTGTCTGTCTGTCTGTCTGTCTGTCTGTCTGTCTGTCTGTCTGTCTGTCTGTCTGTCTGTCTGTCTGTCTGTCTGTCTGTCTGTCTGTCTGTCTGTCTGTCTGTCTGTCTGTCTGTCTGTCTGTCTGTCTGTCTGTCTGTCTGTCTGTCTGTCTGTCTGTCTGTCTGTCTGTCTGTCTGTCTGTCTGTCTGTCTGTCTGTCTGTCTGTCTGTCTGTCTGTCTGTCTGTCTGTCTGTCTGTCTGTCTGTCTGTCTGTCTGTCTGTCTGTCTGTCTGTCTGTCTGTCTGTCTGTCTGTCTGTCTGTCTGTCTGTCTGTCTGTTTGTATCCATTTTTTTGGCATTCGATAACTTGAAAAATATTGCATATTAACACTTTATCCTTCAAATTGAAAATTCCTCCAATCACTTTTTGAAAAATATTGCTTGGATTGTCATGTCACTTTATATATATCTTCAGGTTACTGATGTTCCGAGCTGTATAGTTTTTAGTGTAAATCTGATAATTTGATCATGAGATTTTAACCCTTTATCCTTCAAATTGAGAACTCCTCCAATCCATTTCTTCGGCATGCGATAACTCGAAAATTATTAATCCGATTATCAGGTTACTTTATATAAGTATTCAGGTTACTGATGTGCTGTATTGTATAGTTTTTTATGTAAATCTAATAATTTAATCATCCTTTGTCTGTCCATCCATCTCCATCTGTCTGTCCATCTGTCCATCCGTCTATCCGTGTCCATCTGTCCGTCCATCCATCCATCCAGTCCAACAACATTTGTATCCATTTCTTAGGCATTCAATAACTTGAAAAATTTTGCTTGGATTGTCATGTTACTTTAGATTTGTGTTCAGGTTACTGATGTGCTGAGCAGTATAGTTTTTGGTGTAAATCTGATAATTCAATCCTGAGATATGAACCCTTTATCCATCAAATTGAGAATTCCTCCAATACATTTCTTTGGCATGCGATTACTCAAAAAATATCAATCTGTTTGGCATGTTACTTTATATGTATGTTTAGGTTACTGATGTGCCAAACGGTGTAGTTTTTGGTGTAATTTGATCCTGAGATATTAACCCTTTATCCTTTAAATTGAGAATTCCTCCAATCCCTTTGGCATGAGATAACTTAAAAAATATCAGTCCAATTGTCATGTTACTTTATATATATCTTCAGATTACTGCTGTGCCGAGCTGTATAGTTTTGGGTGTAAATCGGGATTTTACCACAAAATTGGTCCTGAGATAATAACAGCTTTCTTCTAGTTGCACGTATGGGTACACACCTGATGATTTAATCAGCCTATTTTTATACTATAACCCAGTGGCCCAGACTTAGCTGGTGCAATCTCAAAGTTATCAAGGGCCAAACACAAATTTTGAACCTCCCAATGGCCAAAATTTGCTTGTAAAACCGAAAATTGAAAGTCCTGTCTATTCCTCCATACTTTTACGCTCCATGCATGCGCAGTCGCCAGGAGGTGTCCAAAATTAGTACAAACATCATTCTTTGTTTGGCTCTAAAGTCAGCAACAATCAACTGACACCTGTGCTTTAAAATCTCCTTTTTTGAGGTTGCCAGACACAAATCAATGCAAGAATTGGTGGATACAAGGCTGTTATTGGATGAAGGAAGTGTTCAACGGTGGTTCTAGACATTCAGGGCTGTAACTTTATAATATTTATAAAATTATTTTATGTTTCCCAATTTCGGGACATTCGCCTGACGTCATCATTTTTGTTAATGATTGTTTGTTAAGTATTCCTTCCCTATCCTTCCATGAACCCTTCCTGTTAAACTCTTAAGCTTTTTGGCTATTTTTTATTGAAATTTTTTATTAAATTTCTTGGGAGTTTAACATGTATTACAGAATATTTATTCTGTTTTCCCCAAGGGTTACGTCCTCACCCTAGGGGTGTTTAGTCATTTAGTCTTGCATCTTCTATCCGCTGCATCAGTGTATCAGTTTTTCTTCATATAAAGATCTAGCTTTGCATCTGATAGCATTTAAATTGGTTCTGACTTTGGGCCTTTTTGTGTGCCTGATGTCTTGTTTACATTGACGTTGTTTACATTGACAATGTCCTCATATATAGGTAGTTTTTAGCTCACCGAAGGGAGGTCAACTTACCACTTGTCTTCCGTCGTCATCCGCCGTCGTGAACATTTTTCAGACAACTTCTTCTCTGAAACCACTGGTCCAATTTTCACGAAACTTCATGTGGATGTTTATTACTATATAGCAATTCAGGTTTGTTAAAATGAAATGGCCACGCTCTTTGGGGGCTCTGTATGGGGCATAACTCTGATAGCACCGTATGAATTACAGAAAAATTATTAAAAAATCTTCTTCTCCAGAACCAGTGGGCAGAATCTTTTGATACTTGGTATGCAGCATCTTGGTATGGGTCTGATTCAAGTTTGTTCAAATCGGCCCCCTGGTTTTATATTTCGGCTCATTATAGAAGCCCAAATTCGAACTTAGTGCATTTCAGGCAAATTTCTTAAAAAATCTTCTCCAGATCCAGCAGGCAGAATCTTTTGATATTTGGTATGCAACATTGTGGGGTGGATCTGATTCAAGTTTGTTCAAATAGGCCCCCTGGATTCACATTTGGGCTCGATATAGAAGCCCAAATTCGAACTTGGTGCATTTCAGGCAAATTTCTTAAAAAATCTTCTTCTCCAGATCCAGCAGGCAGAATCTTTTGATATTTAGTATGCAACATTGTGGGGTGGATCTGATTCAAGTTTGTTCAAATCGGCTTCCTGGATTCATATTTGGGCTCACTATAGAAGCCCGAATTCGAACTTAGTGGATTTCAGGCAAATTTCTTTAAAAATCTTCTCAAGATCCAGCAGGCAGAATCTTTTGATATTTGGTATGCAATATTGTGGGGTGGATCTGATTCAAGTTTGTTCAAATCGGCCCCCTGGATATATATTTGGGCTCACTATAAAAGCTCGAATTCGAACTTAGTGCATTTCAGGCAAATTTCTTAAAAAATCTTCTTTTCCAGATCCAGCAGGCAGAATCTTATGATATTTGGTATGCAACATTGTGGGGTGGATCTGATTCAAGTTTGTTCAAATTGGCCCCCTGGTTTCATATTTGGGCTCAGTATAGGAGTCCATTTTGAACTTAGTGCATTTCAGGCAAATTTCTTTAAAAATCTTCTTCTCAAGATCCAGCAGGCAGAATCTTTTGATATTGGGTATGCAGTATGCTTAGGGGGGTGAGATTCAGATTTGTTCAAGCCAAGTCCCTGGGTTCATATGTGGGCTCACTGTGGTAGTCCGAATTATAACTTAGTTCAAAATGAGGAATTTTCTTTAAAAATCTTCTTCTTCAGATCCAGCAGTTGGAATGTTTTGATATTTGGTATGCAGCGTCCTTAGGGGGGTGAGATTCAAGTTTGTTCCTGTGGGAGCCCAAATTATAACTTGGTCAATATGAGGAATTTTTAGCTCACTGAAGGGAGCTCAACTTATCACTTGCCGTCACTTGCTGTCTGTCGTCCGCCATCATTCAAATTGAGTCTTTTGATCAATATTGGGGCTCACTTTGGGGGCGTGAATGTTTACTTTGTGCAATTCAAGGAAAATTGTTTAAACATCTTCATCAGAACCATCATGCAGAATCTTTTGATATTTGATCAGCAGCATTGTCCCATTCAGTCCTGTTGATGTTTTAGCTCCACAGTGAGTATAGTTTTACTCTGTAGAGCCTTAAGAATAGCTTTTGATAAAATTTGTGTCTTAGCAGTACGGAACATTCGGTGAGCACCTAATTCTATTACTGTAGGATACATGGATTATTATTCCGATAGTGTAGCTAAAAAAATATGGATTTTGTCCACACTTAGGCTCTATCAGGATGCCCTTGGGCTCTTAATGTTCCCTTTGGCATTTTTTCAAAAAACATTTTGTTTCCAAAAAATATTTTGAATTTAATTTTGATTGCTATTATTCATGTATCTTAATTATGTATTGTTGTGGAGTTTCGAGGACTGATATCGACTTTAGTCGATGCTCTCCTGCAGACTCTTGTCATTCTTGTGTTCACTGGGATGACTGATGCTGGAGTTGGGTTTCACGGTATGTTGTTGGCGGTGAGGTTCGGAGGCCAGGCCTCTCACCGTGTTATAATTCATTTTGCCAGTTTCTATTTCAGAGGAAAATGAACATGGTGATGATATTCTGACACCCATCCAAGTGTGTTACCATCGTGGCACTCCTTGGAGCACATAGAGCTAGCTGCAGTGCTCGTTATTACAAGAGTTAGGACCTTTTTTTCAGGGGTTTAATCTATTGCAATCAGCTAGTTCACCTGGTGAAGTGGTACTCCATCCGTGTGTGTCGTGACTCTGGATAAGTCTGTTGCGGTCATAAGAAGGGGATGTGGTAGAGCGAGCTCTTTAATATAAATAACTCACCCAGCGACGACGGAAATAGGGAGGAAGTCAGCACGTTCTTGTACTCGGCTAGGTCTGGTAGACCGCAAGCAGGAGAGGCCCTTTTCTAATCTAGCAGATGTTGTTTTGAGAAACTTGCACAAGCTGGAGCATATGTCTGCCCTTCACTTGGGATGCTCTGTTTAGTGTGCAGCCGGGGTCGGCTTCAGTCAAGGCTTCCTCTGCTATGTTTCACAAGCCAAAATGAAGTTTTCTGGTTGGAAACTTGTACGAGATAGGAGCATATGTCCACCCGTTGCTTGGGACACTCCGTCTAGTCTACAGCAAGGGTTGCCTTCAGTCACGGCTTCCTCCACTACGTTATTTAAGCAAACATAACCGCATCCTAGCTACCCAACTTCGGATATCCAGCCTGCTGCACGAAGAAGGAACCACTCTTCTCCTGTGAAGTCAGACCATCCAGGAGCTAGGGAGATGAGGCCTCGATCATCGGGATGTTTGGAGAAGGGATCCGTCTCCGACACACCCTCCCAGGGCAAGCATGTGGCTAAGAAATGGAAGTCCGCTGCTCCTCAGGTCTCTATGTCACAAATTGTGCAGCTGATTGCAGCATCCCAGCAAATGCAGGTGCAGCCTCCCTCAGTCTCAGAATCTGAACTGTCGGACAGTGCTGGGTCGATCCAGTCATCTGTTCACGCAGATGCAATGGACCGAGATTCGCAACTGATTCTCTCGGATGGTGAAAGGGATAAGGAAGAGGATTACCCTTCCCTTTCAGAACAGCACATGGTTGCGGTGGTTTTCATCCATCGATACTACCCTGATTTTGTTCTGCTGAATCAGAATGCTGCGACGACAAGAGAGAAACCACTGGCGTCATTGGACGCAGACTTTATCCAGACAAAGGAGGAAGTCCTTTCTTTTCCGTTTCAGTCTAGGCAGGTGTCGCAGGTCTTCGACCATATAGACGACACCGTATTTTTCCTCTTGAGTGCGAGGAAGAAGGCGGTTTCTTATCTTCATCTTCCATATACATACCGTTTTTTTGGACCACGTTTATTTAAAAATGGTCGGGGAAGAAGTTCAGAGAGTTCCTCTGCATTTGGATGAGCAGGCCGGGGTTCTAGGGTATCCTTACCTGTAGCACTCATTATTCGCTCAGACACAATTGAGATGGCAATTTCTTCAAATAGAGCAAATTTAGACGTTATGTCTTACGCAGATCACCTTACAAGAGCTATGGCGCAACGTCTCAATGAAAGAATTTGAGGGCATTCGTACCTCTCTTAGAGTTCTTTCCAGGGCAGTTATGTATACCACGTATAACTCCGCCCTAACAGTGGTTAATCTGGAGTTAATCAGACGTAATGCTGCCCTTGCGTCATCATCACTGATAGATGACAAGGTGAAAAGCTCTCTCCGAGTCGCTCTGGTCTCCGAACATATTATTTTCAACGACTAGCTTTTCTTAGTCTATGAACAGGCTACTAAGAAAGCGTCTAGTGCTCTGCTTTTGAAGTCGGCATTTCAACGACCCGCTTCAGCAGACAAGAGTAAAGGACGGCGTTCCAGACAAAAATCGTCAAAAGGAAACTCCTCACGAGGGTACAAGAAACCCTCTTATAATTACCCTGGAGGTCATCAGTATAGCGACTCGGGAAAGGGGGCGTAGGTCTGATCAGGACTATCGGTCAGACGCTTCTAGGCCGACGAGGCGAGGTTCTTCGCGGGGAGGACGTGGTTTCTCCTCCCGTAAGCCTGGCAGGTCATACAGGTGTTGGTTAAGACCTCTGTTGCTGGCCAGTTGGCAGAAGGTTATCAAGCTCCGCAAAAAACTGTATAACAGTCACGGAAAATCAGTGGGTGAGAAGTGTAGTCTCGGCCGGCTTACGGCTATCATTCTGAGCGAAACACCCACTAACAAGGAGTCCGCGTCGGACAAATCTTCCATCAGATCCTTGCATAAGAGAGCTTCTCCTAGCAGAGGTACAGGCTCCCTTATCAAAGGAAGCAATAGAGGTCATCGAGAATCAGGATTCTCAAGGTTTTTTCAGACACCTGTTTCTCGTACCAAAGCCAGACGGCTTGTTCCGGCTGGTAGTGTACTTGAGCTGGATAAACAAGCTTATCGTGGCTCCAAAAATTATATATGGAGACCATTCGGTTGGTAAGGGCGAGCATTGGAGTAAACGACGATGCTGCAAGCATGGATCTAAAGGATGCATAATTTCAAAAAGTACCTGCGGTTCGCCATACAAGGGAGGGTCTGTCAGTTTAGAGCAAAGTGCTTTGGTCTGAACCTGGCTCCCTGGGCATTCACTCGAATAATGAACTCGGTAATGTCATACTTACGAGCTCATTCGTCTGTGGTAACCTCAGCTTCCTTGGACAGCCTTCTACAGTCTGCTTCTATTACTCCAACGTCTCGGTTTCATTGTAAACGGGGGCATGGTGGCTCAGTTGGTAGAGGTGCAGGCTGCAAGCCGAGAGGTCCTCGGTTCGAATCCCACCTGTGGCAACTGCATTGTGTTCTTGGGCAAGACACTTCACCCCCATTGCCCACGTGGGGGCACGGTGGCGTTGTGTACTAAGGCGTACTGAACATCGATGGTGCACCTGTCTTCAACCAATGCTAATCCTACTTGTGTGGAGTTGGTATGTTGGGGAGCTGACAGTTGCTTGCCATTGCTCGATGGTTCTCTCTTAGTACTCCAGCTTCCTCCACCCATAGAACTGTCACAGTCATGATTAGCCATTGTGCAGAAACATGTGACCTTAAACACCGATAAATAAATAAATATTCATTATAAATGAGAAAAAGTCGGATCTAGCTCCTTACAAGTCGTCTATTCACTTGGGAATGAGCTTTGAAATTCACAACAATCTGGTCTGTCTGCCATTACCCAGAGCAAAATTAGTCAGTTGTTATGCTCGTTTTTCTCTACACTCAGATGCATTAACAGCGCAGGAATTCATGCGACTGATGGAGCGGTGTGTTGTGGCTGCGGCTCTTATTCCAATGAATCACCTGCACAATCATCCCCTCCAGATATTCTTTACTCAATACTGAAGTGTGAAGACGAATTCGCTCAAAACCAGTATTGTTTTAACGGACCTAGTGAAACATGGGTTCAGATTTTTGAGCAGATATTAGTGTTAACTCTGGGAGTTCTGCTGCAACTGCCGGATCCATCTTTCACGATTATGACGGATGCGAGTCAGACCCTAAGTCCCGCAGACTTGAGGTGTCAGGATCTTTGGGACTCTCGGTTCCTAGAAAAGCCTATAAACATTGAAGAGATGATGTCAATATGGCTAGCACTACAACATTGGATTCACATATTAGCGGACATCCATGTTCAAATTTTGTTGGACAATTCGACAGTAGTTGCTTACATCAGGAACCATGGCAACACTCATTCAATGCCATTATGCGAATTAACAGAGAAGATTCTCCAAAACGTCATGAATCATCGTGTTCATCTTTCTGTCCATCATATACCGGGTCGTCTGAATGTACTAGCAGACTCCCTCTCTCGGAAAGGTCACCTGTTCCTATCAGACTGGACTCTCAACAAGCAAATATCCAGGCAGATTTGCTACCAATGTGATCGTCCCATGATAGATCTGTTTTTGACACACCGGAACAATCAGTTACCAACATTCATGTCGTCATGCCCAGATTATCGAGTGTACGCAGTAGATGCTCTGTTGATCTCATGGGACGGAATGATAGGATAGGCGTATCCTCCAACTCCGTTGATTTAGCAGATTCTGTTTAGTTCAAACAGTCTCATTGTGAAATCCTGATAGTAGCACCTCTGTCATCACAGAAACTTTGGATCAATCTTCTCAGGTGTCTGTTATGGGACGTTTCCCGGAAACTTCCTCCATGAAAGGACCTTCTTTATCATGGGAAGTATTTATTCTTCACGTCCTTCTCCGCCGTTAGTGGCATTATGGAGTTGGTCATACGTAAGAGATCCTTGTGGTTCCTACACTATTTGATGACTAACACAAGAACGATTCAAGTAATGCGGGTGAAGAGGGTTCGATATGATTTTGAATCGCCGCCAATGTGTTAAGAGGCGATTACCGGGCAAGCCGTTGTTTTCTTCCCATTAGCCTTGTATGCATTTAAGTACTTATATGCATTTCATGACTTTTCGATTGGTGGATGTGTCATGTTCTATGGAGACCTCATGGGCACATCAACTTTCTAGTTGGTTGCTTTCCTGTGGTTGTTTGTCTCTATATCATAAACGAGCATATGATTCATCGTCAATAAATTGCTAGCCTATGGGTACCTGGGAGGCTGTCTATTCAGATGATTACATGCGGGATTTCAATGCTCACGCGCATAATAATCGTATTATTAGGCAGACACATTATTGTATGTTAAGGACCTTAGAAACAATGAATTATTTCGTGGGCGGTCTGTGACAAATGTTAATCATAGCTCGATCCATTTCTAGATCCAGTTTTCTATTAATGGCGGTACCCAATCGAATACATCTTGTCTTACACGCTCATATATTCACACGTTTCCAGAAACATAGATATCGGATAGAACACGTCTGAGAGTGTTAGTTACTGGAATTTATTGTACACCTGAATGTGGTCGCCTGTGGGTTACCTTGGAAGTGTGTTTACTCTCCAGAGATCATCCATTGTGATTCTATTGGACATGTGTATGTTATATATTATATCACCAGTTTTCAACCTATCTGCGTGTGCCGACTCCGGTATACATTACAAGCAGGCGATATTATTTACTGGGATCGCCGCTATAGCCTTAGCTTCTGAAGTGGCATTAAGCACCAATTTATTGATAAAAGTTAATACCGGGGTGTCTATTCGACGAATTACGAAAGTTTAATACCACATAAGTTCTCAGAGTATGCATCTTTAGTGCTGGGCAATATTAGCCAAAATAATATTTGCATTTTGGAAGTTGGGTTAGGGGAAGATCGTTATAAACGACAAAATCACACGCTATTGTTCTCTTGTGATGATTGTGTGTTATTCTGGTAAATAGTGTTAATACGGTTTTGTGAAAGAATACAATACACCTGGCTATATTAACCAGGAAGATACTGAGCACGCACACTTTATGTCTTAATTGAATAATAACTTTAATGTTAATGTGTGTTGTGAAGTTGTATGGTGCATTGTTCACGCGACGTAAGAATTTATTATTTGTTCTACTTGTTACCTCCCCTGATGTGTTTCGTCAGTGTTTACACCAAGGGAGGTAAACGAATAAAAAAATGAACTTGACAAACTGAAAACGTGTTTGTGACTTGCATGTTGCGTAACAATCGTCTGCCATTAGAAAAAGAGTATTTTTTTTAGTTTTTCTC
The DNA here is from genome assembly GCA_031216915.1 of Pictodentalium vernedei. NCBI lineage: Eukaryota > Metazoa > Mollusca > Scaphopoda > Dentaliida > Dentaliidae > Pictodentalium > Pictodentalium vernedei. The sequence continues at coordinate 253,317,765 of CM062296.1, forward strand.
CAATTTTCATTTCTTATTGTATTGTGATGCTTGCATCATGAAGTACTACAGACTAGCGGCTGAACACATTTTATTTATACATGTACCCAATGCAACGTTGTACAGCACGTTGATTGAAGAACGGTGACGTCAATCAGCTAGGAATAGTGGCGATCTTGTACCGATTGTAGATGGTAAATTCTGTAATATCACGTCTCTGCAAATCCCTAAATATTCTGATGTGCACAACACACATTTTTAATGGGGAAACTTTATTGAAATGGCCAGATATCAAAGAGATTTTAATATTCAGCGTTAAATATAGAATAACCGGAAACTGCTGGTTTTTAACTGCCGTTGTCATAATCGGCCGATGGCCCATAACCGGCCAATTGCCGATTCCGATTATTGGTTCATCACTATAGCAAACAGATGCAGACTTATTAAGGATTACACAGCATTGTATAAACGTTGGTGCCCAGAATGGCAGCCTAGCAAGATTTTTTTTGTTTGTTAATTCAATTTTTAATTTCACAATCTGAAACGTATGTTTTTAATATTTTCTTGTGCAGCAACAGTATCTAATTATCTCAATTTATATTTCCACAGCATGGAAGAATGTGATGCTTTGTGCACGAATATTGCAATAATGGTTAATGGAAAATTTGTCTGCCTTGGTAGTCCACAACATCTGAAGAGTAAATTTGCCCAGGGTTACACAATTACAATACAGCTTGAAAATTTGGAGAATGGTTCATTCCGGGATACCAAGCCAGTGATTGAGTTTATGGTGGCACAGTTTCCACAAGGAAACATTCAGGTTTTTGATGACAAACAAGGTTATATTCATTTACAGTTGTTGGGTCATACATCACTTGCAGATCTATTTTCAACATTAGAAAATATGAAAAATACACATGGATTATCTGACTATTCTGTTCACCAGACCACACTTGAGCAGATCTTTTTGTCTTTTACTAAAAATCAGTTTGTTGTCCCAGAGAAGAGAGGTGGTGGTGCTTGCCGTTGTTTTACCTGTTGTTAAAAAAATAACATTAACCCTTTACCCAACATAGTGGCCAAAACTGGCCAGTGCTATTCACAAAAATTGCCAATTAATTTTCATTTTTTTTTGTCTCAAAAACATAGGTTATGACCCCTCTTTGGAATTAGCTCATCGAGCTCATTCCAATGAGCTCGTCTAGATCATTCCAATGAGGATTCATAACCTATGTTTTTGAGACAAAAAAATGAAAAAAATTAGTTATTCAAGAATTTTGTTTGCAAGTGTCGTCTGCTTTTCATGTTAGGTAAAGGGTTAAGCATTTTTTCTCAGGCAATTTTTTCCTCCATTTTATAGAAAAGAAAAGAGACTTTTTTTCTTTCATCCATAAAAGAGTACTATAAAATAATTCTGATTTATCTCTAAGAATTTTTATTCATAGGAAAATCATTAAGTCATCCAATGGTAACTTTTCACAAATCAGTGTTTCAGTCATATAAAAATTTTCTAAGAATTACCTTTAGTCTCTATAGGTGTACTAAAACTACATATATCAACTTGTATTGACCTGTTACTGGGTGGGGAGCTGAATTTATTTTCCAAAGCGATTTGTAACATGGGTATTTTTCCCCCTAGAATTGGCGAGAAACCATGCTACTGTCTAGAGAAGATTTCAGGGTTCAATTTCAATGAGGGGGGTCACATGATATGTTTTTGTTGAAATTTGTGAAAAAAAATAGAATTAAAATAACAGATTTTGATATCATGTACATTGTCATTGAGGCAAACCCAGGTAGTTCAAAACTGAAATCTAGGTATTGGCGTTCCCACCAGCCCACTGGGCATACAGTGGCTGTGGGCTGGTGCGAACCCAGGACACTTGTCCAGATCCTTAAGGGTTAAGCCTCTGAATCTAATGTCAAACTAACGGGTCTTCAAGAATCAAATGTTTGATATTTGACAAAGCTCAATGAGCTAGAGTGGGCAACATAGGGAGGAATGAATGGATCAGCATGACTTAATGCTTGAGTTGAGGTCACAGTGTAGCCATTTCTGCTGAAAGTGATCATAAAGATCAATAATTAACCCCCTGCACACTGATGTCGAAATATCTAAAATTCACGGAGCAAATATTTCCCATAATGCAACTAGAAATTTAAGCAATTCAATCTTGTTTGACCGAGCTCAATGAGCTCGGTCAAACAAGATTGAATTGGTTAAATTCACAGTTGCATTATGAGAAAAATGGCTACTTCAAATCTGGATATTTTGACATCGGTGTGCAGGGGGTTAAATAAATAGCAGCATGACATGTACATACCATTAGATAATATTTTCCAAATTAACCCATAATGATTTAGGGCTGTTAACAAATATTGCTTCACATTGTAACTCTGTACCTAACATGAAAGGCAGCAAACACTTGCAAACAAAATTCTTGAATAAGGCCTAAAAAAATTAAAAATCTGTTTCTCAGGCCCTCCCGCATGGTCCTTTTGGTTGCCGCATGCTCTCTTTTTATAGCCAATGTAAACTTGAAAAAATTAAAAATTAAATGGTCTATGTCTGATATTTTACCCAAATTAAAAAAAATTGATAAATTTGTCCCTTGAGTGCAAGAAGGCTTTGTAATGCTTTAGCATTGCAAAGTTTTCCTGCTCTCAAGGGATGAAATACACAACCACCCATGCTATTCCGTAGATTATGAGACTTGAAACTTGAATCAAGAACATGAACTTTGATGGCAAAGAAATAATTTCAGAAATAAAAAATAAAATAAAAAAAATGCTCGCCCGCATGCAATTTTTCAAATAATGGCCTGAGAAACAGAAGATCTACTTTGTGTGGCCTAACTACATTTTTTTTCAAAACATAGCTTATGACCCTTCATTGGAGCAAGCTCGATGAGCTCATTCCAGTGCGAGTTGTAAACTATGTATTTGAGACAAAATATGATAACATAATCAAAATTGAATGGTGATTTTTACCTGCATCGCCAGCGGCAGAGCAGTTCTAGTAACCGCTCGACTCCATCTGTCAGTCCGTCCATCCATCAGTCAGTCCGTCCATCCGTCCGTCCGTCCATCCGAAACACTTTTTCCGTCAAAGTTTTCTTGGCTTCTATGAAAGGGAATGATTTTATATTTGGTCTGCTGCTTCATAATGATGAGTTCTATCGTGTAAGCAATTTTCAGATCTGCCGTGCAGCCACTTCCTGTTTGCCGATACTTTGAAATTTTACTGTACCCACTGAACATTGAAATTTTCCGTCAAGGTTTTCTCGGCTTCTATGCAAGGGATTGATTTTATTTTTGGTCTGCTGCTTCATAATGATGAGTTGTATCGTGTAAGCAATTTTCAGATCTGCCGGTGCAGCCACTTCCTGTTTGCCGATACTTTGAAATTTTACTGTACCAACTGAACATTGAAATTTTCCGTCAAGGTTTTCTCGGCTTCTATGCAAGGGATTGATTATATATTTGGTCTGCTGCTTCATAATGATGAGTTGTATCGTGTAAGCAATTTTCAGATCTGCCGTGCAGCCAATTCCTGTTTGCCGATACTTTGAAATTTTACTGTACCTACTGAACATTGAAATTTTTCGTCAAACTTTTCTCGGCTTCTATGCAAGGGATTGATTTTATATTTCATCTGGAGCCTGATAATGATCAGTTGTATCGTGTATGCAATTTTCAGATCTGCCATGCAGCCACTTCCTGTTTGCCGATTCAATTGCATGCAGTGACGCAGGTCCAGACCCGGTATTGGTCTTGGCTTGTTGTGAATAGTGCTGACCAGTTTTGGCTATTACATTGGGTAAAGGATTAATGAGTATACTCTGTGTGATATTTAGGTGACTAAGACTGAACACAACAAGAGTGAAGTACTGTAGATTGGAATTAACCACCCAAATTGGATTTTTTTGTTATTTCATGTGCACTGAAGGCGTACAGGAAAAACTCCGAACAAGGGTCGTTGAGTCCTGTCTCCCATAGTTGACCTGAGTTCTGTTTTGTATTCATATCACAATTCCTCTTGAATCAAGTGAATGAGGGAGATATTTACAATGAAAAATATCACCTTCGACATGCTGTTTAAATTCTTGCTTGAAACTCTTTTGTATTCATTACGTGTACACTCTATACGAAAAAATTATCCAAAAATCAACTGAGTGTGTTACGTGTAATTACATAATGTCAGACGTTCACTCACTATTCAGTGTTGAATGGACTGTATTGGGATAATATTCTCCAATTAACATATTAATTTTTGTTCACTAAATCTTTTTTTTTGTACCAGATACATTTTGTTTGTGAATTTTGTATATCAAATAAAATCTTTAAAGGTGAAAATCGGTTCTGTAAATCCATTATTTTGTGTGATACAAAAAATGAGAATTTCGCCTATCACTTGCAACAGTGTGGCTCTTCCATCAATTGGATCTACATTCCATGAAATATTCTGGGGGGGGGGGGGGGGGGGGGGGGGGGGGGGAATCCAAATCATATATCAGCAAAAATTTTATTTTAATATGAAAACAAATCGAAAATCTCACGAATTAACGAATGGATTTTTTCAATCCCTATTTTAAACCACAGTGCAGAGTTCTGGAAATGAAAGATATGGTATTTCTATCTGAATATTTTATTAAATGTAGGTTTTAGAAATTTCCTTACTGAACATTGTAATTGCTAATCAGGGACTGTCTCTGAAAGATTTTTCTCGCGAAACATTTATTGGTTATGTAATCCTTCTCACATGACCGCACTAAAACAGCTTTTCATACCCGGTCATTTCTACACAAATGACGGGGTATTAACAAGTGTGGTTTTGTATGCAATGCACACATAATGTGAAGCATTTCATTCACGTCATAATGTCACTCAGGTGCATAATGACCAATCAGCTGCATTCTTACATGACGTTCTTACACATAGACTAGATTCTACATGTAGTGTACATAGCACATTTCTCAATGTCTACATTGTATTGTGTAATGTTGAATACACACAGCACCTGTGGTATAAAAAATCCACTCATTTCTCAGAAAAAAGTTTGTGCATTTTTATGCCCCCGACCTCTGAAGGAGGATTCAGGGGTATCCAGTGAACCCTCTGTGCAGCCTTCCATCTGTCTGTCCATCCGTCAGTACATCTAGCTGTCCGTACAAACATTTTGCTTTGTAACTTCAAAGCCATCAGTCGGATTTGGATCTCCTTTGGTATGCTGATAGACCCACATGGTGGAACGCATATGCATAAGGAATAGGTTTCGTTCAATAATTTTTTCTAGAGTTATGGCACTTTTTCACTTCTTCGACTTAGAAAATTTTTATCGCCCTCTGTTTTGCATTCACTACATGTTGGATTTGATTTATTCTTGGTATGCTCAGGGACCTGCTTTGCAAAAGAACATCCACAAGTGACGAGGTCTGTCCCCTTATTTTTCGACTTTGAAAATTTCAATTTTTCTGGTTTTAGTATGTTCTGGATTGTAATTTCAAAGCCATTGGTCAGATTTGGATCTCCTTTAGTGTGCTGATAGACCTGTAGGGGGGAAGGAAGATTCTATCCGATGATTTTTCTCAGAGTTATTACCCTTTTTAACTCTTTAAACTTAGCAAATCTTTCAGTCCCACAATACCATTAAGGCTGCTTCAAATTAGCCTACGGGTCAGGGCTACTTTGTATTGCCCTTGTTTGGTTTTAGTTTGAGATGATAATACAAAATCTGTGCTTTCCATTTTGCTAATTCTCTTTTCATCAAATATGACTTCATAAATTTCCATAACATATCAGTTACTGATTAATCAGCCATTTTATTACTAATTATAAGCTGCTTCATAAATTTCCATAACATATCAGTTTGTGATCAAACATTTTTATTACTAATTATAAGCTTCTTTGTAAATTTTCAACATATCATTTTATGATTCATCAACCATTTTATCACTTGTTGTAAGGGTGCTATTGAAATGGTGAATTTTTAATTCTGTCAAACATTTAGTTTGTATATATTACACTGTAGGCCTAAAAAGTTAAAAATGTGTTTTTCAAGCCCTCCAGCATGGTCCTTTTGGTGTTGCATGTAGAGCTGCCGCAACTATTTGATTAATTGACTAACCATTGGAAGATGCTATAGTCGACCATTATTTTTCATAGTCGACTATTTTTTAGCTGTGTACCTCATACCAATGAATGATGATATTGGTCCATGAGGGGGCCCATAACATTTCATGGTACCTGTTATCCTTCATATTGATTGTTCATAACTGAAAATAGGCAGTAACTTTGATTGTACCGTCGCATATTATCTCATGAAATAGACGTTGTCATCCCTAAACTCAATACTGGATCAGGCTGTTGTGAACAGATTGTTGATAATCCATGTTAATTGTTGCAATTTTAAATCCAATAATTTTAATGTTGATTGAAGTGGAATTTATTGACACTAAATTACTGAATGAATTTCCATACTTTGAAGAGTTAGCATCATGTGACACAAAGTTGATTCTGTAAATCGGGAATTCCTGGTAAACCCAAGTATTTAGATGATCCGATTGGCTTGAATAAACACTGTGTGCTATATTCCTGGCAATTGTCATCAAGTGACAGTTTCTAGATCCTCAAAATTATCCACATGAGAACTTCATAATCCAGACAGTGCTTGATTTTCAATTGTGTTGTCAGGATTTTCGAATTGCATTTACTTATGCCATGCTAAATATTCCACTCTGTTTTATGCTTAAAAGTTCAAAATTTAGTGGTAAAAAATTGAACATGTAGTGTGAATAATGTCTATTGTGTACCTACACACAGCCTAAGTTGCCTAACTAGTCACACTAAGTAACATGAGCATTAACATGATTAACCCTTTGAAAACTGGTGGTATCTTCCATGGGAGAAATTGGAAGAGTCCATATCAATTATTTGGGGGTAAAGCAATTAATATTTTCAATGTGCAGCCTTCAGGCTGCACGTTGAAAATATTAATTGTTTTACCACGTACGTTCATTTAGTAGCCATCCTACTTAATGAAATTATAATGTATCGTGTTCCTAGACTGGAAAAGCGGCCTCTCGTGTTGAAAGAGTTAAGTTTAACTTCAAGAATCTTGTCCAATTTCACACAGAAATACCGTTGACCTAGCTCTGCTAAACAAACTGGCTTGACAGTCGCAAGTGGTTTTTTTCCTAATATGTTGTGTTTACCATTTCTGGTAGCCTGTTGTTCAAACCATACTTAACCAACGTGTTAACAGAAACTGCAAAATAGCATCGGGATTTAAGACAACATTTGAATTTTTATATCAGTATGTGTCAGCATAATGTGGACATAATATGTGAATGACTGATTGACTAGCCATCGATTATCACAACTCACCAGTCGACACTGAAAACCAATAATAGTGGCATCCCTAGCTGCATGCTCTCTTTTTATAACCAATGCAAACTTAAAAAAATAAAAATTAAATGGTTTATGTCTGATATTTTACCAAAGTTAATAAAATTGATAAATTTGTCCCTTGAGTGCAACAAGGCTTTGCAATGCTTCTTGCTCACAAGGGATGAAATACACCACCGCCCATGCTATTCTGTAGATTTGAGGCCTAAAACATAAAACAAACTGAGAACATGAAATTTTGATGGCAAAGAAATAATTCCAAAAATGAAAAGAAAAAAAGAAAAAATTTCCCACCCACAAGCAATTTTACAAAAAATGGCCTGAGAAACAGATCTATTTTATGGGGCCTTAATTTGTTATTTTCTGTGAGGATCAGTAATTATCATTCTCAACTCGTATCTGTTACTAACAATTGAATTATTTGTCAATAATAAATTAGGGATTCCAAAAATACTACCTAAGTTTTTGAAAAAAGTTTTTAGCAGCAATAATATTAGTTATCCATGTGTTTTCCAAGGTGTATGGCAATTTACACCGGTTTGGGAACTCATACACCCTGAGGTGAAGTGATGAGCTAGTTTCATTGACATCCACATCCAAACATGTTAACCTCAGAAAATTTTTTTCAGGGAACTTGAGGGTGATTTTCAGGGAAATTGGATGAATTTCAGGGAAACGTATGTGCACGAACAATATACATAAGAACTAAACTTTTCGGCATATCGCGGAAGTGGATCACTAAACGTTTTCAGCTCTTGGACCACCACTGGCAACTGTTTGCACCCAGTAGTTCATAGGCTAAAAATTTGCTGAAGCCCTTAATGCCATGTTAAAAAATCATTAGTTCAAATGCTTCATCACCCCCTTTTTTTTCAAACCTCCCCCTTCCTGCCACCCCCCCCCCCCCCCCCCCCCACACACACACACCACCACCACCACCACAACAACCTGTGGTTATAATTGGACCAAAGTGTACATTCAGATAATACCCTTCCGGAATGTGCAATAAAATGTAATTCCATTTTTCATGACTCATGCAATTTAATCAAACTTCCCCTCATTTAATGTTGTTTGTGATGTTTCTTTATATGCACCAATTTCTGTGAGGGGATGTTTCAGCCTTTGGGAATCAAGATTTGTCTCCTCATCAGTAATTCGTAATTCTGTTTGGAACTGTGCAAATAACATTCGGAAGCTTTCTGGGAATAGATGCCTTAACTGTTACTTGCAAAGCACAATAATCAGTGTTATAGACTGTTACAAAATATGTCCGTTGTGTATCGATTTTAAGCCATAATATTTTTATACTGTACCAATGACCCAGACATAGCTGCTGGTGCTAACTCTTAAAATATAGGGCCAAACACAAATTTTGCCCCCCAATCCCCAAAATTTGCATCTAAAACTAAAGAAAACATGTCCTGAAAGGCCCTCCACACTTCGCCCCTACTGCGCATGCGCAGTGTCAAGGACGTTCCGAAATTGGCGCCATTTATCATTCTAAGTTTGGCCCTTCATCAGTTAACATCTGACTGATCTTTGTGCTTTTAAATCTCAGTTTAAATGATGCCAGACACATAAATATTAGTGAAATGGTGATTCTAAGGAGGATAGAAAAGGAGGAGAGGAAAAGAATGTGTGACAGAATATTATCAGGGCTGTAACTTAAAATTTTTTAATGAAATTATGTTAAGTTACCTATTTTCAAGGCAGCAGCCATTTTGTTGTCATTCTGATTATTTAGTTACACTGTTTTTTCAAGTGTTTTTCCTCTCTCCCTGTCCTTTAAGTTCCCCCTTGCTATTCTCCCATGCTTTTGGCATAGTTTATGTAATTATTATTACTAAAATTTCTTGGGAGTTTTAGCTGAATAACAGAATGAATTCTGTTCTTTCCCCATGTTTACGTCTTCACCTACGGGTGGTTAGGCGTTGTGTTCTGCATCTACCATCTGATGTTCTGCAGTTTCTTCCCTGGAAGTCTCTGTTTTGCATCAGATGGTGTATTTTTGGTAACTGATTTCGGGCCTGGGTGCCTGGAGTCTTATTTTAGTGTTTTTACACTCATTGTTTACATTTACAACAGCCCTCTGTGTGAGGGGGGGATTTCTAAATAATAATATCTTTATGTTATTTTAATCATAACTAGATACATTATTATTGTTCGTAAGTGTTGAATAAATTGTTTAAAATATTTTTAAAATTTTTTTCCACACTTAGGCTTGGGATCCATTGGGGCTCAACGTTACTTTTCAGAAACTTGGGCTGTTCTGAAAAAATATTTTTTCAAAATATTTTGATTTCAATTATTTTTTCTATATTAATGGATCATATTATTATTATGTATTTTGCCAGGGGTTAGTGCGAGTACCAGGACTTGTTTTCTTTTCACATTGAAAGGATATTGATCAATTGTTTTAAGAGGAAGTCTTCCTCTGACCTTATTATCATTCTATATGTGGTCAGTGTACTCGCATTAACTCCTGTTCTGTATCGTATGATTTCGATGACAATATGGGAAGCGTATGTCACGGTATGTTGTTGGGGATTTGGACAATCCGGTCCTTTCCCCGCAGGGTCACTCTACTTTATCAATTTCTATTTCAGACGATCAAGATTAGGGTGATGTATCTGTGATGTCTTCCAACAGTGTGCCTCCGTCGTCACAATTAATGAAGGGCTAGCGGAAAAGTGCTCATGTAATACTCCAATTGCCTAAGAGGACCCTAGTAGGTTCGACGGCCTTTGACGTCCGCTAGCTCGCCCGGTGTAGCGTCCATTCACCGAATGGTTCGGCAGCCGGGTTCGTCCGTTGCGGTGTAGAAGGAATTTTGGGGTGATGCGAGCACTATAAAATTAACTTAATGCACACCCAGTGACGGCGGATCGGAGGGAGAACGGAGGAAGCCTTTTAGTCCGGTTCATAGCTCGTTCCGGTCCATCCGGACGGCAAGCGAGAGAGGCCCCTCTCTCGTTCAACAACATCTGGCCCCAGATGTTGTGGTACAAATGTGTCGCTAGCGGAGCATACGTCCGTCGCTCGGGACGCTCCGTTGTATAGGCAGTCCGCTGAGACTGCTAAGGCTTCCTCTTCTCGTCAGCGCACACGACCGCACCTTGGCTGCGTGACCGCCGATATATTACCAGCTTCGCCGATCAAGGATTCTTCGGCGACCAGGTCACACCATCCGGCAGCCAGGGATTCGAGACCGATGGACTCCGGACGTTCGCATGGGAAGTATGCGGGAGCCATCTGATGCGGAGCTGCCCTCGGCGAAGCAGCGATAGACTGCGTCTCCGCAGGTCTCGACGCCGGACATTCTTGTGCACATAGCACAGCTTATCGCAGCATCCCAGCAGCCGACAGAAACGGTGTCGGATCGAGAATTATCCGACAGCGCTGGGTCGGTAGCCGGGGACTCGAGGCCTGCAGACTCCGGACGTTCGCATAGGAAGTGTGCGGGAGTCAACGTACACGGAGCTTCCAGCGGCAATGCATCGTAAGTCCGCTACTGCACAGGCCTCGGGAACGGACGTGCTTTCCTTAATAGCACAGTTTATCCCAGCATCCCAGCATCAACTGAATCTGTCGCATATATTTTATCCGACGATGCTGGGTCGGGACGCTCCGCGGAAGCGGGTACGGACGTCCGAAAGTTTCATCCGGTCCGACGGGATACCGAAAGGGATTCGGAGGATTTCAAGCTTTCCCTTTCGGAACAAAATATGCTGCGATGCCGGATAAGAAACCGATAGCGTCGGTGGACTTAGAAATTTTTGGTTCGGTTCAGGGACATCGTCCCTCAGTTCCGACATAGTCCAATAATGTCACACAAACTTTCGAATTATTGAACGACGCTATATATATTATTATTTTATGCTTGCTATCCAAGCATTTCTGGTTTCTTGTTCGAAGAATTATGGAGATGTCTTTCAAAGTGTGCCTCTGTCGTCATAGTTAATGAAGAGTTAGCGGCAATAAGTGCTCATGGAATATGTCTATCGCTTACGGAGTGACATTCGCTAGCTCACCCGGTATAGCGTACATTCATCAAATGGTTCGGCTGCCGGGTTCGTCCGTTGCGGTCTAGGAAGGAGATTTGGGTGATGCGAGCACTTTAATTACTTTAGTACTCACCCAGTGACGGCAGATTGAGGACAGATCGAAGGAAGCCAACAACATAGGGGACCGCATGTTGTGGTTCAGATATTTTACATTCGGAGCATATGTCCGTTGCTCGGGACGCTCCGTTATATTGACAGTCCGAGAGACTGTCTTTAATGCTTCCTCATCCTCACAGCAGGGCACACGACCGCACATTGGCTACGTGACCTCGAGTATCCGATCAGTTTCGGCATTCAGTGATTCCACAGCGAATAGGTCGCGCCATCCGGTAGCCAAGGGACACGAGGCCTATACACTCCGTTCGCTCGCATATTGGAAGTATGCACGGGGTAACGATCTCGGAGCTTCCTGCGGCAATGCATCGTAAGAACGCTGCTCCTCAGGCCTCAGTGACGGACGTGCTATCCAAGTTAGCACAGTTGTTTCGCAGCATCCCAGCAATTGACAGTTTCTCGGTCGAATCAGGAATTATCCGACGGCGCTGGGTCGGTGCGGTCCGCGGTTTCATCAAGCTACGGACGACCGAACGCTTTATAGGGTCCGACAGGATGGCGAAAGGGATTCGAAAGATTTCGAGTTTTCCCTTTAGTAGTATCGGAAGATGCCTTTCATATCTTCTGGCATTTCTTCCAGTGATTATTTTTCGGACTTCATTGCTGCGATCTTGGATAAGAGACTTATAGCGTCATTGGACTCGGATTTTTCGATCGGTACAGGGACTTTGTCCCTGACTTACCGACGCAGTCCAATATTGTCATTACAACATGTGTTTTATTTTTCGACGCTATATATTTATATATATATACAAGCCTGCTACTAAGCATGATAGTTTAGTTTCTTGTCCGCGTGGCTCATTTCTGCCATTTTATCTTTTTTACATATAGTTTATTTTGGCAGAGCAGGGCATACCGAGAGTTCATACGCGTCTAGACGGTGTGATTAAAGACTGCATATATATTCTTTTTCGCCGTTTATGTCTTTTCCAATTTCAATGTTGGGAACGACATTATGTATAGTAGACTTAACTTAGACGCTTTATTATACGTAATCCGCCTTACTGAGGCGTTATCATTACGTCTTCAAGAAAAGATTTACGGGATATTATTCTCAATGTAATTTCTTTTGAGGGCAGTAGTTTGTTCACGTATAACTCCGCCCTTCAGTGGCTGATTGGAGTTGGTTAGACGTGATGCAGCCCTAGCTACATCCATGCGTGGATAGTAGGTTAAGAACTCTCTCAGAGTCGCTTCGTTCTCGGAGGAGCTTCTCTTCGACGGCAACTTTCCGGCAATCCATGAATTGCTTGATTTATACATTCTCTTGTCTATCTAGTGTTACAAGAGATTCAGACTGGGGCAAACATTCGGTGGTTGACTCAGAGAGTGCCGCCGCAGTTGCCGGACCCGAGTGTGGCTGTTATGACGGTTGCCAGTCAAACAGATTGGGATATATACTGATCCCTACGGATTCGAAGTGCCAGGGTCTTTGGGTTCCGCAGTCTTTTAGCTATCAGTTTAACTTCCGCGGAATAATGTTTTTTAGGCTTGCTTTATGTCATTGCATGAACATTATTCAGAAACGCATGCCCAAATTCCTGTCCTTTTATTCGACAGTAGTGGCGTATCTCCGGAACCAGGGAGGCACTCTTTCGTTTCCGTTATTCAATTTAATGGAAAGAATCCGTCTGTTGGTTATAGTACACCAAGTTCAGTTTTGGTCCGTCATATTCTGGGTCGTCTGATTGTTTTATCGCACTCCCGTTCTCTTACGGGTCGCTTGTTGCTGTCAGAATGGACTCTCAACAAACAAGTATTCATTCAGATTTGCTATCTATGGGAGCGCCCAATGATGTTTTATTTATGACACAGCTTGCTAATAAATTGCAGACGTATGTGTTGGCTTGTCCAGATCTCTGAGCTAATACTGTTAACGCTCTATTGATCTGTAGGACGGAATGATAGGATACGCGTATCCTCCGGCGCTGTTGTTTTAGCAGGTATTGCTAAGATAAACAACCACAATACATTTCTATTGATAGCATCTCTATCTTCACAGAGATCATGAGTAATTTACTCTCTTGTCTACTGTGGATCTTAACGTGAAATCTTCCTCTATGTGAGGATCTTTTTTCACTGGGTAAATCGTGTCATCTTTATCACAACCAGCAAGGTCGCAACCTTCATGTATTCCGTTGTGTGGTCCGTATTGCATTGTAAGCACTGTACTGGACGAGCTTTGGACGCGATTTCTTACTATAGGAGATCCTCTTCTTCGCTATTCTATGCGACTAAAGTGGAGGCTCTTCCGTCGTGGTGTAGGGATCATTATGTTCATATGGTTGATCCCTCCATACTACTCATTGCTATTTTTTAGTATACTTGTTTCACAAGATCTACTGCAGCCTGTTGTTATTTAGGTTATAGGTTTATGTTACCTCATACCTATGCACTCTACGATAGTTTACAATTGAGTCTTTTGTCTCTTTATCTAAGTCAGTTAGTAACTTTTTGATAAATAGACTTAGAATCTTTAGATTAAATTCCTATACGGATTTTAACTTCGGTTCTTATTTAGCTAAGTAATCATTTGAGCCTCTGGAAACAGTAGTTTTCAAATTCTGACCTTTTAGACAGTAATTCTGTTGGTTTCTCTTTTACTGTAGAGTCAGTGAGTTTCATGCACTATCGATGGATGATTTTCACTTTCATAGTTTCGGAATCAATACTTCCGTTACTATTTAGGTTGGATTGTTGCATAAGAGTTAGGCTCCTATTATCCGGAACCTATTATTTTAAGGTCCTTCCGTCTTCGTATGGGCATAGGCCTTTACTCTTTCCGGGTACAGTTTATGTATTTATAAACAGATATCTGTTTATTACAAGGGCGTAAGCTTCTTCTGTCTTTGATGTCTAGTAGAAGGACGTTACGCTCCATTTTATTGTTAATGGATTCTATTAACTAGCGTACTGCTTATGGTATATCATTGGCTTAGCAGTTGTGCTTAAGATTTCGGCTCATGAAGTAAGAGTTCTTCTACTTCTTGGGCTTACATTAATAGTGTTGCTATTATAGATTTTTGAAGGCTGCTCATTGCGCTCAGCCATCCATTCATGAATTTTATCTCAGAAATATCGAGTCCATTTCTGGAGGCCTCTATTGTTAGGTCTATTATCTACTGCTCAGAATGTCATTCACTTAACAGTTGCTACTATAGCTAGGTAGGCTGTCTGTTTCGGCAGTGTCTCCGTTCGGCTGCCCTCTTCGCTCTGGGCTATTTGACCCAGGGCAAGAAAAAGGGGGGGGGGGGGGAGGGTGTTCCCTTGGGTCACCTGTTTTTACTATGAAAACAAGGGGATACCTCCTCCGGAGTTAGTAATTCTGAGCTGTTATTGGGATAGTTGTTAGTGAGAAGTTTAAGTTTATAAAATTCATTCAAGTCTTAGTTTTTAAAGTATAGCTTTTGAATATTGCATATGTCAACGGACATGATTATGCAATTCTCACACACTTTTAGGAGTATAAGAGTCTCTATTCTCTAGACTTACTTTATTATTGGCTTACTTTAAAAATTATTAGTATAAGGATTATTGGATATTAATAGAGTACATGGAGGTATGAAGCTCAATTTTTGGAAGGTGTTGTATCTTTCTAATTTATCATAAATAAGAAAGATACATATAAGGCCTATTACTTCTTTTCCCTACAGGGGATGACTCTATTTTAGTTTATTGAGCGTATTCCATTTTGCTCTATGTCCTTGGCCCTCCAGCCTTTTTACTATTCAGCTATGTCTGGGTCATTGGTACAGTATAAAAATGTTAAAAAATTTATAGTAATTTATATATATTTTTATACTTACCAATGACCCAGACGGGGATGGCCCTCCCAGGAGTTGGGAACTCTTGCCTCCCCGCTGAGTACATAGCGCTTACCAGGCACTGGTTATTAGAATGATAAATGGCGCCAATTTCGGAACGTCCTTGACACTGCGCATGCGCAGTAGGGGCGAAGTGTGGAGGGCCTTTCAGGACATGTTTTCTTTAGTTTTAGATGCAAATTTTGGGGATTGGGGGGCAAAATTTGTGTTTGGCCCTATATTTTAAGAGTTAGCACCAGCAGCTATGTCTGGGTCATTGGTAAGTATAAAAAATATATAAATTACTATAAATTTTTTAACTTTTCGGCATATCACGGAAGCAAGTGAATTTTTACCAAGCAAATTGACCCATTTTATACTGTATTCTTCTACTTTGCCAAAGTGGATCACAAATTGAGTGGATAATTATACCCCCTGCAAACAAAGTTTGGGGGGTATATAGGAATCAGGCTGTCCGTCCATCTGTCCATCCTTGTAAGCACAACCCCTCCTAAACCATTTGAAGAATTTTCATGAAACTTTACACAATGGAAGAACTTCATATGAAGATGCACATGAAGCAATATAATTCCGTTTTGACATTTCCAAGGGGAGATAATCTAACTTACACATTTCAATTGCCTCATCATATGGTTGTGACTCCATTACCTTAATACAAATTAATGTACCAAAAAGGCTACAACTGAGGCACGGGGGTATCACTTTGTGAGCTTGCTCACAGTACCTCTAGTTTGTCACAACTTCTATACAGCTTGTATTTATGAACTGATCTTCACGAAACTTCTTGGGTACCTTTGTTTTCACCTTGGGACAGTAATGAGTGTTTTGGGGTGACTTTGTTATCACTGTGCTATGAGAACAAATATTTTGGGGTTCAGTCAGACCCACTATGGGACTCAAAGATTTCTTTTCTAGTTTAGCATCTGTCTGTCACCCACCTTTACAATACTTTACCTATACATTTGTTACAGGCTACGGTCAGTATTTATGTACAGGCTGTTACAATACTTTATATGTACCTTTGTTATCAGGTCATTACCTAGATGTTTGTCATTGCTGTGTCACACACTATACATGTACATGTCTTAAGTTGAGCTGCAGTGTCATTGACACTTTCATTGATGTTGGGTTGGGGTGGCATATGTGACCTTGTTTCCCAAACAAATCACACATGGAGCATTAACATTGGACAATCCTTGTCAGAAAATGACTTCTGTGAACTTGACTCAAAGTGACTTACATGAACGTGACACAAAGTTAAATAAATAGATATTGGTATATTATGCACTTGATCTTTGTGTTAAAATTAACTTTTATACCAGTATCAATTTGTAATATTAACTAGTGGAGTGCTATAAGCCACTATCAGGGCTTTCAAAAACATGAGGGTACAGTGGAACCCACTTAATTGGATATCTCTTAACTGAATAACCTTGTTAATTGAATATAATTTCCCAACACAAAACCATTTACCATACCTCCAGTACAAATTTGACCTGTTAATTGAAAATAAGTTGAAGAGTAAACTCCTGTCAATTGAATAAAAACCCTTGTAACCCATCGCGAAATTACCCTGACTCTCCCCAGTTTTCTTTTCTTTATAGGCCTATATGGCCTCAGGACCTCCAATACAGGCATTTAATTTCCTATATCTTGTTTGACAGAGCTCATGGAGCTCTTTCAAACAAGATATAATAGAATAAATGCTTAGTATATCTCTAAAATACAGGAAAGTGACACAGTCCCTGTTAATTGAATACTCCTGTTAACTGAATAATTTTCATTAGCAAAGTGGCTATTCAATTAACAGGTTCCACTGTACCAGAACAAAATCTAACATTTTCCTTTCTTGTGTTTGATATTCAGTCAAATGCAAATATTATTTTGTTTCTATCAATTTGCTTTATTACAAATTATTGGACAGTGCCTGTGGGCACTCTCCAATAATTTGTAATAAAATAAATTTTAAATAACAAATTCAGACCATTAAAAATAATCTAGCCCTCAACTAGTTAATAATATCGTGATTCTGTGAAAACGAAACTTTAGGTAAAGAACACATTTTCATATAACTGCATATAGTCTGAATCGGGTTACATATATGCATTGGTTTACAAAGCAAAAATATGAGCTATCATTGCTAAAATCCAGACATTCTAAATACACTGATATAAATGACATATTGTCAATACCAGTGACATAGGAGATTGCATAGTTGAGTTACAGAATGGCCGCCGAGGACTGATCACTTTCCACAGGTGGGCAATATTTCCATGGACACACTAATATTGGATTCCAAATACTAATTATAGGAATAATTATAAAAAATTTAATTAATGTAGCACCGGGTACTTCATTATAGGAAATGAATGAAATATGAAGTGATTGATGCTAACCGTCATCATTGTCACTGTATTTTGCTTCATACATGTGTTTATTGTTTTGTAAAAAAGGTCACATGGTGAGGCGGAGGCTTACATCACAACATTCAGAATACAAATGAAGCCTATTGCAGAGAGGTTAAAGATTAAACTTCTAATTGCATAGAAAATCTTATCTTAACCCCCTCAAACACTGATGGCATCTTCCAGGTGAGTTCAATAACAGCAATTGGAGTCATATTCATTTTTGGGGGTAGACCAATTATTATTTTTTGCACGTTGAAAATAATGATTGTTCATCACCACACATTCACCGAGCATCTATCATACTTGACGAAATTATGAGGCATCAAGGTCATGTCTGGAAAATGGCCACTCAGATCCAAAGGGTTAACTATGAAGTGTTAATCCAATAACCACGGAATTCTCAAGTTTATAGACGTGTTTGACATTACAATATCCAATCATTTAATCTATTGCAAACAAGATATAATAGATGCACAATTTATCACTAAAGTACAAAAAAATGGCAAAATTCCTGTTAATTGAATACTATTGTTTATTGAATATTTTCACTGGCAAAGTGGCCATTATATAAACAGTGTTGCACTCTATAAATAAAGTGGAAACACAGAAAATGAAAATTAATTGTAAATATTAAAAAAGCACTGTTTAAAATTAATTGTAATTCATCAGTTAAATTTGACCTCATTGTTCTTTCTGAACACGTAATTTGATTGGCTGAGAGCCGGTCAGCTTTGTGCTCTAATCTCAGATAAATTCATTCTTACCATGCTCTAATTGCCGGAAGCAGGTCAATTAGAACATGTCTGTGTCCACGCTACGCCTGAGCAATGGCGCTAAACCGCTCCTATCTCAGATTGAACATATCCCAGAGTTGTTTTCTGTAAATTCAATCATGGCAAATAGACCAAGATCAAAAATTACATTTTTAAAATGTTCTTCTTTAAATAAAACAGGTTGGAGAATTTTTTCACTTCGAATAATGACAGGAATTACTATGGAGATAAACATCTCTTGTTTTGTTAGATATTTGGGAAACTGACTATGGAAAACCATTTGTTAACGAGCTTTGAAGCCCCAGGCTGAGGGGCTCATTAACAAATGGTTTTCCATAGTCAAATTCCTGAATGTCTAATGAAACAAGAGATGTTTATCCCCTAATTTACCAATTTTCCAATCACCATATCAAAATTTGCTGTTTTAGTTATTTTTAAAAAAAAAAATCTAAAGATTCAACAAAACCCTATCATGTGACAAGAAGTTTGTTCCAAATGGGGATTCACATGATATAGTTTTATTGAAGTTTTTTTGAAAGATGTTTTGTTTTCAGCTGCTCTGTTTGTAAGTTACGCAGTCTAATGTAGCTGATTCATTAATTAAAGGGTTAATTGTTTTTAAAAATAAATACTTTTATTATAGTTATAAAGTAATTTAATACAAAGTGATGTCTGTTGAATGATTTTGTCTGTGATAACTTCTTTGTCTTGAGACCTTGTATCCTGCATTTGTAATATTTACTGACACATATACCATGGTAATTAATTATTTTGATAATTTAACATTTGAATGGCTTATGGAAGAGAATCAAAGTTGATCAAATACATGTGTTGAATGAATATTGCACATGCAAGTTTTACAAATTTATTCAACAAATTTTTATTGTTTAAGCTCCATACTTTCTGTACAAATTTCATTTTAACATTCCCTGGCCAGGGTGCGCTGTGGCTCAGTGGTTCCAGAATTGGACTTAAAACTGAAAGGTTTATGGTTTGATCCTGCCAGGGGTAACTGCTTTGTGTCCTTGGGCAAGGCACTTCATCCCAATTGCCCATGTGGGGGGTATGGTGACACTGTGTACTAAGTCATTCTGCATGTCGGTGGTGCACTTGTCTTGAACCAATTCTAACCCTGCATGTGTGGAGTTAGTACATTGGGGAGTCTGGCAGTTGCTTGCCATTGCTCGCTGGTTCTCTCCAGGTACACTAGCTTCTGTCACCCTAAAACTCTGACACAAGGTGACGGTGACCCTGGCTGTCAAAAGTGTCATTAAACCCCAATAAATAAATAACATTCCATGGCCATATTCCAGCAGGAATTCTTTTGTGTGTCTACAGAGGTCGAATATGGGTCCATTTCCCAATGGCATTTGGGCAGGATTTTTCCAAATACCCAACCCCAAATTTTCTAATCTCAGTCCTCACTCACAACACATTTAATGCACAATCGGTGTCCCGAACTGGGTGGCCATAAGGCCCCAGAAAACCCAAGCCTTTCTGAGGTCTTATGGCCACCCAGATTAGGACACCAGCTGTGCATTAAATTTAAATTGCTTACTGAACAAAGCTAGGAATGTGCCTGAATTCAAAAGCAAATAACAAGTTCTTATTTAATACTATAAGATCCATTTACCCCTTTACCTAACGAATCCGCCACATCCGCTCACGTAATATGCAAATTCAGCAGTTGAAAAAATATTATATTTTAATACTGTACCAATGACCCAGACTTAGCTGGTGCTAACTCTAAAATATTTAGGCCCAAACACAAATTTTACCCCCAATCCCCAAAATTTGCATTAAAAACCGAAAATTACATGTCCTATATGGTCCTATATGGTCCTCCATACTTTTACTCCACTGCGCATGCAGTGGTCTCGAAATTGGCGCAATTATTATTCTTTGTTTGGCCCTCAATTCAGTTACATCTTACTGATATTTGTGCTTGTAAATCTCAGTTTAAATGATGCCAGACACATAATTATGAGAGAAATGGTGGATATAAGGAGGAAATAGAATGAGGAGAGGAAGAAACAGTGGAAGGAAATGTTCAGGGCTGTACTGTAACTTATAATTTTTTTTACGAAATAAATTATTTCATGTTACCTATTTTCGAGGCATGGCCCCGTTGTGGTCATTCTTGCTATGAATGTTCCATTGTTTGATCAGTGTTTCCTCTCTCCCTTTCCTTTATTCCCCCCTAGCTATTCTCTCATGCTTTTGGCATATTTTTTGTAATGTTCATTACTAAAATTTCTTGGGAGTTTTGGCTTGGTAACAGAATAATATTCTGTTTTTTCCCCATGTTTACGTCCTCACCCTTGGGTGTTTAGGCGTTTTGGTCTGCATCTACCATCTGATGTTCTACAGTTTCTTCTCTGGAAGTGTCTGTTTTGCATCAGATAGTGTTTAAATTGTTAACTGATTTCGGGCCATGTTTATCAGTGCCTGGAGTCATGTTTCCAGTTTGTGTACACTTTTTGTTTATGTTGACAACAGTTACTTCTGATAGTGATTACTTGACCTCTGCTCAGTTCAGTTCATAGCAAGATACATTAATATTGTCCATAAGTGTTACATTAATTTTTTGAAATGGTTTTAAATTTTTTGTCCACACTTAGGCTTTTTGGGGATCCATTTGGGCTCATTGTTCCCATTGGGAACTTGGGCTCTTCAGAAAATTTTTTCCAAAATTTTTTTTTTTGAAATTATTTTTTTTCGAAATGTTATAATGGATTATATTATATTATGTATCTTTGTTTCAAGGGTTAGTGCGAGTAATATGACTGTGTATATTTTTTCTTGATGAACAAATATTGTTCAAATTGTAATGCGAGGATATCTTCCTCTAATTCTTAGGTTCATTGTGTTTCTTATAGTCAATGTATTCGCACTAATTCTTGCTCTGTGTGTGTTGATTGGAATGACAATGTTGGAGACGTGTGTCACGGTATTTTGTAAGCGGTGAGGGGTCCATTCCGGTCCTCTCTCCGCAGGGTCACTCTACTTTATCAGTCTCTTTTTCAGAATTCAGAGTGATGTTTCCGGTGATGTCTTCAACAAGTGTGTCTCTGTCGTTGCAATATTAGGGCTAGCGGAAAGTGCTCAAGGTATTACGACAATAGCCGAAGAGTTCCCTAGTAGGATCGAAGGCATTGATCATCCGCTAGTCTGCCCGGTGTCGAACAGATCGGCATCCCGGTTCGACCGTCGCGGTCCAGGGAAGCAGATTGGGTGATGCGAGCACTATAAAACATCAAATGTGCACGCCCAGCAACGACGGATCTGAGGATAGTACAGAGGAAGCCTGTCAGTCCGGTAGCGAGAAAGGCCCCCTCTCTCTTACATCAACATCTGTGCCACGATGTTGTTGTATGTTTGTTCGTTAGTCAGAGCTTACGTCCACTCCTCCTGCTCGGGACGCGCCGTTGCATAGACAGTCCGATGTGGCTGTTATATTGGCTTCCTCATCGTCACGTCAACACACACAACCGCGCCTTGGCTATGTGACCACAGATTTCCAGGGGACGTTCGCATATTATATAAATGCAGGATTGAATGTCCCTAGTGCTCTTGCTTCGCCGACCAAGGAATACACGTCGACCAGGTCACTCCATCTGCTAGCCAAGGACATGAAGCCTTTCCAGTTGGGACGTTCGCATATTATATAAATGCAGGAATGAACGTCCCTAGAGCTTCCAGCGGATAATTACACAGGACCGCGGCTCCACAGGTCTCATTGAGTAACATGAACAAGGTGATGTTACCGTGATGTCTTTGTAAAGTGTGCTTCCATCGTCACAGTCAAATGAAGAGCTAGCGGTAAAAAGTGCTCATGCAGATACGTCAATTGCCAAAGAGGTCCGCTAGCTCGCCTGGTGTAGTGACCATTCATCGAATGGCTCAGCAGCTGGGTTTGTCCGTTGCAGTCCAGGAAGGAGATGTGGGTGATGCAAGCACTATAAAATACAATGTGCACACCCAGTGACGACGGATACGAGGATGGTATGGAGGAAGCTTATTAGTCCGGATCCTAGCTCGTCCAGGTCCATCCGGGCTGCGAGCAAGAGAGGTCCCTCTCTGGTACTACAACATCTGGGCCCAGATGTTGTGGTACAAAACGTTCCTCAGTCGGAGCATACGTGCACCGCTCAGGACGCTCCGTTATATAGACAGTCCGGAGAGACTGCTCTTTCGGCTTCCTCATCCTCACGGCAGCATACGCGACTGCACCTTGGCTACGTGACCAGTGATATTCAACCAAAATCGCCATCCGGTAGCCAAGGATACGAGGCCTTCATACTCCGGACGTTCACATATAAGAAGTATGCAGGAGTCAACGTCCAAGGAGCTTCCAGCGGCTAAATCCTGTTCGACCGCAGCTCCACAGGCCTCCGTTACGGACATGCTAACGCAGATAGCACAAATTATCCCAGCAACCGACAGTAACTCTGTCGGATCAGGAATTATCCGAGGAAGCTGGGTTGGTACGTTCCGCTGCAGGTTCAGGCACGGACGACCAAGAATTACAAGTGGTCTGACAGGATGGCGAAAGGGATACGGATGAGTTGTATTTTTCCCTTTTGGAACAACATAATTGCCGCAGAGTGCATCCGGCATTATCATCTGACGTTGTTCCTCCGGACCAAAATGCTGCGTTGCCGGTTAAGAGACTGATAGCGCCACTGGACACTGAATTCTTAATCGGTTTAGGGACATCGTCCTTCAGTTTCCGACATAGTCCAGAAATATCTCACGGACATTTGAACTATTGAATGACGCTATATATAACTTGCTACCTAAGCGGGCAGGTCTGGTTTCTTATCGGCAAATGCTCTACATCTGCCTTTCATCAATTCATGAAATAATTTTGAAACGGCAGGACAGAGCATTCCGAGAGTTTCTCTGCGTCTAGATGACCAGGCCGAAGACCTAGTATTGTCTATACCGTCGTCTATGTCAATTCCAACCACGATGTTGGAAACGACAATATCGTCTAGCAGGGTTAGCTTAGACGCATTATCGTACGCAGATCACCTTACCAGAGCGTTATCATTACGTCTCAAACGAAAAAGAATTCCAGGATGTACAACCTCCTTAAGAGTGCTTTCAAGGGCCTTAGCATTCTCCACGTATAACTCCGCCCTTTTAGTGGCGATATGGAGTTGGTTAGATGTGACATGTCCCTGGCTACATCCACGCGTGTGGATAGTATGGTGACAAACTCTCTCAGAGTCACTCCGGTCTCCGGAGAGCTTCTCTTCGACGGCAAGCTTTCCGCAATCTATGATCAGATAACTAAGAAAGCTTCAGACTCTCTGCTATTCAAATCCACTTCCATAGAGTCGGATTCAGCGGAGAAAAGTAGGACAGGCACTTCTGGGGCGAATACGTCCAAGGGAAGTTCCTATAGACGTTCCTATGCATCCTCTAGGTCTTACTCTAGAGACTGCCGAAATAAAGTCCAGGTATAGTGCATACACAAGGATCTATACAGATGGATCTAAAGATGGTGACAGGGTATCGTCAGCTGCTGTTGTTGGTGATCATGTCGCCTCAATCAGAATACCGAATCAGAGTTCTATTTTCACAGCTGAAGTTAAAGCTATTCAACTCGCACTTGAGCACATCGAGAATGCACAGGAAAGAAGGTCGATCATCTTCTCCGACTCTCTTTCCTCTTTACTTGCTTTACTCAACCCCAGGTTGAAGAACCCTCTCATTCTGGAACTTCGTGAGAAGTTATCAACTCTCATGTCTGACCAATGTGATATCGTGTTTTGCTGGTTACCCGGACATGTTGGTATCGCTGGTAACACCAAAGCAGACAGTGCAGCAAAGCAGGCTTTAACCAAGCCTCTCACTGATTTTAACATCCCTTTCAGTGATTTTAAACCACATATTAGTAACTACATCAAATCTCTGTGGCAGGCGGAATGGGATGGGGCGACAAATAATAAGCTCCATCGATTCCGACCAGATATTTGTGATCACTACCCGTCTAGTAACCTTTGTAGAAAGGATCTTGCAGTATTGACGCAGTGTCATATTGGTCATACAAGACTAACACATTCCTTTTTGTTGGAGGGTACTGTGCGACCAGAGTGTGTTCCCTGCCAGCAGGTGTTGTCAGTGGAACACATTCTTTTACATTGTACTGATTTTAATCAGGTCAGAGGGCAGTATTTTTCTGTAGGATCTCTGAGAGATCTTTTTTATCGTACGAGCCCAAATATGATTCTCGCATTTTTGAAATCAATCAACCTTTTAAATAAATTTTAAAATTGTTTTTATTATCTTAAACTAGAGTCTTTAAGACTTACATTCACCTGGTTGATTTGTGCGCTATTCTTATTTCTTGTTTCTTCACGCATCACTGTTCATGCTACATTGTCTTTATCATTTTTATTATAGTTGTTTTTACTCATCTTTGTATTTCATTAGTGTCATGTTTCCCTTTTATCGTTTTCTCGCCACGATATGGCCTTAGCTGCTGATGTGGCATTAAGCACCAATAAATAAATAAATAAATAACTCTAGAGACCGTCAGGGTAGCGACTCAGGTAGGGGTCGTAAAATACTGGCCGAGACATCCGGTCAGATGCCCCTAGGTCGACGGGGCAAGGTGCAGGCTGTGGAGGACAGGGTTTCTCCTTCTGCAAGCCTCGCAGGACCAGGAGGTAATGGTATTAACCTCTATCGTGTTCCAGTGAGCAGAAGACTGTTGAGTTTCTCAATCAATTGGGAGTAGATTATGAACGTTCCTTGCATTCAAGGGGTGATTTCGGAAGGACTAATTGTCCTTCAAACGAAAATCTCCGTTATCTCGAAGTCCAAGATCGACTCAGCTTCCATCAAGTCCGCAGGAAAGAGGCTCACTTCCATCAGAAGTCCAGTCTCTTCTGGAATGATCGCAATAGAGATCGTAGAAATCCAGGAATTTCCAGGTTTCTACAACCATCCTTTTCTGGTTCCAAAACCAGATGGCTCGTTCCGTCCACTCATAAATCTGAGCTGGATAAACATGCTGATCATGGCTCCAAGTTTCTATATGGAGACCATCCGATCGGTCAGAGCGAGTATTCAGGTGTACGACTATGCTACATGCATAGATCTCAATATACGTACTTTCACGTCATGGTACATCAGGCGTTCAGAAAGTATTTTCGCTTCCTCATCATAGGAGTCATGTATCAGCTCCGAGCAATGTGCTTCGGTCTGAATCTAGCCCCCTGGGCTTTCACTCGAATAATGAACTCGGTAATGACTCATTTCCGAGCTCATTCATCTGCGATAACGTCGGCCTACCTAGACGACATTCTTCAGAGGTACGACAATGAGTTAACGCTTCAGAACGATGTGCAGAATCTGCTTATATTGCTACGACGTCTCGGTTTCATAAGTAAACGAGGAGAAGTCGGATCTGGTATCGTCCAAGTCATTCACCCACCGGGGGATGAGCTTCGAGATGCACAACATTCTCGTTCGTCTGCCGTTAACCAGAGCGAAATTAATCAGTTGTTATGCTCGCTATTGTCTTCACTCAGACAAGGTTTCAGCGAGAGATTTCATGAGACTGATAGGTTTGTGCGGAGCTGCCGTGATTTTATTCCGATGGGACGGCTGCACACTTGTCCTCTCCAAATTTCTTCTGACCCAGAATTGGAGGGTGAAGATTCTTTAGCTCGATATGGACATCCTCTTGTCAAATCAAGTGAATAAGAGATTCAGACTTGGGCTGATATTCAGTGGTTAACTCAGGGAGTTCCACTGTAATTGCCGGATCCGAGTTTTACAGTTTTGATGGATGCCAGTCAAACAGGTTGGGACGCAACATTGAGCCCAACGGATTTGAAGTGCCAGGGTCTTTTTTGGGATCCGTAGTTCCTAATTAAGCACATAAACATCAAGTAATGATGTCATTTTGGCTTACGCTACGTCATTGGATGAACGTTATTCAGAATGCTCACATGCAATTCTGTCCGACAATTCGACGATATTAGCGTATTTTCGGAACCATGAGGGAGGCACTCATTCCATTCTGTTATTCAAGTTAACAGAATGAATCCTTCTGTTTGTACTAGAACATCAAGTTCTCCTATCGGTCCATCATATTCCGGGTCGTCTGAACATATTAGTGGACTCCCTTTCACGGAGGGGCCACTTGTTGCCATCAGAATGGACTTCAACAAACGAGTATTCAATCAGATTTGCTACCAATGAGAGCGGCCAATGATGGACTTACTTGCGATGCATCCCAACAATCAGTTGCAGACGTATGTGTCACCATGTTCGGATCCTCGAGCGTTTGCAGTAGACGCTCTATCGATCTCGTGAGACGGAATAATAGGATATGCGTATCCTCCAGCGCCGTTGATTTAGCAGATATTGCTCAAGTTAAATAATCTCAGTACAAAATTCTGTTGGTAGCATCTCTGTCTCCACAGAGACCGTAGATTAATCTACTCAGGTGTCTGTTGTGGGACATGCCTTGGAAGCTTCCTCCACATTTCGGTCCCTTCTATGGCTAGATGGATTCAATTAACTATCCGTACTGCTTAGGATAAATATCTTGAACTCAGCAGTCTGTGCTTAAGATTCCAGCTCATGAAGTAAGAGTTCTTTCTACATCGTGGGCATACGCTAATAGGGTTGCTATTACAGATCAAATGAGGGCTGCATATTGGTTTCAGCCTTCCACTTTCACGAATTTGTACCTTAGTAATATTGAGTCTGTTTCTGGAGATCTGCATTGTTTAGGTCCGTTATCTGTTGCTCAGAATGCCGTCCACGAAACAGTTGCAACTGTAGTTATGTAGGCTTTCGGTTCCGACAGTGACTCTGTCCTGCTGCTCTCTTCGCTCTGGAGTATTTGATCCAGGGGAAGGGGGGGGGGGGGGGGGGTGTTCCCTTAGGTCACCTGCTTTATAGTGAAAAGCAAGGGAATACCTCCCCTGGAGTCAGTAATTCCAGTCGGTATCGGGATGATTTTAAAGTGTAAAGCTAATGTTTACTCATCCATGTAATATTTTTAAAGTGTGGCTCGGTGTGAAGCATTTGTATATGTCAAATGTTATACAGGCGTTAATATACAATCCTCGGACACTTTTAATGAGTATAAAGAGTCTCATTTCTCTGGACTTCCTTTATTTATTGGCTTTACTTTAAAAATAATTAGCTTAATGGGTTATACTGGAGGTTAATAGAGATCATTGATGTTATTGTGCTCAATTACAGAATGGTGTTGTGTCTTTCTCATTTTGATGCAAATAGAAAGATACATGTAAAGCCTATTTCTCCTTTCTCCTCGAGGGGATAATTCTGTTATATGTAGTTGAGTCCACTAGATTTTCCTTATGTCCTAGGCCCTCCAACCTTTTTACTATTCAGCTAAGTCTGGGTCATTGGTACAGTATAAAAATGTTAAAAAATTTATAGTAATTTATATATTTTTTATACTTACCAATGACCCAGACGGGGATGGCCCTCCCATGAGTTGGGAACTCATACCTCCCCGCTGAGTACATAACGCTTACCAGGCACTGGTTGTAAGAATGATAATTGCGCCAATTTCGAGACCTCCTTGACACTGCGCATGCGCAGTGGAGTAAAAGTATGGAGGACCATATAGGACATGTAATTTTCGGTTTTTGATGCAAATTTTGGGGATTGGGGGGTAAAATTTGTGTTTGGCCCTAAATATTTAAGAGTTAGCACCAGCTAAGTCTGGGTCATTGGTAAATATAAAAAATATATAAATTACTATAAATTTTTTAACTTTTCAGAAAATTTCAAGGAAACCCCCCTCATTGGAATGAGCTCATTAAGCTTGTTCCAATGAGGGGTCACATGATATGGTTTTGATTAAATGTTTGGGCGCTTTTTTAAAAATGATATTTAAAATAATAAATTCTGATATCGTCTGCATTGGGTAAAGGGATAATAATGACTACAGAGAATGGGGTGAACATGATTCCATGTAACTGTATGTTATAATAAAACTTATTTGTAGTATACATGGAGTTGCTTAGGTATCGGTCTTAATGTTCTCTTCTCAATTCAAATGTAAAATTTCTTAGTCTTTGTATGTTTCTTCCCCTCCAAAACAAATTGGAGCCCCCATGACACAAGTTTTCCCAGTGGCATGGGCCACAGACCCTTTCCCAAAGAAGACAGAAGAATCCCTGTTCTAGTGTGTAGTGTGAGATGGGTGTTACGATGTGTAATAACAATAATGGTAACAGAAAGAAATCCAAGATTCAACAACAATAACTCTAATTTAAGTATTCTGAAATTTAATAAAAAAAATAATTTAAAAGAAAAAATTTGTACAAAATCTTTTACACTATTTGGTTTACAGAAAAATAAAGCAAACGTACTTATCAACCCAAAATAGAGTTCAATAGAATCCAGTAATCCGGTGATGGTATTATGTTCCAGTAAGAGTAAAATCACCGCCCTCTGATTGGATGAGACCTGGCATAGTTTCTTTTATTTCGACCACTCCAGTAGCAGATATTACCATCTGATGTCACCATGCAAAGTATTTGAAATGACATCGCCCATTTCGTAATTGTTTCATCAAGAGAGTGTCTTGCAAACTGCTTAATTTTTCTAGATTTTCCACACGTGCCACAGACAGTGTTCCGAATGAAGTGTTGTTTAAATTACAAACAAATTTACGATTTGAACTAAGATGGAATGAGTTTATCTGATTTATTGATTATTTATTCACTGCTGTCATGGGGTACATTAGAGGTTTATTTACTAAACTTGTGATCATTAAAAGTTGCCTTGAAGAAGGCAACTTTTAACGATCACAAATTCAGTAAATAAGCCTCTTGTGTTTCACAATATAGGTTTTGGACTCTCAGGAGGGTCGTATATTGCAACATATACGTTTTTGTGATAAATTGATGGTAACATGGTCTGAGGTTTGTGGCTTGGTGCGTAAGTTCAACCTCGACACTTCACGTCTAGTTTGAACACAAGCCCCAAAGCCACAAACCTCAGACCATGTTACCTTCAATTCATCACAATAACTTATAGTAATGTCCAAGACTGTTTCTGCAAAAAGGGTATTCAAATAAAATGTGATGAAATGTTCACTCAAAAATCCAGCAGTGTCTAATAAATTTCAATAAAACACTCAGCAAAATTCAAATGGAAATAATATTCATCAAGTATTGGCGTCACAGGTAGCTTGAAAATAATCCAGTTGAATCCAAGTTTTCTTCACAAGAGTACATTCTGATTCACAAGAAGAATAAATATAAAATTTTCTTCTAATTTTGGAAACACTTTTCCAATACAAAATGGCGCAATAGCCATTGTAACAAACTACTTCAAAATAATATATATATGATATTCTCAGCTGCTGACTCTAATAATGCACTGTCCTGTAATAATAATCTCCAATGTTCAATGAATGCTGAATGTATAAACACTTATCAATGCTGTGTGAGATGAAAAGAATGATGCAGTCTCTTATAGTCTTCAAATGGAAAGTTACAGAATGCGAGCGAAATTTCTCCAGTGTTCTATTGTTCTATTAAATGCTGAATGGCTGAATTAAGTCATCTCATTGAGTTTCCAAATGATTCCGTCTGGTTTCATGTACCCAAAATAAACAAATAGTGAGCTAAAAATAGATCCCATTTAAGAGTATTTGTAAACATGTTGATAGGTACATTCAAAGGCCACTCAGTGCAAATAAGTAACTGATCACACAAGCCAAAATTTGCTTATTCTAAATAAAATATAATATTAGAAGATATTAATTGTTTATAATTATTAACTAAGGACATATCAGTTCTGATATTATAATGGAGGTGGGGGCCATAACAATGGGATTAGTGCTTGTGGACCCCAGAAGTGAAATTTGTGCATGCTTGCTGTTGTAAACAGGTTTTACTTTTCTGCTAAAATAATAGGACCCAGTAATCTATGCCTGGGGTGGAAATAGGCTGAAATTTGCCTACAAAGGAAAAAACAATACCAAAATTAAAAACAATAAGTACATGTACTTGTGGAAAGGGCAAAGGTAAGGAGGATTAGCTGATCAAATACACCAGAAATAAATGGCAAAAACAATTGGTTCACTTACATTTTTCAGACGTTTCTAAAGTTTGTTTCTTTTTTTCACATTAAATATGAGTTTTAAAGATTTTATTCCAGAATACTGAAGAATATACATTTCTAATATGTACTTCTTTTTTGCAATGTTAATACGACATTAAAGATTTTATTTTTGAAAATTGGAGAATATACCATGTTAATTATATAGGGCACTTTCAAATGTGCATATACTCCAGAAGTATTATGTTTGATTTTGTTTATTTTTACTGTTGTTTTCTTTTATTTTATGTGAGGGTGTGCTGGGAGGGGTTATTTAACTGGTAAAGAGCAGAATTATTATACCGCCCACTTGAAAAGTGGGCGGTATATAGCATTCATGGTGTCCGTACTTCCGTACGTCCGTATGTCCGTACTTCTGTACGTCCGTGACGCTTTGGGGGTACACATCTGCTATCCGCTACTCCTCTTAAACCAGTGGGTGGATTTTATTGAAACTTACAGGCATTCTTTTCTATACATTATAGATGTGCACCTCCTATTTTGCTTTCAGGTATTTTTATTTTTTACTCTTTCCCAAAGGGCAAAATGAACTTAGCCAAATTGTTGTGATGCTTTAGGGGGGTACACTCCTGCTATCCGCTACTCCTCTTATACCAGTGGGCGAATTTCATTGAAACTCTCAGACATTCTTTTATATACATTATAGATGTGCACCTTCTATTCTGCTTTCAGGTATTTTTTTTTTTTTGGGGGGGGGGGGGGGGGGGTGGGGGGTTGTCAGTGTTTGTGCTCTCTACATTAAACACACTTTTACTGTTGTAAAATGTTTCTTGGTGGGAGTGGGTGGTATCATTTAGTGAGCAGTGCTCACAGTTTTTCTAGTTTTTGGTTGTCAAGATTTGTTCACATGTGTTTGTCTTTTTACAACTTTTGAGAGTGTTGCTATGGGCACTGTCTCAAAGATTGTAGCAAGGTAAATCCTGACAGACTTGACTCTTAACTCACTTAGTATTTTCCAGATATTTTTCCTCAAATCTAGTCATGGCTGCTCTGAAGCAGCCATGACTAGATTTGATGAAAAATTCATCTAAATTTAACTCAAGAAATTATTGGGGAAAAAATCCATGAAATTTACAGGGAGAAAATTGAAATAAATGTACCCAAATACTTATTTCAGAGGCAGGAGAAATCTTGTCCTGGGCAGGAATATCCTCCAGCAGCATGCAAAGAGTTAAGTAATTTCACTTCAAAGAATATGAAGCCTTTAAGTTGTGGCACCTGCACCTTAGATTAAAGCCCAAATATAGGCTTCCTGCACTCTTTATCAGTTAACAAGAACCTATTGCAGAGCATTTACATCATGTTGGTCTAAATATATTTATACCATATTTATTATTATAGGGTTAATCACAGAAATTTTAATGAACTAATCAATAAATTTCTCTTCTTTGATGGGAGAATGAAGGGCATGTGGTTAGTGAGTGACTCAAAGGAGAGGGTTAATATGCTAATCGGAGAGATTGGGAAGAATGGGGCAAGGGATGTCATCAAGCAGTTCAACTCCGAGTGTTGGGAGGAGAGAAGAAGCGTGGGAATAGAGAGGTAGTTGGGAGCACTGGGGTAACCAAGGCCTTCTCGCCCGAGAACCACGACAAATCAGCAGCTGGCCAAAGCGTTATTATTATTAGTGAATAATTATGTGAACAATGATGAATATAAAAGCCTTTGAACAAAGTTCAGGCACTAGATTTTCATTACATACAAATACATGCTCATCACACATTATATATGTCATGGAACAAGCCTAACATTCTGTCACTCCTTTCTAGTGCTCAAGTAATTAGCATGATGTAAAATCTTTTTTGCTTATGTGCCTTTTTAGTTTGGGGTGTTCTCACTTTGCCAGACTGTATTGTTCTCATAAAATGGTGTTATTACCTTAGACAATAGAGATCCGAGGTATAGGCTGTACTATATTTCTATACACAATTTGTGCTTATATACATGAAATACCAATTAATATATATATTTATTTTAAATATCGTCCCTTTAGTGCAACAAGGTGTCATCTGCAATACTAAGGCATTGCAGATAGCACATTGTTGTACTTGAGAGACAATATATTGTGGAATTTGAAATTTTTAACTTTTTTTCATAACGCATTCCATTTTTGACTGACGGAGCAAGATTTGCACTGCTGAAATTTACATGAGTCACATGATATACAGTAGAACCTGTCTCGAGAGACCGCCCTTTGGGCCACACAAAAGTGGTCTCTCAAGACAGGTGGTCTCTCATAACAGGTTTCAGGTTTTCTCAAGTCAGTGAATAACCAACCACAAAATTCAGAAATGGAAAAGAATGGATTTTTGGAGTTACTTTTTAGTTATTCTTTTTTATGAAGTTTTTGTAACAAATTGAAATGGACTGTTATAAAAATTATAAAAATAAATTAGTGTTGAAAATCTTCATTGAAGATTTTCAACACAAATTTATTTTTATAATCCTATCTGTCGCATTTCAGGTATGTATGAAATTGTTTATTCAGCAATAATCCTAATCTTTTCACAGGGGTCTTATAAAACATCTCAATCTTTAATGAGTTATGTAACTGAATAGCAATTGAAACACAAGAGCTTTTAATACTTTTAATTTTGTTAGTTTAACCACAATGGATTTTCCAATTCCAGAACAGGTAAAAAGTTTTTGTCATGGGTTCAGCCTTCAAAGGGGTGGTCTCTCAAGACAGGTCCATTATGGCATAAAAATACAAGTTGGTACAGGTCACAGTGGTCTCTCAAGACAGCTGGTCTCCCATAGCAGGTCCATTATAGAGTAAAACCAATCTGTGCCTGACATATGTGGTCTCTCAAGACAGGTGGTCTCTCAAGACAGTGGTCTCTCAAGACAGGTTTTACTGTAGTAGTGTTCAAATTTTTAAAAAACAATAATTAAGGCCTAAAAAAATAAAAAATCTGTTTCTCAGGCCCTCCCGCATGGTCCTTTTGGCTGCCACATGCTCTTTTTTTATAACCAATTTAAACTTTAAAAAAATAAAAATTAAATGGTTTATGCCTGATATTTTACCCAAGTTAAAAATATTGATGAATTTGTCCCTTGAGTGCAAGAAGGCTTTGCAATGCTTTAGCATTGCAAAGCCTTCTTGCTCTCAAGGGATGAAATACACCACCACCCATGCTATTCTGTAGATTATGAGGCCTAAAACTTGAACCAAGAACATGAACTTTTGATGGCAAAGAAGAAATTACTGAAATAAAAAATAAAATAAAAAACCGCTCGCATGCATGCAGTTTCACAAATAATGGCCTGAGAAACAGAAGATCTACTTTGTGTGGCCTAAAATAATAAATTTTCGTTTTTCTGTGCATTGTGTAAAAGTTTAAATATATCTATGTGCCTTCTTTTGTTCATCGTTGTTTCTGTATTTTGTAAGTGTTTATATATCTACTTTTATACATGGTGTAAAAAATTTGATTATTAAATTTATGAATTATTATTTTTACAAATTATACAGGAGTATATTTATGAATTTTTTGTCTTAGCCCTGTATCCAAATCAAATAGCAGATGACACATGCATAAAAAAGAATTCTTGAATAACATGATATTTTCATTTTTTTACATCAAAAACATAGCTTATTTAACACCTCAATGAAACAAGCTGTTCAACTCAAACCAGTTAGGGGTCATAAGCTATGTTTTAGAGACAAAAACTGAAAAAATACCAAGCCTTGAATAGCGATTTATGTGAATAGTGCCAGCCGGTTTTGGCCATTATGTTGGATAAAGAGTTGGTCTGAAATGATGCAGTTTATTTGTAAATACATGTGTCTTTCCCATCCTCAAGAAAGTATCTCATAAAAGTTCATTTTATTTGACACTAAAATGCATAATTGATTTCATAAATTGTTAAACTTCTTGATTGCAGTACATTGGAGCCCATTTAATTGTATATCTTTTAATTGAATAACCCGGCTCATTAAATATATTTTCCACCTACCAAACCAAACATTTAACATACTTTCAATACAAATTAGCCCTGTTAGCTGGTGTAGAGTGTCCAATTATTTTTGGTCATCAAAATTTTTTCAAATGTCTTGACCCTGTTACATAGGCACTCTCCCATAAATTGTAAGAAGGGAAATCTATGCAGACTAAATAAGTTCACCTCAATGATAATATGAAACATATCCACTGAATATGGAGCCTTTAAGTTGTGATACCTGAACTGCAGAGCAGGCCTGGCATTCTTTAAGAGTGCAGGAGTGCTGCACGCCTATAAAAAATTGAGGTGGGCAATCGTTTGCACTCCTTGATTTTCTGGACTTCCAGACCTGTTTGGGGCTGCCTTTAAAATCTGTTATTTCGTCCCTGAGTTCCAATGTGTTCTCTGTGCCTACTGGCACAGAGAACACATTGGAACTCGGGGGACAATATGTTAGTGTTGCATTGATTGGCAATAATTCATGACCCATTCTGTGTTGCATTTCGATAAATTTTTAGTGTAGAAGACAGTCACATAAGAATTAAATGCAACATTTTGAATAATGGGATGTGTGTGCCAATTTTTCCACTATGTAGCTGAATGTTGTACAATTTTTCAGTCACAATATTAACACCTTTAAGTGAATATAACCAAAATAGCATACAAGTTTTTGCATTGAAAATTTCAGGTGCAATTGCACTCCCAAGCAATCTGAGGAGGGCAACTGTTTTGCACTCCTTGATTTTCTAGATTTCCAGGCCTGTGCAGAATAAAGCCCAAATATGGGCTTCCAGCACTCCACCAGTTAACTGCATATAGAGTAACCTACCCTTGTTAATTGAATAAAGTATCTTGTAATCTATTCTGATTATAACTCTAACAAACACTGAAATCCCTATATTTTTATAGACCTATTTAGTCTCTGCACATCAAGTATGGGCATTTAATCTGTTATATAAAATTTAATTTTTAATGGAAGTAAGCCTAAGTTCAAAGTTTATGTGTGTCTTTTGCTGAGCCAAACTAGTTTCGAACGGTTGCGTTCTTCTTCAGTGGCATAAAAGCCAGAAGTAACTGTTGCTTGCTCCCTTTTATACCCCATGTGTGGGGTGTCATGTCCCGGTCAGCTGAGGACATGACCAGGTCATCCTGAGGTCACATGATCGGGTCTGTGGCGGCTGCACCTCCTTTGGGTCAAAAGGTTAAATCACCGGGTGGGGGCGATAATACCCGATGGGGGTATAATCTGTTATAACTTGAACTCTGTCAAACAAGATAGAATAGAATAAATGTTCTGTTTATCACTAAAATACAGGAAACAAACCAAATCCTGTAGATTGAATATTTTTTTCCTGGTGAAGTGGCTATTCAGTTAACATGGTTCCACTTTACCTACGTACAAGTTAGTATTTCTGAAGATAAACACACTATTAATTGAAAATAGAATATGTTTTCATTTTTAGCTCAACTTTGGCGAAGCCAAATTTGAGCTTATGCCATGGCCCGTCGTCCATCTGGCCATCTGTCCGTCAACAATTGGATACGGCTCGGGCTAGAGGCCGTATTTATGAACCGATCCTTACGAAACTTCTTGGGTACCTTTGTTATGACCGTGGGACGAGAACGAGTGTTTTGGGGTGCGGTCCGAAATTCAAGATGGCTGCCAGCCACCATTTTGTACCGACGATGCAGAAATCTGTTTTTTTTGTACAGAACTTCCATACGAAAGCTGTGATTTGAATAATTTTTTGTATGAATATTTAGTACCATTGGATACATCACATATAATACGGGTTTTTTTCTTGTGCGTTAATTATGCAAATTAGACTAACTTTGATGTTTTTTGGTGTTACTTTCAGCAGTGTAAGTGCAAATGCCAATACGGCTCGGGCTAGAGGCCGTATTTATGAACCGATCTTTACGAAACTCCTTGGGTACCTTTGTTATCACCGTGGGACGAGAACGAGTGTTTTTGGGTCCGGTCCGAAATTCAAGATGGCCGATGGCAACCATTTTGTACAAAATTTGGTGCAATCAGATTTTTGCACAGAACTTCCATATGAATGCGCTGATTTGAATAATTTTTTGTGTGAATGTTTAGTACCATGGGATACATCACATATAATACGGGTTTTTTTCTTGTGCAGAAATTATGCAAATTAGATGAACTTAGATTTTTTCAGTGCTACTTACACACAGTAAGTACGCATGTCAATACGGCTCGGGCTAGAGTCTGTATTTATGAACCGATCTTCACGAAACGTCTTGGGTACCTTTGTTATCACCTTGGGACGAGAACGAGTGTTTCTGGATGCGGTCCAAAATTCAAGATGGCTGCCAGTGGCCATTTTGTACCGAAATTAGGTCTAATCAGTTTTTAGCTCAACTTGACAAAGTCAAGCTGAGCTATTGCCATCACTTCTCGTCCGTCGGCGTACGTACGTCCACAATTTCCTTTGGCACACCTCACAGGTCGCATTTATGATCAGATTACTGTGAAACTTGGTATGCTTGTTTGGGGTGACCTCTAGATGGGAGCTATCGATTTTGTTCAATTTCCGTCAAAAAATGTTGCCACGGCCAACGTTCTTAAAACTTAGTTTAGTCAAACCACAATATTTCCCTTTAGCACACCCTACAAGGCACATTTATGATTTGATTGCTTTGAAACCTGGTATGCTTATTTAGGGTGACCTCTAGATGGAAGCTATCGATTTTCTTCAATTTCCGGCAAAAAATGTTGCCATGGCCAACGTTCGTAGAACTTAGTTTAGTCAGACCTCAATATTTCCCTTTGGCACACCCTACAGGGCACATTTATGATTAGATTGCTTTGAAACCTGGTATGCTTATTTACGGTAACCTCTAGATGGGAACTATCGATTTTCTTCCATTTCCGTCAAAAAATGTTGCCACGGCCAACGTTCTTAGAATTTAGTCTAGTCAGTCCACAATATTTCCCTTTTGTACACCCTACAGGGCACATTTATGATCGGATTGCTTTGAAACCTGGCATGCTTGTTTGGGAGGCCTCTAGATGGGAGCTATCGATTTTCTTCGGTTTCTGTCAAAAAATGTTGCCAAGGGCAAAAAAAATGACATTGGTACCAATGATCTTCAATTTTGCCATTTCATTTATAACTTACCAAGTTCAAGTTTGTTAAGTTGAGCTACAGTGTCATTGACACTTTCATTTGTACACAACTTCTATACGGCTCAGGCTAGAGGCCGTATTTATGAACCGATCTTTACGAAACTTCATGGGTACCTTTGTTATCACCGTGGGATGAGAACGAGTGTTTTGGGGTGTGGTCTGAAATTCAAGATGGCCACCAGCACCCATTTTGTACCAAAATTAGTGCAATCAGTTTTTTGTACAGAACTTCTGTATGAAAGTTCTGATTTGAATAAATTTTTGTATGAATGTTTAGTAACATGGAATACATCACATATAGTACGGGTTTTTTCTCGTGCAGAAATTATGCAAATTAGATGAACTTTGATTTATACAGTGCTACTTATACACTGTAAGTGCACATGTCAATACGGCTCGGGCTAGAGGCTGTATTTATGAACCGATCTTCACAAAACTTCTTGGGTACCTTTGTTATCACCTTGGGGCGAGAAGGAGTGTTTCTGGGTGCGGTCCAAAATTCAAGATGGCTGCCAGTGGCCATTTTGTACCGAAATTAGGTCCAATCAGTTTTTTGTCACAACTTCTACACAGCTCATATTTGTGAACTGATCTTCACGAAACTTCTTGGGTACCTTTGTTTTCACCTTGGGACAGGAATGAGTGTGTTTTGGGGTGCCTTTGTTATCACTGTGCTATAAGAACAAATATTTTGGGGTTCAGTCAGACCCACTCTGGGACTCAAAAGATTTTTTTCTAGTTTAGCATCTGACTGTCACCCACCTTTACAATACTTTACCTATACATTTGTTACAGGCAACGGTCAGTATTTATGTACAGACTGTTACAATACTTTATATGTACCTTTGTTATCAGGTCATTACCTAGATGTTTGTCATTGCTGTGTCACACACTTTACATGTACATGTCTTTGTCTTGACAAGTTGAGCTACAGTGTCATTGACACTTTCATTGGAATTCACTTTAAATAAAAAATTTCCACAATCCAGTTTTAGTATTTCCAATAGTTCCTTGAATTCAGTCCCCTATGTAATGACATGTAACTAACTTACCCAAAGCATTTTTACAGCCTTAGTCATTATGTTTTTTCATGTGGCATGTGATTTGGCAGTTACCAATTTTTTATAACCAGAAAGAGTGACTTACCCTGTGCACTGCACAGGGTTAATCACACTTTCTGGTTATAAAAAAAAATCTCATTTCTAACTGAATAACTAACCCTGTGCATTGTACACCGTTAGTGTAAATGTCATCTATATCAACTCTCGACCCAATGTAATGGTCAAAACCAGCCAGTTCCATTCAAACGCAGCTTCAGAACCCTTGTTGGGTTTGTTTTTAGTGAATTCCAAAAATGAAAACACATTCTGTTTTCAATTAATAGCTTGTTAGATAGTAAACTTTCACAGTCAAATGATTATACAGTACGTGGAGAGTGGATTGTAACAAAATCACTCGCGGAGTGGAGTTATCACCCAAACTATAACTTTCAAATTTTGTCCATACAGACAAAAAACACAAGAAATGTTTCATCCAATGGACCTCCGGGTTCAACCCGGAGGTCCATTGGCTGGAACTTTTGTTGTACTTGTTATGCTTTGCAATAAACTTGAAATTATTGCTCGAGTGGAATCTCCACTCTGCGGGTGTTTTGGTGATAATACACTCTACACGTACTGTAAAAGTCTGCTGTCATCCATTGTAAATGACTCTGTTGGGACGAGTCAATATATGATCCATAGCCAAGATTGAGACATCAATAGACCATCTTGGAAACCCACTTGGTGGTAACAACCAATTAATCTTAACAATATTCACCCCTTTCTTGACTTGCACGCATATATTTTGACAATCATTCAGCATCTAGGAGTTGATTTTTTATGAATGAAAATCATGATGTCATGGTATGGCGATCTTGCACAATGCATGACGTAATCCCTGTTCATTATTCTACTTGTTCAATAGCCACTGAAGTTTATAGCAGTATTTCAGGTGTGTGTTTCCTTGGTGGTTTTATTTCAGGTTTAACGCATGTTAGGCCTATATAAAAATATCATCATCGCAAAACATTATCTAGTCTAATTTGTTTCATTGAGTTGGTTATTTATCATTTAATTACTGTAATCAAAAACAATGGCCTTGACATGTGTAATCAGTTTTCAATGGATGCAGGTAAAAACATTCTCTTTGAATCTAATGAGAGCATGTGCGGTTGCAACCCTCAATACGGATTTGTATTTTGTCTAAGCATTTTCACTTGTCCTGAGGGGAAATATATTCTTGTTGTAAGATAAAACATTTTATCATATGACTCATCCGTTTTGTTCACTTTAAAATATTTTATATTTTGTTTTCATATTAATCTGTGCTAAATAAAGCCTTCCGTCAATTTCATTGGTCAGTTTCAAAACTAGACAGTTTGATTGGCTGAACAAAATACAACTGAGCCACATTTTCATAATTTGCATAATTAGAGTTGGGAGCTTTCATTGGTCAGTTTCAAAACTGGACAATTTTATTGGATAAACAAAATACAACTGGGTGACATTTGCATAATTACAGTAGGGAGAATTTACGTTATCTGCCCTATTTAGGGTGGGTTATATTATATAAACCTTTTACCTACAAGAAAAACGCCATTCATTTTTTTTATATTTTCATTTTTGATTCCCAAACATAGGTTATGACCCCTCTTTGGAACGAGCTCGTTCCAATGAGGGGTCATAACCTATGTTTTGTAAGCAAAAAATGAAAATTTTTAGTTTTTTCAAGTACCGTCTGCAACTCAAGTTAGGTGATGGGTTAAAAAGTCATACCAAGTGGCTAATTTGTGCGTATGTGTGTCATATGATAAATAGAATATGAAATGAGTGTTTTTCTCATATAATATTTATGAAACTCGTCCGAATTTTCCGTTTGGGCTCGCCAGAGGCTTGCCAAAATGGAAAATCCTTAGACTCGTTTCATAAATATTATATGAGAAAAACACTCATTCCGTATCCTCTATTTATGAGAAACTACCCCTCAGATGATACAACTTTTGCTACTCATTTTTCAAATCATCGGTGACCAAGCACTTCCCCATATAGACTCCATTTAACCCTTTATCCAATGCAGACGGTATCAAGAAATTTTATTTTAAATTTTTTTAAAATTTAAAAAACAAATTCAACAAAACCACATCATGTGACCACTCATTGGAACAAATTCAGTGGGGTCACTGATATGGTTTTGTTTACAGTTTTTGAAAAAAAACAAGTTTTTCAACTGTTCACTTCGTATATTATGTGTGCGGATGCGACCGATTCGTTAGGTATTGGATTAAAGAAATTTCCAATTCAGGCTCTTGGAGTCTTTCCTAAAAATGTCACAGGAAAAATAGTCAGTGAAACAAATTAGTTTTGGTGGTGACACAAATTTTAGGAAAGTGAAACACAGTATATATTTGTTGCTTGGCAAAATTTGGTTCAGATAATCTGTAGCAGCAGGAAATGAATTTCAGTGTGTGAGATATGCCTATACCGAATACTCTGATCCTCTGATTGGTGAGAGGTACTGCACTATATCTATGGTTTTACCTATAGAAGGTTCTGAAAATAATTGTCCACAATTATCGTGCACTGAAAACTTTCTAAAAATAAGGCCTAAAAAATTAAAAATCTGTTTCTCAGGCCCTCCTGCATGGTCCTTTTGGCTTCCTCATGCTCTGATTGGGAGCATGCAGCTGCCTTCATATTGTGCTTGTAAATGTCATACATCATTGAGTGTATCCTGTAATCGCCTAAACCATGATGTATATCTTGGAATACCAGTTAATTTTCACACTGTGATTAAGGGCTATTCAAAAAATGATTGTTTTCCAGGCAATTTTCTCTAAATTTTATGATGAGGGAGGGATGCTTTTTCTTTTCTTTTTGTCTTTTTGTCCACAAAGTAGTCCTGAAAATAGTAGGAATTATTGGGGAAACAGCCCTTCTTAAATCACTTCAGGGGAGCTATATTGACTGACTTTAATGGGCAATTTGATATTCAATCCAAATTAAGGCAAGCTATTCGCTTTTTATAGCTTTGGGAGAACAATTATAGCTCCACTTAGTTTAGTTTTACAGGAGCCATAAGGTGCAGGGGGAATCCAGGTCAAAATGACCATGGACAAAATGCCAATCAGACAAAATGCGCATGGACAAAAATACCCTTGGACAAAATGCCAGTCAGAGTTACCAGCCTGAGTTTAGCAGGAAACTGTTCTTGATTATTTTGTTCTAATTTACAGGAGAGGGCTATTTGGCCATTTCAAATTAACCTATTACTGAACTGAATAGCAAATGATCTAGACAAAAGCATAATTTATTTATTATTTTTATTGCAACATAAATACTGCACAAAGACAATAGAAATGACAACTGGGATTGGCAAACCAACAAATTCTTTGAAAAAACAACAGTTAGGGTAAGGAGAAAGTCACTTAAAAAAAACAAGCTCCTCATCAAAGGTTACACTACAACAATAGATGGTGTTTCGAAGAAGTAAAAAAAAGTCAATTATGACGACAAAAAAATGTGATTGGCATTTTGTCTATTTTATGTTTTTTGGATGGACATTTTGTTTGATTGGCATTTTGTCCATTTCTTATTTTGTCTGCACACTGTGCAGGGGCAATGGGTATTCTTAAATAATCTGGCCTCTGTGACTATAAATTTCTTGGAGAAAAAAATATTTCAAGAATTATGCTTGTTTCATGAATGGTTAACAACATGTACCTCAGTCTGATTTGCTTTCTATCTCAAGTGCCTTCCAAGAATATTTCTTACCTGGTATTTATTTTATTTTTTTGTTCTTTCCATTTTTGTAGTTGGTCTGTGATAATTGGAAGACAGGTAAAATGGACAAAAGTACTAATTTATTTAACAAATGGAAGTATTTTGTTCCAAAAAAATGTAAAAAGTACTTTCATTATTTTTTTTTTTGATTTTCGTTGTATTCCAATTTTTTAGGCTTGAAAAACTGAAATAGGTTGAAATTATCTTAATCGTTGTACAATAGATAACTTGACAAAAACTTTTATGAAGAAAATTGTAACATTTCAGCCATTTATCCAACCTGAGTAGCAGGGTTGGTATTCGGTGTTTGGTCGTATTCAATACATTTTTAGCTTTACTTGACAAAGTCAAGATGAGCTATTGCCATCACGTGTGCGGAAGTCTGTGAGTCTGTTCACATTTTCCTTTAGCACGGGCTACACACCGCAGTTTTTGTCTGATCGTCACAAAATTTCATATGCAGGTTTGGAGTCATGTCTAGATGAGAACATCCCCTTTTGGTTGCGATCAGTCAACCGGTATGGCTGCCCGAGCCCAAAACCGAAAACTATTAGCACAGTCTGCAGGTCGTATTTATGAAGGGATTTCATTGTAACTTGGTAGGATGCCTCTGTATAATGCCTATATGAAAACGTCCCCTTTTGGGCATGATCTGTCAACTGTGATGGCTGCCCAAGCCCGAAACCCAAAAACTTTTAGCACAGTCTGCAGGTCATGTTTAATAAGGTGGGATTTCATTTTAACTTGGTAGGATGACTCCTTATGATGTCTAGATGAGAATTTTCCCATTAGGGCATGATCTGCCAACCGTGACGATGGCATGAGCCCAAAACCCGAAAACCTTCAGCACAGTCTACAGGTCATATTTATTGAGGAATTTCATTTTAACCTGGTGGGTTGACTTCATGCAATGTCTAGATGACAAAATCACCTTTTGGTCCTGATTAGGCAACTGTGACGGCTACAGGGGCCCGAAGCCCGAAAACCTTTAGCACTGTCTACAGGTTACATTTATGAAGGGATTTCATTGTAACTTGGTAGGATGACTCCAAATAATGTATAGATGAGAACGTCCCATTTTGATCGCGATCATTCAGCCTTGATGGGTGCCCAAGCCCAAAAACCTTTAGCATAGACAAAAGGTCATATTTATGGAAGGATTTCATTGTAACCTGTTAGGTTGACTCCATATAATGCCTAGAAGATGACATCCCTTTTGGTCGTGATTGGTCAACTGTGATGGCTACAGGTGCCGAAGCCCGAAAACCTTGAGCACAGTCTACAGGTCATATTTATAAAGGGATTTCAGTGTAACTTCGTAGGATCACTCCAGATGATGCCCAGATGAGATTGTCCCCTTTGGTTGCGATCATTCAACCATGATGGCTGCCGGAGCCCGAAAATCTTTAGCACAGTCTATAGGTCATATTTATGAAGGGATTTCATTGTAACTTGGTAGGTTGACTTCATACAATGTCTAGATGAGGAGGTCCCCTTTTGGACACAATTGGGAAACTGTGACAGCTACAGGGGCCCAAAGCCTGAAAACCTTTAGAACAGTCTACAGGTCATAATTATGAAGGGATTTCATTGTAGCTTGGTAGGATGACTCCAAATAATGTCTAGATGAGAACGTCCCCTTTTGGTCGCGATCATTCAGTCTTTATGGCTGCCTGAGCCCAAAGACCTTTAGCATATTCTACAGGTCGTATTTATGGAAGGATTTCATTGGAACTTGTTAGGTTGACTCCATATACTGCCTAGATGATGACATCCCCTTTTGGTCATGATTGGTCAACTGTGACAGCTTCAGGGGCCGAAAACCATGAGCACAGTCTACAGGTCATATTTATGAAGGGATTTCATTGTAACTAAGTAGGATCACTCCAGATGATGCCAAGATGAGAATGTCCCCTTTTGGTTGCGATCATTCAACCATGATGGCTAACACAGTCTACAGGTCATATTTATGAAGGGATTTCATTGTAACTTGGTAGGTTGGCTTCATATAATGTCTAGATGAGAACGTCCCCTTTGGACGCAAATGGGAAACTGATGGCTCCAGGGGCCCGAAGCCCAAAAACCTTTAGCACAGTCTACAGGCCATATTTATGAAGGGATTTCAATGTAACTTGATAGGATGACTTGTTTTGGAATAATTTCACTGTAACTTGGTAACTTTTGTTGATATACGTTAACTGTGAGGGCCACATACATTAACTGTGAGGTCATATTAACCCACCCCTCAGCCGACTCAGCTCTTTATTACAGTGTACACCTCATATTATTTTTTATCAAAAACATAGCATAAGGGAACAGAAATGAACATATTTCCAATTATCACAATTCTTG
This sequence comes from Pictodentalium vernedei, assembly GCA_031216915.1. Lineage (NCBI taxonomy): Eukaryota > Metazoa > Mollusca > Scaphopoda > Dentaliida > Dentaliidae > Pictodentalium > Pictodentalium vernedei. Next base: position 253,362,743 of record CM062296.1, read on the forward strand.
TCTTATTTCATAATCCTTTCATAAACATTGAACGTTATCCTTTTCATCAAACACAACACACAAGTTATGCTACAGTGTCATTGACACTTTCATTTACCTGAAAAAACAGCTTATGATCCCTCTTTTTAGCTTAACTTGACAAAGTCAAGATAAGCTATTGCCATCACGCATGCAGAAGTCTGTTAGTCTGAGTCTGTTCACATTTTCCTTTAGCACAGTTCTTATCCGATCATCACGAAATTTCCTTTGCAGGTTTGAGGCCATGTTTAGATGAGAACGTCCCCTTTTGGTTGCGAACGGTCAACTGTGCTTGCTGCCCGAGCCCAAAACCCGAACACCATTAGCACAGCCTACAGGTCGTATTTATGAAGGAATTCATTGTAACTTGGTAGGATGCCTCTGTATAATATCTAGATGAGAACGTCCCATTTTGGTTATGATCTGTAACTTGGTAGGATGACTCCTTATGATGTCTAGATGAGAATTTCCCCATTTGGGCATGATCTGCCAACTGTGACTACTGCCCAAGCCCAAAACCGTAAAACTTTTAGCACAGTCTACAGGTCATATTTAATCTGGAGGGATTTCATTGTAACATGGTAGGATGACTCCGAATGATGTCTAGATGAGAACTTCCCCATTTGGTTGCGATCTGTCAACCGTGACGACTGCTCAAGCCCAAAATCCTAAGCACAGTCTACAGGTCGTATTTATGGACGGATTTCATTGTAACTTGGTAGGTTGACTCCATATAAGGTCTAGATGAGAACGTCCCCTTTTGGTTGTGATTGGTCAACTGTGACGGCTACAGGGGCCCGAAGCCCAAAAACCTTTAGTACAGTCTATAGGTCATATTTATGAAGGGATTTCATTGTAACTTGGTATGATGACTCCAGATAATGTCTAGATGAGAACATCCCCTTTTGGTCACGATCATTCAGCCGTGGCAGCTGCCCACCCAAGCCCAAAAGCCAAAAAGTTTTAGCACAGTCTACAGGTTGTATTTATGGAGGGATTTCACTATAATTTGGTAGGTTGATTTCATATAATGTCTAGATTATTACGTCCCCTTTTGGTCGTGATTGGTCAACTGTGATGGCTACAGGGGCCCGAAGCCTGAAAACCTTTAGCAAAGTCTACAGGTCATATTGATGAAGGGATTTGATTGTAACTTGGTAGGATGACTCAATATAATGTCTAGATGAAGACGTCCCCTTTTGGTTGCGATCGGTCAACCACGATGGCTACACAAGCCCGAAGCCCAAAAACCTTTAACACAGTCTACAGGCTGTATTTATGAAGGGATTTCATTGTAACTTGATAGGATGACTAGTTTTGGAATAATTTCACTGTAAATTGGTAACTTTCATTGATATGCATTAACTGCGAGTGCCACATACATTAACTGTGAGGGCCACATTAACCCACCCCTCAATTCTTTAGTACAGTCTACACCTCATATTATTGTCTCCCGCTTTTTGAATAGAATGGGAGATATTAAATTCGGGGTGTCCTTCCGTTTTTTTCATTTCCAGACTCTAACTTTCCTTACAGTGACCGGATTTCGATGAAATTTGGGTAGTAGATCACTTTCATCAATTGTGGGTCCAAGTTCGAGTATAGGCATTTTCCACGCATATTTAATTAGGTTGCTGAAATTTGATTGGCTGATGGTTTCCAGACTCTAACTTTCCTTAAAATCAACCGATTTCGATGAAATTTCATTTATGGATTACTTTTATCAATACCTAGGTCAAGTTCGAATGTGGGAAATTTTGTACCGAAAATCTGTCCGTCTGCCTTACGTCTGACCTGTGCATCAACGCACCTCAGACTAAAAGCCGTATTTATGAACCAATCTTCACGAAACGTCTTGGGTATCTTTGTTATCATTGTGAGACCAGAATATGTGTTTTTGGGTTTGGTCCAAAATTCAAGATGGCCGCCAGTGGCCATTTTGTTCCGAAATTGGGTGTAATCAGTGTTTTGTACAGAACTTCTATATGAAAGTTCAGATTTGAATAAATTTTTGTATGAATGTTTAGCAACATGCAATACATCACATATAATATGGGTTTTGTTCTCGTGCAAAAATTATGCAAATTAGGGAAACTTTGATTTATTCAGTGCAACTACTAATACACAGTAAGTGCACACCTTCCGTGTTTTTCGTTTCCAGACTCTAACTTTCCTTACAGTCAGTTGATTTCGATGAAATTTGGGTAGTAGATCACTTTCATCAATTGTGGGTCCAAGTTCAAACATGGGCATTTTCTGCGCATATTTAATTAGGTTGCTTAAATTTGATTGGCTGATGGTTTCCAGACTCTAACATTCCTTAGAGTCAACTGATTTCAATGAAATTTCATATATGGATTACTTTTTACATCAGTTTAATGTAATATGTCTTATCATACAGTCTTAATTTTTTAGTGATTCTCACAGTTATACTCCACATCACTTTACTTGCTTTGACAGTAACCTCCTTGAAAATAAATATGATAACCACTGTCTGAAGCACCGTCTGTTCTGTCTCTTCTAAATAACTTCCACTTGCAACTCAACTATATTCCACTGGATGCATTAATTCCCCTTGAAACTGCTGCCCAGCGGGAGACATGAATTCTCTGAATTTGCTTGTTTTTATTGAAAACATAGCATACAGGGAACAGAAATTAACATATTCCCAATTATCACAATTCTTGTCTTATTTCATAATCCTTTCATAAACATTGAACATTATCCTTTTCATCAAACACAACACAGTCAAGTTAAGCTACAGTGCCATTGACACTTTCATTTGAATAAACATGATAAGCTCATTCCAACAAGGAGTCATACACTTTTTGAGAAAAAAAAAATTGAATAGGATCAATGAGCACATTCCAGTGAGAGAGAAAAGTGGTTGGTGATTTTTAGTTGCAACAAGTAGTTGTATATTTGGCAACGCCAGTTGGTCTCTTGATCTGCAAGTTGATATAAACTTTTAAAATACTTGGTAGATGACATCAAATTTAATGTGAAAGTGTATTTTTTTTTAAGTCTGGTCCCATGTCAGTGCATGTGTTATTTGCCATATTTTTGTTAGTTATTTCCCTTGATGGACATAGAATAGACTCTGACCTCATGAAAACATTTCATCCCCTGAGTTCCAATGTGTTCTATGTGCCAGTAGGCACATAGAACACATTGGAACTCAGGGGACGATTTGTCTGCAGGAGGGATTTTAGAAGAATTCAAAAGTGGATGGAATGTGCAATGTCAGCCATTTTTCAAAAATGTCATTTCACAAACACGAAGTAGTGGCCATTCCATCTCCCATAAAGCACTTTACCTAACACAACTTGGCTGGATACCTGTAATATTTTTCTTAAAAAATTAAGAAGATTACTTTTTGTTTCAAAAACATAAAAGATGACACTTCATTGAAGCAAGCTCAATAAGTGGATTCCAATGAGCATTTTTAAGCTCCCTATGGGAATCCTGAAAAGGAGCACTGCTTGATTACTGTGGTAAACAAGATCTGTTTCACAGATATAATAGGCCCCTCAGAAATATGTGGGGAGCATGTTCTCTGAAATGGTAGCATTGGTATGAACAATTAGCAAAGGCCACACAAAGTAGATGTCCTGTTTCTCAGTCATTTTTTCGCTCAACTTGACAAAGTCAAGCTGAAGCTATTGCCGTCACTTCTTGCCCATTGGTGTCTGTACATACGTCTGTACATACATACATACGTTCGTATGTCCACAATTTCCTTTGGCACTCTGCACAGGGTCGCATTTATGATCAGATCGCTTTGAAAATTGGTATGCTTGTTAGGAGTGATCTCTAGAAGGGAGCTATCGATTTTCTTCCATTTCCATCCAAAAATGTTGCTGCTGGCAACGGCCTTGACCATAGTTTGGTCAGACCTCAATGTTTCCTTTTGGCACACTCTACAGGGCACATTTATACTTGGATTGCTTTGAAACCTGGTATGCTTATTTGGGGTGGCCTCTAGATGGGAGCTATCGATTATCTTCCATATCCGTCAAAAAATGTTGATGCTGGCAACGACCTTCGATGAACTCCGTGCAGTTATGCATCAATATTTTCTCTTTGGCATACCCTGCAGGGCATATTTATAATCGGATCGTTTTGAAACTTGGTATGCTTGTTTGGGGTGACCTCTAGATGGGAGCTATCAAGTTTCTTCCATTTCTATCAAAAACTGTTGCCGCTGGCAACGTTCTTTGAACTTAGTTTAGTCAGACCTCAGTATTTCTGTTTTGCACACCCTACAGTGCACATTTATGATCGGATTGCTTTGAAATCTGGTATGCTTATTTGGAGTGACCTCTAGATGGAAACTATCGATTTTCTTCCATTTTTGGCAAAAATGTTGCTGTTGGCAACGACCTTTGAACTTAGTTTAGTCAGGCATCAATATATTCCATTGGAACAACCTACAGGGCACATTTCTGATTGGATCACTTTGAAACTTAGAATGCTTGTTTGGGGTTACCTTTAGATGGGAGGTATCAATTTTCTTCCATTTCCGTCAAAAAGTATTTCTACTGGCAATGACCTTTGATGAACTTAGTGCAGTTATGCATCAATATTTCCGTTTGGCACACCCTGTAGGGCACTTTTATAATCGAATCGCTTTGAAACCTCAATATTTCCCTTTGGCACACCCTACAGGGAACATTTATGATTGGATTGCTTTGAAACCTGACATGCTTGTTTGGAGTGATCTCTAGATGGGAGCTATTGTTTTTTTTCCATTTCCATCAATAAATGTTGCTGCTGGCAATGACCTTTGAACTTAGTTAAGTTGGACATCAATATTTCCCTTTGGCACACCCTACAGGGCACATTTATGATCGGATCGCTTGAAACTTGGTACGCTTGTTAGGGGTTACCTCTAAATGGGAGCTATCAATTTTCTTCTATTTCCATCAAAAAATGTTCCCGCTGGCAATGATTTTCAATGAATTTTATGTTAAAGTTATGCATCAATATTTCCCTTTGGCACACATGCAGGGCACATTTATGATCATATCGCTTTGAAACTTGGTGTGCTTGTTTGGGGTCACATCTATATGGGAGCTATCGATTTTCTTCCATTTCCATCAAAAAATGTTAAAATGAGTCAGCTGGCAATGACCTTTGAACGTAGTTTAGTCAGATCGCAATATTTTCCTTTGGCATACCCTGCAGGGAACATTTATAATCGGATTGCTTTTAAACCTGGTATGCTTGTTTGGGGTGACCTCTAGTAGGGAGCTATCGATTTATTTAGCATTTGTTTCGTACAGTCTACAGTTCATATTTATGAAGTAATTTCATTGTAACTTGGAAGAATAACTCGGTATGATGTCAAGATGAGACTGTCCTATTTTGGTCACGATCTGTCTGCCGTTACCACTGCCTGGTCATGTGAATTAGATTCCTTTAACACTGTCTATAGGTTGTTTTTATGAAGGAATTTCATTGTAACTTGGTAGGATAACTTGTTATGATATCTAGATGAGACTCTCCTATTGTGGTCATGATCGGTCATGATCGGTCAACTGTGATCGCTGAACCGTCACATGACCTAGATTCCTTTAGCAAAAAGTTATATTTATGAAGGGAACTTGGTAGGATGACTTGTTTTGGAATGATTTTACTGTAACTTGGTAACTTTGGTTGACATACATTAACTGTGAGGACCACATTAACCCAGGCCTCAATTCTTTAGTACAGTCTACACCTCAAATTACTCTAATTGAAAACATAGCATATAGGGAACAGAAATTAACATATTCTCAATATCACAATTCTTGCCTTATTTCATAATCCTTTCATAAACATTGAACTTTATCCTTTTCTTCAAACACTACACACCGTCAAGTTAAGCTACAGTATCATTGACATTTTCATTTGGAATAATTGCAGGACCTATTCAGTCTCCTCCTCTTTCCAGTCAAGGGATATAAAAGTGGCAGAGTTCTGCCAGACAAAAACTGAATTGGTTGAATTCAAAGTTGCATTATGGGAAAAATGGCTGCTTCAAATTTTGGAATTTTGACATCAGTGTGTGGAAGATTTCTAACCAAACCAGTCAAAAATGACCAGAATTGGATATTTTTAACTGGTGGAGTGCTAGAAGCCATTATCATGGCTCTATTAAAAAGGGCAGGACAAAAACGTTATCTCTGCCGACATGTATGGTATATGGAGATTTAATACCTGGATGTCTTATTTAAACACCTCTCCTGCGCCTCGGTGTTTAAAAACCAACATCCAGATATTAAAACTCCATATACCATACATGTTGGCAGAGATAACTTACATTGTAAAAATATTTTGAGAACTTCCATCCACATTCTATTGTTCTGGGTTCATATGCCCCCTCCCTCTTTTTCAAACAATTGTTAAATCGACATGTATGAAAGGGAGTGTGGTGGCTCAATGGGTATAGCATTGGACTTCAAATTCGAAAGGTCCATGATTCGATTCCCACCAGGGGTAACTGCATTGTGTCTTTGGGCAAGGTGCTTAATGCTGGTTGCAGGGGGGCATGGTGGTGCTGTGTACTAAGATGTACTGCATGTTGAGGGTGCACTTGTCTTCATCCAATGCTAACCCTTCTTGTGCAGAGTTAGTTGGGGAGTCCTGACAATTGCTTGGTGGTTCTCTCTGTGTACTCCAGCTTCCTCCATCTGTAAAACTCTCCGACACATGGTGACTGTGGCTGTTAAAGAAGTTGTTAAACCCCAATAGAAAAAAAAATGAACAACTATGGAAACTAACACAGGACCCACATTGAAGCAAACTTACTGAATTTCCAACTGAGAAGTCAAAAGCTACATTTGTTAGAAATGTTTGAGTAACTGTCTCAAAATACAGTAGGTATTGCAGAAAATTTGTCAGATCTACTTCATCGTTTTTGTTTGTGATATTTTTCACCTTGATTATACTCATAACCAATTTTACCTTTTTCATTTACCCTGATTACTATTTTTGGAACCATTAGAATGTACAGCTTCTTATCAAATGCATTATATATAGAACAATTTACTTTGACAACTGATTTCATATCTTTGTAAGTTTTGTTTATCATTGAGATGGTTTGCCATTCCTATATAGTGTTATTTGTAAATGTTTAAGAATTAAATATTTATGCTGTTAGTTCATATTGTTGAATGTTGCATAATAAACACATACAAAAAAGAAGTTTATTTGTTAACAAGGAAAATAGTTCTGTCTACATGAACATTCATCTCTTCTATTATCCATTGTCTGGGGAATAAGAAGACGTGAAAAATATTCTCCATATATATCAAGGTCCTACAGTTTAGACTGTAATGTAGTACGAATTCTGGGTAAAATGGGGATATTAACTCTTTACCTAACATGAAAAGCAGACGACACTTGAAAAAAAAAATTCTTGAATAACTAATTTTTTTCATTATTTGTCTCAAAAACATAGGTTATGACACCCCATTGGAACAAGCTGATGAAATGAAAAAATAATTAATATTAATTGGCGATTCTTGAGAATAGTGCTGGCTGGTTTTAACCGTTATGTTGGGTAAAGGGTTAATATCCTGGAGGATAAACAGAGCTGAAACTTATGCAAAATCAGGGGATTTTCTAATAATATATGCATTTCTGGAAAATACCTGTTTATTGACTTCCTGGATATTACATGTATATCATGGAAGATTGTGAATTTTTATATTGCCAAACAGAAATAGTCATTCACAACATGCGGTCAGGATTTTTATTCCGAATCTTCAGAAAGTTTTTCTCAGAATGCAATGGAGTGATTTGATTGGTTGATGCAATCAGTCGATGGAAAACTGGTAAGAGAAAGTCAGTGATAATTCATTGAACAAGGAAGCCAGAATACACAGCATCAAACAAAATTAAAAGGTTGAGGTTAGCGAGAACCAAGGCTGAAACAGGTATAAGGGAGTTTATTTATTACATGACTGTTCTATGTAATCCCAATCTTCAGCAACACTAAACCATGCGGAAAATGAAAATATGTGTGAAATGTAAATCGTTGATGAACTATCTTTATAAAGAAACAAAATTTCACTGGAATTTTCCACAAATCAAGCACCGCAATTACAATTTGAATCCCTAGCTAGCTAAAAATCACCCCCTGAGTTCCAATGTGTTTCGTATGGGTACACATAAAAACTCACATAGCCATTTAGGCCAGGTGAGCTAAAAAGAACACATTTTATTGCCAACCAAATTTGCGAGGAGAAGCCATTTTACTATTTTGTCAACGGAGTTCCAATGTGTTCTATGTGCCTTGAAAGATATTGCTCGGATTGTCAAGTTACTTTATATTTGTGTTCAGGTTGCTGATGTGCCGAGCAGTATAGTTTTTGGTGTAAATCTGATAATTTAATCCTGAGATATTAACCCTTTATCCTTCAAATTGAAAATTCCTCCAAGCCCTTTGGCATTCGATAACTTGAAAAATATTGCTTGGATTATCAAGTTACTTTATATTTGTGTTCAGGTTACTGATGTACTGAGCTGTATAGTTTTTGGTGTAAATCTGTTATTTTAATCCTGAGATATTAACCCTTTATCCTTCAAATTGAAAATTCCTCCAATCCCTTTTGCATTTGATAACTTGAAAAATATTGCTTGGATTGTCTACTGGCACATTGTCTATTGCCTACTGGCACATAGAACACATTGGAACTCCGTTGACAAAATAGTAAAATGGCTTCTCCTCGCAAATTTGGTTGGCAATAAAATGTGTTCTTTTTAGCTCACCTGGCCTAAATGGCTATGTGACTTTTTATGTGTACCCATACGATGTATGGTACACATAATGCCGGCATCCGGGGTGACCATCCGTCGTTCGTCCATCCTTTATCCGTCTGTCTGTCCGTCTGTCTGTCTGTCCATCTGTCTGTCTGTCCGTCCGTCTGTCTATCCGTCCGGCGTCTATCCATTTCTTTGGCATTCGATAACTTGAAAAATATTGCTTGGATTGTCAAGTTACTTTATATTTGTGTTCAGGTTACTGATGTGCCGAGCTGTATAGTTTTTGGTGTAAATCGGATAATTTGATCCTGAGATATTAACCCTTTATCCTTCAAATTGAAAATTCCTCCAATCCCTTTGGCATTCGATAACTTGAAAAATATTACTTGGATTGTCAAGTTACCTTATATTTTTGTTCAGGTTACTGATGTGCCGAGCTGTATAGTTTTTGGTGTAAATCGGATAATTTAATCCTGAGATATTAACCCTTTATCCTTCAAATTGAAAATTCCTCCAATCCCTTTGGCATTCGATAACTTGAAAATTATTGCTTGGATTGTCTAGTTACTTTGTATTTGTGTTCAGGTTACTGATGCGCCGAGCTGTATAGTTTTTAGTGTAAATCTGATGATTTGATCCCGAGATATTAACCCTTTATCCTTCAAATTGAAAATTTCTCCAATCCCTTTGGCATTCGATAACTTGATAAATATTGCTTGGATTGTCAGGTTACTTTATATTTGTGTTCAGGTTACTGATGTGCCGAGCTGTATAGTTTTTGGTGTAAATCTGATAATTTAATCCTGAGATATTAACCCTTTATCCTTCAAATTGAAAATTCCTCCAATCCCTTTGGCATTCGATAACTTTAAAAAATATTGCTTGATTTGTCAAGTTACTTTATATTTGTGTTCAGGTTACTGATGTGCCGAGCTGTATAGTTTTTGGTGTAAATCGGATAATTTGATCCTGAGATATTAACCCTTTATCCTTCAAATTGAAAATTCCTCCAATCCCTTTGGCACTCGATAACTTGAAAAATATTGCTTGGATTGTCTAGTTACTTTATATTTGTGTTCAGGTTACTGTTGTGCCATGCTGTATAGTTTTTAGTGTAAATCTGATGATTTGACCCCGAGATATTAACCCTTTATCCTTCAAATTGAAAATTTCTCCAATCCCTTTGGCATTCGATAACATGAAAAATATTAATTGGATTGTCAAGTTACTTTATATTTGTGTTCAGGTTACTGATGTGCCGAGCTGTATAGTTTTTGGTGTAAATCTGTTATTTTGATCCTGAGATATTAACCCTTTATCCTTCAAATTGAAAATTCCTCCAATCCCTTTGGCATTTGATAACTTGAAAAATATTGCTTGGATTGTCAAGTTACTTTATAATTGGGTTCAGGTTACTGATGTGCTGAGCTGTATAGTTTTTGGTGTCAATCTGATAATTTGATCCCGAGGTATTAACCCTTTATCCTTCAAATTGAAAATTCCTCCAATCCCTTTGGCATGAGATAACTCAAAAAATATCAATCCGATTGTCATGTTACTTTATATATTTATTCAGGTTACTGGTGTGCTGTGCTGTATAGTTTTTTATGTAAATCTGATAATTTGATCCGGAGATATTAACCCTTTATCCATCAAATTAGACACTCCTCCAATCCATTTCTATATGTACCCATACCATGTATGGTGTACATAATGTCGGCATCCGTGGTGGCCCTCCGTCATACAGCTTTCTACTAGTTGCGTGTATGGGTACACATCTGACGATTCCATCGGCCTATTTTTGCTATTCCATGGCATCCGTTGTCATACGTAAACTTTTCAGATTTTCATCTTCTCTGGAAGTGCTGAGTCAGTGTGAACGAAATTTTGCTGGAATTGTCTATGAGAGGTCTCCTACAAACAATCCTCACTTTGTTCCTGTCGGATGAAAAACATGGTCACCAAAGGCATTCTTTGTTTCTGGTTGGTGGATTTTCAAAAATCTTCTCCACTGTAACTACAGAGCCAAATGTTTTGAAACTTTACATGCTCGATCACTGGGGCCCCCTCTACCAACGATCCTCATTTAGTGTTTATCGGGTTGCAAACATGGCTGCAATTGCAGCTTACAGTTACCGTAGAAACCCTATGGGAAATCACATTTTCATCTTCTTCCCTGGACCTACTGAGCCGATGTGAAACAACCTTGGCAGGAATGGTCTATGGGAGGTTCTCTACAACTGTTTCTCATTTTGTTCCTGTTGGATAAAAAACATGACTGCCAGAGGCATTCTTTGATTCTGATTGGTCGATTTTGAAAAATATTCTCCTCTGAAACTACAAGGCCAAATGTTTTGAAACTCTTGGATCCCCTCTGGTATGCTGATAGGCCTGCATAGGGGAACGGATGTGCACAAGAATGGGTTCCGTCCAATAATTTTTCCCAGGATAATGGCCATTTTTTCACTATGTTAAACCTTTTTTTTTATCTCCCACAGAACCTTTAAACTACTTCAAACATGCCTACTGGTCAGGGGCAGTGACCCAAGCTTTGAGTAGCCCTTGTTGTTACTGCAATATATATTTGTCATTTTATCATCACCATTGAAGAATCAGAAATGACATCACAATGTTGTGTATTTACTTGCTCGGAATTCTTCCAACCACTTTTGGGCAACTCTGTTTATCTGTTCGAAGTAGCATATCCTCTGAAACTTTGTTGGCATTACACCAAATATAAAGTAATTGTGCCCACTGGTTCATGAGAAGATTTAAAATAAAATTTGGAGCATTTTCCCTCACCACCCTCCCTACAGAGCATGGCACCTTTATTTGAACAAACTTGTATTGACATGTAAGAACCATGCATATCAAATTTGGTTCAATTTGGCCCAGGGGTTTAGGAGAAGTCGGTAATGTAAAGTTAACACTTGATCGATGCCGGAACAATGGATGGACAAAAAAGATAGATGATGGACGAAAAGTGATTAGTAAAGCTCCCCTAGCAAAACACTAAGATAGAATTGATTGTATTAGGTTATCGTGTTGACAAACAGTGCATAGAAGACACAAATATTACAACTACACCATCAAGGCATGCCTTCTGTGAATGTTATTTATTTATTTATTTATTTATTTATTTATTTATTTATTTATTTATTTATTTATTTATTTATTGGGTTTAATGACACTATTGACAGCCACTGTCAGCTTGTGCCGGACAATTTTTAGCTTAATTTGACAAAGTCAGGATAAGATATTGCTGTCACACGTGCAGAAGTCTATTAGTCTGTGAGTCTGTTCACATTTTAATTTAGCACAGGCTACACCCCCGTAGTTCTTGTCCGATTGTCACAAAATTTCATATGCAGGTTTGGGGTTATGTTTAGATGAGAACGTCCCCTTTTGGTCACGATCGGTCAACCGTGATGGCTGCCCGAGCCCAAAACCCGGAAAACCTTTAGCACAGTCTACAGATTGTATTTATGAAGGGATTTCATTGTAACTTGGTAGGATGCCTCTGAATAATATCTAGATGAGAATGTCCCCTTTTAGTCATGCCCATGCCCGAAACCCAAAAACTTTTAGCACAGTCTGCAGGTCATATTTAATATGGAGGGATTTCATTGTAACTTGGTAGGATGACCCTGTATGATGTCTAGATGAGAACTTCCCCATTTGGTCGCGAATTGTCACCTGTGACGACTGCCCGAGCCCCAAACCCGAAAACCTTTAGCACAGTCTACAGGTCATATTTATGGAGGGATTTCATTGTAACTTGGTAGGTTGACTTCACATGATGTCTAGATGAGAACATCCACTTTTCATGGCAATTGGTCAACTGTTTTGGCTACAGGGACCCAAAGCCCGAAAACATTTAGCACAGTCTACAAGTCATATTTATGAAGGGATTTCATTGTAACTTGATAGGATGACTTCAGATAATGCCCAGATGAGAACGTCCCCTTTTACTTGCGATCATTCAACCATGATGGCTGCCTGAGCCCAAAACCCTAATAACTTTAGCACAGACTACAGGTTGTATTTATGAAGGGATTTCATTGTAACTTGGTAGGATGACTCAGTATAATGTCTAGATGAAGACATCCCCTTTTGGTTGTGATTGATCAACTGTGATGGCTACACAGGCCTGAAGCCCGAAAACCTTTAGCACAGTCTACAGGCCGTATTTATGAAGGGATTTCATTGTAACTTGATAGGATGACTCGTTTTGGAATAATTTCACTGTAACTTGGTAACTTTGGTTGACATACATTAACTGTGAGGGCCACATACATTAACTGTGAGGGCCACATTAACCCACCCCTCAGTTCTTTACTACAGTCTACACCTCATTATTTTGATTGAAAACATAGCATACAGGGAACAGAAATTAACATATTCCCAATTATCACAATTCTTGTCTTATTTCATAATCCTTTCATAAACATTGAACATTATCCTTTTTATCAAACACAACACACAGACAAGTTAAGCTACAGTGTCATTGACACTTTCATTATATTTGGTGTGGAGCTTTCTTTTGAGGAGAGACTCGAGTTTGTTCAAACGAAGTTCTTGGAGCAATATTTGCCTTCGTAATGGGAGGGGCAAGATTTTTCATATTTGGTATACAACATCTCTAAGGGGATCAGATTCGAGTTTGCTCAAAACAAGTCCCTGGGTTAGTAATTGGGTTCTCTATGGGAGCCCAAATTTTAATTAGTGCAATATGAGGGAATTTCTTTAAAAATCTTCTTCTTCAGATCCACCAGTCAGAATGCTTTCATGGGGGCAGATTCAGGTTTGTTCAATCGTGTCCATGGATTAGTATTTGGACTCTCTATGGGAGCCTGAATTTTAACTTAGTGCAATATTTTAACTTAGTGCATTATGAAGGAATTTCTTTAAAAATCTTCTTCTCCAGAACCAATCTATTTCAATCTTTTGATATTTAGTAAACAACATCTCTAGGGGTGGTGGGGGGGGGGGGGGGGGGGGTGTTCAAATCGGATCCCTGGGTTAACATTTGGGCTCTCTATTGTGGGGGGGAGGGGGATGCGGTGACATAACAACCTTTTGGAAGTTTGGCAGTGCTTGTCTACTGCTAATAGAATTGGAAGCAGTCAGGAAGACCTATGATAATCATCTGACATGGACACCAGAGTTATGTATAATTTCATGACTTCATTCATCTGTAGTGTATATGAACTTTGACTAACTGAATGTGATGGAAATACGTCTTTGAACCACTTTGTCGGGTGAGCGATTAAGGCCCCTTGAAAAACTTCTTCAGATCCACCAGTCAGAATTCTTTCATATTTGGTATACAACATCTCTGGGGGTGTTTTGATATTTGGTATGCAACATTTCTAGGGGGTCAAATTCAAGTTTGTTCGAATTGGGGCCTTGACTTAATATTGCTCCTTTATATTGTTGCCCAAAGTTTAACTAAGTGCAATATGAGGAAATTTAACAATCTTCTTCTTCAGATCCACGAATCAGAATCCTATTATATTTGGTATAGAACATCTTTAGGGAGGTCAGATTGAAATTTGTTCAAATCGTGTCCCTGGATTAATATTTGGTCTCCTGTGGTGTCTGGAATTTTAACTTGGTGCAGTATGAGGGAATTTTTTTTTAAATCTTCTTCCTCAGATCCACCAGTCAGAATCCTTTTATATTTGGTATACAACATCTCTAGGTGGGTCAGATTCAAGTTTGTTCAAATTGGGTTGCTGAGATAATATTTGGGCTCTCTATTGGAGACCAAAATTGAACTTAATGCATTATGAGAAATATTTGTTAAAAATCTTATCAGATCCACCAGTAAAAATATTTTGATATTTGGTATGCAACATGACTGGGGGGAGGGGGGGGGGGGGGGGGGGAATCAGATTCAAGTTTCTTCAAATCAGGTTCCTGGGTTAATATTTGGACTTTCTATTGGAACCCAAAGTTTAAATTAGTGCAATCTGAGGAGATTTCTTTAAAACTTAGTGCAATATGAGGTGATTTCTTTAGAAATCTTAATCTTCAGATACACCAGTCAGAATTCTTTCATACTTGGTATATAACATCTCTGAGGGATCAGATTCCATGTTTTTAGCTCACCTGAGCAAAGCTCAAGGTGAGCTTTACTAATCGCTTTCCGTCCGTCGTCCATCCGATGTCCGTCGTCCGGCATAAACTTTACAAAACCAACTTCTCAGAAGAAACCACTGGCCCAATATTTTTCAAATGTTGGGTAAATGTTTATTACCTAATGTCAATTCAGATTTGTTCAAATGAAGTTGCCCCTCCTCCTGGGTGGGACGACGCCCTCAAGGGGCACCAAAATCTTTGAAAATCTTCTTCTCGTGAACCAGCAGTAGCAGAGACTTGATATTTGGTATGCAGCTTCCTTTCGAGGTGTAGAATCAAGTTTGTTCAAGAGAAGTTTGTCAGGCATTATTTGCATTTGTTATGGGAGGGGCAAAAATTTTGGCCACGCCTAAAATTTCTATTTTCTGAACCGTGAGGTCGATTTGAACCAAATTTGATATGAGATGATAATGGGTCATAAGTAGTTGATTGATGCAAAAAAAATTTTTCTCATTGCCCCGTGGGAACCTCGAGAGCTAAAAATAGGAAAAACCTTAAAACTGCCATATCTCCAAAACTACACGGCACAGAGATTCTTATTTTGTATAAAGCTTACTTTTATCCAGTAGAATAGAATGGTTAAAAAAAATCCCTATCGGTTTGATCACAAGGTACTTTTTCAGGACTTTGAAAAAGTGCTGAGTCACTGCAGGCAGTGGGAAAAACATTAAAAAATCTTCTTCTCCAGATCCAGCAGGCAGAATCTTCTGATATTTGGTATGCAACATTGTAGGGTGGATCTGATTCAAGTTTGTTCAAATCGGCCCCCTGGGTTTATATTTGGGCTCAGTATAGAAGCTCGAATTCAAACTTAGAGCATTTCAGGCAAATTTCTTCAAAAATCTTCTTCTCCAGATCCAGCAGGCAGAATCTTTTGATATTTCGTATGCAACATTGTGGGGTGGATCTGATTCAAGTTTGTTCAAATCGGCCCCCTGGATTCATATTTGGGCTCACTATAGAAGCCCGAATTCGAACTTAATGCATTTCAGGCAAATTTCTTAAAAAATCTTCTTCTCCAGATCCAGCAGTCAAAATCTTTTGATATTTGGTATGCAATATTGTGGTGTGGATGTGATTCAAGTTTGTTCAAATCGGCACCCTGGTTTTATATTTGGGCTCAGTATTGAAGCCCAAATTCGAACTTAGTGCATTTCAGGCAAATTTCTTAAAAAATCTTCTTCTCCAGATCCAGCAGGCAGAATCTTTTGATATTTGGTATGCAACATTGTGGGGTGGATCTGATTCATGTTTGTTCAAATCGGCCCCCTGGGTTTTTATTTGGGCTCACTATAGAAGTTCGAATTCGAACTTAGTGCATTTCAGGAAAATTTCTTAAAAAATCTTCTTCTCCAGATCCAGCAGGCAGAATATTTTCATATTTGGTATGCAACATTCTGGGGTGGATCTGATTCAAGTTTGTTCAAATCGGCCCCCTGGATTCATATTTGGGCTCACTGTAGAAACCCGAATTTGAACTTAGTGCATTTCAGGCAAATTTCTTAAAAAATCTTCTTCTCCAGATCCAGCAGGCAGAATCTTTTGATATTTGGGATGCAACATTGTGGGGTGGATCTGATTCAAGTTTGTTCAAATCGGCCCCCTGGGTTTATATTTGGGCTCAGTATAGAAGCTCGAATTCAAACTTAGTGCATTTCAGGCAAATTTTTTAAAAATCTTCTTCTCCAGACCCAGCAGGCAGAATCTTTTGATATTTGGGATGCAACATTGTGGGGTGGATCTGATTCAAGTTTGTTCAAATCGGCCCCCTCGGTTTATATTTGGGCTCAGTCTGGAAGCTCAAATTCAAACTTAGTGCATTTCAGGCAAATTTCTTAAAAAATCTTCTTCTCCAGACCCAGCAGGCAGACTCTTTTGATATTTGGTATGCAACATTGTGGGGTGGATCTGATTCAAGTTTGTTCAAATTGGCCCCCTGGATTCATATTTGGGCTCACTATAGAAGTTTGAAATCGAACTTAGTGCATTTCAGGCAAATTTCTTAAAAAATCTTCTCCAGATTCAGCAGGCAGAATCTTTTGATATTTGGTATGCAACATTGTGGGGTGGATCTGATTCAAGTTTGTTCAAATCAGCTCCCTAGATTCATATTTGGGCTCACAACGGAAGCTCGAATTCGAACTTCGTGCATTTCAGGCAAATTTCTTCAAAAATCTTCTTCTCCAGATCCAGCAGGCAGAATCTTTTCATATTTGGTATGCAACATTGTGGGGTAGATCTGATTCAAGTTTGTTCAAGTCGGCTCCCTAGATTCACTGCAGGCAGTGGGAAAAACATTAAAAAATCTTCTTCTCCGGATCCAGCAGGCAGAATCTTTTGATATTTGGTATGCAACATTGTAGGGTGGATCTGATTCAAGTTTGTTCAAATCGGCCCCCTCGGTTTATATTTGGGCTCAGTATAGAAGCTCGAATTCAAACTTAGTGCATTTCAGGCAAATTTCTTAAAAAATCATCTTCTCCAGACCCAGCAGGCAGAATCTTTTGTAATTTGTTATGCAACATTCTGGGGTGGATCTGATTCAAGTTTGTTCAAATCGGCCCCCTGGGTTCATATTTGGGCTCAGTATAGGACCCCGATTTCGAACTTAGTGCATTTCAGGTAAATGTCTTCAAAAATCTTCTTCTCCAGATCCAGCAGGCAGAATCTTTTGGTATTTCGTATGCAACATTGTGGGGTGGATCTGATTCAAGTTTGTTCAAATCGGCCCCCTGGATTCATATTTGGGCTCACTATAGAAGCCTGAATTCGAACTTAATGCATTTCAGGCAAATTTCTTCAAAAATCTTCTTCTCCAGATCCAGCAGGCAGAATCTTTTGATATTTGGTATGCAACATTGTGGGGTGGATCTGATTCAAGTTTGTTCAAATCGGCTCCCTAAATTCATATTTGGGCTCACTATAGAAGCTTGAATTCGAACTTAGTGCATTTCAGGCAAATTTCTTCAAAAATCTTCTTCTCCAGATCCAGCAGGCAGAATCTTTTCATATTTGGTATGCAACATTGTGGGGTAGAGCTGATTCAAGTTTGTTCAAGTCGGCTCCCTAGATTCATATTTGGGCTCACTATAGAAGCCCGAATTCGAACTTAGTGCATTTCAGACAAATTTCTTCAAAAATCTTCTTCTCCAGATCCAACAGGCAGAATCTTTTGATATTTGGCATGCAACATTGTGGGGTGGATCTGATTCAAGTTTGTTCAAATTGGCCCCCTGGGTTTAAATTTGGGCTCAGTATAGAAGCTCGAATTCGAACTTAGAGCATTTCAGGCAAATTTCTTCAAAAATCTTCTTCTCCAGATCCAGCAGGCAGAATCTTTTGATACTTGGTATGCAACATTGTGGGGTGGATCTGATTCAAGTTTGTTCAAATCGGCCCCCTCGATTCATATTTGGGCTCACTATAGAAGCACGAATTCGAACTTAATGCATTTCAGGCAAATTTCTTAAAAAATCTTCTTCTCCAGATCCAGCAGGCAAAATCTTTTGATATTTGGTATGCAACATTGTGGTGTGGATGTGATTCAAGTTTGTTCAAATCGGCACCCTGGTTTTATATTTGGGCTCAGTATTGAAGCTCGAATTCGAACTTAGTGCATTTCAGGCAAATTTCTTCAAAAAACTTCTTCTCCCGATCCAGCAGGCAGAATCTTTTGATATTTGGTATGCAACATTGTGGGTTGGATCTGATTCAAGTTTGTTCAAATCGGCCCCCTGGGTTTATATTTGGGCTCAGTATAGAAGCTCGAATTTGAACTTTGTGCATTTTAGGCAAATTTCTTAAAAAATCTTCTTCTCCAGATCCAGCAGGCAGAATCTTGTGATATTTGGTATGTAACATTGAGGGTTGGATCTGATTCAAGTTTGTTCAAATCGGCCCCCTGGATTCATATTTGGGCTCACTATAGAAGCTCGAATTCGAACTTAGTGCATTTCAGGCAAATTTCTTAAAAAATCTTCTTCTCCAGATCCAGCAGGCAGAATCTTTTGATATTTGGTATGCAACATTCTGGGGTGGATCTGATTCACGTTTGTTCAAATCGGCCCCCTGGGTTTTTATTTGGGCTCACTATAGAAGCTCGAATTCGAACTTAATGCATTTCAGGCAAATTTCTTAAAAAATCTTCTTCTCCAGATCCAGCAGGCAGAATCTTTTGATATTTGGGATGCAACATTGTGGGGTGGATCTGATTCAAGTTTGTTCAAATCGGCCCCCTGGATTCATATTTGGGCTCACTGCAGAAGCCCGAATTTGAACTTAGTGCATTTCAGGCAAATTTCTTAAAAAATCTTCTTCTCCAGATCCAGCAGGCAGAATCTTTTGATATTTGGGATGCAACATTGTGGGGTGGATCTGATTCAAGTTTGTTCAAATCGGCCCCCTGGGTTTATATTTGGGCTCAGTATAGAAGCTCGAATTCAAACTTAGTGCATTTCAGGCAAATTTCTTAAAAAATCTTCTTCTCCAGACCCAGCAGGCAGAATCTTTTGTAATTTGGTATGCAACATTCTGGGGTGGATCTGATTCAAGTTTGTTCAAATCGGCCCCCTGGATTCATATTTGGGCTCACTATAGAAGCCCGAAATCGAACTTAGTGCATTTCAGGCAAATTTCTTAAAAAAATCTTCTTCTCCAGATTCAGCAGGCAGAATCTTTTGATATTTGGTATGCAACATTGTGGGGTGGATCTGATTCAAGTTTGTTCAAATCAGCTCCCTAGATTCATATTTGGGCTCACTATAGAAGCTCGAATTTGAACTTAGTGCATTTCAGGCAAATTTCTTCAAAAATCTTCTTCTCCAGATCCAGCAGGCAGAATCTTTTCATATTTGGTATGCAACATTGTGGGGTAGATCTGATTCAAGTTTGTTCAAGTCGGCTCCCTAGATTCACTGCAGGCAGTGGGAAAAACATTAAAAAATCTTCTTCTCCAGATCCAGCAGGCAGAATCTTTTGATATTTGGTATGCAACATTGTAGGGTGGATCTGATTCAAGTTTGTTCAAATCGGCCCCCTGGGTTCATATTTGGGCTCAGTATAGGACCCCGATTTCGAACTTAGTGCATTTCAGGTAAATGTCTTCAAAAATCTTCTTCTCCAGATCCAGCAGGCAGAATCTTTTGGTATTTCGTATGCAACATTGTGGGGTGGATCTGATTCAAGTTTGTTCAAGTCGGCTCCCTAGATTCATATTTGGGCTCACTATAGAAGCCTGAATTCGAACTTAGTGCATTTCAGACAAATTTCTTAAAAAATCTTCTTCTCCAGATCCAGCAGGCAGAATCTTTTGATATTTGGTATGCAACATTGTGGGGTGGATCTGATTCAAGTTTGTTCAAATCGGCCCCCTGGATTCATATTTGGGCTCACTGTAGAAGCCCGAATTTGAACTTAGTGCATTTCAGGCAAATTTCTTAAAAAATCTTCTTCTCCAGATCCAGCAGGCAGAATCTTTTGATATTTGGTATGCAACATTCTGGGGTGGATCTGATTCACGTTTGTTCAAATCGGCCCCCTGGGTTTTTATTTGGGCTCACTATAGAAGCTCGAATTCGAACTTAATGCATTTCAGGCAAATTTCTTAAAAAATCTTCTTCTCCAGATCCAGCAGGCAGAATCTTTTGATATTTGGGATGCAACATTGTGGGGTGGATCTGATTCAAGTTTGTTCAAATCGGCCCCCTGGATTCATATTTGGGCTCACTGCAGAAGCCCGAATTTGAACTTAGTGCATTTCAGGCAAATTTCTTAAAAAATCTTCTTCTCCAGATCCAGCAGGCAGAATCTTTTGATATTTGGGATGCAACATTGTGGGGTGGATCTGATTCAAGTTTGTTCAAATCGGCCCCCTGGGTTTATATTTGGGCTCAGTATAGAAGCTCAAATTCAAACTTAGTGCATTTCAGGCAAATTTCTTAAAAAAATCTTCTTCTCCAGACCCAGCAGGCAGAATCTTTTGATATTTGGGATGCAACATTGTGGGGTGGATCTGATTCAAGTTTGTTCAAATTGGCCCCCTGGGTTTATATTTGGGCTCAGTATAGAAGCTCGAATTCAAACTTAGTGCATTTCAGGCAAATTTCTTAAAAAATCTTCTTCTCCAGACCCAGCAGGCAGAATCTTTTGTAATTTGGTATGCAACATTCTGGGGTGGATCTGATTCAAGTTTGTTCAAATCGGCCCCCTGGATTCATATTTGGGCTCACTATAGAAGCCCGAAATCGAACTTAGTGCATTTCAGGCAAATTTCTTAAAAAAATCTTCTTCTCCAGATTCAGCAGGCAGAATCTTTTGATATTTGGTATGCAACATTGTGGGGTGGATCTGATTCAAGTTTGTTCAAATCAGCTCCCTAGATTCATATTTGGGCTCACTATAGAAGCTCGAATTTGAACTTAGTGCATTTCAGGCAAATTTCTTCAAAAATCTTCTTCTCCAGATCCAGCAGGCAGAATCTTTTCATATTTGGTATGCAACATTGTGGGGTAGATCTGATTCAAGTTTGTTCAAGTCGGCTCCCTAGATTCACTGCAGGCAGTGGGAAAAACATTAAAAAATCTTCTTCTCCAGATCCAGCAGGCAGAATCTTTTGATATTTGGTATGCAACATTGTAGGGTGGATCTGATTCAAGTTTGTTCAAATCGGCCCCCTGGGTTCATATTTGGGCTCAGTATAGGACCCCGATTTCGAACTTAGTGCATTTCAGGTAAATGTCTTCAAAAATCTTCTTCTCCAGATCCAGCAGGCAGAATCTTTTGGTATTTCGTATGCAACATTGTGGGGTGGATCTGATTCAAGTTTGTTCAAGTCGGCTCCCTAGATTCATATTTGGGCTCACTATAGAAGCCTGAATTCGAACTTAGTGCATTTTAGGCAAATTTCTTAAAAAATCTTCTTCTCCAGATCCAGCAGGCAGAATCTTTTGATATTTGGTATGCAACATTGTGGGGTGGATCTGATTCAAGTTTGTTCAAATCGGCCCCCTGGATTCATATTTGGGCTCACTGTAGAAGCCCGAATTTGAACTTTGTGCATTTTAGGCAAATTTCTTAAAAAATCTTCTTCTCCAGATCCAGCAGGCAGAATCTTGTGATATTTGGTATGTAACATTGAGGGTTGGATCTGATTCAAGTTTGTTCAAATCGGCCCCCTGGATTCATATTTGGGCTCACTATAGAAGCCCGAATTCGAACTTAGTGCATTTCAGGCAAATTTCTTAAAAAATCTTCTTCTCCACACCCAGCAGGCAGAATCTTTTGATATTTGGGATGCAACATTGTGGGGTGGATCTGATTCAAGTTTGTTCAAATCGGCCCCCTGGGTTTATATTTGGGCTCAGTATAGAAGCTCGAATTCAAACTTAGTGCATTTCAGGCAAATTTCTTAAAAAATCTTCTTCTCCAGACCCAGCAGGCAGAATCTTTTGATATTTGGTATGCGACATTGTGGGGTGGATCTGATTCAAGTTTGTTCAAATCGCCCCCTTGATTCATATTTGGGCTCACTATAGAAGCCCGAAATCGAACTTAGTGCATTTCAGGCAAATTTCTTAAAAAATCTTCTTCTCCAGATTCAGCAGGCAGAATCTTTTGATATTTGGTATGCAACATTGTGGGGTGGATCTGATTTCAAGTTTGTTCAAATCAGCTCCCTAGATTCATATTTAGGCTCACTATAGAAGCTCGAATTCGAACTTAGTGCATTTCAGGCAAATTTCTTTGAAAATCTTCTTCTCAAGATCCAGCAGGCAAAATCTTTTGATATTGGGTATGCACCACGCTTAGGGAGGGGGGGGGGGGGGGGGATTCAAGTTTGTTCAAGCCAAGTCCCTGGGTTCATATTTGGGCTCACTGTGGTAGCCATAATTATAACTTAGCTCAAAATGAGAAATTTTCTTTAAAAATCTTCTTCAGATCCAGCAGTTGGAATGTTTTGATATTTGATATGCAGCATCCTTAGGGGGGTGAGATTCAAGTTTGTTCAAGCCATGTCCCTGGGTTCATATATGGGCTCCCTGTGGGAGCCCGAATTATAACTTAGTTCAGTATGAGGAATATTCTTTAAAAAAATCTTCTTCTTTTTTTAGATCCACTGGTTAGAATCTTTGAATATTTGGTATAAGCTTTTCTTTGGAGGAGCAGATGCAACTTGTTGAAATCAATTCTCTGGGTTGATATTTAGGCTACCATGTCAGGTGAGCGCCCTCAGGCCCCTTGGGGCCTCTTGTTTTTATATTTGTCAGGTGAGCAATTAAGGCCCCATGGGGCCTTTTGCTTAATTACAGAATTAATTGTCCTCAAGGTGAGGCATTTCTAATGCAGTTTAGCCCCTACAGAGACACCATGGAATGTGGAACAGTGCTTGGTTACTGTGGTAAATAGGTTCTCCTTTATGGGTAGAATAGGATCTGGAACTGATACCTGAAAGGAATTCCTTTAAAGCGGGCAGCATAGGCATCAGTGATTGGCTAAACTTGACTTAATACCTATCCTTTATTGCAGTCATGATATAGACAAAGATGCTGAAAATGACTAAATAAACAAATTAATATGTAGTTTAGCCCATTTCCATATACTTCAGTAACAACCACACTTTCCATCATGGGTGTAATGCATGAGCGCGTTAGCTCAGTGGTTATAGCATTAAACTTCAAACCGAAAGGTCCACAGTTCGATCCCTGCCAGAGGTAACTGCGTTGTGTCCTTGGGCAAGACACTTAATCCAGATTGCCCATGCGATGGCACGGTGGCACTGTGTGCTAAGATTTACTGCATATCGATGGTGCATTTGTCTTCTACCAATGCTAACCCTGCTTATGTGGAGTTGGTGACCTTGGCTGTCGAAATTGTTAAACCCCAATAAATAAATGGGTGTGCAGATGATCGATTGGGGTTGGGGTGGTGTTAAAAACCTGATTTGTCCTGACTGGTAGCTCAAGTCCCAACTGCTGAAATATTCTAACTGCATTTCCAAGGCAGGTCTTGATGATGCAGTTGGGATATTAGTTGGAAACAAAAGCCAAGAGTTCTTGGAATTTATTTGTGGATACATAAAATATTGTCCCTTGAGTGGAACAAGGTTCCATATGCAATGCTAAAGCATTGCAGATGGAACCTTGTTCCACTCAGGGGATGATATATCGTAGTCAGGATGCATGGGCTTCCCAGCTCCTTATCAGCTCACCTGACTGCAAGTCAGTGTGAGCTATTGCCATCACTTGGCATCTGCCGTCCGTTAACTTTTGCAAACTTGGCTTCTTCTTCACAGCCATTCAGCCAAATTCAAACATATATTGCACAAACCATCCCTGGAGTATACCCTTTGTATTTTGTTCAAATTAAGTGGCTGCCTTCTTTGGGCTCTGGTCAATGATGCCAAATCCTAAAAATCTTTAAAAAATCTTCTCTTCTCAGGAACCACCAGAGAGATTGATTGATATATGGTATGGAACACTCTTTGGTGTCTAAGGTTAAAGTTTGTTCAAGGGAAGTTGGTACATCAATATTTGGGCTCTCTGTGGACACATACCCATTTTGGGCTCTGCTCAAAATTTCTATTTCAAGAACTGATGGGCCAATTTCAACCAAATTTGCAATGTAGTATAAGTGGGTCCAAAGTACTTGATTGATGCCCCCAAAATTTTTTTTTCGTAGCCCCGTGGGTACCCCAGGGGCTTAAAACAGAAAATTCAAATGCCTATATTTCCCAAACTACATGGAACAGAGAACTGTTATTTGGTATGAAGCATCCTTTTGACCAGCAGAATGGATTAAAAAAAAAGGTCATCAGTTGTGTCAGGGTGTTCTGTAGGGGCGTTTGACAAAATGCTGAGTCAGCATATTTGCAAAAATTGATCCGCTGATCAGAATCTTTTGATATTTGGTATACAGCATCCATAGGACAGTCAAATACAAGTGTGTTCAAATCAAGCCTTCGGTTCATATTTAGGCTCAACACAGGAACCCAAATAATTAACTTGGGGTGCTATGGGGAATAAACTTTAAAAATCTTCATCTTCAGATCAAACTGTTAGGTTCTTTTGATACATAGTATACAACATCTCTACAGGGGTCAGATTGAAGCTTGTTCAAATTGAGTCCCTGGGTTAAGATTTGGGCTTCCTATGGGAGCCCGAATATTAACTTGGTGCAATATGGGGATTAATCTTTAAAAATCTTCTTCTTCAGATCCACCAGTCTGATTCTTTTGATATTTGGTATGCAGCATCTTTAAGGGGATTAGATTCAAGTTTGTTTAAATGAGATCCCTGAGTGAATATTTGGGCTCTTTATTGGAGCCCAAATTTTAAAAATCTTCTTTTTCAGACCCACTAGTCAGAATCCTTTCATATTTAGTATGTGACATCTCTAGAGGTGCAAGGTTCAAATTTGTTCAACTCGAGTTCCTGGGTTAATATTTGGGTTCCCCAAGAAAGCCCAAATATTTACTTAGTGCAATATGAGGAATTATTGTTTAAAATCATCTTTAGATCCAGCAGTCAGATTCTTTTGATATTTGGTGTTCAACACCTCTTGGAGGGTTAGATTGAAGATTGTTCAAAAAGGTCCCTGGGTTAATATTTGGGCTTTTTATTGAAGCCCAAAGTTTAACTTAGTGCAGTATGAGAAAATTTCTTGAAAGTTCTTCTTCTTTAGGTCCACCAGGGATAATCTTTTCATATTTGGTATGTAACATCTCTAGGGGTGTCAAATTCAAGGTTGTTCAATTCGAGTCGCGGGGGGGTGGGGGGGGGGGGGGGGGGGGGGCTTGGTTTCTCCATGCATGAAAATCTGATGGCTGATGAACATTTTAAGTACATTTGTCATAGTTCATATTTTCATCTGCATAATATCAGTAAAATTTGACCTTTCAGTGATACAAAAGCATCAGAGCAGTTTCTTCACAACTTTGTTAGCAGTCGCCTTGTCTGTTGTGCCTCTCGTTATTAGGTTCTAAAAACTCTTATACTCTTGAAAAGCAACAAGCACTTTCAAACTTGAGCGTTGTGTGTCATCACATGGTCTACAAAGTAGAGGTGCAGGCTGCAAGCCGAGAGGTCTTCGGTTCGAATCCCGCCTATGGCAACCGCGTTGTGTCCTTGGGCAAGACACTTCACCCCCATTGCCCACGTGGGGGTACGGTGGCGTTGTATACTATGGCGTACTGCACGCCAATGTTGCACTTGTCTTCACACAATGTTAAACCTGCTTATGTGGAGTTGGGAAGCTGACAGTTGCTCGGTGGTTCTCTCCGGGTACTCCGGCTTCCTCCATCCGTAAAACTGTCGTGGCCATGATTAGCCATTGCGCAGAAATATGTGACCTTAAAACACCAATAAATAAATAAATAACATTACAGCAGTCCATCTTGATCCCCAATGGCTTCCGATTCAGCAGAGAATTCAATTTTGTTTTTTGTGCCCCTGCCATAAAAGAACCGGGGCATATAGAGTTACCCTGGTCCATCCATCATTCCATCATTCTGTCTTTCTGTCATTCCAAAATGTCATGGGTAACTACAAATCGAGTTCGAGTTTGGTCCCAGACAATTGATTTTTCATGGAGTTATGACCTTGAACTTAGTTTATGATGTGAAAACTTAGAGAATCAGTTTTACCGGCAATAGGGCATTTGCTGTTTCCGGGAAGGGTTTAATATATTCCCTGTTTTTTGCAAGGACTGGGAATGGGAATTAAATTACCCTCAGAACCGCGAACCGGAAAATTTCACAGGTAATATCAAGCAAAGTTACTGGAGTAACAGGGCGCATTTATTTCAATGAAAATGGTCGTAGTGCATTGGCAATCTCTGCCCTCTACAAACGGAAAAGTTCTTTTCCTTGGAGAAGTGTGAAAACCCCAACCCGCTTCAATCTCGTCTTCATGTTCAGAATCCCTTGTATTATCACCTCCACCTCATCCAACATCAACACCCTGTTCTCTGCCGCCACCAGTCTGTTGAAGGAGATCGTGATACTAGTGATTCTGAGAATGAAGGCGAATTTGAACTTTGAAACGGGTGAAGATCTTGCTGTTGTTGAAGTGGGGAGGGGGCTCTAAAAGTGGTTGAGAGCTAAAGTGATTTGGGGAAAATGGTTCGTCAGGAAGCAGGACTGTAAAAATTTCCGGCGTAGAAGAGCTGACGAAATCCAACAAAGTCACGTTGGGGCAGTTTTTCAATTCATGAAAACTATAGTTCAGAACACAAACAGTGCCCCGCTTGATTCCCAGTTCCATGCTATAGATTTCCCGGATATCGGGACCGGCTTTTGGAGCTGGGAACCTGGGAATTCCCGTTCCCGGGATTAAACCTTATTTCCGGGCCAAAGCTATGGAATTCTCGTCCAATCCGACTACAAAAGAAATGGATTTTCTGGGATCATTCAAGTGTGGTATTAAAACATAACTTTTTCAGTTCATAGGGCATTTTGCAATTTTTTTCAGCTTTAGACCACCATGTGTGGATTTAATGCTATAAAATTATTATTATTAGACCCCCATGGTTTTACCGTGAAAGGGACTATTGGATTGCACTCCGTCTGCCCGTCCGTCCCTCTGCCCTGTTACCACCTATATCTCCGAGATGCTTTTGTTTCAAATTTTCAGATTTGATGGGGCATTCGGAAAAATTGATGCATGTCAATTTTTTTCCGAACAAATTTCAAGATGGCCGACTGGCGGCCATTTTTGTTGGAAATTGCGTGTAATTCGTTATACGCTCAGAACCTCTGAACGACATTCCCGATTTCAAGGATTTTTGTTTTGGTATAAAGGTCTAGCAGCATAAGATAAATAACATATCATACGGGGTTTTTCTCGTGCATAGATTATGCAAATTAGCCTTACTTAACCTTTTTTCGGGTAATATTCAAGTTGTATGCGTATTATGATGTGTACTGTTACCACCTGTATCTCTCATATGTTTTCACGCTTTTGTTTCAAATTTTCAGATTTGATGGGACATTATGCACAATTTAGACACGTAAATTTTTTTCGGAAAAAATGCAGGATGGGATGGCCGTCTGGTGGCCATTTTTGTTGGAAATTGCGTGTGATTCGTAAAACGCTCAGAACTTCTGATCGACATTTCCGATTTCAATTTTTGGTATGCAGGTCTAGCAGCACAAGATTAATAACATATCATACGGGTTTTTTTTTTCTCGTGCATGAATTATGCAAATTAGCCTTACTTAACCTTTTTTCGGGTAATATTTTTGTGCGCATTATGTTGTGTACTGTTACCACCTGTATCTCGGAGATGCTTTTCATGCTTTTCTTTCAAATTTTCACGCCTGAGTTGATATGGATTGGCAACAGCGACGAGCTGCATAAACTCTGTTCATCCCCCCCCCCCCCCAGAAAAAAAAAAAGAAACGGCTCGCGGGAGCTGCTCGTGGCTTAACCCTGTCCCAACCTACTCATACGAATCAACATCGACTCCAGAACAGCTACAAACACATGTATGTAGTCACGCCAGGGTGGACACGAATAGGCAATACTGACGAGCTGCATAAACTCTGATTACCCCCCACCTCCGAACAGCGGGCAGGCTCTCGTGGCTTAACCCTGCTGACTCAGAAGAGGCTTATAAAGCCTAAAAAGTTAAAAATCTGTTTCTCGTGCCCTCCTGTGTGGTCCTTTGGTTGTCGCAAGCTCTCTTCAATGCAATTTTACAAAAAAAATGAGAAACAGAAGATCTACTTTGTGAGGCCTCAGATTTATTGTGTGAATACAGATTTTATAATCCCTTAGTTTATCAAGAATTTCTTGGTGGGTATTTACCGCTAACTTTATTTTCAAATCAGGTGGGCTACAAGAGGGCATGGACAATAGCTTGCTTCAAAATGGCTGTTGTATGATAAAATGATTACTGCACCTCCCTCAAATGCATTATGGATTTCTTTACTGTTAATAATATTGTGCAGATTTATTTCATTCCCAAGTTTCTTGAAATTATCAAAATTATTTAGAACTTAATCCATTAAAAACAAGGATTACGCATCATCGATGCGGAGTCAAGTTTTTTAACACCTGTAAGACTTTCTCTTTTATGAAAATCAAATCCTTTGATATTTGCACTATCGAGCTGAAAATATGCAAAAAATAAATAAATAAGCGCCATAACCCTGCTCAGTATGGCCAAAAATAAAATTAAAAAAAACGCCTGCCAACCTGCAATTTTACAAAAAAATGGCCCGAGAAACAGCATCAACTTTATGGGGACCAATCATAACAACTATCCATATTTTTCTCTCTGTTTTTTTTTTTTTTGTGCACTCTTCCCTATGGAAAGCCGGTTGTAACATGCGAATTGCGAAATGCCTATATTGACCTATCACAACTAGTGTTTCAGGGACAACCAATCAATACCCATGTTTCAGGTATTCAAATTATAGAAAGCCGACGGGAAAAGCGAATTGCTAAATGCTTTTTTTTGTTAATGCGAAATGCTTCTTGCCAATGACGGAATGCGAATAACAAAATGCATTTTTAGGAAATCCGAATGGCAAAAAGTGTGATTTGCGAAATGCTTTTTGGAAATTTTCGAAATGCTTTTTGCTGAATGCGCTTTGCGAATTGTCAATTCCAATGAAATCGTAAAAAGCATTTCGGAATTCGCAAAACGCTTCTTTTTTTTGTTGAATCGCCCACTCCGATAAAAACCCTCCAGCAGACCCCTGTATTGATTGTGCCTTACAAATGTAAATATATGATACTTTATACTTTATGGACTCAATCCCCCCCCCCCTCCCCCCCCCCCCACCACCACCCTTCACGAGGAGCACCTCCAATTTGTCCCCTGTGGGAGCGCCAGTGCTGAAACTATAACAGTCTGTTTTCATTCTGTTTATATGAACTCAGCCCAGTTATGGACGGCTGAGCGGTGATTCTGTTAGGCCTATAGGTCCAGGTTATTCCACATCCCAAACAGTAGCAGAAAAGGTCGTGATTTGGAAATAAGAAAACGACAAAATCAGGACTTATTCGTGCAAGTTAGAATTAAATTTGTATGAGCCTAGACACATTTAATGTTATAGGCCTAGAATTCATTCTTTTTATGTAAACTAAATCCACAATAAGAACAAGGCATTATATTATTCCGCCTCTGTTTAAAACAGCAATGATTTTCGTACCATTTACAATCTCACATGGGCGTATAGGAAGATAAAAATGGGAGGTGGGGTACATCAGGACGTAAGCCTATCCAAAAAGGGGGGCATCAACTATGTTGATAGTGTGATGCGCGACACAATCCGTGCCGCGCAGCGACGAGGTCGGGGAGAGCACGAGAAGGAGAAGCAATTCGCATTTAGCATTTCGAAAAAACGCATTTGCGTTTTATTATTGACATTTTGTTATTCGCAATTCGCATGTCACAACCGGCTTTCCATACTTCCCATAAGGCATTTTGTAATTTTCTACAGTCATAAAGCACCACGTATGAATTTTAGGCTGTAAAATTATTATTATTATGAGTAGAATTTCATTTCATACCCATTTTACCCTTTCCCTAGCGTAATTGCCATCTCCAGTCTGCTCTGTTACAAAAAAACTCAATTTTGGCGTCCGCAACATAGCCTGTGGGGCTATGACTACCATCATTGAAGCTCATTCTAATTATGGATCTTGCTTTGCAGGAATTGTCTATGGGAGCTCCTTCACAAACGATCCTCATTTTGTTCCCGACGGATGAAAAATATGGCAACCAGAGTCATTCTTTGATTCTGCTTTGTGGATTTTCAAAAATCTTACCCTCTGAAACTACCAGGCCAAATGTTTTGAAACTTCACATGATTGCTGACCAGGAAACCCTCTACCGATGATCCTCGTCCAATGCTGATCGGTTGCAAATATGGCCGCAATTGCAGCTCATAGTTACCACGGAAACCCGGCCTATGGGAAATCACGTTTTTATCTTCTTCTCTGGAACTTCTGTGCCGATGTGAACCATACTTGGCAAGAATGAGTCTACGGTAGGTCCGGTAAAAATGAACCCTATTTTCTTCCCGTCGGTTGAGAAACGTGGTCGCCAGAGGCATTCTTTGATTTTAATCTGTCGATTTAAAAAAAAAACTTCTCTGAAACTACAAGGCCAAATGTTTTGAAATGTTCACGTGATTGATGACTGGGACACCCTCTACACTGCAAAAATATAGGTTCTCTAGAACCAAAACTGGTTCTAATCTTGTCCCTGAGATGGAACCAGTTCTGTTTAAACAGTATTTATTTCAAATCAAATAAATTTATAAAGATTAACATTAAATACTAACAGAATTAAACATAAATTGAGGGGGGTTCAGCCGTAAGTTTGGAGCTTATACGAGGTTGTCTCATCAAACCATTATTAAGCAAAGGAGATATGAATAGTTGGCACATCGAGCCAGTTTTGGTTCTGTATAGAACCAATATACCAGGTATTCATATTCGCTTTGTTTCAAAATATTTGGCGACTGCATTGAATAAGCTCCAAGTTTACTGCTGAATATACTTAGTTCATGTATTATTCTGTTAAATTTGAATGCTAATCTTGGTAAATTTATTTGATTTGAAATAAATACTGTTTAAACTAAACTGGTTCCATCTCAGGGACAAGACGAGAACCAGTTTTAGTTCTAAAGAGAACCTATATTTTTTGCAGTGTACCAACGATCCTCATTTAATATTGATCGGGTTGCAAACATACCCACAATTGCGGCTCATAGTTACCATAGAAACTCCATGGGAAATCACATTTGCATCTTATCTGAAACTACATGCCAAGTGTGAACCAAACTTGGCTCAAATAATGTATGGAAAGTCCTCTGAAAACAATCAGCATTCTGTTTCTTTCAGAGAAAGGAGCATGACAGCCAGCTGCATTCTTTGATTATGATTAGAATAACTGAGGGAAATGTAGTTCTGCCAGGTGAGCGATTACAGGCACTGAGCCTCTTGTTTTATAAGCCTTCTGGAAGATAATATATTATTTGCTACTAGTTTATTTGGAGTTAATAAACAACAAGTAAATATAAATCATGAAATAATTTTGTAAATGTTAATAATGGCCTTTTTATTTATTTATTTATTTATTTATTTATTTATTTATTTATTTATTTATTTATTTATTTTTTATCAGTTTTAGTTTTTATTATAAATTTTTTATCATTTGTGTCTTTTAGCTCACCTGACCCAAAGAGCCATGTGAGCTATTGCCATCACTTGGCGTCCGTCGTCATTCGGTGTCTGTCGTCCGTAAACTCTTTACATTTTCATCTTCTTCTCTGGAACCGCTAAGCTGATCTGAACCAAACTTGGCAGGAATGATCTATGGTGGTCCTCTGCAAAAGGTCCTCATTTTGTTCCCGTCGGTTGAAAACATGGCCTCCAGAGTCATTCTTTGATTCTGGTTGGTGAATTTTCAAAAATCTCCTCTGAAATCAAAAGGCCAAATGTTTTGACACGTCACATGCTGATGCTTGTTACACCCTCTACCAACGGTCCTCATTTCATGTTGGTCAAGTCGCAAACATGGCCGGAATTGTGGCCCATAGTTACCATGGAAACCCTATGAGAAATCACATTTTCATCTTCTTCTCTGGAGCTACTGAGCCGATGTGAACCAAACATGGTTGGAATGGTCTATGGGAGGTCGTCTTCAGACGATCCTCATTTTGTTCCCGTCTGTCGAAGAACATGGCCACAAGAGGCATTCTTTGATTTTGATTGGTGGACTGTCAAAAATCTTCTCTGAAACTACAAGGCCAAATGTTTTAAAACTTCACAAGATTGATGACCAGGACAGCCTCTACCAACGATCCTCATTTAATGTTGATCGGATTGCAAACATGGCCGCAATCGCGGCTCCTAGTTACCATAGAAATCCTAATGAAAATCACATTTTCGTCTTCTCTGGAACGACTGAGCCGATGTGAACCAAACTTGGCAGTAATGGTCTATGGTAGGTCCTCAACAAACAATCCTCATTTTGTTCCCGTCGGGTGAAAAACATGGCCGTCAGAGGCATTCTTTGATTCTGATTGGAGGATTTTCAAAAATCTCCCTGAAACTACAAGACCAAATGTTTTGAAACTTCACAAGACTGATGAATGGGACAGCCTATACCAACGATCCTCATTTAATGTTGACCGGTTGCAAACATGGCTGCAATTGCGACTTATAATTACTATAGAAACCCTATGGGAAATCACATTTTCATCTTCTCTGGAATTACTAAGCCGATGTGAACCAACCTTGGCAGGAATGGTCAAAAGGAAGTTCTCTACAACTGTACAACTGACAGAGACATTCTTTGATTCTGATTGGTCGATTTTGAAAAATCTTATCTGAAATTTAAAGTCTAAATGTTTTGAAACTCTACATGATTGATGACTGGGACACCCACTACCAACTATATTCATTTAACGTTGATCGGATTGCAAACATGGCCGCAATCGCGGCTCATAGTTACCATGGAAATCCTATGGGAAATCACATTTTCGTCTTTTTATCTGAAACTGCACGGCCAGTGTGAACCACACTTGGCACAAATAATGTATGGAAAGTCCTCTAAAAACAATCATCATTCTGTTTCGGTCGGATGAAGGAGCATGACAGCCAGCTGCATTCTTTGGTTTTGATTAGAATAACTGAACGAGATGTAGTTCTGCCAGGTGAGCGATTACACATGACCTCGATTCCTTTAGCACTGATACAGGTCGTATTCGTGAAAGGGATTTGATTGTAACTTGGTAGGATGACTCTGCATGATATTTAGATGAGATTGGTAGCGATTGGCCAATTGTGACCGCCGGGCGGGCACATGACCTAGATTCCTTCTTTAGGTCATATTCATGAAGGAATTTCATTGTCACTTGGTAGGCTGACTCGTTTTGGAATGATGTTACTGTAACTTGGTAACTTTGGCATACGTTGACTGTGAGGGCCACATCAACCAATGCCTCAATTTTTAGTACAGTCTACACCTCAAATTATTTTTGTTGAAAACATAGCATGTAGGGTTCAGAACTTAACATATTCTCAATTACCACAGTTCTTGTCTTATTTCACAATCCTGTAATAAACATTGAACGTTACCATCTCCATCAGACACTACATACAGTCAAGTTAAGCTGCAGTGTCATTGACACTTTCATTTTGAAAGCCCCGATAGTGGCTTCTAACACCCAACCAAGTTATTTATTTATTTGTTTATTAGGGTTTAACGACACTCTCGACAGCCAGGGTCACCTCGGGTCGGTTAGTTTTACTGGTGGAAGAAGCCGGAGAGAACCACCGAGCAATGGCGAGCAACTGTCGGGCTCCCCAACGTGCAAGCAGTGTTAGCATTGGTTGAAGACAAGTGAACCATCGACATGTAGTACGCCTTGGTACATTGCGCCATCGGGGCCGGTCCTCACCCTCGGCTGCTCTGATAGTTTATACATTGCCCCGGAGCCCGTCCTCACTCTCGATGGCCCTGGTAGTTTATTTCTTAAAATAATATAGCGAACTTTTGGTGCCGTACGGCCTGAGGGTCCAACACGCTCATATCGATTAAGTGTCGATGATTAAGTTTCCAATTTCGGAACAATACTCCATATCCTGGCGCTATGTGGTCAAAAGAGGCACACTTCTCGGTCCCAACTTTGATATTGGAATAAGGGAGCGCGGTGGCTCAGTGGTTAAGGCATTGAACTTTAAACCGAGAGATCTGCGGTTCGATCTCTGCCAGGGGCAATTGCGTTGTGTCCTTGGGCAAGGCACTTAATCCCGACTGCCCACGTGGGGGCACTGTGTACTAAGGTATAATGCACGTCGATGGTGCTCCTGTCTTCAACCAATGCTAACACTGCATATGTGGAGTTAGTACATTGGGGAGTCTGACAGTTCCTCGTCGTTGCTCGGCGGTTCTCTCGGGCTTACCTGCACCCATAAAATTGTCCGACGCGAGGCGACTCTGGCTGTCGAAAGTGTCGATAAACCCCAATAAAT
Source organism: Pictodentalium vernedei (assembly GCA_031216915.1). NCBI lineage: Eukaryota > Metazoa > Mollusca > Scaphopoda > Dentaliida > Dentaliidae > Pictodentalium > Pictodentalium vernedei. The sequence goes on from CM062296.1 coordinate 253,397,647, forward strand.
AAACAATAAATAAATAAATGATAATGGAAACTAACGCTCACCAAATTATTTCTTAAATGAGAAGTTCTTAACCCTGTCTCTGTCACCGTGGTCGATTCTCTCTCTCTCTCTCTCTCTCTCTCTCTCTCTCTCTCTCTCTCTCTCTCTCTCAAAATTCCACCATGTCTACATACCAAATGTTAAGCGGTTGGCTCGCGGAATACCTGGTACACAGGCGAACATTAGTTCTCTGAGGATACTTATCCCCAGATAACAATCCTGAAATACCCAGTCGAGGAATAATAAGTGCAATTGCTATCAGGTGCGAATGCTCCCATCACTATTGTTGCTCCTGTCCGCCTGTGACTAAAGACAAGCAGTAAGTCCTATTGGTGCGTTTGCTCATGGGAACAGTTGCTCCAAAACGTCTTTGACTAAAGAGCAATAAGAGCAAGGGAGGCATTTGCTCCTGGGAGCAGTTCTTACTTTTTTGATCATTTGCTACAAGGAGCACCAACCGTAACTGCTGTATCTCATGACATTCCCACGGTTGTCGGCAACCCCTTGCAAACTATCCCCAGATAACAATCCTGAAATACCCAGTCGAGGAATAATAAGTGCAGTTGCTATCAGGTGCGAATGCTCCCATCACTCTTTTTGCTCCTGTCCGCCTGTGACTAAAGAGCAGTAAGTCCTATTGGTGCGTTTGCTCATGGGAACAGTTGCTCCAAAACGTCTTTGACTAAAGAGCAATAAGAGCAAGGGAGGCATTTGATCCTGGGAGCAGTTCTTACTTTTTTGATCATTTGCTACAAGGAGCACTATTCGTAACTGCTGTATCTCATGACATTCCCACGGATGTCGGCAACCCGTTGCAGATATCCTATCTTACTACACTCTAAAATCAGTTGGGTTAACAATTAACCCGAATCCACTGGATTGAGTGAATATGAATCCAATTGGGTTCATATTCACTCAACCCAGCTGATTTGGGTTGAGTTTTAGCCCAACTGACTTTAAAGCGTATCGACTGTACATCGGTCCCTTTTCATCTACATGAGTCAGAAAGCACCGGGAGCAAATGTTCCTATGAGCAAATGCTCCCATTGCACTGAAGCTCATTTCACTATAAAGACCATCAATAGTGCGCTTCTATGTTTTATAATCTTTCAATGTTCGAGATGAGTCAAAGAGCCTCTAGAGCAAGACAAGACTTTATTCGAATATTGTTGGTGTTCATAGAGCAAGACATAGAAGAGGTCAGTTGTGCAGATGGTGCCAAGTATGGTGAAGGGAACCAGGTAGTAGAAGTAGATGCTAAAAGTTCAGTAATGGGAGGCATCGGCGACAGAAGATAGAAGCTGTAACCCAGTGGGTTAGTAGCAGAGGGAGGCTGTCTATAGTTGGAGGAGATTGCGCGACATAGAATGCTGGTCATGATACAAACCACTAGTAGTGGTTGAAAATTATAGTATTGGACGACACAGTGGATGTGGAAGCCAATTACTGGACACATACAGGTAGCGATGGCCATGATACAACCAAATTTGAATATAAGCAGCCTGTCATTTGCAAAATGCGGTCCCCACAGGGTGAATTTGCTGATGCTACACCATACAGTGGGCCAATTTATCCTCTAGGTACATCTTTCTATTTTGGCTTGAGACCTTGATTCAGACTGAGGTTCACAGAGGGGAAATTTTGTGATGCTACCCTGCTGTGCACGGTAGCATCACCAAATTCACTCTCTGGGGACCTCATTTTGCAGATGACAGTCTGCTTATTTTCAGGCTTGGACACAACCCAGTGGTAGTGGTGGAAGATCAAGATGCCAACCATTGGGTTGATAGGCCCTCGCAGCATTAATGGTAACATAAAGTAGTCCCCATGTGAAAGCATTATCGACAGGAGTCAGTGACGTGGGGCCGAAAAGTCCCCGTAGAGCTGATAGCAATGAGAGGAAACAGTGATTGACAGTAGTAGTGTCAGTATTCCAAAACAGTAGTCTACCAGCAATGATATATCCGATACTCCGCACGCCAACACTCCCCAACATGCCCTAAAGAGTGTTTCACACTGGTCATCAAAGGGTGGTCCCCATTGATCTTCACTAGTCCCCAAACATTGGGTTCCCTTGGTCCTCAAATACCTTCATGTGCCCAGTGTGTTCTCTATCCATTCTGTATCCATTGAGTACCAACGCATGGGCACATCTGATAGATGTTTCGTCTTCAAATCGGCAAGGTACTGTAGAGGCAGATACGGGCAAAGTAGAATGGTGCAGATTGACTAAGCAATCCAGGACCTTTTTGAGGTTAGAGATCAAGACAGAGTCAGAGATTGCACTAACTAATCTGTAGTGGTGACACAAGTCAGTGAAAATTGTGAAGGACACCAGTACAGGGCAGATAGCGTTAGCCATGATAAAGCAACGGCAGTGAAAGACTATAGCATTGCGTTTGGACAGTGGAAACTGATCATATGATAGTCAGTAGCAATGGTTTTGACTAAGAGTCATGGAGGCTATGTGTGGTCTAGGAGCCAGGGGTTGTAGGAGCCACAGGGCCATAAGATGTTCTGGTGGTCAAGAAGGCATAGGCTAGGGATCACGAAGCTAAAAATTAGGAGTTGTATGGTAGCCAAGACGTCATGATAGAATACAGCAGACATTAGTATGGATCAGAGTAAGAGAGTTGTGATTGTAGTACTATTGTGAGGCTGTGTCAGTGGTGTTGATAGCCAAAATTTGGGATAAACGTAGCTTGAATGTAAAACTGTTCCATGTGGAATTCTTTCCTCTCCACCAGAATACGCAAGAGTCATAAACAGAGGTAAAATCATGTCTGGGAGTAGTCAACGCAATAAAAAAGCTAAAAAAGCAACAAAAGATCAATTCTCCACAAAGTCCAAAGGTCTTCTGTTCTAGTCGATTACACTTCAGAATAAAAGAGCAGTTCCTAGACAGACCCGGCCCGGTAGTCCAAAAGCAGCAAGTGCTACACCGACCCATCGTGTACCATCCAAGATATGTAGATAGGTACTGTTGTCGGACATGTTTGGTATTTCGCATACTTGCATTGAATCGACCCCGCCCCACCCCCACCCCCCCCCCCCCATCTATATCAGAGGTTTTTGAACTCCTCAGTAACCAAATGTCGTCCAAGATGGCAGCCTGACTGGGTCCATTTTGATAATTTTAGCTTGTTGTCGGGCCCATACTCTCATTTAATCAAACGTACCCTCAGAAGAAACCCCATTATATTTCAGGCCTTTGAGCGCTATCGTAACTAAGTGGAACCCGTCGGTGACTTTACGTGTGTGTGTTTTTTTAATAATTCGATATACTCCCGCCGAATCAAACACGACCTCACCCCCTCCCAACGCACACGCACTGTTATAGGTCACTGGGCCTCATATCAACCACGCCCACAATAGAAGTGAAGATGACGGCCTCCAGTAAACAAACTGGACGGAAATACTATCGCTCTAGCAATACTTGATGTGCATGCACACAAACAAACACCCCATCACCATGATGATGATTCCCTACACTCTAGTCGAATCGAACATATTCTCCCCCCCCCACCCCCCCCCCCCCCACACACACACGCTGTTAGAGGTCATTGGACCTCGTAACAACCACACACACAATAGAAATGAAGATGACGGCCTCCAATAAACAAACTGGACGCATCGCTCTAACAACACTTGCTGCGCATGCACACAAACACCCATCACCATGATGATGTTACGACATAGCTGCTCACACGTGCTACCACGACAACTTTTGTGATACCAACAGTGCACCACTTCCGAGGTTCTGTACCGCGGTCCGTAGTATGCCATGTCTGGAGTATTTGGATGACACCCGTGGATGATCACGGAAGTGACGTCATGTCACATTGCAGTGTGGGCGTCGCGTATGTTGTCATGGTAGCCCATGTAAGTGGCTATATTAGTTTAGTTTAAACCTATTTTATTTGCCAAAATTACACGAAAAACGTGGCCATGGTGTGGCGTCATTGGCATTAGGTATACAGGCTGTTGGTGCACAGCGAGTGTTATTGTGTGACACGTGTTCCAGTCGTCCATTTTGTTTTATGGATGCGTCCATCTTGCTGACAAGTGATTACTGATTAACTGAAAAACTTCTTGGTATGACTGGACTCAATATTTGAATTGGAGTTACCCGCCTCGAAAAGTTGCAAATGATGCAATCTCCGAAACTAAGCAACCTTGGGAAAATAGATTGTTTCAATAAAAGTTTCAAGCATTCTACTGACATCTTGCCTTATTGTTGAATATTCCAGATAAATAAAGAGGATAATTTGATGACTTTTAGGCCTAACAAATGCAATTGACTATTGGTGTACTTTTCTTTGGAATTTCTCCCTTATTCGTTGCATGATCCCATATTTTCGGGTCAGAAAAAAATGTCTGAAGGGCTATATTTGATAAAGATATTTCAATGCCAAAATTAACCCTTTACCTAACATGAAAAGCAGACGACACTTGCAAAAATAATTGTTGAATAACTATTTTTTTTCATTTTTTGTCTCAAAAACATAGGTTATGACCCCTCGTTGGAACGAGCTCGACGAGCTCGTTCCAACGAGGGGTCATAACCTATGTTTTTGAGACAAAAAATGAAAAAAATAATGAAAATTAATTGGCGATTTTTGAGAATAGCGCTGGCCGGTTTTGGCCGTTACGTTAGGTAAAGGGTTAAAGTGATCCGATCACTGATATCTTTTTCGCTTGAATGTTATAATGGACGGCTATGGGAAAATATTTAGTACTGTGATACCTGTAGGAAATGCATATTTGGTTTCCAAATCGGATTTAACCCTTTACCCAACGTAACGGCCAAAACCGGCCAGCGCTATTCTCAAATATCGCCAATTAAGTTTCATTATTTTTTTCATTTTTTGTCTCAAAAACATAGGTTATGACCCCTCGTTGGAACGAGCTCGTCGAGCTCGTTCCAACGAGGGGTCATAACCTATGTTTTTGAGACAAAAAATGAAAAAAATTAGTTATTCAAGAATTTTTTTTGCAAGTGTCGTCTGCTTTCCATGTTAGGTAAAGGGTTAAATGTTATTTTTGAAGATTATTTCACATTTGAATGTTCATTTGGGGACGACAACCTTTCAAGACGGGTAACTCGAATTCAAATATCTAGTACAGTCATGCCTATACAGATAGATAGATAGACATTTTATTCACCAGTATACTAAGCAAATACAGAACTGACAAATGTGTAAAAATCTACAATATCCAATTTACAATAATAAGACACATACACAATCAGAGATAATATCAATTTTTAAAGAGTATACTGGCAGGGAAAGGCATGGCCAGATTGGATGTCTCCCCGCCTTTCCCTATAGAAAAAAAGCATAGAAGAGTAAGAGAGAACAAGGAAGATAAAGGCGGGGAGAAACAAGGCATGTACAACATTGTGCTTTCTCAGTATTGTTTAAATTCATTTTTCACCGTGTCTTATGTACCAACGTCTATTGAACATCTGAGTGTATGCACGTGATGGCCGGAGTTCAAGGACAACCAGGCGTCGCTGAAATAGCCCCATTCAAACACAAACACAAAGGCTGATATAATCGTGTATATGTTTGACAGGGGACCAAGTCAAGAGGCTACCTTGGACGAGCTCCAGACCAAGTTAGGTTGAGGACGATAATGCACAAAGGACAGTCTAACAACAAACGTCCACTGTATATTACGTCCTAGTTGTCCACTAGGAAATTACAGACACTGGACACTGGACCGGATCGCTGAGGCTACACCTAAAAATAAAGATAGGACTAGACAGCACAGTCTGGACAATACGGATTTGAGCAGGAGATGTTATTCTCGTAAGAAGAAATAAGTTTAGCTGTTAACTTTGAATTCTATCCTGTTGTTAAGTTTCCGAAGGTCAATGTCTAATTCGTTCCATAATTTAGGGAATGCAAAGACTGGAAAGGTATCAAGCGTTTTTGGTTCTCGTTCTATGGGTACGAATCTGACATGTTTGTCGAGTATTCATAAAGGTTTCGTTGTTCACGGTTGAGAAAAATTCATCAAATGATCCTGACAGATTGCCATTGTGCCAGTCAAACAAGAATAGGGGGGGGGGGGGGGGGTGTAATTTATATAAATCTTTAATCTTCGGTATATTATCTTTGATAAATAAAGGGTCAGTATGGGCATTATATTTTTGGTTGTTTATAATTCTTGTTGATCGCTTCTGTAATTTACAGAGACGATTACAGGCTTTTGATCCCCCCCCCCCCCCGCCCATAATGGAACTCCATAAATCAAATGGCTTTGTATATGTGAGAAATATAGATTTTTCATGACTTTATGTGGGAGAACATTCTTTACTTTATTGAGGGTGTAGTTTGCGAGAGCGACTTTCGAGCAAATATGCGATATATGAGCCTTATAGGAAAGATTCTCATCAAGACTTATACCAAGGAATTTGAGATATTTTTCAGTCTCATTATAACCAACTCTATGAATAACTTGATTGTTTATCCGTATTTGATGGGGTGTGACGTTCTTGTCCTTGTTACAAGGGTTAAGTATAATGTATTTCGTTTTCTTAGCGTTTAGTACTAAGTGGTTAACAGCATACCAATGAAATATTTTTTGAAGTTCTTCATTAAAGTCCAAGACTAGAGGGTTTATATCCGCACCGGATTTGTATACCGAAGTGTCATCTGCAAAAGATTGTAGGTTTAGCTTTGTTGACTTATGTCTATCGTTTTTATATATGAGAAAGAGTATAGGGCCGAGAATAGAACTTCGAGGAACTCCACATGTTAGTTCAGCTAGACCAGATTTACTGTCTCCAAGAGAGACATATTGGGTCCTACTATGGAGATAGCTCTTAAACCAGTTGTTTGCATGACCTCTTATCCCATAGTAGTCTAGTTGTTTAATTAATATTTCATGACTTATGGTATCGAAGGCTTTAGAGAGATCCAGAAACAGGGCTATCGTACTATCTTTACTGTCTTTATTGTTCTCAAGAGACATATATTTTAGCAGTTGCATAGTCGGGTGTAAAGTTGTACGCCCTTTCCTGAACGGATCAGGGACAACCCGCCCCAGGAACAACCCGCCCCAGGCCTATTTTTGGGGCGGGTTGTCCCACATTTTGGGGCGGGTTGTCCCGATTTTTTTTTTTTTTTTTTGATATTTGACAAAAAATTTTGGGGGATAATAATATATAAAATAGATTTCTACTCACTTTTTTATCGAAAATTACCAAATTTAATGGAAAATTATCCACAATCCACATTGATCCGATTTTTTTTTCTGCTATTTTTAATAAAAATTTGGGGAGATGGTAATATATAAAAAAGATTTTTAGTCACTTTTTTATCGAAAATTATTCAATTTTAACGAAAATAATCCACAATCCTCTTAACACATCCCATAATAACTGAATCAAACTAATAATACTTCTAAACTGAATTGGTAGCATGTAGACACCAGTCAGAATTGGCGTGTTGTTTTAGACATGTTGTTTCAGTCGAGTACCCTCCAAGAGGAATGATATTTGTTTGATGCGCAAAAATCAAACGACAGGACATGTTGTTTTAGCGTGATATGGATTCGTCACAGCGTTGATCTCTTTTCCTTTATCTAAGACTAAGACAATAAATGTGTTTTTTTTTTAGCTGTTAACAATCACCATGTTGCCTCTCTTTGAATTATACAAGATGGTAGTAGTGAAGACTACCACAGATGAGACACCCAACAGATACCACTACCACAGATGAGACACCCACAGATACCACACTGACATCAGAATTAAATGTTGAATTCGACCTTCCAATCGTAATTCAAATGACCGTCAGGTTGTCCCTTATATCCCGGTGCGTATTTATTACTGTGATCGTATTATAAGTAATAACATATGAATAATTCATTCTGAATTATTCACGTGTTATTACCTATAATACAAGCATATTTAAGTAAAATGACAGGTTGTTACCTATAATACAATCATAATTAAGTAAAATGGCAGGTTATTAGTACTCATAAGTAGTATGTCTCGGGCTTTTCAGGGGTTAGTTGGGGGACCTCGGTGGGGGACCTCGGAAGTGACGTCATGTCAGGTGACCTAGTGGCGCCATGTTGTGTTGTCATGGTAACCTGCGTGGGCGGCCATCTTGTGACGTCATCCCCATAGTGATACATGGTGTGACTGCGCATGCGCAGCGCGTGTTGTTAAGGTGATACGTGTTTCCGTCGTCCATTTTGTATACTGGAGGCCGCCATCTTGGTTTCTATGGTAGCACGTGATTGCTATGTTACTCAATTTTTCTGTAATTAGACGGGGTATGTTCGGAGGGTATGTTCGATTGAATAGGAGTATTTTCCCGATTCGTAGAATTACCACAAACAACCCGACAATTTTACTATTTCGAATTCCTTCAGAATTCTCTGCTTCTATCTATATATGTAATAGTTTTCGTCTATCTGGCCATGTTCTTTTATTCTGGAGTATACTCCAGTAGCGTAGAAGAGCCTATTAGTTGGAACAGCTTTGCTTATTGTTACTATATTTAGCTATTTCTAGTCTATTCTTGTTAGTTCTGACCCTATTCTAAGTACTCTTGTTGTTTCATTTATCTAGATCATTTATAACCAATCAGATTGCTTGATTTCCCATAATCTGTATGCAGGGTTATCTCCCTTGTGTATAACAAAAGCATTCCCAAAAACCCAATAAGCAATCGAGCAGTTACTGATAAACCATTGCTCGAATGACTCGAATCCTATCGAGCAAATGAGCTTTAGAGTAATTGCTCGGGTTCCGCTCCACAGTTTTCCAGGCATTTCCAAATATGACATGCCATACACTCTCTTCAAATGCAAATATTCTGTAGCTTAGTTATCTAACTCATAACATGTATTACATTTCCCAAATCCACAAAAAACATATAACACTATCTGACTAAGTAGAAATAAACAATCTGAATGTGGGTGGAATAATTTATTGTCAAAGGCCAGACTTCAACCTGAAAAATTGCATGAAAAAATGCCGAAACCAGTCATTTTCAGCCACCTAGCAGCCTCAAAAGCAGAATTTTCCCACCAACCTCACCTACCCACCCCTGGAACAAAGCATCCCCTGTTTCTAAAATGCAAAAAAAAAATTATATGTTTCCGTCTCCTTTTTCAGTTACCTGTCTGGTAACAAACCCGTGTAAAAATTACATTTTAAAAAATAGCCAATTTTTCGAAGCCACTGTTTCCCATAATTCATCTGGTAAATTTCCCCTATGTATCAGACTCCAACTTTGGAACCAAAACTTCAAATTCTCTTGTCCAACAAAAAACCTAATGAAATCATATATCTGATACTAAAAATATATCTCTATTTTACATGGCCTTAGTTTCAACATATGCCCTATGTTTAGAATTTCACCCCTGTGCAATAGTGCGAAACTGTGGAGCGGAACCTTGATCGAGTGACTCGGCATATTGCTCGAACGACTCCAACGCAATTGCTCGTTCGAGTGACTCCTCGAACGACTCTTCGACTCAGTTCAGTATTTGAGGATACCAATGGCCCAGGTATTGTATTATTTGAGGATACCTATCGAGGATACCTTTTAGAGGATACTTATCTGAGGATACTATTACCTGTACCACAAGACATACCTTTCCCAAATATCCCTTATAAGCCATCGAGCAGTTACTGAAAAGTCATTGCTCGAACGACTCGAATCCCATCGAGCAAATGAGCCAACGAGCAATTGCTCGTTCGAGTGACTCCTCGAACGACTCTTCGACTCATTTCAGTATTTGAGGGTACCTATGGCATGGCTACGTATCAGTTGAGGATACCTTTTGAAGATACTAAATGTTGAAGACAAGGGGGATGGGACAAATCGCCCTTGAGACTACTCGGACAAGTCGGCCAAAGTGAGCGAGACAACTCTGATCAACTTTTGAGACAATTCGCGCCCACCTTTTGAGACAACTCGCCCCACCTTTTGAGACAACTCGCCCCATATATGACATGGTACAGGTATTTTAGTTTAAAAAATATTTTATTAGAAAAATGACTTTGACATACATACATACATACATACATACATACATACATACATACATATACATACATACATACATACATACATACATACATACATACATACACACACACACACACACACACACACACACACACACACACACACACACACACACACACACACACATACATACATACATACATACATACATACATACATACAATGCATACATACATACATACATACATACATACATACATACATACATACATACATACATACATACATACATACATACATACATTTTTTTTTTTAAACAATATTTTTATTTCCTCAATGAAATGGGGTTTGGCGAACAGGCAATGCCTATATTAACGCCGTACCCTACAGAGAAATACAATACAATACAATACAATGGTGCAGGTGCAACTGTACATAAAACAGAAACTGATCCAATGAAGTGGAAAGAAAGAGAAAGTACCATACTATATCCCACCATTTACTTTAAATAATTTACCTATCTATTGGGTGTGGAGGCAATCTACTTTCATTTATATGATAGGCCCACTAAAATCTCTCTCACCCAATACAGCACAGGTCATTGTCAGGGTTCTTTTCCACTGGAAATAAACCAGTCACTGGAATCTCATCGTTTCCCTAATATATTCTTGAACCGCACTAAATATACTGGCGTTTTCCAAGGCAGTTTTCTCCGTATCCCCATATAGCATAAGAGTGATATTAGTGGCGTGGCCCAATTTTATTAGAAGCGAATTTCTTTGTTCTGCATATAGAGGACACATTAATAAATAGTGTTCAGTGTCTTCATATACATGACCGCAGCCACAAGATGCATTATCACTTATAAACCTATCAAATTTATGTCCGTTTAAATCACTACAATTTAACCGCAGCTTCGAGTGAACAATTTGTTCCTTTCTGCCACCCACATAATAAAACCCAGGGACGACATTGTCGTTAATTGCAAGTTTCTTCTTAAAATGATCTACGGAAGTACAGTTCTGCAGATCTGCGCTTAAGCCATTCCAAAGTTTTACCACTGATGGCAGAAACGAGTTAGAAAACCTGTTCGTGTTACATTTAATTTCCCTTAACAAGCTCGAAGATCTTAGCGAATAATAAGTCAATTCTGATACAGGTTGCGGAATGAGCAGCCTAATGTAGTTTGGGACGCTTGTGAACATAATCTTATACAACGCTACTAATTTGTGGCGTCGTCTACGCTCTTTCAGTGGTATGAAACCAGATTCTCTATAGATAAGTTGATGACTTGTCCCCCTAGTGACCCCTATTATGGTTCGTAGAGCATCCAAGTGTAAATTTTCTAGGAGTGTTGATTTAGTCTCCGTGCAACCATCCCATATAACATCGGCATAATCAAACAGCGGGAGAATGAAGTATTGATATAGAGTTTCCAATGCTTGTCTGGACAATCTGTATTTTAGGCTTCTAAGACAGTTTATCATAGGGCTGACTTTACTTATAAGACTCTCTATGTGTGAATCCCATTGTCCTGTTTTTGAAAAGATCAACCCAAGATGTTTATGAGTGTCCGTCTCTTCTATTTGCTGACCTAGGAGGTAAAGATGGGGGCGAAGCGTGGGATTTACTCTATTTGAAATATACAGCGATTCGGTCTTTAATGGATTAAATATAACCTGCCATGTTTTAGACCACTGGGCAATTTTTCTCAGGTCATTATTCAAAACTTCTGCTGCTAATTTTGCATCTTCGATTACCAGATAAAGTGTTGTATCATCGGCATAAAGTCTAATATTGGAAGTAATATCTTTAACAATATCATTTATGTATATATTGAACAGGAGGGGCCCTAAAACGGATCCCTGTGGCACGCCAGCTTTAATGGTTTGATTTTTGGATTTCTCCCCATTTACAACTACATACTGTGAGCGGTTTGTTAGGTAGCTTTTAAACCATGCTAGAAGGTTACCTCTTATTCCAATTGAGTCTAATTTATGAATTAATCCGTCATGCCATACTCTATCGAATGCTTTACTTATATCACAGAATACTAATCTGACTTCTTTATTGCTGTCCATATTACTAGCAATGTAGTTTTCAATATCTATTAATTGGTAAATTGTACTGTCACCCGGAATGAAGCCTGACTGTAGGGGTGTTAACAATTCGTTTTCCACCAAGAAAGAAAAAATGTGTCTAAAAATTACTTTTTCCAGAATTTTACTGACAGAACTTGTCAAAGAGACTGGCCGATAGTTTACCTTGTCATTAACTGATGATTTCTTATGGATAGGCACAACACTGGCTTTCTTCCATAAACTTGGGAACTCATTACGTGATAGTGACAGATTAAAAAGATATGTCAGAGGGAAAGCCAACTGTTGAGCACATGCCTTAATGATTCTGTTATTAATTAAATCTGGTCCGCTAGCTTTCTGGGGATCTAACTTACTAATAACTGACATTACTTCTTCTTCAGAGATTACTATGGATTCCAGGCTCATTTCACAACGTGGGATGGGTGGTAGTTCCTTGTCATCGACAGAGTTAGCTTGATCAACAAAATACGTATTTAGTAAGTCTGCAATCGAGGTTGCATCGCTAATTATTTCCCCATCTTCTTCGAGTGGCGGGAAAAATTCATGCGAAACATTGTGCTCTTTAGAGAATGATTTCAGTGTCCTCCACCAGTGTTTACTGCCAAAGTTTCGAGTTGATACATGGGTTTCAGTTTTAAGATCGTATTCTGCTTTGGCTGCCCGTATGAGTGATATAGTTTCATTTCTATCATGCCTAAATCTAGCCCAGTCTTCGGCCCTATTTGTCTGCTTAGCTATTCTGTGTGATCGATCACGCACTCTCATCATTTTACGGATCGTTGAATTCATCCAAGCTTTATCTTTCGGTCGTACTTCAATGGTTTTATTTGGTATGTAGTTTTTAGCTGATTCAATGATATATGATGTAAGGCTCTCTGTGGTTTCATTTAAATTTTCCGTGAAAAAGTCTTCCCACATAGTTTGTGCAAAATGTGCCTGTAATCCGTCTATATCCATATTACTATAATCCCAAATTTGTCTTTTAAAACAGGCAATTTTACTCTTTGTGAATTTTAACGTAACAGCAGTAGCATGGTGGTCACTACAAAAGGGAGGAATAACAGAACAATTTCCAACTAGAGTTGGGCACGATACTAAAATTAGATCAAGCAGACTGCAGGAGCGTTCAGTTACTCGCGTGGGGTCTTTGACAATTTGAGATAGACTGTAGTCGTTTTCCAGCTGCCTGATCCTTGGGTGAGTATTCTTGAGACAGTCAAGGTTGAAATCTCCGACTATCACACATTTCTGCGACATGTCATTTCTTGCTCTTTGGATAGATTCATCAATAAGACTCCAATAATAATTATTGCCAGTTGGGGGCCTGTATACAACTCCGAGTATAAATTTCTGGTTTTGACTTCGAATTTCTGTCCAGATTAATTCTAAGCCTGGGATTTCAAGATCACGCCGACGTTTCCAAACTATGTCAGACTTAATATAGACTGCTACTCCTCCCCCTAGTCCCTCCCCTCTGTCCATACGAATAGGTGGGTAATGGTAGCCTTGTATTTGAATATCATTATTTTGAACGGTATTTGTCAACAAAGTTTCCGAAACAGAAATGATATCATAATTTCCTAATTCAGCGCTTATCATATCAGTTTTGTTGCGGAGACCTCTAACATTGATGTGCACAATCTTTATTTCTCCAGGACAATCTTTATTTCTCCAGGATTAACTTCGATATCTCCACTTGTAAACAAATGCATAAAAATCATTATGCTTAAACCTCGAACTCCAACCGTGCATAGAAGCATCACAAGAAGAAAGTCATCGCGATTCAAAGTGGATTTTTGTCGGCCTCCACCCCCGAAAAGCCCAATTCTCGCGCGATAAGTCGATATATCGTCATCCATTTTGTATCATCGGTACACATGTAATACGAGTTTGCGAGAATTGGTCTTTCAAGATTTGAATTCTAATGTGAGACGAAAGTGGTACATTTCTCAGATCAGTTTTCGTGCAAAAACATTTTAAACAGAAAAACAAAATGAAATTTAAAATAATTGATGGATGTCGTTTCATTGAAACGAAAAATGGTATTTAGGTGATGCAGTATCAGATAGAAAATTAATGATGTTAATGTTTCTTACAAAACATTCATACATTCACATAACGATGGGTTTTGGTGGCCATTGAAAAAAAAAAAAAAAAAAAAAAAAAAAAAATGGAGAAAACAAAAGAAGGAAAATGTGGGCACCAAAGCAAAAGCCAATAACCTCCTTGTCCGTATTTCATTTTCAGTTGAACACAAAATACAATTTTGTTTATATAAATATGTTCTACTATAAACCATTGGAGAGTGATTGTGGGCACCCTCCAACAATTTGCAACCAATCCTATTTGGGATAACTAAATTAGACCACCAATCTTGAACATCAGAAACCACTCAACAAGTATCATCCTGCCAATAAAATTTTCTAATTGCATTTTGATAGCGCAGAAGAGTTATCTCATAAAATTTTTGGACGAGATAAGTAAATTATCGTAACATGTAACTACTGCTGAAAATCTGTTCATTCACAGTACGCTAGAGAGTGCCCATGAACACTCTCCAGTGAACAATAAGGAAACAGTTCTATATCAAAAAAAAAACCGTCACTCAAACAACATAAAATGCCATTGGTTTATAATGGCATTGAAAGTTCCATATCTTCCTCATAAAATTCTCAGAGAAGGTAAATATATTATCATTAACTAACTACTGGCCAGATAATGGGCATTAAGCAACTCCACATTGTGTGCCTAGGTACTGAAATAGAGGAGGAGGCTTCTGCATTTATTACACTTATATTAAAGGTCATGGTTCCAATATCTGTTTGAATCTGTATTCATTCACACTTAAATTCACTCAAACCAACATAATATGTATAGAAAACTGAAATACTATGGGAAACTTCTATTGCCCTAATATGAATGATCATGATTGCAATATCTGTTGGGACAGTACCTGCAGAGTGCCCATGAACACTCTCCAAAAAACTCTAAGAAAACAGCTCTATTTCAGCAAATGTTCATTCAACCAACTCTTATATTTATGACAGAATAGAAGAGTTGCATACGAACTCATGAAGTTCTAGGGGAGACTTCAACATGCATTGTACTTATACTAATAGCCGTGGTTTCAATATCTGCTTGAATATTTGCTCCCACACAGATTACTGGAGAGTGCCCATGAGACACTCCCCAATAAACTGTAACAAAACTGTCATAACAGAACCTTCAATCGACCAAACCATAATATGTATAGGTACTGAAATATAGGAGGAAACTTCTATTACATTAATCTTAATGGTCTCGGTTGCAACATCTTTCAGTATTTGTTCACCTACAGTTCACTGGAGAGTGCCCAGGAGCACTCCCCAATAAACTATAAGGAAACAATTCTAAACAATAAAATTATTATTATTATTATTAACCAACATAATATGCCGATTTTGCTAAAAATATATTGTCTCATCAAATCATTAAGTTTTCCTTGTTTAAAGACCCATCTGGCTTCAGTACATACAATACAGGCTTCAGGTCTATTTTTTTCCTGTCCAAACAGAGCTCCATGACCTCTGAAAACAAGATATAACTGAACAAATGCTTCAAACATACTTGAATGGTATAGGTACTGATATATACATACAGTAGATTCCACTTAATTTTATCTCTTAAATGAACATGCCTGTCAATTGAATATAACTTCCGGACACCAAACCATTTACCATATCTTCAGTTTAACTTTGTCCTATCTATTGCGTAGATTGTGGAAAAAAAACTCCTGTTACTTGAATAAAGAAACTTGTAAATTGTCAAGAAATTGCCTCCACAATCATTAGATTATCCTTCTTTATAGACCTGTTTGGCCTCAGAACATCCAATACAGGCATCCAATCTATTTTATCCGGTCTGACATAGCTCCATAAGCTCTGTAGAACAAGATATAACAGAACAGATGCTCAGTTTATCTCTACTTAAGCATAATAACACATACCTAGTGTGATACATGAGTATGTGTTTACATTTTACATACCAGCATACACTGGTGTTATACACTTAAAGTCTTGCTAAAAGATTACATGAAGCTTATATCAGATAAGTGTATATGACACACCAACACACACATAAATATAAATATATAACTTTAGAAATTTGGCCCATCTATTTCATATAGGTTGTGAAATAAACTCATGTTACCTGAATAAAGAATCTTGTAATTTGTCAAGAAACTGCCTCAACAGTCATTGAATTTTCCTTGTTTATAGACCCATTTGGCCTCAGCACATCTAATATAGGCATCTAATCTATTATATCCTGTCTGACAGAGCTCCATGAGCTCTGTAAAAACAAGGTACAACAGAACAGATGCTCAGTTTGTCTCTCCTTGAGCATAATAACACATACTTAGTGTAACATTATGACTATTTATTTACATTTTACATACCAGCATGTACTGATATTATGCACTCTGAAGTTCTTGCTGAAGATTAAATGAAGCTTATATAAGATGAGTGTATATGCCACACTCACACACACACACACACACACCCCCCATATATATATATACATATACATATATATACAGTGGATCCCACTTAATTGTATATTTCTTGATTAATTGAAACATGACTGGCAATTCAAATATAACTTCAAAATGCCAAACCATTTACCATATCTTTAGTTCAAATTTGACCCATCTATTGCATGTAGGATGTAGAATTAGCTCCTATTACTTGAATAAATAGACTTGTGATTTGTCGAGAAAATTGCCTCGACATTCATTGAAATCTCATTGTTTATAGACACATTTGGCCTCAGAACATCCAATACAGGCATCTTATCTATTATATTCTGTCTAACAGAGCCCCATGAGCTCTGTAAAACAAAATATAACAGAACAGATGCTCAGTTTATCTCTACTTGAGCATAATAACGCACACTTGGTGTGGTACATGAGTATGTGTTTACATTTTACATACCAGCATGTACTAATATTTTGCACTCTGAAGTTTTGCTGAAAGATTACATGAAGCTTTTAGCAGATGAGTGTATATACCACACACACACACCCAAATATATGAATATCTATATCCCACTGAATTGCACATCTTATAATTGAACATGCCTATCTATTGAAAATAACTTCCAAACACCAAACCATTTACCTTGTCTTCAGTATAGATTTGACCCATCTATTTCATGTAGGTTGTGGAATAAACTCCTGATACTTGAATAAAGAATCTTGTAATTTGTAGAGAAACTGCCTCAACAATCATTGAATTTACCTTGTTTATAGTCTCATGTGGCCTCAGTACATCTAAATATAGGCATCTAATCTATTATATCCTGTCTGACAGAGCTCCATGAGCTCAGTAGAACAAGATACAACAGAGCAAATGCTCAGTTTATCTCTCCTTGAGCATAGTATACTTAGTATAATACATGACTATTATATTTCCAACGAGGGGTCACATGATATGGTTTTGTTGAAATGTTCTGAAAGATCTGATAAATGATATTTAAAATAAAAAAAAGAAAAAAAAAAAAAAAAAAAAAAACTATGAGGAAATTGCTCCACAATCATGAAATTATCCTCATTTATAGACCCATTTGGCCTCAGAACATACAATACAGGCAACCGATCTACTTCATTCGGTCCAACAGAGCTGCATGAGCTCTGCAAAACAAGATACAGCAGAACAGATGCTCAGTTTATCACTACTTAAGCATAATAACACATACCTAGTGTGATACATAAGTATGTGTTTACATTTTACATACCAGTATACACTGGTGTTATACACTCTGAAGTCTGGCTGGAAGATTACATGAAGCTTATATCAGATAAGTGTATATGACACACCAACACACACATAAATATAAATATATAACTTTAGAAATTTGGCCCATCTATTTCATATAGGTTGTGAAATAAACTCATGTTACCTGAATAAAGAATCTTGTAATTTGTCAAGAAACTGCCTCAACAATCATTGAATTTTCCTTGTTTATAGACCCATTTGGCCTCAGCACATCTAATATAGGCATCTAATCTATTATATCCTGTCTGACAGAGCTCCATGAGCTCTGTAAAAACAAGGTACAACAGAACAGATGCTCAGTTTGTCTCTCCTTGAGCATAATAACACATACTTAGTGTAACATTATGACTATTTATTTACATTTTACATACCAGCATGTACTGATATTATGCACTCTGAAGTTCTTGCTGAAAATTAAATGAAGCTTATATAAGATGAGTGTATATGCCACACTCTCACACACACACACACACACCCCCCATATATATATATACATATACATATATATACAGTGGATCCCACTTAATTGTATATTTCTTGATTAATTGAAACATGACTGGCAATTCAAATATAACTTCAAAATGCCAAACCATTTACCATATCTTTAGTTCAAATTTGACCCATCTATTGCATGTAGGATGTAGAATTAGCTCCTATTACTTGAATAAATAGACTTGTGATTTGTCGAGAAAATTGCCTCGACATTCATTGAAATCTCATTGTTTATAGACACATTTGGCCTCAGAACATCCAATACAGGCATCTTATCTATTATATTCTGTCTGACAGAGCCCCATGAGCTCTGTAAAACAAAATATAACAGAACAGATGCTCAGTTTATCTCTACTTGAGCATAATAACGCACACTTGGTGTGATACATGAGTATGTGTTTACATTTTACATACCAGCATGTACTAATATTTTGCACTCTGAAGTTTTGCTGAAAGATTACATGAAGCTTTTAGCACATGTGTGTATATACCACACACACACACCCAAATATATGAATATCTATATCCCACTGAATTGCACATCTTATAATTGAACATGCCTATCTATTGAAAATAACTTCCAAACACCAAACCATTTACCTTGTCTTCAGTATAGATTTGACCCATCTATTTCATGTAGGTTGTGGAATAAACTCCTGATTCTTGAAAAAAGAATCTTGTAATTTGTCGAGAAACTGCCTCAACAATCATTGAATTTACCTTGTTTATAGTCTCATGTGGCCTCAGTACATCTAAATATAGGCATCTAATCTATTATATCCTGTCTGACAGAGCTCCATGAGCTCAGTAGAACAAGATACAACAGAGCAAATGCTCAGTTTATCTCTCCTTGAGCATAGTATACTTAGTATAATACATGACTATTATATTTCCAACGAGGGGTCACATGATATGGTTTTGTTGAAAAGTTTTGAAAGATTTGATAAAATGATATTTAAAATAATAAAAAAAACTATGAAGAAATTGCTCCACAATCATGAAATTATCCTCATTTATAGACCCATTTGGCCTCAGAACATACAATACAGGCATCCGATCTACTTTATCTGGTCCAACAGAGCAGCATGAGCTCTGCAAAACAAGATACAGCAGAACAGATGCTCAGTTTATCACTACTTAAGCATAATAACACATACCTAGTGTGATACATAAGTATGTGTTTACATTTTACATACCAGTATACACTGGTGTTATACACTCTGAAGTCTGGCTGGAAGATTACATGAAGCTTATATCAGATAAGTGTATATGACACACCAACACACCCATACATATAAATGTATAACTTTATAAATTTGGCCCATCTATTTCATATAGGTTGTGAAATAAACTCATGTTACTCGAATAAAGAATCTTGTAATTACATACATACATACATACATACATACATACATACATACATACATACATACATACATACATACATACATACATACATCATACATACATACATACATACAGTCCAGCTGAAACTACCGATTTCGAACCACTGAAGATTGAACACAACAGACCGTTGCAAAATAGTAGTGGCGCGGTGTTTAATTGCAAAAAGCCTCGTTGTAGACTGCATACATTTATGCCTGATCAGAAAGAGGAATTTTCCTCCGAACAAACGAAAAATCATTATCAGATCCGCAACCCCCTCCATTGTGATTCACCAAACATTATTTACCTTATCACTTGTAAGCGATGTCGGAAACAGTATGTTGGTCAAAGTCAAAATC
Organism: Pictodentalium vernedei; assembly: GCA_031216915.1. Classification (NCBI taxonomy): domain Eukaryota; kingdom Metazoa; phylum Mollusca; class Scaphopoda; order Dentaliida; family Dentaliidae; genus Pictodentalium; species Pictodentalium vernedei. The sequence continues at coordinate 253,417,836 of CM062296.1, forward strand.
CTTTCCGAGAACGTGCTACTAGACACAAACAGGATATAAAACATAATGCTGATGCCCCAGTAGCACAACATTTTAACCTTCCTGGCCATTCTTTGGATGATTTCGAAATCCACCCAATTGAACAACCACCAATTAAAGACACATTAGAAGAAACGGATGAATTTAGAAAAAAACGTGAAGCTTTTTGGATCAATACGCTTCAAACCCTCTGGCCATTTGGTATGAACATATCAGAGGGCGAATGCGAAAGGAGGTCCATCATTCCTTTCACTTTAACGTACAACAGAATGAATATCGAAATAGCAAAAATGTTAAAAGATGAATTCAATTTCACCAATGCTAAATTAAATGAACCTTTGAATCTTCGACCTGTCATCGCCTGTAAGAAAAACAAAAGCTTGCGTAACATCCTTGTAAGGACTAAATTAGAGCCCATCAGTGAATAACATCGATTATTGCCAGTCAGTTTAACAAGTTCCTAAGCTCATCACTTAGTTTAAATCAATTTTGTGTAATTTTTTGTCATGTTTGAAACCCATCAAGGTTCAGTGAATGAAAACAATTTTTCGGCGGCATATTAAAAGAAAAAGGAAATGTCTGTGCCAGTGCGATTTTTTAACCTCAGACACACACAGGCGAGTGCCAGAGTTCATATATGCCCAAAAACAAAATAGGTTCTAATTTCAATCATGTGTATGTATTTCCTAAATAAAATTATTATTTATTTATTTATATATTTTGATTTTTTTTATTAATTTTTATTTATTTATTTATTTATTTATTTATTTATTTATTTATTTATTTATTTATTTGGTTGATTCATTTATTTAAATTATTATTTTTATTTTTATTTTTAATTTTTCATACCTTTCACACAATGTAGAGGTTCAGAAGCTAAAACACACAATTTCTACGCTATGTAAAATATTTTCCGTCATAAACCTCCGTCGGGGGATATTCATTCCAACTGATAACATTCGTGAGGCATCATGATCTTTGGGGTTATTTTTTCATTTATTTCTTTACTCTCAATATATTTTACCAAACCATTTTTTCATATTATTTTCACATACTTCTGAAGCCAGAAAAGCAAACCGCTCCCGATTGGTTTTACTTAAATCAAAGCCAACCAATAGGGCTTCATGAGGTCAGTAAGGCAAACGACTCACTGACTGATTAAAATTCAATGGAAGCCAATCAATAGTGCTTCATCTAATTTGTTTGGACGTCACAAACTGAGTTGTGAAAAACAAACTTGGGACATCTCAGATTGAAAAGAATTAATTAGATGAGTGACATTTGTCAGCTTGTTACCGAGTTTAATTATGTACTTAGCTGTGAAAACCACCCCCAGCCCACATATGGATATATACCATGCATGCCCTCCCAAAGTTGGAATCATTTTCCTAAAGTCTCTTTGAAAAAGCCAAACCAAGCGAAACGCGTCGAGACAGACGGATTATTTTCTACCTTTGCTGAAGACTGCAACCAATCCAGGTATCTTCTTTAATAGGTAATATCTAATTTTCCAATTTTATTTATTTCATCACTTTTATATTTTATTGATACTTAATTCAGCTACTTTCTTTAACAATGGCAAGAAAAGGGCAGAGGTATCAGAGACAGAGAGTTGCCCAGTCCGGAACTGGCCAGGAACTATCGTTCCAGGCTTATTCTAGGCTGGTCAAGGCCTTGTTTCAGGTGCTTCAATGTTTGCACCACATTGGGCTATTAGAGCTCCATTTGGCAAATCGGGATTTCCCGAAACAGCTGGAGAAGAAAGTAGATGAGTTAGGTGGCTTTCTAAAGCCTGCTCTTCCCACCCCACACATTTTTTCTGTTTTTCGACAGATTAGTGTGGGATGGGCCAATCAAACGTTAAATGCTTTAGTTGAGCATTATAAAATAAATTTAAACCAGTTGAAGTCTAAGATAACTTTGGCTATGCGACCACCTCCTGGACTCGAAAAAATAGACTTCAACAGCGCTTCGGCGCGTGCCTTGATCTGGGCTAAAAAGAACTTTAAAAATAAGTTGACAGATAAGACGATTTCGGCCTATGAGTCTTACAATTCGGAACTTCGCCCAGCGTCTGGAGTAAGGAACAATACGGGAGGGAGCAAACAAACTCCGGCCCGTGTTGTCCCTCTACCCCAACGCGAAAAGCAAAATAAGGAAAGATCAAGGCAAAGCACTTCTCCCTCTTCTTTTCCTTCTACTTCTTCTTTCTCTCAGAGTAAGCGCCTCAATTTGCAAACATCTCCGGTCCATATTGTGACTGAAGATGCTCGCAAATTGAGTAACGCTGTCTCGCCTCGTCTTGCTCATCTACCTCCTACTCCTCCTCAGCCTTTCTTCTCTGGTTCTCCTAGTGCTCTCACTAGAACTCCTCCTCCTCCTTCTGTTTCTTCTCCTGCTTCTGTTTCCTCTCCTGCTTCTGTTTCTTCTGCCCTTCTCCTGCCTCTAGTGTGGTTCAGCCAGGTATATCGTACTCAGAGAAAGTCAAATCACCGAGCCGCAACTCGGGCCGCTCATTTGATTCTAAATTCTCCCAGTTTCGGCATAAAAGCGGAGTTAATTTTGACAAAAGGAATTGGCGCCTCCCCGATGTTTGTAAAAACATCCTTATGATTGGAAGTTCAAATTTAGGACGCATTGATCGAAATCCCCATCCGGACATCCAGGTGGAGTGTTACCCCGGCGCCAAATTCAATCATCTGCGCTCTATGTTTAAAGGGCACAGGGGCCAGTCCAGTCCCCCAAAAATATTATTAAATATTGGCGTGAATTCTCGAAACGATAATTCTGATCTCGTAGTTAAGCAGTTGCAGAATATGCTTAGCGATATCAGGGTCAAGTTTAGATCAGCAAAAATTTATTTCGCTGAACTAAACTTTTCGCAAAAACTCCCTCAGGCTGAGAGGAGAACCCTGAGCATCATCAACGAAACCATTCGGAAAGTGAAGGACGTTAACGTGATACCAAAAATTGATGACGCGAAGTTTGATGTTGCTCAGGATTTAATCCATTGGACCACGAGAACCGCCAATATTATGTACGATCACTGGTTGAACCACCTAAATTTAAACTAAGTAAAGGCAAAGGTAACAGCCGCCTAACAGATGTGGGGTTAGGAACTAATGTGGTTAACCTGTCTGGCACCAATGACCTAACAACCCAAGAGAAATCTCTTTTAGATCGCGGTTTAACTTTTGTACCAGCACCAAAGCCTAAAACTGATAACCAAACAAATTTACCATCATACAACTGTAATTTTCTTAGGCAAATGAAATTAGCCGACCGCTTTAGAAACTCCAGCGGTCGGAAACTTCCTTTTACAGAATCATCTGGTTGGTCACCTCCAGATAGTGAAGTAGATCCCGAAATTATTGAGGCTAGCAAACGAATCATCAAAAAGGTGTTCAGCATGAACATACTCTCCGATAAAGACAATTTAACAGCTGGTGAACGGAGAGCCCTCACGAAACTTCGAAAAAATAAGAAATTAGTAATTAAACCAGCCGACAAAGGTGGGTCGGTAGTGGTTCTATCTCGGGATAATTATATAAAGGAAGCCATGAGACAACTCAGCAATACTAAACATTATAAGAAAATAGATTCACTTTTTTGGCCTAGTAATATCGAAAAATTCAATAAGATCTTAAAATTTCTCCTCGACGAAGGTCACATTACCAAAAAACAATTGAAATATTTAACAGCTAAGCTCAGTGCTCAAACAAGACAATTTTATATCCTACCAAAGATCCACAAGGACCGTTCTTCATGGACGGATGACTTAACTCCACCCGGGAGGCCAATTGTATCAGATTGTAATTCGGAATCTTATGCGATCTCGGAATTAATTGATTATCATCTGAAACCTATAGCAAATAGACATCCGAGCTATCTAAAAAATACACAGGATTTCCTGTCAAAAATTTCGAAATTGAAAATATCGAAAAATGCAATTCTGGCTACTTTGGATATCGACAGTATGTATACGAACATTGATATTGATAAAGGTGTTAAATCAGTTAAAAATGCATTTGAAAAATATCCGGATGCGAAACGCCCGGATGAACAAATTTTGGATCTTTTAGAGCTGAGCTTAAAAGGTAATGACTTTCAATTCAATGGAGAATATTTTCTACAAATAATGGGTTGTCCTATGGGTAAAAGATTCAGTCCTAATTTTGCAAGCATTTATGTAGCGGAATGGGAGGAAAATGCCTTAAGCAAATGTGCAAAGCATCCTCTCGTATATCTCAGATATTTAGATGACATTTTTATTATTTGGGAACATTCAAAAGAAGATTTTGATGATTTTTTAGAAATTTTGAACAATCACGATCCAAATATTAAATTGAAAGCTACTATCAGTGAAAATTCTGTTGATTTTCTCGATGTGACCGTGTATAAAGGCAAGCAATTTCAGGCGTCCGGTCATTTAGATTATAAAGTATATTTTAAACCAACTGATTCACATCAATTGTTGCACACAAAATCATTTCATCCTCAACATACATTTAAAGGTATCATCAAATCACAGCTCATTCGTTTCCACCGCAATTCAAGTGATAAGGTAAATTTCAATGAGGCTTGTTCTACTCTATTTGGCGCCCTCAGATCGAGAGGGTACTCGCTGCGCCTTTTGCGTAGCCTGAAATCCCAAACCCTGAAAAAGCTCGAAAGTCCAGCTGAAACTACCGATTTCGAACCACTGAAGATTGAACACAACAGACCGTTGCAAAATAGTAGTGGCGGTATTTAATTGCAAAAAGCCTCGTTGTAGACTGCATACATTTATGCCTGATCAGAAAGAGGAATTTTCCTCCGAACAAACGAAAAATCATTATCAGATCCGTAACCCCCTCCATTGTGATTCACCAAACATTATTTACCTTATCACTTGTAAGCGATGTCGGAAACAGTATGTTGGTCAAAGTCAAAATCCTTTCCGAGAACGTGCTACCAGACACAAACAGGATATAAAACATAATGCTGATGCCCCAGTAGCACAACATTTTAACCTTCCTGGCCATTCTTTGGACGATTTCGAAATCCACCCAATTGAACAACCACCAATTAAAGACACATTAGAAGAAACGGATGAATTTAGAAAAAAACGTGAAGCTTTTTGGATCAATACGCTTCAAACCCTCTGGCCATTTGGTATGAACATATCAGAGGGCGAATGCGAAAGGAGGTCCATCATTCCTTTCACTTTAACGTACAACAGAATGAATATCGAAATAGCAAAAATATTAAAAGATGAATTCAATTCTACCAATGCTAAATTAAATGAACCTTTGAATCTTCGACCTGTCATCGCCTATAAGAAAAACAAAAGCTTGCGTAACATCCTTGTAAGGACTAAATTAGAGCCCATCAATGAATAACATCAATTATTGCCAGTCAGTTTAACCAGTTCCTAAGCTCATCACTTAGTTTAAATCAATTTTATGTACTTTTTTGTCATGTTTGAAACCCATCAGGGTTCAGTAAATGAAAACAATTTTTCGGCGGCATATTAAAAGAAAAAAACGTTTCAGTATGAAATGTCTGTGCCAGTGCGATTTTTTAAACCTCAAACACACACACACACACACACACACACACACACACACACACACACACACTCTGTCTTGTCTACCCTACATACCGAGGTACCCCATTGTTTGTCCTTTGTGTGGACTAACGGTTTCTACCTCGTTTTGCCGGTACAGTTCTGGGAAAACAACCGAGGTAAAGGGTTTCTTTTGTCTTTTGTACCTCGGTAAGGCGAAACACGCAAACTCTTTTGTCTAGTTACCTCGTCAAGTTGGTAAGACAAACCCACCCACACACACACACACACACACACACACACACACACACACACACACACACACACACACACACACACACACATACATACATACATACATACAGACGTCATAATATACTACAAAATGAAAGCATAACATTAAATGTCAATAATATATCGTATATCCTGTAGCAAAATAATTTGATGGAGACGGGATTCGACAGCAAACATAATGCTTATTAAGGTCGTCACCCGTATTTCCTGGAGTTACATGCTGAGTATCGGGATCCCGTTGACGTTTGGAAACGTAAGAGCTATTAAACAATGAGAATTAAGAGAGGAGTGGGTAAAAGAAAAGAGATAAAGGAGAAATGAAGCCAACCTGGATACAAATCAATCTAATGACGCTTCTGCTAACAAAAAACATACGCTGATGTTATAGATGTCACAACAGGTATACTTATTACCTTGAGGTTTATCTAAATTGCAGCCAATAGCTTCTGCTAACATAAACCATACACTTGTGTTATTGACTTCAAAGCCGGTATACTTATCACTTAGAGGGTTATCTATATTGCGAACAATCATGCGTATACATATACACATCAACATGCACACACACAAACACACACACAAACACACACACAAACACGCACGCACGCACGCACGCACGCACGCACGCACGCACGCACGCACGCACGCACGCACGCACGCACGCACGCACGCACGCACACACACACACACACACACACACACACACAGAGTCTTGTCTATCCTACATACCGAGGTACCCCATTGTTTGTCCTTTGTGTGGACTAACGGTTTCTACCTCGTTTTGCCGGTACAGTTCTGGGAAAACAACCGAGGTAAAGGCATCCTTATGATTGGAAGTTCAAATTTAGGACGCATTGATCGAAATCCCCATCCGTACATCCAGGCGGAGTGTTACCCCGGCGCCAAATTCAATCATCTGCGCTCTATGTTTAAAGGGCACAGGGGCCAGTCCAGTCCCCCAAAAATATTATTAAATATTGGCGTGAATTCTCGAAACGATAATTCTGATCTCGTAGTTAAGCAGTTGCGGAATATGCTTAGCGATATCAGGGTCAAGTTTAGATCAGCAAAAATTTATTTCGCTGAACTAAACTTTTCGCAAAAACTCCCTCAGGCTGAGAGGAGAACACTGAGCATCATCAACGAAACCATTCGGAAAGTGAAGGACGTTAACGTTATACCTAAAATTGATGACGCGAAGTTTGATGTTGCTCAGGATTTAATCCATTGGACCACGAGAACCGCCAATATTATGTACGATCACTGGTTGAACCACCTGAATTTAAACTAAGTAAAGGCAAAGGTAACAGCCGCCTAAGAGATGTGGGATTAGGAACTAATGTGGTTAACCTGTCTGGCACCAATGACCTAACAACCCAAGAGAAATCGCTTTTAGATCGCGGTTTAACTTTTGTACCAGCACCAAAGCCTAAAACTGATAACCAAACAAATTTACCATCATACAACTGTAATTTTCTTAGGCAAATGAAATTAGCCGACCGCTTTAGAAACTCCAGCGGTCGGAAACTTCCTTTTGCAGAATCATCTGGTTGGTCACCTCCAGATAGTGAAGTAGATCCCGAAATTATTGAGGCTAGCAAACGAATCATCCAAAAGGTGTTCAGCATGAACATACTCTCCGATAAAGACAATTTAACAGCTGGTGAACGGAGAGCCCTCACGAAACTTCGAAAAAATAAGAAATTAGTAATTAAACCAGCCGACAAAGGTGGGTCGGTAGTTGTTCTGTCTCGGGATAATTATATAAAGGAAGCCATGAGACAACTCAGCAATACTAAACATTATAAGAAAATAGATTAACTTATTTGGCCTAGTAATATCGAAAAATTCAATAAGATCTTAAAATTTCTCCTCGACGAAGGTCACATTACCAAAAAACAATTGAAATATTTAACAGCTAAGCTCAGTGCTCAAACAAGACAATTTTATATCCTACCAAAGATCCACAAGGACCGTTCTTCATTCAATTGTAATAATAATAACTCTTCCCAATTTCTTCAATAAGCATTCCTACCCTCTCCCTCGTGTCCCCCTTCAGCCATCTATCCTTTGTTTCTTCACCCCACTTCTGCATTATTCTTCCAGTAAATTTTATTCTATGAGGTATATATTGTGGGCATTCAAGAGAAAATGTTCCAGGGTCTCCACTACTCCAGAGTGGCACATTTGGCATCACTTTTCCCCATCTCTCCCAATTTTTCCCCGAAGCTCCAGTGATCTTGATCTCAGTTTGAACAGCAGTGACCCTCCAAAGGTGCCATCTAGGTACTTCTCAAAAGCTGGCTTTTCTTTATATTGTAACCCCTGCAGTGATCTTTTCACGCTAACCCCTGATCGCCAGTTTCGATTGCAATCTTCCATGACTCTCTCTTTGACAAACCTTTTGCCTTCTTTCATTCCTACTTCTATGTTTGTGACCTCTATAGAGTAATTGTCCATTAGTTCCCTCACATGTTTTGACCACCCCGTTTCTATATTAGAATTCCAAATGGTATCGAGCATCAATTCGCACCACCGGTTGTCAGGCAGGTTTCTCAAGTAGTTAAAGTAACACAGTTTTCCCAAATCTACCCTGTCCTTGATTTTCATCCACCCAAGCTCCCCCCTTACTGCTTCCAAAGCTGCAGCATTACTCGACCCTGTTATCCATCTGCCGGCATCATTCTGAGTACTTTCCAACTTCTTAATAACGGTTTGGTTTAATGGAATCACGTCCGTGCCATACGTTATACTTAGTAAACCCACCCTCTCCCACAGTGTTTTCCCCACAAAGGCCTTGTTGAAACTATTTTTCCCTAAAAGTTTTAGTTGGTTCAGAATTCTTTTCCCCTTCAGAATCAGTTTGGCTGAGTAATTTCTGTACACCCCTCTTCCCGTTATATTTATGCTTACCCCTAGATACTCATACTCTCCCGTTTCTCCTACAGTGATTTGTTTGCTTTCCCCTTCGGGGATTGAGAACTCCCCCACTCTCCATCTTTTCGTCATATCTACCTTGCATCCAACGGGTATTACCTTGTTTTTATTTTCATTTAGTTCGAGCCGCCAAGTGTTCCCATATCTACCAACAATTTCCAGCAGTTTCTCTAGCCCCTGTTCAGTTCTAGACATTAACACCATGTCGTCCGCAAAGAATAAGCCTGGTATCTTTATGTCTCCAACATTTACCCCCTCCGCACTCTGAATTAGTTCGTCCCCTAAATCTTTAACATACAATGCAAACAAAATCGGTGAAAAGATACACCCCTGCTTGAGGCCTATATCCATAGGGACTCGTTTTGTAGTGATACTCCCTAGACTGAGTTGGCTTTGCACATCTGTATACAGTGCTTTCATGATTCCCACAAAGTCACCCCCCAGTCCGATGCCCTCGAGCTTTCGCCACATACCTTCCCTCCACACTCGGTCGTACGCTTTTTTTCACATCTAGAAATGCCAGAAACATCTTTTTCTTTTCAGCCTTTGTTGATTCTATCAGTTGGGTGAGTGTAAATAGGTGATCAGTGACTCTTCGTCCTTTCCTGAAACCATTTTGAATTTCTCCTAAAAAACCTTTCTCTTCAATAACTTCCTCTAGTCTACCGTATATGACCTTACAGAATACTTTTCCGATGTTACTACTAACTGATATCCCCCTGTAGTTATCTAGAACTTCCTTATCCCCCTTTTTGTGTATGAACGACGCCTTACTTTCCCTCCACTCTCTGGGGACCTCTTGCTTTCGCAGAGCCAGGTTGAAAAGGTTTGTCAGGACTTCAATAAGTGCCTCCCCTCCATTTTTTGAGGAATTCGTTCGGAATTTCATCAGTCCCTCCCGCTTTACCATTTTTTAATTTCGAGACAACGTTCCGCACGTCTTCTGCCGTTATTTCGCTACATACACGATTGGATAGGTTCTCCTCCACCAGTGTATTTCTTTTTGGTGGGGACCCACTGCCCCATCGCCTATCGTTTATCTTTTCCCAGTGCTTGACTAACTCTGAAGCGATACGGCCTTTATCTTCTGTACTTTCCCCATCCACTTTGATACTCTGCACACTACTTTTCCCCTGTTTATTTACCCAGTTCCAAAATACGTTTGAGCTCGAACCCCCCGTTTTCTTTATTGTTCTGGCAAGACTGCAATTGCGATCCTTCCTATTGTTATTCTTTATCTCATTCACCTTTTTCCGTGCCAGTTCACATTCTCCTTTCATTAGTCTCGTGTCATTGTTATCCACCCCTTTAAGCTTCCTACTTCTTCTGTAAGCAGCGCATTTTACCTTCCTTTCTTTTATAGCCTTTTTCAGTCCCTCGTTAACCCTGTATCCAAGCTCTCTCGTTGGGACCCTCACCCTTCCTATACAATCCTTCCCTGCCTCTGTTAGGCTATTTACTATGCCATCTGAAATACTCAGGACATTTGCATCCCTAGATATACATTCAAGATTTGGTTTTAGTTTTTCCCGAAACTGCTTCCAGTCGGCTCCTTGTTTTAGTCCCCAAACTTCCTTGAAGGTATTTCTGTCTCTATTCGTCTTTTTGCCCATAATCTTAACTGTTATCAGGTTGTGATCACTACCCAAGTCATTTTTTCCCTCGTCATCTATTTCTACATCTATAACCTCCCTCCATACGCTAATGTCAGTGAGTATATAATCAATTATTGTTTTCTTATCGTTCCTCTCCCAGGTCCATTTACCCTTACATTTCGCATCCCTGTTCAGGATCTTTAAACCAAGCTCTTTTGATAGGTCCAACATCTTCCTCCCACTCGTGTTAATTTTCCTATCACCTCCCTGTATGCCCTCCTCCTTATCCCCGATGTGCCCATTGAAGTCCCCCATTAGGACAATACTGAACCCTCTGCTTCCAAGCTCTGTGATATTCGATCTAAGAGTTGTATATATTGAATCATTCCACTCGGGCTTACTTCCCTCCTCTGCTTCCAAGCTCTGTGATATTCGATCTAAGAGTTGTATATATTGAATCATTCCACTCGGTATACAACACCAACGGCAACAATCCTGCTTCCTAACTTGATTTTTGCCCAGACTATTTCGTTGGATACTGGAATCTGAGTCCTTGCTTCTGTGAGATCTGTAATCAATGAGGGCTGTAATTCCTCTTTAGCGTAGATGCCAACACCCCCACCCCGTTTCTGACCCTCAGTTCGTCCAGCTCCTATCCACACGCAACCCTTCATCTGATCAACCCGCTCATCCCGTCGTATCCACGTCTCACTTAGACCCATTATATCGAAGTCTCCTTCGTCCATCATTGTTGATATTTCGCTTACTTTCTTGTGCAGACCCTGGATGTTGCAGTACCCAAACTTAATGAATCTTTGTTTTTTTTGTCATCACTGGCACTTTATTATAACCCTGGTATGACCCTGTATTGTGCATGTTTGTTGTTCTTCCTATGTTCCCAGCATTTGTGCCCCTCTGGGTTATCGGCTGTGGTCCCCTACCCCCCTTTTCTCCAAAAAAGGCCCAGCCACCTGTAAAATTTTTTGGCCCAACAGGTCTGTACCCATCCTACTTAAATGCAATCCATCTCGCCCATACAACTCTCCTTGTCCCCAGAATGAATCCCAGTGGTCAATGAAATGTCTTCCCAAGTCTTTGCAGTGCTCTTCCAGCTCCTCGTTTAGTGCCATAATCCGCGAGTTCCTCTCATTCCCACCACCCATAACGGGGAGCACCCCTGAAACGATGATCCGAGCATTCCTGCTAAGTAGCTTACTAATTAGGTCCTTGTATGTGTCCACCAAACGAACTGATTTCCTCTCCCTGATGTTATTGGACCCCACATGTAATACCACTACCGGATCAGGCCCCGACCCAGCTACAATACCGTCCACTCTATCCCTCAGGTCCTCCACTTTAGCCCCCGGAAAGCACAGAACTGTTCTATTTTTACTGTCCGGACCACAGACAACCTTGTCGATCCCCCGAACTATGCTACTTCCCGCAACCACCAACTTACTTTTGGCCCTCGCCCTATTTATCTCCTCTAGTCTCCTATTGTTTACAGCGTCCTCTTCCTCTTCAACAGCCCCACTCGGAATCAATATCGGTATCGGTATCTTTGACCTAGGATTACTCCTATCCTTGTCCCTCCGTTTCTTTCCAGGCCCTGAACTACCTGGACTACTCCCCTGGTCTTCCTCCGGATCCCTCCTCCTTTTTCCTGGCCTAGACCCCAAGCTACTATCTGTTGCAACTACCTCCATCTCCCCCTCTATCTCTTCCGAGTCGAGCACATCAAATCTGTTTCTGGTGCTGCACTCCCCACTGCCTTTGGACTTTACACCCCTATCTACCTGCTTCTCTGGCCCCCTTTCCTACCACTTTTGATAGTCCACGCCAAACGCTTTACAGCATTGCTCCGGCCTGCCCTCCCCCCCCCCCCCCCCCCCCCTCATCTGTCCTACGTACTTTTCTAGCAGTCCCCACCTCATCACCTACCTCATTCACATCAAAGGTTCTACCCCCATGTTTCCTCTTGGAACCACCGACAACCTTCCATCCTTCTCGGAAAGCTACTTTCACAGGCGTAACTCCAGACAGCCCCGCCCTACCAAGTTTTCCCTTCAGCTCAGCAATCTCCCCCTCAAACTTAACAATTGTCTCAAGTAGGCGGAGGATTTCCTGACAGTTTGCACATACCTCTCCATATCCCATCGAGCGACAGTCCCCATATATCATAGATCACTGTTTACAAACTTCAAGCCCAATAGCGGCATCGGTGGCCCCACCAACCCGGCTCTGACCGACACCCCCAGTGATCTCTGTCTGCACACCAATACTTACCCCGTTGGCACCGTTGACCTGGACCGCAATATTACACGTATTTACCTCCATACTTACCTCCGTCTGAACAGATTGTAATTCGGAATCTTATGCGATCTCGGAATTAATTGATTATCATCTGAAACCTATAGCAAATAGACATCCGAGCTATCTAAAAAATACACAGGATTTCCTGTCAAAAATTACTAAATTGAAAATATCGAAAAATGCAATTCTGGCTACTTTGGATATCGACAGTATGTATACGAACATTGATATTGATAAAGGTGTTAAATCAGTTAAAAATGCATTTGAAAAATATCCGGATGCGAAACGCCCGGATGAACAAATTTTGGATCTTTTAGAGCTGAGCTTAAAGAGTAATGACTTTCAATTCAATGGAGAATATTTTCTACAAATAATGGGTTGTTCTATGGGCAAAAGATTCAGTCCTAATTTTGCAAGCATTTATGTAGCGGAATGGGAGGAAAATGCCTTAAGCAAATGTGCAAAGCATCCTCTCGTATATCTCAGGTATTTAGATAACATTTTTATTATTTGGGAACATTCAAAAGAAGATTTTGATGATTTTTTAGAAATTTTGAACAATCACGATCCAAATATTAAATTGAAAGCTACTATCAGTGAAAATTCTGTTGATTTTCTCGATGTGACCGTGTATAAAGGCAAACAATTTCAGGCGTCCGGTCATTTAGATTATAAAGTGTATTTTAAACCAACTGATTCACATCAATTGTTGCACACAAAATCATTTCATCCTCAAAATACATTTAAAGGTATCATCAAATCACAACTCATTCGTTTCCACCGCAATTCAAGTGATAAGGTAAATTTCAATGAGGCTTGTTCTACTCTATTTGGCGCCCTCAGATCGAGAGGGTACTCGCTGCGCCTCTTGCGTAGCCTGAAATCCCAAACCTTGAAAAAGCTCGAAAGTCCAGCTGAAACTACCGATTTCGAACCACTGAAGATTGAACACAACAGACCGTTGCAGAATGGTAGTGGCGCGGTATTTAATTGCAAAAAGCCTCGTTGTAGACTGCATACTTTTATGCCTGATCAGAAAGAGGAATTTTCCTCCGAACAAACGAAAAATCATTATCAGATCCGTAACCCCCTCCATTGTGATTCACCAAACATTATTTACCTTATCACTTGTAAGCGATGTCGGAAACAGTATGTTGGTCAAAGTCAAAATCCTTTTCGAGAACGTGCTACTAGATACAAACAGGATATAAAACATAATGCTGATGCCCCAGTAGCACAACATTTTAACCTTCCTGGCCATTCTTTGGACGATTTCGAAATCCATCCTATTGAACAACCACCAATTAAAGACACATTAGAAGAAACGGATGAATTTAGAAAAAAACGTGAAGCTTTTTGGATCAATACGCTTCAAACCCTCTGGCCATTTGGTATGAACATATCAGAGGTCGAATGCGAAAGGAGGTCCATCATTCCTTTCACTTTAACGTACAACAGAATGAATATCGAAATAGCAAAAATGTTAAAAGATGAATTCAATTTTACCAATGCTAAATTAAATGTACCTTTGAATCTTCGACCTGTCATCGCCTATAAGAAAAACAAAAGCTTGCGTAACATCCTTGTAAGGACTAAATTAGAGCCCATCAATGAATAACATCAATTTTTGCCAGTCAGTTTAACCAGTTCCTAAGCTCATCACTTAGTTTAAATCAATTTTATGTACTTTTTTGTCATGTTTGAAACCAATCAGGGTTCAGTAAATGAAAACAATTTTTCGGCGGCATATTAAAAGAAAAAAACGTTTCAGCAGGAAATGTCTGTGCCAGTGCGGTTTTTTAACCTCAAACACACACACACACACACACACACACACACACACACACACACACACACACACACACACACACACACATGCATGTATGCACACACACACATGCACACACACACATGCATGCATGCACACATACACGTACATTCATATATACACATCCTTATAATATGTTTATTTATTTATCTGTTTATTGGTGTTTAAGGTCATATACTTCTGCACAATGACTAACATCCTTATAATATATTGCTAGAAGCGCTTAGTTGCCAAAATATATCACTGAACTGCTAAAAAGACGGAAAGATTTTCCTCATTACTCCGCATTTGAGATTCGTAAAGTAAAGTGGATACGTTAACATCAAATGGCAGTAGGCTAATTGTGCGGTTACAGCCATTGAGGTGAAGCGGACAAAAAAGCAGAAAATGCTCTGTTGACTCAATTTCACCCCAGTGACAGTTCGGTGACAATGATATATGATTCGCATACAAGTGGTGGTTGAGGTTGCTACATTTTAACCTTAATCTATAGTGATATATTTGTGCCGGACGGCAGTTAGCACCATTAAACGAGGATGGAGGGCGGCGCCTGTTGTGGTTTAAGAAACTTTTGAAGTTACTATATGATTTGTTTTCTCTTACTTGCGATGGAATTTCGTTTCAAAGTGTGGTGATCTCAGGAATGAAGGACGATTAGTATGACTGTGTCTGGCAGAAAGTGATTCTGTGGTTGCCACTAAAGCGGAGATTGTGCGTCGAATTAATCTCGGGGGTTTTTGGTGGTACCTTATTAGCAATGTAAGGAGGAGTTAGATGGTGGTAAAAACTGCGTCAGCTAATGGTTACGACGCCTGCGCTGCAGGGTATCCCAACAGGTCTCGGTGTATAATAATTCTTTACTAGCACTAATAGTTGCTCCAGTAACAATCCTGGATGCAACTACTTGGATTTTCTCTATATTTTCAATATCATTTTCATTACAGTTATCCCAAACCGAGTCGGCGTATTCCAATAAGTGTCCGACAAAAGCAAAATAAATCTTTTCCATCACGCTTCGATCAAGTTCAAATTTATGGATTCTCACCAGGTCTATATGGTCCAAAGCTTTAGAGCAAATTTGTTCAATATGATTAAACCATGTACAGTTGGTGTTAAGAACAACACCCAAGTATTTGTGACTGTTGGCTTCAGATATTTGCGTATTAGGAAAAAATAATGGAGGAAGTGTTGGACGATTTGTTTTCCGGGATATAAGCATACATTCTGCTTTTTGTGGATTAAATTCGACCAACCACAGCCTAGCCGAGTTTTGTATTGCAGCCAAGTCATGGTTGATTAAATTAGCTGCTTGTATGGGGTTTTCCACTGTCAAATACAGAGATGTGTCGTCTGCAAACAGACGTATATTGCTAATCAAATTTTCCGTTATATCATTAATATAAATAAGGAATAGAAGCGCACCAAGGACCGACCTTTGTAGAACTCCAGAGCAGGATTGGAGCGAATACATTGTAAATGTATTGAATACGAATACGAATACTTTGAAATTTTATGAATACGAATAGGAGTACACAAATTTCAAATGTATTTGAATACGAATACTTTACAATGTATTCATGAATACAAGTAGTATAGCATGTACCCGGAGGGTCCCGGTTGGCAGGACCCCGGAAGTGACGCCACGTCACGTGGCCCAGTTACGTCATGTTTGGTTGTCATGGTAACCCGCGTGAGCGGCCATCTTGTGACGTCATCTCCATAGTGATACGTGGTGTGAGTGCGCATGCGCATTACCTCTATATCCAATGGCAATATCCCCGGGCACCCCAATTTCGGCACCCCTTTTTGAAAAAAAACATATGACCTTCGGCACCCCTTTTTTGTCATATGTGCTTATGTGAAAAGACACAATGTGTTACAAGTACTTGGAATAGGGTCAGAACTAACAAGAACAGACCAGAATAGCCAAATATAGTAATAATAAGCAAAGCTGTTCCAGCTGATAGGCTCTTCTACGCTAATTGAGTATACTCTAGTACAAATGTACAATAGACGAAAACTATTGCATATATAGACAGAAGCAGAGAATTCAGAAAGAATTCGAAATAGTAAAACTTGTCGGGTTTATTTGGGTAATTAAACGAGGATTCTGGGGAAAATTATAAGTCAGAAAATTACTCTTCTACAAAGGAACACACCCCCAGTAACCCCTTGGTACTATAGCACTACGACGTGCTACACCGATAAAATGGGGAATCTGTAGTAAATAAAATCGTTTTTGGTGATTTGGAGGGATTGTCGGGTTTATTTGGCTTATTCTACGAATAGGGAAATTACTCCTGTACAAAGGAACATATCCTCCGAACATACCCCTGTCTTGTTAGAAGGTTTTGGGTCACATAGAAACCACGTGCTACCATAGAAACCAAGGCCTCCAGTATACAAAATGGACGACGCAAACACGTATCACCCTAACAACACGCGCTGCGCATGCGCACTCACACCACGTATCACTATGGAGATGACGTCACAAGATGGACGCTCACGCGGGTTACCATGACAACCAATCATGACGTAATTGGGCCACGTGACATGACGTCACTTTCGGGGTCCTGCCCGGGATCCTACCAACCGGGGCGCTCCGGGTACATGCTACACTACTCATACAAATATGAATACTTGAATACTTTTCAAAATTATTTCTTGTAAACGGATGATAATTTGATCATTCTTATTGGGATTAAGGGTATAAGGGATTATAGGTGAAGAATAGTTTTTCAGAGGGTGGATCTCTTAATCCTTTAGAATCCAATCAACAGACATAAGTTGGTATTAATGACAAACAAAAGAAATAAAAAAAAATCAAATATCAATTTATTTAGAAAACAATTAGCAAAATGTACACAGTACTCATCCAATGTTTTGTTGTTTAGTGCATACACAGTAAACATGCTTGTCAATTTATTCAACAAAAAGAAAATTATTATACATTAGCAACAAAAATATTACACTTAACTTTTTTCTTCATTATTTTTCAAATAATATTGGTATTATGTCAAAGAAGCCATAAAAATGTGGATGCCATTGAAGATAGCTCGAGCGGCTGGTTCGAATGACATTCATATTTGTATGATTTTATTTACAAACTCAACCTTCATCTGCACCAAATTTCTCAATACAAAATAAATTCCTATATAACCCTTCACTCAACATGGATAGCTGACGACACTTGCAAATAAAATTTTTGAGTAACTAATTTTTTTCATTTTTTTTGTCTTGAAAAACATAGCTTATGCCACCTTATTGGAATGGGCTCAGTGAGCTTGATCCACTAAGAGGTCCTAAGCTAAGTTTTTTAGACAAAAAATGAAAAAATAAAAGTTGGTTGGCAAATTTGGTGAGTAACGATGGTTCCAATGATTTTATTGACAAACTTACATCAGCTTTCCTAATACAAAATAAATTTAATTATTTTTCGAATATTATATAACTGGTTGAGTGCTAGATTATTCGGGATTTCAGAATTTATTCAACAAATGTTGAGTTTGAGTAAACTTATATATGCTGAATGCCTGGTAAATTGTATGGGAGTGCGGTGGCTCAGTAGGTAGAGGTGCAGGCTGCAAGCCGAGATGTCCTCGGTTCGAATGCAAGTGAGTTCGGACTTTTACCAGTTCGGCCCAGGTGATTTCGGCCAGAAAAAGTGAGTTCGGCCCACGAAAGTGAGTTCGGACCAAGTGAGTTCGGCCTCCCATGAAGTGATTTCGGCCCCATCGAGACAAGTTCGGACCATAGTGGTGAGCAAACAACTAAAAGAAGACAGAAGATTATACCGACCAACAAACTGTTTATTGTAGCAAAGACAACAATTGGTATACACAAAAACAGACAGCAATGATATACATAACTAAAACGTCAAAGACAACATTGATAAGCATAAACAGGGTTCATACAGACCAGGCAAAATAAAATTGAAATACGTTTCAAGGACTTTCTGACAAGAAAAAAAAAATCAAGTATTTTTCTGAATGCCATATATTAGAAAAATCTAATCTACTTAAATCTAATTTACTGAATAGATGGAGCGTATAGTTTTGAACACTTTTTAAGAAGTTTTTTTGTTGAAATTTCTCCCTTGCTAAAGGAGTCCCAGGCATCGAAGAGCTCACTTTGTATATTTCTGTATTGTTTTCTCTGAAAACGCTGGAGTTTGTTCTCCGATACTAGTCGTGCCTCCACAGAAGTAAAATTACTTTCCCTAAATAATTTTTGTACGAGTCTGTAAAATGGCAGGCCGTTTTGTGCATGCTGGTTGATTCGGTTGTGCCAACCCTCTACATCATTGTTTGTTCTAATTGATTGGAAAAATACCGACCAATCTTTTGGCGTCCACATATCCCATCTATCCATGTATTTTTTACATAGCTCATAAATGTACACAGTTTGTCACCCGTTATCTCCTCTGACAATGTTAGAAGGAATTCTAAACGACGGCATCTGTGGTGAATTTGCGTTAATAGCAGCCTCATTATCTGACATTGCAGTGCTCTCCACTCTTGAACCAGTTGATACTATACTTGTGTGTATTTCGAATATTTTTTTAAAAAGTTTCTTTTTAATATTGGAAATCTTTAAACAAAACTGGATGGATGGGTGGACGGACAGAGGGAAGGGAGGATAGAAGAAAGAGAGGTTGGGTGGAGGAAGGAAGGAAGAGGTTGGGTGGAGGAAGGAAGGAAGGAAGGAAGGAAGGAAGGAAGGGAGGAAGGAAGGAAGGAAGGAAGGACGGAAGGAAGGAAGGAAGGGAGATGGTCTAGTCACTGACTAGAATATGACCTCTGACTGAACAACTTCAAGTAAAAATGGCGTAACTTGCCTGCATGAACAAATTATCACCAGAGCAACTGGGCCGAAGTTACTTTCCCTTGAGCCGAACTCAAATATACATGATCCAAACTCACTCAGCGACTGGGCCGAAGTCACTTTCTTGTGGGCCGAAAGTCACTTTCTTGTGGGCCGAAGTCACTTTCACGTGGGCCGAACTCTCCAAACGGGCCGAAATCACCTGGGCCGAACTGGTAAAAGTCCGATTCACCTGATACCCTCGGTTCGAATCCCACCTGCGGCAACCGCGTCTTGCCTTGGGCAAGAGACTTCATCTCCATTGCCCGCATGGGGGCACGGTGGCGTTGTGTACTAAGGCGTACTGCATGTCGATGGTGCACTTGTCTTCAACCAATGCTTACCCCGCTTGTGTAGAGTTAGTACGTTGGGGAGCTGACAGTTGCTCGGTGGTTCTCTCCGGGTACTCCGGCTTCCTCCACCCGTAAAACTGTCACTGTCAAGATTAGCCATTATGCATAAATAACCTTAACCACCAATAAATAAATGGTAAATTGTATGGTTAAAACAACACAATATTTATTTGAAGGTCAAGACAAACAACACAAAAAATCAACACAAACAAGCTTTGTAAGAAACATTTCTTTGAAGGTCAAGACAAACAAGCTATTTGAAATAGCCATTAAAGTGAATTAGCCTGTTGCTGTTAAAAGGCACTTCAAAAGTATTAGTTTAATTCTTTACTACTTGAGATAATCACAATATTTTTTTACAAATACTGTATACATGTGTATTAAAAACAAGAAAAGTACTCAAAAAGTATTCATGAATACACCTCAAATTTGACTGTATTCGAATACGAATAGGAATACGAATATTTTAAAATTGCATGAGTACTGAATACATTCGAATACTTGCAAGAAATGTATTGAATACGACTGAATACCGAATACGAGTGCGAATACCCCAACCCTGCTCCAGAGAAAACAGCTCTCCAAGATGAGGCTTCATTTCCAATGACAACATGCTGAGATCTATTTGAAAGATATGATTTTAAAAGATCAAGTAATTCACCCTGAATTCTGATTTTCTCCAGTTTAAATGAATCAAGCCGACATGCCATACTTTATCAAATGCTTTGCTGACATCGCAGAAAACCACCCTAACTCTTTGCCCTCGTCAAGAGCATGACAAAATTCGTTATATATATCAGTTAATTGGAGGACAGTTGAGTCACCTGGTGTAAAACCTGATTGGAGTGGGCTAAAGATGTTATTATCACCAAGAAACTTCCACAGAGGCTTAAAAACACATTTTTCAAACACTTTACCTACGCAGATTATTAAAGATATTGGGCGATAATTGGTTACTAAATTGGGTGGGTTCTTTTTTTAAAACGGGCGAAACATCGGCTTTTTCCATGCATGCGGAAAGTAATAGTTATTAAGTAAAATATTAAAAAGGATTAAAAGTGGCTCACACAAGGAATTTTTACATTCTTTCAGCAGACGGGGACTAATAAGGTCGGGGTCGGATGTATAGGTATTTTGCCTTATTGACCCTGGGATATAGTGAATACTCTCGTTCAGGAGAATGTCGTTATTTATGTAATACCCTAGTAGCTTTTCTTTCGGTCAAAGAGAAAGAACAGTTGAAAAATGAAAAAATAATGCTCCATAGTTTCACGCATACCGCATCTACATAAGGGGGTGGGCGGGGGGGGGGGGGGGGGGGGGGGTAGAAAGGTGATTATTGGAAAGATGGTTGTTTCAATTGATACAAGACAGGCGAAACCTGAAGTGGAGTATCTGTGCCTTTTCATAATTTGTCGTGATAAAAGTAGCTTGGATTGAGCTGTTTGTTCCGCTTGAGGTATCCTGAGAAGTTGGATATGGAGTTATTTTCGCGGATTTCACTAGGTAATGTGTTCCAAAGCTGTGTCGTGGATGACAGGAAAGATCTTTTGATACGATTGAGTGCGACAGAGGGTTATTTTCAAATCGGTGTTACAACAATTGATATCTATTGATTATTTTTAGTAATATTTAATAACAAAACGTCTGTCAAAACAAGGGTTGATAGACTGCTGGAACTCAAGATTCAGTTTTGAAAAGACATTGTTGTGCCTCCACGTGGGCAATCGGGATTAAGAGCTTTCAGTCCCGAGGACCGGTGCTACTAGAAACCGGAATCGACCGGAATCGACCGGAATCGACTTTAAAGACCGGAATCGACCGGAATCGACTCATATTTTACTGATTTTTCGCCATGTTTTGTACTTTTACCAATGGCATTCTATCTAATAAGTCTCCACGTGCAAGATTTAGTAAATGTCAAAGGATTTCAGGGTACAGGAAGAGGTTAGCAAAGAGTCTTCCTCGTTTAAAAGCTTTTTTTTTTGATCGAAACATTTTTGATTCCCCATGAAGTCTGTCAATTTATCTAGTAATCCCTTAAATTTTAGTAACAACTGTGAGGGGCTGTGAGGAAGCTATCTCTGGCCAGCGATTCCAACAATATACTTTCTCTCTATAAAAATCTCTTGTCATACGAGCCGAGGTGCTAACTACTAAACAATGGAGCTCCCACTTGTTATCCAGGAAACACTTGTCAGAGTGAAGGCTACCCTTGCTACCACCTGGAGTATCCAGGTGCTCAAGGGTAAAATTCACCTGACAGTGGATTTTGATAGAGAAGCCGAACCGACGTCCTTGGAGAGGTGTAGTACCTTTCGTGAGGGGATTTCCCCCCGCACTGGTCACCCTCCAAGTGACTCGGACCTGCAAAAGGATGATGACAAGCGCCGAACACAGACAAAGGACAGCCAGAAGAAGAAAAGGAAAAGAAAGAAGGGACCTTCCGCCAGACGACGCGATGCCCGCCGACTGACGGTGTTCATGGAAAAGAAAAGGACGGAGAAGGAAGAGAGGGAGGCTAATCATGGCATTGAACGCTCAATGCCTGCTACCCCTGCAAGTTTGATATTCTCGCTTCTCGAGCAATAATTAATTTTGAGTTGTATTGGCCATGCATGATAAAACATCGAGTTCAAAATGACGCGACAAGTTACTTCCCTTGGAAAATGTTTCGATCAAAAGAAAAAAAGCTTTTAAACGAGGAAGACTCTTTGCTAACCTCTTCCTGTACCCTGAAATCCTTTGACATTTACTAAATCTTGCACGTGGAAACTTATTAGATAGAATGCCATTGGTAAAAGTACAAAACATTGCGAAAAATCAGTAAAATATGAGTCGATTCCGGTCTTTAAAGTCGATTCCGGTTTCTAGTAGGACCCCCGAGGACACAACGCAGTTACCCCTGACGGGGATCGAACCGTGGACCTTTCAGTTTCAAGTCCAATGTCGTAACCACTAAGCCATTGAGCTCCCTATTGTATCTGGTAACTAATAATAACTGTCCGATCGTACTGACCAACAGCAGCCCGGTGAGATTTGTAAAGGCCAACTGCAACAATTTGCGTGGTCGTATTACATATATTTTTCAGCTCCTGTTATGGAGCCCTTCAATATGTTCACACGAATTCAACTCGTTCACACGAATTCAGTTCGTTCGTACGAAGTACGAATTCATTTCATTCGTACGAGTTCAACACGTGCGCACGGATTCAGTTCGTTCGGACGCTTGTCAATTCGTAATCAATCCAACTGCCTTAAGGGAAACGGGTGACGGGGTAATGGTAGTCGACCCCCACACAACGACAAAAATTCAACTAAATATTCCTACAAGCTGGAAAAACCAGTTAACGTTTTCATGATAGTATTTTTTTTTTTGTTTAACTATTTTAATATCAAGTCTAAAATAAAAATAAAACCATCTTATTTAATCGCGACTTGCATCATTTATCTGCAACTAAAAAAAAAACCATGAAATGTGCCGAACACTGGAAAAAAATGAAAACTATTTTTGACTTTTTTCCGGATCCGGAAAAAAGTCACGAATCCGGCTCCGGAAAAAGTTTGTCCCACTATGGAGTGGTTGCTTAGTAAAACATACATTTTTAAAGGGTAATTTTAACACCCACAAAAAACATGCTGCTAAAACGACGGCCAAAAAACAATAACGTGATTTTTAGGTAACAAAACCCTCCAGAAGTCTCCATTTATAACTGATTTAATTTGGGGGGCGGGGGTGGGGGGCACCCCACCCCTACCATCGATCGTTACTCGCGTCCAACCCAATCAACGCTCGTGTCTTACTTTGGCATCTGCATCAGTATCCTGACACTTTTGAAAGGAGATCCGTGACAGAATTAACCCTGGGGTCCAAATTTCCATTTCCCTGACACTGGTCTTGATAAGTGTTTTCTATTCACAAGGCACGCGCGAAAGTAGGGGAGGCACTCATAAATATCGGCCTGACAGAAGCGGGGATAATTTTAATTAATGTTTTGTAAAACAATAAATTTGTTTTAAAATAACATCGCAAGTTTTTTCAATGGCCTCAGTCAAGAAACAACAAAGGAGACGTTTTGACCAACTGTTGTGGACGTTTTGACTAATTTTTGGGGACGTTTTGACCAACTATTTGGGGACGTTTTGACCAAAACATTTGGGGACGTTTTGGTTTGGAGACGTTTTGACTAGGATTCGTTATAACGCAGAGTTATGCACACTGTACCCACTGTCTCACATCACCCAAGTGGCAATTGCATGGTGATTAATTTGAAATGTGAGAATGTTAGTATGCCTAACATAATTAACATTAAACAATTAAGCCAACAAAACAATGGGAGTTGTCAATCTTTTAGTGTTAGGCCTATAGTATTAACACCAGTGTTTCCCGTGAAGAAGCAATGAAATATTGAGGCTGGGTCCCCTGAAGTGGAGTGGTGCTTGTTTACTGCGGTAAAATGGTACCTGGTAACGTGTGGAGTACGTGGAAGTCCTCTAAACTGGCAGCATAAGTTTCAACGATTGGCTAAGTTCAACTTCATATTGGTGTTTCAGTCATGACACAACAATAAATTGTGAAGGTGATCAGAACACCATCAAATAAATAAACAAATAAATAAATAAATGCTTGCGAGTTGTTTTCCCTCTGAAACGCCGACCGACAATTTGTGTTATGTAAATATCCGGTCAGTGACTCCACTTTTTATGGCACACTTGGGAGATTGCGTAAACTCAACTTCCGGTATCGGCATCAGAAAATTATGGCGGATCAAGAATTGACTGATGAGCAACTCGTGGAGGAATTGAAACATTATGGTTTAACTGTCCCTCTCCCAGTTAAATCGAACAGGAGGCCTATTCTCATCAAACAGCTGAATCATTTCAAGGCGAAAGATAAGCCGATCGTTCATTCTCCTAAGAAATCGGCTTCACGACTGTCTAGGAAGAAAATAGACGCTTTCAGTTCAGATGAAAGTGATACTGAAGATAATAAGTCCTTTAATAAAATATCAGCACCAAGCAATCGCATTCTCCAGCGTTTATCCAACTCACAGCACAAGCACACAGCTGATGATGACGATGACGACATTTTCAAAAGACCCAATTTACGCAGTCGTCGAAGTGTTGGCTCCAATGTAGCCGTTTCTCCAAATGCACAAAATGAAACTACTAAATTGGGTAAACTGTCGGCAGCACATCGTGCTGGTATTTCCACAAAAGCCAGAAATACTGATTCTTATATCCAACCCAAATCAACAAGTCAGCTTGGTGAATTCTCTGATTCAGAACTAGAAGATGGCAGCATGTATGAAGTTGTTAACAGATCAATTAACACTAGTTTTCCTTACTCTAAACTTGACGATTTAAACTCGCCAGGCCCCTCAAACTCAAATTCATTTAGAAGAACACCACACAGTGTTGGCTCACCTGCTAATATCACACTGCATGCCCATTCAGGTTTTAAAACTAACACTCCAAATGTGACAGTTCCGTCAAAGAAGATTGCTAACAATCATGTTTCACATAGGCCTATTCCAAGACTTGTTACAGCAAGACAACCAAATTACAGTAAATCATTTAAAACAAAAGAGGAGTCAAGAAAATATGCTCAAAACATTTCAAAACTGCTTGTTATAGTGCTGGGAATATTCTTTGTACTTCTTGCTGCTAGTTATGTATACATGAGGCGAGACATGTTTTTAGCATTCACAGTTGTATCTAATGATTCAAACGGTAAGTAGGATCAGCTCTAAATACTGCAACTTGATGGAATCAGATGGAGCAGGCTGCAATGTCACATTTCAAAATGGGCAACATATCACATTTTTGGACAAAACTCCACACACTTTTGGTCAAAACATCACATACTTTTGGTGAAAACGCTATTACACTTTTTGGTAAAAATGTAACATTTTAAAAAGGGCTGTCACAACTCTTGAATTTAGGAATCGATTAATCATCACAAATAATTGATTAGTCAGGCCTCGAAATAAGAGGTGAATGCTCGTACCATTCACCTATCGGTTACGCAGATTTGTTTTCAGGCGAATGCTCGATCGGTTAACGAAAAATTGCGCCGATGTCCAACGAAGTTAGTTGTTAACGGGATGAGAAAAGTTTTCAATGTTTTTCCTCCCACTGATTTAAAAGAAGCACTGCAGTGAACAAAACAAGAACAAAATGCTCATGTGGTTATCATACAGCATGTTTCAATCATTATTGTACTTGTGGAGGTATAAATCTATAGTATTAGCGTTACTGAAGATCTGCAGTATCAACTCGTGACACCCTCTGGCTCTCAAAACAATTAAATTCTTTTGATTCTGAGAAAGACAATTGTCTGTTACAGCTAAAGGGAGCTAACTGCTTTGTTAATACATTTACTGCATGTGAGGTATTAACTCTCACGCTGTGCGAAGCTGAAAATAAGTCTTTGATACAATAAAAAGGAGATATATTGAAAATCAAATGAGCTGTTGTTAATTATTTGCATTCTGCCCCATTTTACCCTACCAATCCATGAGAAAAATTTTCGAAGACTTTATGGAAACGTCTTTTATTCACCAATGCTGACTTTTTATTTACATGCTTATTCCATTTGAATAAACAACCAGCATGGTTGTGAACATGTGTTTTTCCAAATGATTTCAAACATTGTGGCACAAATAAAGTTTTAGTTTGGAACTTTGGATTACATTCTCCGGATTCTGAAATGTAGGGGAAGGTAGATACGATTTACAATTGTTTCTTTTCCAATGTTAATCAGAGACTGCCAATGCAACTCCCATGCCCTAAAGTTCAATGTATGTGTAATACAGACGTCCATCGACGGTATTTGACACCATCCCCACGCAATTGCCCAATTCCCACTCCCAGTTCGAGACAGATGTGTTTGTGTTTCTGAAATAATAAGCCACAGCGCAAAATAAACAATTAAAATTCTTGAATTTTTATTAGACACAAAAATCATATAAAGCAAAGAACAACAAATGTAAATGCCTGCATTCATGAATGTGTGTGTGTATGTGGGGGGGGGGGGGGGGGGGGGGGGGGGGGGCGTGTGTATGTACCATTGTACCTGTTTTGTACTGCGCCTGCCTTGGGTCCCTTGTGTCTAAACACCAAACTAATTTGGGAGGAACTGTAGTTGGGTATGTCAGAAGCTTTGTCAGTATAAATACTTTTAATGCAATTGTTAACCGATAGGTTTATCCGATAGGTTTATGAAAAAAATGTAGGTAACCGATCAACAGGTTAACCATTGTCAGATGAGGCAACCTGCTGGAAGGTTTATCAAAATCTTGTTATTTCGAGGCTTGATTAATTGTACCTAGATGACACCCTCTCTCCTTGAAGTCGTTAAAAATGGAATTCAAGTCAGTTGACCAACCTCAAGTAAACAACAAAGACGATCCTCGTTTCGTTTGTGAAAAATGTGATTGCCTGTTGGACTTCTGGCATAGTTCACATTGCACATTTATGTATTAACCCAGGTGATTAATCTATTAAGTGTGTCATTAGTGGCTTGTACATGTAAAACATAGCTTAAAACAATCATAAAAGGCTAACAAGTAAAAACGTTCTGGGTAGGGCTGCACGGAATATCGATAAACTGATACATACCAGTATTCAAACCAGTATCGATTGAATACTGGTGTAGTTACAAAATATCTGTTTATAGTCATTATTTATTTACACACAATTTAATTTTCAAGATGTCTTGACTTTTAACAGTAGCCCAAATGAATTTAATGTTATCCTTTAACCCAGCTAATCGGTCGCTTTCACCCGCGTAATATTCAAATTCAGCAGTTGAAAAAATATTTTTCCAAAAATTCAATAAAACAATATCATGTGACACCTCATTGGAACGATCTCATCAAGCTCGTTCCAGTGAGGGATCCCTTGATATCGTTTTGTTAAAATTTTTGGAAAAATTCGATAAAATAATATGTAAAATAATAAATTTTGATATCTTCTGCATTGGGTAAAAAGTTATTTGAACTGCATCATCAAGGCATGCTAATTCATTCCACTGTGATGGCTCACGTCCTGATTATGGTACGTATGTTCGGGCATCTGAACAGTCTTTCGATATACATGTACTGGTATACCATGGTATTTTTTACCTGCGTCCCCAGCGGCAGAGCACCTCTCGTATCATGTATCTAATTTTCAGATCTGCCGCTTGACTCCGTCCATCAGTCCGTCCGAAACAAATCTTCTGCCAAAGTTTTCTTGGCTTCTATGAAAGGGAATGAATTTATATTTGGTCTGCTGCTTCATAATGATGAGTTGTATCGTGTATCTAATTTTCAGATCTGTCATGCGGCCACTTCCTGTTTGCCAGTACTTTGAAGTCTGTTCATCTCTGTAATCAATTGCATGCAGCGACGTAGGTTCAGACCCCGTATTGGTCTTGGCTTGTTTGAATCCTGATACCGGTATTCAGTTTAGAATATTGTGCAGTCTAAGTTCTGGGTGAAGGAAATAAAAATGCGTTTTAAAGATGTTGAAAACACCGTCCAGTTCGCAATACTAGAAAAAAGCTGGAACTCTCAGCTGGTTTTCTGTGCGACAACCAATGCCTCACAGATAATATATACTGGGAAATATTGTTGGTCAAGGAGAAAACAGACTCAAAGAAGTTTCGTAACTCCAAAGGTGGTTACGTATTGTGTTGCGGTAACTTGATTCGATGAAGTTGTCTTACTGCTCTTGTGGTCATAATTGTTCGACAGACAACTCTTGCACTGGGTTTGTGACACTGATTCTTTAGTCGGAACAGGCAGGGGAAATTCTGAGGGGGGCAAGACTATTTGCTGGATCATCAAGGCCGGTTGACAGTTGCAAACTTGCAAAAGTGTGTCTGTGTGCTTATTCCTTCGAAAGTCGGAACACTCACCTTTGAAATACCAATAAGGTTTTTTCACTTGTATAAGTATTAACTAAAATATCTAAACTCAATCATTTAAACAGAGACATAACTCCTACCACCTCCCCCCCAGACCCCCCCTCCCTGACCCTGCCCCCCCCCCCCACACACCGTGTCTCACTCAATATTCATGTATTATTTATACATATGAATTCGAGAAATAAACTATATACATGTATATTATTAAACTGACGGTTCAAAAGTTCAGAACATCGAAGCTTTGAATATACTTGAAAGACAAATGCTTGTAACAGCTTCTTGAGGTTTAACATTGCCGTTCATAACCCTTTACCTTTAGAAACAGTGTTTTTTTATCAAATTTTCTTAATTAAACGTTTAAATGGGTTAAAATTTACCAATTGTTTGACATTGAAAAATACTAATGGATTTCGTTGTGACCGATCGACAGTTGATTAATCATGACAGCTTGGATTTTACATGAAACATTATGCTTATTTCATAGTAGACATTGGACATCTTACCACATACAATATTTTTCCATTTTTCATGATACATGTACATTAATAAACTTTATTCAAGGGTCAACATGCCGAAATTGTAAGAAAAAGAATACATTTAAAATGAAAAATAAAATATTCAGTCAAAATCAACAAGTTCTTCGATTACACTAACCAACATACTTTTGGTCAAATGTTGTCCTGTACAAAATTACCAGATTCCAGCCGCACAGGGCGGGAAGCCCTGGCTGCTGAACGCTTAAAGTTCAGTAAATTCTTGCAATAAATGACATTTTTCTCAGTAGAAGTAATTTTTATTTGTACTGTAGCTTAGCATAAATTAATTATCCAATTCTTTGTTAAATATCAATTTTATATTGTTCTCAGAAGACTTAACCATAAAACCATTTCCTACTATATCGTAAAAATATGTACACGCCATATAGCCATAAATGTGGATGTAACCATTAAACAAAATTAAAAAAAAATCTCACCTTTGTTAGCTGATCTGACTGTACATGTAAGTCAATGGGAGCTACATGTATTGCCATCACTTTTGTTGACGTCCGTTAACTTTTTGCAAACTTGACATCTTCTTCACAACCACTAGGCCAAATTCAAACATATATTGCACAGACCATCTATGGAGTTTTCCCTTTTTATTTTGTTTAAATGAAGCAGTTGTATATTCAGGCTCTGGTTTATACCCCAAAAGCTTAAATACCTTTAAAAATCTTCTCATGAACCACCAGAGGGAATGCCTTGATATTTGGTATGGAACATCCTTTGGTGTAGAAGATTAAAGTTTGGTCAATATCTGGGCTCTCTATGGGGGCATATCCACTTTGGGCTCTGCCCAAAATTTCTTTTTCAAGAACCGGTGGGCCAATTTCAACCAAAGTTGGCATGTACATTACATGGAGAGTGGATTGTAACTAAATCACCTGGGGAGTGGAGTTATCACCCAAAATATCACTTTCAAATTCTGTGCATGTGGACAAAAAGCACATGCAATGTTTCAGCCAATGGACTTCCTCCTTCAACCCAGAGGTCCATTGGCTGGAACTTTGCTTGTGCTTCTTATGCTTTGCAACAAATTTGCAGTTATTGCTTGTGTGGAATCTCCACTGTGTGGGTGATTTAGTGATAATACACTCTCCATGTACTGTAGTATTGTAGTATAAGTGAGTCCTAAGTAATTGATTGATGCCCCCTAAAAATTTTTCACAGCCCTGTGGCAACCCCAGGGGCTAAAAACAGAAAATTTTTTAAAAGCCCATATATCCCAAACCGCAAGGAGCAGTGAGCTGTTATTTGGTATGGAGCATCCTTAGGACTGGAAGAAGGGATTGGTTAAAAAAATTGCCACCGGTTCAATCAGCGTGCCCAGTAGAGGGTATTGAAAAAATGATGAGTCCGCATTTTTACAGTAGTTTATCTTTTAGAAAAATTTTCATTCACTGAGAACCTTGATTGACATATTGTTCTTAAGGGCCTATATAAGTAATGAAATTTTGTTTATTTTGAAAATTCTCACCTCTGATATTCCGTCAATTCAAATTAAATATACACAAAATGTACATCAAATTGAAGGTTGGGATGTATAGAACACGAAACATGTGTAATCAACTCATAGAGTCGACTGTAGGCACCACTGGTTCCTGGAAGTCTGCTGCCGTTTTCGCACCAGAACTGATAATTTAATAATATTTAACGAAAACAACTTGTGGCCAAATGTGCTTTACATATCCAAAAACAAAGGTAGAAGATCAAAATTCTTCAAAACACGATGACAGAACTGCATGGGGGAAAATTGCAAAGCCTTTGCTTTTGTTTAGGTATGAGTATACTTTGGATTTCCGGTCGACGTCATCGGACGGAAAAAGCATGTAAAAACAACGCCGTCTAAAATCAAATCATGAAGACGATCGCCTTCATACAGTATACTGTTATTAGATAGGGATTGCACAGTTTCCATATTCAATGCAAGGTATCATGATACCTGTTGAAATTTCTTAGAATTACGATGGAAATTTGTGGTATCGAGTGATTTGCGCATGTCTGTCGAGCATGGAAACCATCTTTAATAAAAAATGCACACAGTGTTGTCCTTTTCCAAAATGCAGTCCTGTCGCTGCACTAGAAAGTGTTTTGAATGCCTAGCTTTGTTATTGAATATCCGAAGCACATTCGGCCACGAGTTGTTCTTGCGAAATATTATTTTATTATCAGTTCTGGTGCGAATACGATAGCAGACTTCCAGGAACCAGTGGCGCCTGCTGTCAACTCTATGAGTTGATTGCATATGTGTTTCGTGTTGTACACATCCCAACCTTCATTTTGATGTATAATTTGTGTATATTTAATCTGAATTTAAGGAATATGAGAGGTGAGAATTTCAAATAAACAAAATTCCATTACTAAAAAAGAGCCCCTTAAATTAACAAAATTGCTGCTGGGAACATTATAATCTTGTTATTTTAATCAGAAAATTTGTGACTTCAGTTTGTTTTCCCAAGATTTTATTTCATGTTGAACTCTTTCGTGCTGGAAACATTTATCTGATTTCTGTTTGCATGTCTTTAATTTAACCCTCTCAAGACTGCAGTGTGGGTTCCAAAGATTTTATTGATGCAATGAACAAACAAACCCTTTCAATGCTGTATATGTTTTTTCTGGTTCCTTGGAAAAAAATTGATCGGATACCTATACAAATATCTTTAATTTAACCCTCTCATGACTTCAGTGTGTTTTTCCAAAGATTTTATTTCATAATGAACTCTTTCAATGCTGTGCACATTAGTGCATGGAGGGTTTTTTTCCAGGTTCAGTTTTATTTTTTTTAAAACCTTGGTTTCGGTTGGGTTTTTCGGTATTATTTCTTTTCAACCTACTCACAATTGTTTACAATTAGCTGTAACGTAAGTGCAAGCCCTACTTCGGAACTAACTCAAGCTTTCAGAGAACTTTTCCAAACAAATTGGAAAAGTAACAGAGTGCAAAAGCACGAAAAAGATCGAAAAAAGGGTTGAGTGAGACCAGCGCTCGATATTACAGGTACTCTCTTTGCACACCTCTTGCGTTTACCGAGTGCATGCGCAACAACCGTGATGTCAATTCCTATTATTTCCGCCATTTGTACGTGGTTGGAAATTTTTGTGACTCGTGCTACTTCGCTGTTTTTCTTCGTGAAAAACTTATTATATGTGCTCTGCATTTACAGTACGTGACAAGTGGATTACGTCTCCAACACCCAGCCCTGCGATAGGTGGAAAACGCAAATTTGACCCGGTTGAACACGGTGGCGATGATTGGCCACTGGGATTTACTGAACAGAGGATTAAGTCGACTGTTTATTGTTTCGGTCGAACAGTAGCTAGTGTAATTTAGTAGAGGAGGTGCGTTAATACAAGCTAATTGTTCTGACGCGGTGCTCAACCGGGATTACATCTACATGTACACAACAATGTTGACGAAACCAGCCCGATTAAGTTTTAGTTGAAAGAAATAAACGTATCAAACTGATCGTGTTTTTTTTTTGTTATTGTTGTATTATCATTTTAGTTTGCGTCATATTTTTTTACATCATGAAGTATGTTAATGAAAACGCATGGCCACATTCCTGTATGAAAGTTTTAATTCATAAAAAGATAAATTTTTAATATTTATGAGAACGAGAACAGATGTCATGAAAAATAAACTGCAGAAGCCCAGGAAGAAGACGACAGACTGCATTCATTTTTCTTGAACGATAAATCACGGTGTCCCCAAACTAATCGGAAAATATGGCGCCCGGCCCGTTGAGAAAACATGGCAGTTTTAAATGTTTCAGCATGAAACCACGTGGTCGAATTGATTCTCCGACGCACAAAAAAACCATCCCAATTTCAATCTAAAAAGGGCCCATATTAATTAATAATCGGCACTTTACTGCTACATGTCGCTTCAATAAAGAAATACAAGAAACCGACAGAAATCAACAAACCGCATAGAACTTTAGAAGAACGTTCCAGAAAAGTCATGGCTCCACATCACGGACTATACGGATGAAATCGAAATTTTCCCCCATTGAAACCGTGCCTTCTCTTCATCACAGATTAAGACGGCATGTCCGAACACGATAAACACTGACGTTAATTCAAAAATAGGGCTTAATTCTGTTGTTTTTCTCCAAGGTCCTAAATGGAATATCAAGTTTCAGCAGGGAAGAAAGTGATGAGTGATATGATTGTTCGTACTTTCTTAATAAAAACATAGCACCCTTCCATGCCTTTCTTACCGACAACAGTTCTCATATCAAAGTCCGCAGCCTAACAGGGGAGTGTTTTCAAAGAAATGTATTTTGAACTCACAACAGTGGCGTAGCCACCCCCCCCCCCCCCCCCCATTTTAGCGCACCCCATTCTGTATGCTCCTTTGATATACATGTATTACACTTGCCCCCCCCCCCCCCCCCCCCCCCCACCACACACCAACCTTGATGTCTTTGCTACTCACCTGACTCATAGGCCTCTCTATATGTATACAAGTTTCCCTGGAATGAGTCCATGAACTGAAGTTTCGCAGTGTTTTGTTTAATAAAACCATACCACCTTTCCGCGCCGAACTTACCGACAACAGTTCATATCAAAGCCCTTCCGCGCCGATCTTACCGACAACAGTTCATATCAAAGTTCAACGCCTGACAGGGGAGTATACTTTCAAAGAGATGTATTTCGAACTCTCAACAGTGGAGTAGCCCCCCCCCCCCCCCCCCCCCTTTTTAGCGCACCCCATTTTGTATGCTCCCTAGATATATTATACATGCCCCCCACCACCACCACCACCAACTTTGATATCTTTGCTACTCGCCTGTCTCATAGGCCTGCCTACATGTATACAAGTTAACCTGGAATGAGTCCATAAACTGAAGTTCCGGTGGTGGTGGTGGTGGGGAGGGGGGGGGGGGCTACACCACTGTTGAGAGTTCGAAATACATTTCTTTGAAAGTGGGGGAGAGGGCAGGTATATATATCTAGGGAGCATACAGAATGGGGTGCGCTAAAATGGGGGGTGGGGGGAGGGGCGGTGCTACGCCACTGTTCTGAGTTCGAAATACATTTCTTTGAAAGTACTCCCCGTCGCATAAGTTGAATGGACTGATTGACGGGTTAAAGCACTATAAATTAGGGAGACGTGTATAACAGGCCTCATTTACGATTGGGGGTTATAAGTACTTCTACCGAAATTTTAACGGACATTTTTTACAGTTGACAAAATTATTCAAATCGAAACACTTTGAAACATTTTTACATTTTAATTTCTTTTATGAAACTTTGATTTCTTTATAAAAATATCTCTTTTCTCTGGTGTACTGGGGCAGAGTGTGGAAATAGTCAATACTCTTTCCTCTCAATGATTCCGATCTGAAAAGAAATTTGAGTAGATCGCCTGAAGCTTTTCCATTGAGCTCCTTAACAAATGGAATTACTTTGTACAGGTGGTCGATGTAATTATTGCAAATTTCATCATTCATTTCTTCCGACCAAAATTCCGTTATATACGTCCCAAAAACTAAACAGCAAAGTATGTCCAAAACAATGTAACTGATTAACCCTTTGAACACTAGCGACCGTTTTCTCCGTTCAGAAACATGATATGCCATAACGTCATTAAATAGGATGGATGTTCAATAAACGTGTGGGGTAGACCAATCAATATTTTCAACGTGCGGCCCCGAGGCTGCACGTTGAAAATATTGATTGCTCTGTCCAATCGGGGCTGCACGTTGATAATATTGATTGTCCTGCCCCAAATAACTAATATGTACTTCCAATTGCTGCCATTGAACTGGCATGGAAAATGCCACTAGAGTTCAATGGGTTAAGTCACTGGTAATATAATTTTTTATCTCTCTGATGACAGGAAAAGTATATTTTATACATGTAAATGACATAAAACGAATGCGGAGCTAGGATTTCAGGGAGTCCGCTATCCTGTGTGTTAACTGTGTTTGTGGGCTGGGGGGGGGGGGGGGGGGGGGGCAATGATATGCATGCATATAAAAAGTTTATAGGACCCCGTTGAGGACGCACCATATGGGCGTGGAAGGAGGGGTAACGACTAGGCAACGGCAGAGGATTAGCTCCTGCCCCATCCTTGAGTAGATATTCCATTTGTGTTCTAAGATTGAATCTGAGGCATTTTGGCGCTCTGCGTCATGTGAAAGTTACATTGAGTCAATGTTGGGGGGGCGCAGAAAAATTATTGGTGGGGGGGGTGGGGGTGGGCTGGTGTAGCTACGTCACTGGCATAAATTATTTTTAGATTTGTCAGTCTTTCTTACATGTATGTACTATTTAGTTGGTTTGCTACTTTATTCTTTCTTGTCCATTGTGCTATTTTTATATGTAGATTGTGCTATGAAATTAATCAATTGTGATTTGTACAGCCATCCCTTATGTGGGCTTTCGTCTGAATGGAGGCGGGGGTGAGTGTGTTTTTTTACTCAAAGCATTCTGGTCGAATGTTTCAGGCCGCCTTTTTTTTAACAAAGCGGACATTTCAGTCCGGTCCAGTTTAATATTTAATGGCTGTAATGTTCACTTTGCTTAAAAAGGTGGGCTGAAACGTTTGGGTCATAAAATCCGCTGGACGAGATGTATATATTGCAAAACGTGCACCCACATATATTGTGAAAGAAAAGAAGACTGGTGGAATTTTGTCACCACTGAATTAGATATTCGGTTGTCCTGTGGCACTGAATTGTGTGGGACGCTCGACTTGTACATGTAGGCTACATGTGTGAACATTGGGACATTGGCATCCAGGGCCTGCTGTTCGGCAGCGGTCAGTGACAGCCCCTGTTAGCGTCACTCTCGGAACCTTCCTCCGGTGATTCCTCACTGTGTTCTGAGTCGGTGTCGATCGATGCTTGCCGTCGGTCTCAGAAGATGGGCAGCTGGGGCCGTCTGCCGCGCAGATGCCAATGACGGGTTTCTGTCATTTTTGGTACAATCCTCCGGTGTCTTCTCACCGTATCCTAGGTCCAGCTACCGATCAACATGCGCCGTCGGTCACTTTCGAGGATTTGCAGACAGGACCTTCTGTTTCGCAGAGGTCAGTGATGGCCCCTGGGCGTCACAATCGGGACTATCCTCCGGTGTCTTCTCACCGCATCCCTATTCTGTCTGCCGATCGACGTTCAACGTCGGCCTCTTCTGAGGATTTGGGTTCTTCTACCAGAAGGGTCCATTGGGAGGACACTCCGACGGGCGATGCTGCTGCGACGGATTCTCAGGGTGACCTGCATCAGGCCGTTTTGGCACTCACCCGTTGCTTTCTGGCAACCCTCAAGTTGGCCTCCCTGTGCCTCCTGAGGCACAACCTCCTTTGGTCGGTCGCTGAGATGTCTCGCCTGGCCCTTTGGATACTGCTCAGTCTTCCCAGGAGGTTTCTGCTGGTCAGCCTGAGTTGGGCAACGTCTCCTCTGCTACGGAGGATGATGATTATTGGGAAGGTGATGGGTCCCCCTCGTCAGTATTGGGGCAGGCTTTGGATTTCGTCTTCGGCTTGTTGCCGGAAGTTCAATCTTCAGACCAGCCAT
Organism: Pictodentalium vernedei; assembly: GCA_031216915.1. NCBI lineage: Eukaryota > Metazoa > Mollusca > Scaphopoda > Dentaliida > Dentaliidae > Pictodentalium > Pictodentalium vernedei. Next base: position 253,454,563 of record CM062296.1, read on the forward strand.
CTGTGGCCGTCTGGCCGCGGTCCACTGTGGAGTGCCATAACCCTGTTGAGCCTTCTAGCTCTGGGGCTTTGCGTCCTCTGCAATCGGCTCAGGTTGTTGAGTCCTTCCAGGGCTTAGATGCCAAAATGCATTCTAAGGCCCTCAAGGGTTCTTTCTTTGCTAGAGCTGATGCCTTTCTGCCTCCATTACGGTTTCGTGTTTACGATTCCGTCTGTCCACCAGTCTTCCAAGGGATGACTACTGTGGATGAGGATTCTTCTTCCCTCGGGTTAACTAAGCCTAAGTCGTCAGTTCTCCCGATGTCGGTAGTTGAATCTATGGTGGGCCTGTCCCGAGAGATGCTGGGTATGTTATCTCTCGTGGACCATGTCATTGCTGCTCTGGCTGAATATTTTCCACCAGGGGAGTTTGATGACACTCATGCCTGTAACACGGCTAATTTGGAGCTGGCACGCCGGGATGCGGTGTTGGATTCTTCTCCATTCCTTCCTTCTGAGCAATGTTCTGTTCTGAGGTCTGCCTCTTTGGTGGGACCTCAGTTGTTCCCTGGTTCCGTGGAAGCTGTTCGTGGCGAAGTTCTTCGTCATTCGAAGGACCAGCTTTTGCTGCGACAGCTTGACCAACCTGCTGCTGCGGGTGGTGGTCGTTTCAGGCCTGCCAAGCGTGCTGTCTTCAGCTCCGTCTGCTCCTTCTGCACAAAAGAAGTGCCGACGTGGCCAGGCTCACTGGCAGTCTCAGGCAGGAAAGTCTCAGAACTCTGTCACTTCCCGAGGTGGTTTCTCCTCTCGGGGGCCTCATCGAGGCCGCAAGTGAAGGTTCTCTCCTTGATTCGCCTCCAGTCGGGGAAAGGCTATCGCTGTTTTACAACCGTTGGACAGAGATAACGTCAGACCCTTGGGTCTTCGACGTCATTCAATACGGTCTGCGACTGTCCTTCCATCGGCCCCCCAGTTTATGTTGGGTGCCCCTCCCGACTCAGGTCCCTTCCAATTCTCTGCGTCGGGACCTTCTGGTGCAGGAGATCGAAAATCTTCTCTCCAAAGGGGCAATCGAGGTGGTCAGAAACACCCTTTCACCGGGGTTTTACTCGAGACTTTTCTTGGTGCTGAAGAAAAACGGCCAATTTCGTCCTGTCATCGATCTGAGTATCCTGAACGAGTACATTATAGCTCCTCATTTCAGTATGGAGACTTTCCGGTCGCTTCATCAGGGCGACTTTGCTGCCAATATCGACCTGAAGGATGCCTACTTCCATGTACCCATTCATCTGGCGTCACGGAAATACCTTCGGTTCTCGTTTCGGGATCGAGTTTATCAATTCGGAGCTCTCCCGTTCGGTTTGAACCTGGCTCCTTGGGCCTTCACCCTACTGATGTCACATGTGCTTGCTTTCCACCGTACTCAGTCAGCTGTGACTTCGTCAGCCTACCTGGATGACATCCTCCAACAGCACCACGATGCTGCTGTTCTGGAGTTAGTTGTCCGACAGTTTCTTTGCCTGCTAGCATCGCTGGGTTTCAGAGTCAATCGCGAGAAGTTGGATCTCCTTCCTTCTCAGCGATTCCGTCATTTGGGGATGGTTTTCGACACTCTTCACAATGTAGTGTCGGTCCTCCATGCTCGGGCGACGATTCTTTCCACCTTGACTCGGAACCTGCTTCTATCTTACTTGGTCTCGGCCAGGACTTTCCTTCGGATGCTGGGCCTTTGCGGTTCGGTGACAGATCTCATTCCGCTCGGTCGCTTGTTTGTCCGACCTCTCCAACACTTCCTGTTGGATCATTGGCGTCCGAATGTAGATCTGCTGGACCTGGAACTCACTATTCCTCGGTCTCTGCTTTGTCACCTCCACCCTTGGGCCGATATTCCCTGGCCGACACAGGGTGTTCCTTTGGATCTTCCTTTGGTCGATTGCATCCTTACTGCGGATGCCAGCGATTGGGGCTGGGGTGCGACATTGGATCCTCTCGGTCTGTCCACTCACGGCGAGTGGGACAGCGAGCAGGTGGGCCCTCATATCAACCAGAAGGAGCTCCTTGCTCTTCTGTTGAGTTTTCGGCTTTGGATCCCTCATCTGCCGGACCATATTGTCCTACTTCTTTCGGACAATTCGACAGTAGTGGCCTACATACGGAATCAAGGAGGCACACATTCGATTCCCATGTATCGGCTGTCTCGGGATCTTCTGTTGGCGCGGGATGTGAATGCTCGGGTGTCCATTCGACACATTCCCGGACGTCTCAACGTCCTAGCAGACTCCCTGTCCTGTCGCGACAGTGTCCTTCCAACCGAATGGATGTTAATCGGTCAGTGTTTCAGGCGATTTGCGAGCAGTGGGGCCGCCCTCAGGTCAACCTTTTCGCTACTCGCTGGAATCATCAGGTAGAGACCTTTGTCTCCCCTTGTCCAGATCCTCTGGCATTTGCAGTAGACACTCTGTCTCTGGATTGGACAGGTTGGATCGGCTATGCCTTTCCTCTTGCACCGATTCTTCCCCAAGTATTAGCGAAGATTCATGCTTGCAGTTCCAGGATCATTCTGATCACACCTCTGTCTCCACAGAGGATGTGGATCAATCTGATGCGGCCTCTGTTGGCAGATCGGCCGATTCGTCTACCTCTACGTCACGATCTTCTTTTCCAGGGTCATCCCAGGAAGTATCACAACAACCTGGCGAGCCTGTCCCTTCACGTCTGTCTTTTATCAGGTCCAGTCTCCGACGTAGAGGTTTTTCGAGACGAACAGTGGAGTGCATTTCTGCATCGCGGCGACATTCCACTGGCATGACTTATACTGCGAAGTGGAATGTTTTCTGCCGCTGGTGTGCAGATCACCATGATCCATCAAATTGCAGATTATCTGGTATATCTTTTTGACTCCAAGGGCCTCCAGCCTATTACGATTAAGGGTTATCGGTCTATGCTGTCTGATACTTTCTCTTATGTGGGAAAGCGGTGCATTGGTCGTAATCTTTTTCTCTCCAAACTCATTCGTCACTTTTCTTTGAAGAGGCCTCGAGTTTTGCGTCTTACACCCAAGTCGAACTTGGCATGGGTGTTGCACTGTTTGGAGGGGGCGCCATTCGAGCCTTTATCTGAGACCGATATGTGTTTTCTCACCTATAAGACGGCTTTTCTTCTAGCGTTTCCTTTTGCTCGACGAGTCAGTGAGCTTCATGTGCTATCTGTAGATTCTGCCTTCTTCAGAAATGAGGCTAACAGTGTCATCTTCACTACTGATTGCTCTTTTTCTGGCTAAGAATCAACTTCCTGATTCAGTACCTCCTCCCATCTGCATCCGGGCTCTCCCTTCTGTCGATGGCCGGAGACCTCTTCTTTGTCCTGTTCGTGCGATCAAGACTTACATTACTCGCACTCAGTTCATTAGGAGGAGTCGGATGGGATTCTTTCTGTCTCTCATTCCTAAGAGGCAGTCTATCTCTTCCCATTCGATTTCCAGGTGGATCTGTCTTGCAATCAAGCTGGCTTATTCCCGCTTGTCTGCGCCGGATCTTGTTTCGAACCAGTTTAATGCTCATGAGGTTCGTGCCATTTCTACATCCTGGGCGTTCTCCAATTCTGTTTCGCTCCGGGATGTTATGAATGCGGCTTACTGGAGGAATGCCTCTACCTTCTCCTCCTTTTATCTCCGCCACCTTCAGCTGCAATCTGAGGACCTTTATTCTTTAGGCCCTCTCGTTGCTGCTCAGGCTGTTGTGCACCCTCGTTAAAATTGTTTTTTATCGAGGTTGTGCTTCGCTCAGCCTTGTTCTTTTCAGGTGCCTTCTCTCTATCTTCATTACAGGTTTCGCTATTGTTCTCTGCTCTCCTTGCTTTTCTTTCTGCTTCTCTTGTTGGTATTGGTTATGTGATTCACCTCCTCCTATTGTTTATTCAGCCAATTGTAAACAATTGTGAGTAGGTTGAAAAGAAATTAAAATTTTTTAGTAAATTTTGTTTCTTAACATACCTACCACAATTGTTTACTGGAGGCCCACCCTCCTTGGGGATATCCTTGATATCGATGCCTCCCTGCTAAATTACAAACTTCTCAGTGGCGGAAATACGGAATTGACGTCACGGTCATTGCGCATGCGCTCGGTAAACGCAAGAGGTGTGCAGAGAGAGTACCGGTAATTTTTAGCGCTGGTCTCGCTCGACCCTTTTTTCGATCTTTTTCGTGCTTTTGCACTCTATTACTTTTCCAACTTGTTTGGAAAAGTTCTCTAAAAGCTTGAGTTAGTTCCGAAGTAGGGCTTGCACTTACGTTACAGCCAATTGTAAACAATTGAGGTAGGTATGTTAAGAAACAAAATTTACTAAAAAATTTTAATTTCCAGGCTCTTCAATTAATCTAAATCACTATCGTCTTACAAGAAAAGACCATAGAAATGTCACCTGAGAGCTGTTGAAAACGTGCTGCATCCCACTGGCAGTACTGGGACATACATGTAGCACACTTCACTAGCACTCAGTTGACGAAGGGTTAATATGAATTTGGCTAGATTGTATGTCATTTGATTATTTTCCTGTTGTATATGTTCTATTTGGTAAATGCTATACATCAGTGGCAGTGCCATTGGGGAGAGGGGGGGGGGGTATTCCCGCCCCTCCCCCTCCCCTCCCCCCCCCCTGCAAACTTCAAATTGCTATCTGACACAACCTGGACGCCTTTGAAGACCACGTTAGGCATTGTAGAAACGCTCAGATGTCACTCTGATGGTATCCAAATTATTCAAAGGTGATTTTTTTTTCTGTGGCATGACCTTTGGGACATGCCGCAAGCATCTTGACCTTGGACCCCTCCATCTTACTTAGCACCCCTCCCCCCTCCCCCCCCCCCCCCCTGATTGAAATCCTGGCACCGCCACTGCTATACATTATATACGTGCTTTGTTATTTTGTGTTCAGTTTTAATTTCGATAAAATAAATAATTTTCACTTGTAAATTTTCTGTTATGTTTAACATCGCCATACTACAGGGACTTCATTCACTGTCCTGTTTCTCGATCCCTCACTGGACCTCTCGCTCCTTTCGAGGTACAGAGTGTGAGCTCTCCCTCATGTTGTTATGTGCAAAATAAAATGGATTTACAGCATCAACGAGTATCACATGGGGAATAAATGGTCAAAGTAAATAACCCTCTATAATTTTGATTAATATTTTATTTCCTGCATTTAATATGAGATAAATATGACTGAAATGAAAAAATAAAAAACAATACATTCATGTGTTCCGACACTCACATAATTTCGTGCATTACAAGCCCTCACTCACTGGCCATATTCGTTCTTGTGTAGGCCCCACTGGCTATTCTCACAGTCGGGGTGCGACTGATACAAAGGTAATAGTTGCAGGGGAGGTATTTTTGCTGAAAATATTGGGTGCGACTTATATGTGGACATAATTATACGGAAATAATCGCTTAAAGATTTGCCCATTCTGCTGACATTCACTGTCATTTTCAAAATGAGATTACGAGGGGGGGGGGGCATTGTAAATTTGAAGTTTAATGTCAAAGTATGCAAAAAACGTACAGGCGGCTTTTTTGTTGAACACCCCCCACCCCCCCCCCCCCTCCTTCGTATTTTCAGTTTGCGTCAAAAACTGAAACCAAACCGAAAAAACCTCCATGCTCTAGTGCACATATGTTTTTTTTCTGGTTTCTTGGAAACATTTATCTGATTCCTGTATGCTTATCTTTAATTTAATTTAAACCTCTCAAGACTGCAATGTTCCAAAAATTTTATTGATGCCATGATCAAACACTTTCAGTGCTGGGCACATACATGTATATGTTTTTTCTGGTTCCTTGGAAAAAATTGATCTGATTTCTGTATGAATATCTTTAATTTTACCCTCTTATGACTTCAGTGTATTCCATAGATTTTATTTTATATTGAACCCTTTCAATTCTGTGCAGATATATATGTTTTTTTTGGTTTCTTGGAAACATTTATCTTTCCTGTATGGATGTTTTTAATTTAAACCTCTCAAGACTTCAATATGGTTTTCAAAAATTTTATTGATGCCTTGATCAAACCTTTTCAATGCTGTTCACATATACGTATGTTTTTTCTGGTTTCTTGGAAAAAATTTCTCTAATTCCTGTATGAATATCTTTAATTTAACCCTGTCAAGGCTTCAGTGTGGATTCCAAAGATTTTATTTCATGTACATGTAATACTGTTAATGAAAACCTATTTCTGATTTCTTTAAAAATATTTTACCCCCCCCCCCCCCCCCCCGAAAAAAAATAAGCCTCCATAAATTCACTTTCTGTTTTGTTTGTTTTTGATGCTTTAACCATTTTCACACAGACTTGAATTTACTGGTGGCAGTAAAATTCTGTTTCTCTAGTTTGAAATCTTTCTTATTCTTTAAAACCACTGGGCCAAATTCATTTATGGTACAAGCCATCTTTAGAGTAAACCTTTTCTCCTTTGTTCAAATGAAGCTGCTGCCATCTTTACTCTTCTGATTTTTCCCTCCATATTACTATACATGTATCCCTTATGGTGGCGTTAATGCTCTATAAGCATAATATGCTTTTAAAATCCTCTTTTTATAAGCCACTTGCAATAATGCTTAGATTTCTTGTTTGGAATTTACTTTAGTGATGCAGATTCACTTTTTTTCACCATATTTGTCATGTAGTATATAACTGGGTCATAAGTATTTCATTTATCCCCCATTTTTTTTTTTTTTTGGGGGGGGGGGGGGGGGGGCGGAGGTGCAGAGAACCACAGTAGTTGAAAACAAAACAAAAAAATCACAGAATAGAGCTTGCTAGAAAGCTTTCCTAGGACCAACAGAAATAAATGGCCAAAAAAGATGTCTTTGGTTGCGTCATAGCAAATCAAAAAATTGCTTTTGCTGCTGATCACTTAGTGATACACTTATCTCTTTTGACAACTTGAGCCAGGTGAGCATTTTAGGCCCACTTGAGCCTCTGGTTTTGACTATTACTGACATCACTAATCCCGGCTGGCATGAATGAACATAACTGTTTTCCAATATTATATGCTTACCTGTGTGTCACAGGATCTGTTTGTCCAGCTGCTATGTGTGTCACAAGAAACCTTGTTTTCACAGTATTTTTATCAATTTTCTTTGTCGGTAAATTAACACATTTAACTGGTTGCACTTTGACGGTAAGCAATTTTTGCATGTGTTTTTATGGAATTGCTTGTATTCTTCATCATTCTACTGGCAACTGTGGTGGGAGCTTTTTATATGTATCTCTTTTCTGTTTGTTTATGGAGCATGTTTGGAAAAACAGTTACATTGTATTTATATTTCAGAGTGGCACTTCAGAGGCCTATGAAAAAAACAAAGTTGGGTGGGCCAAACAACCTTAACACAGAAAACAGAAATGGGTGGGGCAAACTCATTTGTTGCTTGGACATTGTACACTTGAACACTGTACACAACACAATAGTAAATGCCTTGTTATCTTGCTTTCTGATATTTATTTGAATTTGACAATCAAAATGAATGGCTTGGGTTCCTTTTGTTTGGAAATTTGTGCACTGAAAAAAATTATAAATTATTATGTTATGTTTTGACTAAAATGATCTGACGTCTTGACCAATACGATGTGACATTATGACCAAAAAGTGTGTGATGTTTTGACCAGAAGTATGTGACATTTTGACTAAAGTGTGTGACATTTTGACCAAAAGTGTGAGACATTCTGACCCCAAAATGTTATGTTTGGACCATTTTGAAATGTAACGTTTTGGTTGTGTAATGTTTTAACCCACACCAAAATCAAAGGAGAAGGAATTTTTCTGAAAGACAGTTCTGCCAGAATGTATGCTTCACCGAGAATGATTTTCACTGAAAAATACAATTCACATCCCCTCCATCCTTCACTCTTTAAAAAAAAAGAAAAGGAAAATTCTTTTTTTTTTTTGAATGAAGTGTAGAAGTCTTTCAGTTGTGTTCAAATAACAGTTGAAAAATATAGATTATATTGAAATTACACTAAAATATTGATTATTGATCATGCTTGTCAATACACGTAGTATTGTAGGTAGATAACCAAACAAAATTGTTCCCAGCTGATAATCTGTCTGGCCAATAATTTTGCAGATAAATGACAGATAGAAAACATTGTTTTTTACTGAAGAATTGTCTACAATTTCAAAGTCGATGATTACTGTACATGTAAAATCGTAATCCACGTGTGGGCAGTGATGCATTTACCAGGTAATAAAGCATTTGCCAGGTATTAAAAATTATCAGCAGCAAAATTTTAATTAATGGAAGCACAGAGTTGCACCTGGAGCTTCATTAATTAAATTTTTGATTATTTCTATAATTAGTGTTTGGTATCTAATATTACTGCGTCCGTGAAATATTGCTCACCCATGGAAAGTCACCAGTCCACTTTAGCTGTTCTGTATCGGTTTTCGCCACTCCTTTAGTTTACTGATGAATTATTAGTTATTACCCTCCTCCCCAATCATGCTCATAAGAAGTGTCCGAGGTTGTAGAATATCAAAATACATTGTAATTGTTCTGGGAATTAAATATAAAGGAACAGCACATACATGTAACACCAGGTCTGACATACTACAAAGTATGAGAGTACAAGTAATTGCCCTTCAGTTTGCCAAGGCGTGCAATTGCCTCTTCAAATCTCAGCCTGGCTATTATTAGACTTTTGACCACCTCAGGCCCAAACCTGAGCCTAGTCTCAGGTTTAGGCTTGAGATGGTCAAGAGTCTGACTTTTCCCAGGAGAGCCGAAGGCGTGCAGGTATACCAGCATGCCTAAAGAATGTCTGGCCCAAGGAACTAATGACCCAAAATATTTTTTTCCACATAGTTGTTTCTAGATGTCCTAGAGTATGATTAAAGTTTACTTTAATCGATTATTCTTCTTCAAAAGTCAATCATGAAATTTCATAAGTTAGGATTAAGGAAGGATCCCCCCCCCCCCCCCCCCCCCCACACACACACATGCACACAATAGCCTTCTGAATTCAGTACGTCCCCCAATTAAAGCTGGCAACCTATTGTAGAATCCTGGCTATGCAATTTATGGGAACTGTCTCTGACCTTGATAAATCACTAACGTACCTGGATCAATCTCCTGTAATAAGTAGCATCATAAGGGAGCGTGATGGCTCAGTGGTAGACTGTTGGACTTCTATGCTAGAGGTCCCGCGTTCGATCTCTGTCTGACGACCTGCATTGTGTCCTTGGGCAAGGCACTTTATCCCGGTTGCCTCCATGGTGATGCCGTGTACTAAGGCGTACTGCACTGCCGATGGTGCACATGTCTTCAGCCTCTGTAATCCTGCTTGAGCGGAGCAGCCGGAGCTGGAACAGAGTTAGAATGTTGAGCTGACAGTTGCTTGTCGATGCTCGGTGATTCTCTTTGGGTACTCTGTCTTCCTCCACCCATAAAACTGTCATGGTCATTGGGCAAGGCACTTTATCCCGGTTGCCTCCATGGGGGCATGGTGATGCCGTGTACTAAGGCGTACTGCACGTCGATGGTGCACATGTCTTCAGCCTCTGTAATCCTGCTTGAGCGGAGCTTGAACAGAGTTAGAATGTTGAGCTGACAGTTGCTTGTCGATGCTCGGTGATTCTCTCTGGGTACTCCGTCTTCCTCCACCCATAAAACTGTCATGGTAATGATTAGCCATTGTGCATAAATATGTGACCTTAAACACCAATAAATAAATAAATAAATAAATAGATAAATAAATAAATACAGTAGCATCGTAGATGTATGCCCATTATGGAAACATTATATGTACTTTTGAGAAACCCCGAAACTTATTCTGTTGAAACTTCTGGAGTATTTCGGAAAACTGTCCTAACACATTCATCATCCAAAAGTTTGGCAAATTGGTGCCTAATTTTCGACAAACTGTTTTTTAAAAAATTCTGTAAAATTGTCTTTCAGTGAAAGGTCCAGAATTCCAATCGCAAACAAGCCACTCAACATTTTGTCTCATATTTATAAGATATATTTTTAGCTCAACTTTGGCAAAGCCAAATTTGAGCTTTTGTCATGGCCCGCCGTCTGTCCGTACGTCAACAATTGGATACGGCTCGGGCTAGAGGCCGCATTTTTGAACCGATCTTTACGAAACTTCTTGGGTACCTTTGTTATGACCATGGGACGAGAACGAGTGTTTTGGGGTGCGGTCCGAAATTCAAGATGGCTGCCAGCCGCCATTTTGTACCGACGATGCAGAAATCTGTTTTTTGTACAGGACTTCCATATGAAAGCTCTGATTTGAATAATTTTTTGTATGAATGTTTAGTACCATGGGATACATCACATATAATACAGGTTTTTTTCTCGTGTGTAAATTATGCAAATTAGACTAACTTTGATGTTTTTTTGTGTTGCTTTCAGCACTATAAGTGCAAATGCCAATACGGCTCGTGCTAGAGGCTGTATTTATGAACCGATCTTTACGAAACTTCTTGGGTACCTTTGGTATCACCGTGGGATGAGAACGAGTGTTTTGGGGTCTGGTCCAAAATTCAAGATGGCCGATGGCAGCCATTTTGTACAAAATTAGGTGCAATCAGATTTTTGCACAGAACTTCCATATGAAAGCGCTGATTTGAATAATTTTTTGGGTGAATGTTTAGTACCATGGGATACATCACATATAATACAGGTTTTTTGTCGTGCAGACATTATGCAAATTAGATGAACTTTGATTTTTTCAGTGCTACTTACACTCAGTAAGTACACATGTCAATACGGCTCGGGCTAGAGTCTGTATTTATGAATCGATTTTCACGAAACGTCTTGGGTACCTTTGTTATCACCTTGGGACGAGAACGAGTGTTTCTGGGTGCGGTCTAAAATTCAAGATGGCTGCCAGTGGCCATTTTGTACCGAAATTAGGTCTAATCAGTTTTTTGTACACAACTTCTGTACGGCTCAGGCTAGAGGCCGTATTTATGAACCAGTCTTTATGAAACTTCTTGGGTACCTTTGTTATCACCGTGGGATGAGAACAAATGTTTTTGGGTGTGGTCCAAAATTCAAGATGGCCACCAGCAGCCATTTTGTACCAAAATTAGTGCAATCAGTCTTTTGTACAGAACTTCTGTATGAAAGTTCTGATTTGAATAAGTTTTTGTTTGAATGTTTAGAAACATGGAATACATCACATATAGTACAGGTTTTTCTCTCGTGTAGAAATTATGCCAATTAGACGAACTTTGATTTATTCAGTGCTGCTTATACACTGTAAGTGCACATGTCAATACGGCTCGGGCTAGAGGCTGTATTTATGAACCGATCTTCACAAAACTTCTTGGGTACCTTTGTTATCACCTTGGGACGAGAATGACTGTTTCTGGGTGCGGTCCAAAATTCAAGATGGCTGCCAGTGACCATTTTGTACCGAAATTAGGTCCAATCAGTTTTTGTCACAACTTCTATACAGCTCATATTTATGAACTGATCTTCACGAAACTTCTTGGGTCCCGTTGTTTTCACCTTGGGACAGGAAAGAGTGTGTTTTGAGGTGCCTTTGTTATCACTGTGCTATGAGAACAAATATTTTGAGGTTCAGTCAGACCCACTCTGGTACTGAAAGATTTCTTTTCTAGTTTAGCTTCTGACTGACTGTCACCCACCTTTACAATACTTTACCTATACATTTGTTACAGGCTACGGTCAGTATTTATGTAGACCGTTACAGTACTTTATATGTACCTTTGTTATCAGGTCATTACCTAGATGTTTGTCATTGCAGTGTCACATACTATACATGTACATGTCTTAACAAGTTGAGCTACAGTGTCATTGACACTTTCATTTATGAACGGTTTGTGATTACTAAGGGTACATGTACAATCATGACCGACGAAAAAACATAATTGTGTTCATTATAATATTTTAATTCATTTGAACATTTTTCTATTATTGATGCCATAAATATACAGGTGTACATACAGAGTTCAAAATTTCAAAAATGACCAACCGTTTGACCGTTCAAGTGGGTTAGAAAAGGCTAACCGGGTGCTCAGCTATGTAAAAATCTCGGGAAACAGTTTTTTTTATCATTAACAAGTGTTCATATATGGCGGGGAATTGAAATATATATAGCCTCGCACAGCAAAAGTCTAAAAATCTATCAAGACACAAGAAAGACTGCTTAACTGGTAGAGTGCTATTAGCCCATATTTGGTCTTTATTCTGAACTGCTGGTACCTAAAGTTAAAGACTTCATATTCTGTGGATGTCCTTCATATTATCTTGGAAGTAAAATTATTTTATCACCATTGATTTGCATTGTTACAATTTATGGGAGAGTGCCTATATGCACTCTCCCATGAATTGTAACAAGACAAAAATGTGTGAACAAATCTTCAGACTGAGAAGTAAATGAGCACTCTACCAGTAAAGTGACTCAGACTTTACCATTCAAGATGCAACTTTTGGCTAACCGGTCATCCATTCGCGTAGATTTAAATTTGCGTAACCATCACGCGAACGAAACGAGCATTTTCGTCAAATGTTGCACACTGTACACATGAGTTCAATATTGACCAATTTGCATTCATGAATATTATCAAACTGAATAAAAAGCTTCATTACTACATGTAACTGATAGATCATAATACGGTGGAAGGTAGGTGATTTTTCGGTTCCTGTTAAAAGTGCCCAGGGACTAAAATATGCCAGAAATACACAGTAACAAAGTGATAAGCTTATTTTCTGCCCCATTTATAGTATGTTTTGCTATTAAAGTAACGGGAAACTTAAAAATAGCAGTGGTTGTTACATAGAACAATCAGACCCTTTATTAAAAATGCCTTCATGCCACAGGGCATCTGAAACAGACAGTAGTCTTGTTGATATGTACACTGAGTTGATGAGACTCTTGGAATCATTTAAAAATGGGTGATCCATTGTTATCCACCTGTAGCGCCCACCAATTTTAAGAGTGCCATGGTGGAACACCCCAGATACATTTTTATGAATAGAAAAAAATACAGTATTTAGTAGCTGGCAATAGTTTCAGTTGCTTTTAATGGATAATAACGTTTGTCTGAATTAGATGTATTTTTATATGCCCGTTTGAAAAAACGGACGTATTATGTTATGGCGCTGTCCATCTGTCCGTCCGAGGACAGTTTTATTCCGTGCTCTACAGAGCGTGATTTCAATCGGATTTAAAAATATTTGATACACTGCACAACCAGAATAAGATCTCGCGCAAGTTCGAATTTGGGTCATGTTCGACAGTTTTCCTGCAAAGCTTTGAAGATTCAATCTGATGTCAACATTGATGGCCTGATTCGGGATCAACATTGAATCAGTTTCCCAACTCGTATATTTTCGAATCGTGTAAGTTATGTCTTTTCATGGGAGACAATGGCAAAGAAGTGTCATTTTAGGAGTTTGTATGTATGTATTGGTCTTTTCAGCCATAATGGCAATATTTCCCAGGCTCCACTTCATAAGTACTGTACTGTTATAGCAGTGTAACTTTTAACCTCTGCATCTGGATACTCAAGCGACCCTCGGCACATGCAAGCTGCAAGGATATGGTAATTTTGTAAAAAATGACTAGTGATTTCATGAAAATTGTTTTGCACACACTTGATTTCATGAAAATTGTTTTGCACACTCTCATGTTCATTCTTATTAATTTGTTTATCAATTTTCATACTTTTTTTTATAGAATTGGCATTGTTTTGTACAGAAAATTTAGACGAAAAAAAAAAAAAAAAATCAGATTGCACAGTTTAATTTTCTGTGACATAATGCTGTAGCTCATTTGTGTTTCCTGGCTTTAGAAATAAGCTATTGGTGATACTATTCACACGACTGCAAGAATTCCACAAGGTTAACCCTTTATCTAACACAAAAGCAGACAACACCTGCAAACAAAATTCTTGAATAACTAAATATTTTCATTTTTTGTCTCAAAAACATAGCTTATGACCCCTCATTGGCACAAGCTATGTTTTTGAGACAAAAAATAAGGAAAATTGAATGGTAATTTTTGTAAATAGTGCTGGCCGGTTTTGGCCGTTACATTGGTTTAACATTGTATTTTTGTCTATGTTTATTATTTTATTTCCAGAGAATAACTCTCAACCTTTGTTGGTGAGCATTAGATTTCTTGTGTGATAATTTTGATATGAAATCCTTTTTATGATGTTCTTCCTGTGCTGTTTCCAATTTTATTTGGATTTGATGTCCGTAATGACATTGGACTCCCAAATAGATTTGTGATTCAATTTGAGGACAGAAATTCCAGTTCACGGGGCTCTATTACATGCAGTCATACAAAATATGGCCCAACTGACGTACTTCAAGATTTTGGGTGACTGCATACAATAATTATTTCTATTGCAGTGCTCAAGTCATGTCATTTGTTGCTGGGTCAAAGCTTCAAACAGATAGATACTGACTGGGAACATCTCCATAATGTTCCTGTTAGATTGATATTACTGTTGGGTACATGACCGAACATCCTGGTTGAGGAAAGGGTGGCAAGGAGAATGGTGCCATTGAGGGTATTATTGTCACCCATGTAGAACTCTGACATAGCCAAAAATGCTATTTAAAGTGACCTTCTACCCAAATGAACAAGCAAGGCATAAATATGAGAAATGGTATAGAAAAATCTTTCAAAAGTGCATCACATTACAGCATGTCACACTTTACAAAACTCTATACATGTGTATGTACAGTATGTGCAGAGTGTATTACCACTAAATCACCCACGGAGTGGAGATTCCACCGAAGCAATAATTGCAAATTTGATGCAAAGCATAACAAGCACAAGCAAAGTTCCAGCCAATGGACCTCCGGGTTAAACCCGGAGGTCCATTGGCTGAAACATTGCTTGTGTTGTTTGTCCATTTGTACAGAATTTGAAAGTGATACTTTGGGTGATAACCCCACTCCGTGGGTGATTTTGTTACAATCCACTCTCCACGTACTGTATAACTACTGTACTGAACTGGGTGTTAGCCACAATTTGAAAATAAGCCCACCAACCACTTTTCAGATTGCAGTTTCCTCTTTGTAAATAAGCCTAGTACCTGACTTTCTGAGGACAGCATTGATGACAGCCATGCTGGTACAAGTAAGTTGTTACAAATAAAAAGAACCTCTTACCCAATGCACAGGATATCAGAATTTGTTATTTTAATTTTTTTTTTTTTTTCAAATGTTTCAAAGAATTTCAACAAAATCATTTCATGTGACCCCCTCAGTGGAACATTTTTTTTCAACTTCGGACAATTTGTAAATTACCAGTCCTGGAAATGAGATGTGTGCGAATGCAATTGCTCCTGTCAACACCACTATTTTCTATTTTACAGGAGCTGAAAAATGCACTTATAGAAAAATATTGTGGAGCACTAACATATTGTGAGGTTGGGCTGCAACGATTAATCATGATATGCTTGAATCGTGATATATTGCTCACGATTCAATATGTATCATTGTTCACTATGTAGCACAACACAATAAATATAAATAATATCAGGCAAAACAATTTCTTAGATTTTGAAAGCTTGTGCTGTGAAAACCTTTTTTTGTATACCAGCATTGACAGTAGTAAATATGCCATTAACGCAGGATTATTGAGTTAATCAAAAGTTGGGATATATGTATTCCCTCTAACTTGCTAAATATTTATTTGATTAATCCATTACATGTATATCTTGCTTGACAGAGCGTTCTGAGCTCTGTCAAACAAGATGTTAGGGATTAAATTGTTTGCACATATTTTTTGGAAAAAGACACCGAAAAACGGGTCATAAAATCAAAACCTGAAATTAATGAATGCCAATGGTTATCACTGAGAAGTTACATATTGTTTGAAGACTGCATTCAAAAATTTGTACTAAAAAGAAGCCATTGGAAATGAATACATGTACATGTAGTTCAAAGTATTTTATAGTTGTACAGTAGAATCCTCTTAATTGAATATCCATTTTGCCAGTGAAAATTATTCAATTAACAGGAGTATACAATTAACAGGGATAGAGCTCTGTCAAACAAGATATAATAGAATAAATGCCTGTATTGGATGTAGTGAGGCCAAAAAGGTTGATAAATAAGGAGAATTTAGTGCGTGTCACAGTAATTTTTTCGATATATTACAGAAATTTATATACAATTAACAGGAGTTTACTCTACAACCCATATGCAATTAACAGATCAAATTTGTACTGAAGGTATGGTAAATGATTTTGTGTTTGAAAATTATATTCAATTAACAGGGATATACAATTAAGAGATATCCAATTAAGTGGGCTGCACTGTACTTGCATGCCATGAGAGATCATGTGTATCATGATACATGTAATGTGTAGATTGAATAGCGATACATATCATATCGTAAGTGGAGCATATCGTTGCAGCCCTACTGTGAGGGCATATAAATGGTTGTTGTTTTGAGAAAGCAGCATTCCGTGGCCAGTGGCAAGTTACTGTCATAATTCAGCAATTCCTTATTCATTTAAGATTTCTGGTGTTAGGTGACAGTATTCCCTCGAAAATTCATATACTAACATTTTACGGGTGCAATTTACTCCCGACTCTGATTTCATGGGAGCTTAAAACTGCACCTCTCAATTTTGTTCATTTCCAGCACTGAATTACGTAGATGCATGCAGCTGATTTGTTAGGTAAAGGCCTTTGGGTTGATGCATTTTTGTTATGGGATTGACCGTGTTAACTAGCATTGTGTCAATTTTGCATCCAGAATTCACCTCACAAAAATAAGCCCGTGCCCCATATACATATATTTCTCCTCTACCTGCATCTCTGTTTCTTATTTTCTTTCTTACTAGGAGAAGGCAGGAAGACAGCCAATCTGGCTATGCCTTCCCCTGTTGGTATACAGACATCTTTACACAGACACAGTAAAGGAATTTTATGCTTTTTGCCATGTATATTGCGAACATATATGTTGTAAATATGTGCATTAAAAGCAGCATTATATGTAAGTTGTGTTGTGTTTATGTATACCGACGAATAAAATCTGTCTGTCTGTCTGTCGGTCTGTCTTGTCTGTCTGTCTGTCTGTCTGTCTGTCTGTCTGTCTGTCTGTCTGTCTGTCTGTCTGTCTGTCTCTGTCTGTCTGTCTGTCTGTCTGTCTGTCCATCCATCCATCCATTCCATCCGTCCTGTCCGTCCGTCCTTTTGCCAACTTTTACTTCACGCACCCCCTTGACTTATTCTCGGGTCAGTATGGTTCGTGTATATCAATAAATTGAGTTAACTATTGTTTTGACAGTAAAACAAAGGCTGTACAAAAACTTACCATAATTTTGTATCAGTTATTATTCACACATTATGCACTGTTTACTCTTTCAGTAACTCAAGAGACAGATTTTATATCAGTCCTTCCAGATAATTTGTTACCAGAGCGGAGACTTTTCAATGAAACGGTGAATACAGTTTTTTTACTTCACTTTTTTGTGTAGAGTATGAAAAGGGTAATTTTCAAATTGGTTCAAATAATCGTGTGCAGAAACTTTTAATGGAATTGTTTGGTCATGCCAACCTTAACACTGAGTAGTTTGCTTGAATTTCTCATATCGAGTCATCACTGCTGTAAAACAGCCATAATTTGATTTGACACAAAATTCAAAAGAGTATGGCCTGAAGAAATCATTGATAAGAGGATCACTCCTACCTGTAGGAATACATTTTTAGCTCACCTGACTGAAAGTCATGGTTAGCTATTCTGATCACTTTTTGTCCATCGTACGTCGTGTAGGGCTGCACGATATTCAGATTTCAATACCGGTAACGATATTTTAAAAAATATCGCAATATACCTGTATATCGTCAAGTTCAAAACATAACATGTAAGATTCTCACCCAAATTGTCCCAGTATTTTTTTGACATTCGAAGTCAGTTAATTACGTTTTAAAAGCATTGAAATAATAAGCCTAGTAACTTGTCTTAATTCAATCTTGTATAAATATTTGGAAATAAACTTCATGATGGCACTACAAATATCGTTTATTTTGAGTCGATAATTTCATATAAATATATACTATTTGATCCATCGCTTTACAAAACAAAAACGCTTAACCTGCGTTTTGTCGTATACATGTGAATAGATCACAACTAGAGGGCATTTGCCATGTACTGGTTAAGCAGGACGCCGCTAGAGGGCTAGTCGTTTGTACACTTTTCCACAAATGAAAGCAGTCAGTTTTGTCACGTGGTATCACAAACAGCTGAAACGCACATGCTCGATAGGCACGTTTTGATGAAACCACCTCGTGCAGTGGGTGAATGCTGGCGATGTATAAATACTATTTCAACATTAAATCACTCTTAACAAAGTGAAAATAAACAATATTATTCCCTTTATATTTTTATTAGTGTTTTGATGACTATCTGTCTAATTTTTAAGATGTGGCATACAAGTCAGATCAAAACGTTCACCTACTTTTCAAAACATTAACACGTGCGAACTGGTGTTGACAAAAATGAATATTCATTACCGCAGCGCTTGGAATTGTGGGTTCATTAATACGTATGCGATTTGTTCATATTGAAAAGCACATTCCAAGTGTGTCGGTAATAAAATAAACTTTGAAAATATTACTGCAGTGCTTGGAATTGCGAGAACAAGTGCAATGAAGTGGGAGGAACTATTAGTATGAAACCAGAAATTTCCCGGTCCAACAAAAGCCATTATTAATGGAAATACGGTAATCATTCTTAACGGTTTACATTCGAAGCCATACTGTTTGGGGAAAATCTGTACTTTCCTGTGTCATCGGAGAAACAAAAATAAAACAGCTTATGAGAGAATATTTTACTAGTACCAGGACATGAAGTGTATTGATAAAAAAACCCAAACAAACTGCTTTCACAGTTTCTGTTTATATACACTTTTTTCAGTCAGCTGTGAGATTAAATAGAATTTTTACGGAAAATGTCTGTCAATAAAAACCGCGGCTCGAAATGAATATCGTCACAGACGATATACCGGTATTAAAAAAAAATGGACGATATTTAACCGGTTAAGATTTCAATACCGGTATTACCGGTATTTCGAAATACCGTGCAGCCCTAACATCGTGAAGGTGGTGTTTGGGTCTTTTTCTCCCAAACCACTGTCCACCTTTTAATGAAATTTCATGTGAGAGTTGGTTATATAGGGGCATTTTGATTTTTCTTCAAATTAAGTTATGACTCATATTGAGGATGGGGGTGGAGCCAAAATGCCCAAAATATTAAAACATCTTCTCATGAACCAGCAGTAGCAGAGACTTGATATTTGGTATGCAGAGTCCTTCTGAGGTTTAGAATCAAGTTTGTTCAAGAGAAGTTTGTCAGGCATTATTTGCCTTCATTATGGGAGGGGCAAGGAAAAATTCGGGCCACGCCTAAAATTTCTATTTTCTGAACCGTGAGGTCGATTTGAACCAAATTTGATATGAGATGATAATGGATCATAAGTAGTTGATTGATGCAAAAATTATTTTTCTCATTGCCCTGTGGGAACCTCGGGAGCTAAAAATAGGAAAAACCTTAAAACTGCCATATCTCCAAAACTTCACGGCACAGAGAATTCTTATTTTGTATAAAGCTTACTTTTATCCAGTTGAATAGAATGGTTAAAAAAAATCTCTATCGGTTTGATCACAAGGTACTTTTTTCACGACTTTGAAAAAGTGCTGAGTCAGCACTTTTTAACACTGTAGTGGGCAATGGGAAAAACATTAAAAAATCTTCTTCTCCAGATCCCGCAGGCATAATCTTTTGATATTTTGTATGCAACATTGTAGGGTGGATCTGATTCAAGTTTGTTCAAATCGGCCCCCCTGGGTTCATATTTGGGATCAGTATAGGAGCCCGATTTCGAACTTAGTGCATTTCAGGCAAATTTCTTTGAATATCTTCTTCTCAAGATCCAGCGGTCAGAATGTTTTGTTATGTGGTATGCAGCATCCTTGGGGGGTGAGATTCAAGTTTGTTCAAGCCATGTCCCTAGGTCCATATTTGGGCTCACTGTGGGAGCCTGAATGATAACTTAGTTCAAAATGAGGAATTTTCTTTAAAAATCTTCTTCTTCAGATCCAGCAGTCGGAATGTTTTGATATTTGGTATGCAGCATCCTTAGGGGGTAAGATTCAAGTTTATTCAAGCCATGTCCCTAGGTCCATATTTGGACTCACCGTGGGAGGACTTTGAAAAAGTGCTGAGTCAGCCCTTTTTAACACTGCAGTAGGCAATGGGAAAAACATTAAAAACTTTTCCTCTCCAGATCCAGCAGGCAGAATCTTTTGATATTTTGTATGCAACATTGTAGGGTGGATCTGATTCAAGTTTGTTCAAATTGGCCCCCCTGGGTTCATATTTGGGCTCAGTATAGGAGCCCGATTTCGAACTTAGTGCATTTCAGGCAAATTTCTTAAAAAATCTTCTCCAGATCCAGCAGGCAGAATCTTTTGATATTTTGTATGCAACATTGTAGGGTGGATCTGATTCAAGTTTGTTCAAATCGGCTCCCCTGGGTTCATATTTGGGCTCAGTATAGGAGCCCGATTTCGAACTTAGTGCATTTTAGGCAAATTTCTTAAAAAATCTTCTCCAGATCCAGCAGGCAGAATCTTTTGATATTTGGTATGCAACATTGTGGGGTGGATGTGATTCAAGTTTGTTCAAATTGGTGTTACGGTATGGAATTATTAATGATATTGGTAACAGAAAGAAATCTGAGAATCAGCAACAAAACTATGAATTTAACTATTCTGAAATTTAATTAAAAAAAAAATTGATATAAAAAAAATTATACAAAGATCTTTTACACTAATTGGGTTACAGAAAATAAAAAAAAACAATGGTACTTATCAATTATAGAATTAGTCCAAAGTACAGTTTGACAGAATCCAATAATCCAGTGGTGAAGAATCTTGTGAAGAAAATTACCAGCTGGTACATGTAGTATTAAATCCAAGAATGTCTCTTCAATAAAAGTATCCCGTAGATTTGTAATAAAATTTTCACTTTGAAAATTTCAGCAGTCTCCAATAAAATATAATAAAATGCTCTGAAAAATTCAAATGGAGTAAAAATCCAAGAAGTATTGGCGCCACAGGTATTTTCCAAATAATCCAGTAGAATCCTGGCTTTTCACAAAATAATATTATTCTGTTTCACAGAAAGTATAAATTCTCTTTTCCAAGACGAATAGATTCTCTTCAAAATTCTCTTTTGGAATCAATCTTCCAAAATCACAAAGAAGCACTGCTTCTATAATAAATGCACTGCTCTGAAACAATAATAATCTCCAATGGAAACAATTGAAGTTAGTCTTTCTGAAATGGTTTTCTAAAATGAGTTTTTGAATTCTGTTGACAAACCTTTATATAGTAACCAGATAGAATGTCCCAGAAGAGGAAGTTTCTGCAATGTTCTATTAGTTTCTGGGGGATTCTGTTAAAGTTCAAGTAAACAAGGTCATTGACCTATTTAAACAATTAAACAATCAACAGCTATATGTACAATATATCAGTGTAACAAAGATGTAAACAAGGTCACTGAGTGCAAAAGAGTTAGACCAGTCAGAAAATGCAGCAATAAAAAAAAATATCTTTCTCATTTAATTATCTACTAAGGATATATCAATCTCAATATAATATGGGGGCTATAACACACCCCGACTTAAAAGAAAAAGTTTGAAGGTACTGAAAACTTTTTACATAATTTTAGCAGACTCTGACTGGTTTACAATACACACACACCATAATCTTCACAATTTTTTTTTTTTTTTAATAAACATATATACACTTGAAGTGAATAGGGACCGATCATATCATTTTAAATTAGGATATTCTGGAAAGAGCATCAGCTACAACATTATCTCTTCCCGAAATATGCCTAATCTCTAAATTATATTCTTGAAGGGCTAAACTCCACCGCAATAATCTTTGATTCTTGTTTTTCATTTTATTGATAAATGTTAAGGGGTTATGATCGGTGTAAACTGTAATTGGACACTGGGCGGTTCCTAGATACACATCAAAATGGGTTAATGCCAAAATTAGAGCCAAAGTTTCTTTTTCTACTGTAGAGTAATTCTTTTGATGTTTGAGAAATTTTCTGGAAAAATAACATACAGGGTGATCAATACCTTGGGAATCTTCCTGGGCAATATATCCACCTGCTCCATTGTCACTTGCATCTATGAATAATTTGAAGGGCTTTTTATAATTGGGACTGGCCAGGACAGGGGAATTATTTAATAAAGTTTTTATTCTGTTAAAGGATTTCTGACATTCCTCAGTCCAAACAAACTTAACCCTTTTGCTCAATAAACTGGTCAAAGGGGAGACAACATCTGAAAAATTTAAACAAAATTTTCTATAATATCCAGCCATGCCTAAGAATCTCATGAGCTCTTTTTTAGAGTTTGGTACTGGAAAATTTACAATGGCATCAACTTTAGCCGCAATCGGCCTCACCTGCCCCTGCCCCACAACATGACCTAAATAATTTACAGTTGCTTTGCCAAATTCTGATTTTACCAAGTTAATAGTTAGGATGGCTTGGGTCACTTTGTCAAAAAATTCTTGAATATGCTTTAGATGATCAGCCCAATTTGTATCTGTGTGTATAATAACATCATCAATATAAGCTTCACTGTGATCTAGGTCTGCACTTAAGTGGTTAACCATGCGCTGGAACGTTGCCGGAGAATTTTTCATGCCAAAAGGGGTTACTTTATATTGATACAATCCAAATGGGGTAACAAAAGCAGATATTTCTTTTGCTTTTTCTGTTAAAGGGACTTGCCAATAACCCTTTAACAAGTCAAATTTTTTCACAAATTTAGCATGGCCAAGTTTGTCAATGCAGTCATCAATTCTTGGAATTGGATAATTGTCTGTTTTGGTGAGGCTGTTCACCTTTCGGTAATCCGTACAAAATCGGTAACTGCCATCAGGTTTTGGGACGAGTATACAGGGCAAACTCCAGTTGCTATGGCTAGGTTCTATGATATCATTGTCCAGCATATACTGTATTTCCTTTCGCATGATCTCAGCTTTGAAAGGGTTCAATCTATATGGATGCTGTTTGATGGGATTTGCCTCTCCTACATCAACATCATGAAAAATAACAGATGTCCTACTAGGCACATCGGGAAATAAGTGTTGATATTTGAAAATTAAATCAACTAAATCTTTTCTTTGGTCAGGCAGTAAATAATCTGTTTTATTTTGTAGATCTCTCAGGACATCTGAGTTCTGTAACTTCAGAGGTACATTTTCGGCGCCTTCATAAATATCCTCTACAGGATTTTCCAGCTCATCCGTGTGGGTGACTGTTGAGACTGGTAGAGAGTTTGGTTCTCTCTCATAATAAGTTTTCAACATATTTATATGGCTCATCTTCTGAGTATTTTTGAGTCTATCAGGAGTCTCAACAACATAATCAGTATCACTGATCTTGTGCTTAACAATATATGGGCCTGAATATCTTGCTTGTAAAGCATTGCCCTTTACAGGGAATAATACTAGCACCTTGTCCCCAGGTTTAAAGGTGCGAAATTTCGCCTTTTTGTCATACCAGGTCTTCATATGACTCTGGGCTTTCTGTAAATGTTTATTTGCCATTTCTCTGGCCTGGTGCAATTTTTCCTTAAAAGTGGACACATAGTCCAGGAGAGAAATTTCAGGTGACTCTTCCTTGAGCCATTTCTCCTTCAAAGCAGTGAGTGGACCCCTCACTGAGTGTCCAAACACTAATTCAAAAGGGCTGAACCCCAGAGATTCCTGTACAGTTTCACGGACTGCAAATAAAAGGAGATGTACTCCTTCATCCCAATCCTTCTCATTATTCTCCCCATAGGCCTTTATCATGGTCTTCAGTGTTTGATGAAAGCGTTCTAGAGCTCCTTGACTTTCGGGATGGTAGGCACTTGATGTGTACTGCTTAATTGAGCTCATACATCACCTGCTGAAAAATGTTTGACATAAAATTTGAGCCCTGGTCTGATTGCACTGACCTGGGTAGACCGAAAGTCGTGAAAAATTTTATCAAGGCCTTAACTATTGTCTTAGTTTTAATATTTCTTAGAGGTATAGCTTCAGGAAATCGTGTAGAAGCACACATGATGGTAAGAAGATATTCATTTCCAGATCTTGTTCTCGGCAATGGGCCAACACAATCAATAATAATTCTACTAAATGGCTCCTTGAAAGCGGGGATTGGTTGAAGGGGAGCAGGAGGAATCTTCTGGTTGGGTTTTCCTACAATTTGACAGGTGTGGCAGGTTTTACAAAATTCGACAACATCCTGTCGAAGCTTGAGCCAGTAAAAACACTGTTGAATACGAGAGTAGGTTTTCCTAACTCCCAGATGTCCAGCCATTGGATTTTCATGAGCCAGGCTTATTATTTCATTCCGGTATTTAGTGGGGACAACTATTTGATAAATAACCTCCCAATCACTATTGGAGGGTACTTCTGGTGGTCGCCATTTCCTCATAAGTACACCAGATTTTCTTAAATAACCGACGGGAGTTTTGGGCTTCAGCCTGTGTTAGAGCCTTTTCACGTGGCTCGGCAAGGTCAGGATCACTTTCCTGTTCCTGAATTAAAGATGTCCGGGAAATGACATTCAAGGAGGTCCCCCTATCACTCTCAGGTGTAGTGGCCTCTTTACAATGTCTGGACGAGTCATCACACTGACTCAAAAATGTCTGAGACAAATCAATGTCTTCAGAATCCGTAATTCTGTGACAGTTCTTATCCTCAGCTTTGCTGTTTAAATCAACACAATTGAGGTTGTTATCAACCTCAGTCTTCTTTGCCATGGACCGAGTCACAGCACATGCTGGAAAGGCAAAAGGAAAACATTCCTTCAAATTAATAATACTTTCATCTGTGCTCAGCTTATCCACCACTTGAGGTTCTACAGTGACTTTGTCACCAGCTAAGTCATTTCCCAATAATAAAGAAATACCTTTTACAGGTAGAGTAGGTCTGATTCCTATTGTCACAGTCCCATTTACTAAGCTACTTCTTAAATTTATTTTATGAAGTGGGACCTTTAAAGAGTTTGACTCAATACCTGATATTAGATCTTGTGCCCCTGTAGCACTTTCTTCAGAAAATGGCAAAATGCCTTCTAACATTAATGACTGAGTAGCCCCTGTGTCTCTCAGTATTTTTATTGGTAAGGAACAGTGCTTATCCCCATCAAGGGAAACAAAGCCTTCAGAAATAAATGGCTTATAATTTTCTAAAGCATCTTGCTTTATAACATAATTTTCAGGGCATGGAGCACATGCTAGTGCATTCTGTGAAGTAGAGGACTCATTTTTCCTTTTTAACAGCCAGCAATCAGATAATAAATGTCCTGCTTTCTTACAATAATTACAAGTTTTAGTTGAACTGTTGGGTCGTAATGGTGAAGGGCTGGCATTGGATGACTTATTCTCATTAGGCTTCCGATTAAATTTAGGTGGTGAAAAGTTTGTAGGATGGGAAGGATGATTGGAAGGATGAGTTTTATCTGAAGCTGGTCTAGGTCTACTGTGGAAAGAATTCTTGTGGGGCCAAAAATTTGTAGAGTTACGACTCATTTTATGAGTTAAGGCATAGTCATCTGCTAGTACTGCTGCCCTATTTAATGTGTCAACTTTTTGTTCATCCAGGTGGGCCTTTATATCTGAATGTATCTTTCCTTTGAACTCTTCTATTAGCATCATTTCCTTTAATTTTGTAAAATCTTTCCCTATTTCTTTTGAGTGGCACCACCTGTCAAATAAATTTTGCTTTTCTCTGGCAAATTCCACATGAGTTTGATTTTCATTTTTATAATAATTTCTGAATTTTTGCCTATAGGCCTCTGGAACAAGTTCATATGCCTTAAGTATTGCCTCTTTAACAGCGTCATAATTGTTGCTTTGCTCAGAAGATAGAGCGGAATAGATTTCTTGGGCCTTCCCTTTCAAAACACTTTGCAGTAGCAAAGTCCAGACATCCCTTGGCCATTCTAAACTTGTTGCCACTTTTTCAAAATGTGAAAAATATTTATCAACTTCTTTTTCTTGAAAGGGGGGAACTAGCCTAACATGTTTAGTTGCATCAAATCTACTTGGAGAAATTACATTTGAGCCTTGACGTTGAGATTCTAATTCTTTTATTTTTATTTCCTTTTGGGCCTGAATTTCTAATTCTTTTAAGTGCATTTCTTTTTGAGCTTCTATTTCCCTTAATTTTAATTCCCTATCCTCTTTTTGAGCTTCAATTTCTTTTAATTTAATTTCATTTTCTCTTTCTTCTTTTTCTTTTTGAGCCTGAATTTCAATTTCCCTCATTTTTTGTTGCATTTCTAACCTTTTTAATTCCAATTCTAACTTTTTGAGTTCAAGGGCATCAGTATGTTGTGGTTCAGAGGGGGGGGGGGGGGGGGGGGTTCAGACTGAGGCAAAAGACCTTCTTCCATATAATGATTAACAATGAGCTGTTTAAGTTTATGCTTGTTCAGACCAGGGGTGGCAGGTAACTTTAGATAATGAGCAAGTTGGAATAAATCCTCCTTCTTAAGAGATTCTAAAAGGGCCAAACTATGAGAGCCTTCAAATTCAGAAATAAATTCTGTCACAATAAATACCATGATGAAAAGGTTTGCTGATTCTCAGAATATAAATGATAATACTGAAATTTTCTAAGAAAATTTAAATGTTTTGAAAGTGAGCCAAATAATAATTGCAATATGCAAATAAAGTTTTCTCGTTATCTTATATTCAATCTCGGCAACGAGCCCCCAAATTTCTGTTACGGTATGGAATTATTGATGATATTGGTAACAGAAAGAAATCTGAGAATCAGCAACAAAACTATGAATTTAACTATTCTGAAATTTAATTAAAAAAAAAATTGATATAAAAAAAATTATACAAAGATCTTTTACACTAATTGGGTTACAGAAAATAAAAAAAAACAATGGTACTTATCAATTATAGAATTAGTCCAAAGTACAGTTTGACAGAATCCAGTAATCCAGTGGTGAAGAATCTTGTGAAGAAAGTTACCAGCTGGTACATGTAGTATTAAATCCAAGAATGTCTCTTCAATAAAAGTATCCCGTAGATTTGTAATAAAATTTTCTCTTTGAAAATTTCAGCAGTCTCCAATAAAATATAATAAAATGCTCTGAAAAATTCAAATGGAGTAAAAATCCAAGAAGTATTGGCGCCACAGGTATTTTCCAAATAATCCAGTAGAATCCTGGCTTTTCACAAAATAATAATATTCTGTTTCACAGAAAGTATAAATTCTCTTTTCCAAGACGAATAGATTCTCTTCAAAATTCTCTTTTGGAATCAATCTTCCAAAATCATAAAGAAGCACTGCTTCTATAAAAAATGCACTGCTCTGAAACAATAATAATCTCCAATGGAAACAATTGAAGTTAGTCTTTCTGAAATGGTTTTCTAAAATGAGTTTTTGAATTCTGTTGACAAACCTTTATATAGTAACCAGATAGAATGTCCCAGAAGAGGAAGTTTCTGCAATGTTCTATTAGTTTCTGGGGGATTCTGTTAAAGTTCAAGTAAACAAGGTCATTGACCTATTTAAACAATTAAACAATCAACAGCTATATGTACAATATATCAGTGTAACAAAGATGTAAACAAGGTCACTGAGTGCAAAAGAGTTAGACCAGTCAGAAAATGCAGCAATAAAAAAAAATATCTTTCTCATATAATTATCTACTAAGGATATATCAATCTCAATATAATATGGGGGCTATAACATTGGCCCCCCTGGGTTTATATTTGAGCTCAGTATAGGAGCCCAAATTTGAACTTAGTGCATTTCAGGCAAATTTCTTTGAAAATCTTCTTCTCAAGATCCAGCGGTCGGAATGTTTTGATATTTGGTATGCAGCATCCTTAGGGGGGTGAGATTCAAGTTTGTTCAAGCCATGTCCCTAGGTCCATATTTGGGCTCACTGTGGGAGCCTGAATGATAACTTAGTTGAAAATGAGGAATTTTCTTTAAAAATAGTTCAAAATGAGGAATTTTCTTTAAAATCTTCTTCTTCAGATCCAGCAGTCGGAATGTTTTGATATTTGGTATGCAGCATCCTTAGGGGGTGAGATTCAAGTTTATTCAAGCCATGTCCCTAGATCCATATTTGGACTCACCGTGGGACAGGGACCAGCCGTGAGGGTGACTAGGGCGATTAAGTCGCCCTTCTAAGCCCAAAGTCGCCTAGAAAAATAGTCGGGGCGATTACAAGTCGCCCTCTAAAAATTGACCAAAATGAGAAAAGGCTGAACTGAGTGATGCGAGGTTTACATGAAAACGAGTATTTTCAAAAATCGAATGTGCTCGAGTGTGATAAATGGGCATTTTAATTCGTCAAATAAACGTCCATTTATTTGAAATCACACGACAAGCAATTGTCCATTGTCGCTTTCGGCGGATTTTTTTTATTTCTATTTTGTTGTTTTCCAGTCGGAGCTTCAAGTGTCGAAACGAAAATAAGTGACTTACGCGACTCAACAAAACAACCCAGTTTGAAAGTAGGTTACGTCGCTTAGGATGCCGAAAATGTATACACAACAGACGTATTTATAACACATTATTTTCATTTCGATTTGCTGACGACTGTTAACTGTTGGGCTGTCTATTCCCAGAAAGATACGAATGGAATTGAAACACATGAAAAAAGCTTTAGTGATGTCAAGAAAAGCTTTGTACAGGACACAAGTGTGCATGTGGACGATCTTGAAAAAGGGTCCTCCTAAACATCGGAATGACATGAAATGACGCGGAATGACACCCGAATGCCATAAAAATGATGTGGAATGACATTTCTTTTACAAAATACTCGACCCCAGAATGTATTTTGTTTATTAACTAACAAAGTACCTCCCAAGCAACCTTCTTACATCTGGTCCTGTTCACACTTTCAGACTTAGGAAATTATTAGCTTAGTAGACTTTGTTGAAAGGCAACCACAAGAGGGTGATGGGGGATTCGCACGAAGAAGAGGTGAGGGGTCATGAAGGAGAAGGTAGCAGTGGGGGATTTTCAGTCAATAATTACATTGTGATTTTTTAACCTGGCACAGATGCATCATAGACAACTGGACCTGGATTATTTGTACGTTAATGGAGGACCATAAATTGAAAATATGAAGGGGCGGCGGGGGTGGTACATGAATATTCTTAATTTTCCCCACTTGCCTATGAAGTCTCCCTACATGACTCTGCAGTCTCCCTATTTTTTCTGGAGGGAGACTTGAAGTCTCCCTAAAATTCCTCCCTAGGCTGGTCCCTGCCGTGGGAGCCCAAATTATAACTTAGTTCAATATGAAGAATATTCTTTAAAAATCTTTTTTTTTAGATCCACTGGTCAGAATCTTTGGATATTTGGTATAAGCTTTTCTTAGGAGCAGATGCAACTTGTTGAAATCAATTCTCTGGGTTGATATTTAGGCTACCATGTCAGGTGAGTGCCTTCAGGCCTCCTGGGCCTCTTGTTTTTAACCCTTTATCCAATGCAGACGGGGACTTGATGGCTCAGTAGATAGAGGTGCAGGCTGCAAACCGATAGGTCCTAAGTTTGAATCCCACCTGCGCCAACCACATTGTGTCCTTGAATTGAGCAAGACACTTCACCTCCCTTGCCCAAGTGGGGGCATGGTGTCATTGTGTAGTAAGGTGTACTGCACATCGATGGTGCACCTATCTTCAACCAGTGCTGACCCTGCTTGTGTGGAGTTAGTATATTGGGGAGCTGACAGTTGCTTGGTGGTTCTCTCTAGGTACTCCAGCTTCCTCCACCCGTGAAACTGTCGTGGTCATGATTAGCTATTGTGCAGAAATATGTGACCATAAATAATAATGAATAATCCAATGCCGTTGATATAAAAATTTATTGTATTAGGCCGAAAAAAGTTAAAAATTGGTTTCTTAGGCCCTCTCACATGGTCCTTTTGGCGGCTGTATGCTCTCTTTTTATAACCAATACAAACTTTAAAAAATAAAGATTAAATGGTTTATGGCTGATATTTTACCCAAGTTAATAAAATTAATTGATAAATTTGTCCTTTGAGTACAACAAGACTTTGCAATGCTTTATCATTGCAAAGCCTTCTTGCACTCAAAGGACGAAATAGACAACCACCCATGCTATTCTGTAGATTATGGGGCCTAAAATAAACCAAGGACATGAACTTTTGATGGTAAAGAAATAATTACAAAAATAAAGAAAACGCTCGCCCACATGCAATTTTTCAAAAATAGCCTGAGAAAAGATCTATTTTGTGGGGCTTTAAATGTTATATTTTTTAAATTTTCAAAAAACTTCAACAAAACCATATCATGTGACCCCCTCACTGAAACGAGCTCAACAGGCTCGTTCCAATGAGGGGTGACATGATATGGTTTTGTAAAAAAATTTGAAAAATAATATTTTTTTCAACTGCGGAATTTGCATTTTATGCATGGTGATGCTGCTGATTCCGCAGGTAAGGGGTTAACTAGAACCAGAATTTTACATCTACTTGATAGCATATAGTGGAGCCCTCTTAAGAGGCTGTCTCTCAGTTGAATAACCATGTTATTGAATACAACTTTGAAACACAAAACAATTTACTATTCCTTCAGCAGAAACTTAACCTGTTAACCCTTTACCCAATGTAACAGCCAAAACCAGCCAGCACTATTCACAGAAATGGTCAATAAATTTTCTATATTTTTTGTCTCAAAAACATAGGTTATGACTCCTCCTTGGAACGAGCTCATTCCAAGGAGGGGTTATAACGTATGTTTTTGAGACAAAAAATGAAAAAAAGTTAGTTATTCAAGAATTTTGTTTGCAAGTGTCATCAGCTTTTCATGTTAGGTAAAGGGTTAACCACATTTAGGTTAAAGAGTAAACTCCTGTTAATTGAATAAATAATCTTTCAGTAGGTCAAGATGTTACCATGAAAATCCACTAAAACCCCTTGTTTTAGACGTATTTGGCCTCAGGACATCCAATACAGGTATTTACTGTCTTATGTCATGTTTGACAGACATCCTCTTTGGTAAAATGGCAGCAGCAGGTGAGGTGATGGTGATGGGAAGGGATGTGCAGAATGGAAGGAGGCTATGGCTTGAAAAAAGGAGTAGGCAAGGATATTCAAAACAATGATTTTTACTATGGCATAAAGGGCATCAGCAAATGTTTAGCCCATGAAGCATTGGGTGCAACCTGGTGCCAGTAGTGGCCCAAGAGCTGAAACTTTCTACTTCTTGTGTATTGTTTTCGTTCGTTCTCTCCCCTGAAATTTGTCCAATAATATTTCTGACTTGGTTGAGCCCCTTAATATCAGTTTTTCCTTTACCTCTAGTACTGTAGCAAATAACTGAAACTGTGAACCGAGTTCTCTCCAAAAGAAAACCTCCTGAAACCGACTGAGCAAAAGATTTCATTACCGTCCATCTCCAGTAAAATTGGTCCCAGAACAAACACCTGGGGTGGAAGTTCTCTAAAGTGGGTAGCATGTGTGTAAACAATCAGCTTAACATTACTTCATACAGTACGTGGAGAGTGGATTGTAACAAGTCACTCATGGAGTGATCACCCAAAATATCCCTTTCAAATTCTATGCATATGGACAGAAAACACAAAGAGTGTTTCAGCCAATGGACCTCCAGGTTTAATCCAGAGATCCATTACCTGGAACTCTGCATGTGCTTGTTATGCTTTGCAACACATAATTATTGTCTGGGTGGAATCTCCACTCCATGGGTGATTAAGTGATAATACACTCTACACATACTATACTTATGTTGTGGTCATGGTATAGCCAAAGATGCTAAAAATAACCTTTAACAGCAATATATAAATACATGATGTCTGTGCATGTGCAGGGACCAAGGAAGGCCATCCATTCCTGCCATTGACCATTCTTTTGTTTGGCCTTTGTGTCAACAGTTGTCTGTTTACTTGCTCTTTAAAAACTATTAATTTTGACGGCTTCAAACATGAAATTGTTCGTGAATTATTCATCAGAAGATCTACAGTGATTCAAGGATGGACAGCAGACAGAACAAAATTCATCAGGACTGTGTTTTTTAAAAAAAATTTGAAGAATGTTTTAGAATCCTGTGTTATCCTCATTTAGGTCTTTCCCTGATGCATAAAATGTTTTTTTATTGTTATTAATCATGTGTGGGCACGGTGACTCAGTAGGTAGAGGTGCTGGCTGCAAGATGAGACATCCTCGGTTCGAATCCCACCTGCGGCAACCGCATTGTGTGCTTGGGCAAGACACTTCACCCCCATTGTCCATGTTGGGACATGGTGGCATTGTTTACTAAGGCATACTGCACGTCGATGGTGCACTTGTCTTCAACCAATGCTAACCCTGCTTGTGTGGAGTTAGCATGTTGGGGAGCCTGGCAGTTGCTCGGTGGTTCTCTCCGAGTACTACAGCTTCCTCTACCCAAAAACTGTCCAACACGAGGTGACCCTGCCTGTCAACAGTGTTCGCGCTGGCCTAATTTCATCTGGTGCCAGAGTCGGTGCCAATGAAGTGAATTTTGGTGCCAGCCAAAAATTTTTGGTTTTGGTGCCAGAAATTTCAAAAGAAAAAAGAAGTTAACGACTGGTTTAATTACTCCCACCCCAATTTGATCTTTAATCTATTTTCTATCAGTTGAACATCGAATAGCCAGTGTTGCATATTTCTCCGTTTCCACATATTTGAAACCTTAGGTGGTGGAGCAGTAAGGTCCTGTACCCAACCCCACACCCTGCAGCCAACTACACATTCTCTCTGAGAACTTGTTCCTAATGATATACAATGTAGCATATGCAACTTTGTGCACTTAACTAAAAGTTGTGTTGTTTTCTGATCTTTTACGCAGGCTGGATAAGTAAAAAAAATGACATATACATTGGATCAGTGGTGGGATGATGGGGGTGGGGGTATTTTGCCACAAAGTCTTGATGGAAGAATTCAGCGTTTAGTAAGGAACTTATTATTATGAGACCCCCCACCCCCCTCCCCCCACATCCCCTACTGCGTTTCATTTCATTACTTAACTGTACATTCTGTTCATTGTAAAGATTATATAATTTTATTAGGGCAATATTTTTATATTCTGTTATAATCTGCTATTGTTCAATGTCGTCAGTATAAATTCTACGCATGGGTAAAATTAACTTTTCGTCAATGTTATTAGGCTATAAAAAAAAGAACCTCTGTTTCTCAGGCCCGCGCGCATGGTCATTTTTGGTGCGCATACAACCTTTTTATGACACCAAAAAAATCTTCAAAAAAAATTTGAGATATTGTGCTCATTTCGGTAAATCGATATCGATGCGTTCGCAAATTTCAAATTAACACACTTCAAGCTTTTTCTACATCATACCTTAATAAAGTGGGTGGGTTTTAGCAATATTCACGACAGAAAGTGTTTTATTCTGTAAAAGGTAAGTCATAATGACAGCAAGAAGAAAGGTGTCTTTCAGTCTGACAACAAACAGTCACAAAGGGGAATGGTCGATTCGCACCACGTTTGATTCGCACCAACTCTCAGAAAGTCTGCAAAGTCTGGTGCTATGTTGAATGGAACACAGTCTCCTGGCATTTATTTTTTAGTAACATTTGTATTGTAAATGGCCGTCATTGGGATTTGTGTACTGTTATTTGAAACCGTTACGATTTAAATAAATGCATTTGAGATGCAGGATAATTGGATAACTAATAGTAACCATTGCTTGATATAAAAGTAACAGTCATAGTTGAAAATAAATTGCATATAGGCAGGTATGTGCGGTCGAATTGGTTAATAAAAACACGCAAACATTCGTTTTGTATTTCATTTTCAGATTTCAAAAAAATATGATTTATGGATGAACTGCCCGTTCAAATGGGTTGTGATAATTTTGAATATAATGGAAAAATTGCGATTCAGGATTTTATTAGGCAGGTTGTGAAAGGATTTTTTTTTTTGGTGAAATAAATATCTGAAAGTTGGCACTTCGACATTTGATTTGTCCCAGAGACGTTTCACCCACGAGGCGTTTCGTGACTTTCGTCATGTGTTATAATTTTCACGTTTCACTGAAAAACAAACATTCAAACCCCACTTCATTTACGACCCAACACCCCTGTGGTGAATAACCAATATATTTGCGAAATTTTGCGTGGTCCACCAGGCGTTTGGGTGGGGGTCAAATTACCACAAACAACCTCTCGGGGAGAAAATAAAAAAAAACAAAAAAAAACCGCCCGCCCGCATGCTTTTTTGGAAAAAATGGCCTGAGAAACAGACAATCAACTTTGTATGGCCTTATGAGAAAAGTTGGTAATGCTGTGTCCAATATGTCAATATGATGAAAAA
This sequence comes from Pictodentalium vernedei, assembly GCA_031216915.1. NCBI lineage: Eukaryota > Metazoa > Mollusca > Scaphopoda > Dentaliida > Dentaliidae > Pictodentalium > Pictodentalium vernedei. The sequence goes on from CM062296.1 coordinate 253,488,927, forward strand.
TATATACTAAATAAAACTGTCTTGAAATAATAAAAAAAATCAGCTTAAAATTGGGAACTCATTCAATAAACATCTAATAATTATTTGTTATTCATTTATTAAAATTAAAAAATGTTGCCAAGTCCATTTCGAAAAAAATTGGAGGACTTTATATCACAACAGAACAGGCGATGGATGGATATGTGCCAATGTACAACATCAGCTAAATTTTGGATCATTAAATATTGAAATTTTTTTTCGGGTACTCAATAATTCACACCCCTAACTAGAAAACGTATTTCAACATCAACCAATAAAATTACTTAACTATTAATGTTCCTGAACTGGTTGTGTCGAATACAGGACAATTTGGCGGAAGTGCGATTCGGCGACATCGCCGAACCGTCCAGAAAAAATGTTCCTGCGAACCGTCCAATGGCTCCGTCGAATCGTTCAAGGCATGGGACGGATAACATAGAGTAGTGGCTCATAATTTTTTTGAAATTTTGCCTTTTATTTTTAACGTTTTGTTTGTAATTTCGATGCTCAGAAATTATTTTTGTTTCAGTTTGATATTTTTTTTATTTTCCCCCCCATTGTTAGCGCATTAAATTGGCAATATTTTCGCTCAGTTTAATATTTATTGTGATTTTAGATTTTTTTTTCTCCCATTTTTAGACTTTTTGTACAATGTACACTGAATTTATTTTCTTTTGATGACATTTGGTGATGTTATGTGGTGGGTGTGACGGAATGCACTTTTTCATCCAATCACTGATTGTTTCAAACATGTTTTTATAACCTGGGAAATTCAAGCGTGGGAGCTTATCGTGGCATGCGGCTCAATAATTGAAGGTTTATTGTAAAATAAACACTGTAGATTTTGAAAAAATAGTCGCTTGTGTGTGTAGTCGGTAATCACAATATCAAAGGAGTCACTGATAATAAATAAGATTTACTTGCTTGTTGAGCAATGGCTTGTGTTATAAAAACAGTCGCCTGACCAAAGGTGTCTCAAATGTGTCTGTAGTTTTTGAACTTGACATCAAAGTTTGTTTTTTTATGCTAAATAATGTTATATATACCCCACAATTGTAACACTCTACAGTCAGTCATAGTCTAACCACTGTCATATGAACATGTATTCCAAGATGAAAACAAGACGACGCCCAGTTTGGTCAATACCATATCCCTGTTTATCATGCACAAGAGAAGTTAGGCCAAGGCAACAGGCACTACAGTGTACTGGGTGTGATTGTTGGCAACACAGGTCCTGTCAAACAGGAATTACTCAGGATAAATACAGAACTGCTATAAAAAGTAAAACTGAAATCAACTGGGACTGCCAATTGTGCCAACAAAATGATGAGCTATTAGAATCAATGGAGCATGGATCGCATGAACCTTCAACTTCGTCATCAATGCCTGTGGCACCGTATACACTTGTCCCTTCATTTTATGGACCACCTGTACCAATATCAGATTTATCTCTAACACCGTCAGTTCATCTAAATACTCCACCTCCACCACAGGTACATCTAGTCTCATCATTCTACCGCCAGCATCATTTCATCCCTCATGTTCTCCTGACATCAACCAACTAAGAGAACAGGTAGCAAGGAGGAGTCCGATTTAGAGCACACTATTCCTGAACCTGACAATGACATTGCTGATGTCGACGAGCCGGAGTTTAACGTCGTTATTGGTGGATCAAAGCGTGGTGCCGATGTCTTAATCAGTTGTGGACACTCATATAGCAAAGATGGCAAACGAAACAAAAAGGGTATACAGCGATGGAGATGTAACATACGAAACAAAAACACTAACTGTCTAGCAACCATCATGCAATGTGGCAATGAATTCCAAAGAGGGCCACAGTCACACGTTTGTCTAGATTTTATTCCTTCAGTGTATTGCCTTAAAACATAGCTTATGCTCCCTCCCTGAAACGAACTCATTTGATGTCGTTTCAGTGATGAATCATAAGCTATGTTTTGGGGCAAATGAAATCGAAAAACTAAGAAAAAAATTCCCGACTCTTCAGTATTACACAAAAAAAATCCGACTTTTCATAAGTGTGCACCGAGGGTTAAATTATTGGGTATTTTTTTTCTAGATTTTATTCCTTCAGTGTATTGCCTTAAAACAGAGCTTATGCTCCCTCCCTGAAACGAACTCAATTGATGTCGTTTCGGTAATGAATCATAAGCTATGTTTTGGGGCAAATGAAATCGAAAAACTAAGAAAAAAATTCCCGACTCTTCAGTATTACACCAAAAAAATCTGACTTTTCATAAGTGTGCACCGAGGGTTAAATTATTGGGTATTTTTTTTCTAGATTTTATTCCTTCAGTGTATTGCCTTAAAACATAGCTTATGCTCCCTCCCTGAAACGAAATCAATTGATGTCGTTTCAGTGATGAATCATAAGCTATGTTTTGGGGCAAATGAAACCAAAAACTTAGAAAAAAATTAAATTATTGGGTATTTTTTTTTATAGATTTTATTCCTTCAGTGTTTTGCCTTAATAAGTGTGTATAAAAATCTGACTTTTCATAAGTGTGCACCGAGGGTTAAATTATTGGGTATTTTTTTAATAGATTTTATTCCTTCAGTGCTATTTTTTCCATCGTCTTATTGTGTGTGTAATGTACTTAAAAGGAAGTCTTTTCATTTTAGAATGTGAGAAGTTGTAAAACAAATTGGTTATCCACTTACCATTGACATTGACGGAAAATATTTAAATAAAAAAATATTAGAAATAATCTTATTCCTTGTCTTTCACCATCCCTTTCACCATCCCTCTCATACCTATTTTCTTCCGCCGAACCGTCCCTATTTTTTTATGCTGAACCGTCTCGACAGGTTCGGCAGAGAAATTTTTTTCTCTGCCGAACCGTCCAGGTGCTGTCGCCGAATCGTTCCACCGCCGAATCGTCCTGTTACCGTCGTGTCTATCAGCTTAATACTTTGTCATCGATGACAATTGAAAGAAATAAGCTAATTAACTTAAAGGTGATAATCCTGTTCACATGATTAATAAAAAGCTTACATTGGAAATTGGGTACCTGACAATGAATGGATAATAAAGGTGTTAATTGATTGATTGAACTTTTTACTGACAAACATGAAGTGTGCATTCTTTAACGAGTTGATTGCCGTAAAAAAATTATGCTGCAATTGTTTTGAATTTGTCTCTCTTAGAATATTTCGGTGCCAATTGTGTGCCTATGGTCATCATTTTGGTGCCAATGTTTAAAAACTGGTGCCATTGGCACCCGACAGAGTGAACACTGCCTGTCAAAAGTGTCATTAAACCCCAATAAAAAAAATAAATAGTAATCATGTCTGCGCAAGGTTTCCTTCTTCATGTTGCTCTCATTAGTTTCCAATGCTTTTGGCTTTTTTATTTTTCAAAACATAGTGTCTGTTTACATTAGAAATGGCTACCCGGCCACCTCTTCTTGGATAACCTTAAATTAGGCCCTGTCCCAAGTAAATTCTGGCCTTTGATGCCTTCCTTGGAAATAAGCTCCAGTTTATATCTGGTTGTCATTGGAAAGTTTACCAGTTATTGGGATTGCTCACATTTTCAAAATTATGTCATTAATCTTAATATTTTGTAGATATGTTCTAAATTTATATTCACTGATATAGGCATTTTAGAGATGGCAGTATTCAGTTATTCTGTTTAATACAGTATGGCTGCCATGGACTGATCACTTTCCACGAGTGGGCAATATTTCCACAGATGCAATAATATTAGATTCCAAACACTAATTAAAGGAATAATCATCAACAATTTAATTAAGCACCACGTACAACCTGGTGCTTCATTGATTAAAATATTGCTGATGACGATTTTCATTACCTGGTAAATGCATGCATGTACAACATTGTCCACTCATGGATTATGACCAGTCCACGGTGACGGTACTTCCTCACTATAGGCCGCCTTTCTTTATTCACTTTATCAAGAGCATTTTGACTGAAATTAAAATCATTACATAAATGTCTAGGTATCGGCGATGTATAAGGTATTTCTGAGGGGTTTCTTGATACAGTACCTTCTTTTAGGCTTATGATGGGCTTTTTGTAAAATCGTTGGTCTTATCAGTATTATTAAAAAATATCTTTGTTTGCACTTTGTAAGTCAAATTCCGGTCTTCTGTCTGGCTTGGCATTTTATGGTTTCTGAACATGAAACCGAGACATTTTTTTTAATGTGTCTGTGTCTTCTCATACACAGTTTTTAGGCATTATTAATATATTTTATGTGAATTATTATGCTTTAGTTTGATGTTATATATAGCTTATAATATTTTGTCCATGTTCAGTATCTTGGGGTAGAGCCTGAATTGTCGGGACTTAGTGTCACTTAGTTCTTCTCAATTCACAACCTCCCTGAGTTTTCGGTACATTATGCATTCATGTACTTTACGCAGAATAAGTTTTCAAGTTTTTTCTGAATTTGAGTGTACACAAATCTTTATTTCACTCCAATTAGTTTTCTTCTCTTGTAATTTCATGCTATCCAAAAATTTGAAATTTGAAAAGATTTTGATCAGTTTACTTTAAAATTAAGTCAGTGGACATTAATCATATATCATGCTTTAGCTGTACCAGGTGCAACTCACATAAGCCTTGTTTTATTTGTGCAAAATTGAACAAAAGCAGATGTAAAAAGGTTCAACCATCTCTTGCCGTCTTTGAAAGTGTCATGCATCAAGGTTTCGACATAGCCTGTGCAACCTTATTAACAAGGCAGTCCAGTGACAGAGATGCCAACATACAAGGGCAGATATCCCTGAATAACCTACAAAGCAGGAGAGATAAGTAGGCCATTGGAGGAATCCCTAAAGGTTCCAAGCAAAATCAACCAGAAGTACATATACATTAAAAGTATTCTTTAGTGGTCATGGAACATCGTAGACAAAAGTTCTGTTTTCTGTGTCAACAATGCAGCCTCATCCAAGCCAACACTTCAACTCAAGAAGTTTTAGATCTTCATACAGCCATCATATTTACTGGATGAAGCATTCTTCATATAAGAATGGAATCTTAACCTTACTCTCGCTCGGTGGAGGCTGGACATTGTGGTCACAAATCAACATAACATCTCTCCATCACAGTCACCCATGAAATGCCAGAAAGGACAATTCTCTCAGGATTCTGAATTCGATTAAGCCTTCACACAAGCTCTACAACTGTAAGTGCAATATACAGAGGCAATGCACTTTCTAGAGCATTATTGTCCGAGCACTGTTCCAAACATCACCAGCATTCAACTTTTAAAATGCCTATGTGACCAGGTCTTCTGTTATAAGAAGCACGTACAGGGGCTTGGTTCTTCCAACACTGTCTTTGCAATACTTGTTTGAAGTGGTCATAGAAGAGAAGAGTCATCAAATGACCGTGTGCCATTTTTTGCAATTTTAGTGTTCAACCGATGATCGGAACCTGACACCACAATCAGCTGATTGTGGGCAATTGGATGACAATGGCAACAGCTCCTGGAACATCGGTTCAACTGATTGTTGCCAAGCAATTTGTGATGATTCATTAACTGCATTTGATTATCTTCTGCAATTGTTCAATTGTTAATGTAAAATGTTGTCAACGATACCATTCAATAAAGTTGTAAAACAACTAGAATGTGTTTCGTAATCTCTCTAGACACCCCTTTATGGATATACAAGTTAAACGCCATGTAAAGTTTACAATTGAGCGTACTTGTGATAATTGCCAGTTCATACCGGAAAACTGAAGGTTGCACTCCGTTGACTTAGGTCGCAGCAAAATGACCAGTCGCACACACTTGGGCAGTAAAAGTGGCTCTGAGTGTGTGCAGCTGGTCATTTTACTGTGACCCCTGTCAACGAATCACGGTATTGCAATCGGAATTTGTTGTGAGCTCAAATAACTGGTAATCGGTCAGTGACCGTTTTTGGTAATCAGTTGAATACTATTCGATTTTCAGGTGAGCTGTCGCTAATACATGCCATCGCACCTGCAATTTTAGCTTAACTTAACAAAGTCAAGATAAGCTATTGCCATCACGCGTGCGGAAGTCTGTTAGTCTGGGAGTCTGTGAGTCTGTTCACATTTGCCTTTAGAACAGGCTACACCCTGTAGTTTTTGTCTGATCGTCACGCAATTTCATATGCAGGTTTGAGGTCATGTCTAGATGAGAACGTCCCCTTATGGTCACTGTCAGTCAACCATGATGGCTGCCTGAGCCCAAAACCTGAAAACCATTAGCACAGTCTACAGCTTGTATTTATGAAGGGATTTCATTGTAACTTGGTAGGATGCCTCTGTATAATATCTAGATGAGAACGTCCCCTTTTGGTCATGATCTGTTAACCGTGACAGCTGCCTAAGCATGAAACCCCAAAACAGGTCATATTTAATATGGAGGGATTTCATTGTAACTTGGTAGGATGACTATGTATGATGTCTAGATGAGAACTTCCCCATTTGGTGGCGATCTGTCAACCATGACAACTGCCTGAGCCCAAAACCCGAAAACCTTTAGCACAGTCTATAGATCGTATTTATGGATTGATTTCATTGTAGCTTGGTATATTGACTCCAGATAATGTCTAGATGAGAACGTCCCCTTTTGGTTTCGATTAGTCAACTGTGACGGCTACAGGGGCCCGAAGCCCCGGAAACCTTTAGCACAGTCTACAGGTCATATTTTTGAAGGGATTTTATTGTAACTTGGTAGGATGACTCCAGATGATGTCTAGATGAGAACGTCCCCCTTTGGTCGCGATCATTCAGCCTTGACAGCTGCCCGAGCCCAAAACCAAAAAACTTTTAGCACAGTCTACAGGTCGTATTTATGGAAAGATTTCATTGTTAACTTGGTAGGTTGGTTCCTTATAATGTCTAGATGATAACGTCCCCTTTTGGTCGTGGTTGGTAAACTGTGATGGCTACAGGGGCCCGAAGCCCGAAAACCTTTAGCAGTCTACAGGTCATATTTATGAAGGGATTTCATTGTAACTTGGTAGGATGACTCCAGATGATGCCTAGATGGGAACGTCCCCTTTTGGTCGTGATCCTGCAACCTTGACGACTGCCCGAGCCCAAAACCCCAAAAACTTTAGCACAGACTACAGGTCATATTTATGAAGGGATTTCACTGTAGCTTGGTAGGATGGCTCAGTATAATGTCTAGATGAGGACGTCCCCTTTTGGTTGCAATCGGTCAACCATGATGGCCACACAGGCCTGAATACCTTTAGCAAAGTCTACAGGCCGTATTTATGAATGGATTGGGAGAGCGGTGGCTCAGTGGTAGACTGTTGGACTTCTATGCTAGAGGTTCTGAGTTCGATCCTCTCATGGAGACCTGCGTTGTGTCCTTGGGCAGTGCACTTTATCCTGGTTGCCTACATGGGGGGGGGGGGGGGGGGGGGGGGGGCGGGGGGGGGGGGGGGCCTGATGATACCATGTACTAAGGTGTACTGCACGTCGATGGTGCTCATGTCTTCAACTGCTGTAATCCTGCTTGAGCAGAGTTTGAACAGAGTTAGAATGTTGGGGGGCTGACAGTTGCTTGTTGATGCTCGGTGGTTCTCTCCAGGTACTCCAGCCTCCTCCACCCTTAAAACTGTCATGGCCACGACTCGTTTTGGAATAATTTCACTGTAAATTGGTAAATTTTGTTGATATACATAAACTGTGAGGGCCACATACATTAATTGTGAGGGACACATTAAACCACCCCCTCAGTTCTTTAGTACAGTCTACACCTCATCTTATTTTTATTGAAAACATAGCATACAGGGACCAGAAATTAACATATTCCCAATTATCACAATTCTTGTCTTATTTCATAATCCTTTCATAAACATTGAACATTATCCTTTTCATCAAACATAACACACAGACAATTTAAGCTACAGTGTCATTGACACTTTTCATTACTTTTTGCGAGTAGACAACAGCGGCCTTGTTTTCACCTAGTGAATCGGTTGAGTCTGTCACATAATATAGAAATTGTATAGTAGAAGAAAATTCAACAAAACTATATCATGTGACCCCTTATTGGAATGAGCTTGTCACGCTTATTCAAGTGAGTGGGTCACACAATATGGTTTTGTTGAATTTTTTTCTGAAGCCTGAAAATAAGCAGACTGTCATCTGCAGAATGAGGACCCCAGAGGGTGAATTTGGTGATAGCATCACTAAATTTACCCTCTGTGAACCTCAATCTGATTCAAGGCTGTGCAGGGCAAGATCACTAAATTTTCCCTCTGTGAACCTCAGTCTGAATCAAGGTCTGAAGCCTAAACAGCAAGAGGTGCCCAGAGGATAAATTAGCACACTGTATGGGATAGCATCAGCGAATTCACCTTCTGGGGACCTCATTTTTCAAATGACAGATTGCTTATTTCCAGGCTTGCTACTGCACCATTTCTTCAAACAAGCAGACTTCAAAGGCCAGTAGTGCTATTGTCAAACAAGGTATATTTTGTTAAATATCAAACTGCATTATGGGAATTAATTTCTGCTGAAAACTGTGCCATTTTAACATCAGAGTGCAGCGAGTTAAATAAGTTATTCAAAATGGTGACAAGTTTGAAAGAACACAATTTAACTCATCATTTAGGTTACCCAGCTTTATGTTAACATAATATGCTGATCAATATCTTAATTTTTAGGTATACAGAGAATCTGTACCATTTCTGAAAATGATTGAAAAGGCGTTGAGTGACAGAGCTGGTAAGTAAAATTTGCTCCTGAACACACACAATTGAAATGTATGAAGTAACATTCTCCACACCTGTATCTGTTTGTTTCAAGTGTGAAATTTTCGATATGTTGACAGTCACTAGAGGATTGTTTTTTCTTTTCATTGGAATGATGATTTTTTCTTGAAGAAAACCATTGTCATTTTAAAAATGTTGATGTTCTTTCTTTGAAACTGAGCTGACCAGTTGTTTTGTTTCTCTGACTTGTAAGTAGGGCATTTCTGATACAGTGGATCCCAGTTAGTTGGATGCTGCTTAATTTCATTAATCTCATACAGAGCTGTTACAACTATCAATTTTCGTAGTCAACTAATTGCCAGCATTAATCAACGGTTAGTTGATTAATAATCATTTCCCATAAATTCAACAAACAATCTCAAATATTCTTACGAAAACAAATTTAAAACTGATGATGTTTGAATGTGTATACTTCTGTGTTGAGATAAAATGGAAACACCATAATATCTCTGACTGAAGAAATTAAACAGAAGAACATTTGTGCAAATGGTTAATTTCTATAACTAATTTCCAGAAATTTTGAACATAAATCTCCCTCCATTCCTACACAAGTTAAAATTTAGTACTTGAGGTGAACTGACCATTGTAAGTTTTGTGACAGTTTTCTCACTTTCGAAGCTCGGATTGTCCCATTGGAGTCGTTGAAGTGTACAAGACGGAAGATTCTATTTACTCTGCAATCTGCAATTTCTTCCCAAGCCGTGAATTATTCAAAGGTACACCATTTGAACGATACTCTTTAGTACTGCTTAAAAAATAGCTAGTTAGGCCTAAAAAAGTTAAAAATTTGTTTCTCAGGCCCTCCTGCATGGTCCTTTTGTCTGCCGCATGCTCTCTTTTTATAACCAAACAAAATTAAAAAATATTAAATGGTTTATGTTTGATATTCTACTCAAGTTAAAAAAATTGATAAATTTATACCTCAACTGCAAGAAGGCTTTGTAATGCTTTAGCATTGCAAAGACTTCTTGCACTCAAGGGCCGAAATACACAACCACCCATGCTATTCTGTAGATTATGAGGCCTAAAACACAAACCAAGAACATGAACTTTTGATGGCAAAGAAATAATTAGAGAAATAAAAAATAAAATAAAAAACCGATCGCCCACATGGATTGTACAAATAATGGCCTGAGAAACAGAAGATCTACTTTGTGCAGCCTTAATAATACAGAGAGCAAAGATTGATCAAATGGAATGGTGCTGCATTTTTAAAATTACGTTGTTGCACAATCATGCAGAAAACAAAGACCATGGGGTATTACAAGCAGTGGCGGCGGCAGAAATTTTTTTGTGGGGGGGGGCAACTAGGGGGGCAGACTCCCATGAAGGGGGGCAAATACGTAAAGGATCATATCATTACTTTGTTGTGAGGTAGTCCAAACTTGGACCCAAAGTCCGTAATATACTTTTTTGGTTTGGTACGTCCTGTGTAATTATATTACGGACTTTGGGTCCAAGTTTCAACTAAATGTAATGGTAATTAGCGGTCCTCCTTTCAAAAAATCCTGGATCCGCGTCTGGTGGGTCTGTGCGTGAGAGAGAGAGAGAGAGAGACTTCAAATAATTGAACAGTGCAAGTCTGTCATAATGCGAAATCCATGAGAATTGTTTTAGACAAGGGATATGGATAGACATGCCTTTGTTGGCTCATAACTTAATTATAACTTATAAGTATCTGCATCCGAGTCTTTAAATCTCTACTGCCTTCCTCAGCTAGCCTGAGGCTTTGGGCTAACTGTGTATGGGAAATTATTGGGAATAAAAAAAGAGAGGGGTGTGTGTGTGTGAGAGAGAGAGTGACTGAATGTGTTTGTGTGTGAGGGTGGATGGAAATGCATGCGAGATGGTTGGGGGGAGGGGGGCAAGCCTTCGTTTGGGGGGGGGGGGGGGGGAGGGGGCACCCCCCCCCCCCCCCCCCCCCTAGCGCCGTCACTGATTACAAGTAACTATGGTTAGACATTTCATTCAAAGGTTAATAATTTAACTGTTCATTCACCTCATTACACTGCACAATTTAAACTTGATTTATACCACTTTAAAAATGAATGACAATCAACTAAAGATAAAAACCATTGATTATCACAACAGCTGGTTGTTAGTTGACTAATCAAATAATCGTGTCAACCCTTATCTCATTAGTTGCAAATAACTTCCAAACACCAAACCATTTACCAAGTGATATTGTTATTGTGATCTGTCGGGGAATTGCTGTGATAACCATTGAATTCTCCACCTATTTGGCTTTAGTAGAACCAGGATAACATTGATGGGCTTCAAAATTTCGTATCACGAATTTCCCAACATTTCAGGAGAGACAAAATACTGAGCAAGTCCAAATATGGGGAACACAGAACAGAGTAATGTTGTTCCTCAAGCAGAAAGCCACATTTTTTGTTTCAAAGAACATTTAAAGGCTATTAGATGTCTTTTCTATGAGAAAACTGACTTCAAGATGTTGATACGACATTTTTAGAGTTAACTTACTGTAATGGAAATTACTTAACTTACTTTATTATATGATTATCTAATTTAACTGCTAAATATCGCTATTGTTTGATGATCTTTTCCTGATCCCAGGAAAATCCACTGTGTGGAATCCGATTCCATATCACTGTAGTATGACGGACTATTTACAGGTGCATTTGAATTCACATAAGTCACTTCACTGTAGCGATAATATGTATGTAATGGAAATTATAAAACATTTTTAGCCCGACTGTTTACTGTGAGGGCAAAAGTAATGACTTTTGTCTGTCCGTCTGTCCGTCCGTCCGTCTGTTAACATTTAGAGTTTAAGTTAAAGTTTTTTACTGAAGGTTCAAGTGGGTTTTTTTTTTTTTTTTTTTTTTTCCTGTTCTGTTGACATTTGGAGTTTTGGTTAAAGTTTGTGGTTAAAGTCTTTTATTCAACCTTCAAGTACAGGCTACACCCGGTAGTTCTTGTCTGATCGTCACGAAATTTCATATGCTGGTTTTAGGTCATGTCTACATGAGAACGTCCCCTTTTGGTCATGATCGGTCAACCGGTATGGCTGCCCGAGCCCAAAACCCGAAAACCATTAGCACAGTCTACAGGTCGTATTTATGAAGGGATTTCATTGTAACTTGGTAGGATGCCTCTGTATAATGCCTAGATGAGAATGTCCCCCTTTGGGCATGATCTGTCAACCATGATGGCTGCCCATGCCCAAAACCCAAAAACATTTAGCACAGTCTGCAGGTCATGTTTAATATGGAGGGATTTCATTGTAACTTGCTAGGATGACTCCGTATGATGTCTAGATGAGAATTTCCCCATTCGGTCGTGATCTATCAACCGTGATGACTGCCTGAGCCCAAAACCCGAAAACCTTTAGCACAGTCTACAGGTCATATTTATGGAGGGATTTCATTGTAACTTGATAGGTTGACTTCATATAATGTCTAGATGAGAAAGTCCTCTTTTGGACATGATTGGGCAACTGTGATGGCTACAGAGGCCCAAAACCCAAAAACCTTTAGCACAGTCTACAGGTCATATTTATGAAGGGATTCCATTGTAACTTGGTAGGATGACTCCAAATAATGTCGGATGAGAACGCCCCATTTTGATCGCGGTCATTCAGCCTTGATGGCTGCCCGAGCCCAAAAACATTTAGCATAGTGAAAAGGTCATATTCATGGAAGGATTTCATTGTAACTTGTTAGGTTGACTCCATATAATGCCTAGACGATGACCTCCTCTTTTTGTTGTGATTGGTCAACTGTTACGGCTACAGGTGCCCGAAGCTCGAAAAACTTGAGCACAGTCTACAGGTCATATTTATGAAGGCATTTCATTATAACTTCGTAGGATCACTGCACATGATACCCAGATGAGAATGTCCCCTTTTGGTTGCGATCATTCAACCACGATGGCTGCCCAAGCCCGAAGCCCGAAAACCTTTAGCACAGTCTACAGGTCATATTTATGGAGGGATTTCATTGTAACTTGAAAGGTTGACTTCATATAATGTCTAGATGAGAACGTCCCCTTTTGGGCAACTGTGACGGCAACAGGGGCCCAAAGCCCGAAAACCTTTAGAACAGTCTACAGGCCATAATTATGAAGGGATTTCATTGTAGCGTGGTAGGATGACGCCAAATAATGTCTAGATGAGAACATCCCCTTTTGTCGCGATCGTTCAGCATTGATGGCTGCCCGAGCCCAAAAATCTTTAGCATAGTCTACAGGTCGTATTTATGGAAGGATTTCATTGTAACTTGTTAGGTTCATTCCATATAATGCCTAGATGATGACCTCTCCTTTTGGTCGTGATTGGTCAACTGTGATCTACAGGCGCCCGAAGCCCGTAAATATTGAGCACAGTCTACAGGTCATATTTATGAAGGGATTTCATTGTAGCATCGTAGGATCACTCCAGATGATGCCAGATGAGAATGTGCCCTTTTGGTTGCGATCATTCACCCATGATGGCTGCCCGAGCCCAAAGCCTGATGTCAGAATATCAAAATTTCAAGCCTCAAAGTTATTGCCCTGCCCAATTAGGCATTTTTTTTTTTTTTATTTCTTTCCTCCAATATGCATTTTTTTTAAACTATTTACAGTCACTTCATGCGGAATTTTTTTTAAACTCACGTAACCTCCCTCCCCCCCCCCTCTCCCGGGAACCAGTTAGGCACTTTTTTTTTTCTTTTGTCAAAAATGCATTTTTATATTTTTGCTTAAAAGTTTGTGGTTAAAAATCCATTGTGTCTAAGCATTGCCATTGCTGGGACAGTTGGGCTGCATGCGTGACATCACTCGAGTATTACTTGCGCTGTTCAATCTAGAATCAGTTTGTCAAATCTTCCTCCCGTTTCATTTCCATCTATAAGAAACAAGCAGATTGCCTCAGTTCACAAGACAAGAACATTGAGATACATTTTAGAATCAGAATGCCCTGTTTTTCAAAAAATACTTTAAAGATATGGAATTTAGGAACTATGTGTGAACCTTTCAGACCAAAAATTTCAATTTTGAATATGTTTTCCAGCATGGCACTTGATCATATCTTTGCCAAAGTTTGAAAAGTCGAGGTTGTTGGTGAAAGTTGAAGATCACAGAGAGCAAACTTTCTTGGTTTAGAAAAGACGTTTCACTGGTTCTCAAAATCTTTTAAAATAAGTATACCAGAAAACGGAACACTACTGAAGTGATAAAGATTAAGCACATAATTACGACCCCAAATGTTGACTACGCTGAATACGAATTGACCCTGTAGTAGATACATGGTTGATTCAAAATGACTTTGATTGCCAATTGACCTGCACTGCAATATTTTATACAGTAGAACCCTTTTAATTGAATCGTTGCTTTTCAAATGAGAATTTTTATCCCCCAACTTTGAGTCAGGAGGTGGATGTTGGAATGATGTTCACCCATCCATCCGTTCGTCCATCCGTTCATCACAAACTTTGTCTACTTAACTCGTACAGTTTTCAGTGAATTTTTATGAAAATGTCTGAGGTATCAGTAATAACTGTAGATGTGCATGTGGTCAGAAATTTTTGATGCGACAAATTTTGCCTGGTTACTGCCCTTGGAAATAGCAAAATTTCCATCACAAAGGTTTGTCCGCTTAACACCTACATTTTTTATTGGATTTTTTTTTTTTACATAATTTTGGTCTGAAATATCAGTATCAAGTGTAGATGTGCATGTGGTCAGGAATTGTCAATGCAATGAATTTTGCATGGTTACAACCCTTGGTAACAACAAAATTTCCATCACTAATGATTGTTCCTATCATAACATAAAAGTCGTCTGGGAATATGGATGTTGTTAAGACTCTCTTGATCAATTAACAGGAGTATTCAATTTTGGTCACTTTCCTGAATACTAGAGATAAACTGAGCATTTATTCTATTATATCTTGTTTGACTGATCTCATGGAGCTCTGTCAAACAACATATATAATAGATTAAAAGCCTGTATTGTATGTACTGAAGCCAAATAGGTCTGTAAAAAGGGAATTGTCAGGGAAATGTCTTGACATATTAGGACATATCAAAAGATTTTTTATTCAATTACCAGGAGTTTACTCTATAACCTTTATGTAATTAACTGGCAAAATTTGTACAAACAGTGTGACAGATGGTTTTGTGTAGGGCTGGGTTGTTTTGAAATTTGCATTTCGGTTTTTTACAAAAACTCGATTTTCGGTTTTTCAAAATATATTGTAGAAATCCACATTTTAACCCTTTACCCAACGCAGACGGTATCAAAATTTATTATTTTAAATATAATTTTTTCAAATTTTTCCAAAAGTTTCAACAAAACCATATCATGTGACCCCTCGTTGGAATGAGCTCGATGAGCTCGTTCCAACGAGGGGTCACATGATATGGTTTTATTGGAATTTTTTGAAAAATAATTTTTTTTCAACTGCTGAATTTGCATATTACGTGGGTGGATGCGGGCGATATGTTGGGTAAAGGGTTAAAGGGTAATGTACGCATAAAAGTCAAGAGGCTCATACAGTGTGTTAAGTCACTAGGGTTACTCAGTGTTCACCACTCTTCTCAGCTAATGGACATATTGTGGTGGGCCACTGTAATGGGCTACATTGGTGGAGCCATGGGGTATCTAGGGAGACCAGTCTCCCCCCCCCCCCCCCAAATCCCACTTGCTCCTCCCATCCCCAAATTTTAAGATTCTTTTTTGATTTCCTGCTCTCAATACAAATACAGTGCCCTCAGTCCTGTGAATCCCCCCCCCCCCCCTAACTCTTCACCAGCATGGTCCCCTAGTATTTAAAACCATGGCTTCACCACTGGTGGGATCCGCCTTGTTCTGTCAGTGAGATTTGGGGCCTTGTCAAGATGCAAAAATTTACAAGAAATGCTACATTTTAGCAAGAATCAACATTTTCTTATTATACTCCCATTTGAAAAACGTGACGTATTATGTAAATGGTCTTGCTGTCCATCTGTCTGTCCATCCGTGGATAGATTTCGTTTCCAGACGATAACTTTAGTTGTAATGGTTTGAGCTGAGTTAAATTTGGCATATTGATTTAGTACAACAAAATACAGGCTGGGTTCGATTTCTGTCTTTAGCGGCCCATTTTTAGTAGAGTTATGGCACTTTATTTTTTTCCGGATGATAACTTTAGTTGTAATCGTTTGAGATGAGTTAAATTTGGCGTGTGGATTTAGTACAACAAAATACAGGTTTGGTTCGATTTCCGTCTTTAGCTGCCCATTTTTAGTAGAGTTATGGCTCTTTATTTACGAGAATTTTGCCCAAGTTTTGAAAGCCCATTAGCAGTAGAGTTATGGCACTTTGGTGATGAGAATATAGCCCAATTTTTCATTTCTTATCAACCTACCTTACAATTTTTTACTACAGGCTTGCACTGCAGTGGAAGAACCTAACTCGGATAAAATACTCTCTATTTTAATCTTTCCCAAGAGATTTGGGAAAGAAAAGTGGTGTAAAAACACCACGAAAAAATAAGCCTAAACTGGGTCAAGCGCCATCGGCGCACACACAGTAGGGGATGCTCTTCTGATAGTACAATTCCACGACTTCCGTTAACCAGTACCCAAGCAGTAATCAAAACCATTCTTCTTTTGTCAGTGCAACGTGGTTGGCGTGTTGCGCCATCTTTGCATTATGATACAGTGATAATTCAACTCGTCGATAATGGTTTTCCTGTGACTGGAATACGGATCATTCCGTTTTCGCGAATGTTTTTTTCGACATCGTGTCAGCGTGGTTCGACAGTGCAATTTTTCTGTTGATAAATTTAAATTATTATTGGAGTTAGGTGTCAATGAGGAACTGTCTGGACAGGATTTCTTCACTCTGTTGTGGACTGAATTTCTGTTTTTTTTTTTTTTTCGGTCCCTGTCGGCCTTCTGGGTTCTGTCATGTACCCACCGTTTTTTAGCTCACCTGACTTTCAGTCAGGAGAGCTATAGTGATCACTCACCGTCCGTCGTCTGGCATCCGTCGTCCGTCCGTGAACATGGTGTTTGCGTCTTCTCCTCCCAAACCGCTGAACCAATTTAATTGATATTTGAGATAATAGTTTGTTATGACATCGCAATTTGATTTTGTTCAAATCAAGTTGCCCCGCCCGTGGGTAGGGCCACACCCAAAAAGTGAGCTGAAATCTTAAAAAATCTTCTTCTCATGAACCAGCAGTAGCAGAGACTTGATATTTGGTGTGCAGCTTCCTTTTGAGGTGTAGACTCAGATTTGTTCAAGAGAAGTTTGTGGGGCTATACTTGGCGTCGTTATGGGAGGGGCAAAATTTTTTGCCCCGCCCGAAATTTCTATTTTCCAAACCGAGAGCTGATTTGAACCAGATTTTATGTGAGGGCTTATTGGGTCATAAGTACCTAATTTATGCTGATTTTTTTTTCCCCGTAGCCCCATGGGAACCGCAGGAGCTAAAAATAGAAAAAAATTAAAACTCCCATATCTCCAAAACTGCACGGCACCGAGAATTTTTATTTGGTGTGAAGCTTCCTTAGGACCAACAGAAAGAATTGGTAAAAAAAAATTGCCATCGGTTTTATCATAGGGTACAGTTTCGGGACTTTGAAAAAGTGCTGAGTCAGCACTTTTTAACACTGTAGGCAATGGGAAAAACATTAAAAAATCTTCTTCTCCAGATCCAGCAGGCAGAATCTTTTGATATTTGGTATGCAACATTGGAGGGTGGATCTGATTCAAGTTTGTTCAAATCGGCCCCCTGGGTTCATATTTGGGCTCAGTATAGGAGCCCGATTTCGAACTTAGTGCATTTCAGGCAAATTTCTTAAAAAATCTTCTTCTCCAGATCCAGCAGGCAGAATCTTTTGATATTTGGTATGCAACATTGTGGGGTGGATCTGATTCAAGTTTGTTCAAATCGGCCCCCTGGGTTTATATTTGGGCTCAGTATAGGAGCCCAAATTTGAACTTACTGCATTTCAGGCAAATTTCTTTGAAAATCTTCTTCTCCAGATCCAGCAGGCAGAATCTTTTGATATTGGGTATGCAACATTGTGGGGTGGATCTGATTCAAGTTTGTTCAAATCGGCTCCCTGGGTTTATATTTGGGCTCAGTATAGGAGCCCAAATTTGAACTTAGTGCTTTTCAGGCAAATTTCTTAAAAAATCTTCTTCTCCAGATCCAGCAGGCAGAATCTTTTGATATTTGGTATGCAACATTGTGGGGTGGATCTGATTCTATTTTGTTTAAATCGGCTCCGTAGATTCATATTTGGGCTCACTATAGAAGCTCGAATTTGAACTTAGTGCATTTCAGGCAAATTTCTTCAAAAATCTTCTTCTCCAGATCCTGCAGGCAGAATCTTTTGATATTTGGTATGCAACATTGTGGGATGGATCTGATTCCAGTTTGTTCAAATCAGCCACCTGGATTCATATTTGGGCTCACGATAGAAGCCCAAATTCGAACTTAGTGCATTTCAGGCAAATTTCTTTGAAAATCTTCTTCTCAAGATCCAGCAGGCAGAATCTTGTGATATTTGGTATGCAGCATCCTTAGGGGGGTGAGATTAAAGTTTGTTCAAGCCATGTCCCTAGGTCCATATTTGGGCTCACTGTGGGAGCTTGAATTGTAACTTTGTTCGAAATGAGGAATTTTCTTAAAAAATCTTCTTCTTCAGATCCAGCAGTCAGAATGGTTTGATATGTGGTGAGTAGCATCCTTGGGGGGGGGGGGGGGGGGGGGGAGGGGGGGATTCAAGTGTGTTAAAGCCAAGTCCATGGGTCCATATGTGGGCTCCCTGAGGGAGCCCAAATTATAACTTAGTCAATATGAGGAATTTTTTCTTTAAAAATCTTCTTCTTCTGATTCAGCAGTTGGAATGTTTTGATATTTGGCATGGAGCAACCTTGGGGGCTGAGATTCAAGTTTGTTCAAGCCAAGTCCCTTGGTTCATATTTGGGCTCACTATGGGAGCCTGAATGACAACTTAGTTCAAAATGAGGAATTTTTCTTTAAAAATCTTCAGATCCAGCAGATGAATGCTTTTGATATTTTTTATGCAGCATCCTTAGGGGGGTAAGATTCAAGTTTGTTCAAGCCATGTCCCTAGGTCCATATTTGGGCTGATTGTGGGAGCTCGAATTGTAACTTGGTTCAAAATGAGGAATTTTCTTTAAAAATCTTCTTCTTCAGATCCAGCAGTCGGAATGTTTTGATATTTGGTGTGCAGAATCCTTAGGGGTGTGAGATTCAGGTTTGTTAAAGCCAAGTCCCTGGGTTCATATATGGGCTCCCAGTGGGAGCCCGAATTATGACTTAGTTCAGTATGAGGAATATTCTTTAAAAATCTTTTTTTAGATCCACTGGTCAGAATATTTGGATATTTGGTTTCAGCTTTTCTTAGGAGGAGCAGATGCAACTTGTGGAAATCAATTCTCTGGGTTGATATTTAGGCTACCATGTCAGGTGAGCGCCCTCAGGCCCCCTGGGGCCTCTTGTTTTTTTTGCCACCTTCTCTCGTGGTTGAGGGTGTTCTTCTACTTTCTGTATCTGTTGAGTTCACCTTTTTCTTCTTCTGCTCTCACCTCTGTTATTTCCAGTTCGGTTCCTTTAGGGCAATTCTTTTTGCCCTCGCATTCTCGTGGCTGTTTCTTCCGCACCCGCGGATGGTGTGGAACGCTGTCATTTCAGGGCCTCCCGACTCGACCACGTCTGGTGTGAGTTATACCCCCTCTGTGGGGGATGTGCAGCTCCTCCCACACCCACAGGGGGTGGGGAATGCTGTCGTTTCGGGGCCCCCCCGATTCGACCATGTCTGGTGAGAATTACTCCCCCTCCGTGGGGGATGTGCAGCTCCTTCCACACCAGCAGGGGGTGGGGAATCCTGTTGTTTTGGGGCCTCCCAAATCGACCACGTCTGGTGAGAGTTATTCCCCTTCCGTGGGGGATGTGCAGTTCTTTTTACCGTGCTGAATACTGTTGTTGGATTTCTGGTGAAGAGATGCCTGGTTCTGGGACTATGTGCCCTCTCCAGTCGACATCTGAGGCTGTCACTAGGGTTGTGACTCCTCCTTTGGAGACCGAGCTAGGTGGGTCTCTCCCCTTTTCCGCCAGTTCCAACAGCTCCCGTCGTATCTGCTGCTGCTGCTGTTCCATCTACAACGTCATCGGGCACCATTTTTAGCCGGCCTTGGCTTATTCCTGCAAGAGTCTGCAGGGATGTCTGTTGTGGGGTATCGGTCTCAGCCTTTCCTGACTCAACTCGGCAAAGTCGGAAGTGGCTGCCGACTGAACCACCTGCTGTGTCCTCTCAGCCATTGAGCACAGCAGTTTTATACCTGCAGTGGTCTGCTGCGGTGTCTGGTAGTGAAGACGTGGGGGTATCGGCCTCAGCCTTCCCTGACTTCAACTCGGCGAAGTTGGAAGTGGCTGCCGGCCGGACCCTCTACTGTGGTCTCTGCACCGTCGAGTACCACAGTTTTGGCATTGGCATTTTCCGTCCACTCAATCTGGTCACACGGCCAGTTTTGCGGGACCAACACCTTCTGTGCAGTCTAGACCTGCCCCGCAGAGGTCCGCGGCAACTCACCCGCTATGTTGATCCTCGGGGTGTGTCATACCCCTATACACGTCTGCCCTCAGATGTTTCCGCTGCCGCCCGTCGCCCCTCTTCGGGTGTATTGGAGGATCGTGACCCTTCGCTGGTTAAGAGGGGCAGGTGTGAGGCCACTTTGCTGGTTCGTCCCCATGTCAAACCGGCTGGTACGGGCTGTGAGCTTAGGGAGGCCCTCTCCTTACTCAGGTTCTGTCCAAGAGCCTTCCTGTTGCTTCCAGCGAGGCAGCAAGTGGTTTCCAGGCACCCCCTGTGGTGCCGCCTCCCGGGATTGGAAACTGGCCGCTTTCTGATCCCTCTGGTGTTCCTACACCATGGGAGGCATCGACTGGTTTGCCCACGATGAGCTATGTGTCTTCCCACTCTGGGGAGGAGTTGAACATCCTTGATGTTGAGAGCCAGCAGTTTCTGACTTGGGGGCTGCTCTTGACTTTGTGTTTGGGTTCCTTCCGGATCTCAAACCATCGAACCAGCCGACAGTGTCAGCCAGGCTGCGATCATCGTTCGTGCACCTACAGCCTGTGGAGCAACCTGCTTCTGGGCGTCCTCCACCGTTCCAGTCAGTACAGGTGGTTGAAGCATTTTCCGCCTTGGACTCTACACTGAGTTCCAAGGCTATGAAGGATCCGTTCTTAACCAGGGTTGACTCCTTTTTGCCTCTGGTGCATTATCATTACTACGATTTCGCCAATCCGTCAGTCTGCCAGACTTTGACGGTTTTGGATCAGGACTCCAATTCCCATGGGCTTTCCAAGCCCAAGTCTGCCGTCTTTCCTATGATGACTCTGGCGTCCATGTTGGGCTGATCGGGAGGAATGCTGGGTTTGCTTTCTCTCTCCGATCACGTCGTCTCTGCCTTAGCTGCCCATCTGCCTCCAGATAGGTTTGACGATCTACAGGCTCCTTTGCGTGTGCTGTCCAAGGCACTCATGCATCTTCTCACACGCATGCCTGTGACACGGCTATTTTGGAACTTGTTCGAAGGGACTCTGTGCTGGACACAGGCCGATCCCTTCCTGGGGGCAGCGCTCTGCTCTTTGATCTGCTTCTTTGGCAGGACTGCTACTGTTCCATGGGTTCAGTGTCGACGGTCCGGCGTGACGTCCTACGTCATTCCAAAGATCAGCTGCTGCTTTGTCAGCTTGATCAGCCTTCTAGGAAAGGTAGAGACCATTCAAAGCCTAACAAGTACCCTTCTGCTTCCTCTGAGAAGCAAAGGGCTGATCCTTCTGCCTCTGATTCTACTTCTTACTCACGGGGTAAGGGTAAGCGTCGGCAGGCTAGAGGAAAGTCTCAGGATTCTTCATTCAGTAGAGGAGGTAGTTTCTCCTCTCGTTGGGGTTCGAACTGAAGGTCCTCACCTCGATTCGTCCCAGGTTGGAGGAAGGATAGAGTTCGCAGACTGTTGGGCCACCATAACATCCGATCCTTGGGTGTTCGATGTTGTTCAGTCCGGGCTGCGAATATCCTTCCGAAGGCACCCCACTCTGTCCAGAGTGCCTCTTCCAACCACAGTTCCTTCAGACGTTTTACATCGGAAGCTTTTGTCCATGGAGATAGACAATCTCCAGGCCAAGGGGGCGTTCGAGGTCATCAAGAACATTGAGTCAGTGGGGTTTTACAGTGGGGTTTTATCCCGCCTGTTCTTGGTGCCGAAGAAGGACGCCCAACTCCGACCGGTTATCGATCTGAGTATCCCTGAACCAGTCTATCATTGTTCCCAAGTTCAGAATGGAGACTTTTAGGTCGGTCTGCCGTTCCATTCACCAGGGAGATTTTGCTTCCAGCATCAACCTGCGAGACGACTATCTTTCCCGTTCCGATTCATCAGATGTCGCGGAAGTATCTCAGGTTCGCTTTTCTAGGGCGAGTTTACCAGTTGAAGGCCATGCCTTTCGGCCTCAACCTGGCTCCTTGGACCTTCACTCGACTGATGTCGCATGTGATAGCCTTCCATCGCACACAGTCCAGGGTGACTACTTCGGCATATCTAGTCGATATTCTCCAGAGGCATTCCAATGCTGCCTTACTGGAGTTGGATGTCGACACTCTTTTGAGCTTGCTCATGTCGCTAGGATTCAGAGTCAACGAGGAGAAGTCGGATCTGGTCCCTTCTCCGTCGTTTTGTCATCTGGGGATGGCCTTCTGCACTCAGTTCAATACGGTGGCGGTTCCCCAGGCCAGGGCTGTGATTCTCTCAGCTTTTGCTCTGACTCTGTCCCAGTCCACATCCGCGACAGCACGGGGTATTCTCCGGCTGCTCGGTCTCTGCATTTCGGTGACGGATCTCATTTCTCTAGGTCGGCTGCATTTCAGACCTCTCCAACACTTTCTGCTCAGTCGTTGGAGGCCGAATGTCGATTCTCTGGATCTGATGCTTCAATTACCAGAATCTCTTCATCCTCACCTTCTCCTCTGGACGAATGTTCCGTGGATCACGCAGGATGTCCCGTCGGACTTACCCACGTCAGATCGTGTTCTGACGGCAGATGCCAGCGATGGGGTGCGACGTTGGATCC
Organism: Pictodentalium vernedei; assembly: GCA_031216915.1. Taxonomy (NCBI): domain Eukaryota; kingdom Metazoa; phylum Mollusca; class Scaphopoda; order Dentaliida; family Dentaliidae; genus Pictodentalium; species Pictodentalium vernedei. Next base: position 253,511,796 of record CM062296.1, read on the forward strand.
TCTAGGTCTTTCCCTTCACGGGATGTGGGACCAGGATTGGGCATCTCTATACATCAACCGGAAGGAGCTTCTTGCTCTTCTTCTGAGTTTCAGGCAGTGGATCCCTCACCTGTCGAATCATCAGGTCCTTCTGTTGTTCGACAATTCGACAGCGGTTGCTTCATTCGGAACCAGGGTGGCACACACTCGGTTCCAATGTACGAATTGGCTCAGGATCTTCTGCTCGCTCAGGATGTCAATGCCGGGGTGGTTGTTTGTCACATTTCCGTTTCTCTGAATGTCTTAGCTGACACCCTGTCCCGATGGGGCAGGTTCTTTCCACCGAGTGGATGCATCACATGGCGGTGTTCCATCGATCTCTTTGTGACTCGTTGGAACCATCAGGTGGACACTTTCGTGTCCCGTGTCCAGATGCTCTGGCTTTTGCCGTGGACACTCTGGCTCTCCTTTGGGACAGTCTTGTTGGCTACGCCTTCCTGCCGGTTCCGATTCCGCCTCAGGTTCCCAGATATGAACGTGCAGTCGTCGAATCCTTTCGATCACACCCCTGTCGCTTCGGTGGCTGTGGATCAATCTGCTCCTCTCTCTGTTAGCGGCAGTTCCGGCATGTCTCCCTCTACGTCGCAACTTTCTTTGCTAAAGCCGCCCGAGGAGGTTTCAAGTTGACCCGATCTGATGGTGCCTTTGCACATGTCTTTTATCGGGTCCTGTCACCTCCGTAGTGGTTTTTAGAGACAAGCAGTGGAGTTGCTTTTCTTCTTCCAGGAGGCACTCACTCCACTGGTTTAGCCTCTGCCTTAGTAGAAGGTTCTTCTGTCGATGGTGTGCGATCACTCTGTTGCTTTTGTCACTCCTTCGATCACACTGCTTGCAGAGTTTCTGGTATATGTTTGTTTCTGGGGGTCTCCAGCAATGGGTACAAGTCCATGCTTCGGAGACCTTTTTCAAATGTGGTACCGCATTGTTTCGACACTCATCCTTGCCTCTCCAAGCTTGTTCAGCTCTTTTCCTTGAAAAGGCCTAGGACTTTGCAGTTTATGCCAAGATGGACACTTTCTTGGGCACTGCTCTGCTTGGGGTGGGGGGGGGGGGGAGGTGTTCGTGCCTTTATCCTGGATGGATATGCGTTTTCTCACATGCCAGATCTCTCCTGCATCCATTTCTCGATGGATTTGTCTTGCTATTCGTGCAGCTTCCGCTCGGCTAGCTACTGGTGATTGTTGTATTACCAATTGTTTTTTCTGCCACGAGGTGCGTGCATTGTCTTCCTCTCGAGGCTTTTACTAACTCCGTCATATTGTCAGCCTACTGGAGAAATGCTACCTTCTCCATTTATCTGCAACAGTTGCAAGAGCCGACAGAGGACCTTTGTCCTATGGGCCCTCTTTCTTTGGCTCAGGCTGTTGGCTATCCCAGCCATTCAGCTTTTTACAGGGTCAGTTCCAGCTCCGTGCTGTTGCTGCCCTTTCTGTCTGTGCGTCGCACTTCACCATACGCCTCATATTTCATTGTCTTTTACTGATGTTTGTGATGCTATGGTTTGATAGGCCTAGGGATCTCTTCCTCTGTCCACAGTTCCAGTGCAATTGAGTTATGTGGGTTGGTTATGTGTTTCCCTCCATCCTATTGTCTATTCAGCCTGTAGTAAACAATTATAAGGTAGGTTGATAAGAAATATAAATTTTATAGTAAATTTCCTTTCTTATTATACCTACTGCAATTGTTTACATGGAGGCCCTCCCGTCTTCTTATTCGGGTAAGAATCCTTCCTCCCTGCTGATTTCATACCTCCTATGTTGGCGGACTCAGAAGAATGGTTTTGATTACTGCTTGCGCACTGGTTAACGAAGTCGTGGAATTGTACTAAGAGAAGAGCGTCCCTTACCGTGTGTGTGCCGATGGCGCTCGACCCAGTTTTGGCTTATTTTTTCGTGGTGTTTTTACACCACTTTTCTTTCCCAAATCTCTTGGGAAAGATTAAAATAGAGAGTATTTTATCCCAGTTAGGTTCTTCCACTGTAGTGCAAGCCTGTAGTAAACAATTGCGGTAGGTATAATAAGAAAGGAAATTTATATTTTCCAATGACGTTACATTTATCGTTTCTGGGAAATAACTTCGGTAATAATGGTTCACGTGGAAATAAATTTGTTATGTTGGCTTTTTACAACAAAATAAGGGTGAATTTCATTCCAGGTTTTGAAAGCCCATTAGTAGGAGAGTTACCGTGCTTTGGTGAGCCCAATTTCTCATTTTCCAATGATGTCTTGCTTTTATTTTGTAAAGACCTCAGATCGCTGAATATGAAAATGTGAAAACAGGTGAATTGCCCTTCACCCCAGACAGGGCAGGGGAATGGGCAATGATTGGAGGAGGGGGGGGGGGGCAGTCGAGTGAACACAAATTTCAAACTTTACCCCAGAGAAATTTGTTCATGTTCCAATTATGACGGGTGTATGTTGCCCCGCTAGGCGTGCTCTTGTTTTTTAAGGAATTGCTAAACTGTCACCTTGGTTTTGGTGGATAATATGCAATTGTTGTGCTTATTTCGGTAATTATCACATCGCTTCAAAATGGACGGCCCCGTGTTTCTTAATGGTTCCTGCTTCAAATGACAGTGGAATGAAAGGAAAACAATTCATATTTCTTGTGATTTTGATATTATTGAAGTAAGTCGTGATATACAAATAACTTTTATTCATAACTCACTCACTCCAATCTTTTCACAATATCTCTCCTAATTTCGATTGTGGAGGTTCGTTTTTGACTTTGATTTTGCCCAAACATAGAAATTGGGCAAAGTGAGCGGTGCCAAGTCGAAGATATTGCCATCTTCACTTCGCCCTTTAGGCTGATCCCTGCATTGATTTCATCTCGGTCAAGACAGGCGATTGATGTTTATGAAGGGAGACGGCTGCATAATGGGATTTGAAAGTATCCAATTTTGCCTCTTCAGATTTGTTGTGAACACAAAATACACATGGGAAAACATGTGTTGATTATAACAACTGCATATTGGAAATGCAGTGTTAACTTGACACTTGACAGTTTATACCTGACAGACCTGCAGTACTGAGCAATTCCTTAAAGTGAGTTCAAATAGTATGCAAACAATTCCCAATAAGTTTAAAAAAAACTTTTCAATAGTTACCTGCCATCCATTTAACAGGAAATGTTCCATTTTAATTCAACCATTTTATTATTGACAAAAACCCCCCAGAAATGCCAATGTGCAGCGTTATCTCTGAGCATGTGACAGAACATTCCAGAAGTCAGTTAATTAACATAATTTACCCGTCATTTTTCCCATGTGAACTTTAAGGTTTTAAAACTCAATAAACTTTATGTTTACCTCCAATCTAATTTACAAGATGCTTTGGGGTCAAAGATAATTTATATTACTTTTACCCCATATATTGTCAGGTAACTTGCAATACCTATTTGGTTGAATATGAGTGAGCCTGGGGCTATGCCCGGTTCATTAAATTTACTTAACAATTCTTGATTTGCATATGTGTGGATTCTCACGTAAGACTTTTTAATTTTTCATATTCCTTCTGGTGGTGGTTCTGTAGACATCGTTTAAGATATAACAAATTTGCTACCACTATTTTGGGGACAATTTGTTGTCAGTCCTCTCAAAGTAAGCATAAACGGCGCAGCGTTTACCTTTGCCTTACATTTTAGCCTTTGGCATGCGGAAAGCATGTGATTGAAGTCATAAACTTACCAATTCTGGAAAATTTGTTGAAACCGAAAGTCTCAGTTTTTTGTTAAGGCGGTTTTTCGGTTTTGGTTTTGAGAAAAAAAACGAATCGAACCGATAAACCGCCCAGCCCTAGTTTTGTGTTTAGAAGTTATATTCAATTAACAGAAGTACTCATTTAAGAGATATCCATTAAGTGGATTGTCAGGGCAAAGCCTGTCCAAAAGAAGGAGGCCACCTCCCCCAACTTTCAAGTTCAGATATTTGTATATATTTCTTCTTTCTATTTTGTAAACATGTATGCTTTAATTATATAATACAGTGGAGCCCACTCAATTGGATATCTCTTAATGGTATATCCCTGTTAACTGAATATAATTTTCAAACACAAAACCATTTACCATACCTTCAGTACAAATTTGATCTGTTAATTGCATATGGGTTGTAGAGTAAACGCCTGTTAATTGTATATAAATTATTGTAATAAGTCAAAAAAATTACTGTGACACGCACCAAATTCCCCTTATTTATCAACCTTTTTGGCCTTACTACATCCAATTCAGGCATTTTTTCTATTATATCTTGTTTGACAGAGCTCTATGAGCTCTGTCAAACAAGATACAATAGAATAAATGCTCAGTTTACGCCAGAACACAGGAAACTGACCAAATCCCTGTTAATTGTATACTCCTGTTAACTGAATAATTTTCACTGGCAAAATGGATATTCAATTAAGAGGATTCTACTGTATTAATAAATTAATTAGCCGAAACTCAGTGGCATGCTTCTTTGACATACTGCCAGTCAGAATAAGATGTCTGCATGTTATCATCACCCAATTAATAGTAGTGACCAGGACAATATCCAGGCACCCAAACTCATTCTATTTATGTATAATCTCCATCCCATAGCGTGCTAAAACGGGCGAAAGTCAGCAAAAATTATAAATGACCAAAACTAACACAAAGCTAATCCCATGAATCCCGAACTAGGATACTTTAGTTGACTAAAAATACACGAGGCAACTGCACTCTGATAAAAAAAATGCACGAAACAGGTATGCGGAATGCATACATATTTTGCCTAGTACTCAAACGATTAGTCGACTAGTCGATGTCGACTCTGAGCAAACCAGTAGTCGACTCTCAATTGTGCAGTTGACTAGTCGGAGAAGTTCAAGCTTTTAGGTAAATAGTATCCCTTCTGTGCCACTGTCAGACAGTTTGAACAGCAATATTGGGCAATCAATGTATACATCTATTGCCATCTAATAGTAGTGACAGTAGTTTGTTTTAACTGGTACTAGTAGAGCGCTGAATTATTTTGGGCTATCAGGATATGTTATTAATTTGCCTTGTTGCAATAGGCACTCTACCATAAATCGCAACAAGGCAAATTAAATAAAACTATATAATTTCACTCTTAGCATAATTAGAAGCACATTAACAGAATAATGTTCCAGTAAGTTGCTGTATATGAATGCCCAAGTGAAGCCAAATTTGGACCTTCAGCACTCTACCGGAACACCAACACTGTTATAAGGAGACAAGTTATCACCAATGACTAGTCGAAGTCGACTTGACTTTTGGGTATTGACTAGTCGACTTTGGAATTCACTAGTCGTTTGAGCACTAATTTTGCCTAAGGTTAAGCACATGGAGGCACTACGGTAATTTCAGCTTTTGTGTCTTTTAAAAACGTTGCGTTCAGTGCGGTAATCCTACTTTCAATTTCCGTCTCTGCCTCCTGCGGCCTTCGGTTATGCCTGCGGCATATGTGGACAGGTGTCCCAAAATTATCCCTGGATATGGCCCTGGTGACTGTCATTTACAAATTGATTCCAAACAACATGGTTATCAAGTATATTATTTCTCGAAATACGCTTGATAACACACATGCATTTGTGCACGCTGATTTTATCTATAGGCATGTCACATGCCATTTTTAGGCATCTGAAAATATTGTTATCTGACATCCCAGGACAAGGTATAAAGTGTGGAGAACTAGCTAATTCAGTGAGATTTGGGTTTCGGCCATTTAGGAGCGCTGTCACGTACTAAGTACGTGTATTGTACTCTATGGGAATATTCTTGGCATAACTACTATATTATTTAAAATATTATGATTTATTGCAAACACTAAACATTTTGAGTAACTAAACAGAAAATAATGAACACATTTACATGAGACTGGTGACGTCACCAAAAGAAAACCCCCCGAACAAACACATGATATAATGGCAATACTATTTCTATGGCAAAGTTCGAAGTACATGAATGGAGGCTTGTTAAATGTATGTCACAGTGTTCGTAGTTTGATTGCACAACTGTTCATCACAGATAAATGGCTACTATTGCATATGGCAACACGTAGTACAGAAAGTCCGTCGGCTGATTAGTTTTTCGGATAGCATCACACACTAGCAGATATTTGTTCATAACGGTTTTTTATGATCTCAATTTGGGCACAAAGTCTGTAGAAAAATGTCTATTTATTACATTGCATAAAGCGAGTTTCTATCTATACTTGCGCAACGGCATCACTTCAAAACCATCAGTGAAGAAAAATCTGGAAGTGTCTACGAGATGTATTGCAACACTACTTAACGACCACATTGCCTGGACATGCGCTTCTTAATACTATTCGACGACTACATCGACCCAATCCCCGTGGGAACCCCGGGAAGTAAGCAGCACTTGTTTACTGTGGTAAACCAGTTCCGCTTTACTAGTAAAATAGGACCCAGTCACCAATGCTTGGGGTGAAAGTCCTCTAAAATGGGCAACATGTTGATCAACGATTGACTAAACTTGACTTCATCTCCATGTTGTGTCACGATTAGCCATGGTGATTAAATATGTGACGTTAACCACCAACAAACAAACAAACATCGACCCAATCTGTACACCACAACAACGGCCATGGAACCTGAATAGTAATAACCTCGCATTACAACCCTGACCAATAAATTGGATATTTCATGACTTGCTTACATAGCACTAACCCGTACCCATATGCACATCACTGGACATCCAAGCATATGCTTGTATTCCCAGGGATGTACACAAAGGTATAAATAGTTACAAGTACTATAAAAGTACATGCCAATTTTACAGCAAATTTAGTTATCACGTACCATTAAAGGCACACATTTATGTTGTCACATACCACAACTGAAGGTACAATACTACACGTACCCAAAAACAAAGGCACCAACCTCCACGTATCCCCGCTAAATAAAACTATTTTCCACGGAAGATACCAAACCATTTTATGGTTATAACACGTGCTAATAATGCACAAATACGAGCAAGCAATGTAAGCAGTCTAAATATTACGACAAATGTTTTTTTTATACGAATGCCGATATTTAAAATCGATGAATTAAATAACATTTCCGCCGCGCCTCGATATACACGCATATTAAATGTACAGTTATTTAGAAAACACCTACCTCTAAACCACACATGGAAGGTATTCTATTTAGATTAGATTAGATTCTTTATTTTTGCGGTATAAACGTACATCTATAACAGGGTAGATTACAAAATTGTTCTTACAAAACATAGTGCAAATGAACATACCGCTTAGAGATGACATAGCCAGATTGGCTGTCTACCTGCCATCCCCTTGTAGTGAGTATGTTATCTTCAACACTGCAGATTAACTCGAGACTAGACAATGTTCTCTATGCCTTGACCCCTGACCCCAATATAAATTAGTAGTCCACTAATTTAAGTCTGCTTTCAGCACACCCGGAAGGCCACTATGAGAAACGATGGATGGGACGAGATACTCAGAGGTACTTCAAACTAAGATCCTACTCCTTCTTGGATAAAATATTGTTTTAAACTAAGGGGAAGATGTGGATAATGGTTGACCTGGTGAGAGAGGTGATATTTTGAGGAGAGTTTAGATGGCCCTATGAATGATAATAATGGTCACTGTACAGTTCTGCAAGTTATTTACTTCACATTTTGTAAAGCGTTAAGCACATACTGAGTCTACTGACAGCGGCTGCGGTCACTGACTCCCCAACAATCACAAGATGACAAATGCCCCCCTTAACACAAGAACCAGTCCACTAATAACATCAGCGCACGGACTGCTCGGGTCAGTAAATCGCCATGATCAACTCGCAAAATACCCGGAAAACCAATAATTCACATTACTGAAGACTACATTATTTAAGGCTATTTCCAACTCAATCTATAAATTTTAATTTAGCTCCCTAAATAAACTACAGTTATTTTTATAGTCGTAACCAGACACACACCCTCGACCCACAAATATATACGTCAAATAGCGTAACAAGCGCCATAATATCGTCTTGTGTGAGTAGGGTTGCTGGGCACCCACGGAGCTCTGTTGTACGCCGCTATTCTGAAATTAGGTGGATGTAAGAAGCAGGGTTCATACGGGTCATGGAACTCGTAACCAGGTTTAACCCTTTACCAACATGAAAAGCAGATGACACTTGCAAACAAAATTTTTAAATAACTAATTTTTTGTCTCAAAAATTTATTGGAATGAGATCGTTCCAAAGAGGGGTCATAACCTATGTTTTTGGGACAAAAAATGAAAAAAAATAATGAAAATTAATTGGCGATTTTTGTGAATAGCGCTGGCTGGTTTTGGCTGTTACGTTTGGTAAATGGTTAAAAGGGACTGATTTTGTGTAAACATTATGCACAACTTGTGCAAAAATTATGCAAAAAATGAAGCTTTTCTGTTTGGGTGCGAACTAACCCGGTCATGGAATTTTTTTGAAAAGTTTTGGAAAAGTCATGGGATTTGATTCTCTGAAAAGTGTGTGAACCCTGAGGAAGGCTACAGGCCCAAATTCATAGCACAGATTACGAACCCAAGTAAAGGCTTAGTTTAGATATTGTTAGGAAGGATCGATTCGCATCTGTCTCAAGTGTAGGCTATCATATTGTGGTATTAACCATTAGGAATGCTGAGATTGATTACGTAGTAGCCTGTTTTTCCTATCAGAGTGTTGTGAATATCGTCTCAAAGTAGATCAATGACAATTTGCACAATCACGGAAGCAGATTTTGAAGTTGTGAATTCTGTCATGAACTGTGCGAATTCCAAAAGAACAGGAACATTCGAGGAGAGTTCTCTCAAAGAACACATGTATAAGGTATGTGATGTAGACTTTCTTACCTAGCCGACCGAGTGGATGAACCGAATCCAAATCAGAACTATGTTGACAAGAAGTAATTAACCTTGCTAGTCGGGATCCCCGACAGTCAGGGCTGCAGACATGCACAGACTGAAAATTAAAGTTCAGTGTATAAAGCTCCTGTTGCGAGCCCGCAACAGTGACATTTTCAAAGTATACTATAGCGTCAGTACAGGGCTATAGATCAACTGAAATTGATGAGAAACTACTTACCAGGTAAACCCATATGATAAATCTTCTGCCATGTTAATCAAATTGTTGAATGTGTTAAATATTGAAATCAGTTTATTTTAAATTTACTTGGCAGGGAGGAAAATCATAGTGCAGTTCCAGCTCTGCAAGCCAAGTTTGACCTGTGTCCGGATTCTGACCCTCCTTGTTGGCTCGTCCCCCATGTCATCCCTCCCACATGGATAAAGGTAGTGACATGGACTTCACTGTACAGTTCTGCAAGTTAAATTATTTTCTTTATTATTATTATTATAGTAAAGTTGTCTTAATTATTTTTACAGGAAAGTATAAGTGTGGCTACATACAAGAAGAGAATGCCTCAATAATGTCCAGATTTGAATTGGAAAACTTGTCAGAGTTCTTTAAATTCTCACATGGAAGAGAAGTATGTATATGAAGAATTAAATAAGAAAATTTACTACCTTTTTTTCTGGCATCTTAACTGGCTACTATTTGGGCTTTAAAAAAAAATGAGGGTACCCAAGTTAAAGACAACATTTTCCTTTCTTTATGTTTCATATTCAGTCAAACGCAAATAATATTTTGTTTACATAAATTTGTTTTATCACGAATTAATGAAGAGTGCTGCGGGCATGCTTCAATAATTTCTAATAAAACAAATTTTGATGAACATATTCAGACCACCAAAAATAATGTAGTCCTCAACCAGTTAATAACTTAAGGGCATGATGTGTCAAATTTCCCAGATTTTAGGAAACTGAAGATTTGATTTAATTTCATACTGATAGGGCAAGACCATATTGATTTACAGTACGGCTGCCATGGACTGGTCAAATTCCACAGGTGGGCAATATTTCCATGGATGCAATAATAATAGATCCCAAACACTAATTGTCGGAATAATCATCAAAAATTTAATTAAAGAAGGACTGGGTACAACCTGGTGCTTCATTAATTAAAATTTTGCTGATGATGATTTTTATTACCTGGTAAACGCATACATAGACATCAATGCACACATGTAGATTATGACCAGTCCGTGGCAACTGTACTTTATATGTAATACCTGTATTCTCTTTCATAAGGGTTACATATCAACACTTGAAAAATTAACTAGTATATCACAGGTTTCAATATTGAGATAAATATAACTATTTTTGGAAGCTTGGCATATTTGCCTCTTAATACATTTTCTATGTTTCTATGCAAAGCAAGAAACACAAAGGTAACACCTAAGAGTTAGATATCAGTAATTCAGTTACCTTATACTTAATTTAAAAGCTCATAATTCAATGTTATTATCCTTAAACCTCCAGAGGAGGTTTCGGCGGGCATTTAGTTGAAGTCTCTGTCCGTACTTCCATACTTCTATGCATCCATATGAACATTTTGATTATAACTCAAGTATTGGTCATCAGATTTTGATGTCCCTTGGTATGGTGATAGACCAGTTTGGGAGAAAGGATATCAGTATAATGCGGGTTTTATCCACATGTATCTACCAGACTTATAGCCCTTGTTACACTTAGAAAACTTCCATAAGAACATTTTGCATTATAACTCAAGCACCAGTAGTTGGATTTTGATGCCCTTTGGTATGGTGACAGAACAGCATGGGGAAAAGGACATCCACAAAATGCGAGTTTCATCCATAGATAATTTCCAAAGTTATGGCCCTTGTGACACTTTGTAAGCTTTCCATTCAAACGTTTTTCATAGTAACTTGAGCATCGGTTTACAGATATTTACATCCTATGGTAAGCTGACAGATCAGCATGGGGGAAAGAATATCTACATATTGGAGGTTTCGTCCATGCACACATACCAGAGTTATGGCTCTTGTTACACTTCAAAAACTTTTTCGTAGAAATGTTTTGCTTTATAACTCAAGCATCGGTTTTTTAGTTTTGATGTCATTTGGTATGGTGATAAACTAGAATATGGGAAAGAATATCCACATATAGCAGGTTTCATCCATACTTACATACTATAGTTATGCCTCTTTGTTATGTTAGATTTAAACTGTCCCTATGAACTTTTTGCATTGTTGTATTTTGTTAATGGGAATTTTTATTGGCAGTGGAAAATTGAATGGTTTTTATATTGTCCATGTTGAATGGGTAAGCAGGGGCAGTTTAACTGAGTTAGTCTCCATGGGTGTTCATATATTTGTTCAAGCTGGCAGACACTTAAACCATCTTGAGAAACACCACCATTCCAACGAACAGCAAATTAATTCAGTTATTCAAAATTCAACAAGAATATGCTATCTGTGGTATTGCAGGAGGGGGCATATGCAACGCTTCGCATGAGATGCACAAACTTTCAGTACAGTTATTATATAAGCTTTTAAACTTGTTTCAAAACCATTTGATATTTGATAAGGAAACAAATTCCCCCCCCCCCCCCCCCAAAAAAAAACAAAACAAAACAAAACAAAACAAAAACAGTCCCAGTGATATCTGTCTTGGCTGTCATTTCTTTCCATTCCTTCACACAACTGATGGCTTCCAGGAGCCTTTAATATTTTTACAGAATTTTAACCCCAAATTCTAACCAACCATGGAGGTCGTTTCAGAGGGAAACTCTGTTGTAATTTTTCAACATAATTTTAAGCCTAACACATCTAACATAGGATGTGTGTGCCTGAATGGAGAAGTGGGTATTGAAAAACAGTATAAGTTATTATGATGAACTGATGGTAACATGCTCTGAGGTTTGCGGCTTGGAGCTTATGTTGAACCAAGATGCAAAGCATCAAGGTTGAACATACTCTCCAAGTCACAAATCTTAGACTATCTTACCGTCAATTCGAATATGTTCCAATAAGTCCCTACCCATGGCCAAAAACCCACATCATGAAATGCACAAGGCACTTGAATGAAAAAGGCAACTTTAACATGTAATGACATAAAGTGTGTTATAGCTCCAATTGTCTTTCTTCAAAGTATTTCACAGGCTTGAAAATAACCCATGAATGATTGTTTAGGTTATGTGGTGGTTACATCAATTGTAAAATAAGCAAACAAATTGCAGGTTGCGACAAAATTATACAACATAACTTTTATTAAATTGCTTTTCTCGAATGTTTTTCCACAAAGACTTTGGTTTTTGCTATTTATTTTGGTGGAGATCCTGTTAACCCTTTACCCAATGTAACGTACAAAAACCGTCAGCACTATTTTAAAAAATTGCCCCTTAATTTTCAATATATTTTAATTTTTTGTCTCAAAAACATAAGTTATGACCATGACCCCCTCTTTGGAATGAGCTCATTCCAATGAGAGGTCATAACCTTATGTTTTTGAGACAAAAAATGTAAAATACTAGTTATTCAAGAATTTTGTTTGCAAGTGTCATCTGCTTTTCATGTTAGGTAAAGGGTTAAGCTATAAAACAGCGTGACTGGCATAGTAAAACAAAGAAGCATCTTAATAGCCTTTTTCCTATGGGTTACCACCACTCTAAATAATGTAACCTGCATACCGGTTATAATATAAGCCCATTATTTCCAGGCCTGATTTCAAAAAGTGTAGGATTTTTAGTTTTTCTTCAAATTGAATACATGATAAATGGTTAGGCCCCACAAATTAGATCTTCTGTTTCTCTGGCCATTTTTAGCTTAACTTGACAAACTCAAGATAAACTATTGCCATCACGCATGCGGAAGTCTGTGAGTCCGTTCACATTTTTCTTTAGCACAGGTTACACTCTGTAGTTCTTGTCTGATCTTCACAAAATTTCATATGCAGGTTTGGTGTCATGTCTTGATGAGAACGTCCCCTTTTGGACGCAATCGGTCATCTGTGATGGCTGGCCGAACCCAAAACCTGAAAACCTTTAGCACAGTCTACAGGTTGTATTTATGAAGGGATTTCATTGTAACTTGGTAGGATGCCTCTGTATAATATCTAGATGAGAACGTCCCCTATTGGTCATGTTCTGTCAACCATGACGGCTGCCCAAGCCCGAAACCCCAAAACTCTTAGCACAGTCTGCAGGTCATATTTAGTGTGGAGGGATTTCATTGTAACTTGGTAGGATGACTCCGTATGATGTCTAGATGAGAACTTCCCCATTTGGTCACGATCTGTCAACCGTGATGACTGCCCAAACCCGAAAACCTTTAGCACAGTCTACAGGTCGTATTTATGGATTGATTTCATTGTAACTTGGTAGGTTGATTTCATATAATGTCTAGATGAGAACGTCCCCTTTTGGTTGCGATTTGTCATCCGTGATGGCTGGCCGAGCCCAAAACCTGAAAACCTTTAGCACAGTCTACAGGTCGTATTTATGAATGGATTTCATTGTAACTTGGTAGGATGCCTCTGTATAATATCTAGATGAGAACGTCCCCTTTTGGTCATAATCTGTCAACCATGACGGCTGCCCAAGCCCGAAACCCCAAAACTGTTAGCACAGTCTGCAGGTCATATTTAGTATGGAGGGATTTCATTGTAACTTGGTAGGATGACTCCGTATGATGTCCAGATGAGAACTTCCTCATTTGGTCACGATCTGTCAACCGTGACAACTGCCCAAACCCAAAAACCTTTAGCACAGGCTACAGGTCATATTTATGAAGGGATTTTATTGTAACTTGGTAGGATGACTCCAGATAATGTCTAGATGAGAACATCCCCTTTTGGTCGTGATCATTCATCTGTGATGGCTGCCCGAACCCAAAACCTTAAAACCCTTAGCACAGTCCACAGGTCGTATTTATGGAGGGATTTCATTGTAGGGATGACTCCAGATAATGCCTACATGAGAACGTCCCCTTTTGGTCGCAGTCATTCAACCATGATGGCTGCCCGAGCCTAAAACCCAAGAAACTTTAGCACAGACTACAGGTCATATTTATGAACGGATTTCATTGTAACTTGGTAGGATGACTCTGTATAATGTCTATATGAGGACCTCCCCTTTTGGATGTGATCAGTCAACCATGATGACAACACAGGCCCGAAGCTCGAAAACCTTTAGCATAGTCTACAGGCCATATTTATGAAGGGATTTCTTTGTAACTTGATAGGATGACTCGTTTTGGAATTATTTCACTGTAACTTGGTGACTTTTGTTGACATACATTAACTGTGAGGGCCACATACATTAACTGTGAGGGCCAAATTAACCCACCCCTCAGTTCTTTAGTACAGTCTACACCTCATATTATTTTTATTGAAAACTTATCATACAGGGAACAGAAATTAACATATTCCCAATTATCACAATACTTGTCTTATTTCATAATCCTTTCATAAACATTGAACATTATCCTTTTCATCAAACACAACACAAAGACAAGTTGCGCCACAGTGTCATTGACACATTCATTTAATTATGCATTGTTGGAGTCTAGAGGGAGCCTCCTTTTGATTTTAGGTCTTGTTACAGTTATTCAGGCGAAAACGTTGGCTTTTCAGAAATGCATGGCTTCTCATTAACATGGCCAAGGATATTTCACTTTAAATTACCTCCCCTATTAACAATACTCACAATATATACAGTTTCTGGAAGCTCTGAATATGGCCTTTTCTGGAGACAGCTGCAAACAACAAAAATCTTACAATATCACTCAAATACACTCAACTGAATGACACAGTTGACGGCTAAAAAATGGATCAAAATGGTCAAAATTTTCTCATTTTGGAGATAAATTTCCAATTTTCATGCATCGATAGTGATAAAACTGTGTTATAGGAATTCCTCATTCCTCCACGGGGGATTTTACAGTATAAGATGATCATTGTGACAAATAAAAAACATATGGGTTTCTTATTCATTTTTTCAGAGGGCTTTCTCAAAGCAAATTTACACAAAAATTGTCCGATTTGTAACCTGCAAATTGTCAGGTCCCAAACAGGTCTGGGTTAGTCTGACCTTGACCCCCCAATTGAAATGCACTTGACACACTTTGAATCAAGATCATCAACAGATTATTTTGGCCATATCGCCATTAATGAGAATTATTTTCTAAATCCACACCACCACAAACTAAAACTTTTTCTCAAAATAGCCATTTGGCTGAGGATATCCGATAACCTCGCATATGACCTTTTAATAGGAAATGAGACGTCAGACCAGTTAGCTCATCCAAGATGGCCACCAGTGGCCAATTCATTATGGTGGCCATCTTAAATTTGGTTCCAACTAATGAATACGGACTCGAATCAATTTCAGTTTTTTGGTTATGCATTATTGGTGTCCAGAGGAAGCTTCCTTTCGATTTTGGTCCAGCTAGCCAATTCAATATGGCTGCCATGGTGGCCATATTGAATTTGGTTTCCAGCCAATAACTAATGAATGCTGACTCAGATTATTTTTGTCACCTGAAGAAATCAGCGGTGTCCGTCCGTGTGTGCATCCGTCCGTCTGTCTGTGCATCCGTCGCACTTGGTGTCCCCATGATAACTCCTGTTTGGATCATTTGATTGAAGCCAATTTTGGTATTTGACCTTCTTAGCCCAAACCACAGGTCAAGTTCGAATATGGGTTCGGCCAGATTATTTTTATTAGAGTTATGTCCCTTTTCCACATAGAAATTTCAATATTTGTTGTGTCCGGATGATAATTCCAGTTAGGATTATTTGATCAGAAAGAATTTTGGTATGTGACTTTCTAGGGTAAAAATACAGGTCAAGTTCGAGTATGGGTTCGGACCGATCATTTTTATTAGAGTTATACCCCTTTTCGACTTAGAAATTTCAAGATTTGCGGTGTCCGGATGATAACTTCAGTTAGGATTATTTGATCAGAAAGAATTTTAGTATGAAAATTTCTGGGGTGAAAATACAGGTCAAGTTCAAATATGGGTTCTGACTGATCATTTTTACTAGAGTTATGCTCCTTTTTCGACATGTTTTTTGGGGGGACATGTGTGCCGAGCCGCCTTTTATTATTTTTAGCTTAACTTGACATAGTCAAGATAAGCTATTGCCATCACGCGTGCGGAAGTCTGTGAGTCTGTGACGTCTGTTCACATTTTCCTTTAGCACGGGCTACACCCCGCAGTTCTTGTCTGATCATCACGAAATTTCATATGCAGGTTTAGGGTCATGTCTAGATGAGAACGTCCCCTTTTGGTCGCGATCGGGCAACCGGTATGGCTGCCCGAGCCCAAAACCATTAGCACAGTCTACAGGTCATATTTATGAAGGGATTTCATTGTAACTTGGTAGGATGCCTCTGTATAATGCCTAAAGATGAGAACGTCCCATTTTGATCGCGATCATGCAGCCTTGATGGGTGCCCGAGCTCAAAAACCTTAAGCATAGTCAAAAGGTCATATTTATGGAAGGATTTCATTGTAACCTGTTAGGTTGACTTCATGTAATGCCTAGATGATGACATCCCCTTTTGGTCGTGATTGGTCAGTTGTGATGGCTACTAGTGCCCGAAGCCCGGAAACCTTGAGCACAGTCTTCAGGTCATGTTTATGAAGGGATTTCATTGTAACTTCTTAGGATCACTCCAGATGATGCCCAGATGAGATTGTCCCCTATGGTTGCGATCATTCAGCCATGATGGCTGCCCAAGCCCGAAGCCCGAAAACCTTTAGCACAGTCTATAGGTCATATTTATGAAGGGATTTCATTGTAACTTGGTAGGTTAACTCCATATAATTTCTAGATGAGAACGTCCACTTTTGGGCATGATTGGGCTACTGTGATGGCTAAAGGTGCCCGAAGCCCAAAAACCTTTAGCACAGTCTACAGGTCATATTTATGAGGGGATTTCATTGTAACTTGGTAGGATGACTCCAAATAATGTCTAGACGAGAACGTCCCATTTTGGCCATGATCATTCAGCCTTGATGGGTGCCCGAGCCCAAAAACCTTTAGCATAGGCAGAAGGTTATATTTCTAGAAGGATTTCATTGTAACCTGTAAGGTTGACTCCATATAATGCCTAGATGATGACATCCCCTTTTGGTCGTGATTGGTCATCTGTGATGGCTACAGGTGCCCAAAGCCCGAAAACCTTGAGCACAGTCTACAGGTCATATTTATGAAGGGATTTCATTGTAACTTCTTAGGATCACTCCAGATGATGCCCAGATGAGATTGTCCCCTTTGGTTGCGATCATTCAACTGTGATGGCTGCCCGAGCCCGAAGCCCGAAAACCTTAAGCACAGTCTGCAGGTCATATTTATGAAGGGATTTCATTGTAACTTGGTAGGTTGACTTCATATAATGTCTAGATGAGAACGTCCCCTTTTGGACATGATTGGGCAACTTTGACGGCTAAAGGTGCCCGAAGCCCGAAAACCTTTTGCACTGTCTACAGGTCATATTTATGAAGGGATTTCATTGTAACTTGGTAGGATGACTCCAAATAATGTCTAGATGAGAACTTTCCCATTTTGGCTGTGATCATTCAGCCTTGATGGGTGCCCGAGCCCAAAAACCTTTAGCATAGGCAAAAAGTTATATTTATAGAAGGATTTCATTGTAACCTGTTAGGTTGACTCCATATAATGCCTAGATGATGACATCCCCTTTTGGTCGTGATTAGTCAACTGTGATGGCTACAGGTGCCCGAAGCCCAAAGCCCGAAAACCTTGAGCACAGTCTACAGGTCATATTTATGAAGGGATTTCATTGTAACTTCTTAGGATCACTCCAGATGATGCCCAGATGAGATTGTCCCCTTTGGTTGTGATCATTCAACCATGATGGCTGCCCGAGCCCGAAGCCTGAAAACCTTGAGCACAGTCTACAGGTCATATTTATGAAGGGATTTCATTGTAACTTGGTAGGTTAACTTCATATAATGTCTAGATGAGAACATCCCCTTTTGGACATGATTGGGCTGCTGTGACGGCTGAAGGTGCTCGAAGCCCGAAAACCTTTAGCACAGTCTTCAGGTCATATTTATGAGGGGATTTCATTGTAACTTGGTAGGATGACTCCAAATAATGTCTAGATGAGAACATCCCATTTTGATTGCGATCATTCAGCCTTGATGGGTGCCCGAGCCCAAAAACCTTTAGTATAGGTAAAAGGTCATATTTATGGAAGGATTTCATTGTAACCTATTAGGTTGACTCCATAAAATGCCTAGATGATGACATCCCCTTTTGGTCGTGATTGGTCAGCTGTGATGGCTACAAGTGCTCGAAGCCCAAAAACCTTGAGCACAGCCTACAGGTCATATTTATGAAGGGATTTCATTGTAACCTAGTAGGATCACTCCAGATGATGCCCAGATGAGATTGTCCTCTTTGGTTGCGATCATTCAACCATGATGGCTGCCCGAGCCCAAAAACCTTAAGCACAGTCTACAGGTCATATTTATGAAGGAATTTCATTGTAACTTGGTAGGTTGACTTCATATAATGTCTAGATGAGAACGTCCCCTTTTGGACATGATTGGGCAACTTTGACGGCTAAAGGTGCCCGAAGCCCGAAAACCTTTTGCACTGTCTACAGGTCATATTTATGAAGGGATTTCATTGTAACTTGGTAGGATGACTCCAAATAATGTCTAGATGAGAACGTCCCATTTTGGCCGTGATCATTCAGCCTTGATGGGTGACCGAGCCCAAAAACCTTTAGCATAGGCAAAAGGTTATATGTATAGAAGGATTTCATTGTAACCTGTTAGTTTGACTCCATATAATGCCTAGATGATGACATCCCCTTTTGGTCGTGATTAGTCAGCTGTGATGGCTACAGGTGCCCGAAGCATGAAAACCTTGAGTACAGTCTACAGGTCATATTTATGAAGGGATTTCATTGTAACTTCTTAGGATCACTCCAGATGATGCCCAGATGAGATTGTCCCCTTTGGTTGCGATCATACAACCATGATGGCTGCCCGAGCCCGAAGCCCGAAAACCTTTAGCACAGTCTACAGGTCATATTTATGAAGGGATTTCATTGTAACTTGGTAGGTTGACTTCATATAATGTCTAGATGAGAACGTCCCCTTTTGGACACGATTGGGCAACTGTGACGGCTTCAGGGGCCCAAAGCCCGAAAACCTTTAGAACAGTCTACAGGTCATAATTATGAAGGGATTTCATTGTAGCTTGGTAGGATGACTCCAAATAGTGTCCAGATGAGAATGTCTCCTTTTGGTTGCGATCATTCAACCATGATGGCTGTCAGAGCCCAAAGCCCAAAAACCTTTAGCACAGTCTACAGGTCATATTTATTAAGGGATTTCATTGTAACTTGGTAGATTGACTTCATATAATGTCTAGATGAGAACTTTCCCTTTGGACGCAATTGGGAAACTGACGGCTACAGGGACCCGAAGCCCGAAAACCTTTAGCACAGTCTACAGGCCATATTTATGAGGGGATTTTAATGTAACTTGATAGGATGACTCATTTTGGAATAATTTCACTGTAGTAACTTGGTAACTTTTGTTGATATACGTTAACTGTGAGGGCCACATACATTAACTGTGAGGTCATATTAACCCACCCCTCAGCTCTTTAGTACAGTGTACACCTCATATTATTTTTATCATAAACATAGCACACAGGGAACAGAAATGAACATATTCCCAATTATCACAATTCTTGTCTTATTTCATGATCATAAACATTGAACATTATCCTTTTCATCAAACACAACACACAAGTTAAGCTACAGTGTCATTGACACTTTCATTTAGTCCCCTACCGGCATCGCCGGAGGGGACTCTAGGTTAGTCTATCAGTCTGTAGGTCTGTCAGTCTGTAGGTCTGTCAGTCTGTCAGCCACACTTTAGTTTTCCAGAGTTTTTTTGGATACGCTTCAACGAAATGATTTCATTGTTGGTAAACTACTATAGAACGATGACTTACAGATCAAGTTTGAGTTTCATGCTGATTGCAGTATTCTTGTGTGAGTTATGGCCCTTGGAAATATGGAAAAGCACCAAAATATCAGTTTTCCAGACTTTTTTTGGAAACGCTTCAACGGAATGATTTCATTTTTGGTAGCCTACTATAGAACGATCCCTCACAGATCATGTTTGAGTGTCATGCTGATTGCCTTATTCTTGTGTGAGTTATGGCCCTTGGAAATATGGAAAAGTGCCAAAATATCAGTTTTCCTGACTTTTTCTGGAAATGCTTCAACGTAATGATTTCATTTTTGGTAACCTACTATAGAACAATGACTTACAGATCAGGTTTCATTTACACTCTGACCATCCATCCGTCAGTCTGTCAGTAAGTCTGTTGGTCATACTTTAGTTTTTCGGACTTTTTTTTTGAAACGCTTCAACGGAATGATTTCATTTTTGGTAACCTACTATAGAACGATGACTTACAGATCAAGTTTCATTTGCACTCTGTCCTTCCGTCAGTCTGTCAGTCAGTCTGTCAGTCATACTTTAGTTTTCCGTACTTTTTTTGGAAATGCTTCAACCGAATGATTTCATTCTTGGTAACCTACTATAGAACGATGACTTACAGATCAAGTTTGAGTTTCCTGCTGATTGCATTATTCTTGTGTGAGTTATGGCCCTTGGAAATATGGAAAAGCACCAAAATATCAGTTTTCTGGACTTTTTTTGGAAATGCTTCAACGGAATTCATGCTGATCACATCTTGGTTATAACATTTGTATAATTATTAATGCTCATTAGTCCGGTAGGGGACATTGTATTGCTTCAGCGATACGTGCGCTCTTGTTAAATATGCATTTTTGGTGTGTAGATGGAGCTTCCTTTCGATTTTGGACCAGTCAGCTGAACCAAGTGTCCAATTCGTTATGGCTTCCATGGTGGCCAGCTTGAATTTGGTTTCCATCCAATAACTAATGAATACTGACTGGAATCAATTTCAATTTTTGGTTATGCATTGTTTTTGTCTAGAGGTAGCTTCCTTTTGATTTTGGATCAGCTAGCCAATTCAATATGGCTGCCTCCTCCCCATGTTTTCCAGAAGATAAATCCAGTTCTAATTATACAAATCTCTTCAAATTTGATATTACTTTTTTTTCAACAAGGAAACACAGGTGCACTTCGAATCTGAAGAAGAGTCTTTTAAAATTTAAACCACAAATTTTAAGTTAAAAATTCCAACTTCTATTGACTGCAGTTTAGAAATGTAATACAGAGAAATCCCTTTGTTTTGCATGCATTTACATCCCTCATTTTCTTGTACTGTGCATATTAGTAGGGGGCACGGTGGCTCAGTAGGTAGAGATGCAGGCTGCAAGCCGAGAGGTCCTCGGTTCGAATCCCACCTGCGGCAACCGCGTTGTGTCCATGGGCAAGACACTTCACCCCCTTGCCCACGTAGGGGCATGGTGACGTTGTGTACTAAGGCGTACTGCACGTTGATGGTGCACTGTCTTCAACCAATGCTAACCCTGCTCATGTGGAGTTAGTATGTTGGGGAGCTGACAGTTGCTCGGTGGTTCTCTCTGGGTACTCCGGCTTCCTCCACGCATAAAACTGTCATGGTCATGATTAGCCATTGTGCAGAAATATGTGACCTTAAACACCAATAAATAAATAAATAAATATATGCATATTAGTAAAAGGATATTTATTTTAGGAGGAGCTCATTGAGATCACTTTCTGTCTGTCATCCATCCGTCCGTCTGTCAAGAACTTTAAATTATCGACTTCACCTCCTAAACCCCTGGGCCAAATTGAACCAAATTTGATATGCATGGTCCTTATCATATGTCCATTCAAGTTTGTCCAAATAAAGTTGCCACACTCCTTAGGGAGGGGTCGGGGGAAATGCTCCAGAATTCTAGAAAAATCTTCTCATGAACCAGTGGGTACAATGACTTGATATTTGGTATGGAACTTCCTTCTGAGGTGTAGTATCAAATTTGTTCAAATGACATTCGTGGAGTAATATTTGTCTTCGTAATGGAAGGGGCAAAATTTTTGGCCCCACCCAAAATTTCTATTTTCTGAACCGATGGTCCGATTTGAAAAAAAAAATGGTATGTGGTATTATTGAGTCACAAGTACTTCATTCATACTAAAAAAAATTTCCCGTGTTCCCTGTGGGAACCCCAGGAGCTAAAAATAGAAAATATTTTCAAACGCCAATATTTCCCAAACGGCACGTAACAGATAACAGTTATTTGGTATGAAGCATCCTTAGAACCAATAGAATGATTTGATAAAAAAATTGTCATTGGTTGTATTAGGGTAGAGGACATCGAAAAAATGCTGATTCAGCATACTTGCAAATATTAAAAAAATGTTCTCTAAAACTACAGACCAGAATTTTCTAATATTTGGCATACAGCATCCATATGGGGGGCAGATACACATGTGTTCAATTTAAGCACCTCGGTTCAACTTTGGGTTCAGTACATTCCTTTGTAGTGTTGATGAACCATGTCTAACTGAATGTGATGCCAAATACTTATTTGAACCACTCTGTCAGGTGAGCGATTAAGGCCCCTTGGGGCCTCTTGTTCTAAAATGTACCCAAATAAATGGATTTTGTCTTGATTATGTGTTTTTTTCGCTTTTTGTCACCTACAAACAAATATACAAGTTCTTTTCATTTTTTAGCTCACCTACATCTGTAAGATGTGGTGAGCTATTGTCATAACCTCGGGCGTCAGCGTCGGCGTCCGGCGTGTCCAATATTGTAAGATTTAATGTTAAGGTTAATTTCTCAAACATCAGTGGACTCAGGCCTTTGATATTGCATATGTAAGTTGTATGGGACTATCAGAACAGTATTTAACCCTCATACTACGACTTTTTTTCCAAATTTCACCTAAAATTTTCTGCCAAAAGTTGTTGTAAGAATTTGCGTTTAGGTGTTGTAAGAATTTGTGTTAAAGTCAGCTTTTGTGCAGATTGTGCTGCTTTAACTTCTCATTACTGTTGATTTTCATATTTCAATAACAACTGTAGGTATTAACCCTACTGTATGCAGAAATTTAACGAAAATTTTCTTTTTTTTTCACTCAAAATTTTCATGTTTTTCTCGGACTTGGGTTACTGAACTCCATTGCAGTAATATTTAACCCTCATTACATGCATATTTGAGAAATTTGAGGCTGATTTTCTGCCAAAACTTGTAAGAATTAGCGTTTAGGTGTTGTAAGAATTTGCGTTAAAGTCAGCATTTGTGCAGATTGTGGTGCTTTAACTTCTCATTACTGTTGATTTTCATATGTCAATAACAACTGTAGGTATTAACCCTACTGTGTGCAGAAATTTAACGGAAATTTTCTTTTTTTTTAGTCAAAATTTTCATGTTTTTCTCGGACTTAGTAAATTTTAAGTTCTAAAAGTTTGTGTTTAGGTGAGGTGTTAAGGTGAGTTCTCAAAGATCAGTGGGATCAGGCCTTTGATACTGCATATGTAGGTTGTAGGGGACAATCAGAACAGTATTTAACCCTGATACTACGACTTTTTTCCAAATTTCACCTAAAATTTTCTGCCAAAAGTTGTTGAAAGAATTTGTATTTTGGTGTTGTAAGAATTTGTGTTAAAGTCAGCTTTTGTGCAGATTGTGCTGCTTTAACTTCTCATTACTGTTGATTTTCATATTTCAATAACAACTGTAGGTATTAACCCTACTGTATGCAGAAATTTAACGAAAATTTTCTTTTTTTTCACTCAAAATTTTCATGTTTTTCTCGGACTTAGTAAATTTTAAGTTATAAAACTTTGTGTTTAGGTGAGTTGTGTTTCTATGTGTCTTTCCAAGCGATTAATATTCTCCACTTGGGTTACTGAACTCCATTGCAGTAATATTTAACCCTCATTACATGCATATTTGAGGAATTTGAGGCTGATTTTCTGCCAAAACTTGTAAGAATTAGCATTTAGGTGTTGTAAGAATTTGCATTAAAGTCAGCTTTTGTGCAGATTGTGGTGCCTTCACCTCTCATTACTGTTTATTTTCTCATTTCAGTAACAACTGTAGGTATTAACCCTACTGTATACAGAAATTTAACTGATTTCTTTTCTTTTTTTCAGTCACAATGTTCACGTTTTTGTCTGACTTAGTAAATTTTAAGTTCTAAAAGTTTGTGTTAAGATGAGGTGTTAAGGTGAGTTGTGTTTCTATGTGTCTTTCCAGGCAATTGATATTGTACGCATGGGTTACTAAACTACATTGCGGTAACGTTGCACCCTTATTACATGCATATTTGAGGAATTTGAGGGGGATTTTTGGGACTTATATTCACTTTCTTTAAAAAAAAATTTTTTTAATTTTTTTTTTTACTTAATACTTTCTCATACTTGTTACTAGTCACATTAAGGCTTATTTTAGTTGTTGATGTGATTTATTTTTGTTGGGACTTATAGTCACTTTCTTGAACGAATGTTTTTCCGCAACTCCTCTTTAACCAATGAATGTACTTCAATTACAATTTCAGTGATTTATGAAAGCCTTTCCTAATTCTTATTTATGATTTAATATCTGGCCTCACGATTCATATTCTTAATCATAAACATTTCTAAAAGAAAAAAATGCTTTTATATCCAATGATTCTATGTTGAATTGATATATAATAAATGCAGAAATATAGACTTTCCAAAGCCATCACATAAACCACATTAATCATTTGATGCCTAGTTAATGATTTATATTAACTAAATATTAGGCATGTTACATTGGAACGACATTATCAAGCGCGAATGTAGGTGAGCGTTGGGATGTAACATCCCTCTTGTTACTTCTAACCATTGCTTATTAGACCGTATTGAAACAAGCTCATCAAGCTTGTTCCATTAATAGGTCATGATGTATGTTTTGGGGTAGAAAAATGAAAAAAATTAAATTTGAATAGCAATTTTTGTATATCACGAATGCAGATATGGCAGATTCGTTAGGTAAACGGTTAATAAAAAATAGCACAGACTATTTTGTGTCTAAGCATTGACATTGCTGGGACAGTTAGGCTCTGTGCATGACATCACTCTAGTTATTTTTTCAAGTTTGCTTTGGTTACAAAATGAGAACATGTGGCAGTCAAAAGGACCATACAGGAGGACGTGAGAAACAGATTTTAAATTTTTTAGGCCTTATCTTCTTCACTTTAAATAATTTCACTATATCAGGCTTATTACTATTCATTTATTATTTTAGGTTTTGGTAACTGCAACATTAGGATTAGTTATTGCAAGTTCAGACTGGGGTATCAGGTTAGTAGACAAAATTAGACACCTCATACTCTACATACTGTATATGTATGTGTATACAGTACAGTCACCACGGGATGATCATAATCCACGTGAGAGCAGTGATGTCCACACATGCATTTACCAGATAATAAAAACCATCTGCAAAATTTTAATTAATGAAGCACTGGGTTGTACCCGGTGCTTCATTAATTAAATTTTTGATGATTATTCCTATAATTAGTGTTAGGAATCTTAATATTCCGTGGATATCAACTTTTACATGTCACTTTGCCTGTCTTAACGTCATAAAATGAAGCATTTTTCCATTAGAGTGTGTACTGGGGAAGTCCTTGGAATTAGCGGTGGTTTTCAGCAATGCAATCCCAATTACTGCCATCATCAAATTTTATGAAGTCCAATAATAAAAGTTCAGAGGGGGAAAAGTGGCCATAAAATGAAAAAAAAGAAATACTAAAAAAAAACATTCCCTACGTTTTTCAATTTTCCAATGCCTCGCAATCCCCAATCGCTTATCACGTAACATTTTTTGATGTCTGTGAAAAATGAATATTTTGATGATGTGCACATTTTTCGCGACAATTCAGATTGAATATTTACAACATATTGTAGCTATTATTGATAAAAAACAAGTGCCAAGACTGGAAGGTTGATGCCAAGTAGTTACTGATTTTCGTGCTTGGCTTTCCTTTGATTGAATGCTGTTACTTTGGGACAATAGTCACATAGTAACAACTTTCACATTATCAAACCTCATCAATGGGTTAAGTTAACACGTTGATGTTCTGTATGCCACCTTGGGGTGAGGGAGGGGGCAGATTGAGCTGTGACGATCTTTCGTTAAATTTCAGCAATCCTGTTGGATAGAGATCAGTGCTATTATATTATCCATTTAGAGCTGGGACGTTTTGATTTTTCAGATTTTACTTTGGTTCGGTTTCAGGAAAAAACCTTAGATTTTGGTTTGGTTTCTGTACTCGTTAAGAACAGTTCGTAAATAATACTTTAGGCCCTTAACTGTGAAAAAATCTGCAATAGTTTGTAATAGAGCACTCCGTGCAAAAGCCCGGACTGTAAGTATCTGCACTGGGTTCAGCCTAACTTCCCGGTGATCATTCATAGAGGTTCTAGGAGATCAGTTGCTAAGCTCATTCAGTCAGATAAAAACAGAAATCAAGGTAACAATTGGAGAAAGTTCATCTAATTGTCACATCTAAGTCCATGTCATTGTTACATTTCTCCCTTATTGACTCATCTTATGGATGAGTCAATAAGGGAGAGATTGTAACAATGTCAACATGATGTATTCGCCCCTGTGTCAGATAGAGTAAGTGATGCGAGTCCATAGGAGCCACTACTTCATTTCTCTCCCATTAAGACAGTTTGATCAGTTTGTGCACAAACACAGCAAAACCGTTCAGCTGATTTTTGGTGGGTCTTGCATGTGGTTCAGTTTTCCTGGAACCAGAAAACAGAAAAACACCCAGCTCTAATTGGCATTACAAAAGCACAGGGCCGAAATTCGGCCCCTTTCCAAATGGGAAAAAGGTAAGTTTTTTCCCAGTTTGGTGTCCAAATTTCCAAATTGTTATCAGACATTGTCCGGTCATAAACACTGGTTGTTATTATGCCTCCGACCTCCGAAGGAGGATTTGGGGGTATCTAGTGAAGACCTCCATCCGTCCATCCATACCGTACAAACATTTTGGATTGTATTTTCAAAGTCATTGGTCAGATTTGGATCTCTTTTGGAATGCTGATAGACCCACATGGGGGAACGGATGTGCACAAGGAACGATCAATAATTTTTCCCAGAGTTATGGCCCTTTTTCACTTCTGACTTAAGAAATCTTTTTCTGTCCCACAATACCTTTAAGGCTATTTCGAACATGCCTACAGGTTGGGGGCAGTGGCCTATGCTTTGCGTAGCCCTTATTCATATAGGCAATTAGAATTGAATATCGCGTGTACAGTATTTAAAAGTAGTGCTGGAAGCTAGAGCTAGAAGTCAAAATAATAATTGCGGTTTTGGGGGAAAGAAGGTCATGATTAACGATATAATCACGATATTGTTCTCTTGTGAAGGTTGTGTTTATTCTGGTAAATAGTGTTAATATGGTTTCGTGTATGAATGCAATATGCTCAGCTATATTAAACCAGAAAAATGCTGAGCAGATATACTTCATGTTTCAGTTTAATAATAACTTTGATTTAAAACATGTATTGTGAACTTGCATGGTTTACAGATAGAAGGCACGGGACATATCAGATAGAGTTGGGCGATTTTCAAATTTACTTTTCGGTTTTCAGTTTTGGTTTATAATATCAAAAAACCTCGATTTGGTTTAGTTTTTCATTTTTTCAAGCCTGGAAATAAGCAATCTCTCATTTGCAGAATGAGGCCTCAAGAGGGTGATTTTCTGAAGGTATCCCATTGAGAGTGCTAGAATCCCTCACAGTACATTCTCAGGGTACCTCTTTTTGATCAGCCATAGGACCCTAATTTGGTTTCCGTTTCACAGAGGGTAAATTTAGTAATGCTACCCTGCTGTGAAGGGTAACATCACAAAATTCACCCTTCGTTACCCTATTCTGAAAATGACAGATATAAAAAATAGAAAACTTGGATATAGTAGTGATAATGTCACAACGTAGCAACCTGCATTCTTCTACAACCTGCATACATTAGGTTAATACGTTTGTCAATGAGATTGCTATAGGTTTTCAAAACCCCATGCTGGAACTGTTCCTCAGTGTCAATGATGCATTCTACAAATAGTTAATTCCCTGCAACTTCGATTGTCCAGCACATTTTGTACACTAAATTTCGGGATTGCCCTTGTTTCATTTTGGAAAAATTGGAATTGAATACCACATATATACCAGTGAACTCCAATTTAAAAATAGCTTAAACTGTGTACTTTTGGCATGCAATTACAAGAGAATTATGCAAAGTGAGTACTTACCGTTGTTAATGAAGCCTATTTGCATCCATTTGCAGAACATGTCGCTTCGAAATCAATTTCCTTCTCAATTTCCAGAAATTCTTTTCCAGTGTTTCCTTTGAAGGTGTGCACGTAAATTAGTTGTATTACCATACTCTGCGACAAATTCTTTTGAACAAAGAGTGCATTTGCAATGGCGTTGATCAGTACGATTGAAATGCAGTAACCACTTGCTTTTGTATGACATTTTTGTTGTGTGTGAAACGGGGAATGATGTAAATTCCATTCAAAGAAAAAAACTGTGTCCAGCTGATTTTTCTTGACAACTCGTTTTGGTTTTTTGGTGATTAAAAAAAAAAACGAACCAAACGTTAAAACTGAAAAACCGCCCATCTATAATATCAAAATGTAATGTTCATTTTTCAATTGTTTACCTCCCTTAGTTTGTTTCTCTGATGTTTACTGGAATGCAGTCAGCATTGGAGAGACACATCAAAGGAGGTAACAGAATTGAACAATGAAATTTTCATACTGAAAACGTGTGCAAATGTATTATTGCAATGAATTAGTTCTGTTAACACATTAATTAAACATGTTAACCCTTAACCCAACGTAACGGCCAAAACCGGCCAGTGCTATTCTCAAAAATCGCCAATTAATTTTCATTATTTTTTCATTTTTTGTCTCAAAAACATAGGTTGTAACCCCTCATTGCAACGAGCTAGTTGAGCTTGTTCCAATGAGGGGTCATGACCTATGTTTTTGAGACAAAAAATGAAAAAAAAGTAGTTATTCAAGAATTTTTTTGGCAAGTGTTGTCTGCTCTTCATGTTAGGTAAAGGGTTAAGTAAACTATTATCGGAGGCTTTCTAATTTTTTCAAGAAAACTCTTCATAAAAATACGTATTATTTCCCAATTTTGGTCCTCATGACACGAAAATTCCTAATTGGAAGGGACCTGGACCCTTTCCCATTTAAGGGGTGTGGACTCCTGTCATTTCAAACACAGAACAACTGCAGAAAACAGAACAGTGAAAGGAATTCCTTAAGTTAGGTGTAATTAGCTTTTCAAAACAGCTGCATATCAAGGGATAATACTCTTAACAAAGTTTGCTCGTGGATTTCCCAACACAAATGACATGTGATTCATTATAATGAAAAAGACAAACAATAGCCATGTGGAGTAAATGTCCTCTTTGTTTTTTTTGTATTGAGCCGGAACTTAAGTCACTTTGTTTTGATACTGTAGATCAGTGAACATTTTGATATGAACTCATAGTTTTCAGGCTTTATAGTTAATAAAATCCCCACATTGTTGCAAATGAGTTACTTTTTATCAAAAAGAAGTTGGACACCTCGTTCAATTGAGTGTTTGGAAATTCTGTGCCTAATTCTTGATGCATGCATAATGATAATTTCCTTTTTATGCCCCCGAGAGATTCTCTCAGGAGCATTATGTTTTCGCCATGTCCGTCCGGTGTCCATCCTCTGGCATCCGTCCATTAACTTTTGGTCTCCGTCAAATAACTAAAGAACTGCTTATTTGATCAAATCATTATTTTAGGGGTTACTTGTGGATGACCAGACAATGCTTCCTTTCGATTTTGGTCCCGCTAGCCAATTCAATATGGCCCCCATGGCAGCCATATTGAATTTGGTTTCCATCCAATAACTAATGAATGCTGACTCGAATCATTTTTATTTTTTTATTTTTTAATTATGCATTGTTGGTGTTCAGAGGAAGCTTCCTTTCAAGTTTCGGACCAGTTAGCTGAACCAAGATGACTGCCAGTGGCCAGTTCATTATGGCGGCCTTCTTTAATTTGGTTTTTGCCCAATAAGTATTGAATACGGACTCAAATCAATTTTTTTTTTTTGGTTATACATTATTGGTGTCTAGAGGAAGCTTCCTTTTGATTTTGGTTATACCCCCGTGAGACTTACCTTCCCTTTTATGACTCAGCTCGGGGGGCATATGCCACGCTTTGTGTTGCTCTTATGTTGATATCCAAAATGGGTTAGATTGAATGCAGACAGACCACTGAATAATGATTTATGTTAATTGGTTGAGGGCAAGATTTTTAGCTTAACTTGACAAAGTCAAGATCAGCTATTGCCATCACGTGTGTGGATGAAGTCTGTTAGTCTGTCAGTCTGTTCACATTTTCTTTGGCACAGGCAACAACCCGTAGTTCTTGTCCGATCATCAAAAAATGTCATATGCAGGTTCGAGGTAACGTTTAGATGAGAACTTCTCCTTTTGGTCGTGATCGATCAACCATGACGGCTGCAAGACCCTGAAACCCGACAACCTTTTGCACAGTCTACATGTAACTTGGTAGGATGACTCGGTATAATGTCTAGATGAGAATGTCCCCTTTTGGTCATGATCAGCCAACCGTGATGGTTGCGAGAGCCCCAAAACCTTTAGCTCAGTCTGCAGGTCGTATTTATGAAGGGATTTCATTGTAACTTGGTAGGATGGCGCCGTATAATATTTAGATGAGAAAGTCTCCTTTTGGTCGCGATCGATCGATTGTGATGCCTACACGGGTCAAAAGCCCGAAAACCTTTAGCACAGTCTACAGGTCATATTTATGATGGGATTTTATTGTAACATGGTAGGATGACTCCGTATAATGTCTAAATGGGAACGTCCCCTTTTGGTCGCAATCTGTCAACCATGACAGCCGCACAGGCACGTAACCTAGATTTGTTTAGCACAGTTTACAGTTCATATTTATGAAGCAATTTCATTTCACATCCATTTTATGCAATACACCTTACTGAACAGATGAAAAACTTTATAAAATTCACGTATTTCACATGTTGAATAAAAGATGGAACTATTTAAGAGGAGACCATATCTTATGATTTTGCTCTCATAAAATACCACTAAACCACTCACAGCTCATGTGAAATCCCCACAGTTCAAATGAATGTTGAGTTGTGTATATTTATTACATAAAAATGCGAACATAGCCAATAACTAGGGGCAGAATGTGTTTATAAACAATCTACTGGCAGTCAGCTGGTCTTATCCACCCATTCTGCAGGTGCATTGTTCAATGGATTGGTTGCCTGCCTTGTTGTACTGTTTATGAATGCATACTTACCATGGCTGCATGTTTGTCACACTGACACTGACTTGCGAGTGACGAGACATCAGAAGTAAGCAACATCAAAGCACGCTGCCACAAGTCGGCGACACCAAAATCATGTGGCCACCCACACATGCAGCATGGGGATCTTGACATCTATATATGCCAGCGTGACTGTCTTCAAGATAACCTTTCCAAAATCACATCAGGAGTTTTTCAATAACGGGAGAGGCAGATCTTGGTTCCCAATAGGAGGTGGGGGAGGGGCAGTGTATTCACTGACAAGCCCACAGTAAAGTTGACTGTTTTCCCGGTGGTTGTTGGTGTGGAGCGGGTGTAGCTAGACATCCCCAACATGGGGGGGGAGCTCCCCAAATCCAGTACTATTACTGTGAGAGGTAGGCCTTGAAAATATTTACAAAGAGGAGACTTGAAACTGAATTTGAAGAGTCGGTATGTGGGCATATTTCCTGTTTGGGCTTATTCCCACCTCAATAGGAATGATTTAAAGCAAGCTTTTTATATGCCCGTTTATAAACACGGTCGTATTTTGTTATCAGTCTGTCTGTCCGTCTGTCTGTAAACAATTTGGTTTCCGTTCATTTAAAGTCGAACGCCTTGATGGATCGACATCAAACTTTCAGAAGTTATTTTTAGCATTAAAATACAGGTCAAGTTCGATTTTGGTGTTTCTCAGTCCTTCTGCTGCAGAGATATGGCCCTTTGAAAACACAATTTTTCTAAAAAAAATTGGTTTCCGTTCATTTAAAGCTGAACACCTTGACGGATTGACACCAAATTTTTCAGATGTTGTTTTTAGCAATGAAATACAGGTCAAGTTCGATATTGGTGTTTCTCAGTCCATCCACTGCAGAGTTATGGCTCTTTGAAAACACAATCTTAAAAAAAAAATTGGTTTCCCTTCATTTAAAGTCGAACGCCTTGACGGATCGACATCAAACTTTCAGATGTTGTTTGTAGCAATAAAATACAGGTCAAGTTCGATATTGGTGTTTTTCAGTCCATCCACTGCAGAGTTATGGCCCTTTGAAAACACAATTTTTGAAAAAAAATTGGTTTCCGTTCATTTAAAGCCGAACGCCTTGACGGATTGATACCAAATTTTTCAGATATTGATTTTATACACCGTTTGAAAAACGGGACGTATTATGTGAATGGTCTCTCCACCCGTCTATCTGTCCGTCCATGGACACATTTCGTTTCTGGACGATAACTTTAGTTGTAATGGTTTGAGCTGAGTTAAATTTGGCATGTGGATTTAGTATGACAAAGTACAGAACGGGTTCGATGTCCGTTTCTAATGGCCCATTTGCAGTAGAGTTATGGCCCTTTATTTATGGGAATTTAGCCCAACTTTTCATTTACGGACGATAACTTTAGTTTGCCTTGACCGATTTATTTCAAATTTTCAGTTTTTTGTTTTTGACCACAAAATACAGCTCAAGTTCACTTTTGACCACAATCGCATATACCTTTCAAGAGTTATTCCCCTTGAATGATTGCTAATTTGTGGATTTTGTGGTATCCAGATGATAACATTAGTTTGCCTTGACCGATTTTTTTCAAATTCTCAGATTTTCTTTTTGACCACAAAGCACAGCTCAAGTTCACCTTTTGCCATAATCGCATGTACCGTTCCATAGTTATTCCATTTGAATGATTGCAAATCTGTGAATTATGTGGTTTCCGGATGATAACTTTAGTTTGCCAAGACTAATTTGTTTCAAATTCTCAGATGTTGTTTATGACCACAAAGCACAGCTCAAGTTCACTTTCGGCCAAAATTGCATGTACCTTTCCAGAGTTATTCCTCTTGAATTTGTGCATTTTGTGTTTTCCGGATTATAACTTTAGTATGGCCTGACTGATTTTTTTTACGCCTGTTGAAAAACCATAGAATTATGGAATCAGTCTGTCTGTCTGTCCGTCCATTTGTCCATCCATTTGTCCATCCGTTGGTCTGTCCGTTCATCAACATTTGGTTTCCAGATGATAACTTTAGGCTAAAAAAAAATAATGTTTTGATTCTCAGGCCCTCCCTCATTGGATTTGAACCTCCTCATTAGACATTTTTATTATGTCATGTTTTTTAAAGAATTTGTGAAAACTTGGAATGGTCATTTTTCACATTTCTCGACATATAATTATTTAGCTGTGTTTGCAGTAAATTGGTTTTTCTTGTTGCAGTTTATGGGAGAGTGCCCAGAGGCACTCTCCCATAAACTGTAACAAGGCAAATTCTGATATACTGGATCATGATTTAATTATTTGCTGGTGTTTAAGGTCATATATTTCTGCACAATGGCTAATAATGGCTGCAACACTAATATAAACTCAAGTTTTACCAATCATTTAGAGCCATGTTTCCCACCCCAAGCATTGGGTTATGGGACCTATTCTAATGGATCATGATGCTTGACAGATCTATACCATTAAAAAGAACAATAAAATACAAATCCTTTCAGCTGTTGTTACAGCAGTTAGTTATAAAAGGTATACTATAATTACATCAAAATACAACCTTTTCTCTTTTTCAAGTGGAAAGACAGCAAAAAGATTTACTGAGTATACTCAACTCTTTACATGAAAAAAAAAATAAAAATAAAATCCTCCCTCCCTCACTGATTTGAAAAAAAAATTGCCTGAGAATCAATTCATTTTTTTTATTTGGCCTTAGTATTTTTTTTCTCGATTGACTCCTAAACTTGGTATGTGGTTTAATCAAAACAAAAGACAGGTCAAGTTCGAATATGGGGTCAGTTCGAACTTCGAAGTTCCCCTGAATTATGGACCTTGTTGGACATAGAATGCATCAAATATTTGGTTTCCGGATGATAACTTTTATTATTTGTTTTCCGATTGGTTCCAAACTTGGTATGTTGTTTAATCACAACAAAATACAGGTCACGTTCGAATATGGGGTTGGTCCAAACAATTTTCACCCTCACCCCCATCCTTACCCCAACCCCTCAAAAATACAAAACGGGCGTATATTGTCCCGCTACGCGGTGCTCTTGTTAAAATATTAATATAGTTAATTTAGAAGGTAACTCATAATTTTGCTTCATTATTCTACCCACTTGAAAAGTGGGAGGTATATAGTGTTCACTTGGTCCATACGTACGTCCGTACTTTGTACGGGCAGACATATGGGGTTTAGGTGGCTATTTGTTGGTAGAAATGGGGGTTAGATGACTACCGCAATTTATGTGACCAGTCACAAAGTTAAATGTCATTATTCTAGGGTGGGGTTTAGAGTTGGGGTGGGGTGGGGTTAGGGTCAGTAAAGGGTAGGGTTAGGGTTTGCTACCACCCCAAAAATTTTTCACCCAAAAAGTTTTAATACAATGGACATGCATTTTAGTTAAAATAGACTAGGAATATATTGAATTTTCATTAGTCTAGGGTGGGGTTTAGAATTGGGGGTGTGGGAGGGGGGTAGGGTTAGGGTCAGTAAAGGGTAGGGTCAGGGTTTGCTACCACCCCAAAAAATTTCCCAAAAATCGCTTGTTTTAATATAATGGACATGCATTTTATTGTAGTCCCATAAAAATGGCCACATAACTACCAATTGTTAGAATGTCTGTCCGTCCGTTACGCTTTGGGGGGGGGGGGGGTACACATCTGCTATCCGCAACTCCTCCTAAACCAGTGAAAGGATTTCATTGAAACTCTCAGACATTCTTTGACATACATTGAAGATGTGCACCTCCTATTTTCTTTTCAGATATTTTCATTTTTACAGTTTCCCATATTGAAATATGAACTTTGTCAAATTCAATTGACATTCTGTACAGATCTGCTATCTGCAACTCCTCTTAAACCATTGAACAGATTTCATTGAAACTTTCAGACATTCTTTTACATAAATTGCAGATGTGCACCTCCTATTTTCTTTTCAAATATTTTCATATTTACAGTTCCCCATATTCAAAAATGGTCTTTGTCAATTCAGGTTTTAGGAGGGAGGGGTATAAATCTGCTATCCACTACTCCTCTTAAACCATTGACATTTGCTGTCCACAACCTCTTTTAAACTAGTGAATGGATTTCAATGAAACCTTCAAACATTGGTGTCAGTGTTTGTGCTCTCTACATTAAACACACTTTTACTGTTGTAAAATGTTTCTTGGTGGGAGTGGGTGATATCATTTAGTAAGCAGTGCTCACAGTTTTTCTAGTTTATTTTGTGTTCCATTAGTTGAACAACTTATTGTACAATTATTTCCCTTTCTGTATTTTTTGGATGTAATGACAGCAGAAAGCCTGTCAACCCTTGCTCACTATATGCAAGAAAAAATATTAAAATATAAAATTGCCTGAGAGTTAATTAATTTCTTTTGTGAGTCCTTTTATTTCACTCATAATGAATCCATGAATTAAAACTACATTCTAACATTTCCAGAGCACAGACTTCTTCTGGTTATGAAGCCAAATCTGTAGAAGATGTAACTACTTTAGAATCACTCAGTCCATCCTTAGATTTCTTCTGTAGAATTAAGAGAGCTATCAGAAAAGTTGCTATTCAAGTTCTAGCATTTGTTTTATGTGAGTATTTTTTGATTATAGTGTCCTACAGACTGCAGAGTTATCCGAACCAACTAATACAGTACAGTTGCCGTAGACTGGTTGTAATCCATGCGTGGGCAGTAATGTCCATGCATGTGTTTTCTCGGTAATAAAAATCACCATCAGCAAAATTTTAATTAATGAAGTACCGGGTTGTACCCAGTGCTTCATTAATTAAATTTTTGTTGGTTATTCCTATATTTGGTGTTTGGAATCAAATATGTTTGCGTCTGTGGAAATATTGCCCACCCGTGGAAATTGACCAGTCCACTGTGACCATACTGCAAGTTAGTAATTTTCGTTTCAATAAATTACCTTAACTGGTAGAGTGCTAAATTATTAGCTCACCTGACTGAAAGTCAGCAGGAGCTCAAGTAATCACTTTCTGTCCGTCGTTCGTCCGTCATGAACTTTACATTATCGACTTCTCCTTAACCCCTGGGCCAAATTGAACCAAATTTGATATGCATGGTCCTTATGTCAATTCAAGTTTGTTCAAATAAAGCATCCAAAAAATACTGAGTCAGCAGATTTGCAAATATTAAAAAAAATTTCTTCTCCAGAACCACTGATCAGAATCTTCTGATATTTGGCATACAGCATCCATACAGGGGTCAGATACAAGTGTATTCCATTTAAGCCCCTCAGTTCATTTTGGGCTCAATACAGGAGCCCAAATCTCAACTTAGGGCAACATGGGGAATAAGCTTTAAAAATCTTCTTCAGAACCATTGGTGAGGATGTTTTAATAGTTGGTAAACATCATTGTTATGAGGGTCAGATTCAAGTTTGTTCGCATCAAGTCTCTCAGTTAATGTTTGGGCTTCCTATGGGGGCCAGAATTTTAACTTAGTACAACATGAGGAAATTTCTTTGAAAATCTTCTTCAGATCCACTAGTCTGAATCCTTTCATATTTGGTATACAGCATCTCTAGGCAGGTCAGATTCAAGTTTGTTCAAATCGAGTTCCTGGGTTAACATTTGGGCTCTCTATGGGGGCCCGAATTTTACCTTAGTGCAATATGGAGAAATTTCTTTAAAAAACTTCTTCAGATCCACCAGTCAGAATGCTTTCATATTTGGTATATAACATCTCGGGGGGGGGGGGGGGGGGGGGGGGGGGGGGGGGGGGGGTCAGATTCACATCTTTTGGTATTTGGTATACATCTCTAGAAGGGTCAGATTAAAGTTTAAAGTTTGTTCAAATCGAGTCCCTGGGTTAATATTTGGGCTTGCTGTAGGAGCCCGAATTTTACCTTATTGCAATATGAGGAAATTTCTTTAGATAATTTTTTTTTCAGCTTCACCAGTCAGAATGCTTTCATATTTGGTATGCAACATCTTTAGGGGGCTCAGATTCAAATGTGTTCAAATCAGGTCCCTGCATTAATATTTGGGCTCTCTATTGGCCCCCAAAGTTTAACTTTTACTGCAATATGAGGACTTTTCTTTAAAAAGTGAGCTCACTACTGGTCCCTGGGTTAATATATGGGCTCTCTATTGGCGCCCAAAGTTTAACTTATTGCAATATGAGGAAATTTCTTTTAAAATTTTTTTTGTGTTAAAATCGAGTCCCTGCATTAATATTTGGGCTGAATTTTAACTGTAATATGAGAGACTTTCTTCAAAACTCTTTTTCTCCAGAACCACCTATCAGAATCTTTTCATATTTTGTTTTTAACATCTCTGGGAAGATCAAATTCAATCCCTGCCTTAAAATTTGGGCTCTCTTCAGGGGGATTGGATGGGGTGTCATAACCTTTGTCTCAAAAACATAGGTTATGACTCCTCGTTGGAACGAGCTCGTTCCAATGAGGGGTCAGAACCTATGTTTTTGAGACAAAAAATGAAAAAAAAAAATTATTCAGGAATTTTTTTTTGCAAGTGTCGTCTGCTTTTCATGTTAGGTAAAGGGTTAATCCTCTGTCGCAAAGTCCAATGTTTCACTCACATAATAGGACAGGATTCTGTTAATCATCTATTCTACATTGAAATTTTGTGGATCATATTTCTCCCTGTGGGGACCCTGGGGGTGAAGCAGAGCTTGTTTACTGTTGGAAACAAGCACCGTTTTACTAGTAAAATAGGACTCAGTAACCAGTGCCTGGGGTGGAAGACCACTAAAATGGCAATATAGGCATAAACAATTAGCTGGACTTGACTTTATATCCGTGTTACGAAATATGTGACCCTAAACTATGACGCTAATAAATAAAAAAAATAATATCTTATTTCATAATTTCATATTTTGAAGTTAATTCATTTTAGTTTTCAACGTTCTTTTTCAGTGATCATCATTGCTGTTTTGGTATTTGTTGGGTTAAAGTTCTGGTGGAAAGTAAAGGAAAAGGAACAACAGAAGGTGTATGATATGGTTGATGAAATCCTAGGTAAATTTGATTATTGTTTTCATTTAATGTTCTTTATTTTATTTAGAGAGATTCAGCCATGTCCCCTGTTTTCCTATCATTTTCAAAATCACAGTGGAACGACTAATTCCATCCTGTGAAAAGTTTTCAGGAGATCGACAGCCCTCATAGTAAAACAGTAATTTCACCTGTTTGGAATCTAGATTAAGTATTACAGGATGCTGTTAGTGCATGGAGGTTTTTTTTTCAAGGTTCCGTTTCGGTTTTATTTTTTTTTAAAACCTCGGTTTCGGTTTGGTTTTTCGGTATTATTTCCAGGCCCTTCAGTTAATCTAAATCACTATTGTCTTACTAGAAAAGACCATAGAAATGTAACCTGAGAGCTATTTAAAGTATGCTATGTCCTACTAGCAGTACTGGGACATAGCACACTTCACTCGCACTCAGTTGAAGTGTTAATATTAATTTGGGGTAGATTGTTTGTTCTGTTTGGTAAATGTTATACATCAGTGGCAGTGCCATAGGGGGGCCTAGCCCTGCACCCTGTATGATCTCTCCCTCATGTTGTTATATGCAAAATATAATGGATTTATGGCATCAATGCGTATCACATGGGGAATAAATGGTCAAAATAACACTATATGATTTTTATTATTATTTTATTTCATGCATTTAACATGAGACAAATATGACTGAAATAAAAAAAAAAAAAACGTTCACGAGTTCCGACACTCACCTAATTTAATGCAGTAAATGCCCACACTCACTGGCCATAGTCGTTCTTGTGTAGACCCCACTGGCTATTCTCACAGTCGGGGTGCGACTTATACAAAGGTAACAGTAACAGGGGAGGTATTTTTGGCTGAAAATATTGGGTGTGACGTATACATAGAAGCAACTTATAGAGACATATACGGAAATAATCACTTTTGGATTTGCCCGTTTTGCTGACATTTGCTGTTATTTTCAAATGAGATTACGATGGGGTCGTTGTAAATTTCGAAGTTTAACGTTAAATAATGCAAAAAACGTGTGGCCAGGTTTTTTGGCGCCTGTCGGTTCGGTTTTTCAGTTTGTGGCAAAAACCGAAACTGAACTGAAAAAACGAAAAACCTCCATGCTCTAGATGCTGTTAACCCTGAACCAGGATATACTCAAACTATCACCTTCTTTTTATACTTTAAACCAATGGCCCAGACTAGCTGGTGCAAACTCAAAGTTATCAAGGGCCAAACACAAATTTTGAACCACCCATTCCCCCAAATTTGCTTGCAAAATCAAAAATTAAAAGTCCTATCTGGTCCTCCATACTTTTACTCTCCGCGCAGCCGTCAGGAAGTGACCGGAATTGGCGCAAACATTATTCTTTGTTTGGCCCTAAAGTCAGCAACAATGAACTAACATCTGTGCTTTAAAATATCCTTTTTGAGGATGCCAGACACAAATTAATGCAAGAATTGGTAGAGCCAAGGCTGTTATTGGATGTTGGAAGTGTTCAACAGTGGTTTTTGACGTTCAGGGCTGTAACTTTTTATTAATTATAAAATTATTTTATGTTTCCCAATTTTGGGACATACACCTGAAGTCATCATTTTTGATAATGATTATTCCACTGTTTGTTAAGTATTCCTTTCCTATCCTTCCATGAACCCTTCCTGTTAACCTCTTAAGCTTTATGGCTATTTTTTATTGAAATTTTTTATTAAATTTCTTGGGAGTTTAACATGTGTTACAGAATATTTATTCTGTCTTTCCCCATTGTTACGTCCTCACCCTAGGGGTCTTAGGTAATTTAGTCTTGCATCTTCTATCCGATGTATCGTTTTTTCTTCGTATGAAGATCTAGCTTTGCATCTGGTAGCATTTAAATTGGTTTCTGACTGAGCCTTTTTTTGTGTGCCTAATGTCTTGTTTCCGTTTTTTTCACTGACGTTGTTTACTTTGATAACGTCCTCATATATAGGTAGTATTTTATATTCTATTACTGTAGAATTATTGTAGGATACATGGATTATTATTCCGGCAGTGTAGCTCAATAAATTTTGGATTTTGTCCACACTTGGGCTCTATCGGAATGCCCTTGTGCTCTTAATGTTCCCTTTGGGAACTTAGGCATTTTTAAAAAAAAAAAATTATTTTGAATTTAATTTTGATTGCTATTATTCATGTATCTTAATTATATATTTTGTTGTGGAGTTTGGAGGACTGATATCGACTTTAGTTGATGCACTCCTGCGGACTCTTGTCATTCTTGTGTTCACCGGGATGACTAATGTTGGAGATGGGTGTCGCAGTTTGTTGATAGCGGTGAGGTTCTGAGGCCAGGCCTCGCACCGCATTATAATTCATTTTGTCAGTTTCTATTTCAGAGGAACGTGAACATGGTGATGATATTCAGACACCCATCCAAGTGTGCTACCGTAGTCGCGCTCTGTTGAGCAAATAGAGTTAGCTCATGTTATGCAAGGGATAAGGCCTCTAGTTAGTGTTCTTAATCTCAGCAAGCAGCTAGCTCGACCGGTGAAGCGACTCCATCCTTGGGAGCTGTGACACCGGGTAAGTCCGTTGTGGTCGAAGGAAGTGTAGATGTGGGTAGAGCGAGAACTTAAATATAAATAAGCTCACCCAGCGACGACGAAAATAGGGAGGAAGTCAGCAAGTTTCTTGTACTCGGCGAGGTCTAATAGACCACGAGCAGGAGAGGCCCCTCTCTAACCTAACAACATTTGGGCCCCAATGTTGTTATGAGAAACTTGCACGAGCCGGAGCATATGTCCGCCCACCGCTCGGGACGCTGTGTCTAGTCTGCAGCCAGGGTCGGCTTCAGTCGCGGCTTCCTCTGCTACGTTTCACAAGCCAAAATGAAGTTTTCTGGTTGGAAACTTGCACGAGACGGAGCATACGTCCACCCACTACTCGGGACGCTCCGTCTCGTCAGCAGCCGGGGTCAGCTTCAGTCATGGCTTCCTCCACTACGTTATTAAAGCACACACGACCGCAGGCTAGCTACCTGACTTCAGATAACCAGTCATCTGCGCGAAGATGGAGCCTTTCTTATCAACCTACCTCAGTTGTTATACCCCCTGCAAACAAAGTTGGGGGGGGGGGGGTATATAGGAATCACCCTGTCCATCCGTCTGTTCGTCTGTCCATCTGTCCGTCTGTCCATCTGACCATCCTTATAAGCGCAACTCCTCCTAAACCATTTGAAGAATTTTCTTGAAACTTTACACAATGGAAGAACTTCATATGAAGATGTGCATGAAGCAATATAATTCCGTTCTGACATTTCCAAGGGGAGATAATCTAACTTATACCGTCTGTCCATCCTTGTAAGCGCAACTCCTCCTAAACCGTTTGAAGAATTTTCATGAAACTTTACACAATGGAAGAACTCCATATGAAGATGTGCATGAAGCAATATAATTCCGTTCTGACATTTCCTAGGGGAGATAATCTAACTTATACATTTCAGGCGCGTGGGGTATCACTTTGTGAGTTTGCTCACAGTACCTCTAGTTTACTACAGGCTTGCACTACAGTGGAAGAACCTAACTCGGATAAAATACTCTCTATTTTAATCTTTCCCAAGAGATTTGGGAAAGAAAAGTGGTGTAAAAACACCATGAAAAAATAAGCCAAAACTGGGTCGAGCGCCATCGCACGCACACCCAGTATGGGACCCTCTTCCATAGTACAAATCCACGACTACCGTAAAACAGTGCGTCAATTCATCTTTCTTTTTTATCCAAGACACGTGGAAGATGTGTCTCTGCCATATGCATTATGAAACAGTGATAATTCAACTCGTTGATAATGGTTTTCCTGTGACTGGAATTATGATTCTGAAGATCGAATAATAACAGGACTGTGTTTTATATATTCTCGTTAATATTTTCAACCACATTCTCATTGTATATTATTTACTATTCCGCTTTCGCGAATGTTTTGTTTTCGACTTCGTGTCAACGCGATTCGACAATGAATTTTTCGGTTGATAAAAATTTAATTGTTATTGGAGTTAGGTGTCAATCAGGGACGGTCTGGACAGGATTTCTTCACTCTGTTGAGGACTGAATTTCTGTTTTTTTCGGTCCCTGACGACCGTCTGGGTTCTGTCGTGTACCCACCGTTTTTTTTTCTGCCACCTTCTCTCGTAGTTGAGGGTGTTCTTCTACTTTCTGTTTCTGTTGAGTTCACCTTTTTTTTCTTCTGCTCTCACCTCTGTTATTTCCAGTTCGGTTCCTTTTGGGCAATTCCTTTTTGCCCTCGCCTTGGTGCGTTCTCGTGTCCGCACCCGTGGGTGGTGTGGAACGCTGTCGTTTCGGGAGCCTCCCGACTCGACCACATCTGGTGTGAGTTATACCCCCTCCGTGGGGGATGTGCAGCGCCTCCCGCACCCGCGGGGGAGGGGGGAATGCTGTTGTTTCGGGCCTCCCGACTCGACCACGTCTGGTGAGAATTGCTCTTCCTCCGTGGGAGATGTGTAGCTCCACCCGCACCAGCAAGGGGGGGGGGGGGGAATCGCTGTCGTTTCTGGGCTTCCCGACTCGACCATGTCTGGTGAGAGTTATTCCCCTTCCATGTGCAGTTTTTTTACCGTGGTGGATACTGCGGGAGCTGTTGGATTTCTGGTGAAGAGATGCCTGGTTCTGGGACTATGTGCCCTCTCCAGTCGACATCTGAGGCTGTCACTAGGGTTGTGGCTCCTCCTTTGGAGGCCGAGCTAGGTGGCTCTGTCCGCTTTTCTGCCAGTTCCAACAGCTTCCATCATATCTGCTGCTACTGCTGTTCCATCTACGTCATTGGGCACTGTTTTCAGCCGGCCACGCTTATCCCTGCAAGGGTCTGCAGGGATGTCTGTAGTGTGGTTGTGGTGTATCAGCCTCAGCCTTCCCCGACTTCAACTCGACGAAGTCGGAAGTGGCTGCCGACTGAACCCCCTACTGTGTCCTCTCAGCCATTGAGCACAGTCGTTTTATACCTGCAGTGGTCTGCTGCCGTGTCTGGGAGTGTAGATGTGGGGGTATCGGCCTCAGCCTTTCCTGACTTCAACTCGGCAAAGTTGGAAGTGGCTGCCGGCCGGACCCTCGATTGTGGTCTCTGCGCCGTCGAGCACCACAGTTGTGTCATTGGATTCGGATGTTCTTAGTGGGGACACTCTGAACTCCGTGGCGTTTCCGTCCACTCATTCTGGCCACACGACCAGTTTTGGGGGACCAACGTCTTTTGTGCAGCCTGGACCTTCTGCCCCGCAGAGGTCCGTGGTGACTCTCATGAGTTCCCGCTATGTTGATCCTCGGGGTATGTCGTACCGTTATACACGTCTGCCTTCAGATGTTTCGGCTGCCGCCCGTCGTCCCGCATCGGGTGTTTTGGAGGATCGTGACCCTTCGCTTGTTAAGAGGGTCAGAGGTGAAGCCACTTTGCCAGTTCGTTCCCCTGTCGAACCGGCAAGTACAGGCAGTGAGCTTAGGGAGGCCCTCTCCTTACTTACTCAGGTTCTGTCAAAGAGCCTTCCCGTTGCTTCCAGCGAGGCAGCGAGTGCCCCCTATGGCGCCGTCTCCCGGGATTGGAAACAGGCCGCTTTCTGATCCCCCTGGTGTTCCGACACCATGGGAGGCATCGGCTGGTTTGCCCACGATGGGCTATGTGTCTTCCGACTCAGGTGAAGAGTCAGACATGCTTGATGTCGAGAGCCAGCAGTCTTCGGACTTGGGGGCTGCTCTTGATTTTGTGTTTGGGTTCCTTCTGGATCTCAAACCATCTAACCAGTCGACAGTGTCAGCCAGGCCGCGATCATCGGTCGCGCCAACAGCCTATGGAGCAACCCACTTCTGGGCGTCTTCGGCCGTGCCAGTCGGTACAGTTGGTTGAAGCATTTTCAGCCTTGGACTCTAAGCTAAGTTCCAAGGCTATGAAGGCTCCGTTCTTCACCAGGGTTGACACCTTTTTGCCTCTGGCGCATTATCATTCCTA
Source organism: Pictodentalium vernedei (assembly GCA_031216915.1). NCBI lineage: Eukaryota > Metazoa > Mollusca > Scaphopoda > Dentaliida > Dentaliidae > Pictodentalium > Pictodentalium vernedei. The sequence goes on from CM062296.1 coordinate 253,555,958, forward strand.
CGATTCCGTCGGTCTATCAGACTTTGACGGTTTTGGATCAGGACTCCAATTCCCTCTGACTTTCCAAGTCAAAGTCTGCTGTCATTCCGATGACAACTCTGGAGTCCGCATTGGGCTTATCGAGAGAGATGCTTGTATGGTTTCTCTCTCCGATCACGTCGTCTCAGCTTTAGCTGCTTATCTGCCTCCAGATAAGTTTGACGAGGTACAGGCTCCTTTGCGTGTGCTGTCCAAGGCGCTCATGCATCTTACTCACGCGCATGCCTGTAACACGGCTAATCTGGAATTAGTTCGAAGGGACTTTGTGCTGGACACAGGCCGATCCCTTCCTGAGGAGCAGCGCGCTACTCTTCGATCTGCTTCTTTGGCAGGTCTGCATCTTTTCCATGGTTCTGTGTTGACGGTCCGGGATGACGTCCTACGTCATTTCAAAGATCAGCTGCTGTTTCTTCAGCTTGATCAGCCTTCTAGGGTACGCAGAGGCCGTTCCAAGCCTAACAAGTACCCTCTGCTTCCTCTGCGAAGCAAAGGGGCTGATCCTTCTGCCACCGCTTCTACTTCTTACTCAAGGGGTAAGGGTAAGCGTCGGCAGTCTTGAGGGAAGTCCCAGGATTCTTCATTCAGTAGAGGAGGTGGTTTCTCCTCTTGCGAGCCTCGTCGAGGCTTGAAATGAAGGTCCTCACCTCGACTCGTCCCAGGTTGGAGGAAGGATAGCAGCGTTCGCAGACCGTTGGGCCACCAACACATCCGATCCTTGGGTGTTAGATGTTGTTCGGTCCCGGTTGCGAATATTCTTCCGAAGGCACCCCACTCTGTCCAAGGTGCCTCTTCAAACCACAGTTCCTTCAGATGTTTTACGTCGGGAACTTTTGTCCACGGAGATAGACAATCTCCTGACAATGGGGGCGATTGAGGTCATCAAGAACATTTGGTCAGTGGGGTTCTATTCCAGCCTGTTCTTGGTGCCAAAGAAGGACGGCCGACTTCGACCGGTTATCGATCTGAGTATCCTGAACCAGTCTATCATTGCTACCTAGTTCAGCATGGGGACTTTCAGGTCGGTCCTCCGTTCAATTCACCAGGGAGATTTCGCTTCCAGTATCGGCCTGCGAGACGCTTACTTTCACGTTCCGATTCATTGGGCGTTACGGAAGTATCTCAGGTTCGCTATTCTGGGGCAAGTTTACCAGTTCAAGGCCATGCCTTTCGGCCTCAACCTGGCTCCTTGGGCCTTCACCAGACTGATGTCGCATGTGATAGCTTTCCATCGCACACGGTCCAGGGTGACTACTTCGGCATATCTGGACAATATCCTCCAGAGGCATTCCAATCCTGCCTTACTGGAGTCAGATGTCACCACTCTGTTGAGCTTGCTCACGTCACTAGGTTTCAGAGTCAACAAGGAGAAGTCGGACCTGGTCCCTTCTCAGTCGTTTTATCATCTGGGGATGGCTTTCCGCACCCAATTCACTTTGGTGGCAGTTCCCCAGGCCAAGGCTGTGATTCTCTCAGCTTTTGCTCTGACTCTGTCCCAGTCCACATCCGCGACGGCTCGGAGTGTTCTCCAGCTAATCGGTCTCTGCTGTTCGGTGACGGATCTCATTCCTCTAGGTTGGCTGCGTGTCAGACCTCTCCAACACTTTCTGCTCAGTCGGAGGCCGGATGAAGATTTTCTGGATCTGGTGCTTCAGTTTCCAGAATCTCTTTATCCTCACCTTCTCCTCTGGACGGATGTCCAGTGGCTTTCGCAGGGTGTTCCGTTGGACTTACCCATGTCTGATCGTGTTCTGACGGCAGATGCCAGCGATCTCGGATGGGGTGTGACGTTGGATCCTCTAGGTCTTTCCCTTCACAGGATGTGGAACCAGGATCATGCAGCTCTACACATCAACCAGAAGGAGCTTCTTGCTCTTCTTCTGAGTTTCAGGCAGTGGATCCCTCACCTGTCGAATCGCCAGGTCCTTCTGTTGTCCGACCATTCGACGGTGGTTGCTTACATTTGGAACCAGGGCGGCACGCACTTTGTTCCAATGTACGAATTGGCTCGGGATCTTCTACTGCTCGCTCAGGATGTCCAAGCCGAGGTGGCTGTTCGTCACATTCCCGGTCGTCTGAACGACCTAGCCGACTCCGTGTTCCGTCGGGGCAGGGTCATTTCCACCGGGTGGATGCTCCACATGGTGGGTTCCATAGATCTCTTGCGACTCGTTGGAACCATCCGGTGGACAATTTCGTGTCCCCGTGTCCAGATGCTCTGGCTTTCGCGTGGATGCTCTGGCCCTCCTTTGGGATGGTCTTGTCAGCTACGCCTTCCTGCCGGTTCCGATTACACCTCAGGTTCTCGCGCAGATATGAACCTGCAGTCATCGAATCCTTTCGATTACACCCGTCGCCTCGGTGGGTGTGGATCAATCTGCTCTGCTCTCTGTTAGCGGCGGTTCCGGCATGTCTCCCTCTACCTCGCGACTTTCTTTGCCAAAGTCTCCCGAGGAGGTTTCACGTTGACCCGACTTCATTGTGCCTTCTCCTGTCCTGTCTCCTCCGTAGTGGTTTTTCGAGACACGCAGTGGAATTGCCTTTCTTCTTCAAGGAGGCACTCACTCCACTGGTTTAGCCTCTGTGGCTAAGTGGAAGGTTCTTCTGTCGATGGTTTGTGATCACTCTGTTGCTTCTGTCACTCCTTTGATCACACCGCTTGCGGAGTTTCTGGTATATGTTTGTTTCTGGAGGTCTCCAGCAGTGGGTACAAGTCCATGCTTCGGAGACCTTTTTTCATATGTGATACCGCATTGTTTTGACACTCATCCTTGCCTCTCCATGCTTGTTCAGCTCTTTTCCTTGAAAAGGCCTAGGACTTTGCAGTTTACTCCAAGATGGTCACTTTCTTGGGTGCTACTCTGCTTGGGGGTGGGGGGGGGGGGCATTCGCACCTTTATCCTGAATGAATATGCGTTTTCTCACATGCCAGATCTCTCCTGCATCCATTTCTCGATGGATTTGTCTTGCTATTCGTGCAGCTTCCGCTCGTCTCGCTACTGGTGATTGTATTACCAATTGTTTTTTCTGCCACAAGGTGCGTGCATTGTCTTCTTCTTTTAATAACTCTGTCATGTTGTCGGATGACGGATGTTATACTGGCAGCCTTCTGGGGAAATGCTACATTCTCCTTTTATCTGCGACAGTTGCAGGAGCGGAAGAGGACCTTGGTCCTTGGGGCCCTCTTTCTTCGGCTCAAGCTGTTGTCTATCCCAGCCTTTCAGCTTTTTTCAGGGTCAGTTCTAGCTCTCTGCTGTTACTGCCCTTTCTGTCTGTGCGTCGCACTTCACCATACGCCTCATCTTTCATTGTCTTTTCTAATGTTTGTGATGCTATGGTTTAATAGGCCTAGGGATCTCTTCCTCTGTCCACAGTTCCAGTGCTATTGAGTTATGTGTGGGTTGGTTATGTGATTCCCTCCATCCTTTTGTCTATTCAGCCTGTAGTAAACAATTGAGGTAGGTTGATAAGAAATATAAATTTTATAGTAAATTTCCTTTCTTATTATACCTACCGAAATTGTTTACATGGAGGCCCTCCCGTCTTCTTATTCGGGTAAGAATCCTTCCTCCCCGCTGATCACATAACTCCTGTGTTGTCGGAATCAAAAGAATGACGAATTGACGCACTGCGCACTGTTTTACGGTAGTCGTGGATTTGTACTATGGAAGAGGGTCCCATACTGGGTGTGCGCCGATGGCACTCGACCCAGTTTTGGCTTATTTTTTCGTGGTGTTTTTACACCACTTTTCTTATCCAAATCTCTTGGGAAAGATTAAAATAGAGAGTATTTTATCCGAGTTAGGTTCTTCCACTGTAGTGCAAGCCTGTAGTAAACAATTTCGGTAGGTATAATAAGAAAGGAAATTTACTATAAAATTTATATTTCTTCGTCCTTGAAGTCAGACCATCCGATAGCTAGCGATCCGAGGCATCGATCAACAGGATGCTTGGAGAAGAGATCTATCTCCGGATCTTTATCCCAAGAGCAGCAAGTGGTGGAAAAAACAGAAGACCGTTGCTCCTCAAGCCTCGGGAACAGACTTGCTGTCACAGTTGCACAGCTATTAGCAGTATTCCAGCTAATGCAAGAGCAGCCTCCCGCAGACTCCAGTGTTGAGGTGTCAGACTGCGCTGGGTTCAGTCCAGTCAATTGTGCATGTAGTAGAAGCCAGAAGTTTCTCTACGGGACGCTCGGCTAGATCTGGGGTCAGATCACCGATTGGAGAACCCTCTCCGTCCTGTTAACAGTCGGGGCCGACTGTGTCCATTGTGAGAAACCTTATTGAGTCGGAACATGCATCAAAACGTTCCTTCCACACTGCAGCCGGGGCCAGCGGCAGTTATGCGGAAGATTAGTGGATGAGAATGTAGTCTCGGCAGGCCTGCGGCTATCAGCCCGAGCAAGCTCCACTTACAAGAATACTTGTTAAACAAATCTTCCAAGAGAGGCTTTCCTTCCGGAGGTATAAGCTTTCCTATTAAAGAAAAGCATTAGACGTCATCGAAGTTATTCTCCAGTTTTTAGCTGCGACTAGCAGCTCTATAAGTGGCAATGTCTGTCTGTCGGTCTGTTAGTCGGTCTGTCTGTGACCAACGAGTTTCAAAACTCAACTTTTGAAATACGTGATGGAATGACTTTATATTTGGCATGTAAGTGTATCTTATTGATGTCTAGCCACTGTTCAATGCATGTGTTGTTCCAAATATTTTTCTTGGAGTTATGGCCCTTGATGAACTTAGAATTGTCTGTCGGTCTGTCGGTCTGTCTGTCTGTGACCAACGAGTTTCAAAACTCAATCATTTTTGAAATACTTGATGGAATGACTTTATATTTGGCATGTAAGTGTATCTTATTGATGTCTAGCCACTGTTCAATGCATATGTTGTTCCAAATATTTTTCTTGCAGTTATGGCCCTTGATGAACTTAGAATTTCGTGAGATTGCACCATCCGTCACAGCTACGTTGTCGATGTCGCGATTTTTTTATTATCACCTGTTTCTCGTCCTGAATCCGGATGGATAGTGCATAGATAGGCTGAGACATGTCTTGGCGTCAAGACAATTATGTCATTGAGTACACCATAGTTGCCTAGCTAAAATCTTGAGTGAGATTTTTTCAGTATTATGCAGTGGCATAACTGAATTTATTATCTCTTGGGACTCTGGTCTCTTTGTGAATTTAGGGCTGTTTATATAGCGGCTCTTCATTCCCTACCTTGCGCGACGATAACTGTAAGTCTCCATTAAGTGAGCCTTCAGGGTCGCAACTTACACCGATATATCTCTTCACGTAGATGAAGACTTATAAGCTATGGCTAGTGTTGTAAGTCTCCCTAGTGAACTTCTAGGGCTTCGGTTATCAGCTTTTAATGGTCTTAACGTACAGGAAGACCTTTAGCTGCTTCATCTAGGCTGAGTTAGTTGTTCTATCGGACATGATACCATTTGTTAGAGGAGGTTATTCTCTTCAAACAGATATGGTTTGGTGTGGTTATTATGTAAATATGGTGTATTTGTTCATCACGTCCTTCTCAGCCCTTAGTGGCATTATGGAGTCGGTCAGACGTGAGGGAGCCTTGCGGTTCCTATACTATTTATGACTAACACAAGAATGATTCAAGCAATGCGGGTGAGGGGGGTTCGATATGAATTCGAATCCCCCCCCCCTCTCCACCGCCAATGTGCTAAGATGCGATTACTGGGCAAGACGTAGTTTTTTTCCCGTAAGTCTCGTATGCATTTAAGTATATATTTACGAGCATATGATTCATCATCAATAAATTGCTAGCCTTTGGGTACCTGTAAGGCTGTCTAGTCAGTTAACTGATATTCAGATGATTACATGCAGGATTTCAGTGCTCACGCGCATAATAACTGCATTATTAGGTAGACGCATTATAAATAATGAATTATTTTGGGGCGGTCCGTGACAAGTCTGTTAATCATAGCTTGTTCCATTTCTAAATCCAGGTTTCTATTAATTTCGGTACCCAATCGAATACAACTTGTCTTTACACTCTTGTATATTCGCACGTTTCTGGGAGCATAGATATCGGATAGAACACGTCTGGGAGTTTTATTGGAATTTATTGTACACCTGAATGGGGTCGCCTGTGGGTTACCTCAGAAGTGTGTTGACTCTCCAGAGATCGTCCATTGTGATTCTATTGGACATGTGTATGTTATATATTATATCACTAGTTTTCGACCTATTTACATATGCCGACTCCGGTATACGTTACAAGCAGGCGATATTAATTACCGGGATCGCGGCTATAGCCTTACCTTCTGAAGTGGCATTAAGCACCAATTTATTTATAATAATTAATACCTGGGTGCCTGTTCGACGAATATATATTGTAATTTGGTAACGCTTTAACTGATTCCAGAGCGCTCCCCTCTGTTTTTGAAGAAGATTTGAAGAAGGGTGGTGGTGATTTTTTACCTCTCCTCCAGCTTGAAAAGTGTGTAACTATGAGTGAAGCTGTTTTATCTGTAGATTATATCCTGGATACAGCTTGTGTTTTATTGTATATGGCGTATGTTTGTGGGTGATAACCTCTCATTCTCAAATACACCATCCTAATTTTTGGGGCTTAGTCTGGACTAGCCTTAAAAATTTCACCTTGGATTACAGGCTTGGAACCATGTTGTTCTATTAATTCTGAAGTCCTAGGCCCTCTGCCTTTTTACGATTCAGCTAGTCTTGGCCATTGGTTTATAGTATAAAAATATGATAAATTTAAAGTAATTTGTATATTTTTAGTCGAGTTGTGACAAAGTCAAACTCGACTTATAGTTTGATGAATGGTGGGCGGGCGTAAACAATTGGTTTCCGGATGATAAATTGATAATGTTTCAACCCATGTTCATGAAACTTCATAGGTAAGTTGGTATCGGTGAGAGCATGAACCCTATTAATTTTGGACTTGCTTGGTCAAAGGTCAAGGTCACAGTGACCTTGAACATTGTAAATTGTAAACAATTGGTTTCAGGATGATAACTTGACTACGGTTCAACCCACATTCATGAAACTTCATGTGTATGTTGGCCTTCGTGAGAGGAAGAACCCCATTTATTTTGGACTCACTAGGCCAAAGGTTAAGGTCACAGTGACCCTGAACATAGTAAATCAGAACAATTGGTTTCCAGATGATAACTTGATAATGGTTCGACCAATGTTCATGAAACTTCATAGTTAGGTTGGCATCAGTGAGAGGAAGAATCCTATTTATTTCGGACTTAATAGGTGAAAGGTCAAGGTCACGGTGACCTTCAACATAGTAAATCATAAACAATTGGTTTCTGGACGATAACTTGATAATTGTTTGGCCCACATCCATGAAACTTCATAGTTAGGTTGGCATTGGTGCAAGAAAGAGCCCTATTTATTTCATAATCACTAGGTCAAAGGTCAAGGTCACACTGACCCTTCACATAGTAAATTGTAAACAATTGGTTTCTGAACGATAAGTTGATAATGATTAAAACCACTTTTGTGCTGTCACAACTCGACATTGGATCGGTGATCCTATCGGCATTTTTTATACTTACCAATGGCCCAGATGGGTATGGCCCTCCCATGAGTGGGCACTCATACCTCCCCGCTGAGTTATTATGTAGTACTCTTTTCTACAAAGAATGATGTTGGTGCCAATTCCGGTCACTTCCTGACGGCTGTGCATACGCGGAGAGTAAAAGTATGGAGGACCAGATAGGACTTTTAATTTTTAGCTCAACTTGACAAAGTCAAGCTGAGCTATTGCCATCACTTCTTGTCCGTTGGCGTACGTATGTACGTACGTTAGTATGTTAGTACGTTAGTACGTACGTCCACAATTTCCTTTGGCACACCCCACAGGTCGCATTTATGATCAGATCGCTTTGAAACTTGGTATGCTTGTTTTGGGGTGACCTCTAGATGGGAGCTATCGATTTTCTTCAATTTCCGTCAAAAAATGTTGCCTCGGCCAACGTTCTTAGAACTTAGTTTAGTCAAACCTCAATATTCCCCTTTGGCACGCCCTACAGGGCACATTTATGATTGGATCGCTTTGAAAGTTGGTATGCTTGTTTGGGGTGACCTCTAGATGAGAGCTATCGATTTTCTTCAATTTCCATCAAAAAATGTCGCGGCCAACGTTCTTAGAACTTAGTTTTGTCACAAGACCTCAATATTTCCCTTTGGCACACCCTACAGGGCACATTTATGATTGGATTGCTTTGAAACCTGGCATGCTTGTTTAGGGTGACTTCTAGATGGGAGCTATCAATTTTCTTCCATTTCCATCAAAAAATGTTGCCGCGACCAATGTTCTTAGAACTTAGTTTAGTCAGACCACAATATTTCCATTTGGCACACCCTACAGGGCACATTTATGATTGGATTGCTTTGAAACCTGGTATCCTTGTTTAGGGTGACCCCTAGATGGGAGCTATCGATTTTCTTCAATTTCCGTCAAAAAATGTTGCCACGGTCAACGTTCTTAGAACTTAGTTTAGTCAGACCACAATGTTTCTCTTTGGCACACCCTACAGGGCACATTTATGATTGGATTGCTTTGAAACCTGGTATGCTTCTTTGGGGTGACCTTTAGATGGGAGCTATTGATTTTTTTCCATTTCCGTCAAAAAATGTTGCTGCGGCCAATGTTCTTAGAACTTAGTTTAGTCAGACCTCAATATTTTCCTTTGGCGCACCCTACAGGGCACATTTCTGATTGGATTGCTTTGAAACCTGGCATGCTTGTTTGGGGTGACCTCTAGATAGGAGCTATCAATTTTTGTCCATTTCCATCAGTCAAAATATGTTGCCGCTGTCAACCATCTTTGAACTTAGTTTAGTCAGGCATCAATATATTCCTTTGGCATGCCATAAAGGGCACATTTATGATCAGATCAGTTTGGAACTTTGTATGCTTGTTTGGGGTTACCTCTAGATGGGAGCTATCGATTTTCATCAAAAAATGTTGCCACTGGCAATGACCTTCGTTGAACTTAGTAAAAACTTAGTGCAATTAAGCATCGTTATTTCTCTTTGACACACCCTGCAGGGAACATTTATGATTGGATCGCTTGCAAACTCAGTGTGCTTGTTTGGGGTGATATCTATATGGGAGCTGTCGATTTTCTTCCATTTCTGTCAAAAAATGTTGCCACTGACCTTTTGAACTTTATAGTCAGACCTCAATATTTCCCTTTAACACACCCTTCAGGGCACATTTATAATCGGATCACTTTGAAACTTGGTATGTGTGTTCTATATGTGAGCTATTGCTCTTTTGTCATTTCCATAAAAAATTATTGTCATTATCACCAGCCTTTGAACTTACTTTGTGCATCAACTTATCCCTTTTGCACTCTCTGCAGGGTATATTTATGAATTTCCATAAAAAAATCCCCAAAAACCATTGCCACAGGCAATGACCTTCTACTTAGTGCATTTGTGCATTAACATCTTCCTTTGGAGGGCACATTCATTATCAGGTTGTTTTGAAACTTTGTAAGCTTATGCAGGGTGACAAAGATAGGAGCTATTGATTTTCTTTTCATTTCCATAAAAAACTGTTACTGCAACAATCTTTGAATTTATTGCATTTGTGCATCAGCATTCTTTGACATGGCCTACATGCCACATTTATCATAGGATTGTTTTTTTTTAACTTGGTGTGCTCATGAGTCAAGACCTTTAGATAAGAGCTATTGATTAGCATTCATTTCTGTGAAAAAAGTTGCCATTTACAATAACCTCTGAACATACTTCATTTGTGTATCAACTTTCTTCCTTTAGCCAGTCTTCCAGTTTACATTTGAAAATGTGTGGATTACTCTGACGTTGTGCACACCCAATGCGGTTATGTTGAAATTTCATCAAATAACAGTGGTACCAATGATCTTCAATTTTGCCATTTCATTTATAACTTAACAAGTTCAAGTTTGTCAAGTTGAGCTACAGTGTCATTGACACTTTCATTGGTTTTGTAAGCAAATTTTGGGGATTGGGGGGGTTCAAAATTTCTATTTGGCCCTTGATAACTTTGAGTTTGCTCCAGCTAGTCTGGGCCATTGGTAAGTATAAAAAAATATACAAATTTCTTTAAATTTATCATTTTCATTTCTACCATTACCACCAAGCACTAGTGCCTTGAAGATAATGGCCTCTTTATTGAATCTTGTCACCGTGGGAACCATAGTAAGTGAAGCAGTGCTTATTTACTGTGATAAACAAGCTCTCTTTTACTGGTAAAATAGGACCCAGTCACCAATGCTTGTGGAGGAAGTCCTCTAAAATGAGCAACATGATTGACTAAACTTGACTATATCTCCACGTTGTGGTAATGATTAGCCATTGTGCCAAAATATGTGACCATAACCACTAACAAATATATATGATGATAATTCAAGAAAATAATGTTCATTGATGAAAATATCAGTGAAGGGGTTAATTAATGATCTCTGTTTTTTACAGAAATTATCCAGACCCATCATGAGAACCATCCAGATGATGAAGGTTCTGATATGCAGCCATATGTTGCAGTACAACATGTTAGAGACCAGCTTCTTCCACCCTCAAAAAGGTATGTTTTTGCCCTCCCCCCTCCCCCAATGATCAGCTCTACAATATTTGTACAGGCCCTCAATAGTGCTTAACTCTCTGCACACTGATATCAAAATACCAAAATTTCAAGTCCCAAATATATGTGACCCTAAACACCAATAAATAAATAATAATAGGAAAATGCTTGAGTTGTTTTGGTCATAATGTGTGCTTAACCCTTTACCCAACGCAGACGATATCAACATTTATTATCTTAAATATAATTTTTTTTAAATTTTCAAAATATTTCAACAAAACCATATCATGTGACCTCTCATTGGAACGAGCTCAAGGAGTTCATTCCAAAGAGGGGTCACATGATATGTTTTTGTTGAAATTCTTTGAAAAATAGTATTTTTTCAGCTGTTGAATTTGCATATCATGCAGGCGGATGTGGTCGATTCGTTGGGTAAAGTGTTAAAAGTTGTTGTGTTTTTGTCATTACACAAAAACTAAAATTCTAGGCTCCTGATGTTTCTTAAAAAAGTGGACATTCTTTGCAAAGTCTCGGAAAACATATATTTAGGAAAATGCTTTCAGTCATGATTACTGGTAACCACTCTGCAGAAGTATGTAAACTTAAACACCAATAAGTAAATAATAAAAGGAAAATGCTTGAGTTATTTTGGTTAAAATTTGTGCTTAAATGCTGTTGTATTTGTGTTTTTGTTATTGCACTAAAACTAAAATTCTAGGCTCATGAAAATTCTTAAAAAAGGGGACTTTCTTTGGAAAGTCTCGGTAAACATATATTTAGGAAAATGCTTGGGTTTTGGTCAGTATGTGTGCTTAAAAACTGTTGTATTTGTGTTTTGTTATTACACAAATTACATTTTATCTATACACTGAAATATTGACTGTAAATGACATTAATCCCCATTGAGAGAGCTTCTCACAGTACAGTGTTAGATTCAGATACTATGGTCATTGTTAGAAAATTAAATTACTTGTCGAAAAGTGGTAGCCATTTACCTAATAAATCGGCCACATATGCCCATGTAACACACAAATTGAGCATTTGAAAACAGCTTATTTTTAAAAAAAAAATCAGTAATACTATATTATATGACCCCCCGCATCCCCCTGTATCCCCCCCCCCCCCCCCCCCCCCCCCCCAATCATTTAAATGAGCTCATTGCGATTGTTCCAATGATGGGTCACATGATATGGTTTTGGTGAAATGTTTTGAAAAAACTTAAATAATATTTAAAATATTAAATTTTGATATCCTGTGCATTGGTAGAGAGTTAATGATTGTCCTGAGATGTCATCCAATTTGGCTTTATAGGAATGAGTATTGCTATACTTATGTGATAGAAGGCATTGGTCTGGCATGGTGCCTTATACTGGAAAAGAATTTAATCTGTATACTAGGTGTGATGAAGTCAGTATTTACGTGTGAAGAGCAGAGGCCATAGAGGTCTGTGTACTGCAGAAAGTTTGTGGTTATCTATTTGAATTTATGAAATAAGTTTTTAAATTAATCCTTTGCCTAACACATCTGGTGGACAACACTGGTAAGAAGTTTTGGGGAATAGCAAAAGGTTTTTAATTTTTTCGCCCAAGTAAACTAACAAAAGTAAACGAACAAAGGTTATAACCCTTCATTGGATGAAGGTGAATGAACTCGTTCAAATGAGGAGTCATAAGCTGTCTATGACTGTTACATTTGGTAAGGGTTAACAGGGATTACTTCTAAAAACCATGTTCAAATAACCCTCTTCAGACTGATGTCAAAATCGAATTTCAAGCAGCCAATTTTATCCAGTTTAATGTTACTTGACAGAGCTTTGTCAAGCAAGATTCAGTTGGATAAATTCCTACTTTGCAGCTTGAAATTTTGATATTTCAACATCAGTGTCAGAGGGTTAACTGGTCAAATAAGGTTATTTATTTATTTATTTTGGTTTTAACAACACTTTCGATTGCCATGGTCACCGCATTTCCGACAGTTTTATGGATGGAGGAAGGGAGAGTAACCGGAGAGAACCACCGAGCTGTTGTGAGCAACTGTCAGACCCCCACACAAGCTGGGTTAGTATTGTTTGAAGACAAGTGCCCAAAGTCAAAGCAGTTGAATAAGGCCTCCAAGTTGTACCAGTACTGTCATAAATGGTTTGGGTTTGAGAGTTTTATTCATTTGAAGGACTTGTTTTAATAAACTGTTTACAACTAAATGCAACTGATGGTAATACAAAATATATGATTTTGTCTTTTTTAGAAAGCAGTTACAGCCTATCTGGGATAAAGCTGTGCAGTTTATTGAAGCCAATGAGTCAAGAATAAGACTTGAATCCCAGATTATAGAGGGTGAAGATTTCATGGTGTGGCGATGGATTCATGTAAGTAGTATCCAATCTAAGATTAATAGGGGGTTCGGTGGCCCAGTTGGTAGAGGTGCAGGCTGCAAGCCGAGAGGTCCTCAGTTCGAATCCCACCTGCGGCAACCGTGTTGTGTCCTTGGGCAAGACACTTCACCCCCATTGCCCACGTGGGGGCACGGTGATGCTGTGTACTAAGGCATACTGCCCGTCGATGGTGCAACCAATGCTAACCCTGCTTGTGTGGAGTTTGTACGTTGGGGAGCTGACAGTTGCTCGCTGTTGCTCAGTGGTTCTCTCCGGGTACTCCGGCTTCCTCCACCCATAAAACTGTCACTGTCATGGTTAGCCATTGTGCAGAAATATGTGACCTTAAACACCAATAAATAAATAATAATAATAATGAATATCTAAGATTAATAAGGTATTATCCAGAAATGGGCAGTATACCTAAAAACCAAACCAATACTGATATCATGGGGATACCAAAACAATGAACTGAACCAATCATCAAATACCAAAACAATCTATACATCCAAATTTTCCTACATTTGTTATTTTTCAGACCTTGTTGAGGCTTCATGGCAGCTGTTGTATTCATTTTCATGAAAGAAGTGACTTATTTTCCTTTCAGTGTTGTTAACCCTTAAAGGCATGGGAAATTTTCCTGAATTCCCACTAGACTAGAACCAGTAAATAGGTCAAAAGTCCCCCCCCCCCCCCATCCCCCCCCCCCCCCCAGGATGATTTGACCTTTTGACCCAGGTGGTGTATTCACCCCCGCCAGCTGCACCAATTACATGACCTAATGATGACCTGGTCATGCCCTCAGTTGACCGGGTCGTGATGCCCTCTCGTGGAGGTATAAAAAGTACGAGCAACAGTGACCTCTGGCTTTCATGCTTCTAAAGAAGAATGCAACAGTTCAAAACTAGTTTGGCTCAGTGAAACTTGACTTTGCAACACAGTAACCTTTGAACTTTAGGCTAAGTTTCGTTATATATTATATTTTGTGCAACCTGTACATGTCCAGTTGCTTAGCAGTGATTTCTAGTCCAGTCTTGGCTGTCTGTTAGAAAGCACTGCCCAGGTGAACTGTCTATTGTCAGCAGGACCTCCTGATGATAGTACAGTAGAACCTGTCTTGAGAGACCGCCCTTTTGGCCACACAAAAGTGGGCTCTCAAGACAGGTGGTCTCTCGTAACAGGTTTCGGGTTTTCTCAAGTCAGTGAATAACCAACCACAAAATTAAAAAATGGAGAAGAATGGATTTTTGTAATTACTTTGTAGTTGTTCTTTTTTATGAAGTTTTGTAACAAATTGAAATGGACTGTTATAAAAATTATAAAAATAAATTAGTGTTGAAAATCTTCATTGAAGATTTTCAACACTAATTTATTTTTATAATTTTTATAACAGTCCATTTCAATTTGTTACAAAAAGATTTTCAACACAAATTTATTTTTATTCCTATCTGTCACATTTCAGGTATGTATGAAATTGTTTATTCAGCAATAATCCTAATCTTTTCACAGGGGTCTTATAAGAACATCTCAATCTTTAATGAGTTAGCAATTGAAACTCAATTAAGAGCTTTTAATACTTTTATTTATGTTAGTATAACCACAATGTATTTTCCAATTCCAGAACAGGTAAAAAGCTTTTGTATCATGGTTTCAGTCTTCAAAGGGGCGGTCTCTCAAGACAGGTCCATTATGGCATAAAAATACAAGTTAGTACCAGGTCACAGTGGTCTCTCAAGACAGGTGGTCTCTCAAGACAGGTCGTCTCCCATAGCAGGTCCATTATAGAGTAAAACCAATTGGTGCCTGGCATATGTGGTCTCTCAAGACAGGTGGTCTCTCAGGACAGTGGTCTCTCAAAACAGGTTTTACTGTATGTTAAGGACACATGCTTTGAGATCGCAAAAGCCAGAAATAGGCCCTTAAAGGTTAGGTGTGTTTGGAACATATCACAAAATTACTGTGGATATAATTTGTCTTGGCAAAAGAATGCCAATGTTGAGCTCATTGGCAGTGGCATTTGTGGCAATGTGGTACAGTCAAGCCTGAATATAAGCAACCTGTCATTTGTAAAATGGGGTCCCCAGAGTGTGAATTTGCTGATGCTATCCCATACAATAGGCCAATTTATCCTCTAGGTACATCTTTCCGTTTTGGCTTGAGACTTTGATTCAGACTGAGGTTCACAGAGGGTAAATTTTTCAGATGACAGTCTGCTTATTTTTAGGCTTCGGTACAGTAATACAAGAAAAACTTATTCTGTATGAATCCCCCTTTGGTACTATCAGCAAATCTCAATCAGGTTAGATACCGAACCGATACTGCTGTGTGTACCCCCCCCCCCCCCCCCCCACCCACCCCCTCCAAAAAAATAAAATACTGATGCCAAACTCTCAAAATTTCAATACTGCCCATATCTAATGTTATCACACAATAAAAGAGAGCTGATTTGCTTGCAGAGGTGGATAGAAAAAGGAAACCTTGAAAGTATGATAGTGTATCTTAGATTTACCTTCAGATGCATGAAGTCGTTCCATCCTGAATCTGATCAAAAATGGTTTTTCACTGTCTTTAGCAAAGGAAATAACACGGTTGTAAGTTTCTTCATCAAGCACCTCTGGTATATTACTCAATAAAGGCATTGGATTTGATTAATTCATTCTCTCTCAGACATCGTAAGTGCATAGTTGGAAGGTGGGGAGAGGGAGACATTATGCTGCATTGGATGAGATGTTCTACTTTGATTGGTAGATATGAGAGAAGCAAGTTTACAATGTCTTATTTGGGTTGTGTCCTAAAACAAAGACCCTTTCTGTCCAATCAAAAAATGGACAAATCTATTTATAATCTGGACTTTGGGAACTGATGTTGTGAATTGTTTATCTGATTTCATGTTGTCTTTTGTAAATCTGAAGGTTTACCTGTATTATAAGTTGTTATGATGAAATGGTGGTAACATTGTCTGAGGTATGTGGCTCGGAGCTTATGTTCAACTGAGACACACATCGTGAAATGAACAAGGCAACTTGAATGAACAAGGCAGCATCAGTGATAACAAATTTAGTAAATAAACCTCTCATGTATCCCATGATGTCACTGGACAACTAAAAATCAGTAACTTAGATAAAGGACGATGATTTGAACTGAGATGGAGTAACCCTGACCTTTTTATAAGTGGGTTGTGATATACATTCAAAGAATGATCACTGGCCTCGAAAAATAGGATTTATAGGCAGGATTGCACTTTGAATCTCCTTCCATTGTTATCATCTTTTCAAATATTTCACTTGGGTGTAATATGCCACTGGGGCCGTAAACACAGACTCTTGTCCAATCAGAGGACAAGGATTTTAGTCTTATTGGAACATTGTTCATTTTAAAGAAAAACAAAGCTTGAACACCACTCGCTGACATTCAACATGGCACGGGGATCGACCATGTGAAGTTTTTCCATACACTGGTTCTATTTGTCTGTCAACCTGACCAACCAGCCCTACATTCAGTGTTCTCACTGTCAGGTGCCAGTGTTGCCAATTGCACTAAAAAAATCTATTTGTTGCCAAAAATACAGCGTTTGGCACTAAAATTTGGCCCCAGAAATATACTTGGAGTAGATCTCAAAAGCTTTGTGGTTTTTTATTTCTCTGCGTCACTTTCAATAAAATCGCTATCTGATGACACAGGTGTGTCAGAGTTCACACCTGTCAAGTAATCTTTTGATAACAGATGTAATCATGACTCTTTGTTATGGGTCAATTGAATTAAAGCTTATCCATTTAACCCTTTACGTAACATGAAAAGCAGACGACGCTTTCAAACAAAATTCTTGAATAACTAATTTTTTTCATTTTTTGTCTCAAAAACATAGGTTATGACCCCTCGTTGGAATGAGCTGGCCGGTTTTGGCCATTATGTTGGCTAAAGGATTAATCTGAGTCTTGTCAAAGCATTTATTTATTTATTTTGAGTTTTTTATTATCAGTATTTTTACCATTTGTGGACATTTTTAGCTCGCCTGACTTTCAGTCAGGGGAGCTATAGTGATCCCTCACTGTGCGTCATCCGTGAACATGGTGTTTGTGTCTTCTCCCAACTGCTGAACCAATTTAATTGAAATTTGAGATAATAGTATATGACATCGCATTTTGATTTTGTTCAAATCAAGTTGCCTCGCCCCTCAGTAGGGCCATACCCAAAAAGTGAGCTTAAATCTTAAAAAATCAACCAGCAGTTGCAGAGACTTGATATTTGGTGTGCAGCCTCCTTTTGAGGTGTAGACTCAGATTTGTTCAAGAGAAGTTCGAGGAGCTATATTTGCCTTCGTTATGGGAGGGGGAAGAATTTTCGCCCACCCAGAATTTTATTTTCCAAACCAAGAGGCTGATTTGAACCAAATTTGATATGAGGGCTTATTGGGTCATAAGTACTTAATTTATGCCAAAAAAGATTTTCCCGTCGCCCCATGGGAAACGCAGAAAAAAATTAAAATGCCCATATCACCAAAACTACACGGCACTGAGAATTCTTATTTGGTGTGAAGCTTCCTTAGGACCAACAGAATGGAATGGTCCAAAAAAATTGCTATCGGTTTTATCATGGGGTACTTTTTCAGGACTTTTGAAAAAGTGCTGAGTCAGCATTTTTTAACACTTTTTTTGGGTAATGGGAAAAACATTTAAGACTACTTTTCTCCCAAATCACTGTTCCAAAAGCTTTCAAATTTCACATATAACATCTTTGGAAGATTGTTTCACATGTTTATTGAAATCAAATCCCTGGGTCCATATTTGGGCTCTCTATGGGAGCCCAAATGTTTAAATTAGTCCAGTATGAGGAATATTCTTTAAAAATCTTCTTCTTCAGATCTACCGATCAGAATCTTTTGATATTTGGTATGCAGCTTCCTTAGGGGGCTGAGATTGAGGTTTGTTCAAGCCAAGTCCCTGGGTTCATATTTGGGCTCACTGTGGGAGCCCGAATTTTAACTTAGTTCAAAATGAGGAATTTTCTTTAAAAATCTTCTTCAGTTCCAGCAGTCGGAATGTTTTGATATTTGGTATGCAGCATTCTTAGGGGGTGAGATTCAAGTCTGTTCAAGCCAAGTCCCTAGGTTCATATTTCGGCTCACTGTGGGAGCTCGAATTGTAACTTAGTTCAAAATGAGGAATTTTCTTTAAAAATCTTCTTCCGATCCAGCAGTCGGAATGTTTTGATATTTGGTATGCAGCATCCTTAGGGGAGTGAGATTCAAGTTTGTGCAAGCCGAGTCCCTACGTTCATATTTGGGCTCACTGTGGGAGCCCAAATTATAATTTAGTTCAAAATGAGGAATTTTCTTTAGAAATCTTTTTTTTTTTAGATCCACTGGTCAGAATCTTTGGATATTTGGTATAAGCTTTTCTTAGTATGGGCAGATGCAACTTGTTGGGATATTTAGGCTACCATGTCAGGTGAGTGCCCTCGGGCCCCCCGGGGCCTCTTGTTTAAAGTAAAATACTTAAAAGGGAGCCTGGTAATCCTAAATAATATTATCATACTTTGAGTGCAACAAGGTGCCATCTGCAATGCTTCAGCATTACAGATGGCACCTTGTTGCACTCAAAGGGCAATACAAGATTAATTTGTTCTCATTTGCATTCAGATTCCATTTGGCATTAAAATCTTTCATTTGGCACAAAAAAAAATAATAATTGGGCACCAGACAAAAATTCCTCTTGGCACCAAAAATAGTGAACACTGCCTACCTTATTGATGCAGTCACTTAGCTTGCAAATGTTTTGTGAATATCAGATGCCATCTACACCTTAAGTAATTGCAAGTTACTGATTTCATTTTATACCATTTTTAGCTCAACTTTGGCGAAGCCAAATTTGAGCTTTTGTCATGGCCCGTAGTCCGTTGTCCGTCTGTCCGTATGTCAACAATTGGATACGGCTTGGGCTAGAGGCCGTATTTATGAACCGATCTTTACGAAACTTCTTGGGTACCTTTGTTATGACCGTGGGACGAGAACGAGTGTTTTTGGGTGCGGTCCGAAATTCAAGATGGCTGCCAGCTGCCATTTTGTACCGACGATGCAGAAATCTGTTTTTTGCACAGAACTTCCATATGAAAGCTCTGATTTGAATAATTTTTTGTATGAATGTTTAGTACCATGGGATACATCACATATAATACGGTTTTTTTTCTCGTGCGTAAATTGTGCATATTAGACTAATTTTGATGTTTTTTGGGGTTACTTTCAGCACTGTAAGTGCAAATGCCAATACGGCTCGGGCTAGAGGCCGTATTTATGAACCGATCTTTACGAAACTTCTTGGGTACCTTTGGTATCACCGTGGAACGAGAACGAGTGTTTTTGGGTCCGGTCCGAATTTCAAGATGGCCGATGGCAGCCATTTTGTACAAAATTAGGTGCAATCAGATTTTTGCACAGAACTTCCATATGAAAGCGCTGATTTGAATAATTTTTTGTGTGAATGTTTAGTACCATGGGATACATCACATATAATACGGGTTTTTTTCTCGTGCAGAAATTATGCAAATTAGATGAACTTTGATTTTTTCAGTGCGACTTACACACAGTAAGTACACATGTCAATACGGCTCAGACTAGAGTCTGTATTTATGAACTGATCTTCACGAAATGTCTTGGGTACCTTTGTTATCACCTTGGGATGAGAACGAGTGTTTCTGGGTGCGGTCTAAAATTCATGATGGCTGCCAGTGGCCATTTTGTACCGAAATTAGGTCTAATCAGTTTTTTGTACACAACTTCTATACAGCTCATACTAGAGGCCATATTTATGAACCAATCTTTACGAAACTTCTTGGGTACCTTTGTTATCACCGTGGGATGAGAGCGAGTGTTTTTGGGTGTGGTCCAAAATTCAAGATGGCCACCAGCAGCCATTTTGTACCAAAATTAGTGCAATCAGTCTTTTGTACAGAACTTGTGTATGGAAGTTCTGATTTGAATAAATTTTTGTATGAATGTTTAGTAACATGGAATACATCACATATTGTAAGGGTTTTTTTTTCGTGCAGAAATTATGCAAATTAGATGAACTTTGATTTATTCAGTGCTTCTTACACAATGTAAGCACACATGTCAATATGGCTCAGGGTAGAGGCTGTATTTATGAACCGATCTTCACAAAACTTCTTGGGTACCTTTGTTATCACCTTGGGATGAGAATGATTGTTTCTGGGTACGGTCCAAAATTCAAGATGGCTGCCAGTGGCCATTTTGTACCGAAATTAGGTCCAATCAGTTTTTTGTCACAAGTTCTATACAGCTCGTATTTATGAACTAATCTTCACAAAACTTCTTGGGTACTTTTGTTTTCACCTTGGGACAGGAACGAGTATGTTTTGGGGTGCCTTTGTTATCACTGTGCTGTGAGAACAAATATTTTGGGGTTCAATCAAACTCACTCTGGGACTCAAAGATTTTTTTCTAGTTCAGCATCTGACTGTCACCCACCTTTACAATACTTTACCTATACATTTGTTACAGGCAACGGTCAGTATTTATGTACAGACCGTTACAATACTTTATATGTACCTTTGTTATCAGGTCATTACCTAGATGTTTGTCATTGCTGTGTCACATACTATACATGTACATGTCTTTGTCTTGACAAGTTGAGCTACAGTGTCATTGACACTTTCATTTGTTTGTTTTGTCATCAACCCTGTTCAACTTGCCTGTCAAAAAGAAACATGAAGCAATTTCATCTGTTTTCATTTTGTTTGTTATTTTGCAGTCATGAATTTTCAAAATTTTCTTCATAAAATCTTGGTGTGCAGGTGTAGATGTGTCATGTCCAAATCAGTGTACAAATAAAAAAACTGAAGAAAAAAGAAATAAATGAAGTAAACAAATGAATGAATGCTTTACATGCTGTTGTTGACTTTAAATGTTTACTTTATATTCTTTTTGATTGCATATTTTGTTATCTTATTTCAGAGTTTACCAAATGGAGGAAAAGTTTGGCAAGGACAAGGTAGAGTCTTTCTAATTCTATTTACCTCATTATGGTCATTTGAGAATTTTCTATTTTATCAACTCAAAACAGGTGCTAAAAATGCAGTATTATACTATTTTGCTGCTTAACACTCAAATGCTTCCTTGAGTTGATTTCCCACCTACAAAAAGGAAAAGAAAGTCTTCGAAGTGACACAACATTGATGTAAGCAATTTGTTAAGCTTGACTTCATACCTATGTTGCAGTTATTATATGACTATAGATGCTGAAAGTGACCTTAACTCTTTGAACCTGATGGTCTGCTTTCCAGTCCATTATCATGACGTGTGTAATCAGATGATACAATAACAAACACTGAAAGGAAGATCTTTCATAATTTATCCCTTCAGCCCTATAGTCCAATAAAAATTAGGGCTGAAATGGTTGGCTCATTTTCGTAACCGACTAACCGAGAGCTATAACCAGATAATATCCGGTTATCCGTGGTCATTATTTCACCGAATTTGGGATCAAAACTATAGGAATTGGAAAGAAGGATTCTCAAACTATTCCGTAGTGCATATACAAACGAACGTTGTCGAGTACTCGACAACGTTCGTTTGTACACACACTATGGAATAGTTTCTGTGATTACTCATGACGACAGGGAAACTGCCGATCATTAACGAAGTCTTGAATGCCAAAGTCGATTATTTCTCAATATATACAACTCGGCTTCGATGTGTAATCTATCACAAAGGAGAAGTGGCTGATTTACTATGTTTTAAATGTGGAATGACGATCACTATCGCTATTTTGGCTAATCGGTTGACGGTTTTTCTAATCAGTTAGATAGCTAACTGGTTTCAAAAGGATTACGGTTAACCGTTTCAGTACTAATAAAAATAGGATACAAAAAGGTGGGTGGAAGTTTGTAGTCCAGCTATTTTCTGATGATAGATGCATGAGAAATATTCTTTTGCTGCAGCAGATGTAGGTGAGAAAGAGGGTAGCTGAATCTGATTTTGGACTGTGCATCTGGCAACTGATTTCATAGAACAGAGGAGGCTAAAGAGGTTAGCTGAATCTGATTTTGGACTGTGCATCTGGCAACTGATTTCATGAGAAAGGCTTCCAGACATTTTCATCGTCCTCACTAGCACCTGTTCTATCATCATGTATGTCATATCCTGTCATTCCGTCTAATTTTATATATAATACAGAAATATTTCGACTCTATGAATTTCAGGAACTCAGGTGTCAGTCTTTCTTTCAAGTTTTACAAATGTTGAACATACTGGGGAGCAGACTTTGCATAAGCTAAATGTCCAGCTGCATGCAAACATGACATAATTTTGGAAATGATACTGAGGTGTAGTTTTCAGTCTTAACACCTCTTCAAATTGAATGAAGATGCACATCAACACCGCTTGTCTAAAATATTGCACCCAAAGTCTTGAAGTGAGACTGCTTTTTGAGGCATCATCCATAATACTTTGGAGTTTATTCATTTGAGTTGAAACAACAGGCTATCCACTTACTTCATCTGATGCAGTTATCCATGAAAGAAATGTGCTACAAACAGTTCTGTGTTTTTTGTCAATTCTGCCTTCCAGAAAAAAGACTGCAAGTGCTAGTTGGGTGAGAAAATGGGCATGAAATGCTTACACGCATGCATATCCTGTCAACAACTTTTCAAAAGATTCACCTGCATAAATCATGGACCATATTTCTTTCAGTCCACTTCCACCCATTAGGGATCACACAGCAACCATGAACAGCATGAGTAGATGGAATCTGCCAATTCTTACAACGACCACAAACAAAACACTTATCTTGCCATGCTATTGCAACAACATCACTAGCTATGGCAGACAATGGCTGATTGAAGTAAACAAAACAGGATTACCATGCCTGTTTTTGGCTCACCAACGATAGATAGTCATCCGGATTCATTCATTTTCAACTTTTGTGTGCAGGTTTTGATTTTTTTTTTATGTCTGCATGTTTTTCAGGGATAGTAATATTGTATTCAACCCTTTCCATGCTTAGTCACTTGAATTTTGGACCTTTGTGTACAGGTTTTTGACTTTTCTCTGCAGGTTTTTGACTTTTGAGTGCAGGTTTTGAAATTTTGTCTTCAAGTGGAGTTATACCTTACCGGCATATTGCCATGGTGGTTACCTTAACATTTCAGGGTATTTTTCTCAATTTTAACCCGTTGAAACAAATGTGATACTTTTTTGACTTTTATGTGCAGTTTTTGAGGTTTGTCTTTCTTTTCTTCTAAGTGGATATTTTTCAAGTAGAGTTTCACCTTACTGGCATATTGCCATTGTGGTTACTGTGACATTTGCAGGGTATTTTTCTTAATTTTAACCCTTTGAAACAAATGTGATACTATTTTTTACTTTTATGTGCAGGTTTTGAGGTTTGTCTTTCTTTTCTTCAAAGTGGAGACTTACCTTGTAACATATTGCCATGGTTCCTATTTTATGTTAGCATGCTTCTTGGGGCTATTATTATATTATTTAACCCTTTAGCTGCTTATTTACTTTAATTTTGGACATTTGTGTGCAGGTTTTGGACTTTTTTTTTTTACTCCAGCCACCCCTTTACATTGGCCACCTGCTGGTGAGCCACAGGGTACTGATACCCCCTCTAGTTATAGTCCCCAGCAGGCCTTTCAATTCTTCCCAACTAACAACGGTAAACGCTGTGTCCAAATAAGATAATTGCGCCCAAATTATGCAGAGTTTGAAACTTTTTCCAAAATTTTGCAGTGTTTTGGCAATGTATAGTTTGGCCAGGCTTCCCTGATGCTTGTAATTTAGCTTAGAGCGTAGCTTACCTTCGAAACAAACAATGCAACAGATAAATGACTTTTTAAAAAACCCACCGAGTTTGCCACAGAAAAGCAATAGTTGTCGACAGTGTCATATATGACACTGTCGACGATGATTGCTTTTCTATGGCGAATTCTATATGATCATGCACTTAAAACTTGAGATCAATTGTATTCATGTATGTGGCATTTCTCAGTAAATGCCATGCATAATTTAGCTTACATTCAAATAGGCCTTTGGCTCAACGCTGGGAAACTAAGAAGCCTTCTCGAGTTAGTCGAGTAAACTTAAGTCAAAGGGTGGTGGGAACCAGGGATAATGGTGAATACCTATAACAAGGGGTTGTAAACTATCATTTTAAGACGGGGACGTAAAACCTAAAACAGATGCCAAGAAGAAGGAAATACTGGTGCTTTTTCTCCTACCATGCAGGCCAAATCCATATTTGCCATTGTGCCCAAATCCATATTTGCCATTGTGCCCAAATTACACTGATCTAAAGGTCTGATCCCCAACGGAGTACACTAAAAGTGTATAGATGACATCTGGACTGGAGGGTTGCAGATACATGAATGGCGGAAGTAAATTGCGCATTGTATTTTGCTGTGCACCATGCTAACAATCAGACTCCATATATCCATTCCCACTTGTGTATATTCAACCATGATCTGCACATCTATAACATATCCAGGAGCGAATAGTGCAGCATTGATTGTTGGAATAGAGTATTAATGTTCTTTAGATCCTGCATTATGAAATCCTGCAGTCCATTGGGAACTTGGGGGTGTTTTTTGTTAAAAGAGGTAGTTTTATATTGGCCATGTCATAGTCAGATGGTTGGGAATTCAATAACTTCTTGATGGGTTATTACTAAATTGTCCTTACTGACGTGACGAACATGATCCTATCTATTCCAAGGAATGTTTCATGTATGACATCCTATCAACTACAGCTTCAAATGATTCTTGCTGAATCTTTAGTGACGCCTGTTTCATTGATGATGCTTCATACCATCTACCTTCTTTTCATAGGAAGTACAAGTATCCAGATTTCCATCCAGTCCTGTCAAATGTGTGGGGTGGGATGATATTGGAGTTCTCCCCCCCCCCCCTCTTTTCCGGAACCCTGAGCAAGTGGAAGGAAGTGTCCCACTTAATGCTGTTTCCCACATTGGAGCCCATGTTCCAAAGACCACACTGAGTCACCACACAGCTGTTTAGATTGATAATAAATCCTGTCAGGTCATGGTAATACATTTATATGCTAAAAAAATGTACTTTATTGAATGATATGTACTCTTGTGCTTGCCAACAGAAGGCATAATATGCTATGACGTCATTTCTGGTATTGTGTCGAAAGCTCACTTCAGCTGGTTTAGGACTTTTTAGTATGTTATTAAGAGACCTTAGAGGAAACAATATCAGAAGGCTTCATGTTTTGCCTATTTTTTTTTGTTTTTTATTGCTCTAATTTTACTGGACTACTATAGGATTGTAAGTTTGAATTATTCTTCAACCTGCCTACAATTACTGAATGGATTCTCCCTGTTCACTGAAGAAAATATTTTTTAAGATGATAACATTCAAGGTATTAGGGTAGTTAGGTCTTATTACTTTCAAAATGTGCTCAATGTCTGTGAAATCTCTATTCAAATATAAAAACTTATCCACAAGAAATTTTAAGGGAATTATGATTTCTCATACTACAGAAATACAATTTTTCACTAGAAGTTAAAAATGAAATATTTCAGGTTCAGTCTTTCACACGAGACGGGGGCAATTGCTCTCGTACCTGTCTGCCCTTGACAATTTGGTTTTACGGGTGCAAATAATTGCACTCCTGCCTCCAGTGGTCAATCTTATCAAACCCTACAATTTAACAAACTTTCAGAGTCAAAAATTATCAAATGAGGTAATAATAATATCTTAATAACTTGATCAGCAAATGAACTTGTATTTCAAAATTAAGTTCAACAGTAATTTGAAAGACAGAATAACTTCAGCATTCTTTGATTGCAAATTGCACTTGTCATCAATGTTACAGGAGCAATTTGTTGCTCCCGCACTATTCCACTCGTGCAAAGGACTGCAGGTTTTGTTTGACAATGTTCTCTGTCCAGGATCAGCTTTATTAAAATCTTTATCATCAATGCAGGAAAATAATTTACCCATAATTCATGTTACAGATTATCTATGTGAATTACAGAACCTATTCAGCAACTATCATTTTTCTGTATTAACCCTTAAAGGCCTATTTCCAACTTTTACAACCTCAGAACAGGTGCCTTTAACATACCATCATGAGGAGGTCCTATTGACAACAGGTAAATTAGGTAGACAGTGGTTTCTAGTCAAGTCTTGGCTGCCTGTTAAGGTAGTCAAGACTTGACTAGAAGTCACTGCTAAGCCACTGGATGTGCAGAGGCTGGGAGGCTGGGAATTCAGGACACTTGTCTAGGCCCTTAAGGGTTAAAATCCTCAGACCAATGCAACCCAGTTAATCGAATAGCAACTTTGCCATTGAAAAATAATCAGTTGACAGGAATTTGATCATTTCCCTCTATTTTAGTGTTAAATTGAGAATTTGTTCCTCTTGATGGAGAGAACTCATAGGACTCTTTCAAACAGGATGAAGTAGATTAAATGCTTGGATATAGTGCGACCACTATTGGATATAGTGAGGCCAGGTAGATCTGTAAATGTTGGGAATATAATGGATGTCAAGTGTAATTTTTCGATAGATCGCAACATTTTTTATTGAGTTAACAGGAGTTAACAAACTTATATGTAATTAACAGGCCAAATTTGTACCAAAGGTATAGTAAATGGTTGGTTGTTTGGAAGTTATATTCAATAAAAATGGTTATTTTATTAGGAAATATCCAATTAAAACAAGCTATTAATCGAATACATTTTGAGAATATGGTACTGGCTGTTTTTGGCCATTACATTGGATAAAGTGTTGCTGTAGATGAGATTTACACTAAGGCTGTACAGTGCACTCTGGTAGTAATGAAACTTTTTTATAACCAGAAAGGGTACCTAATTCTGTGCAATGCACAGGGTTACTCACATATTCTAGTTATAAAAAATGGTAATTCTCATATCACACAATACATGAAATAACGCCCTGCAATGCAAGATTAGTCGCAAAATAGAAATGATCCTATTTATAACCAGAAAGCAAAGAGTGACAACACTGTTCATTGCACAGAGTTGGTTGGTAAACTGCACAGAGTTAGTTGGTAAACTGACATTCACTAGCTAATCATAGGCATTGCACAGGATTAGTTGATAAGCTGCCACATCACATGAAAATATACTCTGACTGAGGCTGTAAAAATGCAAAGAGTTGATTGGTTTCATGTTCGATTGGGTACATTATTCAAGGAACTAAAGGAAGTACTTATACTTGACTGTGGAAATTTTTTTTATGCCCCCAGACTTAAGTTGGGTGGCATATAGTGATTGAAGTGTGCATGTGTCCGTCCATGTGTGTGTGTCCGAGCCAAGTCATCAAACTGCACACAATTATAAAAGACCAAGGGAGGATATGTCCCACGCCATAGCCGGGTTCGTACCTTCAAGGTCAAGGTCCACTAAAAATCTGTCAACATTCGTGTCTCAGCCATAACTCACAAACGAATCATAGTACAATTGTTAAACTTTTTACAAGTGTTAAGGACAGTCAAAAGGTGTGTCGTGTATAATAGTTTCCACCGCATCTGCAAGGAGAAGGTCACAATTGACCTTCATATGTTCATGGTCACAAATTGTGTCTCAAGCATAACTCCAAAACTATTAAGGCTACACTCATTTAACTTCGCTCAATTATAAAGGACAACGGGTGAATGTGTCACACACTACAGCAAGGTCCATAAGGTCAAGGTTGGATGAGGGGGGGGGGGGGGGGCGGGGGGGGGGGCATGTGTTACCCTATTAACATTTTTCTTGTTTAAGGTGAATTCTAAAACTGAAAACATTCTATTTTTAGTTATTAGCTTGTTTCAAGTGGATTTTACTGTATTACTATTCATGACCGTCCCTAAATATTCAGGAATGAAAGCAATTTTATAGTAGGACATAAATATCTCTAATGAGTCATGATTTCATATGAAATTCTCTACAACTGCCAAAGTTCACTGTGGCTCGGATCAGTTTTAGTGAACAAAGATAAGAAATTTCATGTCAAATCATGATGAATTTGAGATTCTTTTTATCACATAATGTATATTTTAACCCTTTGAACCCTAGTGGTACCTTCCATATCAGTTCAATGGCAGCAACAGGAAGAGTCCATATTCTTTATTTGGGGGTAGATCAATTAATATTTTTAACATGCGGCCTTCGGGCTGCACGTTGAAAATATTGATTGGTCTACACCACACCTTCACTCAAAAGTCAACCTACTTTATGAAATGATGAAGTATCATGTTACTTGGCTGGAAAGGCAGCCTCTGCGGTTCAAAGGGTTAACTTTTGCTAACATAACAACTAAAGCTGGTCAGCACTATTCACAAAAATCGCCTGCTAAATTTTATTATCTTTTTCAATTTTTGCCTCAAAAACATAGCTGGTATTAAGCTATGTTTTGGAGACAAAAAAATGACAAAATTTAGTTATTCAGGATATGTTTTCTGCAGATGTCATCTGTTATTTGTATTAGGTAGACAGTTAATGAAAAATAGGAGAAGACTAATTAAATTCTACTTGCAAAACGAACACACAGCGTTACAACATCAGTGTTGACTTCTGACATCATTCCTGTATTAGACGTGTTGTGAACGATACTTTCCATAAATAGGCAGAACACGATGTGTGTTTGAATCAGTGGGTGTTTTACATAAGTTGGAATGGCGTAGTCATATTTCGAAATATAACTACGCCATTCCAATGAGTTATTTAAAACACCCACCGATTCAAACACACATTGCGTTCTGTGTTTATTACACATTCCATGCATTAATAAATTCATTGAAATAAACAATGTTTACCCAAAGGTGAAGAGTCTGTTTGTTTTGTTTGAAGCTGTACTGATCAAATGGATCGATAAAAATTCAAAACAACCTTTTTGGGAACCATTCTAAATTACATTCGTTATCCTTTCTATTGGGCATGTTTGTTGAAACTCGTATTGCTGTTTCTCTTCAGCTGGTGTCTATTCACGCCTGACCAGTTGGTGGCTATTACTGGTAGTGAAAATATAAGTACGATTTAGGGCAGATTTGCAAAACAGCTGGGAGAAACTTTTTTAAAAGAAGTTCGAAGCATGTCTAAGTTGTCTGAAGATTTATCGAAATATAGTTGACCAATTTAGATATAACGGGATCTGCAGACGAGACGGCAACAGGACTGGTTTAATGTTGTGGTTGGAAATGATTGTTTTTAGCTCACATGACTGAAAGTAAAGGTGGAGCTTTTCTTATCACTCTTCGTCCATCGTCTGTCGTCCGTCGTCCTGGTTGAAGGTGGTGTTTGAGCCTCTTTCTCCTAAACCACTGGCCACATTTTAATTAAATTTCATGTAAGTAGTGGTTATATTCGGGCATTTTGATTTTTATGCAAATTAGGTTTCGGCTCATATTGAGCAGAGGTGTGGGGAAAAAATGGCCAAATTTTTTGAAAATCTTCTTCTAATGAACCACCAGTAGCAGAGTCTTGATATGTGGTGTACAGAGTCCTTTTGAGGTTTAGAATCAAGTTTGTTCAAGAGAAGTTTGTCGGGCATTATTTGCCTTTGTTATGGGAGGGGCAAGAATTTTTGCCACTTCCAAAATTTCTAATTTCCAAACCGAGAGGCAGATTTGAACCAAATTTGATATGAGGGCTTATTGGGTCATAAGTACTTAATTTATGCCCAAATTTTTTCTCCCGTCGCCTCATGGGAACCGCAGGAGCTAAAGATAGAAAAAAGTTAAAACGCCCATATCTCCAAAACTGCAAGGCACTGAGAATTCTTATTTGATGTGAAGCTTCCTTAGGACCAACAGAATGGAATGGTAAAAAAAAATTGCTAACGGTTTTATCATGGGGTACTTTTTGGGGACTTTGAAAAAGTGCTGAGTCAGCATTTTTTAACACTGTGGGTAATGGGAAAAACATGTAAGACTACTTTTCTCCCAAACCACTTCTCCAAAATCTTTCAAATTTTACATATAACATCTTTGGAAGATTGTTTCACATGTTTATTGAAACCAATTCCCTGGGTCCATATTTGGGCTCTCTATGGGAGCCCAAATGTTTAAATTAGTGCAGTATGAGGAATATTCTTTAAAAATCTTCTTCTTCAGATCTACCAATAAGAATCTTTTGATATTTGGTATGCAGCATCCTTAGGGGGTGAGATTCCAGTTTGTTCAAGCCAAGTCCCTGGGTTCATATTTAGGCTGGAAATTTGGGGTTCCGTTGCGGACTTAGAAATTTTTGGACCAAAATTCGGAAATTAGTTTTTTGTTTTTTTGTGCGTTTTAAGAAGAAAAAAAAATTTTAGGCTGAAAATATTTTGTTTGGGGAAAAAAATCTGTTTTTTATGCGTTTATCTCAATTTAGTGACGTAAAAGTGAAGGAACTGAAAATAGAAGGAAAATCCTGTGTATTGTGTGGGCACAATCGCTTCATCTAGTTGGTATATGCTTTTCGTAGGAGGGGCATATGCAGCTTATTCAAGTCAAGTCCCTGGTTTGATATTTAGACTACCATGTCAGGTGAGTGCCCTCAGGCCCCCTGGGGCCTCTTGTTTTTTAATATTTTCTCATTTTTGGTTATCTAATGTTTTTGTGAACTAACCTTATTTTGCCTTTGACGTTTTTTCATTTTCACACTATGTGACAGATGATCGATAATTGTATAATGAAATTTGGAAACTTTTCGAAGCATAATTAATGACTTTACTGGAAAGGAACTATTATAAACGGTGTTGGGCAAAAAAGTCCTGGCTTGTATATCACAAGTTGAATACAGAAACATTTATGTCATAGCTGGGATTCTGTTAAATACAAGGGTTTAACGATTTACACAAGGTAACGGTTAAAACTGATCAGCGTTATTCACAAAAATGGCCAATTAATTTTCATTATATTTTCATTTTTTGTCTCAAAATCATAGGTTATGAACTCTTTGGAACGAGCTTGTTCCCATGAGGGGTCATAAACCTTTGTATTTTTATACTATAACCTAATGGCCCAGACTTAGCTGGTGCAAACTCAAGGTTATCAAGGGCCAAACACAAATTTTGAACCCCCCCAATCCCTAAAATTTGCTTGCAAAACTGAAAATTAAAAATCCTGTCTGGTCCTCCATACATTTACTCTACGCGCATGTACAGCCGTCAGGAAGTGACTGGAATTGGCGCCAACATCATTCTTTGTTTGGCCCTAAAGTCAGCAACAATGAACTGACATCTGTGCTTTAAAATCTCCTTTTTTGAGGATGTCAGACACAAATCAATGCAAGAATTGGTTGATCCAAGGCTGTTATTGGATGATGAAAGTGTTCAATGGTGATTTTAGATGTTCAGGGCTGTATCTTTATAATAATTATAAAATTATTTCATGTTTCCCCTATCCTTCCATGAACCCATCCTGTTAAACTTATAAGCTTTTTTGGTCATTTTTTATTGAGATTTTTTATTAAATTTCTTGGGAGTTTAACATGTATTACAGAATATTTATTCTGTTTTTCCCCATGGTTTCGCCTTCACCCTAGGGGTGTTAGGCTGTTTAGTCTTGCATCTTCTATCTGATGTATCGTTTCTTCATATGAAGATCTTGCTTTGCATCTGGTAGCATTTAAATTGGTTTCTGGCTTTGGGCCTTTTTGTGTGCCTGAAAAAAAAAATATTTGGAATTTCATTTTGATTGCTATTATTCATGTATCTTAATTATATATTTTGTTGTGGAGTTTGGAGGACTGATATCGACTTAAGTCGATGCACTCCTGCAGACTCTTGTCATTCTTGTGTTCACTGGGATGACTAATGTCGTGGTACGTTGTTGGCAGTGAAGTTCGGAGGCCAGGACTCTCACCGCGGTATAATTCATTTTGTCAGTTTCTATTTCAGAGGAACATGAACATGGTGATGATATTCTGACACCCATCCAAGTGTGCTACCATCGTCGCGCTCTGTTGAGCATATAGAGCTAGCTACAGTGCTCATGATTGCAAGAGTTAGGGCCTTTTGTTAAGGGTTTTAATCTGTTGCAAGCAACTAGCTCGACTGGTGAAGCAGTACTCCGCCCGCGGGTGCCGTGACGCCGGGTAAGTCTATTGCGGTCGAAGGAAATGTAGATGTGGGTAGATCGAGCACTTTAATATAAATAAGCTCACCCAGCGATGACGGAAATAGGGAGGAAGTCGGCAAGTTTCTTGTACTTGGCGAGGTCTAATAGACCGTGAGCGGTAGAGGCACCTCTCTAACCTAACAACATTTGGGGCCAAATGTTATGAGAAACTTGCACGAGCCGGAGTATATGTCTGCCCTCCACTCGGGACTTTCTGTTTAGTCTGCAGCTGGGGTCGGCTTCAGTCACGGCTTCCTCTGCTACGTTTCACAAGCCGAAATGAGGTTTTCTGGTTGGAAACTTGCACAAGATGGAGCATACATCCGCCCACCGCTCGGGATTCTCCATCTAGTCTGCATCAGTCACGGCTTCCTCCACTACGTTTTTAA
Source organism: Pictodentalium vernedei (assembly GCA_031216915.1). Lineage (NCBI taxonomy): Eukaryota > Metazoa > Mollusca > Scaphopoda > Dentaliida > Dentaliidae > Pictodentalium > Pictodentalium vernedei. Next base: position 253,588,423 of record CM062296.1, read on the forward strand.
AGCACACACGACCGCATCCTAGTTACCCAACTTTGGATATTCAGCCTGCTGCACGAAGAAGGGACCACTCTTCGCCCGTGAAGTCAGACCATCCGGTAGCTAGGGAAATGAGGCCTCGATCATCGGGACGTTCGGAGAAGAGATCCATCTCTGACACACCATCCAAGGAGCAGCAAGCGGCTAGGAAACAGAAGGCCGCTGCTCCTCAGGCCTCGATGACTGACTTGCTGTCGCAGATTGCACAGCTGATCACAGCATCCCAGCAAGTGAAGATGCAGCCTCCCTCAGACTCAGAACCTGAGCTGTCGGATGGTGCTGGGTCAGTCCAGTCATCTGTTCACGCTGATGCAATGGACCGAGATTCGCAACTGATTCTCTCTGATGGTGAAAGGGATAAGGAAGGGGATTACCCTTCCCTTTCGCAACAGAACAGGGTTGCGATGCATTTCATCCATCAATACTACCCTGAATTTGTTCCAACGAATCAGAATGCTGCGACGATAAGTGAGAAACCACTGGCGTCGTTGGACGCAGGCTTTATACAGACAAAGGAAGAAGTTCTTTCTTTTCCAGTTCAGTCTAGGTGGGTGTCGCAGGCCATCGACCATGTAGACGGCGCTGTATTCACCTCTCAAGTGCGAGAAAATGGCGGTTTCTTAACTACATCTTCCATAAACATACCGTTTCATGGACTACATTCATTAAGAAACAGTTGGAGAAGATGGTCAGAGAGCTCCTCTGCATTTGAATGAGCAGCCCGGGAATCTAGATGTATCCTTGCCTGCATCATTCACTATTGGCTCAATTACAACGGCAGTTTCATCAAGTAGAGCAAATTTGGAAGCAGTGTCTTATGCAGGTCACGGACACCTTACCAGGATGTTTGTACCCCTCTTAGAGTTCTTTCCAGGGCAGTTTGTATACCACGTATAACTCCGCCCTTATGGTGGCTAATCTGGAGTTAATCACATGTGATGCTGCCCTGGTGTCGTCATCACTTATAGATGACAAGGTGAAAAGCTCTCTCAGGGTTGCTCCGGTCTCCAGACATACTATTTTGAACGACAAGCTTTCGTTAGACAGGCTACTAAGAAAGCATCAAGTGATCTGCTATTGAAGTCAGCGTCTCATCAACTCGCTTCAGCAGACGAGTAAAGGAGGACGTTCCAGATCTAAACTTCAAAAGGGAACTCCTCACAAGTGTAGAAGAAACCCTCTTACAATTACAATTACTCTGGAGGTCGTCAATATAGCGACTCGTGAAAGGGGCGTAGGTCTGATCAGTCAGACGCCCCTAGGCCGACGGGACAAGGTTCTTTGCGAGGAGGACGTAGTTTCTCCTCCCATAAGCCTCGCAGGTCATACAGGTGATGTTCAAGACCTCTATTGCTTGCCAGTTGGCAGAGGAGTGTCATCTTTGTGAGAAACTGGACAGCAGTCACGGAAGATCAGTGGGTGAGAAGTGTAGGACGGCCTACGGCTATCATTCCAAGCGGCACCCCCACTAACAAGATGTCTGCGAGGGACAGATCTTCCATCGGATCCTTTCAAAAGAGAGCCTCTCCTAGCGGAGGTACAGGCTCTATTATTAAAGGAAGCAATAGAGGTCGTCGAGAATCAGGATTCTCAGGGTATTTTACAGTCACCTGTTCCTCGTACCGAAGCCAGACGGCTCGTTCCGACCAGTAATAGACTTGAGCAGGATAAACAAGCTTATCGTGGCTCCAGAATTCTATATGGAGACCATTCGGTCGGTAAGAGCGAGCATTCGAGTGAATGACTATGTGGCAAGCATAGATCTAAAGGATGCATACTTTCATGTCCTGGTACATCCGGCATTCAGAAAGTACCTGCGGTTTGCCGTACAAGGGAAAGTGTATCAGTTCAGAGCAATGTGCTTTGGTATGAACCTGGCTCCCTGGGCATTCACTCAAATAATGAACTCGGTAATGCCATACTTCCAAGCTCATTCGTCTGCAGTAACATCAGCTTACTCGGACGACATTCTACAGAGATACGGCAACAGAGTTATTCTTCAGAACGATGTTCAGAGTCTGCTTCTTTTGCGCCGACATCTCTGTTTCATCGTAAACGAGAAAAAGTCGGATCTAGCTCCGTCCAAGTCGTTCACTCACTTGGGAATGAGCTTTGAGACTCACAACAATCTGGTTTGTCCGCCATTACCCAGAGCAAAATTAGTCAGTTGTTATGCTCTCTTTTGACAGCACTCAGACGCATTAACAGCGAGGGAATTCATGCGACTGATGGGGCTGTGTGGAGTGGCTGCGGATCTTATTCCGATGAGCCGCCTGCGCATGCATCCCATCCAGATATATTCTTTACTCAGAACTGGAGTGCGAAGATGCATTCGCTCGAAACCAATAGTGTTTTAACGGACCAAGTAAAACAAGGATTCAGATTTGGGCAGATATTCAGTGGTTAACTCCGGGAGTTCCACTGCAACTGCCTGATCCGGTTTTCACGATTATGTCGGATGCGAGTCAGGCGGGTTGGGGCGCAACCCTAAGTCCCGCAAACTTGAGGTGTCAGGGTCTTTGGGACCCTTGGTTCCTAGAGAAGCACATAAACATCAAAGAGATGATGTCTATATGGCTAGCACCACAACATTGGATTCACATAATAGCGGACATCCATTTTCAAATTTTGTCGGACAATTTGACAGTAGTAGCTTACATCAGGAACTAAGGCAATACTCATTGAATGCCTTTATGCGAATTAACGGAAAAGATTCTCCTATACGTCATGAATCATCATGTTCATCTTTCTGTCCATCGTAAAATAGGTCATCTGAATGTACTAGCAGACTCGCTTTCTCGGAAAGGTCACCTGTTGCCATCGGACCGGACTCTCAACAAGCGAATATTCAGGCAGATTTGCTACCAGTGGAATCGTCCCTTGATAGATCTGTTTGTGACTCACCAGAACAATCAGTTACCGACGTTCATGTCGCCATGCCCAGATCATCGAGCGTACGCAGTAGGTGCTCTGTTGATCTCATGGGGACAGAATGATAGGATAAGCGTATCCTCCAACTCCGTTGATTCAGCAGATTCTGTTAAGATCAAACAGTCTCGTTGGGAAATCCTGATAGTAGCACCTGTGTCGTCACAGAAACATTGGAGCAGTCTTCGCAGGTGTCTGTTATGGGGCGTTCCCCGAAGCTTCCTCCACAAGAGGACCTTCTTTATCAGGGGAAGTATTTGTTCTTCATGTCCTTCTCTGCCCCTAGCGGTATTATGGAGTCGGTCAGACGTGAGGGAGCCTTGTGGTTCCTATACTGTTTGATGACTAACACAAGAATGATTCAAGTAATGCGGGTGAGGGGGGTTCGATATGATCTCAACCCCCTCCCCCAACCCCCACCCCCCCCACCCCCCTCCCCCCCACACCACCATCACCACGACCACCACCACCAATGTGTTAAGAGGCGATTACCGGGCAAGACATAGTTTTCTTCCCGGAAAGCCTTGTATGCATTTAAGTACATAGATGCATTTCATGACTTCTCGATTGGTGGCCGGGTCATGTTCTGTGGCGACCTCATGGGCACATCCACTTTCTAGTTGGTTGGTTTCCTGTGGTTGTTATCTATATGTCATATATGAGCATATGATTCATCATCAATAAATTGCTAGCCTTTGGGTTCCTGGGTGACTGTCTGGTCAGTTAACTGGTATTCAGATGATTACATGCGGGATTTCAATGCTCCCTGGCATAATAATTGCATTATGCATTACTAGGCAGACGTATTATTGTATGTTAAGGACCTTAGAAACAATGAATTATTTCGGGGGTGTTCCATGACGAGTCTGTTAATCATAGCTCGATCCATTTCTGGATCCAGGTTTCTATTAATTGCGGTACCCAATCGAATACATCTTGTCTTACACTCTTGTATATTCGCACGTTTCTAGGAACATAGATATCGGATAGAACACGTCTGGGAGTGTGATTTACGGGAATTTATTGTACACTTGAATGGGGTCGACTGTGGGTTACCTTGGAAGTGTGTTTACTCTTCAGAGATCATCCATTGTGATTCTGTTGGACATGAGTATGTTATATATTATATCACCGGTTTTCGACCTATCTGTGTATGCCGACTCCGGTATATTTTACAAGCGGGCGATATTAATTACCGGGATCGCTGCTATAGCCTTAGCTTCTGAAGTGGCGTTAATCACCAATTTATTTATAATAATTAATACCTGAGTGTCTATTCGACGAATATTTATATTGTTGTTTGGTACCGCTTTTACTGATTTCAGAGCACTCCCCTCTTCTTTTTGAAGAAGATTCCTTCAAAAAATGGGGGGGGGGGATTTTTTTTTACCTCTCATACGGCTTGACAGGTATGTAACTATGAGTGAAACGGTTTTGTCTGTAGATTATATCCTGGATACAGCTTATGTTTTATTGTATTTGGCATATGTTTGTGGGAGATATCCTCTCATTCTCAAATACGCCATCCTATTTTCTAGGGCTTAGTCCAGACTAGCCTTAAAAATTGGGAACTCGTTTAATCCAGTTAGCATAGTCTTCATGCTAATAATACGGAATTACTTGAATTTGGCTCTTTATTTAGGATATGTTTTCTCTATTACTGTATAGAGAGACAGACATGTAATTCCTTTTAAATTTAATTTCCTTTCACCTTGGATTACAGGCTTGGAACTATGTTGGTCTACTAATTCTGAAGTCCTGGGCACTCTGCCTTTTTACGATTCAGCTAAGTCTGGGCCATTGGGTTATAGTATAAAAATATTATAAATTTAAATTAATTTGTATATTTTTTTATACTTACCAATGGCCCAGACGGGTATGGCCCTCCCATGAGTGGGCACTCATACCTCCCCGCTTAGTTATTATGTAGTATTCTTTTTTACAAAGAATGATGTTGGTGCCAATTCTGGTCACTTCCTGACGGCTGCACATGCATGGAGAGTAAAAGTATGGAGGACCAGATAGGACTTCTAATTTTTGGTTTTGCAAGAAAATTTGGGGGATTGGGGGTTCAAAATTTGTATTTGGCCCTTGATAACTTTGAGTTTGCACCAGATAAGTCTGGGCCATTGGTAAGTATAAAAAATATACAAATTACTTTAAATTTATAATTTTTGAGACAAAAAATTAAAAAAATTAGTTATTCAAGAATTTTGTTGCAAGTGTTGTTTGCTTTTCACGTTAGGTAAAGGGTTAAAGTTTAATGGATGTGTAATAATGAGCTATATTTGATATATTTGATGGTGATTATGTGATAAATATATTTTTACAGCATTTGGTGAATATAGTGAAGCCTATGCTACAGCACCAAAGTATTGTCCATTTCCAACATTAAAAATAAGAAACATGTTTAATGCAGAAGTGTAAGTATTTACCATGTCTTCTGATTAAAACTTTTTAAACTTAATAAGCGAAAGTTTAAAGGCTTTTAGCAGTTTTTAATTGTGATAAAGATTAGATTATTTATATAGCAAATATACCAAAAACAAGGCAGATTGCAAAAATCATAGGATTTTTTTTGAAGAATAGTGAATAATGTTTATCCAAATATACATACACAAACTCTTGACAAAATAAACAAACTCTTGACGCATCTGAAAATTTCATACACACTTTCAGTCATGAGAATTCTATGATATTATCGACTGTGCAACAATTCTCATTGTTTAAAGAACTTCCGGATCATATCACAGATAACACTGCATGATGATGGTATTTCGTTTTTCATAAGAAACACGATCCAATCCTGGCTAATCATTTCCGAAAAATGAAATTCACATTCAGTTTTCTGAAATGCAATAGACTTGATCAACTCATATTCTCTGCAATCCATCACAAAATATGACTTATCTTCCAGAGTACAAGACATGCTCTTTCGTTTACAGGCATGAGTGATTGCATATGCCTCCCAGTTTCTAGACAAAGTTTATGGTTGCTTACATGTAACCGACTAAATAAACTTCTCGCTTCTAATGATGTTGTGTGCAATATATAGGGTTCCTGACTGAATGTTTTCTTGAATCTCATATTTGTCCTCCATTTGTTTTTACCACATTTTCTATTGTCGTCATGAATGTCATTAAAAAACTCTCAATGTGAGTGCGTTCTTGTGAAAAACTGCAGCTTTTAATGTCGGTATCATTTTGAGTGATTCATTTTCCTATAAATAAGTTTGTACTTGAGTAGTATTAAATCGTTCTTTGTATAATTTTCATATTCTTTTCAGGCTTTACTTAATAAGACGGGGTTACTCGTATAATTTCTCGACATATTTCAGCATTTGAAGAGAGGATGCAGTGTGTAGAGGATTACACTCAAGTGCGGCTCATGCTGCATGGTTCAACAATTTAACAAATGCCAAACATAAATTTGTATACAAGATGGCTTTTATGCTCACTCCAGATGCAAGGATAGATATATTAATTTTATACTTGACCACAGAAACCGAGAATCTGTTCCTAATATCTCCTTTCTGAATATCAAGATATGAGTAGGGTTTTAATGCAGTGTTCTGCTCCCATTTTATTTAAGCCTTTACCCAACGTAACAGCCATTACGGCCAGCACTCTTCACAAAATTGCCATTAAAATTTATTAACTTTTATTTTTTTGTCACAAAACAAAGCTTATGACTCCTCATTGGAACAAACCGATTGTGCTCGTTCCAATGAGGAGGTCATAAGCTCTGTTATTGAGACAAAAAATGAAAATATTGAGTCATTCAAGAAATTTTTATGTGAGTGTTGTCTGCTGTTCAGATGGGTAAAGGGTTAAAAATCTTCACTTATGAATTTGAAAATTGAATTCCTGACTCATCTGATAATTGCATTGTTCCAGTCATTGTGCCGAAACATAGATACACCACACCATACACTAATGGTGTATTCCAAGGTTGCCACTCCAGGCCTTCAAATTCATTTATTTTGGGCACATTAAAACCAGAAATAACAGCCTTATCCTGTTATGTTTTACTGCAATGTCTTTCTTTGTGTTTCTATGATCACATTATGGCATAAGTTATTCTCAAATGTAGAAGACTCACAGAGAATTTATATTCTTGATGTCTTCACACCTTCTTTGATTTGGGCACACCTGTTATCAGTGTGAAATCGGGGTAATCTAAAGGCCTGAACTCAGATGTAAAGCCTTTGAATTTTGCCCCCTTCCTTGAAAAGTGCTTGAATATATTTCTATCCTTAAAAAGTACTTGATTTTCCACCAGTACTTAAATTCAGTTTACTTTTTACCTCAGAGACAAGATGTTTCATGATAACCCTCTCCACATACATGTGATGTCACAAAATTGGTAAAGAATCGCATCTCTTTGATCTATATATTGTCCCTTGAGTGCTACAAGGTGCAATCTGCAATGCTAAAGCGTTGCAAATGGCACCTTGTAGCACCAAGGGACAGTATATATCTAGCTAATTGGGTTTTCCAGAGATCGGGTCCTCAAGGCTGAAATTCTTTGTTTTCTTATGGTGTTGTAAATTTATATGAAAATTCTAATAGACCTTGAAAATTGTGGTCAGAGTCCTTGAAAAGTGCTAAATTGTGCTAGAATTTAATTCTCTGTTATCAGTGAGAACCATGTATTCCTATTTATTTTATTAAAATATATTAAAATAGGATCCAGTAACCAATGCCTTGGGTGGAAGTCCTCTAAATTTGGCCACTTGGGTATAAACGATTGGCTGGACTCGACCTTATATCCATGTTACGGTTACTATTAGCAGAAATATGCCCTTGTCCAGTTCATATAACTTGGTATGAATGACAGATCTTATTCATACTTGATGCAATTATTGCTCATGACTCATAGGTGAGTCACGATTTTGATCCAGTCATATCAAGGTCAAGGTCACACAGCAAAACTTTGATATTGTTATACAGTTCTTGTCTGGTCAGTATAACAGATCTTGTTCATCCTTCACACAATTGTTACCCATAAACCTAACATTGTGGTATGACCATGACCCATTATCATATCATCAAGGTCAAGGGCACAAGCAGTAATACTTGGATTCTTGACTTGTATTTAGCTTCCCCAAAAAGCAGTGACCTTGGGCAGAGCTGTCTGGGCCGAGAGCCACTTGTTTTAACAAACATTAAAAGCATTTTAATTTTTAAAAAGTACACTTAAAACTTTTTGTAATTTAATAGTCTTTATCTACTCAAACAAAATTCTGGAATCACAAAGAGAAACAGTAAATGACAAGAAAGTTTCAAACATTAGCCATTTGAGACCTTTAAGATTTTTAAACATTTCTGCTACACTTTGACAAAACTTCTGTGGCTTTTCAGTTGTTTCTTGGCAAGCCTTGGCTGCCAAGATTTGTCTAGAACCACAGTCATGGTATTCAAGTAACTTTCAAATCTACCCAGAGACTGAAGAATATTAAGGCACCTGTTCTGTTGCTGCAAAAGTGATCATAATCAGAAGCCTTTCAATTTTAAGAGTAGAGTATGCCCTGGCATTTTTGTACGCTAATGGATATGGAAATTGAGCTGGCACATGATGGAAAAAGTATGGAATTTTTTCGACTGCAAACTGTAAAAACTCTTATGTACAGAGCCATGATTGTAAATCTAGAACTGAAACTCTTGAATCATAAGTATTTTTAGGTGAAAATTGTGTCAAATATATTTTGTTGATGAAATTATTTTGTTGGGAATTATTATTGAGTACCTACTGGCACAATAATAGGATCATTATGATATATGCTGTTCAGTCAAGTGAATCTCAAATTTGTGAATTTCAAGAAGGATTCCAAAGCAAATTGAATCTGAAATCGCGTGGCTTTGAAATGATGAAATGTTACTGTAAAGTTAAGAAAAATGAATTTATTTATTCAAATCACTGATGGAGGGAGGCTTTTATTTTCTATTTATATTGTTTTTCTTGCGTGTTGAGAGCATGGGTTGAGGGGCTTTCTGCTGTCTTTTCAGAGACAATATATAGAAGGTGCATAATTGTACACATAAACTTATTTAAATTTAAAAATAAAACTGTTTTGCATCTTTAGTTATTCTCTTCAGATTTAAGTCACATACTTGTAACAGAAAACATAAAAAGTTATGAGTATCCCTATTTTATAGCAATATTGGAAGACCCTGCAAGGTAGTGAAACATCCAATTGAGGGGGGTTCAGTTTCAGTTAAGGATTGCCCAAGAATCAAAATATTTTTTCTTGTGTTTAATAATCATATGTACATGCTGTTAATTCTGCTTGTTATACCAAATATAGAACGCATGGCCTCAGTGGCAATTATGAGTGTCCTAGAAATGTACCACAGCATCACATTTGGAGGTTGCCACATTTTCATTTTATTGAAAATGTGATCATAATATAATGATGAATATGAACAGGCAAGATTTTTGTGCAGAAAATTGATAACTTGATATCAGTGGATGAAGACTCTTCTGCATTTTCCATAAATGATCTAGTCATGCTTTGTTTGATATTCGATTACCATCGATACATAATTTGTTGTATGTACCCACTTCGCTGATTGATGAATTCACAAATAGAGGGACAGATGCCTACAGGCCATTCAATTTGCAGAAACTCACCAATGTTTGGGGTGTTTATGCATAGAAGATACCAGGTTATTACTTTACAACAGTGTCGGGTGTCCCACACAGCATTTTGACATCTGTCATACAGGTGTATCCATCAATCTGTGATATAGATACAATGTGCCATAGCATGGTGCATGTCACCTTGTTTGTAAAACTTGTTGCTCACTCACCCCCAGCTTTCAAAAATCTTATTGAATCAGATTGAATCTTCATGATTATATAAAAATTATAAAATTGTATCAATCCCCGAAGCTTCACTGGATCCAGATGTACTGCTGCTTATCTGATAGAGTGTTGGAAGTCCATATTTGGGCTTTACTCTGAAGTACAGGTACCACAACTTAAAGACCTCATATTCAGTGGATATGCTTCACTTTACAGTAGAGTCACCATGGACTAGTCGTAATCCATGCATCGGTTGTACCCGGTGCTTTATTAATTGAAGTTTGGATGATTATTTCTATAATTTGTCTTTGAAATCTAATATTATTGTGTCCATGGAAATATTGCCCACCAGTGGAAAGTGACTAGTCCACGGCGGCCGTACTGCATCTTTGAAGTGAAATTCTTTAGTCTTTTAGGATGTGCCTTGTTTTATACCATGTTTACCTATTCTACTATATAAAAAGCGTATGACATAAATTTGAGCTTTACACACCAACCATGGTGAACACGCCAGCAATGGGATTTCAATAGTAAAAATTTACACCTACAGTGGAACTACATCCAAGTTGACCTTTGCTAACCTTGCCTTGAATGCAAACTTGTCTAAATTTATCACTCGTCACCTCATGATGAATGAAATGAAACCCACAATTATTTATTACGTTTTTAAATAAGTTTACCTCACTGGGTATCAAAAATTAACAAACACACATTGTCCCATGTTAATAAAGCATCAATAACTCAAAATAGTATGTTATTAAAATGAAAAAGGCCCCGTAATTTGCAGCTTCGTTTTCTGTTTCGTTTCAATAAAATTGCCAACGGAAGTACCGCCCACCGGTGCTTATGTAAGCAAAAACAGATTCGCACATATGAACATTGATTTATTTAACATTTAACTCTTATTAATCTGGCAATCATGGTATAAATAAAATATACCCAAAGTAGGTTGGTGTACCAAATGCTCACCACTTGTGGTGAAGTAGTGTTAACCGCGCACCGAAGGCTCGCACTTAACACCACTTCACCACTCGTGGTGAACATTTGGTAAACCAAGCTACTATGGGTATATTCTATATTTCAACCATGATGAGTTACCAGTTTTTATGTGTTTTAAAACCAAGATGCTAAGGAGAGTTCATGGGAATCAAAATTGGCTTTGATCCAAGAGTGAATTGATTGTAATCAGACAATTTGGATCTTCTCATTTATCTTGTTAGTGAAGAAGGAGAAGACTGGGATCTCAAAGTTAAAGATGCGATTCTAGAGAAAACAGGCAGCAATGAAATTTTACATATCCATGTTGACAAAAACTCTAATGAAGTAAGTTGCGTAGTTTTTGTATTTCTCTAAAATGGTGAACATTGATATCCAGCCTCATTTTTCATCAGAATTTTTAGATACCTATGTGGATTTCAATAATTGTCTTTTTATGGGAATCCGCTATAATCTATTAGTCATTGGTGAAACCTTGTTAACTGGTTGAGGGCAACATTATTTTTGGTGGTCTGAATTTGTTCATCAAAATTTATTTTATTACAAAGTATTGAAGAGTGCACAGGCACTCCATAATTTGTGATAAAACAAATTTATATAAACAAAATATTATTTGCGTTTGCCAGAATGTGAAACTTGAGCAAGGAAAATGTTGGCTTTTGGTCTGGTACCCTCATTTTTTTGAAAGCCCTGAAAGTGGCCTCAAGCTCTCAACCAGTTAATTGAATAGCCACTTTGCCAAGTGTAATGAAACACTTAACTAGAGTATTCAGTTACCAGATTTGGTCACTTTTCTTTATTATAGAGATAAATTGAGCATTTATTTTATTATATCTTGTTTGAGAGATCTCATAGAGCTCTGTCAAACAAGATATAACAGATTCAATTCTGTATTTGTTGTACTAAGTTTAAATTGGTCTTTTAACAAAGAAAATTTGGTGATTCTTAGGGTAATATTTTTACACTTATAACACAATGGCCCAGACTAGCTGGTGCTAACTCAAATTATCAAGGGCCAAACACAAATTTTGAACCCGCAATCCCCAAAATTTGCTTGCAAAACCGAAAATTAAAAGTCCTATCTGGCCCTCCATACATTTACTCTCCGCGCATGCGCAGCCGTCAGGAAGTGACTGGAATTGGTGCAAACATCATTCTTTGTTTGGCCCTAAAGTCAGCAAGAATGAACTGACATCTGTGCTTTAAAATCTCCTTTTTTGAGGATGCCAGACACAAATTAATGGAAGAATTGGTGGATACAAGGCTGTTATTGGATGAAGGAAGTGTTCAGCGGTGGTTTTGGACATTTAGGGCTTTATAATATTTATAAAATTGTTTTTTGTTTCCAATTTCGGGACATATGCCTGACGTCATCATTAGCTCACCTGAGCGAAGCTCAAGGTGAGCTTTACTAATCGCTTTCCGTCCGTCGTCCATCCGTCGTCCATCCGTCGTCCGGCGTAAACTTTACAAAACCAACTTCTCCGAAGAAACCACTGGCCCAATATTTTTCAAATGTTGGGTAAATGTTTATTACCTAATGTCAATTCAGATATGTTCAAATGAAGTTGCCCCTCCTCCTGGGTGGGGCCACGCCCCCAAGGGGCACCAAAATCTTTGAAAATCTTCTTCTCATGAACCAGCAGTAGCAGAGACTTGATATTTGGTATGCAGCTGGTGTAGAATCAAGTTTGTTCAAGAGAAGTTTGTCGGGCATTATTTGCCTCCGTTATGGGAGGGGCAAAAATTTTGGCCACGCCTAAAATTTCTATTTTCTGAACCGTGAGGTCGATTTGAACCAAATTTGATATGAGATAATAATGGGTCATAAGTAGTTGATTGAGGCAAAAAAAAATTTTCTCATTGCCCGTGGGAACCTCGGGAGCTAAAAATAGGAAAAACCTTACAACTGCCATATCTCCAAAACTACACGGCACAGAGAATTCTTATTTTGTATAAAGCTTACTTTTATCCAGTAGAATAGAATGGTTAAAAAAAATCCCTATCGGTTTGATCACCTTACTTTTTTCAGGACTTTTGAAAAAGTGCTGAGTCACTCCTTTTTAACACTGTAGGCAATGGGAAAAACATTAAAAAATCTTCTTCTCCAAATCCAGCAGGCAGAATCTTTTGATATTTGGTATGCAACATTGTAGGGTGGATCTGATTCAAGTTTGTTCAAATCGACCCCCCTGGGTTCATATTTGGGCTTAGTATAGGAGCCCGATTTCGAACTTAGTGCATTTCAGGCAAATTTCTTAAAAAATCTTCTTCTCCAGATCCAGCAGGCAGAATCTTTTGATATTTGGTATGCAACATTGTGGGGTGGATCTGATTCAAGTTTGTTCAAATCGGCTCTCTAGATTCATATTTGGGCTCACTATAGAAGCTCGAATTCGAACTAGTGGATTTCAGGCAAATTTCTTCAAAAATCTTCTTCTCCAGATCCAGCAGGCAGAATCTTTTTATATTTGGTATGCAACATTGCGGGGTGGATCTGATTCAAGTTTGTTCAAATAGGCCCCCTGGATTCATATTTGGGCTTATTATAGAAGCCTGAATTCGGACTGAGTGCATTTCAGGCAAATTTATTAAAAAATCTTCTCCAGATCCAGCAGGCCGAATCTTTTGATATTTGGTATTTAACATTGTGGGGGTGGATCTGATTCAAATTTGTTCAAATTGGCTCCCTAGATTCATATTTGGGCTCACTATAGAAGCTCGAATTCGAACTTAGTGCATTTCAGGCAAATTTCTTAAAAAATCTTCTTCTCCAGATCCAGCAGGCAGAATCTTTTGATATTTGGTATGCAACATTATAGGGTGGATCTGATTCAAGTTTGTTCAAATCGGCCCCCCTGGGTTTATATTTGGGCTCAGTATAGGAGCCCAAATTTGAACTTAGTGCATTTCAGGCAAATTTCTTAAAAAATATTCTTCTCCAGATCCAGCAGGCAGAATCTTTTGATATTTGGTATGCAACATTGTGGGGTGGATCTGATTCAAATTTGTTCAAATCGGCTCCCTAGATTCATATTTGGGTTCACTATAGAAGCTTGAATTCGAACTTAGTGCATTTCAAGCAAATTTCTTAAAAAATCTTCTTCTCCAGATCCAGCAGGCAGAATCTTTTGATATTTGGTATGCAACATTGTGGGGTGGATCTGATTCAAGTTTGTTCAAATCGGCCCCCTGGATTCATATTTGGGCTCACTATAGAAGCCCGAATTCGAACTTAGTGCATTTCAGGCAAATTTCTTCAAAAATCTTCTTCTCCAGATCCAGCAGGCAGAATCTTTTGATATTTGGTATGCAACATTGTGGGGTGGATCTGATTCAAGTTTGTTCAAATCGGCCCCCTGGGTTTATATTTGGGCTCAGTATAGGAGCCCAAATTTGAACTTCGTGCATTTCAGGAAAATTTCTTAAAAAATCTTCTTCTCAAGATCCAGCAGGCAGAATCTGTTTGATATTGGGTATGCACCATGCTTAGGGGGTGAGATTCAAGTTTGTTCAAGCCAAGTCCCAGGGTTCATATTTGGGCACAATGTGGTAGCCCAAATTATAACTTAGTTCAAAATGAGGAATTTTCTATTTTTATACTGTACCAATGACCCAGACATAGCTGGTGCTAACTCTTAAAATATAGGGCCAAACACACATTTTGCCCCCCAATCCCCAAAATTTGCATCTAAAACCAAAGAAAACATGTCCTGAAAGGCCCTCCACACTTCGCCCCTACTGCGCATGCGCAGTGACAAGGACGTTCCGAAATTGGCGCCATTAATCATTCTAAGTTTGGCCCTTCATCAGTTAACATCTGACTGATCTTTGTGCTTATAAATCTCAGTTTAAATGATGCCAGACACATAAATATTAGTGAAATGGTGATTCTAAGGAGGATAGAGAAGGAGGAGAGGAAAAAAATGTGTGACAGAATATTATCAGGGCTGTAACTTAAAATTTTTTAATGAAATTATGTTAAGTTACCTATTTTCGAGGCAGCAGCCATTTTGTTGTCATTCTGTTTATTTAGTTACACTGTTTTTTAAGTGTTTTCCTCTCTCCCTGTCCTTTAAGTCCCCTCTTGCTATTCTCCCATGCTTTTGGCATAGTTTTTGTAATTATTATTACTAAATTTTCTTGGGAGTTTTAGCTGAATAACAGAATGAATTCTGTTCTTTTCCCCATGTTTACGTCTTCACCTACGGGTGGTTAGGCGTTGTGTTCTGCATCTACCATCTGATGTTCTGCAGTTTCTTCCCTGGAAGTCTCTGTTTTGCATCAGATAGTGTATTTTTGGTAACTGATTTCGGGCCTGGGTGCCTGGAGTCTTATTTTAGTGTTTTTACACTCATTGTTTACATTTACAACAGCCCTCTGTGTGAGGGGGGGATTTCTGGAAAATAATATCTTGATGTTATTTTAATCATAACTAGATACATTATTATTGTTCGTAAGTGTTGAATAAATTGTTTAAAATATTTTAAAAATTTTTTGTCCACACTTAGGCTTGGGATCCATTGGGGCTCAACATTACTTTTCAGAAACTTGGGCTGTTCTGAAAAAATATTTTTTCAAAATATTTTGATTTCAATTATTTTTTCTATATTAATGGATCATATTATTATTATGTATTTTGATTGCCAGGGGTTAGTGCGAGTACCAGGACTTGTTTTCTTTTCACATTGAAAGGATATTGATCAATTGTATTAAGAGGAAGTCTTCCTCTGACTTTATAATCATTCTATATGTGGTCAGTGTACTCGCATTAACTCCTGTTCTGTATCGTATGATTTCGATGACAATATGGGAAGCGTATGTCACGGTATGTTATTGGGGATTTGGACACTCCGGTCCTTTCCCCGCAGGGTCACTCTACTTTATCAATTTCTATTTCAGACGATCAAGATTAGGGTGATGTATCTGTGATGTCTTCCAACAGTGTGCCTCCGTCGTCACAATTAATGAAGGGCTAGCGGAAAAGTGCTCATGTAAATACGCCAATTGCCTAAGAGGACCCTAGTAGGTTCGACGGCCTTTGACGTCCGCTAGCTCACCCGGTGTAGCGTCCATTCACCGAATGGTTCGGCAGCCGGGTTCGTCCGTTGCGGTCTAGAAGGAATTTTGGGGTGATGCGAGCACTATAAATTAACCTAATGCACACCCAGTGACGGCGGATCGGAGGGAGAACGGAGGAAGCCTTTTAGTCCGGTTCATAGCTCGTTCCGGTCCATCCGGACGGCAAGCGAGAGAGGCCCCTCTCTCGTTCAACAACATCTGGCCCCAGATGTTGTGGTACAAAATGTGTCGCAAGCGGAGCATACGTCCGTCGCTCGGGACGCTCCGTTGTATAGGCAGTCCACGGAGACTGCTAAGGCTTCCTCTTCTCGTCAGCGCACACGACCGCACCTTGGCTGCGTGACCGCCGATATATTACCAGCTTCGCCGATCAAGGATTCTTCGGCGACCAGGTCACACCATCCGGTAGCCAGGGACACGAGGCCTGCAGACTCCGGACGTACGCATAGGAAGTGTGCGGGAGTCAACGTACACGGAGCTTCCGGCGGCAATGCATCGTAAGACCGCTACTGCACAGGCCTCGGGAACGGACGTGCTTTCCTTAATAGCACAGTTTATCGCAGCATCCCAGCATCAACTGAATCTGTCGCATATATTTTATCCGACGATGCTGGGTCGGGACGCTCCGCGGAAGGGGGTACAGACGTCCGAAAGTTTCATCCGGTCCGACGGGATACCGAAAGGGATTTGGAGGATTTCGAGCCTTCCCTTTCGGAACAACATATGCTGTTGTGTATGTCATCTGACTTCTTTCGTCGGACCAGAATGCTGCGATGCCGGATAAGAAACTGATAGCGTCGGTGGACTTAGAAATTTTTGGTTCGGTTCAGGGACATCGTCCCTCAGTTCCGACATAGTCCAATAATGTCACACAAACTTTCGAATTATTGAACGACGCTATATATATTATTATTTTATGCTTGCTATAACCAAGCATTTCTGGTTTCTTGTTCGCAGAGTTACGGAGATGTCTTTCAAAAGTGTGCCTCTGTCGTCATAGTTAATGAGGAGCTAGCGGCAATAAGTGCTCATGGAATATGTCTATGGCCTACGGAGTGACATTCGCTAGCTCACCCGGTGTAGCGTACATTCATCGAATGGTTCGGCTGCCGGGTTCGTCCGTTGCGGTCTAGGAAGGAGATTTGGGTGATGCGAGCACTTTAATTACTTTAGTACTCACCCAGTGACGGCAGATTGAGGACAGATCGGAGGAAGCCTGTTAGTCCGGTTCCTGGCTTGTCCAGGTCCGTCCGGGCTGTGAGCGAGAGAGGTCCCTCTCTCGTCCAACAACATAGGGGACCGCATGTTGTGGTTCAGATATTTTACATTCGGAGCATATGTCCGTCGGTCGGGACGCTCCGTTATATTGACAGTCCGAGAGACTGTCCTTAATGCTTCCTCATCCTCTCAGCAGGGCACACGACCGCACATTGGCTACGTGACCTCGAGTATCCGATCAGTTTCGTCATTCAGTGATTCCACGGCGAATAGGTCGCGCCATCCGGTAGCCAAGGGACACGAGGCCTATACACTCCGTTCGCTCGCATATTGGTAGTATGCACGGGGTAACGATCACGGAGCTTCTAGCGGCAATGCATCGTAAGACCGCTTCTCCTCAGGCCTCAGTGACGGACGTGCTATCCGAGTTAGCACAGTTGTTTCGCAGCATCCCAGCAATTGACAGTTTCTCGGTCGAATCAGGAATTATTCGACGGCGCTGGGTCGGTGCGGTCCGCGGTTGCATCAGGTACGGACGACCGAACGCTTTATAGGGTCCGACAGGATGGCGAAAGGGATTCGAAAGATTTCGAGTTTTCCCTTTAGTAGTATCGGAAGCTGCCTTTCAAATCTTCTGGCATTATCTTCCGGTGATTGTTATTTCAGACTTCATTGCTGCGATCTTGGATAAGAGACTTATAGCGTCATTGGACTCGGATTTTTCGATCAGTTCAGGGACATTGTCCCTGACTTACCGACGCAGTCCAATATTGTCATTTCAACATGTGTTTTATTTTTCGACGCTATATATATATATATATATACAAGCCTGCTACCAAGCATGATAGTTTAGTTTCTTGTCCGCGTTGCTCATTTCTGCCATTTTATCATTTATACGAATAGTTTATTTTGGCAGAGCAGGGCATACCGAGAGTTCATATGCGTCTAGATGGTGTGGTTAAAGATTGCATATATTCTTTTTCGCCGTTTATGTCTTTTCCAATTTCAATGTTGGAAATGACATGATGTATAGTAGACTTATCTTAGACGCTTTATCATACGTAATTCGCCTTACTGAGGCGTTATCATTACGTCTTCAAGAAAAGATTTACGGGATATTATTCTCAATGTAATTTCTTTTGAGGGCAGTAGTTTGTTCACGTATAACTCTGCCCTTCAGTGGCTGATTGGAGTTGGTTAGACGTGACGCAGCCCTAGCTACATCCACACTCGTGGATAGTAAGGTTAAGAACTCTCTCAGAGTCGCTTCGTTCTCGGAGGAGCTTCTCTTCGACGGCAACTTTTCGGCAATCCATGAATTGCTCGATTACACGTTCTCTTGTCTATCTAGTGTTACAAGAGATTCAGACTGGGGCAAACATTCGGTGGTTGACTCAGAGAGTGCCACCGCAGTTGCCGGACCCGAGTGTGGCTGTTATGACGGTTGCCAGTCAAACAGATTGGGATATAATACTGATCCCTACGGATTCGAAGTGCCAGGGTCTTTGGGTTCCGCAGTCTCTTAGCAATCAGTTTTCTTCCGCGGAATAATGTTTTTAGGCTTGCTTTATGTCATTGCATGAACATTATTCAGAAACGCATGCCCAAATCCTGTCCTTTAATTCGACAGTAGTGGCGTATCTCCGGAACCAGGGAGGCACTCTTTCGTTTCCGTTATTCAATTTAATGGAAAGAATCCGTCTGTTGGTTATAGTACACCAAGTTCTGTTTTGGTCCGTCATATTCCGGGTCGTCTGATTGTTTTACCGGACTCCCGTTCTCTTACGGGTCGCTTGTTGCTGTCAGAATGGACTCTCAACAAACAAGTATTCAATCAGATTTGCTATCTATGGGAGCGTCCAATGATGATTTATTTACGACACAGCTTGCTAATCAATTGCGGATGTATGTGTTGGCTTGTCCAGATCTCTGAGCTAATGTTGTTAACGCTCTATTGATCTATAGGACGGAATGATAGGATACGCGTATCCTCCGGCGCTGTTGTTTCAGCAGGTATTGCTAAGATAAACAACCACAATACATTTCTGTTGATAGCATCTCTATCTTCACAGAGATCGTGGGTAATTTACTCTCTTGTCTACTGTGGGTCTTAACGTGAAATCTTCCTCTATGTGAGGATCTTTTTTCACTGGGTAAATCGTGTCATCTTTATCACAACCCGCAAGGTCGCAACCTTCATGTATTCCATTGTGTGGTCCATATTGCATTGTAAGCACTGTACTGGACGAGCTTTGGACGCGATTTCTTACTATAGGAGATCCTCTTCTTCGCTATTCTATGCGGCTAAAGTGGAGGCTCTTCCGTCGTTGGTGTAGGGATCATTATGTTCATATTGTTGATCCCTCCATACTACTCATTGCAATTTTTTAGTATACTTGTTTCACAAGATCTACTGCAGCCTGTTATTATTTAGGTTATAGGTTTATGTTACCTCATACCTATGCACTCTACGATAGTTTACAATTGAGTCTTTTGTCTCTTTATCTAAGTCAGTTAGTAACTTTTTGATAAATAGACTTAGAATCTTTAGATTAAATTCCTATATGGATTTTAACTTCGGTTCTTATTTAGCTTAGTAATCATTTGAGCCTCTGGAAACAGTAGTTTTCAAATTCTGACCTTTTAGACAGTAATTCTGTTGGTTTCTCTTTACTGTAGAGTCAGTGAGTTTCATGCACTATCGATGGATGATTTTCACTTTCGTAGTTTCGGAATCACTAATTCCGTTACTATTTAGGTTGGATTTTTGCATAAGAGTTAGGCTCCTATTATCCGGAACCTATTATTTTAAGGTCCTTCCGTCTTCGTATGGGCATAGGCCTTTACTCTTTCCGGGTACAGTTTATGTATTTATAAACAGATATCTGTTTATTACTATGGGCGTAAGCTTCTTCTGTCTTTGATGCCTAGTAGAAGGACGTTACGCTCCATTTTATTGTTAATGGATTTTATTAACTATCGGTACTGCTTATGGTATATCATTGACTTAGCAGTTGTGCTTAAGAATTCGGCTCATGAAGTAAAAGTTCTTCTACTTCTTGGGCTTACATTAATAGTGTCGCTATTATAGATTTTTGAAGGCCGCTCATTGCGCTCAGCCATCCACATTCATGAATTTTATCTCAGAAATATCGAGTCCATTTCTGGAGGCCTCTATTGTTAGGTCTATTATCTACTGCTCAGAATGTCATTCACTTAACAGTTGCTACTATAGCTAGGTAGGCTGTCTGTTTCGGCAGTGTCTCCGTTCTGCTGCCCTCTTCGCTCTGGGCTATTTGACCCAGGGCAAGAAAAAGGGGGGGGGGGGGGGGAGGGTGTTCCCTTGGGTCACCTGTTTTACTATGAAAACAAGGGGATACCTCCTCCGGAGTTAGTAATTCTGAGCTGTTATTGGGATGGTTGTTTAGTGAGAAGTTTAGGTTTTTAAAATTCATTCAAGTCTTAGTTTTTAAAGTATAGCTTTTGATTATTGCATATGTCAACGGACATGATTATGCAATCCTCAGACACTTTTAGGAGTATAAGAGTCTCTATTCTCTAGACTTACTTTATTTATTGGCTTACTTTAAAAATTATTAGTATAAGGATTATATTGGATATTAATAGAGTACATGGATGTATGAAGCTCAATTTTGGAAGGTGTTGTATCTTTCTAATTTATCATAAATAAGAAAGATACATGTAAGGCCTATTACTTCTTTTTCCCTACAGGGGATGACTCTATTTTATTTTATTGAGCGTATTCCATTTTGCTCTATGTCCTTGGCCCTCCAGCCTTTTTACTATTCAGCTATGTCTGGGTCATTGGTACAGTATAAAAATGTTAAAAAATTTATAGTAATTTCTATATTTTTTATACTTACCAATGACCCAGACGGGGATGGCCCTCCCAGGAGTTGGGAACTCTTGCCTCCCCGCTGAGTACATAGCGCTTACCAGGCACTGGTTATTAGAATGATTAATGGTGCCAATTTCGGAACGTCCTTGTCACTGCGCATGCGCAGTAGGGGCGAAGTGTGGAGGGCCTTTCAGGACATGTTTTCTTTGGTTTTAGATGCAAATTTTGGGGATTGGGGGGCAAAATTTGTGTTTGGCCCTATATTTTAAGAGTTAGCACCAGCTATGTCTGGGTCATTGGTAAGTATAAAAAATATAGAAATTACTATAAATTTTTTAACTTTTAAAATCTTCAGATCCAGCAGTCGGAATGTTTTGATATTTGGTAGCAGCATCCTTAGGGGGGTGAGATTTAAGTTTGTTCAAGCCATGTCCCTAGGTCCATATTTGGACTCACTGTGGGAGCCTGAATGATAACTTAGTTCAAAATGAGGAATTTTCTTTTAAAATCTTCTTCAGATCCATCAGTCGGAATGTTTTGATATTTGGTATGCAGCATCCTTAGGAGGTGAGATTCAAGTTTGTTCAAGCCGTGTCCCTAGGTCCATATTTGGACTCACTGTGGGAGCTCGAATTGTAACTTAGTTCAAAATGAGGAATTTTCTTTAAAAATCTTCTTCTTCAGATCCAGCAGTCGGAATGTTTTGATATTTGGTGTGCAGCATCCTTAGGGGGGTGGGATTCAAGTTTGTTTAAGCCAATTCCCTGGGTTCATATATGGGCTCCCTGTGGGAATCTTTGGATATTTGGTATAAGCTTTTCTTAGGAGGAGCAGATGCAACTTGTTGAAATCAATTCTCTGGGTTGATATTTAGGCTACCATGTCAGGTGAGCACCCTCAGGCCCCTTGGGGCCTCTTGTTTTTGAAAGTGTTTATTTCACTGTTTGTTAAGTATTCCTTCCCTATCCTTCCATGAACCCTTCTTAAGCTTTTTGGCTATTTTTTATTGAAATTTTTTATTAAATTTCTTGGGAGTTTAACATTTATTACAGAATATTTATTCTGTTTTTTCCCCAGGGTTACATCCTCACCCTAGGGGTGTTAGGTCATTTAGTCTTGCATCTTTTATTCCATGTATCATTTTTTCTTCGTATGAAGATCTAGCTTTGCATCTGGTAGCATTTAAATTGGTTCTCACTTTGGGCCTTGTTGTGTGCTTGATGTCTTGTTTACATTGATGTTGTTTACATTGACAACGTCTTCATATATAGATAGTTTTTTATATTCTATTACTGTAGAATTACTGTAGGATACATGGATTATTATTCCGGTAGTGAAGCTAAAAAAAATTGGGATTTTGTCCACACTTAGGCTCTATAGGGATGCCCTTGGGCTCTTAATGTTCCCTTCGGGAACTTAGGCGTTTTTTCAAAAAAATTTTGTTACCAAAAAATATTTTAAATTTAATTTTGATTGTTATTATTCATGTATCTTAATTATGTATATATTTTGTTGTGGAGTTTGGAGGACTGATGTCGACTTTAGTTGATACACTCCTGCGGACTCTTGTCATTCTTGTGTTCACTGGGATGACTGATGTTGGAGTTGGGTGTCGCAGTATGTTGTTGGCGGTGAGGTTCGGAGGCCAGGCCTCTCACCGTGTTATAATTCATTTTGTCAGTTTCTATTTCAGAGGAACATGAACATGGTGATGATATTCTGACACCCATCCAAGTGTGCTACCGTCGTCACGCTCCGTGGAGCATATAGAGCTAGCTGCAGTGGTCATTAGTGCAAGAGTTAGGGCCTTTTGTTAAGGGTTTTAATCTCTTGCAAGCAGCTAGCTTGACTGGTGAAGTGGTACTCCGTCCGTGGGTGCCATGACGCCAGGTAAGTCTGTTGCGGTTGAAGGAAATGTAGATGTGGGTAGAGCAAGCACTTTAATATAAATAGTTCACCCAGAGACGACGGAAATAGGGAGCAAATTCTTGTACTCGGCGAGTACTCGTGAAGTCCGACCATCCAGTAGCTAGGGAGACGAGGCCTCGATCAATGGGACATTTGGAGAAGGGATCCGTCTCTGACACACCATCCCAGGAGCAGCATGCGGCTAAGAAATGGAAGACCGCTGCTCCTCAGGCCTTGATGACGGACTTGCTGTCGCAAATTGTGCAGCTGATTGCAGCATCCCAACAAGTGCAGCCTCCCTCAGAGTCAGAATCTGAGGATGGTGCTGGGTCGGTCCAGTCGTCTGTTCACGCAGATGCAATGGACCGAGATTCGCAACTGATTCTCTCGGATGGTGAAAGGGATAAGGAAGAGATTTACCCTTCCCTTTCAGAACAGCACGTGGTTGCGATGGTTTTCATCCATCAGTACTACCTTGATTTTGTTACACAGAATCAGAATGCTACGACAACAAGAGAGAAACCATTGGCGTCATTGGATGCAGACTATATCCGGACAAAAGAGGAAGTCCTTTCAGTCTAGGCAGGTGTTGCAGGCCTTTAGCCATATAGACGACTCCGTATTTATCCTCTTGAGTGTGAGGAAGAAGGCGGTTTCTTATCTTCATTTTCCATATACATGCCGTTTTTTGGACCGCTTTCATTTAAAAACGGTCGGGGAAGATGTTCAGAGAGTTCCTCTGCGTTTGGATGAGCAGGCCGGGGATCTAGAGGTATCCTTACCTGTATCATTCACTATTTGCTCAGACAAAATTGAGACGGCAATTTCTTCAAATAGAGCAAATTTGGACGTTATGTCCAAAGCAGATCACCTTACAAGAGCTATGGTGAAACGTATCAATGGAAAGGAATTTGAGGACGTTCATACCTCTTTTAGAGTTCTTTCCAGGGCAATTATGTATACCACGTATAACTCTGCCCTAACAGTGGCTAATCTGGAGTTAATCAGACGTGATGCTGCCCTTGCGTCGTCATCACTGAAAGATGGCAAGGTGAAAAGCTATCTCCGAGTCACTCCGGTCTCCGGACATATTATTTTTGATGACTAGCTTTCATTAGTTTATGAACAGGCTACTAAGAAAGCGCTCCAGTGCTCTGCTTTCGAAGTCGGCGTATCAACAATCCACTTCAGCAGACAAGAGTAAAGGAGGGCGTTCCAGACAAAAATTGTCAAAAGGAAACTCCTCACGAGGGTGCAAGAAACCCTCTTATAATTACTCTGGAGGTCGTCAGTATAGCGACTCGGGAAAGGGGCATAGGTCTGATCGGGACTATCAGTCAGACGCCCCTAGGCCGATGAGACGAGGTTCTTTGCGGGGAGGACGTGGTTTCTCCTCCTGTAAGCCTTGCAGGTCATTCAGGTGATGGTTAAGACCTTTGTTGCTGGCCAGTTGGCGAAAGGTTTTATCAAGCTCCGCAAAAACTGGATAACAGTCACAGAAGATCAGTGAGTGAGAAGTGTAGTCTCAGATGGCTCTCGGCTATCATTCCGAGCGAAACCCCCACTAACAAGTTGTCTGCGTTGGACAAATCTTCCATCTGATCCTTGTGGAGGTACAGGCTCTCTTATGAAAGGAAGCAATAGAGGTCGTCGAGAATCAGGATTCTCAAGGTTTTTACAGTAACCTGTTCCTCGTACTGAAGCCAAACGGCTCGTTCTGACCGGTAATAGACTTGAGCTGGATAAACAAACTAATCGTGGCTCCAAAAATTATATATGGAGACCATTGGGTCGGTAAGGGTGAGCGTTCAGGTGAACGACTATGTGGCAAGCATAGATCTGAAGGATGCGTACTTTCATGTCCTGGTACATCCGGCATTCAAAAAATACCTGCAATCCGCTGTACAAGGGAAGGTGTATCAGTTCAGAGAAATGTGCTTTGGTCTGAACCTGGCTCCCTGGGCATTGACTCAAATAGTGAACCGAGCTCATTCGTCTGTGGTAACGTCGGCTTACTTGGACGACATTCTACAGAGATACGGCCACAGAATTATTCTTCAGAACAATGTTCAGAGTCTGCTTCTATTACTCCAACGTCTCGGTTCCATCGTAAAGGAGAAAAAGTCGGATCTAGCTCCGTCCAAGTCATCTATTCACTTCGAAATGAGCTTTGAGACTCCCAACGATCTGGTTCATCTGCCGTTACCCAGAGCGAAATTAGTCAGTTGTTATGCTCACTTTTGTGTACACTCAGACACATTAACAGCGAGGGAATTCATGCGACTGATGGGGTTGTGCGGAGCGGCTACGGATCTTATTCCTACACACGCATCCCCTCCAGATAGGCTTTACTCAGAACTTGAGTGTGAAGGCGCATTCGCTCAAAACCAGTATTGTTTTAACAGACCTAGTAAAACAAAGGGTCCAGATTTGGGCAGTTCTTCAGTGGTTAAGTCATGGAGTTATGCTACAACTGCCAGATCCGGCTTTCACGATTATGACAGATGCGAGTCAGACGTATATTCACACGTTTCTAGATTCATAGATATTGGATAGTACACGTCGGGGAGTGTTATTACTGGAATTTATTGTACACCTGAATGGGTTGCCTGTGGGTTACCTCAGAAGTGTGTTTACTCTCCAGAGATCCTCCATTGTGATTCTATTGGACATGTGTTTGTTATATATTATATCACCAGTTTTCGACCTATCTCCGTATGCCGACTCCAGCATATGTTACAAGTGGGCGATATTATTTACCGGGATCACCGCTGCAGCCTTAGCTTCTGAAGTGACTTTAAGCACCAATTTATTAATATTAATTAATACCTGGGTGCCTGTTTGACAAATATTTATATTGTTATTTGGTACGACTTTTACTGATTCCAGAGTGCTCCCCTCTTTCTTTTTGAAGAAGATTATTTAAAAAGGTTTGGGGGGGGGAATGATTTTTTTTTCCTCTCCTCCGGTTTCATAAGTATGTAACTATGAGTGAAGCTGTTTTGTCCGTAATTATATCCTGGATACAGCTTGTATTTTATTGTATGTGGCACATGTTTGTGGGGGATATCCTCTCATTCTCAAATACGCCATCCTAATTTTTGGGGCTTAGTCTGGACTAGCCTTAAAAAATTGGGAACTTGTTGCATACAAATTAGCTTAGTCTTCATGCTAAGAATATGGAATTACTTGAATTGGGCTCCTTATTTCTGATATGTCTTCTCGATTACTGTATAGAGAGACATACATGTAATTCCTTTTAAATTTAATTTCCTTTCACCTTAGACTACAGGCTTGGAACTATGTTGGTCTACTAATTCTGAAGTCCTAGGCCCTCAGCCATTTTACGATTCAGCTAGTCTGGGCCATTGGGTTATAGTATAAAAATATAAATTTAAAGTAATTTGTATATTTTTTATACTTACCAATGGTCTTTTATACTTACCAATGGCCCAGACGGAGATGGCCGTCCCATGAGTGTGGACTCATACCACCCCGCTGAATTATTATGTAGTACTCTCTTCTACAAAGAATGATGTTGGCGCCAATTCCGGTCACTTCCTGACAGTTGCACATGTGCAGAGAGTAAATGTATGAAGGGCCAGATAGGACTTTTAATTATCGGTTTTACAAGCAAATTTGGGGTATTGGGGGGGCGTTAAAAATTTGTGTTTGGCCCTTGATAACTTTGAGTTAACACCAGCTAGTCTGGGGCATTGGTAAGTATAAAAAATATACAAATTACTTTAAATTTATAATTTTCAGTATAAAACTATCCTGTATTTGAACCAATAAAACTCATAAACCTTTAGATTTGCTCACTAAAGTTAAAGGGAATCTGATCAGATTCTTGTTGTGAAGTTTTTTGGGTAATATTGCTGGAATCATATTCCAATATTTCTATCCAAAATTCTATTACTCTGGAACATTTAAGTTATGGTCAGGTACGAGCATTGAAAGCATTTTTTCCCCAATGAACATAGGGTATGGTCTCTGAGTGCATTGAGTGTGTCATGAGCTATTAGAAGTAGAGATGTGCTTCACCAGTTCATCAAATGACAGGTTAAATGTATGAAATTTGAAATTCCATTGAAAGTTCTTCTGGGAAATTAACATTGTTGTGACATAAGTGTCTTGTCAACAGCAATACATAATGTAACTCACACTCTGATAGTGAACATTGCTTTTATACTTTGATGCCAAACAGGTTGGCATCAAAGTATAAAAGCAATGTTCGCTATCAGAGTGTGAACGTTGCTTTTATACTTTGATGCCAAACTGTTTTCCTGTCATAAAATGTTCTTTTTTAACTGGTTGAGTGCTAGAAGCCCAGTGGCATCCCCCCCTCCCCCCCACTCTCCATCCCACCTACTTTTCCTGCAAAACATCAACCTTACGCCTAAAAAAAGTTTAAAAATCTGTTTCTCAGTCCCTCCCACATGGCCCTTTTGGCTGATGCATGCTCTCTTTTTATAACCAATACAAACTTAAAAAAATAAAAAACAAATGGTTTATGTCTGATATTTTACCCAAGTTAATTAAAATTGATAAATTTTTCCCTTGTGGGCAACAAGGCTAGCCTTCCTGCACTCAAAGGACAAAATACACCACAACCCATGCTATTCTGTAGATTATAAGGCCTAAAACATAAAACACACCAAAAATATGCACTTTTGATGGCAAAGAAATAATTCCAAAAATAACATTCCCCCCCCTTGCCCCCCCCCCCCCCCCCCCCCCATGTAATTTTACAAACAATGACCTGAAAAAAGGTCTTCTTTGTGGGGCCTCATTATTATCTACATTCATTCCTGAAATACTTGAAACTGGTTCATGTACTCTCACCTTGATATTTCCTGGGTCATTTTGTTGTAACTATTCATTCACTTTCTGGATACTTAAGCCTTCAAAAAGTACTCGAGGTGCTCATTTTTTTGCCTGGAGAAGACACTGGACCTTCACCTATGGGAGATACTGTAAGTTATGTCTGCCATCATGTGTGCTATATGGAGATTTAATACCTGGATGTCGGTTTTTAAACACCGAGCCGCAGACATGGTGTTTAAATGAGACATCAGGTATTAAATCTCCATATACCATACATGTTGACGGAGATAACGTTTTTGTCCCGTTTGAAACACAATAGAAACGTGGTGGAGAAAAATTTGTGGACGTGTTTCTCACGCTCTGCAAGCAGTTGAACTAAATTCGTGAATAGTGAAGACACCAGATAGAATTACACCCCTTGTTTCATTAAGGAAACAAACAGTATTTTGTTGACATATCGTCCCCTGAGTTCCAATGTGTTAGACACATAGAACACATTGGAACTGAGGGGACGATATTTACTCTTATTTGATTTTTCTCAAGTTATTTCATTTATTATTCAAAAATTTAATTTGTAACTGCAAAATATGATCAAATTGTCGGAAATCTGATAATATTTGTGACTATTTTCAGGGGTTTTTTGGTTCGATTTTTATATCGAGGCGAGCAGAAGCGAAACGCTTTCATTTAAATCATATACCCCGATGTTTTGCGTGCCTATATACTCTGGATATTGCACTCTCTCATACACCTTGGATGTTGGGTGCACCCTTTGCCATGGCTATTTCTCCAAGGCATTCTGACCAGTCAAAAGACAGAATTTGTCGGGATATAGTGACATACATTCTTGACCCTCACCACTCTGATGTCAGAATACTGGAAATTCAAGTAGCAAATGTTTCCCATAATGCAATTAGGAATTTAACTGATTCAATCTTGATTGACAGAGCTAAAGGAGCTTGTGTCAAAGAAGATTGAATTGGTAAAATTCCTTGTTGCATTATGGGTAAAACTTGCTGGTTGAAATTTTTGTTAATTCAGTATCAGAGAGTTAACCCAGCTTGAGGTGAAATGAAGTGGAAAAAAAAAATTATCCTCTATCATCGGCAGCAGAAAACCAGCAGCAAACCCTGCTATGCCTCTGGATTGACTTCCCCATATTTGAGCTTTACTCTGGAGTGCAGAGGCCACAACATGAAGGCTTCATATTCTATAGATCTACCTTACATGTCTTTGAAGTGAAATTATGTAGTCTGTGTACATTTGCATTGTTACAATTTATAGTAGAGTGTCTATGGACACCCTCCCATAAATTGTTAACAAGACAAGAGCATGAGAGCAAATTTTGTCAACCTCAACCAAATAATAATTCAGTACTTTACCAGTTAAGAACTTATTCAGTATTGTTTCATTTGAGCTACAGTTGAAACCAGAAGTCCCTGTCACTTTATTGTATACTATTTTGAAGTAAAAAAAAAAGCGTACTGATTAAGCACACTTTTTGTCCCTATCAAACTCAAACTGCCTCATTAGCGTAATTCAGGGTGTGGTTGCATTGCGGTAACCGGTTCTCGTCAGATGACCAAAGTTAACCAACGTCGAGCCCGGTTAGTCCTTGGATGGGTGACAGTCTGAACAATCGGTTTGGACTCTCACGGTGTGTCCTTGGGCAAGGTACTTAACCCTGTTATCCACATGGGGGCACGATGACCCCGTGTACTAAGGCGTACTGCACGTACCTGTTGTGCATGTCTTCAACCAATCTAATCCTGCATGTTCTGCAGTGCGGAGTTAGGATGTTAGGGAGCTGGCAGGTTCACCCTGGCTTCCTCCACCTGTAAAACTGTCACTGACACGATATGATCATGGCTGTTAAAGTGTCGTTAAACCCTAATAAATAAATTGGCGTAATTCAATTCCTGTAGAAAAAAAGCATGCCCAACAATTCTATATCAGTGAATAGAGATCATTAACATCATTTTTAACCTCCACTGGGGTACATGTATATGTAATGACGTAAATAGATATTAAAATTTGACTACATATGCAGAATGAAGAGAGTGGATTACTACTTAATCGCAGCGCCATATATTCTCCACTCGAAAGTTTTTAGCTCATCTTGACAAAGTCAAGCTCAGCTATTTTCATCGCTCTCTGTCCGTCGTCCATCAGCACCCTGTTTTGGTCTTCTCCTTCAAAGCCACTGGGCCAATTCAAGTGAAAGTTTGTGTGAATGATGGTTCCAAAGGGGCATTTCATTTTTGTTCAACTCAACATGCCCAGCCCCATAGGGAGGGAGTGGGGGAAAATGCTCCAAAATATTTAAAAAATCTTCTCAAGAACCAGTGTGTTCAGTGACTTGTTATTTGCTATGGAGCTTCCATATGAAGTGTAGAATCAAGTTTGTTCAAACGAAGTTCGTGAAGTAATATTTGGCTTTTTAATAGGAGGGGTAAGATCTTTGGCCCCGCCCCAAATTTCTATTTTCTGAACCGATGGTCCGGTATGAACCAAATTTGGTTTGTGGTATTATTGGGTCATAAGTACTTGACCCATGCAAAAAAAAAAAATTCCCGCATCCCCATGGGAACCCTGGGAGCTAAAAATAGAAATATTTTCAAACGCCCATATTTCCCAAACCACATGGAACAGAGAGCTGTTATTTGGTATGAAGTATCCTTAGGACCAGTAGAATTGAATGGTAAAACAAAAATTGTCATCGGTTATGTTAGGGTGTTCTGTAATGGGCATCGAAAAAATGCTGAGTCAGCATATTTGCAAAAAAAATTTTTTAAATCTTTACTCCAGAACCAATCATCAGAATCTTTTGATATTCGGTATACAGCATTCATTGGGGGGGAGGGGGGGGGGGATGGGGGGAGGGGGGGGGCAGATACAAGTTTGTTAAAATAAAGGTCATTGTTTCATAATTGGGCTCTCGACAGGAGCCCGAAGTTTTAACATAGAGTAATATGGGGAATATTCTTTAAAAATCTTCTTCAGAACCACCAGTCAGAATCTTTTAATGTTTGGTATACATCATTGTTATGAGGGTCAGATTCAAGATTGTTCAAATCAAGTCCCTAGGTTAATATTTGGGCTTCTTGTGGATGCTCGAATTTTAACTTAGTGCAATATGGGGGATAATCAAATTTTATCTTTGTTCAACATGGAGGGTAATTTAAAAAATCTTCTTCTTCAGATCCACCATTCAGAATGCTTTGATATTTGGTATGCAACATCTCTAAGGGGGTCAGATTCAAGTTTGTTCAAATCAGATCTCTAGGTATATATTTGGGCTCACTGTGGTAGCCCAAATTTTTACTCAGTGCAATATGAGGAAATTTCTTTAAAAATCTTCTTCATATCCACCAGTCAGAATGCCTTCATATTTGGTATACAACATCTCTAGGGGGGTCAGATTCCAGGTTGTTCAATTCGAGTGCCTAGGTTAATATTTGGGCTCCATATGGGAACTTGAAATTTTACCTAGTACAATATGAAGGAATTTCTTCAAAAATCTTCTTCTTCAGATTCACTCGTCAGAATGCTTTCACATTTGGTATACCACATCTCTAGAGGGGGTCAGATTCAAGTTGGTTCAAATTGGATCCATAGGTTAATATTTGGGCTCGCTATGGTAGCCCAAATTTGAACTTAGTGCAATTCGAAGAAATTTTCTTTACAATTTCTCTCTTCAGTACCCTCTAGAGGTGTGTAACTAAGATTAATCCACATAGGTTGTATCAAGGGGCTTCATAGGGGAGCTCTACATTTTACTTTATGATCAACTGAAGAAAAGGCATGATGCTCAGATTATTTTTGTCACTCCTGAGGGACTCAAGGATTGAAAGTGTAGCTTATGGAGATGGATTGCTTAATGTAGACTCATTCTTGGACTCTGTTTAAATTGTGTTCTGTTCAAGATGAGCGCTTCAGGCCCCGTGGGGCATCTTGTTATAATTGTTCTTAACAGTATAAGAAACACTGCAATCAGGTGGTTCTGCAACCAGGTGGTGATGCAACCCGGTGGTCCATGTGATGAAAGTTTGTAAGTGCTTTTCGTGTTAAGTCCTCAGAAATTGTAAATACAGTGGAATCCTGTTAATTGAATAGTCACTTTGCCTGTGGAAATTATTCAATTAACAGGAGTATTCACTTAAATGGGATTGTGTCACTTTCCTGTATTCTAGAAATAAACTTAGCATTTATTCTATTTTATCTTGGCTCTGTCTAACAAGATATAATATATTAAATGCCTGTATTGGATGTACTGAGGCCAAATAAGTTTATAAAAAAAGGAAAAGTGGGGAGAGTCAGGGTAATTTCTTGACAGGTTACAAGATTTTTTATTCAATTAACAGAAGTTTACTCAAAAACCTATATTCAATTAACAGATTGTACTGGTGGAATGGTAAATGGTTTTGTGTTGGGAAATTAAATTCAATTAACAGGGTTATTCAGTGAAGAGATCCAATTAAGTGGGCTCCACTGTAATTACAAAGTGAAAAATCCATCCCACAGTGATTTAGTAGTAATCCACCCTCCAGATACTGTGGTCTCAATATTTTTTTTCTATTTGATGGTTTGAGTTCACGGTTTCTCTACCAACCAGGCTAATATGGCAGTATATTTTGCATTGCACAGTGCAAATGCTCTTGTGTTTTTCAGACTACTCCATTCTTATGCAGTAAAGGGTGCATTAACTAATGAGCATTTTCTGTACTAATTGCGACAGGGCTTCTAGTTTCAACTGCAGATGTGCCATGTTGAACAAAATGCTTGGCACAGACTCTTTTCTAAATGCATAAAACACAACTACTTTAAAATGGCAGTAAAGATTCAAGTAAACCGGAATTAAACATTATTGTGATTCAAGTCAGCTTTTTAAAAAAAAAGGTTGCTGCAAGTATCGGAACTTTTTTTTCAGCTATCATGAATAATTGGCTGCAGTGCATATTGATCTCTGCCATCTTTATTTTGCTGGATTTCAGTATTTCTGTAAAATGTATTGGCATTGCAAGTGTGTTAATTATTTCTCAACAAACTTTGAACCATCATATTGTATACATATACTTGGAGATGAAGGCACTAAAAGAAAGGTTCATGAACCAATATTTAATCCGTATGAGTTAATTATTTGCTCTATGCAGTAATATTGCCTTTTCAGGGTTGTGTTTATTTGAAATGTTCGAGTTGTGAGGAGGCTGGGAAAGTACATAAGGCATTGCATGGATGGTACTTCGATGGTAGGTGAAGCTTATATTAAATTTTCTTACTTCAGTCTACCTCAGTAGTTTGAACATTTCAATCATATCTCCTCTTGGCTTAAGATGCACAAGGTTCCCAGAGGGTCTTGGATTCAAGGAACGGCATTGAATTTGACTAAGGATTATTCAAGACCTTGAAATCCCCCAAAATGTGCCAGGAGGCCTTGGAACACCTTGAATATTCAAGAAATGAAAATGCTAAAGAATCATGTAATCATAACTATATGGTTTTATATGCCCGGGTTCATGAATGCATAGTCCTGACTAGGGCCTTCCTGTCATTACCCCCTGATTCCACTTCACTTGACTAAGGATCATTCAAGCCCTTGAAATCCCAGAATATGTGCCAGGAGGCTTTGAAACACCTTGAGTATTCAGGAAATGAAAATGCTAATGAATTGTGTTATAACTAGATGGTTTTATATGCAGGCCAGAAAATAAGCAGTCTGACATTTGTAGAATGAGATCTCCGGAGGGTGAATTTGATGATACTATCCCATACTTTGGGCCAATTTATTCTTTGGGTACCTCTTTCTGTTTAGTTTTGAGACCCTGATTCAGATTGAGGTTCACAGAGGGTGAATTTAGTGATGCTACCCTGCCATGCAGGGTAGCATCACTAAATTCACCCTCTGGGGACCTCATTTTGCAGATGACAGTCTGCTTATTTTCTGGCTGGTTTATATGCCAAAGTTTGTGAAGGCATAGTCCAACTAGGACCCTCCTGTCATTACCCCCTGATCCCACTACCCTTCAAGTGAAGTGGGAGTAGGGATAATGACTGGAGGGTCCTAGTTAGGACTAGTGAAGGCAGGCTTTGAAAATCCTTGAATTTAGCTATTGCTGGGCCTTGAAAAATGCTGAAATATGTTGAGAAATGGCCTTGAATTTTATTAATCCTTACCTGCAGGATCCTTGATGCAAACTGTTCATCTCTTTTGTACTTCTCTGAGCATTTTTGCACAGCATATTTATAAAAAGCTAAAATCTAATTACTCTAGAAATCGACAACTTGAAGTCTTTGCCATTTTATGCCAATTTGTTTCATAAAATAACAAGTTTCTGCTAAGCAGCAGAAACCTTTTTACAGAAAGAATTGGTCAATTTCAAATTGTGTTATTTGTTGAATTTCAAAGATGAGGAAATTTAGGAAATTTGCTGATTTTTACAAGTTTACTTCAGGTTACATGAAATGATCTTAGAAACTATAAATTTCTAGAAATAAAGTATCTTCCAATATATTTTTACTTGTGCATATTCACATAATTTACAAATTGAACAGCTGAAAAAGAATGTAAAACAATTTCACAAAACCATATCATATGACCCACTCACTGGAACAGGCTCATTGAGCTCGTTCCAATGAGTGGAGTCACATGAAATCATTTTGTTAAAATTCTTTGAAACATTTGAAATAAAAAAAAATTAAAATAAATTTTGATATCATGTGCATTGGGTGTGCATTGGGTAAGAGGTTCTTTTTTATTGTAACAACTTCATGTGCCAGTATGACTGTCATTGATGTTGTCCTTACCAAGACAGCGACTGGGCTTATTTGCAAGCAGAGGACACCGAAACTGAAATCTGGTAGGTGGGCTTATTTTTGATTATGGGCTTATACTTGGGTAAGTAGGGTACTGTCTTTATGGATAAAAGAATAAAAATAAAGGCTCCTTCCCTGGTAAAACATTCAGGAAAAATTTCTCGAGAATATATTTATCAACATGCCTCGGTTATATTCCACTCTCATCCCTGTGTGTTACCATATAATTTTTCTTTAACCCTTTACCCAATGTACAGGTAATATATGGCTAGTGATATTCACATAAAACATATTCAAATTAAAGTATTTTTAAAAAGAATTTCCTCCAAAGAATAGCTTTTAACGCATTGGAATGAGCTTGTCAGGGTTGTACCAATCTGGGTTCGCGAGCTTTGTTTTTTTAGGCTAAAAATGAAAATGTTTAGTAAATCAAAAATATTTTTGCAAATGTCGACATCAAGGATAATTTTCCATTTATTTCTGTGGCATAGGTTATGACCTTCCATTGGATCAGACTTTCAGGAAAACTTCCACCAAGGGTTGTTGATTCCTGTCCTCATATTCTACCCGAGTTGTGTTCTGTATTTGTACCATGATTAAACTTGAATTAATTTAATGAAGCTGATACTTTTAATTCTTAACCTGCTGAGTATTTTCAAGATATTTTTCTTCAAATTTAGTCATGGCTGCTGTTAAGCAGCTATGACTAGATTTGATGAAAAATACATAATAATAACACTTTGGCCAGCCGCTGATTTGTCGCGGTTCTCGGACGAGAAGGCCATGGTTACCCCTGTACTCCCAACTGCCTCCATATTCCCACGCTTCTCCTCTCCTCCCAACACTCGGAGACGAACTGCTTGATGATATCCCTTGTCCCATTCTTCCCAATCTCTCCGATTTGCATATTAACCCTCTCCTTTGAGTCTCCCCCTAACCACATGTCCTTCATTCTCCCATCCCACTTCCCCATTATACTCCCAGTGAATCTCATTCTTTTAGACTGATACTTTGGGCATTCTAGAAGAAAGTGTTCCAGTGTCTCCACCATGTCCAAGTTACACATCTGGCACTCCCTTTCACCGTCTTTCCCAATTTTCCCCCTCAGCTCCAGGGATCGCGACCTCAGCTTGAACAACAGTGACCCCCCAAAGGTGCCATCAAGGTACTCTTCAAAACCTGGCTTCTCTTTATCACGCAGGCCACCCAAAGACCTCTTTGATTTGACCCCCTCTCGCCAATTACGGTTACAATCCTCCATGTCCCTTTCTCTGACGATTTTTTTACCCTGGTTTGCCCCAACATCCTGGTCCGAGATCTACTATGAGTAGTTCTCTACTAGCTCCCTCACTTGGACCATCCACCCCGTTTTGATATTTGAGTTGAAAATTCTCAGGAACATTACTTTACACCATCGGCTGTCGGGGAGATTTACCAAATAATTAAGATAACCGAGCTTCAGCAGGTCTATCCTGTCCTTGATCCTCATCCACCCAAGCTTACCCCTGATTGCTTCTAGAGCTGCGGCATTACTCGACCCTGTTATCCATCGGCCTGCATCGTTCTGCAGGATTTCCAAGCTCTTTACGGCCGTCTGGTTTAGGGGTACCACTTCCGTACCGTATGTTATACTTGGCAGCCCCACCATTTCCCAAATGGTTTTCCCCATGAAAACCTTATTGAAACTGTTTCTCCCTATAAGTTTCATTTGGTTAAGGATTCGCTTCCCCTTCAGAATCAATTTATTTGTGTGGTTCCGGTAGATGCCTCTTCCTGTAATGTTTATATTTACCCCCAAATACTCGTAATCACCTGTCTCTCCCACACTGAGAAGTTTGCTGCTCCCTTCCGGAATGCAGAACTCACCCACTCTCCACCTTCGAGTGGGGTCCACTTTGCAGCCCACAGGTATAACTTTGCTCTTGCTTTCATTAAGTTCGAGTCTCCATTTGCTCCCATATTTCCCAACAATTCCCAGCATTTTCACTAGCCCCTCTTCGCTTTCTGACACTAGAACCATATCGTCTGCAAAAAATAGCCCTGGGATCTTCAAGTCCCCAACTGCTACCCCCTCCTCGCTGCGCAGGAGTTCATCTCCTAAACCTTTGATGTACAATGCAAACAGGATCGGCGAAAGGATACACCCCTGTTTTCGGCCTATCTCCATAGACACATGTTTCATTGTAATGTTTCCCAGGCTAAGTTCACTCTGTACATCTTTATATAATGCTTTCATAATTCCAACAAACTCGCCTCCTAAGCCCAGCTTGCGCCACATACCTTCCCTCCATACTCTATCGTATGCCTTTTTGATATCCAAAAAGGCCATACACATCTTTTTCTTTTTTGCTTTTGCGGATTCTATCATTTGGGATAGTGTGAAAAGATGGTCAGTAACTCTCCTTCCCTTCCTGAAGCCATTCTGGATTTCTCCCAAAAAACCCTTCTCCTCAATCACCTCCTCTAGTCTCCCATACAGGACTGTACAGAAAACCTTTCCAATGTTGCTACTGACAGAGATCCCTCGATAGTTATCCAAAACATCTTTTTCCCCCTTTTTGTGAATAAATGTCACTTTACTTTCTCTCCACTCCTTTGGGACCTCTTGATTTTCTATGGCTAGATTGAATAGGACAGTTAGGCTTTCCACGAGTTCCTCTCCCCCTTTTTTGATAAACTCTTTAGGAATTTCATCCACTCCTCCCGCTTTTCCATCCCTTAATTTTGATATCACCTTTTGCACCTCCTCCGTTTTAATTTCGCTGCACACGAAGCTCGATAGGTTTTCCGCGATCTGATTCGGACACTCTGGTGGGCTCCCCATCGCTTATCATTTACCTTTTCCCAGTGATTGACTAGTTCTGATGTGACTTGATCTTGCTCGTCTGTAACTCTGCCATCTACTTTAATACTCTGTGGGTTACTTCCTTTGTTACGTTTATTCACCCATTTCCAAAATACGTTCGAACTCGACCCCCCTGTCATTCTTATCGTCCTAATAAGACTGCTATTTCGTACTCTCCGATTATTGTCTTTAATCTTATTTACTTTATTTCGTGCTTGGTGGTATTCTTCCTTAGCAACAGTGGCCTGAAGTTTCTACTTCTCCTGTATGCAGCACATTTAGCTTTTCTTCCCTTTATGGCCCTTTTCAGTTCTTCGTTCACTCTGTACCCATGTTCCCGTGTTGGCACCCTAACCTTTCCTACACTTTCCTTTCCTGCCTCCACCAGACTCGCAACTATGACGTCGGCCATCTTCTGGACACTGCCCCTCTTGGGTACGGATGCAAGCTTTGGTTTCAGTTTTTCTTTGAACTTCGCCCAGTCAGCATCTTTTTTGAGTTCCCAAATCTCCTTAGAGCTTCCTTTGCTTTTTACTAGAGTTTTGGCCCTGATCGTCACTGTAATCAAGTTGTGATCACTATCCACCTCCATTTTACCCTCATCATCCACTTCTACCCCTATCACCTCCCTCCATAAATTAATATCTGGGAGGATGTAGTCGATTATTGATTTTCTGTCGTTCCTCTCCCAGGTCCATTTCCCCTTACACCTCGTGTCCCTGTTCAGAATCTTCAGACCGAGCTCGTTTGTGAAGTTCAACAGCTTCCTTCCATTCCTGTTGACTTTATTGTCCCCACCCTCTATGCCTTCTTCATCATTACCTATGTGTCCATTAAAGTCACCCATCAGAATTATACCGAGCCCCTTGTTTTGTAATTCGGTGATATTGGACCTTAGTGTTGAGTATATCGAATCATTTCATTCGGGTTTGCTTCCCTCCACCGCACAATACACAACCCCAAGGGCAATACTTTTGTTTTTCAGACTGATCCTTACCCATCCAATTTCTTTCGATACCTCAGCCAGGGTGCTGATGTTTTCCAGGTCTGTGATCAGCGATGGTTTTATATCCTCTTTAATGTACATGCCTACCCCTCCCCCTTTTTTCTGGCCTTCCGTTCGCCCTACACCTATCCATACGTACCCCCTTACTTGGTCTACCCATTCCTCGTGTCTTACCCACGTTTCGCTTAAGCCCGTGACGTCAAACTCCTCTGCCTCAATCAATGTAGCAATTTCACTTACTTTCCGGTGGAGACCCTGGATGTTGCTATAACCCACTTTCAGGGTGTCATCTAAACTTAACTATAGGACTCATTGGTGAAAAAAAAATACATTCAGTATAGCATAACATTGAATATGCACAGCAGTTGTGGTATAAATTTTCATACCCACTATATCAGCATTTCCACTTAAACTTGTCATCATCATAGACATGACTAGAAATCATTGGCAGGGTGCTTTGATATAATTAGAATGATGGATTGTAGATATTTGGAAGTGTTTGTGCTGTGAAAGTTACAAAAGGCATTTAGAGCCCATAATATTAAAATAGCCTTGTGCTTTGAAAGAGTTTACCTATTGAATCGACTGCATCCACCCTTGTAAAATAGAAATTGAGCCATTGAAAAAAATTTTGAAGGGAGGGGGTCACATGACACAATTTTGAGAAAAATTTGAAAAAAGATATTTGAAATATTTTGATATCGTGTGTATTCGATAAAGGGTTAACCCTTTACCCAACATAATGGCAAAAACCGGCGAGCGCTATTTAGAAAAATCTCCAATTAATTTTCATTATTTTTTTATTTTTTGTCTTCAAAACATAGGTTATGACCCCTCTTTGGAACGAGCTCATCGAGCTCGTTCCAGTGAGAGGTCATAATCTGTTTTTGAGACAAAAAATGAAAAAAATTAGTTATTTAAGAATTTTATTTGCAAGTGTCGTCTGCTTTTCATGTTAGGTAAAGGGTTAAAAACTATAGTACATACGAGAGTCAGAATGTAATCAATTTTCCATTGATTTTGTTTCTTTTCAGGGAGATTGGTCACAGTGAAATTCTTCAGACTTGAACAATACCATGAGAAGTTTCCATACTCCATGTTAGCCTGTGTTCCTCTGAAACCCACAACCAATAAGAAGCTATCACTGTCAAGGCCATTCTATCGTTCCTCACTGGAGAGGACATAATAGGAGTTTTAACAAAATTTTCTGCTGTAGTCTGTAATGTTTTACCACTCTGTGCCTTGAAACACTGCCATGCCAATTTCTCTCTTTATGTAACAAGTGTCAACATTTGAAGTTTTCACAAAGCATAGCAGGTGTTCACAGTTGAACCCTTATGGCCTGGAAAAATTTCTTGAATACCCACTAGACCACCACCTGTGCATTGCCTGTAGCTAAGCAGAGACATCTAGTCAGGTCTTTGCTGCCCATTTTGGCAGTCAAGACTTGACTAGCCACCACTGCCAAGGTAATATGTCTACTTCCAGCAGGATCTCCTCACGATTGCATGTTAAGGGTACCTGTCCTGAGGACATAAATAAATAAACAAACGCAGCAAGCCGAATATTGCTGGAATGGATCCTGGCAGCCTAATAGAGTATCTGCTTATAGAATGAGAATTAAGTGTATTAATTTATTTTTGGGGATTTAACCCTTTACCTAACATGAAAAACAGACAACACTTGCAAATATAATTCTTGAATAACTAATTTTTTATCTCAAAAACATAGGTTATGACCCCTCTTTGGATTGAGCTCGATGAGCTCCTTCCAAAGAGGGGTCATAACCTATGTTTTTGAGACAAAAAATGAAAAACATAATGAAAATTAATTATGATTTTTGTGAATAGCATTGGCCGGTTTGGCCGATACGTTGGGTAATGGGTTAAGAACACTTTTGACAGCCAGGTCACCTCGTGTCAGACAGTTTTATGGGTGGAGGAAACCAGAGTACCAGGAGAGAATTGCTGACCAATGGGGAGCAACTGTCAAGACTCCTCAACATACTAACTTTGCACGAGCAGGGTTATTACTGGTTGAAAACAAGTGCACCATCGACATGCAGTACGGCTTAGTACTTAGCGCCACCATGCCCCGATGTGGGCAATTGGGATTAACCCTTTACCCAACGTAACAGCCAAAACCGGCCAGTGCTATCGACAAAAATCGTCAATTAATTTTCATTATTTTTTTCATTTTTTGTCTCAAAAACATAGGTTATGACCCGTCTTTGGAACGACCTCGTCGAGCTCGTTCCAATGAGGGGTCATAACCTATGTTTTTGAGACAAAAAATGAAAAAAATTAGTTATTCAAGAATTTTGTCTGCAAGTGCCGTCTGCTTTTCATGTTGGGTAAAGAGTTAAGTGCCTTTCCCAAGGACACAATGCAGCTGTTATCCCTGGTGGGAATCAAACCATGTACCTTTCAATTTGAAGTCCAATCCTGTAACCACTGAGCCACCATGCTCCCGAGAATTGTTGGTTATGTGGATAGGATTGTGATAAAATGCTGAAAAAGGAAATCTTGAGTACAAACTCTCTTGGCTTACATATTCATATTACTGTGGGGAGCTTCCTTGTTTTTGCTATGAAACATTCTTGAATTTCTCATATCTTAGCCCCTTGAAAAAGTATTGAGAAGGTCCTGGAAACTCCTAAAATTGACAACTCATTCAAGTTAAGCTCCCTCAAGCCACAAGTCAAATTCTGTAAGGAATTTGATGCTGGAACCAGTCTAGACATTAAATATTCCATTGTCTGTGTTTAGAGTCAATCAGCTGCAATATTTCAGTTGGTCGGAAAAGTGAATCATATGTTCCAGACAGAATATTCCAACTGAAAAATACTATAAACATTCATTTTCTTTGAATCAGTGCAAGAAATAATTCTCAACCGAGACTAGATTTGACATAATCTTTAACCCTTTACCCAATGTAACGGTCAAAACCGGCCAGCGCTTTTCACAAAAATTTCCAATTTTCATTATTTTTTTCAATTTTGTCTCAAAAACATAGGTTAGGACCCTTCTTTGGAATGAGCTCATTGGCATAACCTATGTTTTTGAGACAATGAATGAAAAAATTAGTTATTCAAGAATTGTGTTTGCAAGTGTCGTCTGCTTTTCATGTTAGGTAAAGGGTTAATGGCTTTTTAACCAATACTATTAGATATGTCTGTTTACTAAATAATTATGAATGAAGACTCAATTGACTATGCCTTGTAGGTCAATGAATTGTGTTAATATCTTTATGTTTTTGTGGTGAATTAAATACTTATTGATTGGAATATCTACAAAAGGAAAGAATATCTCTATATCTTTGTGAGTAAAAGAACGTGACATTAAATCTTTGGTATGTCACCAAACTTCACGAAAAGTGGGTAAACAAACAGCCCATAGCATATAAGAGCATCAGAATCCTCACAGAATTTAACCGGTGGCTTGGGAGCTTGTATTCAAGTGCAGAGACCTTGAAATCTTCATCAGTACCGTTAAGCTTTGTTTGAAGAATGTTTTTTCTCTCATTGCAGCATGCACAGGTTGATTTTGTATTCAGGACCTGGGAGGTGAATATAAGTGTTGGTTGACTGCTGGAAATGTGAGGACCAAACCAACAAATTTTGCATTTCATGGACCACCAGGTAATCTTCCTGGTGATCCAAGAACTGCAAAGTTGCTTTTCAACATCCTACTGGCTTAGTAAGTATGAGCATTGCCTGGGTTCCACCTGAGTTCCACCTGTCCTATACCAGGATTTCTGTTTCTGCTGTGAAAAATAAAATGAAGGTTGGTCCATGAGAAAATTATAATTTACCGTCATACTGCAAAGAAAAAATGTTGAGCTATCAGAGCTAGATTGTTTAGATTTTTGCCAGGGTACAAAAAATGTTGTGATGTTCTATGTAGCCAAGGGAGATAAATCCTGCTTGAAAATTGTACCAAGAAGATAATTACGTCCAAAAATAAAGTTACATGTGGTTTGAAGTGTATACAATAAAGTAAAGTTGAAAGGATTTGCAAACCATACTGCCGAAAATGAGGGCTAGCTGCCACAGAAAATAATTATAACTTGGCAGCTGAAAGGTTTCATAAATATTTGAGAAAAATTGTCAGACACCATCTTTGAACATTATTCAACAGATTGAGGTGATAAAGCATTTTGTTTGACCACATAGAGATGAAACCCATACACTACATCATTATAGTGTAGCATGTAAAGCCAAAGAGCACTATGTGGATTTTAGGCTTAAACATTATTATTATTATTATTATTATTATAAATAGATCTATATTATTCGCTTGCATACTGGGAAGGAGATTAGAAAATCACTGCATTCAGAACATATTGCGATAGCTTTCCAGTATGACAAATTTGTTTCCTAGGTCTTTGGGGTACACGGCACCATGCACCCCATTAGAAATTTATGTACCCTCTGGCTACAGTTCAGAGTACATCAATTTCTAACAATGTACATGGTTTACACTGCCAAGGACCTATATAACTTAAATTAAAATAAAAAATTCTCCTTATATGACCCACACCATGGTGTGTGAAGAGCGTAGGAGTTTTTTGGGTTTAACATTTGAGGGGCCATTTTTCGACTTTTACGAACTCAGAACAGGTGTCCTTAACATGCCATCATGAGGAGGTCCTGTTGACAATAGACAAATTAGGTAAGCATTGGTTTCTAGTCAAGTCTTGGCTGACAGGCAGCCAAGACTTGACTAGAAGTCACTGCTAAGCCAGTGGACGTATAGAGGCTGTAGGCTGATGGGAATTCAGGACACTTGTCCAGGCCCTTAAGGGTTAATATTCTGAAACACCATTACCTGGCACATAATCTTACATTTGGGGTAGATTGCTGACGTACTATAACTAGAAAACTTCTGGACTTTGCACCATCCACCTCTTTTAAATGTTTCGTTATCACAGATTTGAAAAGACCAACATTAAAAACAAAATGGTGATCCTTAAATGTTATCACACAAAATATGACCTGGACAGTTTTTCAAGTTTTACACTGACTGTAACAGCTGGGAGGTTTTGATTTCTCAGATTCGGATTCTCTTTCAGGGGAAAAAAAAACAGTTTCAGTTAAGAATAGATAGTAATTAATACTTAATGGTCCTTAACTCTTTGCACGCTGATGGCAGATATTCCTGCCTGGACCAGGAGGTCTCTTGCCACTAAAATAAGTATAATTTGTGCACTTATAACCAAATTGTCTTCTGTAAATTGAATAAGTGCTTTGACCAATAATTTCTAGAGTTTAATTTTCATCAATTTTTCATCAAATCTAGGCATTGCTGCTTCAGAGCAGCCATGACTAGATTTGATTTAAAAATTTTAAAAAATACTCAGCGGGTTAAGAGTTAATTCTGAAAAAAATCTGTAATAGTTGGTAAGACACTTGTCTGTAAGTATTTCCATTGGGTTCAGCCTAACTTCCCTATGATCATTCATAGGGGTTCTAGGGGATCAGCTGCTATGCCTATTCAGTAAAAAAACAACAGAAATCAGGGTAACAAATGAATAAAATTCATCTAATCTATGTTTTGTTATCATTGTCACATTTATCCATTA
Organism: Pictodentalium vernedei; assembly: GCA_031216915.1. NCBI lineage: Eukaryota > Metazoa > Mollusca > Scaphopoda > Dentaliida > Dentaliidae > Pictodentalium > Pictodentalium vernedei. The sequence continues at coordinate 253,632,331 of CM062296.1, forward strand.
TTGACTCGTCCGGTGAATGAGTCAATAAAGGAGAAAATGTGACAATGAGAACACAATGCATATGCCCTTATGCCTGATAGAGTAAGCGACGAGAGTCCAGTTCTCTCCCATTAAGATAGTTTGATCAGTTTCTGAAAACATAGCAAAACCGTTTGGCCATTTTTTTTGTGGGTCTTACGGTTCGGTTCTCCAGTTTGCCGCAAAAACAGGAACTGAACTGGAAAAACAGACAAAACAACGCCCGGCTCGATTGTCTGTGTGCAATAATTATGTGTATCAACATGGCTCAACTCATTTCATTTGTTTCACCACCAAAGCTACATGTAAATGGACTGAGACTGAGTAACCTTGTTTATAGCTGTGAGAATGGGGTCACTCGGAGGGCTGCCTGTCTTCCTAGCGGAGAGCCTGCCTATGCATCTTATTTGAGTACTCTGTACTTTCATTGTGGAAACCCTGGAAAGTTAAACAGTGCTTGTTTACTGTGGTAAATAAGTTCTGTTTTACAGGTAAAACAGGACCTGGTGACCAATGTTGGGGTGGAAGTCTTCTAAAATGGGCAATATGAGTATAAACGATTGGTTGGCAGTTGTGCAGAATTATGTGACCTTAAACACCAATAAATAAATAAATACTCTACTCTTGTCATACAATATATTACAGTTTTTTTTCTGAAACTCTTGCACTCTGATTTAAAAATATAAAAATTTTAAGGAGAAATTTTTCCCATAATGTTATTAGTAATTTAACCAATTTAGTTGGTTGACACAACTGTGTCAAACGGAATTGAATTGGTTAAATTCCCAGTTACTGGGAAAAATTTCCAGTTTGAAATTTCTGTATTTTGACATAAGTACAGAGGATTCAATTCAGTTCAAGATGACAAATATTCAGGATAAAAATGTCTGACTTTTATTTTGTGCTTGAAGCCCAGATTTGGGCCAAGTTACAGTATGATGAAAGGCCATGTTTATGCTTTTATGCATCATTTGTATCTGAAAATTAACTCAAATAAATAGAGGATACCTACTGTTTTTAAGTATGTATCAGGATTATCTCCCCATGGGAATCTCAGGAAGTGAAGCAGTGCTTGTTTAGTATGGTAAACAAGCTATATTTTATTAGTAAAATAGGACCCTGTAACCAGCATCTTGGGTGGAAGTCCTCTAAAATGGGCAACATGGGTATATACGATTGGCCGGTCTTGACTTTAAATCCATGTGGCTGTCACGCAGAAATATGTGACTTTAAATACCAATAAATAAATAAATCAGGATTATTTCATCAGTGATTGCAAAGAAATATAAATTTTCATGAACGTTACAGGTGAATACTTATGAATACTTGGATTTCCTGGCAGTCACAAATGAGAAAATTCTGGTGTCTTTATAAAAACAGTAGGTATTTTTTTATGATATGTGTTGCAATGATATGCATTGCAAATGCCCAAAACATGTGGTGATATTGATCTTAACATATTACATGATGTGCATGGTTTCCAGAAAGATATTCTCTTATATCTGTTGTGACAATAGATATAAAAAATAATTGTTAGACGTTTCTCACTATCTTATAATGTAGCATATATTAAAACATAATATCTTGTTCATAAACTTATTTACTTTTCCGATTATTGGAGAATATCACTCCCCACTAAACTCAGGAATCCTAGGAAGTGATGTAGTGCTTGATTTACAGTACTGTCACTGTGGACTGGTCATAATCCACATGTGAGCAATGATGTGTACGCATGCATTTACCAGGTAATAAAGATCATCATTAGCAAAATTTTAATTAAGGAAGCACCTGAACATGACCAGTCCACGGCAGCCATACTGTACTGCAGTAAGTTTAGTGTTTGTTACTTGATTAGTTTCATATTGGTCAAGATATCAGTTTGATGTAATTTCATATCAGCCTGAGACTGAACGAGGGCTGATATTTCAGCTGATATGAAACTAACAAACTCATCAAAACCATACTATGTGACCCCTCAATACTTGTCAAGCTCGTTCCTGTGAGGGGTTCACATCACTCACATGATATGGTTTTGTTTGAAATTTTTTTAAAAATTTGAAAAACATAATATTTAAAATAATGAATTTTGATAGTGTGTACATTGGGTAAAGGGGGTAATTCTCTGCACAATGATGTTTGAACATTTATGGATAATGATCTATGAACTTCATAATGAAATTGAACCCCAATAAATAAATATAAGATATTGCATTCATAGCTTATATGAAAGAGATACTTGTTAATATTTATTAGCATAAAACAAATAAAAATTGTCTGTTTGTTTTTATGCCCCCACATCTTTGAGGAGGGGAGGGAACATTATGTTATCACCATGCCCTTCGTCCATCCATTAACTTTTTGCATTCCGTCAATTAACAAAAGTTCTACCAACCGGATCTTTACCAAACTTCATATGTGGGTTAGGTTTGACGAGTAGAAGAAGCCTATTTATTTTGACCATATGTGCCAAAGGTCAAGGTCACAGTGACCTCCAATGTTAAATACACTTGAAATTGGTTTCCGCTTTATAACTAAAGTTCTGCAAGACTGATCTTGATATAAGTTAGTATGAAGGTTAGGTATGGTGTGAGGTAGAACCCTATTCATTTTGATGTTGATGTGCCAAAGGACAAGTCACTGTGACCTTCAGCATTAAATGTACTTCAAACAGATTTCTGCTGCATTTTGTTAATTAAGTAAAGTTCTACTAGCTGGATCTTTACCAAACTTCATATGTGGATTAGGTATGATGAGTGGAAGAAGCCTATTTATTTTGACCATGTTGTGCCAAAGGTCAAGGTCACAGTGACCTCCAGTGTTAAATACACTTGAAATTGGTTTCCGCTCTATAATTAAAGTTCCCCAAGACTAATCTTGTTTTTCTTTGCTCAGAAATGCATTTTGAAGGCATTTATTCTCTGCTCAGAAATGTATTTTGAAGGATGTCTTTTTTATTTTAGCCCAAGATGTGTTTGGCAGATTTCCCCTTCCACCACACGACCCCCAACATCTGGTCAGTTAAGACTGAACATTTTTTTTTTGCTTCAAGATAGGTTTGGCTGGAGTTAGAGTGATTTTATGTGGGGGAAAAACCCAACTATGCTCCCCCCCCCTCCTCCTCAATTGGGGTGGGGGTGTGGGGAGATTAGCAGCGCTTGGCATTGCAGGCCTCTTGTTGGTGTCCAGAGGAAGCTTCCTTTTGATTTTGGTTATGCTCCCAAGAGACTTACCTACCTTTTTATGACACCATCGGGGGCATATGCCACACTTCACATTGCTCTTATCATTAGCACAAAACAAATAGAAATTGACAATATTTCTTTTCCACAAATGTCTGTGTGCACTGGTGTGGGGTGTTAAATACCCATATGTACCCTGTAAATGTTCACCTCAAATTAATTTTTTACGATAATAAGGGCATGGTTAATTAATTTTTGTTTGGTGTTATTTGCCTCATTTTGGGTTTTGACTGAAATAATAATGCATTTTCTTTATTATTTGCTCCGCAAATGGGTCACCTCCTTTATAGGGCCACCTCCTTTATAGGGCCAGGAAAATACACCATTTTATGTTTCTTCCTAATCCATTGAAATGCCAGATTATTGCCTCATTTTTGCCAGATTGTAATAGCAATCTGGCATTAATGAGGCAATATTCTGGTGTTATTAAGGATAAAATGTTGACTAATGGTACATTTTGTTATAGGCTGTTCTGTATAGCCATGGCCATTGAAAGTTCTATCTAAGACAACCTACACATGCAAGGAAGCAGTGTGTTAGTGCAAAATTATAAAATATGCATCTTGTGGAAAGGGATATATTACTCCATTTTCCCATGAGGATATAATTAATGATTAATAATAACCTCATTCCACATTTTGTTTTGATAACCTGGAATAATGTTAAACTGAAAATTAACTAACCATGGCCTAACTACCATATGTGCATGTACATAGCTGCAGAATACTTAACAGTATTTCTCCTCTGTGGCAACCCCGGGAAGTAAAGCATAGTTTGTTTACTGTGGTAAACAAGCTCTGTTTTACTCGTAAAATAGGACACACTTATCAATGCTTCGAGTGGAAGTCCTTTAACCCTTTACCAACATGAAAAGCAGACAACTCTTGCAAACAAAATTCTTGAATAACTAATTTTTTTCATTTTTTGTCTCAAAAAGATAGGTTATGACCCCTCATTGGAACGAGCTGTTTAAGGGGTCATAACCTATGTTTTTGAGACAAAAAATGAAAACATAATGAAAATTAATTGGCCACTTTTATGAATAGCGCTGGCCGGTTTTGGCCGTTACGTTGGGTAAAGGGTTAAAATGGGCAACCTGGGTATAAATGATTGACTTGACTTTATCTACATGTTTCGGTCACAATTAGCCATTGTGCTGAAATGTATGACCTTAAAAACCAATAAATAATGGTGTTTTTCCAAGGGCCCTGCAAAGCTTCAAGATTAGATTCGATTTCGAAACTTAAGTATATAGTTAGTTCGATTAGAAATTGGTGGCTTGATTCATTTCCTCTCGAAACTTTTTCATAGGAATATAGCTTGGTATCAGTCATCTTCATTGTCTCACAAAATGTATAGTTCAGATGGAAATCATACATAAAACAAGCTATTAATTGAAAATAGAATATGTTTTCATTTTTGGAATTCACTTTAAAAAAAATGTCCACAATCCTGTATAAGTATTTCTATTAGTTCCTTTAATCCTGCACCCTATGTAACAGGTAACTATCTAACCCTGTGCAATTTACAGCTTTAGTCAGTGCAAATTTTCATGTAGTGTGTGATATGGCAGTTACCAGTTTTTTTTATAACCAAAAAGTGTGACTAACCCTGTGCAATGCACAGGGTTAGTCACACTTTCTGGTTATAAAAGAAATTAATTATTAACCAAGTAAATAACCCTGTGCTCTGTACATTCGTAGTGTAAATCTGATCGATATGAGCTCTTTACCCAAAGTAATGGCCAAAACCAGCCAGTACTGTTCTCGATCTTAGTTTGCGACCCCTCATTGGAAAGGATTGTGGAAAAAGTTTGATTTTTTTCGTGAACTCAAAAAATAAAAATATATTCTATTTTCAATTAATAGCTTGTTATAAATAATGTAGAAATAAAAGACTGTAACTTCCGATACATTAACATAAATAACATCTGTACTTATGCCACCAGCCATGCTAATTCCAATATGTATAGTCCCTACTACTGTTAAATGCACATTTAAGGTTTCCACACAATGTCGACAAACTATAATATTTACAGGGTAATATTCCAACTAAATCATCACGGCATGCCTTTGACGAAGGTATGCTTGGTGATGTAGTTGGATTATTTTATCAGTCAGGACTGGAGCCATCACAGTCATAAAAAATCAGGTTTATAGCACCCCAACCCCCATCGGTCATCTGATTTGATTTGAGGTTTGATTCAATTTTGAATAATAGACATGTTTCAGTTCAAAATTTAATTCCAATCGAAAATGGGTGATTCGCAGGGCCCTAGTTTTTACATTATTGTTGGCTGTCTGTGCAGGCAACCAACAATGAGGTAAAATGTCAGGATAAATGCAAAAACATTGTCAGAATAAATGCAGCCTAACAATGGAGTTTTCAAGGCTGAATACTCTTCTGGGCAACCTTTTCAAAGCAATATAAAAGGTGCAGTCTGGTTCTGTATGGGCACCTACAGGTTAATCTTCACAATGAACAATCAGATTTGAATTCTTATGGCATTAATGGTAGAAATAGCTTTTGCATCCAGTGTACTCCCCATGAATAACCCTTTGATACCTTCGAATGTCTTTTAACGTATAAAATCAAACTAGCGCATTGATACTTTGTAGTCATTTGTTTTGTTATTATTTTTTGATTTTTTTAAAAATTTTAACCTCAATTCCTATTTTCTCTCGATTAGTGCTCAGTGACAACTGTTGAGCCAAATGTTATCGCAGATTAAAATACTAATATTATCCTGCTGTCAGGACTTCTTAATCACTAATGTGAAAAATATCTTGTTATTTGTACTTTCCAACATTTGACATCTCATTTTGAAAAACGTTGAAGAAACTGAATTCCCAGTGACGTTTAAACGTCCGGATAATTAAAGTCTCAAAAGGTTAAATTATTATGACAAGGTGACCATTCTAAAAATTTTCATTTGTAAACAATTTTTTTTCATTTTTCACAACACAACTTATGACATCTCTCACTAGTCATAGTTATGACAAGTAATAAATTTGTATAACGATTGTATAGCCTTGTTACAAAATTCATTATGTAAAGCATTAGCTGTACTGGATAAAGGAATAATCCTGTTAATCACATTTTTTCAGAAGAGATGAGTTCATTATATCAATTATCAAATCATTTTGTAGTCATTGTATACTTGAATTATTTCACAATAAAGTTCCCTATTTGAACCCTGTGAAGTAGAGCAGTGCTTGTTTACTATGGTAAACAATCTCTGTTTACTAGTAAAATAGAACCCAGTCACCTAGGCTTTGGGTGGAAGTCCTGTAAAATGGGCAATATGGGTATAACGATTGACTAAACTTGAGTTTTATCCCCATGTTGCAGTCAGGGTTAGATATTGTGCAAAAATATGTGACCTTAAATACCAATAAATAAATAAATATACTGGTGTATTAGGGCGTGGTAATCAGTGTCCCCAGCTGCAGAATGAGAACGTTATCATAAACGATTCACTGAACTTTACTTTATACTGTATTTCTGTCCAATATGTGCTGAGTGACTTTGATCCCGAGTAAACAAATAGAAAAATGTTAACCCTTTACCTAACAAATCATCCACATCCACCTCCAGAATTTACAAACTGAGCAGCTGAAAATATTATTTTTTTAAATTTCAATAAAGCAATACCATGTGACACCTCAATTGAATGAGCTTATCAAACTGTGCTGTTTAAATTTTGTGAAAACATTGAAAAAATATTGTAAAACAAATTGACTTGGAGTTTGAGTTTATACAAAAATTGAGTCATTTCTTTGTGTCCAGATGGAATGTTTCAACTCTTAACCCGCTGAGTAATTTTACAGTGTTTTTCATTAAATCTAGCCATGCCTGCTATGAAGCAGCCATGACTAGATTTGATGAATGATTCATGAATATTTGATACAAGAAATCATTGGTTAAAAAGTCTACACAACTTACAGAGCAAAATTTGGTTAAGTTTCCTCAAATTTGACTTATTTTAATAGCAAGAGATTTCCTTCTTGGGCAGGAATATCTGCCAGCAGCATGCAAGGAGTTAACACTTGACCCACCGAATTGGCTGCATCCACCCATGTAATTTCCCAATTTATCAGTTGAAAAAACCATCTTTCAAACAGTTTGAACAAAACCATATCATGTGACCCCCTTATTAAAATGGGCTCGTTCCAATGAGGGAGTCACATGATATGGTTTTGTTCAGATTTTAAAAAAATTTTGAGAAAATATGTTTTTGATATCATGTGCGTTTGGGTAAAGGGTTAACTCTTCAGCCTGCAAGTTCACTTTTGGCAGATGTTGTGACCTGAGAACATTGGGTTCCACTGTGCAGTTACACATTTGAGGGAGTCATTCCAACATATCTCAAATTACTCTGGCAGTACTTTTTAGTCAAGTCTTGGTTGCCTGTAAAGGCAGCCAAAACTCAAGAAATTACTGCCACCCTTGAGGCTCACAGTACCATGATTGCAAATGTTGTCTCTTTCTCCATCAGATAGTTATCTGGTCATGATACATTCACACCTGCGAGTTGAGATTTCTTTAAAAAATATTGCAAAATCAGGATCAATGAAGGAAAATAAAAAATATTGCAAAATCAGGATCAATGAAGGAAAATAAATAAAACTAGTAAATGAGATTCCGTTATCTCATATTTTCATGGGTTCTTGGATAGAATTGCTCACCGTTGCTTGGTGATTCTCTCCAGGTACTCTGGCTTCTTCCACCTGTAAAACTGTCCAACACGAGGTGACCCTTGCTGTCGAAAGTGTCGTTAATCTCCAATAAATAAATAAATTGGATAGAAAGCGGAAAGAGTATTTTAACCAGTCGTGGTATAGTCGAAATTATTTATTTATTTATTGGTATTTCAGCACCTTTGACTATACCATGACTGCAACATTGGCACAAGTCCAGATTAACCCTTTACCTTACCGGAAAAGCAGATGACACTTGCAAAAAAATTCTTGAATAACTAATTTTCTTCATTTTTTGTCTCAAAAACATAGGTTATGACCCCTTGTTGGAATGAGCTGGACAAGCTCGTTCCAATGAGGGGTCATAACCTATGTTTTTGAGACAAATAATGAAAATTAATTAGCGATTTTTTAGAATAGCGCTGGTCAGTTTTGGCTGTTACGTTGGGTAAAGAGTTAACCAACTGTTTATACCTATGCTGCCCACTTTAGAGGACTTCTACCCCAGGCCATTACCAGTGTAGCAGAACTTGTTTACCACAGAAAAAAACAATGCTCCACTTCCCGGGGTTGCCAAGGGGAAAATCAAAATTATCTGTATGCTTTTGTAATCACTGTACTGTACAGTTAGTGGCACAGTAAAAGTTCTTGAAGACATTCTAGGTTTACGAGGGTCACTAAACTTGTGACTGTTTTTAATCTGTTAACCCATTACCCAACATGAAAAGCAGACAACACTTGCAAACAGAATTCTTGAATAACTGCGTTTTTTTCATCTCAAAAACATAGGTTATGACCCCTCATTGGAACGAGCTCAATGAGCTTGTTCCAAAGAGGGTTCATAACCTTTGTTTTTGAGACAAAAAATGAAAAAATAATGAAAATTAATTGACAACTTTTGTAAAACGCACTGACACGTTTTGGCCATTACGTTAATACATGCAGATTTAGTTATTCTGTCTTTTTGAAGTACTGATTAAATATTATTTATTTATTTAGTTATTGGTGTTTAAGATCATATATACTGATTAAAACTAAAGCACATTGTATTCCATCAATCACTAGTTTGTATTATTAAATTATACATCCTCCGTATGAGGCTTACCACATATCTTTTGCCCTTTTGTTTGCCTGAGGGATTGTCCAATCATTTCTTCATTTTATGCCTGTCCTTCAGGCTGGCTACCTGTCCATTCATCTGTATCATTTGTACTCAGGCACCTGCTTATGTTCCATTACATTAATTTAATCCTTTACCTAACTCAACTGTAATCAACATTTGCAAAAAATACCTTTAATTTCTTTCATAAATCATAACTCATGTATGTTCCCGGTGGAAACCCTGAGATGTGGAGCAGTATATGTTATCCACCCAAAGGGAAGAGATATAGTAAAAACCCCTGTCTGTCCATCTGTCTTTCTTCCATCCATCTGTCAATCCTTCCATTAATACAAAAGTTTGTTTATGCGATAACTTCAATGCTAGTTCTTGGATTTCCAGGGAATATTTTAATTTTTTAAGCTTGTATAACAAATGCTATACATGTTGAAAAAGTGTGGAACATGTAATGAAAATGGGATAGCAGTTTTTAGACTTTTCAAAATAAAAATTAGCAAATAAAAATTAGCATGCAGGCCTAAAGTAAATTTGGTGCTAATCAAGATATTGGGTAATACAATGGGACGTTTTTTTGCTGGATGAAGTTTTTGGCGGGGAACATTTTGCCCGGTACTGGGATATGTTTTGAACTATGCTGGGGGACTTTTTAACCTGTTTTGTTTGAAGAACTTTTTGACCAGCAGCACCCAAGAGGACACAGGTTATAAAAACTTTACTCTTCCATACTGACATAACCATGCTTTCATTGTAGTGCAAAATGATAAGTTGACTGTCATTCAGTGAGTCTCAATTTTTTGTTGTTGTAAATGTTAATATTTAGCTGCAACCAGCAGCTTTATATGTGTCAATGTTGGTCAGTTGGGCAGTCTGTCGGTTGGTTTGTGACCAATGAGTGTTTACAGTGCTAAATTATTTTTCAAAGTTGCATTGTAGCATGAGTATTTTTTTATCAAAGATCCAATATTGTCAGCAAGGGGAGCCTTAATTAAGAAAGATTTTGTTCGTCAATAATTGTTTTGTTACTATTTGTTGGAGAGTGCCTATTTGCGCTCTCCAATAAATTGTAACAATACAATTTTAAATGAACATTTCCTTATCTGCTGCTGCACAAACGACAAGCTAATGCACACAGTGTTTTGCCACTAAAGTGGTTTTCAGCACTTTTCAGTAGAGCCCTAATAGCGGCTTCTAGCACTCTGCCAGTTAAACTCAATAACTTTCATAATACTTGGTGGAATGACATCATATTTGGTATGCAAGTGTATCTTATTGATGTCCAGCCCCGTGTTCAATGCAGTTGTTATTCGGAGTATTTTTGTTTGAGTTATTGCCCTTTATGGACTTGGAATTTGTTTAATGTTTACCACCAATCTCTATAACTTTTACAATACTTGGTAGAATGACATCATATTTGGTATGCGTGTTTATCTTATTGATGTCTAATCCCAGGGTTTGTCATAGCATTTTTGTCAGAGTTATTGCCATTTATTGACTTGGAATTTGTTTGATTTTCACTATCCATAGTAAGTAACTTCTGTGCGAAACTTACAATTTTTATTATCACTGAAAGGGAGCGCGGTGGCTCAGTAGGTAGAGGTGCAGGCTGCAAGCCGAGAGGTCCCCGGTTCGAATCCCACCTGTGGCAACCACGTTGTGTCCTTGGGCAGGACATCTTCATCTCCATTGCCCACGTGGGGGCACGATGACGCCGTGTACTAAGGCGTACTGCATGTCGATGGTACGCATGTCTTCAACCAATCTAACCCTGCCTGTGCTGCAGTGCGGAGTTACGATGTTGGGGAGCTGGCAGCTGCTCGGTGGTTCTCTCCGGGTACTCCGGCTTCCTCCACCCGTAAAACTGTCACGGTCATGATTAGCCATTGTGCATAAATATATGACCTTAAACATCAATAAATAAATAAATTATCACTGAAAGGGAGCATCAAAATAAAATTCTTATCCCACTCATAATACACTTGTATACTATTCACATTTTACACAGGATCACCCCCTACTCATTGACATATTTGTACATAGCAGGTAAATGTGTACATTTTTATGTTTATTTGTTTAGTGAGGTTTAATGACACTTTCAAAACCCTGTGTCATATTCTGTCAGGCTATTTTTTGGGGTGGAAGAAACTAGAGTATCCAGAGAGAACCACTGAGCAATGTTGATAAATCGTCTTGACTAAAATTTATTATTGTGGCACATGTAGGGTTAACATTTGTTGAAGGCAGGTGTCTCATAGATATTCAGCATGTTGACTGCAGATGGTCAGCTACACTTGCCTTCAAACATTGTTAACCCTTAGGGGCCTAGACAAGTATCCTGAATTCCCACTTGCCCACAGCCTCTATACGTCTAGTGGCTTAGCAGTGAATTCTAGTCAAGTCTTGACTGCCTGTCAAGGCAGCCAAGACTTGACTAGAAACCACTGCCTACCAAATTTGTCTGTTGTCAACAGGACCTCTTCATGATGGCATGTTAAGGGCTCCTATTCTTAGGTCGTAAAAGTCAGAAATAGGCCTTTATACGTTAACGGTGTTTGTGATGGGACAGGAAATTGGAGAGTCTGAAGTTATTTCCCATTGCTCAGTGGTTTTCTCTGGGTACTCAGTCTTCCACCACCTGAAAAATTATCCAGTCATTGTCATTATGAACAAAAGCTTGCTAAACTAAGGTTTAGTAAAAAAAAAATCACTATACTGTTAAAATTCAGTATCTTTTACAAATAAGTAAATTTACATTATTTAACAAGGATCATCACTGTCAGAACTGCAAATGATGAAAAAATTGAAAATTATGAATTTCTTGTGTTGCCTTCATATGCAGCAACCTAAATCCTCAAATCACCATACAGCCACAAACTACCATGTTTTCATGGCTTTGAAATGGGAGCGTGATGGCCCATTGGTTACAGTATTGGACTTCAACCAAAAAGGTCCATGGTTCGATCCCTGCTATGGTGACTGCATTGTGTCCTTGGGCAAGCCACTTAACCCTGGTGGCCCACATGGGGGCACATTGACCCTGCGTACTAAGACTTACTGCACATCGGTGCTGCACACTTGTTTTGAACCAATGCTAACCCTGCTTGTGTGAAGTTAGTACATTGGGGAGTCTGATAGTTGCGTGCCGCTGCTCTCTGATTCTGAGTGAGTTCCTCATCCTGTAAAGCCCTCTGACACGTGTAGACCCTCGCTGTCAAAAGTGTCATTAAACCCCAATAAATAAATAATATGGCCCTGAAAAAGTTGTTCCAAGTGTATTTCTCCTTGAGAACTTTACCGGTAGGATGCATTTATCTTGACAGTGTTTTTACATTATGTTGGCTGCCTGTATAGGCAGCCAGCAATAATGTAGAAACACTGTTAAGTCATCTGCAGCTATGTAAATGTATATACGGTAGTTATTATTGTAAAAATAATCTGAGGACTTGGTGTTTATGACTTGTGAAAGATCATTAACAGGTAGAGTGCTAAATTATTTTTATCCCTCGCCAAAATTAAGTTTATGGTGGATATAGAAATGGGGTCCATCCATCCATCTGGCCATTCATTTGTTTGTCCATTCATCTGTCCATCACAACTTTGGACCTTCAAATCTCAGTCAGTGGATGTTGGATTTAAATGATCTTTGGTATGCTGACAGACCACGGTAGGAGAAAGAATATTTACAAGTAACAGGTTTTGTCCATTTTTTTTTTATAGAGTTGTGGGCCTTTTTCTGCTTTTTTCAATTCAGAAACTTTTGTCGGGGATACCATTGGTGTTGCACCTTGTTCAAAGGTGATTTGTAACATGAGTATTTTTATTCAAAGATACCATGCTATCTACAAGCGGAGCCTTGGTGTAGCATGATTTTGTTCATAAAGAACTGTTTTGTTACTATTTTTTGGAGAGTGCCTGTTGGCACTCTCCAATAAATGTAGCAAATCAGTTTTATATGAACAATTTTAAGCTGCGACGAGCAGCTCTATATGTGGCAATGTCGGTCTGTCACCGAGTTTAAAAAACACCGTAACTCCTAAAATATTTGATGGAATGGCACCATACTTGGTATGCAAGTGTATCTTTATGATGTCTACACCCTCCCAATAGTGCATGTCATTCGGATAATTTCTGTCACATTTGTGGACTTGTCACCAACAAGTGTTTTTGTCATCAACAAGTTTTTTGTCACCGAGTTTTAAAACATCATTGGCGTTGCATGAATCATCGCAGCTTCGGCACTGTGACAGTGCTTCTAGTTTTACTACTGCTGACAACATACCATGGAAATGCATCTAGTGTAAAGCCACTAAAGTGGATTTCAGTACTTTTCAATAAAGCCATGATAGTGGCTTCTTGCACTCAACCAGTTAAAAGCAACAGTTTATGAAAAATTTCAGTTGTCCTTGCATTTCTCATTGTCTTACAATAATGTTCTGATTGAATGATTACATAATAAATGCCACTTTATTCAAGGTATACATGTTATCTCTGTAAGTATAGATTTCCTTTTAATGTGTAATGCTTGTATATATGATAGTTTAAAATTGTGTTGATGTATGTACATTTTATATAGAGAAATATATGAAAACTCATTATTATTAGCTTGGTTTATGATTCTCAATGATTAAACTATTAACTGTTCACTTTTAATCTTTGTTGGTTTTTGGTCACCTGAAGAGGGAGCTTAACTTATCATTGTTCATTGGTCACCCATTGCACGGCATTCATCATAGTGACGTCTTGCAACACAAATCAAGTGGTGTTATTACATGCCGAAGATGTACAGGGTCATTGTGGGGCAAGCCCCTTTTGACCCTCATTGGCAGTATAAGATGTCGTGTCCAGGCATGGCAAAGGAGGGAAGTGTCAGGGTTCTTAGTGCAGTTGTCTCATGTATTTGTGGAGGTCTTGGTCACAGATTTTGAAGGCCTCAAGTTCTTTCATTACGTGTACATTGCATACAAAACCGCACTTGTTTCCCCGTGGGAACCCCGGGAAGTAAGCAGCACTTGTTTACTGTGGTAAACCAGTTCCGCTTTACTAGTAAAATAGGACCCAGTCACCAATGCTTGGGGTGAAAGTCCTCTAAAATGGGCAACATGTTGATCAACGATTCACTAAACTTGACTTCATCTTCATGTTGTGTCACGATTAGCCATGGTGCATAAATATGTGACGTTAACCACCAACAAACAAACAAACAAACCGCACTTGTTAATACCCCGTCGTTTGTGTGGAAACGACCGGGTATGAAAAGCTGTTTTAGTGTGGTGACGTGAGGAGGATTACATAACCAATTAATGTTTCGCGAGAAAAATCTTTCAAAGTCTGTCCCTGATTAGCAATTATATTGTTCCGTCAGAAAATTTCTAAAACTTACATTTAATAAAATATTCAGATACAAATGCCATAGCTTTCATTTCCAGAACTCTGTACTGCGGTTTAATATAGGAATTGAAAAAATCCGTTCGTTAATTCGTGAGATTTTCGATTTGTTTTCATATTAAAATAAAATTTTCGCTGATATATGATTTGGTTTCCCCCCTGAGTTTGTTCGCCGGTCTCCAATGACTTCAGAATATTTCCTGCAATGTATATCCAATTGACAGAAGAGCCACACTATTGCACGTGATCGGCGAAATTCTCATTTTTGGGGTCACATTTATCACACAAAATAACGGGATTTACCATACCGATTTTCACCATCAAAGATTTTATTTGATATACAAAATTCCCAAACAAGATGAATCAGGTACAAAAAAAGATTTAGTGAACAGAAATTAATATGTTAATTTGCGAATCTTTTCCCAATACAGTCCAATCAACACTGATCAGTGAGTGGACGTCTATGTAATTACACATAACACACTCAGTCGATTTTGGGATAATTTTTTCGTATGGAGTGTACACGTAATGTTGTCCATGTCAATTCAAAGAGGTTTTCCCGTTCAGCTTCATTTTAGTGGATGTTGGCGAATCCGATGAATGGTTAGTGGTGCCAGTAAAGTCTATTTTGAGACAGCTGAATCTTCTGATGATGTTACCATTCAAGTTGTCAATGAAGTCGCCCCAAGCCATGTCCACATTCTCAGCATCACTTTCATCTTCTTTGGAGTCAGGTGGTGCCTGGTGGTGATCTATCTGAGCTGTGGCTTGATTGGTCCAAGCTGGTAGGGGACCCAGGTTCGGACTGGGTGACCTCCATCTCCCCATTCTCCCCCTCCTGCCTTCTCGGGTGAAAGGTGCAGGGAGGGGAAGGTGGTGATGGTAGTTTGATGGCTGTAACCTTCTCCTGATTCCCCATCTCAGCTTTTCTCTTTTCAAGTCAAGCTTCCAGACACCTGGCATCTCGGCGTTTGGTTGATGATGACTTCTTTTTCTTTGTTTCAGGTCCTTTTCAGCTTTTCCACTCACCTTTCTGTCTGTCTTCTGTCCCTTCCTCGGGTTTGGACCAGTGCAGGAGGCCCCTTGAAAGGTACAGCCACTAACTACCCTTGGATGTTTGTAGTAGATAATTGATGGAAAAATGAATGCAGTCACCATCAACTTGGACATTCCTGTCGATGGGTGAACCAGCGTTCAGTGCCATCCAACTATTCCTTATCCTTGCAGTGAGGAATTCCATTCTTCTAATTGGTGTCAAAATGAAATTATTTCATACAACTTCATCACATTTGATATGTTTAAATGCATTCCCTGTGGAAACTCTGGGAAGTTAAGCAGTGCTTGTTTACTCAGGTAAGTGGGGTGGAAGCCTCCTAAAATGTGCAACATGGGTGTAAATGAATGGATGGACTTTACTTTATATCCATGTTGCGGTCACTATTAGCCATTGTGCAGAAATATATGACCTTAAACAAGAAATAAATAAATGCACAAATACAGGTTTGTTCACTCGAAGGTGTCCTGCCCATTTGGGCTTCCAATTGGGAAAAACTCCACAGTAAATTGTATAATTGCTCTCAAAGTCTTTTCAAGAACTACGAAGAGAGTTTATGATATTGAGTAGAAAGCATCTTTAGAGACAGAAGTTTCAAATTTGTTTCAAATGAAATCCCTAGGTTCACATTAGTCTCGTTGTGGGAGCTCAAATTTCAAATTCGTGCAAAATGATCTGAAGAACTAGTGAACTGTATCATTTGATAGTTTACATGCAGCACAAAAAGGCATCATACTATTGAACCGTGTTTGAAGATCCAAGGTACCTATTTGTTCTGCTGTGGAAACCTTCCCCATGGGAATTTAAGCAGTTGTTTACTGTGGTAAACAAGCTCTGTTTTACTGGTAAAATAGGCTGGACTTGACTTTATCTCCATGTTGCGGTCTTGATTAGCGATTGTAGAGAAATATATGACCTTAACCCTTGTGTCCTCAGATTTATATTTATTTATATATTTATTGGTGTTTTAGGTCACATACTTATGTACAATGGCTAATCGTGACCGTGACAGTTTTATGGGTGGAGGAAGTCTGAGTACCCGGAGAGAACCACCGAGCAACTGTCAGCTTCTCAGCATTCTCTGTTCAAGCTCTTATCAAGCAGGGTTACAGAGGTTGAAGACATGTGCACCACGCCGTCATCGTGCCCCCGTGTAGGCAACCGGGATAAAGTGCCTTGCCCAAGGACACAACGCGGATCGTCCCAGACGGGGATCGAACTCTGGACCTCTAGGATAGAAGTCCAACAGTCTACCACTGAGCCACCACCCTTGTGTCCTCAGATTAATTTTATGTTAATAACTATCGTATATACAAGTACACGGATGCAGATGACTTAACAGTGTTTCTACATCATTGGTGTCTGACTGTACAGGCAGCCAACAATGATATAAAAACAATGTCAAGATAAATGTATCCTACCAGTAGAGTTATCAACGAAGAATACACTTGGGGCAACTTTTTCAGAGCAGTATAAAAGAGGCTTATGGGGACTTCAGGGATAAACACCAATAAATAAATAGATAAATGTGAAAAACGTAATTTTAAACTCGGAAAAAGGGATATTTTTATGTAACTGATAGAGTGCAAAAAGTATTTTATTATGCCCCCGCCCATTTAGCGAGGGGCATTAATTGTTACCCTTGTCTGTACATAAATTTTTTTGAAACTTAATTAAGCACCCCCGTTTTTTTCGCAGTGGTGTTAATAGAAACTGTCATTACTTTCATGCGATCTTTCAGATGAACAAAAGTGATTGTTTCAAGAAAGAATGCTCCATTGACAAGTGAAAGACAACACAATGATGAAAATATGCAGTATTTTAATGGCACTAATTTTACACATATCTGTCACTAATGTTTTTGATGGAAAAATGTTCTCTCAACAAGTATGGTCCATAATGAAAGAATGTCGGTAATTACTGACAAAAAATGTAATTTGTGATCTCCTGAACACAATACCAGTGTCTGACGTCAGTAGCGAGTGTATCCATCACATGCCTCGGATGACAGTCTGAACCCTCCTCCTAATGCTACCTGTGAGCCTTCTGATACGGACCAGAGGGAACTGCTGCCACTTCTCATGCAACGTAGCTTTCAAATCTGCAAAATTCTGTACAGGGGGATCCCTTGCTTGCACACAACGTCCAAGAAAGTCCCAGGTGTGTTTTAAGGGATTCAACTTGGGGCTCATTGCAGGCCAAGGTAGTGTTGTAATAGCATTGTTCTGAAATACTCTCATAGCATGGGAACGATGTGGCCTTGCATTGTGGTCCATTAATACAGGTCAAGTAGCCTACGGGTGGTTGTCAAAATGAGGCACGACAACCCGATGGAGAATGTACCGGATGTACTGATGACCACTGAGATTCCCACGTACAGTCACCATATCAAGTTCACAATCACGATCGAGGCATCCCCAGATCATTACTGATCCTCCACCATAAGGAACAATAAGTCTGATGTTCCTGGGCACGTAAGCAGTATTTCTATGCCTCCACACTAACATGTGACCATGTGTGGCATGAAGCAGGAATCTTCTCGCGTCTAATGGATTCTCCTCCACGTCCTGAGTTTCTTTCTCGTGTGTAAATTATGCAAATTATACTAACTTTGATTTATTTAGTGTTACTTTCAGCACTGTAAGTGAAAATACCAATACGGCTCGGGCTAGAGGCCGTATTTATGAACCAATCTTTACGAAACTTCATGGGTACCTTTGTTATCACCGTGGTACGAGAACGAGTGTTTTGGGGTCCTGTCTGAAATTCAAGATGGCCACTGGCAGCCATTTTGTACAAAATTAGGTGCAATCAGATTTTTGCGCCGAACTTCCATATGTAAGCGCTGAGTTGAATAATTTTTTGTGTGAATGTTTAGTACCATGGGATACATCACATATAATACAGGTTTTTTTCTCGTGCATAAATTATGCCAATTAGACTAACTTTGATCTATTTAGTGTTACTTTCAGCACTGTAACTGCGAATGCCAATACGGCTCGGGCTAGAGGCCGTATTTATGAACCGATCTTTACAAAACTTCTTCAGTACCTTTGTTATCATGGTGGGACGAGAACGAGTGGTTTTGGGCGCGGTCTGAAATTCAAGATGGCAACCAGCAGCCATTTTGTACTTTAGTTAGTGCAATCAGTATTTTGTACAGAACTTCTGTATGAAAGTTCTGATTTGAATAAATTTTTGTATGAATGTTTAGTAACATGAAATACATCACATATAATACGTGTTTTTTTTCTCGTGCAGTATTTATGCAAATTAGACAAACTTTGATTTATTCAGTTCTATTTATACACAGTGAGTGCACATGTCAATACGGCTCGGGCTGGAGTCTGTATTTATCAACCAATCTTCACGAAATTTCTTGGGTACCTTTGTTATCACCTTGGGACGAGAACGAGTGTTTTTGGATGCGGTCCAAAATTCGAGATGGCTGCCAGTGGCCATTTTGTACCAAAATTAGGTATAATCAGTTTTTTTGTACACAACTTCTATACCATCTCTGGCTAGAAGCTGTATTTATGAACCGATCTTTACAAAACTTCTTGGGTACCTTTGTTATCACTGTGGAACGAGAACGACTATTTTGGGGTGCAGTCCAAAATTCAAGATGGCCACCAGCAACCATTTTGTACCAAAATTAGTGCAATCTAACTTCTGTATTAAAGTTCTGATTTGAATAAATTTTTGTATGAATGTCTAGTAACATGGAATATATCACATACAATACGGGTTTTTTTTCTCGTGCAGATATTATGCAAATTAGATGAATTTTGATTTATTTAGTGCTACTTATACACTGTAAGTGTACCTGTCAATACGGCTAGGGCTAGAGGCCGTATTTATGAACCGATCTTCACGAAACTTCTTGAGTACCTTTGTTATCACCTTGGGACGAGAACGAGTGTTTTTGGGTGCGGTCCAAAATTCAAGATGGCTGCCAACGGCCATTTTGTACCAAAATTAGTGTAATCAGTTTTTTGTACAGAACTTCTGTATGAAAGTTCTGATTTGAATAAATTTTTGTTTGTATGTTTAGTAACATGGAATACATCACATATAATACGGGTTTTTTTCTCATGCAGAAATTATGCAAACTAGATGAACTTTGATTTATTCAGTGCTACTTATACACAGTAAGTGCACATGTCATTGCGGCTCAGGCTAGAGGCTGTATTTATGAACCGATCTTCACAAAACTTCATGGGTACCTTTGTTATCACCTTGGGACGAGAACGAGTGTTTTAGGGTGCGGTCCAAAATTCGAGATGGCTGCCAGTGGCCATTTTGTACCGAAATTCGGTCTAATCAGTTTTTTGTACACAACTTCTATACGGCTCAGACTAGAGGCCGCATTTATGACCCGACCTTTACAAAACTTCTTGGGTACCTTTGTTATCACTGTGGGATGAGAATGAGTGTTTTTGGGTGCAGTCCAAAATTCAAGATGGCCACCGTCCGGGATGACCCACGTTGTGTCCTTTGGCAAGGCACTTTATCCCGGTTGCCTACATGGGGGGCACGATGACGCTGTGCACTAAAGCGTACTGCACATCGATGGTGCACATGTCTTCAAACGCTGTAACCCTGCTTGAGCGGAGCTTGAACAGAGGTAGAATGTTGAGGAGCTGAGTTGCTTGTCGATGCTTGGAGGTTCTCTCCGGGTACTACGGCTTCCTCCACCTGTAAAACTGTGACGGTCACGATTAGCCATTGTGCATAAATATGTGACCTTAAAACACCAATAAATAATAATTATAAATAAATAAAATATTATGATCAATGTAATGCATTCAGTGTAAAGCCACTAAAGTGGATTTCCATAATTTTCAATAGAGCCATGATAGTGGCTTCTGGTCCTCAACCAATTAAATATAGAATATTTTATTAGTTCACCGAAGAAAGCTTAATTTATCACTTGCCGTCCGTCATCGTCCGTCGTGAACTTTACATTATCGACTTCTCCTCACAAACTATTGGACCAAATTGAACCCAATTTTGTGTTCATGTTCCTCATCATGTCAATTCAAGTTTGTTCAAATAAACTTGCCGCGCCCACAGGGGGCACCACAAGGGACATAACTCTGATAGCACCCACACATTTTTTCAAAAATTCGAAAAAGTCTTCTTCAGATCCCCCAGTCAGAATCTTTTCATATTAAACAACATTTCTAGGGGGGTCAGATTCATGTTTGTTCAAATCGAGTCCCTGGGTTAAGATTTGGGCTCTCTGTTGGAGCCTGAATTTTAACTTAGTGCAATATGTGGAATAGTCTTTAAAAATCTTCTTCTTCCGATCCACCAGTTGAAATCTTTTGATATTTGGTATACAACATCTCGGGGGGGGGGGGGGGGGGGGGAGGGGAGGGGGTCAGATTCAAGTTTGTTCAAATCGGGTCCCTCAGTTAGTATTTGGGCTCTCTACTGGAGCCCAAAGTTTAACTAGGTGCAATTTCTTCTTCTTCAGATCCACCAGTCAGAATCCTTTCATGTTTGGTATGCAACATCTGTTGGGGGGAGGGGTGGGTGGGGCAGATTCAAGTTTGTTCAAATCGAGTCCCTGGGTTAATAATTGGGCTCCCTATAGGAGCCCAAATTTTAACTTGGTGAAATATGAGGAAATTTCTTTAAAAATCTTCTTCAGATCCACCAGTCAGAATGCTTTCATATTTGATATACAACATCTCTAGAGGGGTCAGATTCAAGTTTGTTCAAATCGGGTCCCTGAGATAGTATTTGGGCTCTCTAATGGAGCCCAAAGTTTAACTTGGTGCAATTTGAGGAAATGTCTTTAATGAAAGTGTCAATGACACTGTTGCTCAACTTGACAAACTTGAACTTGGTAAGTTATAAGTGAAATGGCAAAATTGAAGATCATTGGTACCAATGTTATTTGGTGAAATTTCAACATAACAGCATTGTGTGTGCACAACATCAAGAGTAATCCTTGAATTTATAAATGTAAACTGTAAGACTGGCTAAAGGAAGAAGTTCAGAGGTTATTGCAAATGTTAACTTTTTTCACAGGAATGAATGCTAATCAATAGCTCTTATCTAAAGGTCTCACCCATGAGCACACCAAGTTCAAAAAAAAAATCCTGATAAATGTGGCCTGTAGGCCATGTCAAAGAGGAATGTTGAAGCACAAATGCAATAAATTCAAAGACTGTTGCCAACAGCAACAGTTTTTGATGGAAAAGAAAAGAAAATCGATAGCTCCTATCTTTGTCATCTTGCATAAGATGAATGCACCCTTTGAGGCATGCGAAAGGAAGATGTTTATGCACAAATGCACTAAGTAGAAGGTCATTGCTTGTGGCAATGTTTTTTCTCTTTTTTATGGAAATTCATAAATATACTCTGCAGAGAGTGCAAAAGGGATAAGTTGCTGTGAAGTGTGCCAAAGGAAATTGTGGACGTACGTATGTATGCCGACGGACGAGAAGTGATGGCAATAGCTCAGCTTGACTTTGTCAAGTTGAGCTAATAAATGTGCCGTGTAGGGTGTGCCAAAGGGAAATATTGAGGTCTGACTAAACTAAGTTCTAAGAACGTTGGCAGTGGCAACATTTTTTGACGGAAATTGAAGAAAATCGATAGCTCCCATCTAGAGGTCTCCCCAAACAAGCATACCAGGTTTCAAAGCAATCCGATCATAAATGTGCCCTGTAGGATGTGCCAAAGGGAAATATTGAGGTCTTCTGACTAAGTTCTAAGAACGTTGGCCGCGGCAACATTTTTCAACGGAAATGGAAAATGAAAGTGTCAATGACACTGTAGCTCAACTTGTCATGACATGTACATGTATAGTATGTGACACAGCAATGACAAACATCTAAGTAATGACCTGATAACAAAGGTACATATAAAGTATTGTAACGGCCTGTACATAAATACTGACCGTAGCCTGTAACAAATGTATAGGTAAAGTATTGTAAAGGTGGGTGACAGTCAGATGCTAAACTAGAAAAGAAATCTTTGAGTCCCAGAGTGGGTCTGACTGAACCCCAAAATATTTGTTCTCATAGCACAGTGATAACAAAGGCACCCCAAAACACACTCATTCCTGTCCCAAGGTGAAAACAAAGGTACCCAAGAAGTTTCGTGAAGATCAGTTCATAAATACGAGCTGTGTAGAAGTTGTGACAAAAAACTGATTGGACCTAATTTCGGTACAAAATGGCCACTGGAAGCCATCTTGAATTTCGGACCGCATTTAGAAACACTCGTTCTCATCCCAAGGTGATAGCAGAGGTACCCAAGAAGTTTTGTGAAGATCGGTTGATAAATACAGCCTCTAGCCCGAGCCGTATTGACATGTGCACTTTTTGTAAGTAGCACTGAAAAAATCAAAGTTCATCTAATTTGTATAATTTCTGCACGAGAAAAAAACCTGTATTATATGTGATGTATCCCATGGTACTAAACATTCACACAAAAAATTATTCAAATCAGAGCTTTCATGTGGAAGTTCTGCGCAAAAATCTGATTGCCCCTAATTTTGAACAAAATGGCTGCCAGTGGCCATCTTGAATTTTGGACCGCACCCAAAAACACTCGTTCTCGTCCCACGGTGATACCAAAGTTACCCAAGAAGTTTTGTAAAGATCAGTTCATAAATGCGGCCTCTAGCCCGAGCCGTATTGGCATTTGCACTGACAGTGCTGAAAGTAACACTAAATACATCAAAGTTAGTCTAATTTGCATAATTTACGCACGAGAAAAAAACCTGTATTATATGTGATGTATCCCATGGTACTAAACATTCATACAAAAAATTATTCAAATCAGCGCTTTCAAATGGAAGTTCTGTGCAAAAAACAGATTTCTGCATCGTCTGTACAAAATGGCAGCTGGCAGCCATCTTGAATTTCGGACCGGACCCCAAAACACTCGTTCTCGTCCCATGGTCATAACAAAGGTACCCAAGAAGTTTCGTAAAGATCAGTTCATAAATACGGCCTCTAGCCCGAGCCGTATTGAATTGTTGACGGACAGACGGACGATTGGCCATGGCATAAGCTCAAATTTGGCTTCGCCAAAGTTGAGCTAAAAATCTTCTTCTTCAGTTCCACCAGTCAGAATCCTTTCATGTTTGGTATACAACATCTGTAGGGAGGTCAGATTCAAGTTTGTTCAAATCGAGTCGCTGGGTTAATATTTGGGCTCCCTGTGGGAGCCCGAATTTTAACTTAATGCAATATGAGGAAATTTCTTCAAAAAAAAAATCTCCTTCTTCAGACCCACCAGTCAGAATCCTCTCATATTTGGTATACAACATCTCTTGGAGGGTAAGACTCAAGTTTGTTCAAATCTGGGTCCTTGGGTTAATATTTTGGTTCCCTATTTGAGACCAAAGTTTAACTTAGTGGAATGTGAGGTGATTTCACTTCTTCAGATCCACCAGTCAGAATTCTTTCATATTTGGTATATGACATTGCAAGGGGGATTAGATTCAAGTTTGTTCAATTTGAGTCCCTGGCTTAATATTTGGGCTCTATGGGTGGGGTGGGGTGGGGTGGGGGTAGCAGGGAGGCATGTTAGGTTCAGGTTTGTTCAGACTTCATTCCTTTGTAATGTTGATGAACCATGTCTAACTGAATGTGACCCCAAATACTTCTTTGAACCACTTTGGCAGGTGAGCTATTAAGGCCCTTTGAGGCCTCCTGTTTGGAAATGTAGCATTGTTGGGTGTGGAAGATTCAAGTTTCTTCCAACTAATGCCCTTGGGATTGTATTTGGGGGCGGGTCACTGAGGGGACCAAATTTTAACATGGTACTTTGTGTGAAAATTACTTTAAAAAGAGGAACTGATGCTTGGAGTTTCACATGTGGTTTACTACATGCTTGGAGCATGAGATTCAAGTTTGTTGAAATCAAATCTCTTGGAGTGCATTTTGGGCTTTGTGTGGGGGAACTAAATTTCCCCACAATGCAATATGAGGAACGTTTCTTTAATCACCTTCTCAAGAACCAGTAAAGAGAATGTTTTTATTTTTCATGTAAAGTATTCTTGTGGGCAGGAAGTTCAAATTTATTGATGTTCCTGGGTTTAAATTATGGCTCTCTCTTGGAGTTTTAATGTTTAATCAAGGCATGAGCAAATTCCATTGAAAATCTGAACTACCATACAGAATCTGAATGTATACTTGATCATATGATCATACGATATTTAGCATGCAGCATGTGAAGGGGTGCAGGTACAAGGTTTGTTCAAATCAGGTTCCCCACTTTTTGGCTCTCCTGAGCAATGTTCAAGAGGCATTTGGTGATGACTTTCCATCCGTGTATTTTCTGTCTGTTGTGAACTTGATATTTTTTACTTTTCTTAAAAACTACTGGCCTCATTCAACTAAATTTGATGTGCATGTTCCTCAGTATAAGTTTCTTCAACTAAAGTTGCCATGTCTATAGGCGGTACTATAGGGGGCCACGGTGGCTCAGTAGGTAGAAATGCAAGTCAAGAGGTCCTCAGTTCGAATCTCACCTGCAGCAACAGTGTTGTTTGGGCAAGACATTTCAGTCCCATTGCCTATGTGGGGGCATGGTGGCATTGTGTACTCAGGCATACTGCACGTCGATGGTGTACTCGTCTTCAACCAATGCTGACCTAGCTTGTGTGGAGTTAGTATGTTGGGGAGCTGACAGTTGCAGGGGAGCTGGGCAAGTTGATTGGAACAAAAACAAAATGCGATGTCAGGACAAGTTAGCACCTCAAATTTGACTGAAATCAGTTCTGCAGTTTTGGAGGAGAAGGTGCAAACACCATGTTCACGGACGACGGATGGAAAGTGATCACAAAAGCTCATCCTGACTTTCAGTCAGGTGAACTAAAAGGATTTAATGTCACATTCAGCAGCTATGGCTAGTCAACATGGCCCCAGGCACTTGATTTAAGCTTGAATCTGACATAATATGAAACATGAATGATTTGATTTAAACAATCTTGAACCTGACCCCCCACATGTATGCGGTATTCCAAATATCCTAATTGGTGGATTTGAAGACGATTTTTAAAGAATTTTGCTCACATTGCACCAAGTTAAAATTTGCCCTCCTCCCAGAAGATTCTGACCAGTGGATCTGACTTTAAAAGATTGTAGCCTAGGACCAGACCATTTTCCTCAACAAATATTAATGCAGGGTCTTCATTTGAACAAACTTGAATCTGACTTCTCAAAGGTTGCTGTATACCAAATATCAAAAGATTCTGAATGGTGGAACTGGAGAAATTTTTTAAAATCAATTTGATGGTAGTAACAGCGTTATACCCCGTGGTATTTATTTATTGGTGTTTACGGTCACATATTTCTGCACAATGGCTAATCATGACCGTGACAGTTTACGGGTGGAGGAAGCCGGAGTACCCAGATCAGGGTTACAGTGGTTGAAGACATGTGCACCATCGACGTGCAGTATGCCTTAGTACACGGCATCATCGTGCCCCCATGTAGACAACTGGGATAAAGTGCCTTACCCAAGGACACAATGTGAGTCGCCCGGTTGGGGATCAAACTCAGGACCTCTAGCATAAAAGTCTAACAGTCTTCCACTGAGCCACCACACTCCCTGCATAATACAACTAAGAATTTAACCAATTCAACGTGATTTGACAGAGCTCAACGTGCTCTGTCAAACAAGATTGAAACTGTTAAATTTCTAGTTGCATTATGTGAAATATTTGCTGCTTGAAATTTCTGTATTTTGCCATCATTGTGCTGGTTAAACCTGATTAATCTTAGACTAGCAGTTTTCAGAGAAAGCTACTTAGGACTGGTCATATTATTAGGTAAACATATCAAGTTATGGTTTAATTACAGTTACCGAAAGGTCAACAGTTCAAACCTGACCTGTGTCATCTGTGTTGTGTCCTTGGTCAAGATACTTAACCCCTTGAACCCGAGAGGCCTTTTCCCACCCCAGGAACATGATACATCTAATTAAGTAGGATGGCTGCTATTTGAATTTGTGAGGTACACCAAGCAATATTTTCAACGTGCAGCCCCATGGCTGCACGTTGAAATTATTACTTGGTCTACGCCCTAATAACAAATATGGACTCTTCCATTTGCTGCCATTGAACTGACATGGAAGATGCTACCAGGGTTCAAAGGATTAACCCTTTACCCAACAGTGACGATATCAAAATTTATTATTTTATATTATTTTTTCAGATATTTAAAAAAAAATTCAACAAACCCATATTATGTGATTCCTCAATGGAACCAGCTCAATGAGCTTGTTCCAGTGATGGGGTCACATGATATGGTTTTGTTGAATTTTTTTAAAAATATGTTTTCCAACATCTTGTTTTGTAAATTACGTGGATGGATGCAGCCAATTCACTGGGTAAAGAGTTAATCTGTGAGTGTGAAGTGGCCCTGTGTATTAACCTTTTGAACACGTGAGACCGATTTTTCGGTCCAAGGCATAAAATTTCGTCACAGTTTGGTCTTATTATGAGGTCTGTACACGGGGCAGTGATGATAAGGCTGCAGACTGCAGTTATTATTTTATCCTCCCTGTATATTGATATTGGACTGACCCATCTCACTGTAAGTAAAAAAAGGCAATACTATTCCAGGAAGTGATGGTTCAAAGGGTTAAGGCATACTGCATGTAGATGGTGCACTCGTCTTTAGCTGCTGTTAACTCTACTGATTCCAAGTTAGTAAGACTCCAACAGTTGCTCTCCGCTGCTTGGCAGTTGTCTCAGGGTACTCCCGCATCCCCCACCTGTAAAAATGTCAGACACGAAATTACTATGGCTGTTAGAAGTGTTGTTAAACCCCAGCAAACAAACATAATTACAGCAAATCAGGGTGCCGAAATCTGATAAAAAAAAGTCAAGTAGTCATAAATTCAAGAGGTTTTTCAGGGTCTCATGAAAAAATTCCAGGAGATTTACTTAGATTGTAAGTAATGAGATATCACCAACAGTTGATCATGTTCACTGATTTGCTGTTAACCAAGAGGCAATATATGATAGTATTATAGAGCTAAAACATCTTGGGGATTCCCTTAGTTATTTGCTGGTGAAATAATATTTGGTACAATATTGTAATCACAAAAGCAAATTCTGACCAGATCACAATTGGGTTGTGACCCAGTTAAAATTCTATGTCCAGTTTTCTCCTCCCAAGCAATGGAAACTCTCCAGTCAAAATTTATTTATTTATTTATTTATTGGTGTTTAAGGTCACATACTTCTGCACAATGGCTAGTCATGAACACAACATGGAGATAAAGTCAAGGTCATTCAATCGGTTATACCCCATGTTGCCTATTTTAGAGGACTTGCACCTCAAGCATTAGTGACTGGATCATATTTTACCAGTGAAACAGAACTTGTTTACCACAGTAAACAAGCACAGCTTCACTTCCTGGGGTTACCGTGGGTGATTCCCCAGTCCAAAAACACACAAAAAATATTAAGAAACACTATATCTCCTGTGCTATTTTCATTAGATTTTTTTTCATTCATTCTTAATTTCAAAATATTTTAATGAGGAAATCCTGATCCAATAGTGTCTGTAGAGATCTGATAAGAGACAGCTTTTGTGCTTATAGTACTGAATCTCGTTTCCAATTCTTGTCGGAAGGAAGGTTACAGAACCCTGGGGAAGAAGGATATGCCCTCCCCCCGCCCATACCCGACTTTAGATTTTGAGGCAGGTAACTACATTTGTGCACCAGAGTGCACCTGCATTCAAAAAGAAGAAAACATGTCAATTTCATTTTAATGTGGCAGGCAGAAATGAGACTTTGCAGACAGCTCTGCCCAGGGACCTGCTTTTAAAGTAACGACACACCTTTGAGTCATGAGCAATAATTGTACCAAGTATGAATAGATCTATCAATCATACCAAGGTGTATGGACCGGACAATGGCTGTATAACAATATCCAAGTTTTGCTGGCTGTGACTTTGACCTTGATGATATGACCTTTGATCAATCAAAGTCGCGACACACCTTTAAGTCATGAGCAATAATTGTACCAACTATGAATAAGATCTGTCAATCATACCAAATTATATGGACTGGGCAAGGGCTGCATAACAATATCCAAGTTTTGCTCTCTGTGAGCGTGACCTTGGTGATATGATCTTGGATCAATCAAAGTCGTGACACACCTTTGAGTCACGAGCAATAATTGTACCAAATGTAAATAAGATCTGTCAATCATACCAAGTTATATGGACCGGACAAGGGGTGTATAACAATAAAAAAGTTTTGCTGTCTGTGACCTTAACTATATGACTTTGGATCAAAGTCGGGACACACCTTTGAGTAATGAGCAATAATTGTACCAACTATGAATAAGTTCTGTCACTCATACCAAATTATATGGACTGAACAAGGGCTGTGTAACAATATCCAAGTTTTGCTGTCTGTGACCTTGATCTTGATGATATGACCTTTGATCAATCAAAGTCACGACACACCTTTGAGTCATGAGCAATAATTGTACCAACTATGAATAAGATCTGTCAATCATACCAAGTAACATAGACCGAACAAGGGCTGTATAACAATAATCAAGTTCAAGTTTCGCTGTCTGTGACCTTGACCATGATGATATGACCTTTGATCAATCAAAGTCGCGACACACCTTTGAGTCATGAGCAATAATTGTACCAACTATGAATAAGATTTGTCAATCATACCAAGTAACATGGACCGGACAAGGGCTGTATAACAATATCAAAGTTTTGCTGTCTGTGACCTTGACCCTGATGATGACCTTGGATCAAAGTAATGACAAACCTTTGAGTCATGAGCAATAATTGTACCAAGTATGAACAAGATCTGCCCATTAGATAAAATTATATGAACCGAACAAAAATAACAGTAAAGTATCAAAGTTTTCTTGACTGTTACCTGATCTATGGGGCCAGTGACCTTGACCTTGAGGGGACAGACATCATTATGACTGATGACACACTGTTTAGTGACAATACATCCGGTCACAAAGTTTTGTTAACAAATATTCAATGGTTAAGAAATTATGGCCTGGACAAACAAAATGTTTGATGGCGGATGGATGGACAATGGACAACTTAGCATTAGAAAAGCTCCGCTGACATTTTGTCAATCGGAGCTAATGAGATATCCAGCCACCAAGGCTACATTTTCTGTCACGAGCATGACTCAGTCATGCTGTGATAGAAAACATGGTTTTGGTGGCTGAATTCTTGAGTACAGTTGGAAAATTTGTGAGAAGAAAAATTTACGTTGAAGGTTGAGTCAGATATGAGTTCAATCAAATCCCAATAGTTGCACAAGAACAAAACAGTGTGCCTGGATTTGAAAACATTTTATTGCGTGCCTGCATTTTTTCAAAATCAAAAGTCTGCCAAACCCTCTCCTTTCTTCAGGGTCTTCACCTTAAGAGCTGGCTGCAACCATTGCCAAAGCTTGAAACTCTGAGACTGGATGGTGAGAGTCTTGGCTCATCATTGTTTTCCCAAAACCTTGGGAAAATTTTCCACTCTGTCAAGATAACACTATTATCATCACCCTGTTGTTGCACAGGGTTGATCACAACAGATAACCCCTGAAAACTTTCTATGGCTTGGCAACACTAAGCCACCGACTTCTCCATGTTAAAGACACAGTTGTTATCTAACGAACAAATTCTAAACACACAGTATCATGTGACCCAAAGAAATTTATTCAAATAAATAAGCAATGTATAAAAAACAACATTCTACTTTTCATCAACAATAGTCTAAATGCAATTCATCTTTTTTATTCACAGACCTCCTGTTCTGCTTTTTAATTAGTTCAACAGAAGGAGCCCATACATGTATCTAGTGGCCCTAGCCTCTGTTCTAAAGGATTTGGGCTTTAAACTTTGAAGGATTAATTCTGATTTTTACAAACCTTTTGGAGTCCACCCTAATGCTCCATCAGATAATCACAAGCAAGTATATATCAGACAATAGTCAAATCATCCAGCCAATCAGCTCCAAATCTAGTGTAGGGGCAGGGAGGTGCTCAGAAGTTAACATTTTCTCTCAGAGCTGCTACAGTAGAACTTGTCTTGAGAGGCCACCCTTTTGGCCAAACAAAAGTGGTCTCTCAAGACAGGTGGTCTCTCATAACAGGTTTCAGCTTTTCTCAAGTCAGTGAATAGCCAACCACAAAACTCAGAAATGGAGAAGAATGGATTTTTGTAATTACACTGTAGTTGTTCTTTTTTATGAAGTTTTTGTAACAAATTGAAATGGACTGTTATAAAAATTATAAAAATAAATTTGTGTTGAAAATCTTCATTGAAGATTTTCAACACTAATTTATTTTTATAATTTTTATAACAGTCCATTTCAATTTGTTACAAAAAGATTTTCAACACAAATTTATTTTTATTCCAATCTGTCACATTTCAGGTATGTATGAAATTGTTTATTCAGCAATCATCCTAATCTTTTTACAGGGGTCTTATGAAAACATCTCAATCTTTATTGAGTTGTGTAACTGAATAACAATTGAAACCCAATTAAGAGCCTTTAATACTTTTAATTATGTTAGTATAACCACAATGGATTTTTCAATTCCAGAACAGGTAAAAAGTTTTTGTCATGGTTTCAGTCTTCAGAGGGGCGGTCTCTCAAGACAGGTCCATTATGGCATAAAAATACAAGTTGGTACCAGGTCACAGTGGTCTCTCAAGACAAGTGGTCTCCCATAGCAGGTTCATTAGAGAGTAAAACCAATCGGTGCCTGGCAGATGTGGTCTCTCAAAACAGGTGGTCTCTCAAGACAGTGGTCTCTCAAGACAGGTTTTACTGTAGTTTGTAAAAATGTTAACCATCTGGTGAAACTAAAATTTTCAATATGCAAGTACGTCCTTATATATGATATATCCTTTGTATGATAGCACATGTTATAGGTGTACAGCAATCGAGTAGTCGTGTACACCAAAAATTTTGTGTATTATTATTATTTTAAAGAATTACTTTCGTTAAAATGGAAGTAATTCTCTAAAATAACAATAATCAACAATGTTTCCCATCTGTTTCATTTATTATTTTTTTTAACTCTCACTCCACCATGCCGGAGAATTTTGAGAGCCTGGCTGCGGGCTTGTTGTCAGTGGTTTCTATCAAACCATACACTTGACTCTCTAGGCAAGTATGACTTGACTAGAAATCAAGAGACCCTGAGTAATGATCTGGCTGAAATTGTCTTCTCTGCTTTTGTAGCCACAGTACTGTATAATACTGAATGAAAAATCTTCAGTCAACAAAACGACAACAAATTTCGGGTCATTCCAGGCATTCTGAATCAAGAATATTAAACAAAATATATTGTTGTTAATGTACTGACAATGTCATATTAAGTACTCATTTTAGTGGAACTTCCAATTTCACAAGTTATCGAAACGTACTCAATCAGAATGCATTCCAGTATCAAATAATTACATTAGGTCAGAATTAACTATTTGCTGGTTTATCAAATGCCCCCATCAACTAAATATACATGTATTTATCAAACAGCACCACTTACCATACTTTTCAAACAAATTTAAATTGTTAATGAATAAGGATATTGACTGATCCTCTGTTAACCCTTGACCTAACATGAAAAGCAGTTGACACTTGCAAAAAAATTCTTGAATAACTAATTTTTTTTTTCAAAAACATAGGTTATGACCCCTCATTGGAACGAGCTTGATGAGCTCATTCCAAAAAGGGGTCATAACCTATGTTTTTGAAAAAAAAATGAAAAAATAATGAAAATTAATTGCCGATTTTTGTGAATAGTGCTGGCTGGTTTTGGCCATTATGTTGGGTAAAGGGTTAAGTGAATGAAAAATGTGATTTTTATAAAATTAATAGATGACTACAAAATTCAAGTCTAAGTATTTTCAGCATTTCTTAGCATGTGATCCATTATTAATGCTGCTGCTGAAATGATTAGAAGATATTTTGGAATTTGAACATTCATTCAAAGTATTCGAATCTCTGTTCCATGAATAAGGTGTTATCACCACCACTTATCAACACTTAGTGCCATTAGCCTTTGAAAGTCAACATTAGCCCTTGACATGGTGCAGACAGATATTCCTGCTCTGGACAGGATTTCTCTTGCCACTGAAACAAGTATAATTTGGACATGTTTAATTAAAAATTTTACCTCTGTAAATTGTATGGAGTTTTTCACCAGTGATTCTTAAGAGTTAAATTTAGATGAATTTTTCATTAACTCTAGTCATGGCTGCTTCACAGCAGCCATGACTAGATTTGATGAAATATATTTAGAAAATACTGAACAGGGTTAAGAGATAATTAACAAATATTCAATGTGGGATTTAATCAAGAGTATTGGATGATAATTTTGCCACAAGTCAGGTATTGTTGCCAAAATCATGTGAACAAAATGCAAATGACATTTTTCATAAAATCAAGTCTATATTATTAGCTGCAAGTCTGGTTCTCATACTCCCGTCATTTTACCAATCATTATAAGTTTACTTTGTCACTTGAATTACCACCTTTGACCGATAACCCATAAACAACTGGATTTGTTGAGATATGCTGCATTGAATTTTTGCAAATGTATGTTGCATGTCACGATTGTGTACAGCAAAGCCCTCAAAGAGTTCAATAATGTTTACAAATTAAGTCATGCTGAAAGATACACTTGATGACAAAGAAAGTGATTAGTTATTTTTGCTCCTTCATGGAACTTCCAACATAACCAATGTTTGTTTTAACTGGGAGAGTGCTAAATATTTGCTACCAGTAAGGGAGGTGTTGGGGGCATGAATATTCACATATCATATTAATATTCAATTACTACCTTCTATAAATGGTGATTCGAATATTTTGTTTCAGTAATATCCATTATCTGGTCAAGTGTGAAAATATTTTTCAAAAGTGATTTGTAACATGAGTATTTTTTTTCTTTTTTCTAAAATACCACAACCTGCAAGAGAGCCCCTTAGTTTAGCAAGAATATATTCTTAAATAATTGTTTTGTTCCTATTTATTGGAGAGTGCCTTTTGGCTTGGAGCTCATTCAAACAAAATATAATGCATTGCATACTTAATTTATAACCTAAGTACCAAAGCCTAACCTAACTGTTGTTAATTGTATATTCCAGCTAATTGCAATGGAACCATGTTAATTGAATAGCTTTACCTGTGAGAATTATTCAATTAACAGGAGTATTCAATTAACAGGGATTTGGTCACTTTCCTGTATTCTGGAGAAAAAAATGAGCATTTATTCTATTGTATCTTGATTGATGGAGCTCATGGAGATGTTAACCCTTTATCTGACAAATCAGCTGCATCTGCCAGTGTAATTTACAAATTAACCCTTTGAGACTTTAATTATCCTGATGATCAAATGTTACTGGGAATTCAGTATCTTCAACATTTTTCAAAATGCGACGTTGAATGTCAGAAAGTACAAATAAGATATTTTTCAATAATTTGTAATAAAACAAATTTATATAAACAAAATATTTTTTGTGTTTGACTGAATATGAAATATAAGCAAGGAAAGTGTTGGCTTTTGCTCTGGTATCCTCATTTTTTGATAGCCCTGATAGTGGCTTCTAGCACTCAACCAGTTAAGAAGTCTTGACAGCAGGATTATATTAATATTTTGAGCTGCGATAACATTTGGCTCAAAGGTTGTCACTGAGCACTATTCGGGAGAAAATAGGAATTGAGGTTAAAATCGAAAAATAATAACAAAACAAATGACCACAAAGTATCAACATGCTGTCTGATTTCATAGTCATATTACGTACAAAAGTATCAAAGGATTAAGCAGTTGAAAAAACATTTTTCGAAAAAAACAATTAATATAATAATTTTTGATATCCTGTATGTTGGGTAAAGGGTGAAAACATGGAGTCTCCAAGGACACAACAAATTTGATACACGAAATTCACATTTACATGTAGTCCTTCCAGCCTTCCATAGTGTATCCATCCTTGCAATGTCATGAATTCCAAGTATTTGAATGAGATTCGCCAACTTCAGACAGATATCTGGTTTGTATAATATTCAAACATAGTAAAATTGTTCAGGATACACAAAACAGACAAGTACAACAAAGTTAACTACTATCATTACTATTTATTGATGTTTAACTGGCAGAGGGTTAAATTATTTTTGGTCATCAGAATATGATAACAAGTCTTTGCCTTGTTACAATTTATGGGAAAAGCAGACGACACTTACAAAAAAAATTCTTGAATAACAAATTTTTTTCATTTTTTGTCTCAAAAACATAGGTTATGACCCCTCATTGGAACGAGCTCATCGGGCTCGTTCCAATTAGGGTCATAACCTATGTTTTGGGGATTAAGGGTTAACATAAATGCCCAGTATTATTTAGAAATGTCATAGTGAAAATGCAGACCCATCCACAGGCACGTGTGGCACAAACGTTTGTTGAACTTGAAGAGAGTTACAAAAAATACTGCAGATTGTAAATCCTTGAATGTGTATTCAAACAGTATAATCCTATTTTGAATATAGTACCATTCAATATATCATCATTTTTCACAACAATGCCAGTACATAATTATCCCAAACAAAGAAATTCTGGAGAACAATATATAACAGCGAAGGTGTCTGACCTTGGAACAAAATGTTACAGATGTTACGTTGCACAATTTTACTTCTAGTTTAAGTTATTAAATACACTTTAACAATAGTTTGTATGACACTGGCTATATTCTCCTGACTGAGGGAAGGTCTTGTAAGATAAATTTATTATCACCAGTATGTGCATGTATATGGACTTGCA
This sequence comes from Pictodentalium vernedei, assembly GCA_031216915.1. Classification (NCBI taxonomy): domain Eukaryota; kingdom Metazoa; phylum Mollusca; class Scaphopoda; order Dentaliida; family Dentaliidae; genus Pictodentalium; species Pictodentalium vernedei. Next base: position 253,667,635 of record CM062296.1, read on the forward strand.
TTAAAGTCTTGCTCTTGTCACAAAGATTATTGAGCCCTGACCTTTGGTTTTGGCTGTTTTTTCTTAACCCTTTCAACAATGGTGGTATCTTCCATGCCAGTTAAATGGAAGAAATTGGAAGTCCATATCCATTATTTGGGGATACAGCAATTAATATTTTCAACGTGCAGCCTTCAGGCTGCCTGTTGAAAATATTAATTGTTCTACCACACATGTCCACTTAGTAGCCATCCTACATATACTTACCAGTAATGAAATTATGACGTATCATGTTGCTGGACCGAAAAGTGGTCTCTCGTGTTGAAAGAGTTAATAACAAGAGCTAAACTTTGATATAAGTTCATGTGCATGAACATAGTAGTATTAACACATACGGAAAAATATCATTATGCTCATTCCAGTGAGGAAATTTGTATTGACTTTGGACCAAAAAGTATGGTGTGTTGTCTTCAAGTCAAGTTGGGTAGTGGATCGTGTTTGACAATATTTACACTTTATCTGACACAACTAGTGGTCAACGCTTGTGAAAAATTAGTGTCAATGAGACTGTAGCTCCACTTGACCAAGAAGTGACTTAACTAAATAGAAAAATTCCAGTAATGCGAAGCCATTCACTCAACTGTCTACAGAAAACACATTACACCAAAGCTACATATGAAATCTGAAAAAATGGGGTGAGGGATGCTGCCTTAGGGTGTGGTAATGGAATTGTTGACAATTTATAAGCCAAATCCAAGATAGCTGCTTGTGGCCAAAGTTTTTCAACGAAATTCAGAAAAATTCAATGGGCTGCCAAGATTTGCTTGGACACAATTGTGAAGGTACTACGAGTGTAACTTGCACGTTTATTTAAAGATTGCACGAAGGCGCACCTGTTTTGGTGCAGTAAAAATTTATCAATGTTGGAATTAGGCCTTTAAGGGTTAAATATCTGAAAACGTTTTCATTTTTTGTCTCCAAAGCATAGCTTACATATGGAACGACTTGATGAGGTCATTCCACTCAGTGGTCACAAACTATATTCTGATAGCAAAAAAAGATTAAATAAAACAATCAAATTTTAATGGCAATTTTTGTGAATAGTGCAAACTGATTATGGCCGTTATGTTAGGTAAAGGAGTTAGTAAGATTAAATGCTGCTTTTACATTTTTATATTTTTGTTGGAGATCGCAACTAATACACAATGGTTTTACTGGTTTGGGTAAATTTAGTTAAAAAAGTGACTTGTTATAATTTGTTGGAGACTGCCTATTGGATCTCCACGATAAATTGAGAAAGAACTAATGTATCTGAACATACTTTTTAGTGCCTCTATAACACCAAGAACATGAAAGTGGCGGCTGAGCAGATAAGTATGCTGGTCCCTCAAGACAGATGTTCTTGGATTGATCTTCTGTCAGGTAAGATTTCAAAATAAACAAACACACTCAGGGAGCATAAGTTATAGAGTTGATGCAGACTCAGTGTAATGTCCTTTCGGATGGGGATAATTCGAAGAGGGAGATAATTATTTATTTATTTACTGATGTTTTAGGTGACATATTTTTGCACAATGGCTAATCATGACCACAACATGAGTATCAACTCACGACCAGGGGTGAGCGTTAATAAGCCATGTTGCCCATTTTAGAGAGGGTTTGCACCTCCCAAGCATTGGTGACTGGATCCTATTTTACCAGTAAAACAGAGCCTGTTTACCGCAGTGAACAAGCACTGATTCACTTCCAGGGGTTCCCGCAGGGAGGGACATAATACAGGTAGGATCAAGATCCCTATGTAGTTTACTGGGTTTAGTACAAGAAAATTGGGAACAGGCCTTTTGGGGAACTCGGGACTCACTGGGTCAACCAAAACTTTGGCCTTACCCCCTAACATTTTTGCCCCAAAACATTGGCCCAGTGCAAGATTCACATAAGACAGAGCCTAGAAATGGTCTCAAGTATAGTGCTGCACATGCAACAAATGCAACAGGTTCACTCATAGAGCACTGAATTTTGCAAAATTCTCTTGGGGGTGGCCTAGTCCTAACAAGGAGCCTCCAGTCATTACACCCCTCCCCACTTCCCTCCAAATCCCCCACAATAGCCTTACAAATATCATGTTTGCCCACCCCCTCAACCTCCCCCCCCTCCTCCCACCAAAAAACCCTAAAACTGACTAGCGCACCCCTTATTATATAATCCTAGCTATGTACTAGGCCCAATTGATAAGTACTTCTGACAATTTGTTCCAAAAACAAAGCTCACTGGAATAAGCTTTAAAAGCTTGATTAAATGCTGTGTCAGAAGCCCAGTTTTAGGAGCAACGCTATTGTGTATGGCATCTTCAAGTCATGTTAGCTAAAAGGTTAGCAGTGTCAGAACAAGATAACTATTTCAATGCTGAATGGATTTATTTATTTATTTATTTATTTATTTATTTATTTATTTATTTATCTATCGGTGTTCAAGATCACATAATTCTACACAATAGTTTAATCGTGACTGCATCATGGAGATAAAGTAAAGTTTAGTCAGTTGTTATACCCATGTTGCCCATTTGAAAGGACTTTCAATACAAGAATTGCTGACTAGGTCCTATTTTACTAGTAAGTACAACACAGCTTTTGACCACAGTAAACAAACACCACTTCACTTCCCTGGGTTCCCACAGGGGACTGAATGGATTAGTTTGGGAGTATTTTCTCAATTTCTAATATTGTTCACATACAAAACATAGAGAGTGGATTCCTACTAAAATTCTCATGGTGTAACAGGGTTCCTTCACTTCAACAGGCCTTCAAATTCTTCCCAACTCATGACGGTAAACGCTGTGCCCAAATAAGATAATTGCGCCCAAATTATGAGTAGTTTGAAACTTTTTCCAAAGTTTTGCAGTGTTTTGGCAACATATAGTTTGGCCAGGTTTCCCTGATGCTTGTAATATAGCTTAGAGCTTACCTTCGAAGCAAACAATGCAACACATAAATAACTTTAAAAAACCCCACAGAGGTTGCCACAGAAAAGCAATCGCTGTCGACAGTGTCGTATACGGCACTGTCGACGACAATTGCTTTTCTATGGCGAATTCTATATGATCATGCACTTAAAACTTGAGATCAATTGTATTCATGTTTGTGGCAGTTCTCAGTAAACGCCATGCGTAATTCAGCTGACATTCAAATAGGCCCTTGGCTCGACACTTTGAAACTAAGAAGCCTTCTCGAGTTAGTCGAGTAAACTTATGCCAAAGGGTGGTGGGAACCAGTGATAATGGTGAAGACCTATAACAAGGGGTTGTAAACTATCATTTTGAGACGGGGACCGAAAAACCTAAAACAGACGCCAAGAAGAAGGAAATACCAGTGCTTTTTTGCCAACCATGCAGGTCACATCCATATTTGTCATTGTGCCCAAATTAGACTGATCTAAAGGTCTGCACTTCAATGAGTAATCTATCAAAACATTTCCAGGAGCTTTCTGATGTATTTTCTAGGGCTTTCAAGGAGCAAGAGATGAGAAATTCAAGGATTTTCAAGGATACTCTAGGGCTACAACAAGGACACACCCACCCCTCTTAGCATCAACACAGTTACATGTACATAAACATGTAAGTTGAGGGAATTGTGTTCAATATTTCCTATTTCAATCTTATATCACAATATCTGCAACTTAATGCTCGATTCTTATTCTATAAGGCTGATGTTCTATTTGACAAGAGAAGAATCATTCTACCAATAATCAGATTGCTTTTAGGTCAGCTGAATATTGCAGGAATGAATCTCCTCTAATCACCTGATATTGTGGTTTTATGGGTTGTTAAAGGTTCCAGTATTCAAGGACTTAATGGGTCCTGGACATCCAAGGAATTAAAAAAGTGCAGAGAAGGGTGAGTAGAGTTTCCACCCAAGAGATATTTCTCATTCTAGAAAACAGTATAAGTCAAGCAAAGTTTCAGGAAATATATGGACCTCCAGGGGCACATATAAGGGGGTGGCATGCATGGGGAGGTTACAAGGTGTGTGACCCCCCCACTAATTTTTCCAGTTAGGACATTTTCATCTGGGTGGGGTCTTGGATATTGATTTATTCTTGCCAGTAATCATATACTTTCTCAGAAGACAAGATTTGATACTCGGACTTATGTCATGGACACAGTTGATCATACGAGTGGAGGTCTGTAGAACCCAATTTGGGCTGTTTGGGTCCATTATGACCATTTCGGAGTATGGTAGATGCTACGGTAATGAAATAAGAAGATCCCATGTGTCATGATTACTACATTAGGGCCCTGAGAAGCTTCAAAATTTGATTTGATTAATAATTGTCCCGATGATATGATTCCAGTCACACTGGTTTGTAAATTTTCAAACAATCAAGTTGTTCTAAAAATCCTACCAAGTGTCTCCTCTTGAACTCTTCTTCTATCATTGGGTCTCCTGTACAGGTCAACTCCCCCTCCCCCCTCCTGTACAGGAGACCTGATGATAGAAGAAGGGTTCAAGGAGGATCTGTTTCTGACATTACTTTGATTCCATTCTGGAATATCACACTTTTTGGATTGGTTTACGCAAACAGACGAGTAAACTTTGCATAAACTATATGAAAGTGGTGACTGACAATATTTATGGTTGTAAGAAATAGACAGAACGGCATTCATGTTTGAACTGTCATTTTTTATCGCATGAGATCGATTTGGGTGGAGGGATAATATTGAACGAGAAGCCGAAGCATGTATTTTATGAAAATAAAAGCATAGGCATGGAATAAAGGTCAATATCTACAAGTTGAAAAGCATCAAGATTTGATTTGAAATGCAATCCGATTCAAAATCTCAGCCTGATTCTATTTACATCAAGGCATGTTGGTGGAATACTTTATTATAAGTAAGAACTGGAGCTATCAAAGCTGGGACAAATCTGCTTACCCCCACCCCAACTATTGGTCATCTGTGCTATGACCTGTGGCCCTCTGGATTCAACCTGGAGATTCATTGTTTAAAGCATTACTTGTGTCTCTTATACGTGTTTACAGAATATAACATTTATTCCCAGGATGGAAACTTACTCTGCAGGCATTTTAGTGATAATGTGTCCACTTCTTACTGTAGTTAAAAACCATTTTTGCACACTTTTAACAGAGCGACCTCAAAAAAGTGTGGGAGTAAAATAATTACTATCAGGAAAACTTGGGATTATTCGAGAAAAAAAGAGAGTAAAAAACAGAAGAAATAAAAAGTACATTAGTAGATTCAAACACCTTTTAAGAGTCATGAGATGGGTTTCCAACATTGAAAATCAGTAAAGAGGAGATAACTCATGACAAGTTGAACATGACACTGTCTTTTATTTGTCTCTGCACAGTCCTAAAACATAATATACTTCATGCAGGTGTATTCTCTTTTTCTCCAAAGATAACCTTCAATAACAGAATAGTGTGCCAAGTCACATCTCGCTTTTCAAATTTTATTCTGTCCCCCTTGAGAGCCCCTCTTTCTGTTATGAGATATGCAACACTTTCTTGACAGAGTTAACAACATTATGTTCAAGAGGAAGGGCATTCTCCTCAAGTGTCTTTGCATATGGCATTGGGACATCTGCACCGGTGACTCTTAGAACAGGTGCATCAAGGTAGTTAAATGCTGCACCTGAAAAATATATTTAAGATTTGAAAATAAGTAAATAACACAAAGTCTTTGTTAACCTTTTGAACTCTAGTGGTATCTTCCATGCCAGTTCAATGGCAGCAATTAGAAGAGTGCATATTCATTATTTGGGGTAGACCAATCAATAATTTCAATGTGCAGCCTCGTGGCTGCACATTGAAAATATTGATTGGTCTACCCCAAACATTTACTGAACAGCCATCCTATTTGAAGACATTATGACGTATCATGTTCCTAGCCGGAAAAGCAGCAGCTAGGGTTCAGGGTTAAATTGGAAACTGAATAAAATTCAATTGATTTCAGAATTATATTTCAGAAGGTGATTTTTAACCTGACTACTTTTCTCAAATATACCATGTTACCAGCAAGGAGAACCTTAGTTCAGCAGGATTTTGTTCATAATTGTTTTGTTACAATTTATTGGTGCAAGACTCTTGGCTCTATCCAATCAAATGTCATGAAACAAAATTTACATGCACATTTTTTTTTTTTTACCTGCTGAGAATACAACAAGCTAATGCATTCAGTGTTAATCCACTAAAATGACTTTCAGCCCTTTTCGATAGAGCTATAATAGTGGCTTCTAGCACTCAACCAATTACATTTATTTATTTAATGGGGTTTAACAACACTTTTTGACAGCCAGGGTTACCTTGTTCTGGACAGTTTTATGGGTGGAGGAAGAATGAGAACCCGGAGAGAGCCACTGAGCAACTGTCCCAATGTACTAACTCCTCACAAGCAGGGTTAGCATTAGTTGAAGACAAGTGCATCATCAAAGTGCAGTATGCCTTAGTACACAGCACCACTGTGCCCCCACATGGGCAATTGGGATTAGGTGCCTTGCCCAAGGACAAATTGCAGTTGCCCCTGGTGGGGAATGAACCGTGAACCTTTTGGTTTGAAGTCAAAGGCATTTACCATTAAGCCACTGCACTCCAACTCAACTAGTTAACAAACGGTATTAATTCATTCAGTGCTATATATCAATAATATGAGTCAACTTGTGTAAAATATTCATTTCTTTCTTCAAAACCTCCAACTCAGAACCCCTGACTTAGCCGTCTGCACACTGATGTCGAAATATAAAAACTTCAAGCTGCACATTTTTCCCAAAATGCAACTACGAATTCAATCAATTCAATCACATCTGACAGACCTCACCATGCTCTGTCAAACAAGGCTGAATTGGTTAAAATGCTTGTTGCAATTTGTAAAATCAAGCTCTGTCAAACAAGACCAAATGGGTTGAACTAAGTTGCATTATAGAAATATATGCAGTGTGAAATTTCAGTATTTTGACATCAATGTTGAAAGTGTTAAATATCCGGAGCTTGGAAAGTGATTGCCTCTATTCTACAGCTTGTGAGTCCGATGGCATAGAAGCAGGCCTATTATTAGTAAACTGAAAAATGAGTTGTTATTTTTTTTTATTTTTATAAGATTCAAAGAGGAAAATTGATGAACCTGTCGAAGAATAAGGACCCATGAGGAGAAATTCAGGTGAAAAATCATTCAGATTACAGTACTTACAGACAAAACCGGTCCATGGTGGCATGGATGATCCAGTTCAACAAGATTGCGCGTACGGGGTGTCAACAACTGTCGCAACAGTTTATTCAGAAGCAATCACGTGGAAATCAAAAAGCATGCAGTTGTGACGTCAGTCACTGACTGACTTAAAGTTTGTCAACGCTCTCATACACTGTCGCACAACCCGCATGTGGTCTTTGCGAACTCAGAGAGTGTCATTGATTGATCTCTGACCAACATTTGTGTATAATTTTACAATGCATTTCCTGCTCCTGTTTGGTGTAACCCGTGATTATTACCGTCAAATGCATTGCATTGGTAGCATGAGAGTTTTATTTCACATTTTCCCTGATGTCAAACTTCTTGTAGCAATTTATGTCAACTATGGAATCAGTGGTTATGGGAATTTAGGGTGAGGGGAATGGGGCCATTCAGGGGAACCCAGGTCACCCTTGCAGAAACCCTGGTAACAGACAGACTCTCCAACTTTCTAACCAGCAAGAAGTCAGGTTAACATTAGTTGAAGGCTTTTGGCATTAGAACACAGCACCAATATACTGCCATTTAGGCAGGTAGGATCAATGTCTTGCCCAAGGACACAATGCAGATGATGTGGGGCAGGATCAAACCTTAGACTTTTCAATCTTAAGTACATTTCACTAACCAATGAAAAAAATAATAAAATTTGAATTGTTATCTTTGTGAATAGTTTAGGCCTGTATGATTAATCGGGAAGTCGACTAATCGTTGGAATCACCCATAATTTACTAAAATTTCAAAGTCGACGATTATTTTCATCACTTCTTTACTGATGAATTATTAGTTATTACTCTCCTCCCCATCATGCTCGTAAGAAGTGTCAGAGGCTGCAGAATATCAAAATATATTGTAATTGATATGGGAAAGAAGTAAAATACACCACACATGGCAGCAGGTCTGGCGTTCTAGAAAGTGTGGGTGCACAAACAATTGCCCATCTCAGTTTGCCAAGGTGTGCAGTTGCCTTCTTACATTTCAATGCAGCTATTAGACTCTTGACTATCTCAGGTCCAAACCTGAGCCTAGGCTCAGGTTTGGGCCTGACATGGACAGGAGTCCAATTTTTCCTTGGAGAGCAGTAGGCGTGCAGCATGACTGCATAGATTGTCTGACCCAGGGAACTAAAGACCAAAAATATAGTTGTTTCTAGAGGTCACTGAGTGTGATTAAAGTCAACTTTAATCGATTATTCTGCTTCAAAAGTCGATCATGAAATTTCAAAACCGTGCCAGCCCTAGAATAGTTCTGACTGGTTTTGGCAATTATGTCGGAAACAGTTTTAAGTTACTGAAACACTTACTTTCAATAACTCTTGCACATACTTCAGCACCAACTCCAAACTGTGGCCAGCCTCCTTCTACAGTAATTAAGTGGTTTGTTTTCATGACTGACTGAATAATTGTGGTATCATCCATAGGACGAATAGTTCTTAAGTTGATTACCTTCAAACAGAAAACACATAATTTGGTCAGAAGCATGATACAGCCCATCCTTTACAATAATGGCAAAGTCGTACTAGATGTCATTTATATATTTGATAAGAACTGCATAACATTATTGGTTCATTTTGAAACAAGACAAACTTTGACCACCTGGTGGCTGATGCTCCCATACCCATAAAGTGATCGCTATAAACAAACTTTTTCTCAGATTTGAGTTTTAGTACTTGTGTGATAATGACCTTTGCCATACAGATATAATGGCATGCACAACACACCATCAAGGCGTCATTTTTCTGTATATTTTGAAGAGGGGGAATTTAACTGGATTCCCACAAATTTCTTTTATGGGAATAAACCAGAACCCCAATAGTTTGAGATGACCCAAGCACACTGGCCTGACCATGGTTCAGCCCAATGTCCCAAAAGTTAGAACATTAACCCCCTATTTATGGGGTGGTGGGGTGGTAGGAGATAAGAGGGAAGATATGATAGGGAATGGGTTGTGACAGTTGGGAGTTAATGGACTTTTCTTCGAGAAAACTGTTGCATATCAGCACATACAGGTCTGGAGGACAAGAGTTACAGACATGGAGGTTAACGAGAATGGTAAACAGAAATTGGATAGCAACCACAATGTGATTACATTAACAAAATGGATACCAAAACAGAAACAAACATTTCTAAGCCAAAATTAGAATTAACAATTGTCACTCAAAAGTGAATATGCCCACAGCATGACAATGACCTTGATCTGTGACCTTGACTTCCATCGAACTAAAACAATTTTGTGTGCGACACATCGTCTCCCCATAAACAACACGTAGGCCAAGTTTCAACAAAATCTAACAAAGCATCTCAGAGTTATGGAGCAGACACGAAAATAGGACAGACAGACAGGTGGACGGAATGAGGTGACAAACACTATATGCCCCTGAAAAATTTTTCGGGGCCATAAAAATATGAAATCACAAATAAAAATATGAAATGTTTTGTTAATTTTTGTGGAGATGACTAAACCTGAGGACCACTGATCTGTTTCCCCTGTTCTCCATTAGTCATATATATATATATATACTACATGCACCCTATAGTCCTGACATTCAGCAGTGATGGAGGAGAAGTTTTAGTTTTTAATTCTTCGATTTTGACACACTCAATGATCATATTTTGAAATTAGGTAATATGTTACTCATACTTCTCCATATTATCTTGTTGGATAGACATTGTCATACCTCAAACCTGTATGGGATAAAGTTATTGTTGGTATAAAACTGATGAGGCCAAACAAAATTAAATAACTGATTCTCAGGCAATTTTTTTTAAAAACAAATGATGGAGGGCGGTTTTTATTTTTATTCCTGATGCAATGGTCACTGATGCCTAAAATCCAGTTGTGAGAGCCTGAAATTAAATACTAGAGCTCCCATGTTGATTTCGCTGATAGGCTTTTTTGGTACATACAACACAAAATCAATATAGAACAACTAAAATGGAGAGAAATAAACAGCTGCGCCATAAGCGCATGATATGCCCTTTATTCATTACAAGAGGGAAGCACACAATATGAGTATACATGTGTACTAAGAATTTTCAAGTTATTATTCGACATGTGGAGAATTGCTTATATTTTGATGAATGAAGTCCCATAACTCTGGAATGACATATCGGACAGCGACACAAATAGAAAGGGAGAGTCCTTCCATCAACATATACTTGCCACCAAAAAATCATGACAATTGCTCAAAGTCCGACATGTGGAAAATTGCCTATATTTTGACGAATAAAGTCCCATAACTCTGGAATGCCAAATCGGACAGTGACACAAATCGAAAGGGAGATTCCTTCCATCAACACATACTTGCAACCAAAAAATCATGAAAATTGCTCTAAGCATTTTCAAGTTATTGTTCGACATGTGGAAAATTGCTTATATTTTGATGAATAAAGTCCCATAACTCTGGAATGACATACCGTACGGTGACACAAATACAAAGGCAGATTCCTTCCATCAGCATATACTTGCCACCAAAAAATCATGAAAATTGCTCCAAGCGTTTCCAAGTTATTGTCCGACATGTGGAAAATTGCTTATATTTTGACGAATAAAGTCCCATAACTCTGGAATGACAAATCGGACAGCGACACAAATTGAAAGGGAGCTTCCTTCCATCAACATATACTTTCCACCAAAAAATCACAAAAATTGCTCGAAGCATTTTCGAGTTATTGTACGACGTGTGGACGGACGGACAGACAGAGAGACGGACAGCAGTATACCATAATACAACCGTTTTTTTTCAAAATGGGCGTATAAAAATAATGAGTTTTGACACTCTCCAATAATTTGTAATAAAACAACTTTTGATGAACAAATTCAGACCACCAAAACTAATCTAGCTCTCAACCAGCTGAATAAATATTTATTTTGTACATACATATGAAAATCGTGACGCATTTCGCGAAGAGCATAACAATACTATATCAATGTATACAACATTTTACATTGCAAATTGTAATGTGATACCACTAAAATCACAAACTATGATAGTTTTATACATTTTGAATTATGTCTTTGAAATAAATATTATGAACGCGGGCCAAAAAACGAATGCACCGCTGCCTGAGAATCCAAAGATTAATTTTCTTTAGCCTAATCTGTTTTTACTTAGGCAAATGTCATTTGCAAGATTTTGAATAGCAACATGACATTAATTTTTGCATTACTGCTGGTCTAATGTTGACAAATATTCAGTGTCAGTGCCATGTGACAAAAAAATCATATCACTATCCAACTGGGTAGCCTGAATACCATATAGGAAATTATATATATAACCTGGAACCACACCATTTGCAATACCTCAAGTTGAAACGAGACCTGTTAGCTGTACACATGTAAACCCTTAAGGGTCTGGAGAGTTTTGTGCATACTTTTCTACTTCTTGATAGTTCACATCCTGTAGCTTCGCCATTGTTTCTAGGCATGTCTTGTCTGCCCATACAGGCAGCCAAGACTTGCCTAGAAAAAACAACCAAAGTTCACAGAATGTAACTTGCTAGTTCCTTCAGAGATAGCATGTTGCAGTAAAGTGGTCAAAGTCAGAATTAGACCCTTAAGGATTAAAGAGTAAATCCTTGTTAGCTGAATAACAAGAGGTGGGATTGACTGAATGATTATACTGACTGAGAACTCTGTCCACAAAATGGCCAATCTAAGCATTTTGTCAAGCTCGTTCCAATAAGGGGATCACATGATATGGTTTTGTTGCAATTTTTTTAAAAAATTAAAAACTAAAAAAAAATAAATTTTGATATCTTGTGCGTTGGGTAAAGAGTTAAACATCAATAAATGAACAAACCTAAACTCAAACATACTTAACATTTAAAGGCCTTGATATTTTTATACATTTTTGCTACACTCCTATGGTTTTGCAGTTATTTCTAGGCAAGTCTTGGCTGCCTGTTTGGATAACCAAGCCTTGCCAAGAAACAGCTGCCAAGGACAAGGAACAAAGAATGTAACTTGCAAGTGTACCTTAAGACTACCTGTTGAGGCAGCTGTTTTATTGTGGTATAAAGTGATCAAAGTCAGAATTTGGCGTTTAACCCTTTACCAACGCAGACAATTTCAAAATTTATTATTTTAAATATCAATTTTTAAATTTTTTCAAAAAATTTCAACAAAACCATATCATGTGACCCCTCTTTGGAATGAGCTCAATGAGCTCTTTCCAAAGAGGGGTCACATGATATGGTTTTGTTGAAATTTTTTCGAAATATATTTTTTCAGCTGCAGAATTTGCATATTAACTCCTAGCACTCTGGTAGTATTTCCAAATTTTCGTCATTGACTCCCTTTTGCCCATGTAGTATGAAAAATTTAACAAATTATATCTTGTTTGACAGAGCTCAACAAGCTCCATCAAACAAGATATAATTTTTTTAATTCTCAGTTGCATTGTGGGACAAATTTGCAGTTGAAAACATTGGTATTTTGACATCAGTGTGCAGAGGGTTAAAACACACTCAAAATAGGAAGACTGAAAGCTCAATAAGAACTATTTGAATTGTAGCAGTTAAAATGCCATTGTTGAAACAATGGTGAATGTGACTTCAATTTCCAATAAGTGATGGCCCCACCCACTTTATTATGAACTAAAATTAAAAAAAAAAAGAAGTTCAGGGAAGTATTAGGGTTCCTTAACCCTTTACCCAACATGAAAAGCAGACGACACTTGCAAAAAACATTCTTGAACAACTAATATTTTTCATTTATTGTCTCAAAAACATAGGTTATGACCCCTCATTGGAACGAGCTCGACGAGCTCGTTCCAATGAGGGGTCATAACATATGTTTTTGAGACAAAAAATGAAAAAATAATGAAAATTAACTGACTATTTTTTTAGAATAGCGCCGGCCGGTTTTGGCCGTTACGTTGGGTAAAGGGTTAAGAGTGATTTGCAGAATCCTTTTTATAACACTAAGCAATGAAGAGTGAACACCAAAGCTCACCCTGACTACTGTAATAAGCAGTGCATGATACGTTTCTTTAAGAATTCTGGCAATTACACCCAATATAATCCCCCCATAATCTGCACCAATGGCATATTTATTATCAGTTTGATTATACTCCCTGAAAAACACTTTGCTCTAAAAATCTGCTGTTCAAGAAAGTTTTTGATTTTGATTTTATTTTCAGCGCCTGTGATTCCACACAGGGAACAGAGAAAAATTTTATTTGCAGAAATCCAAAGCACACTACCAAACAAATCTGTAAATCAAATTTGGTACTCTCTAAACCTGAAAATATGTGAGGGACCAAAATATCTTCCTCCCCTGAACTTCCCAAAATATTACCCAATAAAACTTCATTGGAAAAAAAACTAATGTACACGAGGCCCCAAGGGGCCTTAATCGCTCACCTGACAAAGTGGTTCAAAGAACTATTTTGGATCGCATTCAGTTAGTCATGGTTCATCAACACTACAGAGGAATGAAGTCATGAAATTATTCATAACTCTAGTGTCTGTGTCAGAGGATTATAATCCTGGATCTTCCTGACTGCTTCCAATTCTATCAGCTGTAGACTAGCACTGTCAAACTTCCAAGGGTTGTTATGTCATTTTGAACCCAGCGACCCGATATGAACAAACTTGAATCTGACCCCCTTGAGATGATGTATACCAAATGTTAAAGGATTCTAACTGGTGGATCTGAAGAAGATTTTTTAAGAATTTCCTCATATTGCACTAAGTTAAAATTAGGGCTCCCATAGGGAGTCCAAATATTAACTGAGGAACTCGATTAGAACAAACTTGAATCTGCCCCCCCACCCCCCCCCCCCCCTGCCCCTAGAGATGATGTATACCAAATATGAGACGATTCTGACTGGTGGATCTGAAGAATAAAATTTCTAAAGAAATTGCCTCATATTGCATAAAGTTAAAATTAGGGTTCCAATAGGGAGGAACTCGTGAACAAACTTTAATCTAGCCCCCCTAGAGATGAGGTAAACCAAATATGAGAGGATTCTGACTGGTGAATCTGAAGAAGATTTTTACAGAATATTTACAGAATATTCCATGTATTGCACAAAGTTAAAATTTGGGCTCCCTATTAACCCAGCAACTCGATTTGAACAAATTTGAATCTGACCCCCCTATAGATGTAGTATACCGAACATGAAAAGATTCTGACTGGTGGATCTGAAAAAGAAGATTTTTAAAGAAATTTTCTCAAATTGTACTAAGTTAAACTTTGGGCTCCAATAGAGAGCCCAAATACTAACTCATGGACCCGATTTGAACAAACTTAAATCTGCCCCTCCCCCCCCCCCCCCCCCCCCCGAAATGTTGTATACCAAATATGAAAGCATTCTGACTGGTGGATCTGAAGAAGAAGATTTTTAAAGAAATTTCCTCATATTTCACAAAGTTAAAATTTGGGCTCCTACAGGGAGCCCAATTATTAACCCAGGGACTCGATTTGAACAAACTTGAATCTGCCCCCCCCACCCCCCACCCCACCCCACCCCTACAGATGTTGTATACCAAACATGAAAGGATTCTGCCTGGTGGATCTGAAGAAGATTTTTAAAGGAATTTCCTCAAATTGCACAAAGTTAAACTTTGGGCTCCAATAGAGAGCCCAAATACTAACTCAGGGACCCGATTTGAACAAATTTGAATCTGATCCCCTCCTAGAGATGTTGTATACCAAATATCAAAAGATTTCAACTGGTGGATCTGAAGAAGAAGATTTGTAAAGAATATTCCACATATTGCACTAAGTTAAAATTCGGGCTCCAATAGAGAGCCCAAATCTAAACCCTGGAACTCGATTGGAACAAATTTGAATCTGCCAACACCCCCCTCCTCCCCCTCCCCCCCCCCCCCCTCCCCAGAGATGTTGTATAACAAATATGAAAAGATTCTGACTGGTGGATCTGAAGATTTTTTTGAATTTTTGAAAAAACTTTTGGGTTCTATCAGAGTTGAGGTGCCCCCTGTGGGCTCGGCAAGTTTATTTGACCAAATTTGAATTGACATATGTAAGGAACATGCACACCAAAATTGGTTCAATTTGGTCCAGTAGTTTGTGAGGAGAAGTCGATAATATAAAGAAATTTCCTCATATTGTACTAAGTTAAAATTCTGGGAGCCCAAATATTAACCCATTGAAATGTTGAATATCAAAGCATTTTAACTGGTGGATCTGAAGAAGATTTTTAAGATTATCCCCCATATTGCACTAAGTTAAAATTTGAGCATCCATAGGAAGCCCAAATATCAACCGAGGGACTTGATTTGAACAATCTTGAATCTGCCCCTCATAACAATGATGTATACCAAACATTAAAAGATTCTGAGTGGTGGCTCTGAAGAAGAAGATTTTAAAGATTATTCCCCATATTGCCCTAAGTTAAAAATCGGGCTCCTCTATTGAGGGGCTTCATTTAACAAACTTGTATCCACCCCTTCAGCCCCCCCCCCCCCCCCCCCCCCCCAACCTCCCTCCTCCTATGGATACTGTATACCAAATATCAAACGATTCTGATAAATGGTTTGGGCGAAAACAATTTTTAAATTGTTGCAAATATGCTGACACAGCATTTTTTATGCCCCCCCCCCCCCCATACAGAACACCATGACACAACAGATGGCAATTATTTTTTAACCATTCAATTCTATTGATAATAAGGATGCTTTGAGCCAAATAACAGCTCTTTGTTCCATGTTTAGGAAACATGGGCATTTGAAAATATTTCTAATTTTAGCTCCTGGGGTTCCCACGGGGACAAGGGAAATACCTTTTTTGCATGAGCGAAGTACTTATGACTCAATAATACCACATACCAAATTTAGTTCAAATCGGACCATTGGTTCAGAAAATAGTAATTTTGGGCAGGGCCAAAAATCTTGCCCCTCCCATTACAAAGGCAAATATTGCTTCATGAACTTCATTTGAACAAACTTGATTCCACACCTCAAAAGGAAGCTACATACCAAATATCAAGTCATTGTACCCACTGGTTCAGGAGATGGAAATTTAAAAAAAAAATTTGGAGGATTTTCCCCACCCATTCCAGGGGGCGGGGGTCTTCAAAAAATTCCTGTACACACTGGTACACAGGGCTGAATTTTTTTTTGAAGGAATTTTTTTTTTTCCGATTTCGAATGGTGCACCCACCCCCCACTAACCACCAATCTGGTCTAAATTGTCCAAATTTTCACTTGCATTTCATCTTCCTATTTCATTCTAACAGTCAGTCCAATTTTTTAAGCTGTCCAAAGGGAGGTAACTAACAAAACAAAGACATATGTGGTTCACTAACCATTGATTTGAAATACTGCACACAAACATCAGCAGCAGTTAAAATTGTGGATGAGTCAGTGAGTTACACATGGACAGAGTCATATCTTGTCAACATATTTGATGAACTCCCCAAAAAAGAGAGAAGTACCTCCTCACAAGCTGTTCCTTATATCAATGCATCAGGAAATCCAGTATGTTTTGTTCAGCTTGCACAATTAGAAGAACCTAGAGGAGACTTGGCCACACCGGTTGCTCTAGATCCCGAACAGTTCATATGTCCTGTTTGTCTGAAACCAACACCAAAAAAAAATGGAAGACTTCACATTGGTACTCATGTCATCAAAGGGCAACTTAGTGATTCTGTGTGTGACTATTGCGGCAACTATGGTTGTTCTATTGACTTGAAATGCACATCTCACTAAACATCAACGCCAGTATTTAACTGCACCATGTTTGTAAAATTCAGTCTGAAGCCAGCTGAGAAATCTTCACCAACATCACCATGTACCAACAGGCCATACCGTTGTCCTCTATGTGATGTTGTGTACTGGTCCTACTACTTGGCAAATCACTATAAAGTGAAACGTCCTGGTCTAAATTGTCCAGTAGAAATTCAGCCAATTGAGAAAGAGAGATTAATGAAAGTTTGATGTTTTTTGAACAAAATTTCACTATAACCTGCTATAACCAGATATAAATGTTCATTTTATTTACTTTGTTGCATTTACACACAGAGTCAAAGACATTGGGCAAGTCGTTCATTCAACCCATTTCCAAATGTAACAGTGAATGTAACGGCAAATACTGGCCAGCTTTATTCACTAAAACTGCCATTCAAATTTTATTATCTTTTCACTTTTTGGTTTCAAAAACATAGCTTATGACCCCATCATTAGAATGAGTTCATTGAGCTTGTTCCAATGATGGGTCATAAGCTTTGTTTTTGAGACAAAAAATGAAAAATTTTAGTCAGTCAACATTTTTTTTCCAAGTGTCGTCTTCTATCCACATTGGTTAATGGGTTAATCTGGTGTCTGAGAGCCATGGGTGACTTCCCAATTCATAATAACTACCCCAATATATTGTAAAATCATCCCAAAATGCATCTCAACAAATTCCAACTATAATTATCTGTTAAAAGTATGTGAGGAAAAAATTTAGACCACCTGGAAAAAAAGTGAGTTTTGGAGCTGCTGGACCACCCACCCACCCCGGCCTTATGTATCGGAATTTTTTGAAGACCCCCCCCCCCCCCCCCCCCCCCCCGCCCATTCCCTATGGGGCTGGGAAAGTTGATTTGAAAAAAAAAACAAAATGCGATGTCAGAACAAGCAATCACTTCAAATTTAACTAAAATTGGTTCAGCAGTTTAGGAGGGGCAGGTGCAAACACCATGCTCATGGACGACGGACAGTGAGTGATCACTATAGCTCATCCTGACTTGGTTAGGTGAGCTGAAAAAAGGTTGAACAATTTTGTTTTTGCAGGATTTTAATTATGATGGAAGTGCCTAAGAAACAGGAGGTTTTTTTTAATTGCCTATTCAAGAAGAATCTTGCACTACTACGATAAATAATTTTTTTTAACATCTGAAATAAATTTACATACCTCACATTCAACTCCCATGCCTGATAATTCTTTGGCTGCATCTAAACACACCTCTACAGCTTTAGAGTGGGCAACTAGTGTGACATGATTACCTGAAAAATGAAAGTGTCAGTGACACTGTAGCTTAACTTGACTGTGTGTAGAGATTGATGAAAAGGACAATGTTCAATGTTTATGAAAGGATTATGAAACCAGAGGCTCAAGTGAGCCTAAAATGTTCACCTAGCTCAAGTTGTCAAAAAAGATGAGTATATCATTAAGTGACCAGGATGGGGAGCCCAAATATTAACCCAGGGACTCGATTTGAACAAACTGGAATCTGACACCACTTGAGATGTCACACACCAAATATGAAAAGATTCTAACCGGTGAATCTGAAGAAGATTTTTCAAGAAATTTTCTCACATTGCACTGAGTTAAACTATGGGCCCTAATAAAAAGCTCAAATATTAATCCAAAGGTCCAATTTGAACAAACTTGAATCTGTATACCAATTATGTAAATATTCTGATTGGTGGATCTGAAGAAGAAGATTTAAAAGAATTTTTCTTATATTGCACTACATTCAACATTGGGCTCCAATAAAGAGCCCAAATATCAACCCAGGGATCCAATTTGAACAAACATTAATATGACCCCCCCCCCCCCCCCCCTCTCCCCCTAGGGCTGCTGCATACCAAATATCAAACTAGATCGAGTTATTTGTGTGCCTTATTTGTATTCCTTAGCAACACCTTAGCACAGTCTTAATGTTTCGAATTAATACCCAAAGAGCCTTTCGATGAAAACTGATTTTCTAATGATAAAAGTGGTTCTACTAGAACCACCTGGGACAAAATCAAAATTCCAAAACCTTCATGCAGATCTAGAAATGTTACCTGAACACATTAGTACAGTTTATACGATTCAAATTAAATATCCTAGAAGACTTTCGATGAAAACTGATTTTCCAATGATAAAAGTGGTTTCACTGGAACCACCTGGGGCCAAATCAAAATTCCGAAACATTCATGCACATCTAGAGATGTTACCTGAATACATTAGCATAGTTTAAACGTTTCGAATTGAAAATCCTAGGAGCCTTTTGATGAAAACTGATTTTCTACCGATAAAAGTGGTTCCACTGGAACCACCGGGGGCAAAGTCAAAATTCCGAAACCTTCATGCACATCTAGAGATGTTACCTGAACACATTAGCATAGTTTAAATGTTTCGAATTGAATACCCTAGGAGCCTTTCGATGAAAACTGATTTTCTAACGATAAAAGTGGTTCCACTGGAACCACCAGGGGTAAAATCAAAATTCCGAAACCTTCATGCACATCTAGAGATGTTACCTGAACACCTTAGCATAGTTTAAACATTTCGAATTAAATACCCTAGGAGCCTTTCGATGAAAGTTAAAAAATTTATAGTAATTTATGTATTTTTTATACTTACCAATGACCCAGACATAGCTGGTGCTAACTCTTAAAATATAGGGCCAAACACAAATTTTGCCCCCCAATCCCCAAAATTTGCATCTAAAACCAAAGAAAACATGTCCTGAATGGCCCTCCACACTTCACCTCTACTGCGCATGTGCAATGTCAAGGACGTTCCGAAATTGGCGCCATTAATCATTCTAATAACAGTGCCTGGTAAGCGCTATGTACTCAGCGGGGAGGTAAGAGTTCCCAACTCCTGGGAGGGCCATCCCCGTCTGGGTCATTGGTAAGTATAAAAAATATATAAATTACTATAAATTTTTTAACATTTTTATACTGTACCAATGACCCAGACATAGCTGAATAGTAAAAAGGCTGGAGGGCCAAGGACATACAGCAAGATGGAATACGCTCAATTATATAAAATAGAGTCATCCCCTCTAGGGAAAAAGAAGTATTAGGCCTTACATGTATCTTTCTTATTTATGATAAATTAGAAAGATACAACACCTTCCAAAATTGAGCATCATACATCCATGTACTCTATTAATATCTAGTATAATCCTTATACTAATAATTTTTAAAGTAAGCCAATAAATAAAGTTAGTCTAGAGAATAGAGACTCTTTATACTCCTTAAAAGTGTCTGAGGATTACATAATCATGTCCGTTGACACGTGCTATATTCAAAAGCTATACTTTAAAAACTAAGACTTGAATGAATTTTTAAAACATAAACTTCTCACTAAACAACCATCCCAATAACAGCTCAGAATTACTAACTCCGGAGGAGGTATCCCTTTGTTTTCATAGTAAAACAGGTGGCCCAAGGGAACACCCTCCCCCCCCCCCCTTTTTCTTGCCCTGGGTCAAATAGCCCAGAGCGAAGAGGGCAGCAGAACGGAGTCACTGCCGAAACAGACAGCCTACCTAGCTATAGTAGCAACTGTTAAGTGAATGACATTCTGAGCAGTAGAATAATAGACCTAACAATAGAGGCCTCCAGAAATGGACTCAATATTTCTGAGATAAAAAATTCATGAATGTGGATGGCTGAGCGCAATGAGCAGCCTTCAAAAATCTATAATAGTGATACTATTAATGTAAGCCCAAGATGTAGAAGAACTCTTACTTCATGAGCCGAAATCTCAAACACAACTGCTGAGTCAAAGATATACCATAAGCAGTATCGATAGTTAATTGAATCCATTAGCAATAGAATGGAGCGTAACGTCCTTCTAATAGGCATCAAAGACAGAAGAAGTTTACGCCCGTAGTAATAAACAGATATCTGTTTATAAATACATAAACTCTAACCGGACAGAGTAAAGGCCTATGCCCGTACGAAGACGGAAGGACCTTAATAACAATAGGTTCCGGATATTAGGAGCCTAACTCTTATGCAAAAATCCAACCTAAATAGTAAAGGAAGTAGTGATTCCGAAACTACGAAAGTGAAAATCATCCACCGATAGTGCATGAAACTCACTGACTCTTCAGTAAAAGAGAAGCCAACAGAATTACTGTCTAAAAGGTCAGAATTTGAAAACTACTGTTTCCAGAGGCTCAAATGATTACTTAGCTAAATAAGAACCGAAGTTAAATTCCATATAGGAATTTAATCTAATGATTCTAAGTCTATTTATCAAAAAGTTACTAACTGACTTAGATAAAGAGACATAAGACTCAATTGTAAACTATCATAGAGTGTATAGGTATGAGGTAACATAAACCTATAACCTTAATAATAACAGGCTGCAGTAGATCTTGTCAAACAAGTATACTAAAAAGTTGCAATGAGTAGTATGGAGGGATCAACAATATGAACATAGTGATCCCTACACCAACGACGGAAGAGCCTCCACTTTAGCCGCATAGAATAGCGAAGAAGAGGATCTCCTATAGTAAGAAATTGCGTCCAAAGCTCATCCAGTACAATGCTTACAATGCAATACGGACCACACAACGGAATACGTGAAGGTTGCGACCTTGCGGGTTGTGATAAAGATGACACGATTTTACCCAGCGAAAAAAGATCCTCTCATTGAGGAAGATTTCGCGTTAAGTCCCACAGTAGACATCAGAGTAAATTTACCCATGGTCTCTGTGAAGACAGAGATGCTATCAACAGAAATGTATTGTGGTTGTTTATCTTAGCAATACCTGCTGAAACAACAGCGCTGGAGGATACGCATATCCTATCATTCCGTCCTATTAGATCAATAGAGCGTTAACAACATTAGCTCAGAGATCCGGACAAGCAAACACATACGTCTGCAATTGATTAGCAAGCTGTGTCGTAAATAAATTATCATTGGGCGCTCCCATTGATAGCAAATCTGATTGAATACTTGTTTGTTGAGAGTCCATTCTGACGGCAACAAGCGACCCATAAGTGAACGGGAGTCCGGTAAAACAATCAGACGCCCCGGAATATGACGGACCGAAACAGAACTTGGTGTACTATAACAAACAGAAGGATTCTTTCCATTAAATTCAATAACGGAAACGAATGAGTGCCTCCCTGGTTCCGGAGATACGCCACTACTGCCGAATTAACGGACAGGATTTGGACATGCGTTTCTGAATAATGTTCATCCAATGACATAAAGCAAGCCTAAAAAAACATTATTCCGTGGAAGATAAGTGCTTGCTTAGAGACTGCGGAACCCAAAGACCCTGGCACTTCGAATCCGTTGGGATCAATATTATATCCCAACCTGTTTGACTGGCAACCGTCATAATTATAAAACTCTGATCCGGCAACTGCAGTGGCACTCTCTGAGTCAACCACCGAATGTTTGCCCCAGTCTGAATCTCTTGCAACACTAGATAGACAAGAGAACGTGTAAATCGAGCAATTCATGGATTGCTGAAAAGTTGCCGTCGAAGAGAAGCTTCTCCGAGAACGAAGCGACTCTGAGAGTTCTTCACCTTATTATCCACGCGCGTGGATGTAGCTAGGGCTGCGTCACGTCTAACCAACTCCAATCAGCCACTGAAGGGCGGAGTTATACGTGAACAAACTACTGCCCTCAAAAGAAATCACATTGAGGATAATATCCCGTAATTCTTTTCTTGAAGACGTAATGATAATGCCTCAGTAAGGTGGATTACGTATGATAAAGCGTCTAAGTTAAGTCTACTAGACATCATTGTCGTTTCCAACATTGTGGTTGGAAAAGACATAGACGGCGAAAAAGAATATTTCCAGTCTTTAACCACGCCGTCTAGACGCATATGAACTCTCGGTATGCCCTGCTCTGCCAAAATAAATTATTTGTATAAATGATAAAAAGGCAGAAATGAGCATTGCGGACAAGAAACTAAACTATCATGCTTGGTAGCAGGCTTATATGCATATATAGCGTCGATAAATAATACACATGTTCTAATGACATTATTGGACTGTGTCGGTAAGTCAGGGACAATGTCCCTGAACCGATCCAAAATTCCGTGTCCAATGACGCTATAAGTCTCTTATCCAACATCGCAGCAATGTAGTCCGAAATAACAATCACTGGAAGATAATGCCAGAAGATATGAATGGCAGCTTCCGATGCTACGAAAGGGAAAACTCGAAATCTTTCGAATCCCTTTCGCCATCCTGTCGGACCCTATAAAGCGTTCGGTCGTCCGTACCTGATGCAACCGCGGACCGCACCGACCCAGCGCCATCAGATAATTCCTGAGTCGACTAAGAAACTGTCGATTGCTGGGATGCTGCGAAAAAACTGTGCTAACTTGGATAGCACGTCCGTCACTGAGGCCTGTGGAGAAGCGGTCCTACAATGCATTGCCGCTGGAAGCTCCGTGATCGTTACCCCGTGCATACTACTAATATGCGAGCGAATGGAGTGTATAGGCCTCGTGTCCCTTGGCTACCGGATGGCGTGACCTATTCGCCGTGGAATCACTGAATGACGAAACTGATCGGATACTCGAGGTCACGTAGCCAATGTGCGGTCGTGTACCCTGCTGTGAGGATGAGAAAGCATTATCGACAGTCTCACGGACTGTCAATATAACGGAGCGTCCCGACCGACGGACATATGCTACAAATGTAAAATATCTGAACCACAACATGCGGTCCCCTATGTTGTTGGACGAGAGAGGGACCTCTCCCGCTCACAGCCCAGACGGACCTGGACAAGCCAGGAACCGGACTAACAGGCTTCCTCCGATCTGTCCTCAATCCGCTGTCACTGGGTGAGTACTAAAGTAATTATAGTGCTCGGATCACCCAAATCTCCTTCCTAGACCGCAACGGACGAACCCCGGCAGCCGAACCATTCGATGAATGTACGCTACACCGGGTGAGCTAGCGAATGTCACTCCGTCGATCCTACAAGGGACCTCTTAGGCGATAGACATATTCCATGAGCACTTATTGCCGCTAGCTCTTCATTAACTATGACGACAGAGGCACACTTTTGAAAGACATCTCCATAACTTTGCGAATAAGAAACCAGAAATGCTTGGTAATAGCAAGCATATAATAATAATATATATAGCGTCGTTCAATAATTCGAAAGTTTGTGTGACATTATTGGACTATGTCGGAACTGAGGGACGATGTCCCTGAACCGAACCAAAAATTTCTAAGTCCACCGACGCTATCAGTTTCTTATCCGGCATCGCAGCATTCTGGTCCGACGAAAGAACCTGTAGAAGATCAAGTCAGATGACATACACAACAGCATATGTTGTTCCGAAAGGGAAAGCTCGAAATCCTCTGAATCCCTTTCGGTATCCCGTCGGACTGGATGAAATTTTCGGACGTCCGTACCCACTTCCGCGGAGCGTCCCGACCCAGCATCGTCGGATAAAAAATATGCGACAGATTCAGTTGATGCTGGGATGCTGCAATAAGCTGTGCTATTTAGGAAAGCACGTCCGTCCCCGAGGACTGTGCAGTAGCGGTCTTACGATGCATTGCCGCCGGAAGCTCCGTGTACGTTGACTCCCGCACACTTTCCTATGCGAACGTCCGGAGTCTGCAGGCCTCGTGTCCCTGGCTACCGGATGGTGTGACCTGGTCGCCGATGATTCTCTGACTGGCGAAGCTGACTGGATATCCGAGGTCATGTAGCCAAGAGCGGTCGTGTGCGCTACCATGAGAATGAGGAAGCCTTATTGACAGTCTACTCCGGACTGACTATATGTCGGAGCGTCCCGAGCGACGGACGTATGCTCCGAATGCGAAACATTTTGTACCACAACATCTGGGGCCAGATGTTGTTGTACGAGAGAGGGGCCTCTCTCGTTCGCCGTCCGGATGGACCAGAACGAGCTATGAACCGGACTAAAAGTCTTCCTCCGTTCTCCCTCTAATCCGCCGTCACTGGGTGTGCATTTGGTTGATTTATAGTGCTCGCATCACCCCAAAACTCCTTCTAGACCACAACGGACGAACCCGGCTGCCGAACCATTCGATGAATGGACGCTACACCGGGCGAGCTAGCGGACGTCAAAGGCTGTCGATCCTACTAGGGACCTCTTAGGCAATTGACGTATTTTCATGAGCACTTTTCCGCTAGCTCTTCATCAATTGTGACGACGGAGGCACACTTTTGGAAGACATCACGGATACATCACCCTGTTCTTGATCGTCTGAAATAGAGATTGATAAACTAGAGTGACCCTGCGGGGAAAGGACCGGAATGGCCATTTCCCCACTAACATACCGTGACACACGCTTCCCATGTTGTCATCGAGATTAACACATACTGAACAAGAGTTAGTGCCAAGAGTTAGTCGAGTACACTGACTACATTTATACAATGATTATGAAAGTCAGAGGAAGATTTCCTCTTATTACAATTGAACAATATCCTTTCAATGTGAAAAGAAAACAAAGTCCTAGTACTCGCACCAACCCCTGACAATCAAAATACATAATAACATGATCCATTAACATAGAAAAAATAATTGAAATCAAAAAAATTTTGAAAAAATATTTTTTTCAGAAAAGCCCAAGTTTCTGAAAAGTAACGTTGAGCCTCAATGGATCCCAAGCCCAAGTGTGGGCAAAAATTTTAAAAATATTTTAAAAAATCAATGCAACACTTACAAACAATAATAATGTATCTAGAAATGATTAAACTAACATCAAGATATTATTTTCAAGAAATCCCCCCTCACACAGAGGGCTGTTGTAAATGTAAACAAGAAGTGAAAAAGCACCAGAAACAAGACTCCAGGCACTGATAACCCTGGCCCGAAATCAGTTACCAATAATACACTATCTGATGCAAAACAGAGACTTCCAGGGAAGAAACTGCAGAACATCAGATGGTACATGCAGAACACTATGCCTAACCACCCATAGGTGAAGACGTAAACATGGGGAAAAGAACAGAATTCATTCTGTTATCCAGCTAAAACTCCCAAGAAATTTTAGTAATAATATTACAGAAAATATGCCAAAAGCATGGGAGAATAGCAAGGGGGGACTTAAAGGAAAGGGAGAGAGGAAAACACTAAACAAGCAGTGAAACTTGATAACAAGAATGACAACAACAGGCTCTTGCCTCGAGAATAGGTAACTTAACATAATTTCATTAAAAAAATTTAAGTTACAGCCCTGATTTTTTTCTGTCACTCATTTTTCCTCTCCTCCTTCTATATCCTCCTTAGAATCACCATTTCTCTAATATTTATGTGTCTGGCATCATTTAAACTGAGATTTACAAGCATAAAGATCAGTCAGATGTTAACTGATGAAGGGCCAAACAAAAAATGATTAATGGTGCCAATTTCGGGACGTCCTTGACACTGCACATGCACAGTAGAGGTGAAGTATGGAGGGCCATTCAGGACATGTTTTCTTTGGTTTTAGATGAAAATTTTGGGGATTGGGGGGCAAAATTTGTGTTTGGCCCTACATTTTTAAGAGTTAGCACCAGCTATGTCTGGGTCATTGGTACAGTATAAAAATACTGATATTTTGGTGCTTTTTCCCATATTTCCAGGAGCCGTAACTCACACAAGAATAATGCAATCAGCATGAAACTCAAACTTGATCTGTAAGTCATCGTTCTATAGTAGTTTACCAAAAATGAAATCATTCCGTTGAAGCATTTCCAAAAAAACTCCGGAAATTAAAGTGTGACTGACAGACTGACAGACGGAGGGACTGACAGACTGATGGATGGACGGAGTGCAACCCTATAGTCCCCTCCGGCGATGCTGGTAGGGGACTAAAAAATAATGAAAATTAATTGGCAATTTTTGTGAATACCACTGGTCAGTTTTGGCCGTTACGTTAGGTAAAAGGTTAATGGAAGTGCAACTTGGTCAGTGTAAAGCATACACTTAACATGAATATTCAGTGGTCAAAAAGAACTTCTCAAATCAAATACAAGTGCATAATATGAAGAACTCCTTCAAACTAAACTTGTCCCCAAAAACTAGAGTTATCACTTTGTTACATCATCCACTGAGTGCATCATTTGCCATCTGTAGTGCTACAACATTACAAATGATGTCCTGTTGCAGACAAGGGATGACATAATCTTTGAAAACCTGTCAAGTCAAGAATTCAAAATGAGACAGTGTTCCAATAAGACTAAAATCATTGGCCGAGAGATTATATAGTATTTCCCTATGTTTATGGCTCCAGTAGCATATGTTACTGTTTGAAGTAAATACGCAGAATGTTTTAACCCTTTACCCAACATAACAGCCAAAACCGGCCAGCGCTATTCTAAAAAATCGCCAATTAATTTTCATTATTTTTTCATTTTTTGTCTCAAAAACATAGGTTATTACCCCTCTTTGGAACAAGCCCGTCGAGCTCGTTCCAATGAGGAATCATAACCTAGGTTTTTGAGACAAAAAATTAAAAAAAACAGTTATTCAAGAATTTTGTTTGCAAGTGTCGTCTGCTTTTCATGTTAGGTAAAGTGTTAAATGAAGTTGTCCATTTTGCAATTATCTCATCAACGGAGTGATTTGCAACCCTCTTCATTTTTCTAAATCTTTTACATGTGCAGCAGATGATATTCCAAATGAAATGTTGTTTAACCCTTAGGGCCAATTTCCAACTTTTACCACCTTAGAACAGGTGTCCTTAACATGCAATCATGGGGAGGTCCTGTTGACAACAGATAAATTAGGTAAGCAGTGGTTTCTAGCCAAGACTTCACTGAAAATCATTGCTAAGCCACTGGATGTACAGAGGCTGTGGGCTGATGGGAATTCAGGACACTTGTCCAGGCCTTAAGGGTTAAATTACAAATCAGTTTCCATTTGAACTAAGATGGAGTGATCTAGACGTTTATCTGATTTATTGATTATTTGTACTGTGATATTGTGAGGTACACATGGGGGTTTACATACTAAACTTCTTACCATTAAAAGTTGCCTTGTTCATTTCACAATGTGGGTTTGGGACTATGGGTAGGATCTTATTGGAACATATATGTTATTGTGATGAATTGTTCAATCTAGAAGCAGAGCATCTTGGTTGAACATAAACTCCGAGCTGCAAACCTCAGACCATGTTACAGTAAATTCCTCACAATAACTTATAATATTGCTTACATGGAAAAGTGTGAATAATATGACCACTTTCTACAAAAATTCCATGCCTTTCCATAAAATAGGTTTATTGTCATTCTCTGACACACATCAAATATTTATGGAAAATATATCTATTACTTCAGGTACTGCTTATTGTGAAGTTCAGCTGAGTGTATTTATTTATGTTGTGCTGTGTAAGTAACTAATTATTATTATTAATTATTATTAAAAACAGGTGCACCTCTCTTTATGTTGCACTAAATAAGTAACCAAATATTATTATTGAGTATTATTCAAAAGCAGACCTTTATTAGCAAGCCAGAAAATATGCAGACCAGCATCTGCAAAATGAGGTCCCCAGAGGGTGAATTTGGTGATACTACCCTGCACAGCAGGGTAGTATCACAAAATTTACCCTCTGTGAACCTCAGTCCGAATCAAGATCTCACGCCAAAACAAAAAGATGTACCTAGAGGATAAATTGGCCCACTGTATGGGATAGCATCAGCAAATTCACCCTCTGGGGACCCCCATTTTGCAAATGACAGTTTGCTTATATTCAGGCTTGTTTATAAGAATCCACTCTCTAAAATAAACTTTCAATGTGTTTGAAAGTAAACCTCGTCTATTCCAAACTTGGACGGTAAGGCTGTAAGTTAATTTTTGGTGTGTGAGGTATGTATCGCACGACTCAACTTAACGTACTAACTCAGGAATAACACCAGGGGGTGCATGAATTAAAAGAGGGAAAAAGTATATGTGGCTGCCAACTATGTGGCTTTTCTACTAAGAAATGGCTATTTATGTGCCCATGTCCATGTATATTTTATGTGACTTATATTTTTAAATGGCTTCCAAACTTTTATGTGGCTGTCCATATATTTTTAAGTGGCTTCCCAACTTTTATGTGGCTGCCCATATATAATTTTATGAGTCTTATATTTTTAAGGTGCTTCTCAACTTTTATGAGGCTATCAATTAAGTGGCTGCCAATGGATGGATGTCCAAAGATTTTGACATCGCTGTTCCAACCTTTAATGTGACTATGATGTCAAGTGTCTTATTTGGTCACCTAGATGATTTTCAGATTCCTAGAAAATTTCTGTTTTGTGGCTAGGCACATAACAAAAATTAGCCACATAAATATCCATTTATGACAAATCCTTGCCACAAAAGAAATCAAATGTAAACATGGACAGACAGATGGACGGACGACGGGCAACTTAGCATCAGAAAAGCTCTGCTGACTTTGTCAGGCGGAGCTAAAAATGCTGCTATCCAAATTAAACAGATATCACTTTGATATGATTGTACTCTACATCTCATCTTGACAATTTTAAGCATGTAATAAATTTACGTTAGGCCCCACAGAGATTTTCTGTTTCTCAGGCCATTTTTGTAAAATTGAATGTGGGTGGACGGTGCAACCAGGTGCTTCATTAACTAAAATTTTGCTGCTACTGCTTTATATTACCTGGTAAATGCATGCGTGGACATCACTGCCCACGTGTGTATCACGACCAGTCCATGGCGACTGTACTGTAGGAGAAAAATGTACAGGTTTAAATTTTGATATTTTGACCTAAGTGTGGAAGGATTAACCAGCCTAAAACAGGATTTGGTTTTGCTTCCTGTCTCTTGTATGATATTTGTTAATTTGTTTATTTAGGATTTAACAAAATAGCCAGGGTCATATTGTGCCGGAATCTTGGAAGACATTTCGTATTCAGTC
Organism: Pictodentalium vernedei; assembly: GCA_031216915.1. Classification (NCBI taxonomy): domain Eukaryota; kingdom Metazoa; phylum Mollusca; class Scaphopoda; order Dentaliida; family Dentaliidae; genus Pictodentalium; species Pictodentalium vernedei. The sequence goes on from CM062296.1 coordinate 253,697,398, forward strand.
TATAAAATATTGTTTGACATTGCTTATACAGATGGATGAATAGAAAGAAGAATGGATGGAAGAACATAGGGAACTCAAGTTTATATCCCATTCCACTGAATGGACCAACTTACCTGCTCTTTGCACTTTTGATTGACCAATAGGTGCTGTATAATCTTTCGACATGACCTCATCTGATACATCATATTTTGAACCATACAGTAATTCATTCTCTAAAAAAACCACTGAAACAAAATAAAAAGCCGTGAATGTGGTTTCACAATCTGGAGTAGTGCTGTGAAGGGTTTTTTTTTAATACCTATCATTAGGAAAGGGTCTAGGGCCATTGTTGTTGGGGAAAATGTGCATTATATAGGATCAGAACTGGGAATTTGCATCAGCCTTAGAGGGCCTTTAAATTCCACAAAATCAAACCAGTGTCCCATATCTCTCCCCACCCCCCAGATTATCTTCACATGATTTACCCCCCCCCCCCTCCCCACACACACACACCCTGCATATTTTCCCCCATCTGAATCTTTGACTTTTTCTGAAAAATCATCACTTTCTTTTCAGACTCTTTTCAGAATTATGACTGTTAAGGCTGGAGATAGGAAGATAGGTACAAATTTGGACAAATTTTTTTCTCTCATCTCATCTTTTTTCTCTTATCTCAAGCTGCAAAAACATTGTTTCTGGGTTGTAAATAGCTCACATATCATATGCAACTCAGTGGAGTGGTGGCATTTCTCAAGATGGCATAAATGTCTGCCCTTTTGAATAAGCTACTTACAATGTTAACTATATGACCACCAAAACCTCCGGGGGAAAAAATGGTCGGGGAATAACAATATGGTTTAGACTGCTTTTATATAATAAGAGGTTTTAAGAGGCTTGAAGACATTACCTGACAAAAACCTATGGATTTTTCATGAGATTTATTGATTTTAAATGAAAATATTTTAAAAAATTTTTCATAAAATCACTCTAAAATTCTCCAAAAAACATTTTAAAGCAAATTAAAAAAAAATAATCACCCAATGGACCTCCCGCCCTTAATCCCACCAGGGGTCAATTGGGTGAATGGTGTGTTCTTCATAAAATCAACTAAAATCCTTCAAAACTCAATTTGTACCCAAGTAACTCTCTGGAAACTAAAAAATGTCAAGGGAATAACTTCAGAAAAGAGAATGTGAACATGATCAAATGCGAATTTGACTTGTCTTTTATCACTGTAGACAGTGTGTGAAAGTTTAAAAAAAAACTATCTGAATGCATACTTTAGAACAGATAATGTGGCCAAATGCAAACTTGACCTGTATTTTGTCAGTTTAGAAGATGAGAGGTGAAAGTATTAAAAAAAATACCTCAATGGATACTCATGTAATCATCCGGAAATCAAGAACGTGGACTTACGGGAGTACAGACAGATGGAAAAGGGTAACACTTAATGCCCATCACATTTCATACGGGGCAGAAAAACAAAGGCTTGGTAGTATAATACCAAACTTTTTCAATTACCTTTTAAAATTAGTAAAAATAGTTTATTTTGATCTACAAAAAACAAATTGCAGGTAACAGTATAATATTCTTTCCCAAATAACACAAAAAATGCTGGCTGATGCCAGGTGTCACTACCTGGGACTCAAGACTGCTTTCAAGGATCCTACCCAGCACATATTTTCAGTGACTGTGATATCCAGATTGCAAAAAACACTACAGTGTTGAACTGTTTCTCATAAAATTAACAACCTGTCTGTTAATGTCAACCTGTTATCATATGAAAAAGTTCAAGTTTGTGAAGTCCGGTCAGATTTTGCTGTGATATTATTAGTTACACAGAGTGTACTACCATTCCGAGATCTATATTTCCTGAGGCTGAATGCTGAAGGAAATATGAATCTCAGAAGGGTGGTACAGTCCTGTAACCCTGCTGAAACACGATGTGACAAATTTATTACCCTGCCCATTCAGGGTGTCGAGATTTGTTTTATTATATAATTCCCAAATGGTATTCCAGTGACGAAAACCTTGATAAAAGTAGTAACTAGAGAAACTGAAAGAAACATATCTTTTTTTATTATCGAACATGAATGATTTGGAGTTCTTTCTCTTGGATTGAACTCCAACATTTGGGAGACTACAATTCAAGGACATTGGGAAATGACACGTCATTATTATTGTGGGACACAAGTTTACTTTGTAAGTGTTTTATTCAAACAGTGGTGCATTGTGTGTCTTGAAGAATCGGGTACACTATATTCAAACATGCACAAGTGCTTTAATAAGTTTCATTGGTGGCATTGCGGTAACCGGTTCCTGTCAGATCACCAAAGTTAAGCAACGTCAAGCCTGGTTAATCATTGGATGGGTGCTTGTCTGAGTGATCAATTCGGACTCCCACGTTGTGTCCATGAGCAAGGCACTTAACCTTGGATGTCCACATGGGGGCACGATGATGCCGAGTACTAAGGCGTACTGCACGTCGATGGTACGCATGACTTCAACCAATCTAACCCTTCCTATACTACAGTGCGGAGTTACGATGTTGGGGAGCTGGCAGCTGCTCATCATTGCTTGGTGGTTCTCTCCGGGTACTCCGGGTTCCTCCTCCCGTAAAACTGCCACGGTCATGATTAGCCATTGTGCATAAGTAAATGACCTTAAACACCAATAAATAAATAAGTTTCACTGAAGAGACAATTCATATTACAAAACCACAATGGATATGTAGTGTAAAAGCACCACAACAGAATCCCTCTTCTCAACAGTAAAATCGGACATTGGGGTATGTTTTATTTCAAGTTTTCGTAATATTCTCTTGAAATAATATTGTTCTCATTTTGTTGGTGAGTGAATGTTTATTATTATTGACAAAAATGTTTGAGGTGATGGAGGAAAGGGAACTCGGCGAAGTGTACCATAGAATGTCTGCACACCGCTTTTAGCTGTCACGTGATATTCTCATACACCCCGCTGAAGTTTGTACACCCTGTTTCATACTGGATTCATTGGTTGCTGACCAATCAGAAATCTTGTATAATTTTAAAAGGGCAACAAAATAATATACATCTGCAACACAAGCATGAAGTAAAGTATATATCATTTATACCTACAGTACACAATTTGGTGGAATTTTCTCCCAAGCATTTGTAGCTGGGTCTTATTTTCCCAGTAAAACAGAACTTGTTTACCACAATAAACAAGCACTGCTCCACTTTCCATCTTTACCACGGGAATTTTATTGGATTATTTTACAATATACATATTACAATATATTCAGTTCAGAGCAACGTAAATGTTGTGGGTTCTCTCTTTGTATTTTGCAAAAGTATTGAAAGCATGCCTTCATAAATGAATATGACTGGTCACATGTTATTTCTGTCATGTCAATCACAGAGAATGCACTTAAACAAAAGTTAAAAAAAAGTGAAGCATTCAGCCAAGATACCAGAAAGTTAAAAAATTTATAGTAATTTATATATTTTTTATATACTTACCAATGACCCAGACATAGCTGGTGATAACTCTTAAAATATAGGGCCAAACACAAATTTTGCCCCCCAATCCCCAAAATTTGCATCTAAAACCAAAGAAAACATGTCCTGAATGGCCCTCCACACTTCACCTCTACTGCGCATGCGCAGTGTCAAGGACGTTCCGAAATTGGCGCCATTAATCATTCTAATAACCAGTGCCTGGTAAGCGCTATGTACTCAGCGGGGAGGTAAGAGTTCCCAACTCCTGGGAGGGCCATCCCCGTCTGGGTCATTGGTAAGTATAAAAAATATATAAATTACTATAAATTTTTTAACATTTTTATACTGTACCAATGACCCAGACATAGCTGAATAGTAAAAAGGCTGGAGGGCCAAGGACATAGAGCAAGATGGAATACGCTCAATAATATAAAATAGAGTCATCCCCTCTAGGGAAAAAGAAGTATTAGGCCTTACATGTATCTTTCTTATTTATGATAAATTAGAAAGATACAACACCTTCCAAAATTGAGCATCATACATCCATGTACTCTATTAATATCTAGTATAATCCTTATACTAATAATTTTTAAAGTAAGCCAATAAATAAAGTAAGTCGAGAGAATAGAGACTCTTTATACTCCTTAAAAGTGTCTGAGGATTGCATAATCATGTCCGTTGACACGTGCTATATTCAAAAGCTATACTTTAAAAACTAAGACTTGAATGAATTTTTAAAACATAAACTTCTCACTAAACAACCATCCCAATAACAGCTCAGAATTACTAACTCCGGAGGAGGTATCCCCTTGTTTTCATAGTAAAACAGGTGACCCAAGGGAACACCCTCCCCCCCCCCCTTTTTCTTGCCCTGGGTCAAATAGCCCAGAGCGAAGAGGGCAGCAGAACGGAGTCACTGCCGAAACAGACAGCCTACCTAGCTATAGTAGCAACTGTTAAGTGAATGACATTCTGAGCAGTAGATAATAGACCTAACAATAGAGGCCTCCAGAAATGGACCCAATATTTCTGAGATAAAAAATTCATGAATGTGGATGGCTGAGTGCAATGAGCAGCCTTCAAAAATCTATAATAGCGACACTATTAATGTAAGCCCAAGATGTAGAAGAACTCTTACTTCATGAGCCGAAATCTCAAACACAACTGCTGAGTCAAAGATATACCATAAGCAGTATCAATAGTTAATTGAATCCATTAGCAATAGAATGGAGCGTAACGTCCTTCTAATAGGCATCAAAGACATTAGAAGTTTACGCCCGTAGTAATAAACAGATATCTGTTTATAAATACATAAACTCTAACCGGACAGAGTAAAGGCCTATGCCCGTACGAAGACGGAAGGACCTTAATAACAATAGGATCCAGATATTAGGAGCCTAACTCTTATGCAAAAATCCAACCTAAATAGTAAAGGAAGTAGTGATTCCGAAACTACGAAAGTGAAAATCATCCACCGATAGTGCATGAAACTCACTGACTCTTCAGTAAAAGAGAAGCCAACAGAATTACTGTCTAAAAGGTCAGAATTTGAAAACTACTGTTTCCAGAGGCTCAAATGATTATTTAGCTAAATAAGAACTGAAGTTAAATTCCATATAGGAATTTAATCTAATGATTCTAAGTCTATTTATCGAAAAGTTACTAACTGACTTAGATAAAGAGACATAAGACTCAATTGTAAACTATCATAGAGTGCATAGGTATGAGGTAACATAAACCTATAACCTTAATAATAACAGGCTGCAGTAGATCTTGTCAAACAAGCATACTAAAAAGTTGCAATGAGTAGTATGGAGGGATCAACAATATGAACATAGTGATCCCTACACCAACGACGGAAGAGCCTCCACTTTAGCCGCATAGAATAGCGAAGAAGAGGATCTCCTATAGTAAGAAATCGCGTCCAAAGCTCGTCCAGTACAATGCTTACAATGCAATACGGACCACACAACGGAATACGTGAAGGTTGCGACCTTGCGGGTTGTGATAAAGATGACACGATTTTACCCAGTGAAAAAAGATCCTCTCATTGAGGAAGTTTTCGCGGTAAGTCCCACAGTAGACATCAGAGTAAATTTACCCACAGTCTCTGTGAAGACAGAGATGCTATCAACAGAAATGTATTGTGGTTGTTTATCTTAGCAATACCTGCTGAAACAACAGCGCCGGAGGATACGCATATCCTATCATTCCGTCCTATTAGATCAATAGAGCGTTAACAACATTAGCTCAGAGATCCGGACAAGCAAACACATACGTCTGCAATTGATTAGCAAGCTGTGTCGTAAATAAATTATCATTGGGCGCTCCCATTGATAGCAAATCTGATTGAATACTTGTTTGATGATAGTCCATTCTGACTGCAACAAGCGACCCATAAGTGAACGGGAGTCCGGTAAAACAATCAGACGACCCGGAATATGACGGACCGAAACAGAACTTGGTGTACTATAACAGAAGGATTCTTTCCATTAAATTGAATAACGGAAACGAATGAGTGCCTCCCTGGTTCCGGAGATACGCCACTACTGTCGAATTAACGGACAGGATTTGGACATGCGTTTCTGAATAATGTTCATCCAATGACATAAAGCAAGCCTAAAAAACATTATTCCGCGGAAGATAAGTGCTTGCTTAGAGACTGCGGAACCCAAAGACCCTGGCACTTCGAATCCGTTGGGATCAATATTATATCCCAACCTGTTTGACTGGCAACCGTCATAATTATAACACTCGGATCCGGCAACTGCAGTGGCACTCTCTGAGTCAACCACCGAATGTTTGTCCCAGTCTGAATCTCTTGCAACACTAGATAGACAAGAGAACGTGTAAAGCGAGCAATTCATGGATTGCTGAAAAGTTGCCGTCGAAGAGAAGCTTCTCCGAGAACGAAGCGACTCTGAGAGAGTTCTTCACCTTACTATCCACGCACGTGGATGTAGCTAGGGCTGCGTCATGTCTAACCAACTCCAATCAGCCACTGAAGGGCGGAGTTATACGTGAACAAACTACTGCCCTCAAAAGAAATCACATTGAGGATAATATCCCGTAATTCTTTTCTTGAAGACGTAATGATAACGCCTCAGTAAGGTGGATTACGTATGATAAAGCGTCTAAGTTAAGTCTACTAGACATCATTTTCATTTCCAACATTGTGGTTGGAAAAGATATAGACGGCGAAAAAGAATATTTCCAGTCTTTAACCACGCCGTCTAGATGCATATGAACTCTCGGTATGCCCTGCTCTGCCAAAATAAATTATTCGTATAAATGATAAAAAGGCAGAAATGAGCATTGCGGACAAGAAACTAAACTATCATGCTTGGTAGCAGGCTTATATGCATATATAGCGTCGATAAATAATACACATGTTCTAATGACATTATTGGACTGTGTCGGTAAGTCAGGGACAATGTCCCTGAACCGATCCAAAATTCCGTGTCCAATGACGCTATAAGTCTCTTATCCAACATCGCAGCAATGTAGTCCGAAATAACAATCACTGGAAGATAATGCCAGAAGATATGAATGGCAGCTTCCGATGCTACGAAAGGGAAAACTCGAAATCTTTCGAATCCCTTTCGCCATCCTGTCGGACCCTATAAAGCGTTCGGTCGTCCGTACCTGATGCAAACGCGGACCGCACCGACCCAGCGCCGTCAGATAATTCCTGATTCGACTAAGAAACTGTCGATTGCTGGGATGCTGCGAAAAAAACTGTGCTAACTCGGATAGCACGTCCGTCACTGAGGCCTGTGGAGAAGCGGTCCTACAATGCATTGCCGCTGGAAGCTCCGTGATCGTTACCCCGTGCATACTACTAATATGCGAGCGAACGGAGTGTATAGGCCTCGTGTCCCTTGGCTACCGGATGGCGTGACCTATTCGCCGTGGAATCACTGAATGACGAAACTGATCGGATACTCGAGGTCACGTAGCCAATGTGCGGTCGTGTGCCCTGCTGTGAGGATGAGGAAGCATTATTGACAGTCTCTCGGACTGTCAATATAACGGAGCGTCCCAACCGACAGACATATGCTCCGAATGTAAAATATCTGAACCACAACATGCGGTCCCCTATGTTGTTGGACGAGAGAGGGACCTCTCTCGCTCACAGCCCGGACGGACCTGGACAAGCCAGGAACCGGAGTAACAGGCTTCCTCCGATCTGTCCTCAATCCGCCGTCACTGGGTGAGTACTAAAGTAATTATAGTGCTCGCATCACCCAAATCTCCTTCCTAGACCGCAACGGACGAACCCGCCAGCCGAAGCATTCAATGAATGTACGCTACACCGGGTGAGCTAGCGAATGTCACTCCGTCGATCCTACAAGGGACCTCTTAGGCGATAGACATATTCCATGAGCACTTATTGCCGCTAGCTCTTCATTAACTATGACGACAGAGGCACACTTTTGAAAGACATCTCCGTAACTTTGTGAACAAGAAACCCGAAATGCTTGGTAATAGCAAGCATATAATAATAATATATATATAGCGTCGTTCAATAATTCGAAAGTTTGTGTGACATTATTGGACTATGTCGGAAACTGAGGGACGATGTCCCTGAACCGAACCAAAAATTTCTAAGTCCACCGACGCTATCAGTTTCTTATCCGGCATCGCAGCATTCTGGTCCGACGAAAGAAGCTATAGAAGATCAAGTCAGATGACATACACAACAGCATATGTTGTTCCGAAAGGGAAAGCTCGAAATCCTCCGAATCCCTTTCGGTATCCCGTCGGACCGGATGAAATTTTCGGACGTCCGTACCCGCTTCCGCGGAGCATCCCGACCCAGCATCGTTGGATAAAAAATATGCGACAAATTCAGTTGATGCTGGGATGCTGCGATAAGCTATTTAGGGAAAGCACGTCCGTTCCCGAGGCCTGTGCAGTAGCGGTCTTACGATGCATTGCCGCCGGAAGCTCCGTGTACGTTGACTCCCGCACACTTTCCTATTGATACGTCCGGAGTCTGCAGGCCTTGTGTCCCTGGCTACCGGATGGTGAGACCTGGTCGCCGATGATTCTGACTGGCGAAGCTGACTGGATATCCGAGGTCACGTAGCCAAGAGCGGTCGTGTGCGCTACCATGAGAATGAGGAAGCCTTATTGACAGTCTACTCCGGACTGCCTATATGTCGGAGCGTCCCGAGCGACGGACGTATGCTCCGAATGCGAAACATTTTGTACCACAACATCTGGGGCCAGATGTTGTTGTACGAGAGAGGGGCCTCTCTCGCTCGTCGTCCGGATGGACCAGAACGAGCTATGAACCGGACTAAAAGGCTTCCTCCGTTCTCCCTCTAATCCGCCGTCACTGGGTGTGCATTTGGTTGATTTATAGTGCTCGCATCACCCCAAAACTCCTTCTAGACCGCAACGGACGAACCCGGCTGCCGAACCATTCGATGAATGGACGCTACACCCGAGCTAGCGGATGTCAAAGGCCGTCGAACCTACTAGGGTCCTCTTAGGCAATTGGCGTATTTACATGAGCACTTTTCCGCTAGCCCTTCATTAATTGTGACGACGGAGGCACACTGTTGGAAGACATCACAGATACATCACCCTAATCTTGATCGTCTGAAATAGAAATTGATAAAGTAGAGTGACCCTGCGGGGAAAGGACCGGAGTGTCCAATTCCCCACTAACATACCGTGACATACGCTTCCCATGTTGTCATCGAAATCATACGATACAGAACAGGAGTTAATGCGAGTACACTGACCACATATAGAATGATTATAAAAGTCAGAGGAAGACTTCCTCTTTTTACAATTGATCAAAATCCTTTCAATGTGAAAAGAAAACAAAGTCCTGGTACTCGCACCAACCCCTGGCAATCAAAATACATAATAATAATATGATCCATTAATATAGAAAAAATAATTGAAATCAAAATATTTTGAAAAAATATTTTTTCAGAATAGCCCAAGTTTCTGAAAAGTAACGTTGAGCCCCAATGGATCCCAAGCCTAAGTGTGGACAAAAATTTTAAAAATATTTTAAACAATTTATTCAACACTTACGAACAATAATAATGTATCAAGATATGATTAAAATAACATCAAGATATTATTTTCAAGAAATCCCCCCCTCACACAGAGGGCTGTTGTAAATGTAAACAATGAGTGTAAAAACACTAAAATAAGACTCCAGGCACCCAGGCCCGGAATCAGTTACCAAAAATACACTATCTGATGCAAAACAGAGACTTCCAGGGAAGAAACTGCAGAACATCAGATGGTAGATGCAGAACACAACGCCTAACCACCCGTAGGTGAAGACGTAAACATGGGGAAAAGAACAGAATTCATTCTGTTATTCAGCTAAAACTCCCAAGAAATTTTAGTAATAATAATTACAGAAACTATGCCAAAAGCATGGGAGAATAGCAAGAGGGGACTTAAAGGAAAGGGAGAGAGGAAAACACTGAAAAATCAGTGTAACTAAATAACCAGAATGACAACAAAATGGCTGCTGCCTCGAAAATAGGTAACTTAACATAATTTCATTAAAAAATTTTAAGTTACAGCCCTGATAATATTCTGTCACACATTTTTCCTCTCCTCCTTCTCTATCCTCCTTAGAATCACCATTTCACTAATATTTATGTGTCTGGCATCATTTAAACTGAGATTTACAAGCACAAAGATCAGTCAGATGTTAACTGATGAAGGGCCAAACTTAGAATGATTAATGGCGCCAATTTCGGAACGTCCTTGACACTGCGCATGCGCAGTAGAGGTGAAGTGTGGAGGGCCATTCAGGACATGTTTTCTTTGGTTTTAGATGCAAATTTTGGGGATTGGGGGGCAAAATTTGTGTTTGGCCCTATATTTTAAGAGCTAGCACCAGCTATGTCTGGGTCATTGGTACAGTATAAAAATATAGCATATCAGAGGGACAAAAATCCAAATTTTCATGCATATCACAGGATAGATTTGAATGTATGCCTTAAAAAGCTACGAAATTTTGTTCTGATACTAAAGTTTTTGAATCATGGACATGTTCCTAGAATACTACCAAGTTTCTTCTTTCTTGCACTCTTCTTCTGTCATCAGATCTCCTGAACAGGAGGGGGGTTGTCCTGGACAAGAGACCTGATGACAGAAGAAGAGTTCAAGGAGATTCCACTTCCAAAACTACTTGGACTTCATTCAGGGTTCAAGAAATTCAGTAACTTTTCCAAAACTTATCAAAGAGTTTAGAACAATTTCCCAAAACACCTGGATAAAAAATTCCAAAACATTTCCATACCTAATACATGTTCCAAACTCTTCCATTCACCACATGCGAATACCGTGTAATCCCAATGTCTGGAAATATCTGCTTGAAGAGTGTACTTGCATCAGTGTCCACAAAGATTGGTGCGCAATATTTATGAGTATGCAAATGCTTCCTAATTGGGTGGCAGGAAGGAGATCCAGAATTTTTTTCATCCTGTTGTTTAAGCTATCTTTTTCTCCTAATTCAATTCCAACCCCACCCCAATTAAATTTTATTTCTCCCAAACTTTTCCAGATCCAATATTAAAAAGCTGTTATTTTACATAATTTTCAAGAGAATGGAAAATTATTTCCCAATTCGATACTTTTTCCAGGATTCCATACCCATGTATAAACCCTGTAATTTTTTAAATATTTTGCTTGTTTGACCGACTAAACTACACATAAATGAACTGCAGTTTATTGCTGAAATGATTAATCAGTTATGGTTTGGTTATTGCTATTACCGGTTACGATTTTTCCCACCGGTTAACCGTTTGCATGTATTTGGAGTCAGAACATGCCAAGTGTTTTTGTGTTGGTTGCTTTCAGAAGACTCTTTTAATACGGGTTAATGTTTTTATTATTTTACTGACCAACCAGTAAGCACAATAACACCAGTAAGCCCAGTCCCCAACTTCACTGAGTATGATTTTATGAGGTTGCAGTTGCACCTGCATTTTCATGTAGGCCCAACCCCAAGAAATGAAAGTTTGAATGAAATATATTCAAAACCTTTGGATGCGGTGCCCCAGTTTGGCGCATTGCTGGTGATGAAGTTACTGATCGACAATAGGCCATGGGTTCCAGATGGCGATATAGGAGTCCATCTACTATATTACACCACCTTTTTTGGGTATACTTATGAATGACTCAGGGAGATGACTAAGATAAGTTCCTAGCTTTATGTCAGATCCCTACATTACATAGCAATTTGGTTTCTTTTGTTAATATATGTTATATTTTTGATGTTCAATATATGTACTGTTACTTTTTTTTGATGTCAATCGTGTAATATACAACATATTCATTGAATAAATATTGTTTAAATAAAACCTTTCGAACTTCAAAGGATGGTGAGTGGGTAAAAAAGAAAGAAAGAAATATATTCAAATAAAAGTCAGTGATGTTTTGTTTTCATTAACCCTTTACCCAACGCAGACGATATCAATTTAATTATTTTAAATAACATTTTTTTTAATTTTTCAAAACATTTCAACAAAACCATATCATGTGACCCCTCATTGGAACGAGCTCGATGAGCTCGTTCCAGTGAAGTGTCACATGATATGGTTTTGTTGAAAGTTTTTGAAAAATCATATTTTCAGCTGCTGAATTTGCATATTACGCGGACAGATGTGGCCGATTCGTTGGGTAAAGGATTAAGGGGTCACAGTTATTCAACCAGAGAGTCCCGATTACAATTTACATATTCATTAGCTGTACTGTTTTGTTTCTCCAGTCACATGTGTGAGTGCCGACATTGTCAAAACACAGTGGCTTCTAGTTTTCAGCAGTTTCACTGCAAACAGTGTTTCAAGAAAAGCCTTTTACACTACAAATAGGAGGTTGTCAGGGGGTTGTAATGTAATATGAGGCAGTGTAAGTATAAATATTTCCTAAAGTCAGCGTTGTCCAATCCCAATCCAATAGTAAGATTTCATTTCCTACTATGGTGATGAAATTGGTTGTAGTAAAGGAATTTAGCTTATCAAACCACGTGTTTCAGTCATGCGGTGGATAATTTAAATACCCATTGTCTGATTGGACACTAACATACCGTAAATTTATGACATGGGGAAATTCCAAAATGTACATATTAAGCTGGATATATCAAGGTAAATTTTGTACTGTTTTGATACTAACTGTTGTGATCAAATAAAAAACAACACAGTTTATATATTTGTAAGTTTATTTAATTCTGTAAAATCAAATAAATATCTCACTGAATACGGTAATAAATAAGCAATGAGAACAGCTGTTCGGTATTTTATACAGGTTTTTCATAGGTCAAAAATATTCAACTAGGACTTCGCCAAATTTGTATGAATTTACATTTATACCAGTTATATTATCAAGTTAACTTGTCAAGAATCACTTAATAAACCAAATAATGCCAGAAAGAGCAGGTGTTAAAATGAATGAGGGCAGAGCAGGGCAGGGACGTAGCAACTTAGGGTGTGTGTAACTCCCCCCTTCCCCCCCCTGCCCCCCCCCCCCCCCCCCCCCCCCCCCCCCCGGCCAAAATTTCCTATGGTTGGAAATTCGGAGGGTAAGTCATGAGTAGTTGGAAATTCCATCTATCTGGATTTTAGAGCTTCTTTGGTGATGCTGATGTCTCCTTTACTTCCAAAAATCCCAACTCGATTTCAAATCGGCAAACTGTTACTATTTACAACTGCAGTGTACGCAATATATTGAGCTTCATAAGTATGCATAATGTCAGTCGGTTCGAGATTTCTATAGTACGAAATAAAAAAAATCCTCGAAATGCACTTCAAGAAAATCACATCATGTAAAATCATTATCGTGAGTTAATTCCATCATTCACAGTTACAAAATGATGAAACATCGAAAATTGATCATTCCTGCATAAGATCTGTTTTAATGTTAGGAGAGTGTGAATTGCTCAAAGTTCTCAGCTTGAGCATTTGTTCAGCACATATTCAATTCCCAGATTAATAACAAATAATAATAACCTGATAATTCTATCATAAATGTGTTGGCATTTCAGTTAATAGAATCAATTGTATGCCCACTTTCATGGCTTCATTTTCAAACTTTTTCTCGGTAGTGAATTTCCAACTACGGGGAGGGAGTGGGAGGGGAACTCCCTCCCAGTCCCTCCCCATAGATGGAAATTCACTACCCTACACCCTCCAATCGGAAACCTCTAGTCATGTCCCTGGGCAGGGATATTGTAATATGAAATTCTGAATCAGTTGTATAGTCACTTGTTCACTTGTTTACAGCGGAAAAAACAGCTGACACAATTCTTCAAATTAACTTTGATGTAAATGTTGCGGTTAATTGGTAATTATTCAAAGAATAGCAAATGGCTACCAGTTACAAAATTTATAAACCATTTCAGCATTACTGCAGTTAAATGCAGTACTTCAGTATAGAAGGGCAATTGAAACCCATCAAAACATACCACGAAGGGTGAGGCATAACAATGTTGGTGAGACAGCTTTCTTATAAACCAAGAATTTTATAAGAAAGCTGTCTCACCCACATTGTAAGAATGTGCAATATCAACAACTTTAACCCCTTACCCAACGAATCGACCACACCTGCCCACGTAATATGCAAATTCAGTCGTTGATAAAATATTATTTTTCAAAAAATTTCAAAAAATTATATTTAAAATAAAAAATTTTGATATCGTCTGCGTTGGGTAAAGGGTTAAAAGTGGTGTGATTCAATTTGAGATTTGATTTGATTCAAAATCCCTTATCCTACATAGATTTGTGATTACTTTTACCCCAAATTTGAGATTCACAGGCCCCTATGTGCATGAAATGTAAAGTTAACTGGTAGAGTTCTAAATTATTTTGGTTGTCAAAATTTTTTCACATGGATTTGCCTTGATATAATTTATGATAGAGTGCCTATAGGCACTCTCCCATAAATTAAAACATGGTAAATGATTAGAGACTAAATTATATAACTTTAAAGATAATATGAAGCACATCCACTGAATATGAAGTCTTTACTTTGTGGTATCTTCACTTCAGAGTAAAGCCCAAATATGGGTTTCCAGCACTCTACCAGTCAAGAAGGACTGTGCAATTCCCATTATATCGCTCAACAGATCTGACTGATGTTAAATTTAAATGGTTAAAACATTATCTTTTGTAATGGCCATATCTGGCCAGTGCTATTCACAAATGAAAGTGACAATGACACTGTAGCTCAACTTGTCAAGACATGTACATGTATAGTATGTGACACAGCAATCACAAACATCTAGGTAATGACCTGATATCAAATGTACATATAAAGTATTGTAACGGTTTGTACATAAATACTGACCGTAGCCTGTAACAAATATATAGGTAAAGTATTGTAAAGGTGGGTGACAGTCAGATGCTAAATAGAAAAGAAATGTTTGAGTCCCAGAGTGGGTCTGACTGAACCCCAAAATATTTGTTCTCATAGCACAGTGATAACAAAGGCATCCCAAAACACACTCATTCCTGTCCCAAGGTGAAAACAAAGGTACCCAAGAAGTTTCGTGAAGATCAGTTCATAAATACGAGTTGTATAGAAGTTGTGACAAAAAACTGATTGGACCTAATTTTGGTACAAAATGGCCACTGGCAGCCATCTTGAATTTTGGACCACACTCAGAAACACTCGTTCTCGTCCCAAGGTGAAAACAAAGGTACCTAAGAAGTTTCGTGAAGATCGGTTGATAAATACAGCCTCTAGCCCAAGCCGTATTGACATGTGCATTTACAGTGTATAAGTAGCACTAAATAAATCAAAATTCATCTAATTTGCATAATTTCTGCACGAGAAAAAACCCCGTACTATATGTGATGTATTCCATTTTACTAAACATTCATACAAAAATTTATTCAAATCAGAACTTTCATACAGAAGTTCTGTACAAAAGACTGATTGCACTAATTTTGGTACACAATGGTTGCTGGTGGCAATCTTGAATTTTGGACCACACCCAAAAACACTCGTTCTCATCCCACGGTGATAACAAAGGTACCCAAGACGTTTCGTAAAGATCGGTCCATAAATACGGCCTCTAGCCTGAGCCGTATAGAAGTTGTGAACAAAAAACTGATTAGACCTAATTTCGGTACGAAATGGCCACTGACAGCCATCTTGAATTTTGGACTGCCCTCAGAAACACTCGTTCTCATCCTAAGGTGATAACAGAGGTATCCAAGAAGTTTCGTGAAGATAGGTTGATAAATACAGCCTCTAGCCTGAGCCGTATTGACATGTGCACTTACTGTGTGTAAGTAGCACTGAAATAATCAAAGTTCATCTAATTTGCATAATTTCTGCACGAGAAAAAAACCTGTATTATATGTGATGTATCCCATGGTACTAAACATTCACACAAAAAATTATTCAAGTCAGCACTTTCATATGGAAGTTCTGTGCAAAAATCTGATTGCACCTAATTTTGTACAAAATGGCTGCCATCGGCCATCTTGAATTTCAAACTGCACCCAAAAACACTCGTTCTCGTCCCACGGTGATACCAAAGGTACCCAAGAAGTTTCGTAAAGATCAGTTTATAAATACAGCCTCTAGCCCGAGCCTTATTGGCATTTGCACTTACAGTGCCGAAAGTAACACTAAATACATCAAAGTTAGTCTAATTTGCATAATTTACGTATGAGAAAAAAACCTGTATTATATGTGATGTATCCCATGGTACTAAACATTTTTCAAAAAATTAATCAAATCAGCGCTTTCTTATGGAAGTTCTGTACAAAAAACAGATTTCTGCATCGTCAGTACAAAATGGCGGCTGGCGGCCAACTTGAATTTCGGATCAGACCCCAAAACACTCGTTCTCATCCCAGAGTCATAACAAAGGTACCCAAGAAGTTTCAGAAAGATTGATTCATAAATACGGCCTCTAGCCCGAGCCGTATTGAATTGTTGACAGACAGACGGACGACGGACAACTGGCCATGGCATAAGCTCAAATTTGGCTTCGCCAAAGTTGAGCTAAAAGTTAAAAAATTTATAGTAATTTATATATTTTTTATACTTACCAATGACCCAGACATAGCTGGTGCTAACTCTTAAAATACTAGGGCCAAACACAAATTTTTCCCCCCAATCCCCAAAATTTGCATCTAAAACCAAAAGAAATCATGTCCTAAAGGTCCTCCATACTTTGCCCTTACTGCACATGCGCAGTGTCAAGGACGTTCCGAAATTGGCGCCAATTATCATTCTTACAAGCAGTGCCTGGTCAGCGCTATGTACTCAGCGGGGAGGTATGAGTTCCCAACTCCTGGGAGGGCCATCCCCGTCTGGGTCATTGGTAAGTATAAAAAATATATAAATTACTATAAATTTTTTAACATTTTTATACTGTACCAATGACCCAGACATAGCTGAATAGTAAAAAGGCTGGAGGGCCTAGGACATAGAGGAAAATCCAATAAGCTCAACTATATAACACAGAGTCAACCCCTCAAGGAGAAAGGGGGTATTAGGCTTTACATGTATCTTTCTTATTTTATAATAAATTAGAAAGATACAATACCCTTCATAATTGAGCACAATAACATTCATGTTCTCTATTAACATCCAGTATAACCCTTATACTAATTATTTTTAAAGTAAGCCAATAAATAAAGTTAGTCCAGAGAATTGAGACTCTTTATATTCTTTAAAAGTGTCCGAGGATTGTATATTAACGCCCGTTTGACACTTGACATATACAAATGCTTCACACTGAGCTACACTTTAAAAATATGACATGAATGAATTTTTAACATTAATATTATACTTTAAAACCATCCCGGAAACGACTCAGGAATTCCCTTGCTTTTCACTATAAAGCAGGTGACCTAAGGGAACACCCTCCCCACCCCCCCCTTCCCCTTGCCCTGGGTCAAATAGCTCAGAGCGAAGAGGGCAGCAGGACGGAGTCACTGCCGGAACAGAAAGCCTGCATAACTATAGTTGCAACTGTTTAGTAGACGACATTCTGAGCAACAGATAACGGACCTAAACAATGCAGGTCTCCAGAAATGGACTCAATATTCTGAGATAAAAATTTGTGAATGTGGATGGCTGAGATCAATAAGCAGCCTTCATTAAATCTGTAATAGCAACACTATTTGCGAAAGCCCAAGATGTAGAAAGAGCTCTTACTTCATGAGCCGAAATCTTAAGCACAGAATGCTGAGTAGAAGATAAATTTTCATAAACAGTACGGATAGTTAATTGAATCCATCTAGCAATAGAATGGACCGAAATGTCCTTTCTATTAGGCATCAGAGACAGAAAGAAGCGTTTTCGTCCCTTTCTGATAAACTGAGATCTTTGTTTATAAATACATAAAGCTCTAACAGGACAGAGTAAAGGCCTACGCCCATCTGAAGACGGCAGAGCCTTAATAACAATAGATTCCGGATATTTATTAGGAGCCTGATTCTTAGCTAAAAATCCAACATTAGTAGTGAAGGTGATAGTGTTCCCGACACTACGATAGTGAGAATCGTCCACCGATAGTGCATGAAGCTCACTGACTCTTCTAGCAGAAGAGAAAGCTAAGAGAAAAGCTGTCTTATAAGACAAGAATTTGAAATCTACTGTCCCAAGAGGCTCAAATGGCTTTTCCTTCAGATTAAGAAGAACCCAAGCTAAATTCCACTTAGGAATTAATCTAAGAGTTCTGGGTCTATTTATCGAGAAGTTTCTAACTAACTTAGATAAAGAGACATTAGATCCAATTTGTAAACTATCGTGGTGTGCATAGGTATCAGATAACATAGACCTATAACCCTTAATAGTAACAGGCTGCAGTTTGATCTCATCAAACAAGTATACTAGAAAGTTTGCAATGTCTGGTATGGAGGGATCAAAAATATCAACAGAATGATCCCTACACCAACGACGAAAAACCTTCCACTTAGCCGCATAGTTTAGCGAAGAGGTGGTCCTCCTACAGTTAGAAATCGCGTCCACTGCTCGTCCTGTAAAGTGCTTGCCATGCAAGAAGGACCGCACAACAGAAAAACGTGAAGGTTGAGACCTTGCGGGTTGTGATGAAGTTGACGCGGTTTCCCCTGCGAAAGAAGATCCTCCCGTGGAGGAAGCTTTCGCGGTAGGTCCCACAGCAGACACCTGAGTAGATTTATCCACGGTCTCTGTGGAGACAGAGATGCTACCAACAGAATCTTGCATTGAGATTGTTTTATCTTTAGCAATACTTGCTGAATTAACGGCGCTGGAGGATACGCATATCCTATCATTCCGTCCCATGAGATCGATAGAGCATCTACTGCAAATGCTCTTGGATCCGGACATGGTGACACATACGTCTGCAACTGATTGTTGAGATGTGTCGCAAATAAGTCTATCATTGGCCGTTCCCATTGGTAGCAAATCTGATTGAATACCTGTTTGTTGAGAGTCCACTCCGATGGCAACAAGCAACCCTTCCGTGAAAGGGAGTCTGCTAGTACATTCAGACGACCCGGTATATGACGGACCGAAAGTAGAACTTGATGTTCTAGAGCAAACAGAAGGATTCTTTCCGTTAAATTGAATAACGGAACGGAATGAGTGCCTCCCTGGTTCCGGATATACGCCACTACTGTCGTATTGTCGGACAGGATTTGGACATGAGCTTTCTGAATAATGTCCATCCAATGACGTAACGCAAGCCAAATTGACATCATTTCCTTGATGTTTATGTGCTTGCTTAGAAACTGTGGATCCCAAAGACCCTGGCACCTCGAATCCGTTGGGATCAATGATGCACCCCAACCTGTTTGACTGGCATCCGTCATAATCGTGAAACTCGGATCCGGCAACTGCAGCGGAACTCCCTGAGTCAACCACTGAATGTTTGCCCAAGTCTGAATCTCTTGTTTCACTTGATCTGACAAGAGAACGTCTATGTCGAGCGAATGAATCTTCACACTCCAATTCTGAGTCAAGAAAATTTGGAGAGGACAAGTGCGTAACCGCCCCATCGGAATGAGATCCGCAGCGGTTCCGCACAGACCTATCAGTCTCATGAACTCCCTCGCTGTGACTTTGTCTGCATGAAGACAATAGCGAGCGTAACAACTGACTAATTTCGCTCTGGTTAACGGCAGACGAACGAGATTGTTGTGCGTCTCGAAGCTCATTCCCAGATGAGTGAATGACTTGGACGGCACCAGATCCGACTTCTCCTCGTTTATAACAAAACCGAGACGTCGGAGCAATAGAAGCAGATTCTGCACATCGTTCTGAAACGTTAACTCGTTGCCGTACCTCTGAAGAATGTCGTCCAGGTAGGCCGACGTTACCGCAGACGAATGAGCTCGGAAATATATCATTACCGAGTTCATTACCCGAGTGAAAGCCCAGGGTGCTAGGTTCAATCCGAAGCACATCGCTCAGAATTGATACACCACTCCTAGGACTGCGAAGCGTAGATACTTTCTGAATGTCAGATGTACCATGACATGAAAGTACGTATCTTTGAGATCTATGCTTGTAGAATAATCGTTCACCCGAATACTCGCTCTGACCGAATCGTCTCCATATAGAACTTCGAAGCGACGATCAGCTTGTTTATCCAGCTCAAATCTGTGACTGGACGGAACGAGCCGTCTGGTTTCGGAACCAGAAACAGATGGCTGTAGAATCCCGGTGTTTCCTGGTCTTCTACGACCTCTACCGCGTTCTTCATTAAAAGAGACTGCACCTCCGATAACAGAGCTTCTCTTTTCTGCGGATTTGACGGAAGTTGAGTCCATTTTTGACTTTGAGTTAAAGGAGGCTTTCCTTTGAAGGATATTCTTAGACCTTCCGAAATCACCCCTCTCACCCAAGGGTCGTCCGTAATCGACGCCCACTCTTCTGAAAAACTTGACAACCTTCCGCCAACCGGAACACGATAGAGGTTGAAACCATCACCTCCTGGACCTGCGAGGCCTGCGGGAGGAGAAACCACGTCCTCCACGACCCGCACCTCGTCCTGTCGACCTCGGGGCGTCCGACCGGTTGTCCTGGCCCGAAGGACGTCCCGCACGTGAGTCGCTGCCTTGACGGTCTCTTGAATAAGACCATGAGGACGCACCGGAACCTCTATAGGAACCTCTCTTGGGCGCATTAGTCCCAGAAGTGCCTGTCTTACTCTTTTCTGCCGTATCCGACTTTTTGGAAGCGGATTTAAACAGCAGAGAATCCGAAGCTTTCTTAGTAATTTTATCGTAGATTGCAGAAAGCTTGCCGTCGAAGAGAAGCTCTCCGGAGACCGAAGCGACTCTGAGAGAGTTCTTCACCTTACTATCCATGCGTGTGGATGTAGCTAGGGCTGTGTCACGTCTAACCAACTCCAGGTTTGCCACTGAAAGGGCGGAGTTATACGTGGAATAAGCTACTGCCCTTGAAGGAAGTCTTAAAGAGGATTGTATATCCTGGAATTCTTTCCCTTGAAGACGTAGTGATAACGCCTTAGTAAGGTGGTCTGCGTAAGATAAAGCGTCTAAACTGGCCCTGTTAGACGTAATTGTCGTATCCAACACCGCGGTTGGAATGGACGTAGACGACGGTAATGACAATTCTAAGTCTTCCGCCACGTCGTCAAGACGCAGAGAAACTCTCGGAACACCCTGTCCTGCCCTATCAAATTTATTCCTTGAATTAATGAAAGGCAGGTTAAGAGCATTGGCGGACAAGAAACCAGCTTTGCCTGTTTTGGAAGCAAGCTTGAAGATAGCGTCGTTCAATAATTCAAATGTTCTTGTGACATTATTGGACTGAGATGGAAACTCAGGGACGATGTCTCTGAACCGCTTGAAGAATTCAGTGTCCAATGACGCTATCAGTCTCTTATCCGGTACCGCAGCAGTCTGGCCCGTCGGAACAACTTGAGGAAGGAAGTGCCGGATGAAATCGACGACAGCTTTATGTTGTTACAAAAGGGATAGCTCCAAGTCATCAGTATCCCTTTCGCCATCCGGTCGGACCTCACGATGCTCCCGGTCGTCCGCACCCGATGCTTCGGCGGAGCGTACCGACCCAGCGCCGTCGGATAATTCCCGATCCGACACCGATTCTGTCGATTGCTGGGATGCTGCGATAATTTGTGCTATATGAGCTAGCACGTCCGTCCTCGAGGCCTGCGGAGTAGCGGTCTTTCGCTGCTTAGCCACGGGAAGCTCCGCATCAACTGACTCCCGCATACTCTTCCTATGCGAACGTCCGGAGTCTACCGGCCTCGTGTCCCTGGCTATCGGATGGCGTGACCTGGTCGCCGATGAATCCCTAATCGGCGAAGCTGGTAGAATATCCGCGGTCACGTAGCCAAGGTGCGGTCGTGTGCGCTGCTGAGAGGATGAGGAAGCCTGAGCAGTCTCAGCAGACTGCCTATACAACGGAGCGTCCCGAGCGACGGACGTGTGCTCCGCTTGCGACACATTTTGTACCACAACATCTGGTCCCAGATGTTGTTGTACGAGAGAGGGGGCCTCTCTCGCTCGCGGCCCGGCTGGACCTGGACGAGCTAGGAACCGGACTAGAAGGCTTCCTCCGATCTCTCCTTTTATCCGCCGTCACTGGGTGTGCACCTTGTATGTTTATAGTGCTCGCATCACCCAACATTTCTTCCTGGACTGCAACGGACGAACCCGGCTGCCGAACTATTTGGTGAATGGACGCTACACCGGGCGAGCTAGCGGACGACAGCGCCGTCGATCCTACTAGGGACCTCTTAGGCAACTGTCGTATCTCCATGAGCACTTTTGCCGCTAGCTCTGCATTCAATTGTGACGACGGAAACGCACTTTTGGAGGATAACATGGAAACATCACCCTGTTCTTGTTCCTCTGAAATAGAAACTGATAGACTAGAGTGACCCTGTGGAGAAAGGACCGGCATGGCCCTTTCCCCACTAACAACATACCGTGACACACGTTTCCAATGTTTATCATCCCAATATTCACATATTGAACAGGAGTTAGGGCGAGTACACTGACTACAATTAATACAATGATCATGAAAGTCAGAGGAAGATTTCTTCCTATTACAATTTGAACAATATTTTTTCATTGTGAAAAGACAACAACAAGTCCTAGTACTCGCACAAACCCCTAAAAACAAAGATACATAATAACATGATCCATTAACATTGAAAAAACAATTGAAATCAAAAATAATTTTTGAAAAATATTTTTTTAGCGAAGCCCAAGTTTCTGAAAAGTAACGTTGAGCCCCAATGGATCCCAAGGCTAAGTGTGGACAAAAATTTTAAAATTATTTTAAATAATTAATGCAACACTTACGGATAATAATAATGTATCTTATAATGAGATAAACTACTCCAAAGGCAAAAAGCCCCCCTCAAAAGAGACTGTTGCCAATGTAAACAAGAAGTGTATAAACACTAGAAAACATGACTCTAGGCACTGACAATCCTGGCCCGAAATCAGTTATCAAAATACACACTATCTGATGCAAAACAGAGACTTCCAGGGAAGAATCTGCAGAACATCAGATGGTAGATGCAGAACACAACGTCTAAACACCCATGGGTGAAAACGTAAACATGGGGAAAATAACAGAATTCATTCTGTTACCAAGCTAATTCTCCCAAGAAATTTTAGTAGTAATCTTACTCAAAAATATGCCAAAAGCATGGGAGAATAGCAAGGGGGTACTTACAGGACAAGGGAAGAGGAAACACTGAATAAGCAGTGCAACTTCATAGCAAGAATGACAACAACAGGCCCAGGCCTCGAAAATAGGCAACTTAACATAATTTCATTACAAAATTTTAAGTTACAGCCCTGAATATTATCTGTCACTCCTTTTTCCTCTCCTCCTTCTATATCCTCCTTAGAATCACCATTTCTCCAATATTTATGTGTCTGGCATCATTTAAACTGAGATTTACAAGCACAAAGATCAGTGAGATGTTAACTGATGAAGGGCCAAACAAAGAATGATAATTGGCGCCAATTTCGGAACGTCCTTGACACTGCGTATGCGCAGTAAGGGCAAAGTATGGAGGACCTTTAGGACATGATTTCTTTTGGTTTTAGATGCAAATTTTGGGGATTGGGGGGCAAAATTTGTGTTTGGCCCTAGTATTTTAAGAGTTAGCACCAGCTATGTCTGGGTCATTGTTAAGTATAAAAATATCATTATTCAATTTATTTTATTTTTTTAAATTTTTATCTTCAAATCATAACTTATGCCTCGTCTCTGGAACAAGCTCAGCAAGATCATTCTAATGAAAGGTCATAAGCTCTGTTTTTGAAACAAAGAAAAAAAAAGTGCAATGCCAAGGGTGGCCATGCCCCAGCTCCCTATTGCCATGAGTTTCTAGTCATTTATCTTTGTTGATATTGAATTAATAAGTAACTATCTTATCTTATCTCCATGGGACACCAATGCCCCTACTTTATGATAAACCTTTGTAAATATGTCTTCCAAGTCAGAAAAGGGCCCATAACTCAGCCAAACTAGAGATGGTCTGTAGCCCGGTATACCCCCACTGCGGCATACTGCCTAGTGTGGGCGACTGAATAGGGGTATTCAATTTTTCTAAGTACAGAAAAAAATCAAATATGGCCACCAGTCGGCCATCTTGAATCTGATCCGGAAAAAGATTATGTCACGCACTGCTCCTCATCATGTTGATCATTTTGGTGAAGTTTCATGAAAATGCGACTAAAACCGTGGAAGTAGTTTGCACCACACGTATTTTGCAAAATCCAATATGGCCTCCAGTTGGCGATCGTGAATCCTATTTGGAAAAATGTCACTCACTGCTCCTCACCATGTCGATCAATTTATATTGAGTTTCATGAAAATGCAACACAAACTGTAAAAGTAGTTCACTCCACAAGTATTTTGCCAAATCCAATATGGCCACCAGTCGGCCATCTTGAATCCGATCTGGAAAAAAACGCACTTCCCCTCATCATGTTGATCATTTTTGTGAAGTTTCATGAAAATGCGACTAAAACAGTGGAAGTAGTTTGCTCCACAAGTTTACATGTGCAATGGACCAACGATGACAACAGACCGACCAACGGAAAAGTTGACTCCTATATACCCCACCTAAACTTTGTTTTGCGGGGGTATAAAAATATCAGGCCAAGCCCACTATCAATCCCAACCTGTATTATGTGGTTAAAAAACTATGTATCAAATTGTTTCATTTCATTCAGTCAAACTAAAGTTATCATCTGGAACCCATAGTCAGGATGTACGGATGGACGGACAAGGGTAACACTCAATGCCCCTTCACCAAATTAGCGAGGGCATAAAAATTACAACTGTCGTTTGCAATTCATGCAAGATAAAAGGTTAATGTGCAAGATACCTGGGTTAGGTTCTCGAATAGCAGCTTTCAACAGGCCTTTACAATCTTCAGAATCATATGGAGAGATAACTTTTAAACCTGGACAACTGCCATACCACGATGCAAAACATTGTGAATGCTGTGCTCCAACACCAGCAGCAGCCCCATTTGGTCCTCGAAAAACAATGCTTACTGGAACCTGTAAATAAATAAGAATGGAGAAAAGATCATAGAAAAGAATCTATGGCACTTTTTTTTCGCTAACCATGAAAAACCAGAACATAATATTTTTAAAATTTTAACCTAAAACATATTTTGGCCTTGAAATGTTTTGGTATATAGATTTTTAACCGTTGTAAAGATCCATTTCAACCTGCTGTGATTAATCGAGAAGTCAATTAAAGATCAGAAACACCCATAATCGACTACAATTTCCAAGTCGACAATTATGGGTTTTCATCACTCCTTTACTGATGAATTATTAGCTATTATTCTCCTCCCTATCATGCTTGTATGAAGTGTCGGAGGCTGTAGAATATCAAAATATTGTGTAACTGATATGGGAAAGAAGTATAGAGATACCACACAACGCACAAGGTCTGGTGTTCTAGAAAGTATGGGAGTACAAATAATTGCCCTTCACAGTTTGCCGAGGAAAGCAGTTGCCTTTTTAAATTTCAATGCAGCTGTTATTAGACTCTTCACCGCCTCAGGTCCAAACCTGAGTCAAGGTTCAAGTTTGGGCCAGAGATGGTCAGTGACCGAATTTTCCTTGATGCCTGCGTGCCTAAAGAATGTCCCAACCAGGGAACAAATGACCAAAAATATTGTTTTCTAAAAAGTTGTTTCTAGAGGTCACAGCGTTCGATTGAAGTTGACCATAAATTCTTCTTCAAAAGTCGATCCTGAAATTTCATAATCGTGCTAGACTATGATCCACTGAATCTTCTGCACAATGAGTTCCTGAATGTCATCACCCTACAGGCCTGTTCAAACTAAAGTTCTGGGTGAACAGTTCCTTCACCCTACAAATTTCAGTGGTCATCGATAAGCATTTGGGAGAACAGATTTGTTTTGCGCTATAGACTTGTACTATGCTAGACATGGGAACTACCAAAAGTAGGCAACCAAAGGGAACAAAAAGAGGATTGTTTGTGGAGGGCCTCCTATAGACCATTTCTGCCCAGTTTTGGTTCATGTTGGCCCAGTAATTCCAGAGAGAAGATGAAAATGGGATTTCCCATAGGGTTTTTCTATAGTAACTATAAACTGCAATTATGGTCATGTTTGCAACGCGATAACATTAAATGAGGAAACATTGGTAGAGGGTGTCCTAGTCATCAACCATGCAAAGTTTCAAAACATTTGGCCCTGTGGTGTCAGAGGAGAAGAGTTTTAAAAATTGACAAATCAGAATCAAAGAATGCTTCTGGCGGCCACATTTTTCATCCAACAGGAATAAAATGCGTAACAGTTGTAGAGAACCTCTCATAGATCAGGCCTGCTAAGTCTGGTTCACATTGGCTCAGTACTTTTAGAGAAGATGATGAAAATGTGATTTCCTATAGGGTTTCTATAGTAACTGTAAGCCACAATTGCAGCCATAATTGCAACCCGATGAAGATTAAATGAGGATCATTGGTAGAGGGGGTTACAGTCATCAGTCACATTAAGTTTCAAAACATTTGGCCTTGTAGTTTCAAAAGAAGATTTCTCGAAAATGAAAAAATTTATAGTAATTTATACATTTTTTATAATTACCAATGACCCAGACTTAGTTGGTGCTAACTCAAAAAAATCTAGGGCCAAACACAAATTTTGCCCCCCAATCCCCAAAATTTGCATGCAAAACCAAAAATTAGAAGTCCTATCTGGCCCTCCATACATTTTACCTTCTGCACATGCACAGATGCCTGGAAGTCACCGAATCTGGCACCAATAAATCATTCTTTGTAAAAAAAAGATTATAATAATTCAGCGGGGAGGTATGAGTGCCCAGTACTGCCCACTCATGGGAGGGCCATTCCTGTCTGGGTCATTGGTAAGTATAAAAAATATATAAAGTATTATAAATTTTTTCATATTTTTATACTGTAACCAATGACCCAGACTAAATTGAATCGTAAAAAGGTGGAGGGCCTAGAACTTCCAAAATAGTAGATCAACATAGATCAAATCCTTCAATCCATGATGAAGAAATTAGAATTTACATGTAAGTCTCTTAATACCAAAATAGAAGAGACATATCCTAATATGGATCCCAATTATGTAAATCCTAAATCTAAGCATAAAATCATGTTAATTAGGATGTAACAAATAAACAATTTTTGAGAAAGTCTGGACTAGGCCCTAAAAATTATTATGGCATACTGAGAATGAGAGAAAATTGCCCATTATAAGTAGAACCCGGAAACAACATAAATAAATATCGATCAGGCACTCAAAAAATTAATTCATGAATAATAAATGGTGCTTAACGCCACTTCACAAGCCAAGGCTATAGCGATGATTTTGGTAAATGACATTATCCGCAACAAAATATGCACTGCAGATGCTGTATAAAGGTACTATGAAATCAGTGAGAAATCAAATATAACATATACATACAAAAGCAGAATAAGATGAACAATCTCTGCAGAGAAAACACGCTTCAAGATCATTCACAGGAGGCCTCTGTAATATTAAATCCAGTAAAAACACTCTCCAACATGTACTATTTCGTATCTACAACTATAAACACATGAGAATATGCGATTTGAGAACCGACAAAATACAGACCAGGATCTAGAAATGGAGGTAGGTATGATTAACTGGCTCCAACACAGACCGCCCTCGAAATATATAATAACTTCAAGGTCT
Organism: Pictodentalium vernedei; assembly: GCA_031216915.1. Lineage (NCBI taxonomy): Eukaryota > Metazoa > Mollusca > Scaphopoda > Dentaliida > Dentaliidae > Pictodentalium > Pictodentalium vernedei. Next base: position 253,725,037 of record CM062296.1, read on the forward strand.
ACCAAACAGATAGCGTAATCACACATTGCGCGAGTGCATAAAAATCCAGCCTATTAATCATCTAAAAATCACTAAATGGCTATGCCATAACCCATGAGCTCAAATAGCAGCCATTATGATGATAAAATAAGTGTCTGTATATTAGAAATCAGAAAATAAATACCGGAAACAAATGCAACAGAACTGCATATATGTCTATGAGGGCGCCATCCAACACGACCCAGACGCAAATTATGTATGTATTAAAATATATATACGCGACAGTGTGAGTGTGTGTGTGTGTGTGTGTGTGTGTGGGGGGGGGGGGGGGGGGGGTAGGGGGGGAGGGGAGGGATTCAAGTAAAATAAATCATAAAACTTCCCAAAAAGAAGAAAACCCTCTCATGGGGAAACTTCTGGCAAATGCACAATAACAGACCCCATAACCTCAATGAAATCAATAGAAACAAATGAATTGAAGGATACACATATCCTATCATTCATTCTCATGAAAACGGCTGAGCGTCAAATGCATGCACTCAAATGCCTTATACTAGCGACACAAATAATGAAAACTATTATTCCTGTGCACCGTAAACTTAACTATCCTGAAGTGATCCCACATAAGATCATGTAATAGCCAAACAGTTAGAATAAGCGCAAGATGTGACCAGCGCTTACTTATGCGCTGAAATCTTAAGCACTGACTACTAATTGGAAGATAAAATAACCAAAGCAGTACAAATAGCTAACTGACCTATTTAACAATAAAATGAACATAAACATCCCTTCTACTGGAAAATAATGACAAAAGAAGCGTTACTTCTCTTCTGAAAAACTCTGATCTGCGTCTATAAATACATAAACAGAAAAAATTCTATGATGTAACGTAAACAATGAGACATCATTGAATATGTGATTTCCAATAACCGAGGGTCCCAAGATCCCTACATAGAGAGACCATCGGACTCAGGATTGTAACCCAATATATAAACTCACGCACGGAATAATTGAGAAAACTGTTAATATATTCCCAAACTTGACCTTATGTTAAAAGATTCTCTAAAACAAAACAGATCTAGAGTGAAAAAACGTCTACCATTCCAGTTAATAACTGGAGTAGACATGTGTGTAAGCAACCCATCTAAATAACATTCAAATCCGCTCTGCACAACTCTATCCGGCACATAAAACTTTCACTGTTAATGCATCAGATGACAGATAAAAGCGAGCCAAACAGCTGGCTAATTCGCTCTGTGAAACAACAGATGAACCAGTGAAATAATAGTGGGATACGTGTATCCTATCACAAATCCCATTGGACATTATCTAGTTCACAAAACAAGTGATCTAAAGAACTATACTCGCTACAATTTCCGAACTATACTCGCTACAATTGCCGAACGTTTGCTTATTGACTGAACGGTAATCATAAATAACCTAATTATCCACTTCCAGTCAAAATCGGTCGGACCGAGCTCTATAAGAACCTCGAGCCACTGGCTCAGGGGAGTCTGATCAGTAACTCAGACAGACGAGAAACCCCTATCCAAGTGGCTGTATAGACAATCCTAAAGAAATATATAAAGGAGAGATACATATACCTTCACTATGAGTCCTTATAGGCAAATTGAGTCTAGGACAACCTCTCCTACTCTTTCTGTTGGTGTGGTCGATTAGTCCCCAACTTAAAGAGTCGAGTATTGATGCTTTCTTGTAGTTTAATCCTACAATAATGAAAGCTTACCATCAAAGATTTAGGTATACCTATACCTTCGCTATGAGTCCTTATAGACGATCTGAGTCTATGACAACCTGTCGTACTCTTTCTGCTGGTATTGGTCCATTAGACCCCAACTTGAAGAGTCGAGAATTGATGCTTCTTACCATAAAAGACTAGAGTTTGGAAGACTAAAGCGACCTATAGCAAGTTTTCCATCTCGTCAAATGCAAAGATAAAGACACAAGGCTTCGTCACATCAGAATAACTCCCACTTAACATTAGTTAAGACCGAGATATATATAATAGGTTTGGAAAGAATTTAAAAAGTACAAACAACCACAAAATTCTTTTCCATATTGACGAAGCGTCACAGTACTTAAAACTGAAGTACATAAGACCATGAGACTAAAGATATTTTCTTCTCATTGTGTCCGAGTGAACATCTAAATGATGAAGGTAAGGCTACAACTAAGATCTTAGCCTGCTCAATCAATGCAGAGGAACTCTCCACATCTTCCCGTATTGTTTTTAAAAGTATGTGAACAATCACAAACGACTAACAAGAGGCCCCAAGGGGCCTGAGGGCGCTCACCTGACATGGTAGCCTGAATATCAACCCAGAGAATTGATTTCAACAGGTACCATCTGCTCCTCCTAAGAAAAGCTTATACCAAATATCCAAAGATTCTGATCAGTGGATCTAAAAAAAAAAGAAGATTTTTAAAGAATATTCCTCATATGGAACTAAGTTATAATTCAGGCTCCCACAGGGAGCCCATATATGAACTCAGGGACTTGGCTTTAACACACTTGAATCTCACCCCCCTAAGGATGCTGCCCACCAAATATCAAAACATTCCGACTGCTGGATCTGAAGAAGAAGATTTTTAAAGAAAATTCCTCATTTTGAACTAAGTTACAATTCGAGCTCTCACAGTGAGTCCAAATATGGACCTAGGGACATGGCTTGAACAAACTTGAATCTCACCCTCTAAGGATGCTGCATACCAAATATCAAAACATTCCGTCTGCTGGATCTGAAGAAGATTTTTAAAGAAAATTTCCTCATTTTGAACCAAGTTATAATTCGGGCTACCACAGTGAGCCCAAATATGAAACCAGGGACTTGGCTTGAACAAACTTGAATCTCACCCCCCTAAGCATGGTGCATACCCAATATCAAAAGATTCTGCCTGCTGGATCTTAGGGAGAAGATTTTCAAAGAAATTTGTCTGAAATGCACTAAGTTCAAATTTGGGTTCCTATACTGAGCCCAAATATAAACCCAGGGGGCCGATTTGAACAAACTTGAATCAGATCCACCCCACAATGTTGCATACCAAATATCAAAAGATTCTGCCTGCTGAATCTGGAGAAGAAGATTTTTTAAGAAATTTGCCTGAAATGCACTAAATTCGAATTCGGGCTTCTATAGTGAGCCCAAATATGAATCCAGGGGGCCGATTTGAACAACTTGAATCAGATCCACCCACAATGTTGCATATCAAATATGAAAAGATTCTGCCTGCTGAACCTGGAGAAGAAGATTTTTTAAGAAATTTGCCTGAAATGCACTAAGTTCAAATTCGAGCTTCTATAGTGAGCCCAAATATGAATCTAGGGAGCTGATTTGAACAAATCTGAATCAGATCCACCCCACAATGTTGCATACCAAATATCAAAAGATTCTGCCAGCTGGATATGGAGAAGATTTTTTAAGAAATTTGCCTGAAATGCACTAAGTTCGAATTCGAGCTTCTATAGTGAGCCCAAATATGAATCTAGGGAGCCGATTTGAACAAATTTGAATCAGATCCACCCCACAATGTTGCATACCAAATATCAAAAGATTCTGCCTGCTGAACCTGGAGAAGAAGATTTTTTAAGAAATTTGCCTGAAATGCACTAAGTTCAAATTTGGGCTCCTATACTGAGCCCAAATATAAACCCAGGGGGGCCAATTTGAACAAACTTGAATCAGATCCACCCCACAATGTCGCTTACCAAATATGAAAAGATTCTGCCTGCTGGATCTGGAGAAGAAGATTTTTTAAGAAATTTGCCTGAAATGCACTAAGTTCGAATTCGAGCTTCTATAGTGAGTCCAAATATGAATCTAGGGAGCCGATTTGAACAAACTTGAATCAGATCCACCCCACAATGTTGCATTCCAAATATCAAAAGATTCTGCCTGCTGGATCTGGAGAAGAAGATTTTTTAAGAAATTTGCCTGAAATACACTAAGTTCGAATTCGGGCTTCAACAGTGAGCCCAAATATGAATCCAGGGGTCCGATTTGAACAAACTTGAATCAGATCCACCCCACAATGTTGCATACCAAATATGAAAAGATTCTGCCTGCTGAACCTGGAGAAGAAGATTTTTTAAGAAATTTGCCTGAAATGCACTAAGTTCAAATTCGAGCTTCTATAGTGAGCCCAAATATGAATCTAGGGAGCTGATTTGAACAAATCTGAATCAGATCCACCCCACAATGTTGCATACCAAATATCAAAAGATTCTGCCAGCTGGATATGGAGAAGATTTTTTAAGAAATTTGCCTGAAATGCACTAAGTTCGAATTCGAGCTTCTATAGTGAGCCCAAATATGAATCTAGGGAGCCGATTTGAACAAATTTGAATCAGATCCACCCCACAATGTTGCATACCAAATATCAAAAGATTCTGCCTGCTGGATCTGGAGAAGAAGATTTTTTAAGAAATTTGCCTGAAATGCACTAAGTTCGAATTCGAGCTTCTATAGTGAGCCCAAATATGAATCTAGGGAGCCGATTTGAACAAATTTGAATCAGATCTACCCCACAATGTTGCATACCAAATATCAAAAGATTCTGCCTGCTGAACCTGGAGAAGAAGATTTTTTAAGAAATTTGCCTGAAATACACTAAGTTCAAATTTGGGCTCCTATACTGAGCCCAAATATAAACCCAGGGGAGCCAATTTGAACAAACTTGAATCAGGTCCACCCCACAATGTTGCTTACCAAATATGAAAAGATTCTGCCTGCTGGATCTGGAGAAGAAGATTTTTGAAGAAATTTGCCTGAAATGCACTAAGTTCGAATTCGAGCTTCTATAGTGAGCCCAAATATGAATCTAGGGAGCCGATTTGAACAAACTTGAATCAGATCCACCCCACAATGTTGCATTCCAAATATCAAAAGATTCTGCCTGCTGGATCTGGTGAAGAAGATTTTTTAAGAAATTTGCCTGAAATGCTCTAAGTTCGAATTCAGGCTTCTATAGTGAGCCCAAATATGAATCCAGGGGACCGATTTGAACAAACTTGAATCAGATTCACCCCACAATGTTGCATACCAAATATGAAGAGATTCTGCCTGCTGAACCTGGAGAAGAAGATTTTTTAAGAAATTTGTCTGAAATGCACTAAGTTCGAATTCGAGCTCCTATAGTGAGCCCAAATATGAATCTAGGGAGCCGATTTGAACAAACTTGAATCAGATCCACCCCACAATGTTGCATACCAAATATGAAAAGATTCTGCCTGCTGAATCTGGAGAAGAAGATTTTTAAAGAAATTTGCCTGAAATGCACTAAGTTCGAATTCGAGCTTCTATTGTGAATCCAAATATGAATATAAACCCAGGGGGGCCGATTTGAACAAACTTGAATCAGATCCACCCCACAATGTTGCATACCAAATATCAAAAGATTCTGCCTGCTGGATCTGGAGAAGATGATTTTTTAAGAAATTTGCCTGAAATGCACTAAGTTCAAATTTGGGCTCCTGTACTGAGCCCAAATATAAACCCAGGGGGCCGATTTGAACAAACTTGAATCAGATCCACCCCACAATGTTGCATACCAAATATCAAAAGATTCTGTCTGCTGAATTTGGAGAAGAAGATTTTTTAAGAAATTTGCCTGAAATGCACTAAGTTCGAATTCGGGCTTCTATAGTGAGTCCAAATATGAATCCAGGGGGCCGATTTGAACAAACTTGAATCAGATCCACCCCACAATGTTGCATACCAAATATGAAAAGATTCTGCCTGCTGGATCTGGAGAAGAAGATTTTTGAAGAAATTTGCCTGAAATGCACTAAATTCAAAATCGGGCTCCTATACTGAGCCCAAATATGAACCCAGTGGGCCGATTTGAACAAACTTGAAACAGATCTACCCTACAATGTTGCATACCAAATATCAAAAGATTCTACCTGCTGGATCTGGAGAAGAAGATTTTTTAATGTTTTTCCCATTGCCTACAGTGTTAAAAAGTGCTGACTCAGCACTTTTTCAAAAGTCCTGAAAAAAGTACCGTGTGATCAAACCGATAGGGACTTTTTTTAACCATTCTATTCTACTGGATAAAAGTAAGCCTTACACAAAATAAGAATTGTCTGTGCCGTGTAGTTTTGGAGATATGGCAGTTTTAAGGTTTTTCCTATTTTTAGCTCCCGAGGTTCCCACGGGTCAATGAGAAAAATTTTTTTTGCATCAATCAACTACTTATGACCCATTATCATCTCATATCAAATTTGGTTCAAATCGACTTCACAGTTCAGAAAATAGAAATTTTAGGCGTGGCCAAAATTTTTGCCCCTCCCATAACGAAGGCAAATAATGCCCGACAAACTTCTCTTGAACAAACTTGATTCTAAACCTCAAAAGGACTCTGTATACCACATATCAAGTCTCTGCTACTACTGGTTCATTAGAAAAAGATTTTCAAAAAATTTGGCCATTTTTTCCCCACACCTCTGCTCAATATGAACCGAAACCTAATTTGGATAAAAATCAAAATGCCCCTATATAACCACTACTTACATGAAATTTAATTAAAATGTGGCCAGTGGTTTAGGAGAAAGAGGCTCAAACACAACCTTCACGCAGGATGACAGACGACGGACGACAGACGATGGACGACGGACTAAGAGTGATAAGAAAAGCTCACCCTGACTTTCAGTCAGGTGAGCTAAAAATACCAAGGAAGAAGATAAGAAACTGAATTACTTTTTCCAGCAGGAAGTTAAATATGGTGTCGTCTACACAATCGAAGACCAGTGACAGCCGTGTAGACTTAACCGGAAAGAGATCTTATTACCCTGCTCGTTATCCGGATGAAGTCAGCGTCCAACTACGCTAGCGGTTGCTCGCTGCATTTTGATTCACTGGGACAAGTTCAAGGAAACGATAATGTATGATATCTATATCATCCAAGAGTTGTTCCGGAAGGAAAAGTTATCCTATCCATCATATGTTCAAATCAGTTAGAATCACAGTCACCAGCATCTAAACAGGCAGGTGACTGGACCTAATAAGCACCATGCAACAGCTCAAGTTTTGAGACTGACGTTGAGTGCTTCTGCCTTAGCAGGAATACTGCGATTAGCTGCACAACTGCGACAGCAAGTCCGTTACAGAGGCCTGAGGAGCAGCGGTCATGAATAGTCTGTTCGCCGGCTTACTCGCGGTCTGGGGAGACCTGGACGAGCGTACCTCAGAACTTGCCGTCTTCTTCCTTTCATCAACACTGGGTGAGCATGATTCGATTAAACAGTGCTCACTACACCCTTATCTCTCTCGACCGCCACGGACATACCCGGCATCACATCACCCACATAGAGTGAGATTTGCCTGTTCAGCTAGCTGCAGACAAGGGACATAAACTTCTTTTGAAGCCTAGCCCTTGTCTAAAATCATTGAGCACTTTTCCACTAGCTCTGAATACAATGCATATGCGACACATCCGGAGTCACGGTCCTCATATTCAATATAGCCCTGTGCAATATAAAGATCACTTTGACCGTTTTGTAGAGGAAACCATATGACTAGCCGACCCCGGCTGCCTATAAGACGGGACATCCCAGACAGGAGGCATGGACATATACTCTGACTGACGCAAGTTCCTGCCAAAAACATGTGTCCCCAGATGATGCTGTAAGAGAGAGAGAGGCCTCTCTCTTGCTCGCGGTCCTGGAGGACCTGGACGAGCATACCTCAGAACTTGCTGGTTTCCTCCTTCTGTCGTCGCTGGGTGAGCATGGTTGCATATCATAGTGTTCACTCCACCCTATATCATCCCCTAGCCCAGATCATATACACCCGGCGTCACATTTCTCAGAGGCCTGAGTAACTACTTCACCGGTCGAGCTAGCTGGCGACAACGGACTTGTGCGGTCGTGTGTGCTTTTCGAACATAGACGAAGCTAGAAGACTGGCCAGCCCCGGCAGTCTATGGAAGGAGTGTCCCGTGGACATAAGTTCCAACTGACACAAGTTCCTACCAACAACCTCTGACCCCAGATGTTGTTATAAGAGAGAGGGGCCTCTCTCTTGCACGCGATCACGGAAGACCTGGACGAGCATACCTCAAAACTTGTCTACTTCTCCTTCCCGTGCTTCCTCCTTTCCGCCGTCGCAGGGTGAGCATGTTCGAATCTTTATAGTGCTCGCTACACCCTTATTCCTCTTCTCGACCGCTACGGACATACCCGGCATCACATCACCCACATACGAGTGAGATCTGCTGGTTGAGCTAGCTGTAGACAAGGGACGTAAACTAACTTTTGTAGCCTAGCCCTTGTCTAATATCATTGAGCACTAAAAAACTATAGTGACATTTTGACGAGAGGACCAGCTGAGTCCCCTCACCGCGATAGAACCGATAGTGTCCACTCGCCTAACAGAAACCATGACGCCCGTCATTCAGATTATCAAATCTGACACATGGAGTAGAATTAGTGATAGTACATCAACTAAACTCATTACAACGACCAAGTAAATAAAGGAAAGGCTTCCTCTATTTGCCATACTATTAGATAAATATAATTACCTAAATACTAATATATGTCATTGTACCACCACCAAAATCTACATATAATATAAGATAACATTAAAATATAATCAATGAAATAAATATATCCAAAAGAAAAAATTTTTTTCTAATATAAGAGCCCAAGTTCCCAAAGGGAACGATGAGCCCAAAAAGTGTGGACAAAATTATAAAATCTGTGTAAAATTAACTACCACACTATCAGAATATTTAATGTTACTTACAACTGTTGTTCCTAAACAAAAATAGGAAACTACCTGGAGTAATGTAATATAAACAAAACACCGGAATCAAGACCCCAGGCAACACAGCCCGAAGTCAGTAACAGAAACAAGACTATCCGATGTAAAGCAAGATCTTCCTCAGAAGAAAAAACAATACATTGGATGTATGATGCATGACCAAAACACCCGAACACCCTAAGGATGAGGAAGTAACCCTGGGGATGTACAGAATAATCTTCTGTATAATATGTTAAACTCCCAATAAATTGTATAAAATTTTTTTTATTAAAACAAGCCAAAAAGCTTAGGAGCTTAACTGGGGGGGGGGGGGGGGGGGGGGGGGTGATCAAGGGAAGGCAGGGAAGGAATACTAAATAAACAGTGGATAGATCACAATCAATCAGTGATAACGTCAGGCTCATGTCCCGAAATTAGGGAACAGAACTAATTTTAATAAATATTATAAAATTACAACCCTGAACGTTTCAAACCACCGTTTCTTCCTTCCTTCATCCAGTTGTGTCCTTGGATCCACCAATTTAACCATTGATTTGTGTCTGGCAGGGCTCGATTTAACTGGATTAGCATAGCACTTTGCTCTCCAATTTCTGAATTTTGCTATTCAAGATTTATTAGTTTCAAGTGCTTTTGGATCAACTGCTAATCAATTTTCCAGGGTGAATAGTAAATTGCTATTCAAAATTTTCAGATTAAATCAAGCCCTGGTGTCTGGCATCATTATTAATTGAGATTTAAAAGCACAAATGTCAGTTTGTTGTTATCTGACAAGGGCCAAACAAAGAATGATTTATTGGTGCCAGATTCGGTGACTTTCTGGCGTCTGCACATGCACGGAGGGTAAAATGTATGGAGGGCCAGATAGGACTTCTAATTTTCAGTTTTGCATGCAAATTTTGGGGATTGGGGGGCAAAATTTGTGTTTGGCCCCAGATATTTTTGAATTAGAACCAGCTAAGTCTGGGTCATTGGTTACAGTATAAAAATATGCACACATTTATGAATTCTGTTTCAACACAAAAAATCAGTAAAAGAAGGTTAAATATTTTGAATATTACAATTTTTTCAGACTGTATTCTCTTTCAAATATTAGCTTTGGCTAGGTAAAGGGTTACAGGAAACACATTTTACTCCAATTTTGTCATAGATTTATTTTTGCTGGACAGTTACTGAGAAAAAGAAATTAAACAAAAACTTCCATGCTTTTCCAAACACCTGTCATCAATCAGTATTTCAGGTAAGTAACTTGAGAGTTATAATGTATTAACTGCACTTGTTTACAGTAGTAGTCAAAATAAGTTGTAGGATAATCCTATAAACTATGTATTTTTTCTCTTCCTACACTGATAAGACCAGAAGCTGACATCATTTTTCGGGAAAGCTCTCACTGAAAGCTTTCCAGAAAATGTCAGATTCTGATCTTGTCAGGGCAGGAGCAGTAGTTTACTTAGTTTATTGCAGTTATGCTACAACTTATTTTGACTTGTACGGTATACACAATATTTTGGGGTTTTTTTCCCAGTTCTCAGTGGAGAAAACTGGAACCAACCCTTACCAGATTCTCAAAAAACAAGTATTTTGCTGACAGTACTGATCTTCATGCAGACAGGAGAGGCATTGGGTTAAGCATTAGAATATAGCCTCTGGTGGCCACATATTACCATCCTCTCATAGACCATTCCTGCGAAATTTGGTTCACGTTGGCTCAGTAGTTCCAGAGAAGAAGATGAAAATGTGATTTCCCATAGGGCTTCTATAGAAACAGTAAGCCGCAATTGTGGCCATGTTTACAACCCGATCAACATTAAATGAGGATCGTTCGTTGAGGGGGTCCCAGTCATCACTTATGTGAAGTATCAAAACATTTGGCCTGGCAGTTTCAGAGGAGAAGATTTTTGAAAATCCCACCAATCAGAATCAAAGAATGCCTTTGGCGGCCATGTTTTTCAACCCACGGGAACAAAATGAGGATCGTTTGTAGAGGACCTCCCATAGACCATCCCTGCCAAGTTTGGTTCATGTCGGCTCAGTAGTTCCAGAGAAGATGAAAATGTGATTTCCCATAGGGTTTCTATAGTAACTATAAGCTGCAATTCTGGCCATGTTTACATCCCGATCAGCATTAAATGAGGATCGTTGGTAGAGGGGGTCCCAGTCATCATTTATATAAATTTCAAAACATTTGGCCTGGCAGTTTCAGAGGAGAAGATTTTTGAAAATCCACCAACCAGAATCAAAAAATGCCTCTGGAAGCCATGTTTTTCATCCGACGGGAACAAAATGAGAATCGTTTGTTAAGGACCTCCCATAGACCATTCCTGCCAAGTTCAGTTCACACCAGCTCAGCGATTACAGAGAAGAAAATGAAAATGTGAAAAGTTTACAGATGCCAGACGACGGACTCCAAGTGATGAGAAAAGCTCACATGGCCTTTCAGGCCAGGTGAGCTAAAAATGACACAAATTTCACCTCCATAAAGTTCAATAACTCTACTGACAATAATACTCGGAAGAACACCTGCACTGAACATGAGGCTGGACATCAATAAGATGCACTTACATACCAAACATGATACTGTTCCACCAAGTATTTTACAAGTTACTGAGTTGAAAAACTTGCTGGTCAATGACTGAATGACAAATTCCAAGTCCATATTGGGCAATGACTTACAAAAATAATTTGAATAATTAACACCTGCACTAAACATAAAACTGGACATCAGACTAAACAATATATATATGCATACCAAATATGACGTTATTCCACCAAGTATTTTACAAGTTATTGAGTTTGAAAACTCATTACAGACCGATAAATTCCAAGTCCATAAAGGGGAATAACTTTGACAAAAATACTCCATATAATACCTGCATTGAATATGGGGCTAGATATCAATATTTATTTATTTATTTATTTATTGGTGTTTAAGGTCACATATTTATGCACAATGGCTAATCATGACCGCTAGATATCAATAAGATACACTTATGTACCAAATATGATGACACTCTACCATGTAATTTAAAAGTTATTGATTTTTAAAAACTTGTTGTTAACAGACCGACCAGCCAACAGACTGACCAACTGACATTGCCACATATGGAGGTGCTTAATGCAGCTAAAAATCAAGACTATGCATACAGGCATGTCATTACCGATACACTAGAAGTCCTTTCTGTTCAGTCCTAGTGGTTGAAGTGGTCAGAGAGTGAATATCCATTCGATTTCTATTCTATGATGTTGGTCAACCATATTGGGGTGTTCAGGGTTGGAGTGTCAATAAGGTGGTGGTACTAATACCAGAGCTTGGGCTCAGGTCACTCAATGAACTAGAGGCGGTTGATGTAGTTACGGTGCGAATCAAAAGTGGAGAATATCAAAAGAAAAACTACTCAGTAGAGTACACAAGGGCTTGTACCTCAAATTATCCCTTATGAAACTTGTTTAGCTTGATCTGATATGAACTCTCATCACCTTGTATGAAAATGTTTCTGCCAGACACATGCCATGTAACTTATAGTATGATTATGAGCAAGAACGTATCAATATCCAAGACTCCAATCCAAACAACAAGAGGCCATGTGGGTCCTGAAGCGCTCACCTTGAACAGAACACAATATAAACAGAGGCCAAGAATGAATCTCCATAAGATCCACTGTCAATCCTTTAGTCCTTGATGAGTGACTAAAATAGTCCAGCATCACGCCTTTTCTTCAGTTAATCATAATGTAACAAGTGGAGCTCCCCTATGGAGGCCCTTGATACAACCTATGTGGACTAATCTTAGTTACACACCTCTAGAGGGTACTTAATCAATTTTTGGGAATTCTTCAGTTGCATGGCTCATAAAAGTAATGTGGGAGTTATGTTTCTATTTTGAGCACACAGTAAATCCATTGATAGCTAGGGTTAATTTTTTTCAGATAAATCAAATATCTGTTTCTCAGTGATGCTGCATATCAAATTTTGTTAAAATCAGACTAAGAGTTCTGAATAATGAACTAGAGATGTTGTATACCAAGTATGAAAGGATTCCAACTTGTGGATCTGAAGAAGATTTTTAAAGAAATTTCCTCATATTGCACTAAGTTAAAATTTGGGCTACATTAGGGAGCCCAAATATTAACCAAGGGACCCGATTTGATCAAACTTGAATCTGACCCCCAAGAGATGTTAAATTTTGGAGCATTTTCCACCACGCCCTCCCTATGGGGATGGGCGAGTTGAGTTGAAGAAAAATGCAATGCACCTTCAGGACCATCACTCACACAAACTTTCACTTGAATTGGACAAGTGGTTTTTGAGGAGAAGTCTAAAACATGGTGTTGACGGATGCCAGATGGAGAGCGATTAGATAAGCTCAGCTTGACTGTGTCGGGATAATGAAGGCAGTTTTGTTGCATAGTAAATTCTTCCAAATTCTGAAGACTACTTACTGCATGTGAAAAAGGTATGACTAAGAAAAAATAATTAAAAAACCACTCACTGCTCCAGCTGACATGTAAAATGTTTTGGCTGCCGAGTTGATAATCTGAAATGAAAACAATAACAATGAACATATGTACTACAAATATCTTCCATCAAACAAGACTTGTTTGTGTTATTCTTAGGGCTTAAACGGTTAATCGATTAATCGATTGATTAATGATCAACATCATGATCGATCCAAAAAGTAATTGATCGATTAACCATTACTTTTGAACTATTGTACAGGGTGAACAAATAAAAGTTTACACTGCCATAATACAACTTTAATACCATGTTTATTCAGCTTAGAATTAGAATTTAATCAGAAATTATACATTATTGTAAAGAGCATGTACAGTAGATTCTACTTTTCAATGTGTCCCCCCCCCCCCCCCCCCCCCCCCCTTAAGTGTCACAACAGCCTCCAGGTGCCTGCGGAATGCTTGACAGGTCTTCTTTAAGTAGGATGCTGTCATCTTTTCCCAAGATCTAACAATGGACCTCTCCAAGGCTGCCACAGAAGGGTGCGGCTTCTTACAGGCACTGTCCTCCACAGTTGCCCATATGCTATAATCCAGGGGATTAAGATCTGGACTCTGGGGTGGCCACATATCCTTGGACCAGAATGCCTGCAAGTTGGCATCCAACCATTCCTGAGTCCTTTTGGAGGTGTGTGCTGTTGCACCGTCCTGCTGGAACACATAATTCCCATCTGGGTAGTTGGCAAGGATCCATGGCTTGACTTTATCATTCATAATATCCAGATATTTATCCGTGTTGATGCGCACTCCTGAAGGAATGAACACTGGAGGCATCTTCTTTCCATCTGATGAGATGAGGCCAAAAACCATGACAGAAGCTGGGTGTTTTGTAGTGTTGGCATACTTTACATTATCAGGGACATCTGAAGGATCACCTCCAATCCATTGGTCATTTCTGCGGTTGAGGATTGCATCCACAGTAAAAATCTTTTCATCTGAGAACAAGATTGCCCGACCTGCTGCAGCATGCTTGACATCTTTCAACAACACCTTGGACCGACTGACCCGACTTTCTTGTTGAGCCTCAGTAAGCAGTGGAACCTTTACTCTGGCCCTGGACTTCATGTTCAGATCATTCTTGATGAGCTGTTGCATTGAGGAGCAGCTCACATCAAACTCACGAGCCATCTGTCTCATGGATCTCACAGGATTTGTCTTGATGCACTGTTTGACCTTGTCAATCAAGTTTTTGGTCCGCACAGATCAGGGACGACCAGACCCAGGTTTTCGGGAGGCTGTTCCAGTATCTTTCAGCTTCTTTTTAATTTTGGAGACTGCACATCTGGATATTCCCAGCTTTGCTGCAATCTCAGTAGGTGTCAGACCGGCACGCAGCAATTCAGGTACAGCTAAAGTTTTCTTCATTTTCAAGAGAAGCACATGAATTGTAGAGAGAAGAGAGATTACCAGCTGCAATGAGAGACTAATGAATCATTGAAGCATGAAAACCTATTTAGATATGCTTCAATGGCTTTTAAACAAGCAGTCAACTGAGTGTAAACTTTTGTATTATATGGGTTAACAAAGGAACAAACTTGCTCCAAAACAGGCAAACATTGTCACGCTGACTCACATCAATTATATGAGACAGAGTAAAGCATGCAAGTTATTTGCTGACATACTTGTTTACTTGCATGATCATCATACAGTATCAGTGGCTGGAAATGGCCATTCTTAACCCTTTACCCATTGCGGGTAGCAGACGATACTTGCAAAATAAATTCATAAATTACTAAAAATGTTCCATTTTTGTCTCAAAAACATAGCTTATGACCCTTCATTGGAATGAGCTGAACAAGCTCATTCAAATGAGGGGTCATAAGCTATGTTTTTGAGACAAAAATTGAAAACATAATAAATTTGTATATAGGCCTAGTCGGTTTTGTTTGTTACATTGGGTAAAGGGTCCATGCTGTAAATAATCAACGGTATGGCAATTATTCAGATATCTATTTGGATAAGTGATCAATCGGTTAACCAAGGTTAATCCACGTGATTAATCGATCAAGAAAACACCTTAACCATTTCAGCTCTAGTTATTCTACTTTATATAGCATCAATATCTTACCAAACACAAAACAATTCTCTTTGTTCAGGGAGTAATTTAACCCTTAAGGGTCTGGAGATTTTTATACATATTCGCTATACTTTGAAAGTCTACCTCCAGTGGCTTTGCAGTTGTTTCTAGTCAAGTCTTGGAAACAACTGACAAGGTACAAAGGTAACATGTTTTGAGTTTACCCAAACAATGCTTTTCGAGGGCACCCCTATTCCTTTGCATTAAAATGTTATCTAAGTCAGAATTAGGCCATCAAGGGTTACGCTGTATTGCACTGCATTTTGCGATGCAATTTTCATTTTTAGCGATGATCAACACTAGCAAAATGAGATACAAATCAAATTAAATGAAAACTCCTCAAATTTATGTAAGTAAGGGAAATTTGTTTACTTTGACCACCTCTGATATTCCATAAATTCAAATTAAATATACACAAATTATACATCAAAATGATATACCAATTGTTCCTGGAAGTCTGCTACTGTATTTGTACCAGAACTGATAATAAAATAATATTTCTGGAGAACACGTGGCCACATGTGCTTCATATATCCAAGAACAAGGCTAGGCATTCAAAACACTTTCGGATGCAACGATAGAACTGTATTTGGGAAAAGGACAACATTGTCTGCATTTTTTATTGAAGATGGATTCCATGTTCAACGGACATGCACAAATCACTTGATACCATGAATTTTCCTCGAAAAACAAAAAACAAGATCAGAATTCTAAGAAATTCCAACAGGTGTCATGATACCTTGCAAGTAATATGACAACTGTGCAGTCTCCATATAATAATAGTATGCAGTATTAAGGCGATCTTTCTCATTATTTGGTTTTCGACGGCATTGTATATCGATGCTTTTTCGGTGTGATGACCTTGCCCAAAAATCTAAATAAACCGACAGTGTAAACAAAACCAAGAGGTTTGGAATTTCCCCTCACGCAACTCTGTCGCTGCATTTTGAAGAATTTTGATGTCCTAGCTTTGTTCTTGGATATCTGAAGCACATTTGGCCATGAGTTGTTTGCCTGAAATATTATTTTGTTATCAGTTCTGGTACGAATATGATAGCAGACTTCCAGGAACTATTGGTGCCTGCTGTCAACTCTGTGAGTTGATTTCATATATTATTTGTGTTCTATACATCACAACCTTCATTTTTGATGTATAATTTGTGTATATTTAATTTGAATTTATGGAACATCAGAGGTGGGAATTTCAAAGTAAACAAATTTCTCTTACTTCTATAGCACCTTAACTCTTTCCTTGAAATGTGCTTGAAATGTTTCTATGCTTGAAAGTTGAAAGGACCTAGATTTTTCACCATCTCACCTGAAAACTACTTGAACTAAAATATCTGAGAGGAAATGTTGCATCACCTTATAGGCCTGTGCAAACTGAAGTTTAGGGTGAACGGCAAGTAGTTCCACCCCACCCCCTCACAATGACACAAAGTGGACTCGAATTTAGTGTATTGCATCTCTCTGATCTCAATTTATAATTCATGAGCTTGAATTTTCAGCAAACTCTGTGATGTCATAACTTAATAAGAGGTTTTGTGTGTAACATCATTACTTTAGTAATGGCCAAATCAAAGCGACGATTTCAATTAAAATGCATTTCCAAGATAAGGCCTAAAAACGTTAAAAATATGTTTCTCAGGCCCTCTGCATGGTCCTTATGGCTGCCCCATGCTATCTTTTTATAACCAATGCAAACTTTAAAAAAAAAATGGTTTATGTCTGATATACCCAAGTTAATAAAATTGATAAATTTGTCCCTTGAATGTAACAAGGCTTTGCAATGCTTTAGCACTGCAAAGTCTTCTTGCACTCAAGGGATGAAATACACTACCACCGATGCTATTCTGTAGATTATGAGGCCTAAAACATAAAAAATAAGTACAAAAACAAGAAAAATGTTACACATAAAAAATAAGTACAAAAACAAGAAAAATGTTACTAAGGTAACACATGTGCACCATGTATGTGTAGTATACCTTAGTACACAGCATCATCGAGCCCCCATGTAGGCAATCAGGGTTAAGTGTCTTGCCCAAGGTCACAACACGACAGCACGAATCAGTCGCTGAAATGGTCACCCATCCAACTACTAACCGCGCTCAACGTTGCTTAACTTCGGTGATCTGACAAGAACTGGTTACCACAATGCCCCCCCCCCCTGCCATAAGGACAAATAAGCAATGCTTTGAAGTAAAGAAAATATTTAGGAGCAAAGAAAAAAAAATACCTAAAAGACATCTATGGGGGATTGCAGGGCCTATAGGAGTCAAATTTTTTTGTGCATGTAATAACTCCCAATACTTCCAAATGCATTTTGGGAATAATTGCCTTTTTGACACGGGAGGGTAGGTGGGAAGAGTGTTATAGGAGTCATTTTTTTTGCATGTAATAACTCCCAATCCTTCAAAAAGCATTTTTGGAAAAATTGTCTAAATGACAGGGTTGGGTTGGTGGGGGTGGGAGGGCTTAACTCATTTCAAACTTGGCCTGTATTACTAGCTGGAAAATACACATATCAACTTTCCTTGAAATCAAATAATCCAAACTGGAGTTATCGGTCAGAAACCAATTGTTTACAGGCAGACTGACAGACAGTTGGACAGACAGACCATTTACATAATATGATCATTTTTACAAATGGGCATATAAAAAAGTAATATCAAATTTGAAGAGAATCGTATAATTGGAACTGGATTTATCCTCTGGATAACATGGGGAGGAGGGAGAGGTGGATTGATTCTACCCATCTCCCCCGAAGTTTCCTTCCAATCTGTATTACTGTTTGTAAAACAACAGAAGTATGCTGCAGAAGGCATTTCTTTATATTTCAAACTGTGAAGCTCAGGTAATGAGAAACTAGAGGCTCCACAGAGCCTGTAATCGCTCACCTGGAAATACATATAAAAATGTGATTTCCCATAGGCTTTCCATGGTAGCTGCAATTGTGGCCATGTTTGCAACATTACATCAAAATTACATGAGGATCATTGGTAGAAGGTGTCCCAGTCTTCAATCATGTGAAGTTTCAAAACATTTGAATCCATCAAACAGAATCATGGAATGTCTCTGGTGGCCATATTTTCCAGCCAATGGGAACAAAAAGAGGATCGTTTGTAGAGGGCCTCCTACAGACCATTCTTGCCAAGTATTGGTTCACGTCAGCTCAATAGTTCCATAGAGAAGATGAAAATGTGATTTTCTACAGGCTTTTTCTATAGTAACTATAAACCGCAATTGTGGCCACGTCTGCAAAACGATAAACATTAAAATGAGGAACGTTGGTGGAGGGTGTGGTTTCAGAGGAGAAGAGTTTTCAAAATTGACCAATCAGAATCAAAGAATGCTTCTGGCGGCCACGTTTTTTCACCCAACAGGAATAAAATGAGTAACAGTTGTAGAGAACCTCTCATAGACAATGCCTGCCAAGTCTGGTTCACATTGGCTCAGTACTTTCAGTGAGGATGATGAAAATTTGATTTCATATAGGGTTTCTATAGTAACTATAAGCCACAATTGCAGCCATAATTGCAACCCAATGAAGATTAAAACAAGGATCATTGGTAGAGGGGGTTACAGTCATCAGTCACATTAAGTTTTTTCAAACCATTTAGCCTTATAGTTTCAAAGAAGATTTTCTTGAAAATGCACACATTTATGAATTCTGTTTCAACAAAAAAAAATCAGTAAATAAGGGTTAAAATATTTTGAAAATTACAATTTTTTCAGACAGTATTCTCTTTCAAAATAGCTTTTGGATAGGTAAAGGGTTACAGGAATCTTAAAAGATATACAATAATTACTGTCATCTGAGCTGACATGATTGCAAGATAATAAACAAAACTTACCTAGATTTTCCAAACAATCTGTCAACATGTATCAAACATAATTAGATTACAGCTGAAGATATCAACCTACAGTTGCACTTGTTTTACAGTACAAGTCAAAATAAGTTGTGTTGGATAATTCTATAAACTATGTAGCTTTCTCTTCCTACACTGATAAGACCAGAAGTTGACACCATTTTCTGGAAAGCTCTCACTGATAGCTTTCCACAAAATGTCAGATTCTGATCTTGTCAGTGCAGGAGCAGTAGTTTACTTAGTTTATTGCAGTTATGCTACAGCTTATTTTGACGTGTACTGTATACACAATATTTTGGGTTTTTTTTCACCAGTTCTCAGTGGAGAAAAACTGGAACCCACCCTTACCAGATTCTCAAAAAGTTAAAAAATTTATAGTAATTTATATATTTTTTATACTTACCAATGACCCAGACTTAGCTGGTGCTAACTCTAAAAAATCCAGGGCCAAACACAAATTTTGCCCCCCAATCCCCAAAATTTGCATCCAAAACCAAAAGAAATCATGTCCTATAGGACCTCCATACTTCGCCCCTACTGCGCATGCGCAGTGTCAAGGACGATCCGAAATTGGCGCCAATTATCATTCTTACTGGCAGTGCCTGGTCAGCGCTATGTACTCAGTGGGGAGGTAAGAGTTCCCAACTCCTGGGAGGGCCATCCCCGTCTGGGTCATTGGTAAGTATAAAAAATATATAAATTACTATAAATTTTTTAACATTTTTATACTGTACCAATGACCCAGACTTAGCTGAATAGTAAAAAGGCTGAAGGGCCTAGGACATAGAGGAAAATCCAATAAGCTCAACTATATAATATAGAGGCAACCCCTCAAGGAGAAAAGGAGTATTAGGCTTTACATGTATCTTTCTTATTTTATGTTAAATTAGAAAGATACAATACCCTTCATAATTGAGCACAATAACATTCATGTTCTCTATTAACATCCAGTATAACCCTTTATACTAATTATTTTTAAAGTAAGCCAATAAATAAAGTTAGTCCAGAGAATTGAGACTCTTTATATTCTTTTAAAAGTGTCTGAGGATTGTATATTAACGCCCGTTTGACACTTGACATATACAAATGCTTCACACCGAGCTACACTTTAAAAATATGACATGAATGAATTTTTAACATTAATATTACACTTTAAAACCATCCCGGAAACGACTCAGAAATACTGACTTCGGAGGAGGCATTCCCTTGCTTTTCACTATAAAGCAGGTGACCTAAGGGAACACCCTCCCCCCCCCCCCCCCCTTCCCCTTGCCCTGGGTCAAACAGCCCAGAGCGAAGAGGGCAGCCGGACAGAGTCACTGCCGGAACAGAAAGCCTGCATAACTATAGTTGCAACTGTTTAGTGGACGACATTCTGAGCAACAGATAACGGACCTAAACAATGCAGGTCTCCAGAAATGGACTCAATATTTCTGAGATAAAAATTCGTGAATGGGGATGGCTGAGACCAATAAGCAGCCTTCATTAAATCTGTAATAGCAATACTATTAGCGTAAGCCCAAGAAGTAGCAAGAGCTCTTACTTCATGAGCCGAAATCTTAAGCACAGACTGCTGAGAAGAAGATAAACTCTCATAAGCAGTACGGATAGTTAACTGAATCCACCTAGCAATAGAATGGACCGAAATGTCCCTTCTATTAGGCATCAAAGACAGAAAGAAACGTTTTCGTCCCTTTCTGATAAACTGAGATCTCTGTTTATAGATACGTAACGCTCTAACAGGACAGAGTAAAGGCCTACGCCCGTCTGAAGACGGAAGAGCCTTAATAACAATAGGTTCCGGATATTTATTAGGAGCCTGATTCTTAGCTAAAAAACCCACATTAGTAGTGAAGGTGATAGTGTTCCCGACACTACGATAGTGAGAATCATCCACCGACAGTGCATGAAGCTCACTGACTCTTCTAGCAGAAGAGAAAGCTAAGAGAAAAGCTGTCTTATAAGACAAGAATTTGAAATCTACTGTCCCAAGAGGTTCAAATGGCTTTTCCTTCAGTTTAAGAAGAACCCAAGCTAAATTCCACTTAGGAATTAACCTAAGAGTTCTGGGTCTATTTATCGAGAAGTTTCTTACTAACTTAGATAAAGAGACATTAGATCCAATTTGTAAACTATCGTAGTGTGCATAGGTATCAGATAACATAGACCTATAACCCTTAATAGTAACAGGCTGCAGTTTGATTTCGTCAAACAAGTATACTAGAAAGTTTGCAATGTCTGGTATGGAGGGATCAAAAATATCAACAGAATAATCCCTACACCAACGACGAAAAACCTTCCACTTAGCCGCATAGTTTAGCGAAGAGGAGGTCCTCCTACAGTTAGAAATCGCGTCCACTGCTCGTCCTGTAAAATGCTTGCCAAGCAAGAAGGACCGCACAACGGAAAAACGTGAAGGTTGAGACCTTGCGGGTTGTGATGGAGTTGACGCGATTTCCCCTGCGAAAGAAGATCCTCCCGTGGAGGAAGCTTTCGCGGTAGGTCCCACAACAGACACCTGAGTAGATTTATCCACAGTCTCTGTGGAGACAGAGATGCTACCAACAGAATCTTGCATTGAGATTGTTTTATCTTTAGCAATACTTGCTGAATTAACGGCGCTGGAGGATACGCATATCCTATCATTCCGTCCCAAGGGATCGACAGAGCGTCTACTGCAAATGCTCTTGGATCCGGACACGGAGACACATACGTCTGCAACTGATTGTTGAGATGTGTCGCAAATAAATCTATCATTGGCCGTTCCCATTGGTAGCAAATCTGATTGAATACTTGTTTGTTGAGAGTCCACTCCGACGGCAACAAGCGACCCTTTCGTGAAAGGGAGTCTGCTAGTACATTCAGACGACCCGGTATGTGACGGACCGAAAGAAGAACCTGATGTTCTAGCGCAAACAGAAGGATTCTTTCCGTTAGATTGAACAACGGAACTGAATGAGTGCCTCCCTGATTCCGTATATACGCCACTATTGTCGTATTTTCGGATAGGATTTGGACAGGAGCATTGTGAATAATGTCCATCCAATGACGTAACGCAAGCCAAATTGACATCATTTCCTTGATGTTTATGTGCTTGCCCAGGAATTTCGGATCCCAAAGACCCTGGCATCTCGAATCCGTTGGGATCAATGATGCACCCCAACCTGTTTGACTGGCATCCGTCATAATGGTAAAACTCGGATCCGGCAACTGCAGTGGAACTCCCTGAGTTAACCACTGAATGTTTGCCCAAGTCTGAATCTCTTGTTTCACTTGATCTGACAAGAGAACGTCTATGTCGAGCGAATGAATTTTCACACTCCAATTCTGAGTCAAGAAAATTTGGAGAGGACGCGTGCGTAACCGCCCCATCGGAATGAGATCCGCAGCGGCTCCTCACAGACCTATCAGTCTCATAAATTCTCTCGCCGTGACTTTGTCTGCGTGCAGACAATAGCGAGCGTAACAACTGACTAATTTCGCTCTGGTTAACGGCAGACGAACGAGATTGTTGTGCGTCTCGAAGCTCATTCCCAGATGTGTGAATGACTTGGACGGCACCAGATCCGACTTCTCGTTTACTATAAAACCGAGACGTCGGAGCAATAGAAGTAGATTCTGAACATCGTTCTGAAGCATTAACTCGTTGCCGTACCTCTGAAGAATGTCGTCCAGGTAGGCCGACGTTACCGCAGACGAATGAGCTTGGAAATAGATCATTACCGAGTTCATTACCCGAGTGAAAGCCCAGGGTGCTAGATTCAATCCGAAGCACATCGCCCGGAATTGATACACCACTCCTAGGACTGCGAAGCGTAGATACTTTCTGAATGTCGGATATACCATGACGTGAAAGTACGCATCTTTGAGATCTATGCTCGTTGCATAATCGTTCACCCGAATACTCGCTCTGACCGACCGAATCGTCTCCATATAAAACTTCGGAGCGACGATCAGCTTGTTTATCCAGCTCAAATCTATGACTGGACGGAACGCGCCGTCTGGTTTCGGAACCAGAAACAGATGGCTGTAGAATCCCGGAGTCTCCTGGTTTTCTACGACCTCTACTGCGTTCTTCATTAAAAGAGACTGCACCTCTGATAATAGAGCGTCTCTTTTCTGCGGATTTGACGGAAGTTGAGTCCATTTTGGACTTCGAGTTAATGGAGGCTTTCGTTTGAAGGATATCTTTAGACCTTCCGAAGTCACTCCTCTCACCCAAGGGTCGTCCGTAATCGACGCCCACTCTTGTGAAAAGCTCGACAACCTTCCGCCAACCGGTACGCGATAGAGGTTTAAGCCATCACCTCCTGGACCTGCGAGGCCTGCGGTAGGAGAAACCACGTCCTCCACGACCCGCACCTCGTCCCGTCGACCTCGGGGCGTCCGACCGGTTGTCCCGGCCCGAAGGACGTCCCGAACGTGAGTCGCTACCTTGACGGTCTCTTGAATAAGACCAAGAGGATGCACCGGAACCTCTATAGGAACCTCTCTTGGGCGCATTAGACCCAGAAGTGCCTGTCTTACTCTTGTCTGCCGTGTCCGACTTCTTAGAAGCAGATTTGAACAGCAGAGAATCCGAAGCTTTCTTTGTAATTTTATCATAAATTGCAGAAAGCCTGCCATCAAAGAGAAGTTCTCCGGAGACCGAAGCGACTCTGAGAGAGTTCTTCACCTTAGTATCCACGAGTGTGGATGTAGCTAGGGCTGCGTCACGTCTAACCAACTCCAGGTTTGCCACTGAAAGGGCGGAGTTACACGTGGAATAAGCTACTGCCCTTGAAAGAAGTCTTAAAGAGGATTGTATATCCTGGAATTCTTTCCCTTGAAGGCGCAGTGATAACGCCTTAGTAAGGTGATCTGCGTAAGATAAGGCATCTAAACTGGCTCTGTTAGACGAAATAGTTGTTTCCAACACCGCGGTTGGAATAGACGTCGACGACGGTAATGATAACTCTAAGTCTTCCGCCTCGTCGTCCATACGCAGAGGAACTCTCGGAATACCCTGTCCTGCCGTGTCGAATTTATTCCTTGCATTAATGAAAGGCAGGTTGAGAGTATTGGCGGACAAGAAACCTGCTTTCCCCGTTTTGGAAGCAAGTTTGAATATAGCGTCGTTCAATAATTCAAATGTTCTTGCAACATTATTGGACTGAGACGGAAACTCGGGAGCGATGTCCCTGAACCGCTCAAAGAAATCAGAGTCCAATGACGCTATAATTCTCTTGTCCGGAACCGCAGCAGTCTGGCCCGACGGAACAACTTGAGGGAGAAAGTGCCGGATGAAATCCACGGCAGCTTTATGTTGTTCCGAAAGGGATAGCTCCAAGTCATCCGTATCCCTTTCACCATCCGGTCGGACCTCATGATGCTCCCGGTCGTCCGCCCCCGATGCTTCGGCGGAGCGTACCGACCCAGCGCCGTCGGATAATTCCCGATCCGACACCGTTTCTGTCAGCTGCTGGGATGCTGCGATAAGTTGTGCTATCTGCACAAGTACGTCCGACATCGAGGCCTGCGGAGGCGCAGTCTTTCGCTGCTTCGCCGAGGGTAGCTCCGCATCTGATGACTCCCGCATACTTTTCCTATGCGAACGTCCGGAGTCCATCGGCCTCGTGTCCCTGGCTACCGGATGGTGTGACCTGGTCGCCGAAGAATCCCTGATCGGCGAAGCTGGTAAAATATCGGCGGTCACGTAGCCAAGGTGCGGTCGTGTGCGCTGACGAGAGGAAGAAGCCTGAGCAGTCTCCGCGGACTGCCTATACAACGGAGCGTCCCGAGCGACGGACGTATGCTCCGCTTGCGACACATTTTGTACTACAACATCTGGTCCCAGATGTTGTTGTACGAGAGAAGGGCCTCTCTCGCTCGCGGCCCGGCTGGACCTGGACGAGCTAGGAACCGGACTCAAAGGCTTCCTCCGATCTCGCCTACTATCCGCCGTCACTGGGTGTGCACGTTGAATGTTTATAGTGCTCGCATCACCCAACATTTCCTCCTGGACCGCATCGGACGAACCCGGCTGCCGAACCATTCGGTGAATGGACGCTACAGCGGGCGAGCTAGCGGACGACATTTGTTTAATCTCCATGAGCACTTTTGCCGCTAGCTCTGTATTCATTTGTGACGACGGAAGCGCACTTGCGGAAGATAACATGGAAACATCACCCTGTTCTTGTTCCTCTGAAATAGAAACTGAGAGAGTAGACTGACCTTGCGGAAAAAGAGCCGGCATAGCCCTTTCTCCACTAACAACATATCGAGACACACGTTTCCAATGTTTGTCATCCCAATATTGACATATAGAACAGGGATTAGTGCGAGAACACTGACTACAATTAATGCAATGATCATGAAAGTCAGAGGAAGATTTCTTCCTATTACAATTTGAACAATATCCTTTCATTGTGAAAAGTCAACAACAAGTCCTAGTTACTCGCACAAACCCCTGACACAAAGATACATAATAACATGATCCATTAATAATGAAAAAACAATTGCAAATCAAAATAATTTTTGAAAAATATTTTTTCAGCGAAGCCCAAGTTTCTGAAAAGTAACGTTGAGCCCCGATGGATCCGATGGCTAAGTGTGGTCAAAAATTTTAAATTTATATTAAATAATTAATGCAACACTTACGGATAATAAAAATGTATCTTATAGTGAGATAAACTACACCAAAGGCAAACAGCCCCCCTCAAAAGAGACTGTTGCCAATGTAAACAAACAGTGTAAAACACCAGAAAACATGACTCCAGGCACTGAAAAAACTGGCCCGAAATCAGTCATCAAAATTACACTCTATCTGATGCAAGACAGAGACTCCCAGGGGAGAATCTGCAGAACATCAGATGGAAGATGCAGAACACAACGTTTATACACCCATGGGTGAAAACGTAACTATGGGGAAAATAACAGAAAACATTCTGTAACCAAGCAACTCTCCCAAGAGAATTTAGAAATGATCTTTCTCAAAAATATGCCAAAAGCATGGGAGAATTGCAAGGGGGGACTTAGAAGACCAGGGGAGAGGAAACACTGAATAAGCAGTGCAACTTTTTAGCAAGAATGACAACAAGAGGCCCATGCCTCGAAAATAGGCAACTTAACATAATTTCATAAAAATTTTTAAGTACAGCCCTGATTATTTTTTGTCACTCCTTTTTCCTCTCCTCCTTCTATATCCTCCTTAGAATCACCATTTCTCCAATAATTACGTGTCTGGCATCCTTTAAACTGAGATTTACAAGCACAAAGATCAGTGAGATGTTGACTGATGAAGGGCCAAACAGAGAATGATAATTGGCGCCAATTTCGGAACGTCCTTGACACTGCGAATGCGCAGTAGGGGCGAAGTATGGAGGTCCTATAGGACATGATTTCTTTTGGTTTTGGATGCAAATTTGGGGGATTGGGGGGCAAAATTTGTGTTTGGCCCTGGATTTTTTAGAGTTAGCACCAGCTAAGTCTGGGTCATTGGTACAGTATAAAAATACAAGTATTTTGCTGATAGTACCGATCTTCGTGCAGACAGGAGAGGCATTGGGTTAAGCATTAGAATATAGCCTCTGGTGGCCACATATTTCCATCCTCTCATAGACCATTCCTGCGAAATTTGGTTCACGTCGGCTCAGTAGTTTCAGAGAAGATGAAAATGTGATTTCCCATAGGGTTTCTATAGTAACTATAAGACGCAATTGTGGCCATGTTTACAACCCGATCAACATTAAATGAGGATTGTTGGTAGAGTGGGTCCCAGAATTATTCACTTATGTGAAGTATCAAAACATTTGGCCTGGCAGTTTCAGAGGAGAAGATTTTGGAAAATCCACCAATCAGAATCAAAGAATGCCTCTGGAGGCCATGTTTTTCAACCCACGGGAACAAAATGAGGATTGTTTGTAGAGGACCTCCCATAGACCATCCCTGCCAAGTTTGGTTCACGTCGGCTCAGTAGTTCCAGAGAAGAAGGGGAAAATGTGATTTCCCATAGGGTTTCTATAGTAACTATAAACCACAATTGTGACCATGTTTGCAACCCGATCAACATTAAATGAGGATCGTTGGTAGAGGGGTTCCCAGTCATCATTTATGTGAAGTATCAAAACATTTGGCCTGGCAGCTTCAGAGGAGAAGATTTTTGAAAACCCACCAATCAGAATCAAAGAATGCCTCTGACGGCCATGTTTTTCAACCCACAGGAACAAAATGAGGATCGTATGTAGAGGACCTCCCATAGACTATCCCTGCCATGTTTGTTTTCACGTCGCCTCGGTTTTTCCAGAGAAAAAGAGGAAAATGTGATTTCCCATAGGGTTTCTAAGGTAACTATAAGCCGCAATTGTGGCCATGTTTGTGACCCAATCAACATTAAATGACGATCGTTGGTAGAGGGGTTCCCAGTCATCATTTATCTGAAGTTTCAAAACATTTCGCCTGGCAGTTTCACAGGAGAAGATTTTTGAAAATCCACGAACCAGAATCAAAGAATGCCTCTAGAAGCCATGTTTTTCATCCGACGGGAACAAAAAGAGGTCTGTTTGTAGAGGACGTCCCATAGACCATTCCCACCAAGTTTGGTTCACAGAGAACCACGACAAATCAGCGGCTGGCCAAAGTGTTATTATTATTATTATATTACAGGCTCAGCGGTTACAGAGAAGAAGATGAAAATGTGAAAAGTTTACGGACGCCAGACGACGACGGACACCAAGTTATGATAAAAGCTCACATGGCCTTTTAGGCCAGGTGAGCTGAAAACAGCAGGCGGCAGCTAAAAGGACCGTGTGGGAAGGCCTGAGAAACAGATTTTTAATTTTTGTAGGCCTTATCTTTGAAGTAATGTTATTTATTCAGCAAGGATTTGCCTTGTTACAATTTATGGGAGAGTGCCCCAAAGGCACTCTCCCATAAATTGTAACAATGCAAAGATTTATGAATAACTTTTGATGGTCAAAAAATAATTTAGCACTCTACCAGTTAAAGACCTCCAGGAGTTAATATTAGTTTTAGTTTTGTGAAAATGATAAAACATGACCGATCGGTTACAGAAAAGATGTTCATGTCTATGAGCCCATCAGTTGCACAGCCCATATATATGGGAATGATGAAACATTTAGGCAAAAGTTTTAGTCATATGTACATGTATCAGAACAAATTGTAAATCATTAGAAGACTGAAAAGTGAATGTAATTAACGGAGAGGGAATCTGTATTATCCAGTGAATTAAAATGATTACATTATGTTGTCATACCTGATCAATGGCCTGCATTGAGAAGTTGAATGTCATGAATTCACAAATAGGTTTGAGTCCAGCCTGCAAATAGAATAAAAAAAATCATTCTTGAACAAAAATGAACATTAAGCTCATCAAGCTCATTTCAATGAGGGGTCGTAAGCTGTGTTTTTGAGGGAAAAAAAGAAGAAAAAAAAATTTACTGAAGAAACTTTTTTTTACAAATGTCAACTACTAGTCGTAAAGAATTGAGTGGTTCAGTATTGAGAAATGATTTGAAATGTAGATCTATTTGCATAAAATGCTGTCAAAGCTCTTTCCAACAGTGCGACCCAAAACGAACTATCTTCAATTTAATGCTTAAGGCTTAAGGAGTTTTACAGGCAACAAGAACTGACTTGAAACAACTGTCTCCAGAATTCCACAACTGTCTCAAAAACTTATCTACAACTGCACACTGGGGGATATCACAGAATTCAGCAAAGCTTACCTGAGAAATTAAGGATTAACAGTGGAAACTTCAGATATTATCCACATTTTGGAATTATAATATCGGCCTTGCCATGAAAACAATTCAACCTTCACTAAACACAAATAGCAGACAACATTTGTCCGAAATTGTCTTGAATAACTGAAAATTTAAAATTTTTTGCCTCAAAAACATACTTTATGACCCCTGTTCCAATGAAGGGGTCAAACACTACGTTTTGGAGACAAAAGCTGAGAAAAAATAATAAATTCAGCTGGAGGGGAAGATACTGTGACCACGACATCTTCCCCTCACCTGGGACTTCAAAAGTCAAAAAACTTTTCTTGTGTGAAATCACTATTTATGAATAGTTTTCATGATATAAAACTGTTTTAGGACTCTTCAATAAAAAAAAATTCAGGTGGGGGATGGTGGTGGAGGGTGGGAGATATTGTGACTACATCTTCCCCCACTTGGGACTTCAAAAGTCAAAATTATTTCTTGTGTGCGAAATCATCATCATTGATGAATAATTTCCATGATATAAAACTTTTTTAGTACTCAACCAGGTATTATATGTTAAAAAAAAAATTTCAGGTGTGGAATGAAAGATATCGTGACCAAGACATATTCCCCACACCTTGGACTTCAAAAGTCAAAAAAATTTTTTCTTGTGTGAAATCAGCATTTATGAATAGTTTCCATGATATAAAACTGTTATAGGACTCGACCAAGTATTAGTCTTTAATAAAAAAAAAATTTCACTTGTATATCATGGAAACTATTCATAAATTCAATTCAATTCAATTCAATATTTATTTCACAGCATACATATACAAAGGAAAGAAACAAGGTTACAAAAAAACAAAGGTAGATGTACAAATGTATACTGTGGGGAATGACATAGCCATGATAATTTCAAGCGAGAAATTTTTTCATTTTCATTGACTTTTGAAGTCCCAGATGGGGGGGGAGGGGGGGGGGGGGGGATATCGTGGTGACGATATCGTCCACCACCACCTGAATTTTTTTTATTTATTGAAGTCTAATATCTGGTCGGGTCCTAAAACACTTTTATATCATGGAAACTATTCATTAATGATAATTTCACGAGAAAGTTTTTCATTGACTTTTGAAGTCCCAGGTGTGGGGGGAAGATATCGTGGTCAATTTTCAAAATCTTGAATAAACACTTGAAAGTATACAGACTGAATATAGTGGCTATGAAGCAGACTGTACTATTCTGCAACCACCCAATTCCCCTTGACAGCTATTATCCTGTCTGATGTAATATCTGGTTGTGTCTTACAGTTTGTGTGAACAATTTTATATCATGGAAACAATTTATATTGAATGAAATCCCAGGTGAGGGAAGATATCATGGTCACGATATCTCTCCCCCCTCCCCCTTCCCCCCCCCCCCCCCCCCACACCTGAATGCTTTTCTATTGAAGACTAATACCTGGTCGAGTCCTAAAACACTTTTATATTCATAAATGATAATTTCATACGAGAACATTTTTTATTGACTTTTGAAGTCCCAGGTGGGGGAGGATGATATCTTCCCCCCCCACCTGAATTTTTTTTATTTATAGAAAACTAATACCTCGTCGAAAACTATTCATAAATGATAATTTCACATGAGAAAGTGTTTCATTGACTTTTGAAGTCACAGGTATGGGGGAAAGATATCGTGGTCAAGATATCTTCCCCCTACAAACCAAATTTTTTTTTTCTTGAAGACATGATACCTTATCAAGTCCTGAAACACTTTTATATCGCATCATGTTTCTATATGTTTGTCAATTTTTGTGTTCACATTATTTTATATTGTTGGCATATTCACTTGTTAAATCTTGAAGAACACTTGAAAGTATACAGACTGAATATAGTGGCTATGAAGCAGACTGTACTATTCTGCAACCACCCAATTCCCCTTGACAGCTATTATCCTGTCTGATGTAATATCTGGTTGTGTCTTACAGTTTGTGTGAACAGTTTTATATCATGGAAACAATTTATAAATTTGAATGAAATCCCACGTGGGGGAAGATATCGTGGTCACGATATCCCCCCCCCCCCCCAACCCCCCAACTGTAGTGTTAAACAGATGAGGCAAAAAACTTCCTGGCTTTGATAAGACATTGTTGTCTTTCATTTATGACATCAGTGTCACAGTATGAGTGCAATCATTAGTTCACCAAAATGTTCATGACATATGTCTTCCATGGCACATGCAGGCTTGGCAAACTGGAAAATCAAGGCGTGCAAAACAATTGCCCTCCTCAGATTGCTTGGGAGTGCAATTGCTCCTGGAGTTTTCAATGCAAAAATTTGTATGCTATTTTTGTTATATTCAATTCAAGGTATCAATATTGTGACTGAAATTAGTACTGCATTCAGCTACACAGTGGAAAAATTGGCACACACATCTTCTCATTTTCAAAATGTTGCATTCAATTCTTACGTGACTGTCTTCTACACTCAAAATGTACTAAAATGCAACACAGAATGGGTCATGAATTATTGCGAATAAATGCAACATTGACAAATGATAATAGATTTTAAAGGCAGTTCCAAACAGGTCTGGCATTCCAGAAAGTTAAAAAATTTATAGTAATTTATATATTTTTTATACTTACCAATGACCCAGACATAGCTGGTGCTAACTCTTAAAATATAGGGCCAAACACAAATTTTGCCCCCCAATCCCCAAAATTTGCATCTAAAACTAAAGAAAACATGTCCTGAAAGGCCCTCCACACTTCGCCCCTACTGCGCATGCGCAGTGTCAAGGACGTTCCGAAATTGGCGCCATTTATCATTCTAATAACCAGTGCCTGGTAAGCGCTATGTACTCAGCGGGGAGGCAAGAGTTCCCAACTCCTGGGAGGGCCATCCCCGTCTGGGTCATTGGTAAGTATAAAAAATATATAAATTACTATAAATTTTTTAACATTTTTATACTGTACCAATGACCCAGACATAGCTGAATAGTAAAAAGGCTGGAGGGCCAAGGACATAGAGCAAAATGGAATACGCTCAATAAAATAAAATAGAGTCATCCCCTGTAGGGAAAAGAAGTAATAGGCCTTACATGTATCTTTCTTATTTATGATAAATTAGAGAGATACAACACCTTCCAAAATTGAGCTTCATACATCCATGTACTCTATTAATATCCAATATAATCCTTATACTAATAATTTTTAAAGTAAGCCAATAATAAAGTTAGTCTAGAGAACAGAGACTCTTATACTCCTAAAAGTGTCTGAGAATTGCATAATCATGTCCGTTGACATATGCAATATTCAAAAGCTATACTTTAAAAACTAAGACTTGAATGAATTTTAAAAACTTAAACTTCTCACTAAACAACCATCCCAATAACAGCTCAGAATTACTAACTCCGGAGGAGGTATCCCCTTGTTTTCATAGTAAAACAGGTGACCCAAGGGAACACCCTCCCCCCCTCCCCCCCCTTTTACTTGCCCTGGGTCAAATGGCCCAGAGCGAAGAGGGCAGCCGAACAGAGACACTGCCGAAACAGACAGCCTACCTAGCTATAGTAGCAACTGTAAGTGAATGACATTCTGAGCAGTAGATAATAGACCTAACAAAAGAGGCCTCCAGAAATTGACTCGATATTTCTAAGATAAAATTCATGAATGTGGATGGCTGAGCGCAATGAGCGGCCTTCAAAAATCTATAATAGCGACACTATTAATGTAAGCCCAAGAAGTAGAAGAACTCTTACTTCATGAGCCGAAATCTTAAGCACAACTGCTAAGTCAATGATATACCATAAGCAGTACCGATAGTTAATAGAATCCATTAACAATAAAATGGAGCGTAACGTCCTTCTACTAGACATCAAAGACAGAAGAAGCTTACGCCCTTGTAATAAACAGATATCTGTTTATAAATACATAAACTGTACCCGGAAAGAGTAAAGGCCTATGCCCATACGAAGACGGAAGGACCTTAAAATAATAGGTTCCGGATAATAGGAGCCTAACTCTTATGCAACAATCCAACCTAAATAGTAACGGAAGTATTGATTCCGAAACTATGAAAGTGAAAATCATCCATCGATAGTGCATGAAACTCACTGACTCTACAGTAAAAGAGAAACCAACAGAATTACTGTCTAAAAGGTCAGAATTTGAAAACTACTGTTTCCAGAGGCTCAAATGATTACTTAGCTAAATAAGAACCGAAGTTAAAATCCGTATAGGAATTTAATCTAAAGATTCTAAGTCTATTTATCAAAAAGTTACTAACTGACTTAGATAAAGAGACAAAAGACTCAATTGTAAACTATCGTAGAGTGCATAGGTATGAGGTAACATAAACCTATAACCTAAATAATAACAGGCTGCAGTAGATCTTGTGAAACAAGTATACTAAAAAATAGCAATGAGTAGTATGGAGGGATCAACAATATGAACATAATGATCCCTACACCACGACGGAAGAGCCTCCACTTAAGTCGCATAGACTAGCGAAGAAGAGGATCTCCTATAGTAAGAAATCGCGTCCAAAGCTCGTCCAGTACAGTGCTTACAATGCAATACGGACCACACAACGGAATACATGAAGGTTGCGACCTTGCTGGTTGTGATAAAGATGACACGATTTACCCAGTGAAAAAAGATCCTCACATAGAGGAAGATTTCACGTTAAGACCCACAGTAGACAAGAGAGTAAATTACTCATGATCTCTGTGAAGATAGAGATGCTATCAACAGAAATGTATTGTGGTTGTTTATCTTAGCAATACCTGCTAAAACAACAGCGCCGGAGGATACGCGTATCCTATCATTCCGTCCTATAGATCAATAGAGCATTAACACTATTAGCTCAGAGATCTGGACAAGCCAACACAACACATACGTCTGCAATTGATTAGCAAGCTGTGTCATAAATAAATCATCATTGGGCGCTCCCATAGATAGCAAATCTGATTGAATACTTGTTTGTTGAGAGTCCATTCTGACAGCAACAAGCGACCCGTAAGAGAACGGGAGTCCGATAAAACAATCAGACGACCCGGAATATGACGAACCAAAACTGAACTTGGTGTACTATAACCAACAGACGGATTCTTTCCATTAAATTGAATAACGGAAACGAAAGAGTGCCTCCCTGGTTCCGGAGATACGCCACTACTGTCGAATTAAAGGACAGGAATTTGGGCATGCGTTTCTGAATAATGTTCATGCAATGACATAAAGCAAACCTAAAAAACATTATTCCGCGGAAGTTAAACTGATAGCTAAAAGACTGCGGAACCCAAAGACCCTGGCACTTCGAATCCGTAGGGATCAGTATATATCCCAATCTGTTTGACTGGCAACCGTCATAACAGCCACACTCGGGTCCGGCAACTGCGGCGGCACTCTCTGAGTCAACCACCGAATGTTTGCCCCAGTCTGAATCTCTTGTAACACTAGATAGACAAGAGAACGTATAAATCGAGCAATTCATGGATTGCCGGAAAGTTGCCATCGAAGAGAAGCTCCTCCGAGAACGAAGCGACTCTGAGAGAGTTCTTAACCTTACTATCCACGCGTGTGGATGTAGCTAGGGCTGCGTCACGTCTAACCAACTCCAATCAGCCACTGAAGGGC
This sequence comes from Pictodentalium vernedei, assembly GCA_031216915.1. NCBI lineage: Eukaryota > Metazoa > Mollusca > Scaphopoda > Dentaliida > Dentaliidae > Pictodentalium > Pictodentalium vernedei. Next base: position 253,759,590 of record CM062296.1, read on the forward strand.
GGAGTTATACGTGAACAAACTACTGCCCTCAAAAGAAATTACATTGAGAATAATATCCCGTAAATCTTTTCTGAAGACGTAATGATAACGCCTCAGTAAGGCGGATTACGTATAATAAAGCGTCTAAGTTAAGTCTACTATACATAATGTCGTTCCCAACATTGAAATTGGAAAAGACATAAACGGCGAAAAAGAATATATGCAGTCTTTAATCACACCGTCTAGACGCATATGAACTCTCGGTATGCCCTGCTCTGCCAAAATAAACTATTTGTAAAAATGATAAAATGGCAGAAATGAGCAACGCGGACAAGAAACTAAACTATCATGCTTAGTAGCAGGCTTGTATATATATATATATATAGCGTCGAAAAATAAAACACATGTTGTAATGACAATATTGGACTGCGTCGGTAAGTCAGGGACAATGTCCCTGTACCGATCGAAAAATCCGAGTCCAATGACACTATAAGTCTCTTATCCAAGATCGCAGCAATGAAGTCCGAAATAATAATCACTGGAAGATAATGCCAGAAGATATGAAAGGCATCTTCCGATACTACTAAAGGGAAAACTCGAAATCTTTCGAATCCCTTTCGCCATCCTGTCGGACCCTATAAAGCGTTCGGTCGTCCGTAGCTGATGCAACCGCGGACCGCACCGACCCAGCGCAGTCGGATAATTCCTGATTCGACCGAGAAACTGTCAATTGCTGGGATGCTGCGAAACAACTGTGCTAACTCGGATAGCACGTCCGTCACTGAGGCCTGAGGAGAAGCGGTCTTACGATGCATTGCCGCTGGAAGCTCCGTGATCGTTACCCCGTGCATACTTCCAATATGCGAGCGAACGGAGTGTATAGGCCTCGTGTCCCTTGGCTACCGGATGGCGCGACCTATTCGCCGTGGAATCACTGAATGCCGAAACTGATCGGATACTCGAGGTCACGTAGCCAATGTGCGGTCGTGTGCCCTGCTGTGAGGATGAGGAAGCATTAAAGACAGTCTCTCGGACTGTCAATATAACGGAGCGTCCCGAGCAACGGACATATGCTCCGAATGTAAAATATCTGAACCACAACATGCGGTCCCCTATGTTGTTGGGCGAGAGAGGAACCGGACTAACAGGCTTCCTCCGATCTGTCCTCAATCTGCCGTCACTGGGTGAGTACTAAAGTAATTAAAGTGCTCGCATCACCCAAATCTCCTTCCTAGACCGCAACGGACGAACCCGGCAGCCGAACCATTCGATGAATGTACGCTACACCGGGTGAGCTAGCGAATGTCACTCCGTAAGCGATAGACATATTCCATGAGCACTTATTGCCGCTAACTCTTCATTAACTATGACGACAGAGGCACACTTTTGAAAGACATCTCCATAACTCTTCGAACAAGAAACCAGAAATGCTTGGATAGCAAGCATAAAATAATAATATATATAGCGTCGTTCAATAATTCGAAAGTTTGTGTGACATTATTGGACTATGTCGGAACTGAGGGACGATGTCCCTGAACCGAACCAAAAATTTCCAAGTCCACCGACGCTATCAGTTTCTTATCCGGCATCGCAGCATATGTTGTTCCGAAAGGGAAAGCTTGAAATCCTCCGAATCCCTTTCGGTATCCCGTCGGACCGGATGAAACTTTCGGACGTCCGTACCCGCTTCCGCGGAGCGTCCCAACCCAGCATCGTCGGATAAAATATATGCGACAGATTTAGTTGATGCTGGGATGCTACGATAAACTGTGCTATTAAGGAAAGCACGTCCGTTCCCCGAGGCCTGTGCAGTAGCGGACTTACGATGCATTGCCGCCGGAAGCTCCGTGTACGTTGACTCCCGCACACTTCCTATGCGAACGTCCGGAGTCTGCAGGCCTCGAGTCCCCGGCTACCGACCCAGCGCTGTCGGATAATTCTCGATCCGACACCGTTCTGTCGGCTGCTGGGATGCTGCGATAAGCTGTGCTATGTGCACAAGAATGTCCGGCGTCGAGACCTGCGGAGGCGCAGTCTATCGCTGCTTCGCCGAGGGCAGCTCCGCATCAGATGGCTCCCGCATACTTTTCCTATGCGAACGTCCGGAGTCCATCGGTCTCGAATCCCTGGCTGCCGGATGGTGTGACCTGGTCGCCGAAGAATCCTTGATCGGCGAAGCTGGAAATATATCGGCGGTCACGCAGCCAAGGTGCGGTCGTGTGCGCTGACGAGAAGAGGAAGCCTTAGCAGTCTCAGCGGACTGCCTATACAACGGAGCGTCCCGAGCGACGGACGTATGCTCCGCTAGCGACACATTTTGTACCACAACATCTGGGGCCAGATGTTGTTGAACGTGAGAGGGGCCTCTCTCGCTTGCCGTCCGGATGGACCGGAACGAGCTATGAACCGGACTAAAAGGCTTCCTCCGTTCTCCTTCCGATCCGCCGTCACTGGGTGTGCATTAAGTTAATTTTATAGTGCTCGCATCACCCCAAAATTCCTTCTAGACCGCAACGGACGAACCCGGCTGCCGAACCATTCGGTGAATGGACGCTACACCGGGCGAGCTAGCGGACGTCAAAGGCCGTCGAACCTACTAGGGTCCTCTTAGGCAATTGGCGTATTACATGAGCACTTTTCCGCTAGCCCTTCATTAATTGTGACGACGGAGGCACACTGTTGGAAGACATCACAGATACATCACCCTAATCTTGATCGTCTGAAATAGAAATTGATAAAGTAGAGTGACCCTGCGGGGAAAGGACCGGAGTGTCCAAATCCCCAACAACATACCGTGACATACGCTTCCCATATTGTCATCGAAATCATACGATACAGAACAGGAGTTAATGCGAGTACACTGACCACATATAGAATGATAATAAAGTCAGAGGAAGACTTCCTCTTAAAACAATTGATCAATATCCTTTCAATGTGAAAAGAAAACAAGTCCTGGTACTCGCACTAACCCCTGGCAATCAAAATACATAATAATAATATGATCCATTAATATAGAAAAAATAATTGAAATCAAAATATTTTGAAAAAATATTTTTTCAGAACAGCCCAAGTTTCTGAAAAGTAACGTTGAGCCCCAATGGATCCCAAGCCTAAGTGTGGAAAAAAATTTTAAAAATATTTTAAACAATTTATTCAACACTTACGAACAATAATAATGTATCTAGTTATGATTAAAATAACATAAAGATATTATTTTTTAGAAATCCCCCCCTCACACAGAGGGCTGTTGTAAATGTAAACAATGAGTGTAAAAACACTAAAATAAGACTCCAGGCACCCAGGCCCGAAATCAGTTACCAAAAATACACTATCTGATGCAAAACAGAGACTTCCAGGGAAGAAACTGCAGAACATCAGATGGTAGATGCAGAACACAACGCCTAACCACCCGTAGGTGAAGACGTAAACATGGGGAAAGAACGGAATTCATTCTGTTATTCAGCTAAAACTCCCAAGAAATTTTAGTAATAATAATTACAGAAACTATGCCAAAAGCATGGGAGAATAGCAAGGGGGAACTTAAAGGACAGGGAGAGAGGAAAACACTTGAAAAAACAGTGTAACTAAATAATCAGAATGACAACAAAATGGCTGCTGCCTTGAAAATAGGTAACTTAACATAATTTCATTAAAAATTTTTAAGTTACAGCCCTGATAAAATTCTGTCACACATTCTTTTCCTCTCCTCCTTCTCTATCCTCCTTAGAATCACCATTTCACTAATATTTATGTGTCTGGCATCATTTAAACTGAGATTTAAAAGCACAAAGATCAGTCAGATGTTAACTGATGAAGGGCCAAACTTAGAATGATAAATGGCGCCAATTTCGGAACGTCCTTGACACTGCGCATGCGCAGTAGGGGCGAAGTGTGGAGGGCCTTTCAGGACATGTTTTCTTTAGTTTTAGATGCAAATTTTGGGGATTGGGGGGCAAAATTTGTGTTTGGCCCTATATTTTAAGAGTTAGCACCAGCTATGTCTGGGTCATTGGTACAGTATAAAAATATCAAGGGGTGCAAAAAATTGCCCTCCTCAATTTTTTCTAGGTGTACAGTAGGCGTGCAGCACACCTGCACTCCTAAAGAATGCCACACCTGCACATGCATTGAAGAAAATTCCATTCTCATTTTTCATGTTGGGTACACCAGACATACAAGATGACCATGGTTCAGCCCAATTGCATCTTTAGGGATAAAAAAAAATATGAAATTTTTCTCTCAGTATTTAATCCTTTACCCAATGAAACGGCTGTATCTGCCCAAATAAAATACAAATTAAGTAGCTGAAAAAATACTTTTTCCAAAAATTTCAATAAAACCATATTGAGCTTGTCAAGCTCATTTAAATGAGGTGTCACATGATAAGATTTTGTTGAAATTTTTTTTTAAATTTAATAAAAACAAAAAGTAAAGTAATATTCTTGTGCTTTGGTAAAAGGATGAATTGGGAACATCCACCTACGTAATAAGCAAATTCAGCAGCCCAAAAAACTATTATTATATTATAATAAATTTCAACAAAGCCATATCATATGCCCCCCCCCCCCCCCCCCCTCTTTGGAACGAGCCTGTTGAGCTCGTTCAAATGAGGGGGCACATGATATCGTTTTGTTGAAATTTTTGGAAAATTTTTTTTAAAATGATATTTAAAATAATAAATTTTGATATCGTCTGCATTGGGCAAAGGGTTAAGCTAGCTGCTGTTCGCTGATCTACCAAAACTGGTATTGAAATCTTGCAAATTTATGTGATTTATGCCAAATATTGGTTGGCCGAAATTGCAATACAATCAATTGCTCCACTGATTTGATTGTATGAAAGCATGAGCGATAAATCTGTCAATTATTCGACTCAGTGATGCACAAACAAGTGAAATGTTATGGACTGACATTATTTTACCAGCAATAAGTTTTCCTTTTTGATGGAACAACAGCTTGCATGCTATTTGGGGAAACAAGTTGACTTCAATTTTGAATGATGACATATTAACAGTTAACTATACAGGTCAACAAATCTGATTATCTATCTGATAAAAAATCATTAAACTAAATTTTTTAGGTGAAAGTGATGAATGCCTTAAATAACCGTCAACTCACAACTGGCCCAACCTGTTGAAGGCTGAATGAAAATTTGGTGCTGCAAATAACCATATGCAAGATGATCATTCCCCTAATTTTGTGACCCCTGCATTGTAGTCAGCTGCAGGGTTTATATTTTATCTAAATTTCGGAGAACCCATTTGGATTCTCGCAAAAATAGTTGGAAGAATCCATACCTGCTCTGAGTGTCCCAGGATCCCATGAGGCCACCATGGTTGAACACAGTTGTATATTGATAACACACGTTAAGCCTTAAACCCCCAAAGATTTTTAAACATCAACTGAATTTTAGAAAAAAATAGACGATATTTACTAATACATGTAAAACCTTACACATATGGATGCCAGTGGAACCGGCTCATTGAGCCAGTTCAAATGACAGCCATATTTGTACAAGTTTATTGAGTGTCAGGATTTATCAACTGAATTTTTGAAAAAATAGACGATATTTACCAATAAAACCTTACAAATATGGATGTCAGTGGAACCGGCTCATTGAGCCGGTTCCAAATGACAGCCATATTTGTACAAGTTTATTGACAGTGTCAGGATTTATTTATTTATTTATTTATTGGTGTTTAAAGTCACATACTTATGCACAATGGCTAATCGTGACAGTGACAGTTTTATGGGTGGAGGAAGCCAGAGTACCCAGAGTGAACCACCAAGCATCGACAAGCAACTGTCAGCTCAACATTCATTCTCCGCACAAGCAGGGTTACAGCGGTTGAAGACAAGTGCACCATCGCCATGCAGTACGCCTTAGTACACGGCGTCATTGTGCCCCATGTAGGCAACTGAGATAAAGTGCTGTGTCCAAGGACACAACGTGGGTCGTCTCGGATGGGGATCTAATTCAGGACCAACCATGTTAGGATATTTCAGCTCATGTTAGCATTGTATTGGTTAATTTGCTGCTGCAATGTTAGGTAAAGGGTTAAATTGACTTAACTCTTTTTACACGAATCCTAGCAGAGGTGCAGCAAGAATCTACATGGATTCTCTCAGGTTTGTTGCATAAACCTTGGTGTGAATCGGTTCTCAGATTCTTGACGAAATATAAGCCTTGCAGATGCAGTCCATCAGATGGGGCATTCTGAAAAACATGTTTCCTTGGAGACCAGGGGAATGAACTTCAGTGAGAATTTCAAGTCCAAACTGATTATGTATTTACAACTCAACCATGGAAAATGTGATAAAATGGCTTCTAGCATTTAAGCACAGGCCTGGCATTCTTTAGGAATGGAGGAGTGATGCTCGCCTTCTGCCTAGAAAAAATTGAGGAGGGCAATTTTTTGCACCCCTTAATTTTCAGGAATGCCAGACCTGTTTCGGACTGCCTTTAAAATCTGTTATCATTTGTCAATGTTGCATTGATTCGTAATAATTCATGACCAATTCTGTGTCACATTTCGATGTATTTTGAATGTAGAAGACAGTCATATAAGAACTGAATGCAACATTTTGAATAATGAGAAGATTTGTGTGCCGATTTTTCCACTATGCAGCTGAATATAGAACAATTTCTCAGTCCCAAAGTTCAGTAATACCTGGAAGTGAATATAACCAACATAGCATACAAGTATATGTACTGAAAATTCAAGGTGCACCTGCACTCCCAAGCAATCTGAGAGGGGCAATTGTTTTGCACTCCTTGATTTTCTAGACTGCCAGTCCTGTAAGCACGATTTCAGTCAGATTGTTGAGCATCTACCAACGGATTCCCAAAGTCTTCGGCAACAAGCTACATCACAAATAGCATAATAGGTTGGGATTTTTCAGTGTGAGATGGAATTTCATGTGAAATAACTGGAAGATGTTGTTAAGCATTGCTTAATAATTAAACAGTCTGGATACATTAATTTTTTACCTAACATAAGAGGACAGCACAATTCACAACAAGAAGCCCCAAGGAGCCTTAATCGCTCACCGGCCAAAGTGGTTCAAAGAAGTATTTGGGGGTCACATTCAGTTAGACATGGTTCATCAACACTACAAAGGAATATAGTCATGAGAGACAAATTTTATGGAACAAGGGCCATGGCTTGAACAAACTTGAATCTTACCCCCCAAAGGATGTTGCATACCAAATATCAAAAGCATTCATCTGCTGGATGTGAAGAAGAAGATTTTTAAAGAAAATTCCTCATTTTGAACTAAGTTATCATTCGGGATCCCACAGTGAGCCCAAATATGAACCCAGGGACTTGGCTTGAACAAACTTGAATCTCACCCCCTAAGATTGCTGCATGCCAAATATCAAAACATTCCGACTGATGAATCTGAAGAAGATTTTTAAAGAAAAATTCCACATATTGACTAAGTTATAATTTGGGCTCCCACAGGGAGCCCAAATATGGACCCAGGGACTTGGCTTTAACAAACTTGAATCTCACCCCCCTAATGATGCTACACACCAAATATCAAAACATTCTGACTGCTGGATCTGAAGAAGATTTTTTAAGAAAGTTAAAAAATTTATAGTAATTTATATATTTTTTATACTTACCAATGACCCAGACATAGCTGGTGCTAACTCTAGGGCCAAACACAAATTTTGCCCCCCAATCCCAAAAATTTGCATCTAAAACCAAAGAAATCATGTCCTGAATGGCCCTCCATACTTTGCCTCTACTGCGCATGCGCAGTGTCAAGGAGGTCCCGAAATTGGCGCCAATTATCATTCTTACAAGCAGTGCCTGGTCAGCGCTAAGTACTCAGCGGGGAGGTATGAGTTCCCAACTCCTGGGAGGGCCATCCACGTCTGGGTCATTGGTAAGTATAAAAAATATATAAATTACTATAAATTTTTTAACATTTTTATACTCTGCCAATGACCCAGACATAGCTGAATAATAAAAAGGCTGGAGGGCCTAGGACATAGAGGAAAATCCAATAAGCTCAACTATATAAAATAGAGTCATCCCCTCGAGGAGAAAAGGAGTATTAGGCTTTACATGTATCTTTCTTATTTATTATAAATTAGAAAGACACAACACCCTCCATAATTGAGCATAATAACATTCATGTTCTCTATAAACATCCAGTATAATCCTTATACTAATTATTTTTAAAGTAAGCCAATAAATAAAGTTAGTCCAGAGAATTGAGACTCTTTATACTCTTTTAAAAGTGTCCGAGGATTGTATATTAACGCCCGTTTGACACGTGACATACACAAATGCTTCACACCGAGCTACACTTTAAAAAAATATGACATGAATGAATTTTTAAACATTAACTTTTCACTTTAAAACCATCCCGGTAACAACTCAGAATTACTGACTCCAGAGGAGGTATCCCCTTGTTTTCACTATAAAACAGGTGACCTAAGGGAACACCCTTCCCCCCCCCCCCTTCCCCTTGCCCTGGGTTAAATAGCCCAGAGCAAAGAGGGCAGCAGGACGGAGTCACTGCCTGAATAGAAAGCCTGCATAACAAAAGTTGCAACTGTTTAGTGAACGACATTCTGAGCAGCAGATAACGGACCTAAACAATGCAGGTCTCCAGAAATGGACTCAATATTTCTGAGATAAAAATTCGTGAATGTGGATGGCTGAGACCAATATGCAGCCTTCATTAAATCTGTAATAGCAACACTATTTGCATAAGCCTAAGATGTAGAAAGAGCTGTTACTTCATGAGCCAAAATCTTAAGCACAGACTGCTGAGTTGAAGATAGATTATCATAAGCAGTACGGATAGTTAATTGAATCCATCTAGCAATAGAATGGACCGTAATGTCCTTTCTTATTAGGCATCAAAGACAGAAAGAAGCGTTTACATCCCTTTCTGATAAACTGAGATCTTGTTTAAAAATACATTAAGCTCTAACCGGACAGAGTAAAGGCCTATGTCCGTCTGAAGACGGAAGGGCCTTAATAACAATAGGTTCCGGATATTTATTAGGAGCCTGATTCTTAGCCAAAAATCCAACATTAGTAGTAAAGGTAATAGTGTTCCTGACACTACGATAGTGAGAATCGTCCACCAATAGTGCATAAAGCTCACTGACTCTTCAAGCAGAAGAGAAAGCTAAGAGAAATGCTGTCTTATAAGACCAGAATTTGAAATCTACTGTCTCAAGAGGCTCAAATGGTTTTCTTTTAGTTTAAGAAGAACCCAAGCTAAATTCCATTTAGGAATTAATCTAAGGGTTCTAGGTCTATTTATCGAAAAGTTTCTAACTAATTTAGATAAAGAGACATTAGATCCAATTGTAAACTATCATGGTGTGCATAGGTATCAGATAACATAGACCTATAACCTTTAATAGTAACAGGCTGCAGTTGATCTCGTCAAACATGTATACTAGAATGTTTGCAATGTCTGGTATGGAGGGATCAAAAATATCAACAGAATGATTCCTACACCAACGACGAAAGACCTTCCACTTAGCAGCATAGTATAGCGAAGAGGAGGTCCTCCTACAGTTAGAAATCGCGTCCACTGCTTGTCCTGTACAATGCTTGCCGTGCAAGAAGGACCGCACAACGGAATACGTGAAGGTTGAGACCTTGCGGGTTGTGATGAAGTTGACACGATTTCCCCTGCGAAAGAAGATCCTCTCGTGGAGGAAGTTTTCGCGGTAAGTCCCACAGCAGACACCTGAGTAGATTTATCCATGGTCTCTGAGGAGACAGAGATGCTACCAACAGAATTGCATTGTGATTGTTTTATCTTTAGCAATATTTGCTGAATCAACGGCACTGGAGGATACGCATATCCTATCATTCCGTCCCACGAGATCGATAGAGCGTCTACTGCATATGCTTGGGGATCCGGACATGGTGACACATACGTCTGCAATTGTTTGTGAGTTGTGTCGCAAATAAGTCTATCATTGGCTGCTCCCATTGGTAGCAAATCTGATTGAATACCTGTTTGTTGAGAGTCCATTCTGATGGTAACAAGCGACCCTTCCATGAAAGGGAGTCTGCTAATACATTCAGACGACCCGGAATATGACGGACCGAAAGCAGAACTTGGTGTTCTAGAACAAACAGAAGGATTCTTTCCGTTAAATTTAATAACGGAACAGAATGAGTGCCTCCCTGGTTCTGGATATACGCAACTACTGTCGTATTGTCGGACAGGATTTGGACATGCACTTTCTGAATAATGTTCATCCAATGACGTAGTGCAAGCCAAATTGACATCATTTCTTGGATGTTTATGTGCTTGCCTAGAACTGCGGAACCCAAAGACCCTGGCACTTCGAATCCGCTGGGATCAATGTTGTACCCCAACTTGTTTGACTGGCATCCGTCATAATCGTAAAACTCGGATCCGGCAACTGCAGTGGAACTCCCTGAGTCAACCACTGAATGTTTGCCCAAGTCTGAATCTCTTGTTACACTTGATTTGACAAGAGAACGTCTATATCGAGCAATTGATAGATTGCTGAAAGCTTGCCGTCGAAGAGAAGCTTCTCCGAGACCGAAGCGACTCTGAGAGAGTTCTTCACCTTACTATCCACGCGCGTGGATGCAGCTAGGGCTGCAGCTAGGGCTGCATCACATCTAACCAACTCCAGGTTTGCCACTGAAGTTAAGTCTGTTAGACATTATTGTCGTTTCCAACGTCGTGGTTGGAATTGACATAGACGACGGTATAGACAATTCCAAGTCTTCAGCCTCGTCGTCTAGACGCAGAGGAACTCTCGGTATACCCTGTCCTGTCCTGCCATTTCGAATTTATTCCTTGAATTGATGAAAGGCAGATTTAGAGCATTTGCGGACAAGATTACCAGACTTGCCTATTTTGGTAGCAAGCTTATATATAGCGTCGTTCAATAATTCGAATGTTCTTGTGACACTATTGGACTGTGTCGGAAACTCAGGGACGATGTCCCTGAACCGATCAAAAAAAAATTCTGTGTCCAATGACACTATTAGTCTCTTATCCGGCATCGCAGCATTCTAGTCTGACGGAACAACCTCTGGAAGATAATGCCGGATGAAATCTACGGCAGCTTATGTTGTTCCGAAAGGGAAAGCTCGAAATCCTCTGAATCCCTTTCGCCATCCTGTCGGACCCTATGAAGTTCTCGGTCGTCCGTACCTAATGCTTCAGCGGAGCGTACCGACCCAGCGTCGTCGGATTATTCCTGATCCGACAGAGATTCTGTCATTTGCTGGGATGCCGCGATAAGTTGTGCTATTTGGGATAGCACGCCCATCACTGAGGCCTGTGGAGTGGCGGTCTTACGTTGCTTTGCCGCTGGAAGCTCTGTGTACTTTGACCCCTGCATACTTCTCTTATGTGAGCGTCCGGAGTCTACAGGCCTCGTATCCCTTGGCTACCGGATGGCGTGACCTGTTCGCCATGGAATCCCTGATTGTCGAAGCTGGCTGGATATCCGTGGTCACGTAGCCAAGGTGCGGTTGTGTGCACTGCCATGAGGATGAGGAAGCCTTATCAACAGTCTCTCCGGACTGTCTATATAACGGAGCGTCCCGAGCGGCGGATGTATGCTCCGAATGCGAAACGTTTTGTACCACAACATCTGGTCCCAGATGTTGTTGTACGAGAGAGGAACCTCTCTCACTCGCAGCCCGGATGGACCTGGATGAGCTAGGAACCGGATTAATAGGCTTCCTCCGATCTCTCCTCTGATCCGTCGTCACTGGGTGTGCACTTTTGTCTTATTATAGTGCTCACATCACCCAAATCTCCTTCCTGGACCGCAACGGACGAACCCGGCCACCGAACCATTCGATGAATGGACGCTACACCGGGCGAGCTAGCGGATGTCAACGCCGTCGATCCTTCTAGGGACGTCTTAGGCAATTGACGTATTTCCATGAGCACTTATTGCCGCTAGCTCTTCATTTAACTATGACGACGGAGGCACACTTTTGGAAGACATCACAGAAACTTTTGCGAACAAGAAACCAGACTTGCTTGTTTAGTAGCAAGCATATATATAGCGTCGTTCAATAATTCGAATGTTCCTGTGACATTATTGGACTGTGCGGAAACTCAGGGACGATGTCCCTGAACCGATCAAAAAAATTCTTGTGTCCAAAGACGCTATCAGTCTCTTATCTGGCTTCGCAGCATTCTGGTCCGACGAAACAACCTCTGGAAGATAATGCCGGATGAAATGTACGGCAGCTTATGTTGTTCCGAAAGGGAAAGCTCAAAATCCTCTGAATCCCTTTCGCCATCCTGTCGGACCCTATGAAGTTTTCGGTCGTCCGTACCTGATGCTTCAGCGGAGCATACCGACCCAGCGTCGTCAGATATTACCTGATCCGACAGAGATTCTGTCGTTGCTGGGATGCTGTGATAAGTTGTGCTATTTGGGATAGCACGTCCGTCACTGAGGCCTGTGGAGTAGCGGTCTTACGTTGCTTTGCCGCTGGAAGCTCCGTGTACGTTGACTCCTGCATACTTCTCTTATGTGAACGTCCGGAGTCTACAGGCCTCGTGTCCCTGGCTACCGGATGGCGTGACCTGGTCGTCGTGGATACTCTGATTGGTGAAGCTGGCTGGATATCCGAGGTCACGTAGCCAATGTGCGGTCGTGTGCGCTGCCGTGAGGATGAGGAAGCCTTATCGACAGTCTCTCCGGACTCTCTATATAACGGAGTGTCCTGAGCGGCGGACGTATGCTCCAAATGCGAAACGTTTTGTACCACAACATCTGGTCCCAGATGTTGTTGTACGAGAGAGGGGCCTCTCTCGCTCGCAGCCCGGATGGACCTGGACGAGCTAGGAACCGGACTAACAGGCTTCCTCCGTTCTCTCCTCTGATCCGCCGTCACTGGGTGTGCACTTTGTTGATTTATAGTGCTTGCATCACCCAAAACTCCTTCCTGGACCGCAACGGACGAACCCGGCTGCCGAACCATTCGATGAATGGACGCTACACCGGGCGAGCTAGCGGACATCAACGCCGTTGATCCTACTAGGGACCTCTTAGGCAATTGACGTATTTCCATGAGCACTTTGCCGCTAGCTCTTCATTTAATTGTGACGACGGAGGCACACTTTTGGAAGACATCACGGATACATCACCCTGTTCTTGTTCCTCTGAAATAGAGATTGATAAACTACAGTGACCCTGCGGAGAAAGGACCGGCATGGCCATTTCCCCGCTAACAACATACCGTGACACACGCTTCCCATGTTTGTCATCCCAATTGACACATACTGAACAGGAGTTAGTGTGAGTACACTGACTACACTTAATACAATGATTATGAAAGTCAGAGGAAGATTCCCTCTTATTACAATTTGAACAATATCCTTTCATTGTGAAAAGAATACAAAAAGTCCTAGTACTCGCACCAACCCCTGAAAACAAAGATACATAATAACATGATCCATTAACATAGAAAAAATAACTGAAATCAAAAAAATTTTGGGAAAAAATATTTTTTCAGAAAAGCCCAAGTTTCTGAAAAGTAACGTTGAGCTCCAATGGATCCCAAGCCTAAGTGTGGACAAAAATTTTAAAAATATTTTAAACAAGAGGCCCCACGGGGCCTGAAGCGCTCATCTTGTACAGAACACAATTTAAACAGAGTCCAAGAATGAGTCTACATTAAGCAAGCCATCTCCATAGGCTACACTGTCAATCCTTGAGTCCCTCAGGAGTGACAAAAATAATCTGGGCATCATGCCTTTTCTTCAGTTGATCATAAGTAAAATGCAGAGCTCCCCTATGAAGCCCCTTGATACAACCTATGTGGATTAATCTTAGTACCTCTAGAGGGTACTGAATACAAAATTTTTAATTCTTCAGCAAAATGGACAATTCCGGCTCCCATAGAGAGCCCAAATATTAACCCAGGCTCTTGATTTGAACACAGTTAAATCTGACTTCCCTAGAGATGTTGTGTACCGAATATGAAAGCATTCTGACTGTTGGATCTGAAGAAGAGAAATTGTAAAGAAATTTCTTCGAATTGCACTAAGTTCAAATTTGGGCTACCATAGCGAGCCCAAATATTGACCTATGGATCCGATTTGAACAAACTTGAATCTGACCCCCCTAGAGATGTTGTATACCAAATGTGAAAGCATTCTGACAAGTGAATCTGAAGAAGAAGATTTTTAAAGAAATTCCCTCATATTGTACTAAGTTAAATTTCATGTTCCCATATGGAGCCCAAATATTAACCTAGGCACTCTAATTGAACAACCTGGAATCTGACCCCCCTAGAGATGTTGTATACCAAATATAAAAGCATTCCGACTGGTGGATCTGAAGAAGAAGATTTTTAAAGAAATTTTCTCATATTGCACTAAGTAAAAATTTGGGCTACCATAGTGAGCCCAAATATATACCTAGGGATTTGATTTGAACAAACTTGAATCTGACCCCCATAGAGATGTTGCATACCAAATATCAAAGCATTCTGACTGATGGATTTGAAGAAGAAGATTTTTTTAAATTACCCTCCATATTGAACAAAGATCAAATTTGGGCTTCCGTAGGAAGCCCAAATATTAACCTAGGGACTTGGTTTGAACAATCTAGAATCTGACCCTCATAACAATGACGTATACCAAATATTAAAAGATTCTGACTGGTGGTTCTGAAGAAGAAGATTTTTAAAGAATATTCCCCATATTACCCTATGTTAAAACTTCGGGCTCCTGTAGAGAGCCCAAATATGAACCAATGAGCTTTATTTGAACAAACTTTTATCTGACCCCCCTATGAATGCTGTATACCAAATATCAAAAGATTCTGATGATTGGTTCTGGAGAAAAGATTTTTTTAAATTTTTGCAAATATGCTGACTCAGCATTTTTTCGATGTCCATTACAGAACACCCTAACATAACCGATGGCAATTTTTTTTTACCATTCAATTCTACTGGTCATAAGGATACTTCATACCAAATAAAAGCTCTCTGTTCCGTGGGGTTTGGAAAATATGGGCGTTTGAAAATATTTCTATTTTTAGCTCCCAGGGTTCCCACGGGGATGCAGGAATTTTTTTTTTTGCATGGGTCAAGTACTTATGACCCAATACTACCACAAACCAAATTTGGTTCATACCGGACCATCGGTTCAGAAAGTTAAAAAATTTATAGTAATTTATATATTTTTTATACTTACCAATGACCCAGACATAGCTGGTGCTAACTCTTAAAATATAGGGCCAAACACAAATTTTGCCCCCCAATCCCCAAAATTTGCATCTAAAACTAAAGAAAACATGTCCTGAAAGGCTCTCCACACTTCGCCCCTACTGCGCATGCGCAGTGTCAAGGACGTTCCGAAATTGGCGCCATTAATCATTCTAATAACCAGTGCCTGGTAAGCGCTATGTACTCAGCGGGGAGGCAAGAGTTCCCAACTCCTGGGAGGGCCATCCCCGTCTGGGTCATTGGTAAGTATAAAAAATATATAAATTACTATAAATTTTTTAACATTTTTATACTGTACCAATGACCCAGACATAGCTGAATAGTAAAAAGGCTGGAGGGCCAAGGACATAGAGCAAAATGGAATACGCTCAATAAAATAAAATAGAGTCATCCCCTGTAGGGAAAAAGAAGTAATAGGCCTTACATGTATCTTTCTTATTTATGATAAATTAGAAAGATACAACACCTTCTAAAATTGAGCTTCATACATCCATGTACTCTATTAATATCCAATATAATCCTTATACTAATAATTTTTAAAGTAAGCCAATAAATAAAGTAAGTCTAGAGAATAGAGACTCTTATACTCCTAAAAGTGTCTGAGGATTGCATAATCATGTCCGTTGACATATGCAATATTCAAAAGCTATACTTTAAAAACTAAGACTTGAATGAATTTTAAAAACCTAAACTTCTCACTAAACAACCATCCCAATAACAGCTCAGAATTACTAACTCCGGAGGAGGTATCCCCTTGTTTTCATAGTAAAACAGGTGACCCAAGGGAACACCCTCCTCCCCCCCCCCCCCCCTTTTTCTTGCCCTTGGTCAAATAGCCCAGAGCGAAGAGGGCAGCCGAACGGAGACACTGCCGAAACAGACAGTCTACCTAGCTATAGTAGCAACTGTTAAGTGAATGACATTCTGAGCAGTAGATAATAGACCTAACAATAGAGGCCTCCAGAAATGGACTCGATATTTCTGAGATAAAATTCATGAATGTGGATGGCTGAGCGCAATGAGCGGCCTTCAAAAATCTATAATAGCGACACTATTAATGTAAGCCCAAGAAGTAGAAGAACTCTTACTTCATGAGCCGAAATCTTAAGCACAACTGCTAAGTCAATGATATACTATAAGCAGTACCGATAGTTAATAGAATCCATTAACAATAAAATGGAGCGTAACGTCCTTCTACTAGACATCAAAGACAGAAGAAGCTTACGCCCATAGTAATAAACAGAAATCTGTTTATAAATACATAAACTGTACCCGGAAAGAGTAAAGGCCTATGCCCATACGAAGACGGAAGGACCTTAAAATAATAGGTTCCGGATAATAGGAGCCTAACTCTTATGCAACAATCCAACCTAAATAGTAACGGAAGTATTGATTCCGAAACTATGAAAGTGAAAATCATCCATCGATAGTGCATGAAACTCACTGACTCTACAGTAAAAGAGAAACCAACAGAATTACTGTCTACAAGGTCAGAATTTGAAAACTACTGTTTCCAGAGGCTCAAATGATTACTTAGCTAAATAAGAACCGAAGTTAAAATCCGTATAGGAATTTAATCTAAAGATTCTAAGTCTATTTATCAAAAAGTTACTAACTGACTTTAGATAAAGAAACAAAAGACTCAATTGTAAACTATCGTAGAGTGCATAGGTATGAGGTAATATAAACCTATAACCTAAATAATAACAGGCTGCAGTAGATCTTGTGAAACAAGTATACTAAAAAATAGCAATGAGTAGTATGGAGGGATCAACAATATGAACATAATGATCCCTACACCACGACGGAAGAGCCTCCACTTTAGCCGCATAGAATAGCGAAGAAGAGGATCTCCTATAGTAAGAAATCGCGTCCAAACCTCGTCCAGTACAGTGCTTACAATGCAATACGGACCACACAACGGAATACATGAAGGTTGCGACCTTGCAGGTTGTGATAAAGATGACACGATTTACCCAGTGAAAAAGATCCTCACATAGAGGAAGATTTCACGTTAAGACCCACAGTAGACAAGAGAGAAAATTACTCATGATCTCTGTGAAGATAGAGATGCTATCAACAGAAATGTATTGTGGTTGTTTATCTTAACAATACCTGCTAAAACAACAGCGCCGGAGGATACGCGTATCCTATCATTCCGTCCTATAGATCAATAGAGCGTTAAGAATATTAGCTCAGAGATCTGGACAAGCCAACACATACGTCTGCAATTGATTAGCAAGCTGTGTCATAAATAAATCATCATTGGGCGCTCCCATGATAGCAAATCTGATTGAATACTTGTTTGTTGAGAGTCCATTCTGACAGCAACAAGCGACCCGTAAGAGAACGGGAGTCCGATAAAACAATCAGACGACCCGGAATATGACGGACCAAAACTGAACTTGGTGTACAATAACCAACAGACGGATTCTTTCCATTAAATTGAATAACGGAAACGAAAGAGTGCCTCCCTGGTTCCGGAGATACGCCACTACTGTCGAATTAAAGGACAGGAATTTGGGCATGCGTTTCTGAATAATGTTTATGCAATGACATAAAGCAAGCCTAAAAAACATTATTCCGCGGAAGAAAACTGATTGCTAAAAGACTGCGGAACCCAAAGACCCAGGCACTTCGAATCCGTAGGGATCAGTATAATATCCCAATCTGTATGACTGGCAACCGTCATAACAGCCACACTCGGGTCCGGCAACTGCGGCGGCACTCTCTGAGTCAACCACCGAATGTCTGCCCCAGTCTGAATCTCTTGTAACACTAGATAGACAAGAGAACGTGTAAATCGAGCAATTCATGGATTGCCGAAAAGTTGCCGTCGAAGAGAAGCTCCTCCGAGAACGAAGCGACTCTGAGAGAGTTCTTAACCTTACTATCCACGCGAGTGGATGTAGCTAGGGCTGCGTCACGTCTAACTAACTCCAATCAGCCACTGAAGGGCGGAGTTATACGTGAACAAACTACTTCCCTCAAAAGAAATTACATTGAGAATAATATCCCGTAAATCTTTTCTTGAAGACGTAATGATAACGCCTCAGTAAGGCGGATTACGTATAATAAAGCGTCTAAGTTAAGTCTACTATACATAATGTCGTTCCCAACATTGAAATTGGAAAAGACATAAACGGCGAAAAAGAATATATGCAGTTTTTAATCACACCGTCTAGACGCATATGAACTCTCGGTATGCCCTGCTCTGCCAAACTAAACTATTTGTATAAATGATAAAATGGCAGAAATGAGCAACGCGGACAAGAAACTAAACTATCCTGCTTAGTAGCAGACTTGTATATATATATATAGCGTCGAAAAATAAAACACATGTTGTAATGACAATATTGGACTACGTCGGTAAGTCAGGGACAATGTCCCCGAACCGATCGAAAAATCCGAGTCCAATGACGCTATAAGTCTCTTATCCAAGATCGCAGCAATGAAGTCCGAAATAATAATCACTGGAAGATAATGCCAAAAGATATGAAAGGCATCTTCCGATACTACTAAAGGGAAAACTCGAAATCTTTCGAATCCCTTTCGCCATCCTGTCGGACCCTATAAAGCGTTCGGTCGTCCGTACCTGATGCAACCGCGGACCGCACCGACCCAGCGCCGTCGGATAATTCCTGATTCGACCGAGAAACTGTCAATTGCTGGGATGCTGCGAAACAACTGTGCTAACTTGGATAGCACGTCCGTCACTGAGGCCTGAGGAGAAGCGGTCTTACGATGCATTGCCGCTGGAAACTCTGTGATCGTTACCCCGTGCATACTACCAACATGCGAGCGAACGGAGTGTATAGGCCTCGTGTCCCTTGGCTACCGGATGGCGCGACCTATTCGCCGTGGAATCACTGAATGCCGAAACTGATCGGATACTCGAGGTCACGTAGCCAATGTGCGGTCGTGTGCCCTGCTGTGAGGATGAGGAAGCATTAAAGACAGTCTCTCGGACTGTCAATATAACGGAGCGTCCCGAGCAACGGACATATGCTCCGAATGTAAAATATCTGAACCACAACATGCGGTCCCCTATGTTGTTGGGCGAGAGAGGGACCTCTCTCGCTCACAGCCCGGACGGACCTGGACCAGCCAGGAACCGGACTAACAGGCTTCCTCCGATCTGTCCTCAATCTGCCGTCACTGGGTGAGTACTAAAGTAATTAAAGTGCTCGCATCACCCAAATCTCCTTCCTAGACCGCAACGGACGAACCCGGCAGCCGAACCATTCAATGAATGTACGCTACACCGGGTGAGCTAGCGAATGTCACTCCGTAGGCGATAGACATATTCCATGAGCACTTATTGCCGCTAACTCTTCATTAACTATGACGACAGAGGCACACTTTTGAAAGACATCTCCATAACTCTTCGAACAAGAAACCAGAAATGCTTGGTTAGCAAGCATAAAATAATAATATATATAGCGTCGTTCAATAATTCAAAAGTTTGTGTGACATTATTGGACTATGTCGGAACTGAGGGACGATGTCCCTGAACCGAACCAAAAATTTCTAAGTCCACCGACGCTATCAGTTTCTTATCCGGCATCGCAGCATTCTGGTCCGACGAAAGAAGCTGGAGAAGACCAAGTCAGATGACATACACAACAGCATATGTTGTTCCGAAAGGGAAAGCTAGAAATCCTCCGAATCCCTTTCGGTATCCCGTCGGACCGGATGAAACTTTCGGACGTCCGTACCCGCTTCCGCGGAGCGTCCCGACCCAGCATCGTCGGATAAAATATATGCGACAGATTCAGTTGATGCTGGGATGCTGCGATAAACTGTGCTATTAAGGAAAGCACGTCCGTTCCCGAGGCCTGTGCAGTAGCGGACTTACGATGCATTGCCGCCGGAAGCTCCGTGTATGTTGACTCCCGCACACTTCCTATGCGAACGTCCGGAGTCTGCAGGCCTCAGGTCCCTGGCTACCGGATGGTGTGACCTGGTCGCCGAAGAATCCTTGATCGGCGAAGCTGGTAATATATCGGCGGTCACGCAGCCAAGGTGCGGTCGTGTGCGCTGACGAGAAGAGGAAGCCTTAGCAGTCTCAGCGGACTGCCTATACAACGGAGCGTCCCGAGCGACGGACGTATGCTCCGCTTACGACACATTTTGTACCACAACATCTGGAGCCAGATGTTGTTGAACGAGAGAGGGGCCTCTCTCGCTTGCCGTCCGGATGGACCGGAACGAGCTATGAACCGGACTAAAAGGCTTCCTGCGTTCTCCCTCCGATCCGCCGTCACTGGGTGTGCATTAGGTTAGTTTATAGTGCTCGCGTCACCCCAAAATTCCTTCTAGACCGCAACGGACGAACCCGGCTGCCGAACCATTCGGTGAATGGACGCTACACCGGGCGAGCTAGCGGACGTCAAAGGCCGTCGAACCTACTAGGGTCCTCTTAGGCAATTGGCGTATTTACATGAGCACTTTTCCGCTAGCCCTTCATTAATTGTGACGACGGAGGCACACTGTTGGAAGACATCACAGATACATCACCCTAATCTTGATCGTCTGAAATAGAAATTGATAAAGTAGAGTGACCCTGCGGGGAAAGGACCGGAGTGTCCAAATCCCCAACAACATACCGTGACATACGCTTCCCATATTGTCATCGAAATCATACGATACAGAACAGGAGTTAATGCGAGTACACTGACCACATATAGAATGATAATAAAGTCAGAGGAAGACTTCCTCTTAAAACAATTGATCAATATCCTTTCAATGTGAAAAGAAAACAAGTCCTGGTACTCGCACTAACCCCTGGCAATCAAAATACATAATAATAATATGATCCATTGATATAGTAAAAATAATTGAAATCAAAATATTTTGAAAAAGTTAAAAAATTTATAGTAATTTATATATTTTTTCTACTTACCAATGACCCACACATAGCTGGTGCTAACTCTTAAAATATAGGGCCAAACACAAATTTTGCCCCCCAATCCCCAAAATTTGCATCTAAAACTAAAGAAAACATGTCCTGAAAGGCCCTCCACACTTCGCCCCCACTGCGCATGCGCAGTGTCAAGGACGTTCCGAAATTGGCGCCATTAATCATTCTAATAACCAGTGCCTGGTAAGCGCTATGTACTCAGCGGGGAGGCAAGAGTTCCCAACTCCTGGGAGGGCCATCCCCGTCTGGGTCATTGGTAAGTATAAAAAATATATAAATTACTATAAATTTTTTAACATTTTTATACTGTACCAATGACCCAGACATAGCTGAATAGTAAAAAGGCTGGAGGGCCAAGGACATAGAGCAAAATGGAATACGCTCAATAAAATAAAATAGAGTCATCCCCTGTAGGGAAAAAGAAGTAATAGGCCTTACATGTATCTTTCTTATTTATGATAAATTAGAAAGATACAACACCTTCTAAAATTGAGCTTCATACATCCATGTACTCTATTAATATCCAATATAATCCTTATACTAATAATTTTTAAAGTAAGCCAATAAATAAAGTAAGTCTAGAGAATAGAGACTCTTATACTCCTAAAAGTGTCTGAGGATTGCATAATCATGTCCGTTGACATATGCAATATTCAAAAGCTATACTTTAAAAACTAAGACTTGAATGAATTTTAAAAACCTAAACTTCTCACTAAACAACCATCCCAATAACAGCTCAGAATTACTAACTCCGGAGGAGGTATCCCCTTGTTTTCATAGTAAAACAGGTGACCCAAGGGAACACCCTCCTCCCCCCCCCCCTTTTTCTTGCCCTTGGTCAAATAGCCCAGAGCGAAGAGGGCAGCCGAACGGAGACACTGCCGAAACAGACAGTCTACCTAGCTATAGTAGCAACTGTTAAGTGAATGACATTCTGAGCAGTAGATAATAGACCTAACAATAGAGGCCTCCAGAAATGGACTCGATATTTCTGAGATAAAATTCATGAATGTGGATGGCTGAGCGCAATGAGCGGCCTTCAAAAATCTATAATAGCGACACTATTAATGTAAGCCCAAGAAGTAGAAGAACTCTTACTTCATGAGCCGAAATCTTAAGCACAACTGCTAAGTCAATGATATACTATAAGCAGTACCGATAGTTAATAGAATCCATTAACAATAAAATGGAGCGTAACGTCCTTCTACTAGACATCAAAGACAGAAGAAGCTTACGCCCATAGTAATAAACAGAAATCTGTTTATAAATACATAAACTGTACCCGGAAAGAGTAAAGGCCTATGCCCATACGAAGACGGAAGGACCTTAAAATAATAGGTTCCGGATAATAGGAGCCTAACTCTTATGCAACAATCCAACCTAAATAGTAACGGAAGTATTGATTCCGAAACTATGAAAGTGAAAATCATCCATCGATAGTGCATGAAACTCACTGACTCTACAGTAAAAGAGAAACCAACAGAATTACTGTCTACAAGGTCAGAATTTGAAAACTACTGTTTCCAGAGGCTCAAATGATTACTTAGCTAAATAAGAACCGAAGTTAAAATCCGTATAGGAATTTAATCTAAAGATTCTAAGTCTATTTATCAAAAAGTTACTAACTGACTTTAGATAAAGAAACAAAAGACTCAATTGTAAACTATCGTAGAGTGCATAGGTATGAGGTAATATAAACCTATAACCTAAATAATAACAGGCTGCAGTAGATCTTGTGAAACAAGTATACTAAAAAATAGCAATGAGTAGTATGGAGGGATCAACAATATGAACATAATGATCCCTACACCACGACGGAAGAGCCTCCACTTTAGCCGCATAGAATAGCGAAGAAGAGGATCTCCTATAGTAAGAAATCGCGTCCAAACCTCGTCCAGTACAGTGCTTACAATGCAATACGGACCACACAACGGAATACATGAAGGTTGCGACCTTGCAGGTTGTGATAAAGATGACACGATTTACCCAGTGAAAAAGATCCTCACATAGAGGAAGATTTCACGTTAAGACCCACAGTAGACAAGAGAGAAAATTACTCATGATCTCTGTGAAGATAGAGATGCTATCAACAGAAATGTATTGTGGTTGTTTATCTTAACAATACCTGCTAAAACAACAGCGCCGGAGGATACGCGTATCCTATCATTCCGTCCTATAGATCAATAGAGCGTTAAGAATATTAGCTCAGAGATCTGGACAAGCCAACACATACGTCTGCAATTGATTAGCAAGCTGTGTCATAAATAAATCATCATTGGGCGCTCCCATGATAGCAAATCTGATTGAATACTTGTTTGTTGAGAGTCCATTCTGACAGCAACAAGCGACCCGTAAGAGAACGGGAGTCCGATAAAACAATCAGACGACCCGGAATATGACGGACCAAAACTGAACTTGGTGTACAATAACCAACAGACGGATTCTTTCCATTAAATTGAATAACGGAAACGAAAGAGTGCCTCCCTGGTTCCGGAGATACGCCACTACTGTCGAATTAAAGGACAGGAATTTGGGCATGCGTTTCTGAATAATGTTTATGCAATGACATAAAGCAAGCCTAAAAAACATTATTCCGCGGAAGAAAACTGATTGCTAAAAGACTGCGGAACCCAAAGACCCAGGCACTTCGAATCCGTAGGGATCAGTATAATATCCCAATCTGTATGACTGGCAACCGTCATAACAGCCACACTCGGGTCCGGCAACTGCGGCGGCACTCTCTGAGTCAACCACCGAATGTCTGCCCCAGTCTGAATCTCTTGTAACACTAGATAGACAAGAGAACGTGTAAATCGAGCAATTCATGGATTGCCGAAAAGTTGCCGTCGAAGAGAAGCTCCTCCGAGAACGAAGCGACTCTGAGAGAGTTCTTAACCTTACTATCCACGCGAGTGGATGTAGCTAGGGCTGCGTCACGTCTAACTAACTCCAATCAGCCACTGAAGGGCGGAGTTATACGTGAACAAACTACTTCCCTCAAAAGAAATTACATTGAGAATAATATCCCGTAAATCTTTTCTTGAAGACGTAATGATAACGCCTCAGTAAGGCGGATTACGTATAATAAAGCGTCTAAGTTAAGTCTACTATACATAATGTCGTTCCCAACATTGAAATTGGAAAAGACATAAACGGCGAAAAAGAATATATGCAGTTTTTAATCACACCGTCTAGACGCATATGAACTCTCGGTATGCCCTGCTCTGCCAAACTAAACTATTTGTATAAATGATAAAATGGCAGAAATGAGCAACGCGGACAAGAAACTAAACTATCCTGCTTAGTAGCAGACTTGTATATATATATATAGCGTCGAAAAATAAAACACATGTTGTAATGACAATATTGGACTACGTCGGTAAGTCAGGGACAATGTCCCCGAACCGATCGAAAAATCCGAGTCCAATGACGCTATAAGTCTCTTATCCAAGATCGCAGCAATGAAGTCCGAAATAATAATCACTGGAAGATAATGCCAAAAGATATGAAAGGCATCTTCCGATACTACTAAAGGGAAAACTCGAAATCTTTCGAATCCCTTTCGCCATCCTGTCGGACCCTATAAAGCGTTCGGTCGTCCGTACCTGATGCAACCGCGGACCGCACCGACCCAGCGCCGTCGGATAATTCCTGATTCGACCGAGAAACTGTCAATTGCTGGGATGCTGCGAAACAACTGTGCTAACTTGGATAGCACGTCCGTCACTGAGGCCTGAGGAGAAGCGGTCTTACGATGCATTGCCGCTGGAAACTCTGTGATCGTTACCCCGTGCATACTACCAACATGCGAGCGAACGGAGTGTATAGGCCTCGTGTCCCTTGGCTACCGGATGGCGCGACCTATTCGCCGTGGAATCACTGAATGCCGAAACTGATCGGATACTCGAGGTCACGTAGCCAATGTGCGGTCGTGTGCCCTGCTGTGAGGATGAGGAAGCATTAAAGACAGTCTCTCGGACTGTCAATATAACGGAGCGTCCCGAGCAACGGACATATGCTCCGAATGTAAAATATCTGAACCACAACATGCGGTCCCCTATGTTGTTGGGCGAGAGAGGGACCTCTCTCGCTCACAGCCCGGACGGACCTGGACCAGCCAGGAACCGGACTAACAGGCTTCCTCCGATCTGTCCTCAATCTGCCGTCACTGGGTGAGTACTAAAGTAATTAAAGTGCTCGCATCACCCAAATCTCCTTCCTAGACCGCAACGGACGAACCCGGCAGCCGAACCATTCAATGAATGTACGCTACACCGGGTGAGCTAGCGAATGTCACTCCGTAGGCGATAGACATATTCCATGAGCACTTATTGCCGCTAACTCTTCATTAACTATGACGACAGAGGCACACTTTTGAAAGACATCTCCATAACTCTTCGAACAAGAAACCAGAAATGCTTGGTTAGCAAGCATAAAATAATAATATATATAGCGTCGTTCAATAATTCAAAAGTTTGTGTGACATTATTGGACTATGTCGGAACTGAGGGACGATGTCCCTGAACCGAACCAAAAATTTCTAAGTCCACCGACGCTATCAGTTTCTTATCCGGCATCGCAGCATTCTGGTCCGACGAAAGAAGCTGGAGAAGACCAAGTCAGATGACATACACAACAGCATATGTTGTTCCGAAAGGGAAAGCTAGAAATCCTCCGAATCCCTTTCGGTATCCCGTCGGACCGGATGAAACTTTCGGACGTCCGTACCCGCTTCCGCGGAGCGTCCCGACCCAGCATCGTCGGATAAAATATATGCGACAGATTCAGTTGATGCTGGGATGCTGCGATAAACTGTGCTATTAAGGAAAGCACGTCCGTTCCCGAGGCCTGTGCAGTAGCGGACTTACGATGCATTGCCGCCGGAAGCTCCGTGTATGTTGACTCCCGCACACTTCCTATGCGAACGTCCGGAGTCTGCAGGCCTCAGGTCCCTGGCTACCGGATGGTGTGACCTGGTCGCCGAAGAATCCTTGATCGGCGAAGCTGGTAATATATCGGCGGTCACGCAGCCAAGGTGCGGTCGTGTGCGCTGACGAGAAGAGGAAGCCTTAGCAGTCTCAGCGGACTGCCTATACAACGGAGCGTCCCGAGCGACGGACGTATGCTCCGCTTACGACACATTTTGTACCACAACATCTGGAGCCAGATGTTGTTGAACGAGAGAGGGGCCTCTCTCGCTTGCCGTCCGGATGGACCGGAACGAGCTATGAACCGGACTAAAAGGCTTCCTGCGTTCTCCCTCCGATCCGCCGTCACTGGGTGTGCATTAGGTTAGTTTATAGTGCTCGCGTCACCCCAAAATTCCTTCTAGACCGCAACGGACGAACCCGGCTGCCGAACCATTCGGTGAATGGACGCTACACCGGGCGAGCTAGCGGACGTCAAAGGCCGTCGAACCTACTAGGGTCCTCTTAGGCAATTGGCGTATTTACATGAGCACTTTTCCGCTAGCCCTTCATTAATTGTGACGACGGAGGCACACTGTTGGAAGACATCACAGATACATCACCCTAATCTTGATCGTCTGAAATAGAAATTGATAAAGTAGAGTGACCCTGCGGGGAAAGGACCGGAGTGTCCAAATCCCCAACAACATACCGTGACATACGCTTCCCATATTGTCATCGAAATCATACGATACAGAACAGGAGTTAATGCGAGTACACTGACCACATATAGAATGATAATAAAGTCAGAGGAAGACTTCCTCTTAAAACAATTGATCAATATCCTTTCAATGTGAAAAGAAAACAAGTCCTGGTACTCGCACTAACCCCTGGCAATCAAAATACATAATAATAATATGATCCATTGATATAGTAAAAATAATTGAAATCAAAATATTTTGAAAAAGTTAAAAAATTTATAGTAATTTATATATTTTTTCTACTTACCAATGACCCACACATAGCTGGTGCTAACTCTTAAAATATAGGGCCAAACACAAATTTTGCCCCCCAATCCCCAAAATTTGCATCTAAAACTAAAGAAAACATGTCCTGAAAGGCCCTCCACACTTCGCCCCCACTGCGCATGCGCAGTGTCAAGGACGTTCCGAAATTGGCGCCATTAATCATTCTAATAACCAGTGCCTGGTAAGCGCTATGTACTCAGCGGGGAGGCAAGAGTTCCCAACTCCTGGGAGGGCCATCCCCGTCTGGGTCATTGGTAAGTATAAAAAATATATAAATTACTATAAATTTTTTAACATTTTTATACTGTACCAATGACCCAGACATAGCTGAATAGTAAAAAGGCTGGAGGGCCAAGGACATAGAGCAAAATGGAATACGCTCAATAAAATAAAATAGAGTCATCCCCTGTAGGGAAAAAGAAGTAATAGGCCTTACATGTATCTTTCTTATTTATGATAAATTAGAAAGATACAACACCTTCCAAAATTGAGCTTCATACATCCATGTACTCTATTAATATCCAATATAATCCTTATACTAATAATTTTTAAAGTAAGCCAATAAATAAGTAAGTCTAGAGAATAGAGACTCTTATACTCCTAAAAGTGTCTGAGGATTGCATAATCATGTCCGTTGACATATGCAATATTCAAAAGCTATACTTTAAAAACTAAGACTTGAATGAATTTTAAAAACCTAAACTTCTCAGTAAACAACCATCCCAATAACAGCTCAGAATTACTAACTCCGGAGGAGGTATCCCCTTGTTTTCATAGTAAAACAGGTGACCCAAGGGAACACCCTCCCCCCCCCCCCTTTTCTTGCCCTGGGTCAAATAGCCCAAAGCGAAGAGGGCAGCCGAACGGAGACACTGCCGAAACAGACAGCCTACCTAGCTATAGTAGCAACTGTTAAGTGAATGACATTCTGAGCAGTAGATAATAGACCTAACAATAGAGGCCTCCAGAAATGGACTCGATATTTCTGAGATAAAATTCATGAATGTGGATGGCTGAGCGCAATGAGCGGCCTTCAAAAATCTATAATAGCGACACTATTAATGTAAGCCCAAGAAGTAGAAGAACTCTTACTTCATGAGCCGAAATCTTAAGCACAACTGCTAAGTCAATGATATACTATAAGCAGTACCGATAGTTAATAAAATCCATTAACAAAAAAATGGAGCGTAACGTCCTTCTACTAGACATCAAAGACAGAAGAAGCTTACGCCCATAGTAATAAACAGAAATCTGTTTATAAATACATAAACTGTACCCAGAAAGAGTAAAGGCCTATGCCCATACGAAGACGGAAGGACCTTAAAATAATAGGTTCCGGATAATAGGAGCCTAACTCTTATGCAACAATCCAACCTAAATAGTACCCGAAGTATTGATTCCGAAACTATGAAAGTGAAAATCATCCATCGATAGTGCATGAAACTCACTGACTCTACAGTAAAAGAGAAACCAACAGAATTACTGTCTAAAAGGTCAGAATTTGAAAACTACTGTTTCCAGAGGCTCAAATGATTACTAGCTAAATAAGAACCGAAGTTAAAATCCGTATAGGAATTTAATCTAAAGATTCTAAGTCTATTTATCAAAAAGTTACTAACTGACTTAGATAAAGAGACAAAAGACTCAATTGTAAACTATCGTAGAGTGCATAGGTATGAGGTAACATAAACCTATAACCTAAATAATAACAGGCTGCAGTAGGTCTTGTGAAACAAGTATACTAAAAAATAGCAATGAGTAGTATGGAGGGATCAACAATATGAACATAATGATCCCTACACCACGACGGAAGAGCCTCCACTTTAGCCGCATAGAATAGCAAAGAAGAGGATCTCCTATAGTAAGAAATCGCGTCCAAACCTCGTCCAGTACAGTGCTTACAATGCAATACGGACCACACAACGGAATACATGAAGGTTGCGACCTTGCAGGTTGTGATAAAGATGACACGATTTACCCAGTGAAAAAGATCCTCACATAGAGGAAGATTTCACGTTAAGACCCACAGTAGACAAGAGAGAAAATTACTCATGATCTCTGTGAAGATAGAGATGCTATCAACAGAAATGTATTGTGGTTGTTTATCTTAGCAATACCTGCTAAAACAACAGCGCCGGAGGATACGCGTATCCTATCATTCCGTCCTATAGATCAATAGAGCGTTAAGAATATTAGCTCAGAGATCTGGACAAGCCAACACATACGTCTGCAATTGATTAGCAAGCTGTGTCATAAATAAATCATCATTGGGCGCTCCCATAGATAGCAAATCTGATTGAATACTTGTTTGCTGAGAGTCCATTCTGACAGCAACAAGCGACCCGTAAGAGAACGGGAGTCCGATAAAACAATCAGACGACCCGGAATATGACGGACCAAAACTGAACTTGGTGTACTATAACCAACAGACGGATTCTTTCCATTAAATTGAATAACGGAAACGAAAGAGTGCCTCCCTGGTTCCGGAGATACGCCACTACTGTCGAATTAAAGGACAGGAATTTGGGCATGCGTTTCTGAATAATGTTCATGCAATGACATAAAGCAAGCCTAAAAAACATTATTCCGCGGAAGAAAACTGATTGCTAAAAGACTGCGGAACCCAAAGACCCTGGCACTTCGAATCCGTAGGGATCAGTATTATATCCCAATCTGTTTTGACTGGCAACCGTCATAACAGCCACACTCGGGTCCGGCAACTGCGGCGGCACTCTCTGAGTCAACCACCGAATGTTTGCCCCAGTCTGAATCTCTTGTAACACTAGATAGACAAGAGAACATGTAAATCTTGCAATTCATGGATTGCCGAAAAGTTGCCGTCGAAGAGAAGCTCCTCCGAGAACGAAGCGACTCTGAGAGAGTTCTTAACCTTACTATCCACGCGAGTGGATGTAGCTAGGGCTGCGTCACGTCTAACTAACTCCAATCAGCCACTGAAGGGCGGAGTTATACGTGAACAAACTACTGCCCTCAAAAGAAATTACATTGAGAATAATATCACGTAAATCTTTTCTTGAAGACGTAATGATAACGCCTCAGTAAGGCGGATTACGTATAATAAAGCGTCTAAGTTAAGTCTACTATACATAATGTCGTTCCCAACATTGAAATTGGAAAAGACATAAACGGCGAAAAAGAATATATGCTGTTTTTAATCACACCGTCAAGACGCATATGAACTCTCGGTATGCCCTGCTCTGCCAAAATAAACTATTTGTATAAATGATAAAATGGCAGAAATGAGCAACGCGGACAAGAAACTAAACTATCATGCTTAGTAGCAGGCTTGTATATATATATATAGCGTCGAAAAATAAAACACATGTTGTAATGACAATATTGGACTGCGTCGGTAAGTCAGGGACAATGTCCCCGAACCGATCGAAAAATCCGAGTCCAATGACGCTATAAGTCTCTTATCCAAGGTCGCAGCAATGAAGTCCGAAATAATAATCACTGGAAGATAATGCCAGAAGATATGAAAGGCATCTTCCGATACTACTAAAGGGAAAACTCGAAATCTTTCGAATCCCTTTCACCATCCTGTCGGACCCTATAAAGCGTTCGGTCGTCCGTACCTGATGCAACCGCGGACCGCACCGACCCAGCGCCGTCGGATAATTCCTGATTCGACCGAGAAACTATCAATTGCTGGGATGCTGCGAAACAACTGTGCTAACTCGGATAGCACGTCCGTCACTGAGGCCTGAGGAGAAGCGGTCTTACGATGCATTGCCGCTGGAAGCTCCGTGATCGTTACCCCGTGCATACTATCAATATGCGAGCGAACGGAGTGTATAGGCCTCGTGTCCCTTGGCTACCGGATGGCGCGACCTATTCGCCGTGGAATCACTGAATGCCAAAACTGATCGGATACTCGAGGTCACGTAGCCAATGTGCGGTCGTGTGCCCTGCTGTGAGGATAAGGAAGCATTAAAGACAGTCTCTCGGACTGTCAATATAACGGAGCGTCCCGACCAACGGACATATGCTCCGAATGTAAAATATCTGAACCACAACATGCGGTCCCCTATGTTGTCGGGCGAGAGAGGGACCTCTCTCGCTCACAGCCCGGACGGACCTGGACCAGCCAGGAACCGGACTAACAGGCTTCCTCCGATCTGTCCTCAATCTGCCGTCACTGGGTGAGTACTAAAGTAATTAAAGTGCTCGCATCACCCAAATCTCCTTCCTAGACCGCAACGGACGAACCCGGCAGCCGAACCATTCGATGAATGTACGCTACACCGGGTGAGCTAGCGAATGTCACTCCGTAGGCGATAGACATATTCCATGAGCACTTATTGCCGCTAACTCTTCATTAACTATGACGACAGAGGCACACTTTTGAAAGACATCTCCATAACTCTTCGAACAAGAAACCAGAAATGCTTGGTTAGCAAGCATAAAATAATAATATATATAGCGTCGTTCAATAATTCAAAAGTTTGTGTGACATTACTGGACTATGTCGGAACTGAGGGACGATGTCCCTGAACCGAACCAAAAATTTCTAAGTCCACCGACGCTATCAGTTTCTTATCCGGCATCGCAGCATTCTGGTCCGACGAAAGAAGCTGTAGAAGACCAAGTCAGATGACATACACAACAGCATATGTTGTTCCGAAAGGGAAAGCTCGAAATCCTCCGAATCCCTTTCGGTATCCCGTCGGACCGGATGAAACTTTCGGACGTCCGTACCCGCTTCCGCGGAGCGTCCCGACCCAGCATCGTCGGATAAAATATATGCGACAAATTCAGTTGATGCTGGGATGCTGCGATAAACTGTGCTATTAAGGAAAGCACGTCCGTTCCCGAGGCCTGTGCAGTAGCGGTCTTACGATGCATTGCTGCCGGAAGCTCCGTGTACGTTGACTCCCGCACACTTCCTATGCGAACGTCCGGAGTCTGCAGGCCTCGTGTCCCTGGCTACCGGATGGTGTGACCTGGTCGCCGAAGAATCCTTGATCGGCGAAGCTGGTAATATATCGGCGGTCACGCAGCCAAGGTGCGGTCGTGTGCGCTGACGAGAAGAGGAAGCCTTAGCAGTCTCAGCGGACTGCCTATACAACGGAGCGTCCCGAGCGACGGACGTATGCTCCGCTTACGACACATTTTGTACCACAACATCTGGGGCCAGATGTTGTTGAACGAGAGAGGGGCCTCTCTCGCTTGCCGTCTGGATGGACCGGAACGAGCTATGAACCGGACTAAAAGGCTTCCTGCGTTCTCCCTCCGATCCGCCGTCACTGGGTGTGCATTAGGTTAGTTTATAGTGCTCGCATCACCCCAAAAATCCTTCTAGACCGCAACGGACGAACCCGGCTGCCGAACCATTCGGTGAATGGACGCTACACCGGGCGAGCTAGCGGACGTCAAAGGCCGTCGAACCTACTAGGGTCCTCTTAGGCAATTGGCGTATTTACATGAGCACTTTTCCGCTAGCCCTTCATTAATTGTGACGACGGAGGCACACTGTTGGAAGACATCACAGATACATCACCCTAATCTTGATCGTCTGAAATAGAAATTGATAAAGTAGAGTGACCCTGCGGGGAAAGGACCGGAGTGTCCAAATCCCCAACAACATACCGTGACATACGCTTCCCATATTGTCATCGAAATCATACGATACAGAACAGGAGTTAATGCGAGTACACTGACCACATATAGAATGATAATAAAGTCAGAGGAAGACTTCCTCTTAAAACAATTGATCAATATCCTTTCAATGTGAAAAGAAAACAAGTCCTGGTACTCGCACTAACCCCTGGCAATCAAAATACATAATAATAATATGATCCATTGATATAGAAAAAATAATTGAAATCAAAATATTTTGAAAAAATATTTTTTCAGAACAGCCCAAGTTTCTGAAAAGTAACGTTGAGCCCCAATGGATCCCAAGCCTAAGTGTGGACAAAAATTTTAAAAATATTTTAAACAATTTATTCAACACTTACGAACAATAATAATGTATCTAGTTATGATTAAAATAACATCAAGATATTATTTTTTAGAAATCCCCCCTCACACAGAGGGCTGTTGTAAATGTAAACAATGAGTGTAAAAACACTAAAATAAGACTCCAGGCACCCAGGCCCGAAATCAGTTACCAAAAATACACCATCTGATGCAAAACAGAGACTTCCAGGGAAGAAACTGCAGAACATCAGATGGTAGATGCAGAACACAACGCCTAACCACCCCTAGGTGAAGACGTAAACATGGGGAAAGAACAGAATTCATTCTGTTATTCAGCTAAAACTCCCAAGAAAATTTAGTAATAATAATTACAAAAACTATGCCAAAAGCATGGGAGAATAGCAAGGGGGAACTTAAAGGACAGGGAGAGAGGAAAACACTTAAAAAAACAGTGTAACTAAATAATCAGAATGACAACAAAATGGCTGCTGCCTTGAAAATAGGTAACTTAACATAATTTCATTAAAAAATTTTAAGTTACAGCCCTGATAATATTCTGTCACACATTCTTTTCCTCTCCTCCTTCTCTATCCTCCTTAGAATCACCATTTCACTAATATTTATGTGTCTGGCATCATTTAAACTGAGATTTATAAGCACAAAGATCAGTCAGATGTTAACTGATGAAGGGCCAAACTTAGAATGATTAATGGCGCCAATTTCGGAACGTCCTTGACACTGCGCATGCGCAGTGGGGGCGAAGTGTGGAGGGCCTTTCAGGACATGTTTTCTTTAGTTTTAGATGCAAATTTTGGGGATTGGGGGGCAAAATTTGTGTTTGGCCCTATATTTTAAGAGTTAGCACCAGCTATGTCTGGGTCATTGGTACAGTATAAAAATATATTTTTTCAGAACAGCCCAAGTTTATGAAAAGTAACGTTGAGCCCCAATGGATCCCAAGCCTAAGTGTGGACAAAAATTTTAAAAATATTTTAAACAATTTATTCAACACTTACGAACAATAATAATGTATCTAGTTATGATTAAAATAACATCAAGATATTATTTTTTAGAAATCCCCCCCTCACACAGAGGGCTGTTGAAAATGTAAACAATGAGTGTAAAAACACTAAAATAAGACTCCAGGCACCCAGGCCCGAAATCAGTTACCAAAAATACACTATCTGATGCAAAACAGAGACTTCCAGGGAAGAAACTGCAGAACATCAGATGGTAGATGCAGAACACAACGCCTAACCACCCCTAGGTGAAGACGTAAACATGGGGAAAGAACAGAATTCATTCTGTTATTCAGCTAAAACTCCCAAGAAAATTTAGTAATAATAATTACAAAAACTATGCCAAAAGCATGGGAGAATAGCAAGGGGGAACTTAAAGGACAGGGAGAGAGGAAAACACTTAAAAAAAACAGTGTAACTAAATAATCAAAATGACAACAAAATGGCTGCTGCCTTGAAAATAGGTAACTTAACATAATTTCATTAAAAAATTTTAAGTTACAGCCCTGATAATATTCTGTCACACATTCTTTTCCTCTCCTCCTTCTCTATCCTCCTTAGAATCACCATTTCACTAATATTTATGTGTCTGGCATCATTTAAACTGAGATTTATAAGCACAAAGATCAGTCAGATGTTAACTGATGAAGGGCCAAACTTAGAATGATTAATGGCGCCAATTTCGGAACGTCCTTGACACTGCGCATGCGCAGTAGGGGCGAAGTGTGGAGGGCCTTTCAGGACATGTTTTCTTTAGTTTTAGATGCAAATTTTGGGGATTGGGGGGCAAAATTTGTGTTTGGCCCTATATTTTAAGAGTTAGCACCAGCTATGTCTGGGTCATTGGTACAGTATAAAAATATAGAAATTTTGGGCGGGGCCAAAAATCTTACCCGTCCTATTACAAAGCCAAATATTACTTTACGAACTTCGTTTGAACAAACTTGATTCTACACCTCATATGGAAGCTCCATAGCAAATATCAAGTCATTGCACACACTGGTTCTTGAGAAGAAGATTTTTAAAATATTTTGGAGCATTTTCCCCCACTCCCTCCCTATGGGGCCGGGCATACTGAGTTGAACAAAAATGAAATGCCCCTTTGGGACCATCACTCACACAAACTTTCACTTGAATTGGCCCAGTGGCTTTGAAGGAGAAGACCAAAACATGGTATTGACGGACGCCCAACGCCGGACGACAGACGACGGACGGGAAGCGATTAGATTAGCTCAGCTTGACTTTGTCAAGATGAGCTAAAAATTAATGCAACACTTACGAATAATAATAAT
Source organism: Pictodentalium vernedei (assembly GCA_031216915.1). Taxonomy (NCBI): domain Eukaryota; kingdom Metazoa; phylum Mollusca; class Scaphopoda; order Dentaliida; family Dentaliidae; genus Pictodentalium; species Pictodentalium vernedei. The sequence continues at coordinate 253,794,916 of CM062296.1, forward strand.
GTATCTTGTTATGATTAAACTAACACAAAGACAAGAAATCCCCCTCCACAGAGACTGTTGTCAATGTAAACAAGAAGTGTATAAACACCAGAAACATGACTCCAGGCACTGATAACCATGGCCCGAAATCAGTTACTAATAATACACTATCTGATGCAAAACAGAGACTTCCAGGGAAGAAACTGCAGAACATCAGATGGTAGATGCAGAACACTACGCCTAAACACCCATGGGTGAGGACGTAAACATGGGGAAAAGAACAGAATTCATTCTGATACCCAGCGAAAACTCCCAAGAAATTTTAGTAATAATATTACAGAAAATATGCCAAAAGCATGGGAGAATAGCAAGGGGGGACTTAAAAGAAAAGGGAGAGAGGAAAACACTGAACAAGCAGTGTAACTTTATAGAAAGAATGACCACAACAGGCCCATGCCTCGAAAATAGGTAACTTAACATAATTTCATAAAAAAATTTTAAGTTACAGCCCTGATTATTTTCTGTCACTCATTTTTCCTCTCCTCCTTCTATTTCCTCTTTAGAACCACCATTTCTCTAATATTTATGTGTCTGGCATCATTTAAACTGAGATTTACAAGCACAAAGATCAGTCAGATGTGAACTGATGAAGGGCCAAAGAAAGAATGATAATTGGCGCCAATTTCAGGACCTCCTTGACACTGCGCATGTGCAGTAGAGGCAAAGTATGGAAGGCCATTCAGGACATGATTTCTTTGGTTTTAAAAAGATGCAAATTTTGGGGATTGGGGGGCAAAATTTGTGTTTGGCCCTAGATTTTTAAGAGTTAGCACCAGATATGTCTGGGTCATTGGTACAGTATAAAAATATTCCTCATTTCGATCTAAATTACAATTCAAGCACCCACAGTGAGCCCAAATATGGACCTAGGGACATGGCTTGAACAAATTTGAATCTCACCCCCTAAGGATGCTGCATACCAAATATCAAAACATTCCGACTGCTGGATCTGAAGAAGAAGATTTTTAAAGAAAATTCCTCATTTTGAACTAAGTTATCATTCGGGCTCTCACAGTGAGCCCAAATATGGACCTAGGAACATGGCTTGAACAAACTTGAATCTCACCCCCCTAAGGATGCTGCATACCAAATATCAAAACATTCCGACTGCTGGATCTGAAGAAGAAGATTTTTAAAGAAATTTGCTTGAAATGCACTAAGTTCAAATTGGGCTCCTATACTGACAATGTCGCATACCAAATATCAAAAGATTCTGCCTGCAGAATCTGGAGAAGAAGATTTTTTAAGAAATTTGCCTGAAATGCACTAAGTTCGAATTCGAGCTTCTATACTGAGCCCAAATATGAATCCAGGGGGCCAATTTGAACAAACTTGAATCAGATCCACCCCACAATGTTGCATACCAAATATCAAAAGATTCTGCCTGCTGGATCTGGAGAAGAAGATTTTTAATAAATATGCCTGAAATGCACTAAGTTCAAATTCGGGCTTCTATAGTGAGCCCAAATATGAATCCAGGGGGGCCGATTTGAACAAACTTGAATCAGATTCACCCCACAATGTTGCATACCAAATATCAAAAGATTCTGCCTGCTCGATCTGGAGAAGAAGATTTTTTAAGAAATTTGCCTGAAATGCACCAAGTTCGATTTGGGCTTCTATACCGAGCCCAAATGTGAATCCAGGGGGCAGATTTGAACAAACTTGAATCAGAGCTACCCCACAATGTTGCATACCAAATATCAAAAGATTCTGCCTGCTGGATCTGGAGAAGAAGATTTTTTAAGAAATTTGCCTGAAATGCACTAAGTTCGAATTTGGGCTTCTATAGTGAGCCCAAATATGAATCCAGGGGGGCCGATTTGAACAAACTTGAATCAGACCCATACCAAGATGCTGCATACCAAGTATCAAAAGATTCTGCCCACTGGTTCTGGAGAAGAAGATTTTTTAATAATTTTTCTATAATTCATATGGTGCTATCAGAGTTATGCCCCTTACAGAGCCCCCATGGGACGTGGCCATTTCATTTGAACAAACCTGAATTGCCATATAGTAATGAACATGCACATAAAGTTTCGTGAAAATCGGACCAGTGGTTTCAGAGGAGAAGTAGTTTAAAAAATGTTCACGACGACAGACGACGGAGACGGACGGCAAGTGATAAGTTGAGCTCCCTTCGGTGAGCTAAAAAGTTGCCATTCAAATTTCATTATTTTTTCAGATTAAGCCTAAAGTATAGCTTTTCACCCCTCATTGGAACAATCTCTTTGCACACGTTTCAATGAGGGGTGATAGGCTACATTTCTGAGAAAAAAGTGAACAATTTTTGTTATTCCAGAATTTGTTTTTCCAAGTTTCGTCTTCTATTTATTTTACATAAAGATTTAATTGTTTGTAAGGGAGTGTGGTGGCTCATTGGTTACGGCACTGGACTTCAAACTGAAAGGCAGGGGTAACTGCATTGTGTCCTTAGGCAAGGCGCTTAATCCCAGGGGTTCACTATGGCACTGTCTTCTAAGGCATACTGCATGTTAATTTTGCACTTGTCTTCAATCAATGATAAAACCTGCTTGTGTGAAGTTACAGTGCACGTGCCGTTGACTGGTCGTAATCCATGCCTGTGCAGTGGTATCCACACATGTGTTTACAAGGTAACAAAAATCATCATCAGCAAAATTTTAATTAATGAAGCACCAGGTACAACCTGGTGCTTCATTAATTAATTTTTTATGATTATTCCTATAATTAGTTTTGCAATGTAATATTATTGCAACGGAAATATTGCCCATCCTGTGGAAAGTGACCATTCCACTATGACCATGTTGTAGTACGTAAGGGGGAGGGGTGTCCTGAGTTACTTGTCACTGCTTGGTGGTTCTCTCCAGGTACTCTGGCATAACCAATAAAACTGTCCAACGCTAGGTGTTCCTAGGTGTCCAAAAAAAAAAAATCCGGCAAGAGGATCACAGATCCACAAGTCGAGTTTTGACATTAAATTTCGTGAAAAGTCAGAAAAGTAAGTTATTTGTCGCAATAGCAACTTCTGCCAACAGTGATAACTACAGTTTTCATGCCCCCACTCTTAAAAAACTTCTACTTCAGGCAGTTCCTACCATTGCCCCAATCTCACTCTATACCAGAACATGTACCTAGTGTTTGACCTCTGGGCAACAGACCCCAAACCAATAGGTGGCTTCCTTTCTTACAGAGTAATCAGGAGTAAATTTAATTTAGTGAAGGTGTGAGAAATAAAACTAAAGTTATTGCCCGGAAACCAATTAGTCGAAAGCAAATCAATTTATAGTAACAGTGACCTTGACCTTCAGGCATTTGACCCCAAAATGAATAGGTGTCTTCCTTATCTCTGGAATAACCGGTGGTGTAAAACTGGTGAAGAAGTGGCAAATCGAGGTGAAATTATTGCCTCAAAACTAGGGCTGGGCGGTATTTTGGTATACCGATTATATTCCATAATATTTTCAATACCGTTACCGATACCTGCAAATAATTGTTTACCGAAAAATCGGTTTTACCACGACATGCAATTCTCAAATTGCTCATCGCTGTTGGCTGTGAGTAGTTTCACATCAATCAGGCTCGATACACTTTGCTTAAATTTGGGTAATTATTGTATTCTATTTACTTTCTTGGTGTGTGAATCATAGTAAAGTTCAACATACATGTGTTTGTCATTTATATTCTGTGGAGGCATTTAATGAATAGCTGACTGCTGGAACTGAAGCAATTCCGTTTACCTCAAATTTGAAACAAGTTGAGGTGAAAGGCATGCACTAAGCATGCGTAGTTATCACACGGACACTTTCGGCCAATGACACTGCCGTCTGCAGAAATTAAAAAATCCAGCAGGAGGATCACAGATCCAGAAGTCGAGTTTTGACATTAAATTCTGAAGAAATAAGCTATTTGTAGCAACAGTGACCTTGACCTTGGGGCGCAAGACTCTGAAATCGATAGGTGTCTTCCTTTCCTACAGGATAACCTCTGGTGTAAGTTTGGTAAAGGTGCTTCAAATAGAACTAAAGTTATTGTCCAGAAACCAATTTGTCACAAAATATTCTATTTATAGTAACAGTGACCTTGACCTTGGAATCCCAGTCTCTGAAATCAATAGGTGTCTTCTCATTCTATAAGGTAACCTCTGGTATAAGTTTGGTAAAGGTGCGACAAATAGAACTAAAGTTATTGCCCGGAAACCAATTTGTCACAAACTATTCTATTTATAGTAACAGTGACCTTGACCTTGGGGCCCCAGACTCCAAAATCGATAGGTGTCTTCCCTTCCTATAGGGTAATATGTGGTATAAGTTTGGTGAAGATACACAGAATAGAACTAAAGTTATTGCCCGAAAACCAATTTGTCACAAAATATCCTATTTATAGTAACAGTGACCTTGACCTTGGAGTCCCAGACTCCAAAATCAGTAGGTGTCTTCCCTTCCTATAGGGTAACCTCTGGTATAAGTTTGGTAAAGGTGTGTCAAAGAGAACTAAAGTTATTGCCCGGAAACCAATTTGTCATAAAATATTCTATTTATAGTAACAGTGACCTTGACCTTGGAGTCCCAGACTCCAAAATCAATAGCTGTCTTCCCTTCCTATAGGGTAACCTCTGGTATAAGTTTGGTAAAGGTGGGTCAAATAGAACTAAAGTTATTGCCCGGAAACCAATTTGTCACAAAATATTTTATTTATAGTAAAAGTGACCTTGATCTTGGGGCGCGAGACTCTGAAATCGATAGGTGTCTTCCTTTCCTATAGGGTAACCTCTTGTATAATTTTGGTAAAGGTGCATGAAATAGAACTAAAGTTATCGACCGGAAACCAATTGTTTACGCCCCCGCCCGCCGTCATTTCCTCAAACTATAAGTCGAGTTTGACTTCGTCAAAACTCGACTAATAAAAATATTTTATTGATAGTAACAGTGACCTTGACCTTGGGGCTCCAAACTCCGAAATAGATAGGTGTCTTCCCTTCCTATCGGGTAACCTGTGGTATAAGTTTGGTGAAGATACACAGAATAGAACTAAAGTTATTGCCCAGAAACCAATTTGTCACAAAATATTCTATTTATAGTAACAGTGACCTTGACCTTGGAGTCCCAGACTCCGAAATCAATAGGTGTCTTCCCTTCCTATAGGGTAACCTCTGGTATAAATTTGGTAAAGGTGTGTCACATAGAACTAAAGTTATTGCCCGGAAACCAATTTGTCATAAAATATTCTATTTATAGATACAGTGACCTTGACCTTGGAGTCCAAGACTCAGAAATCAACAGGTGTCTTCCCGTCCTATAGGGTAACCTCTGGTATAAGTTTGGTAAATGTGTGTCAAATAGAACTAAAGTTATTGCCCGGAAACCAATTTGTCACAAAATATTCTATTTTTAGTAACAGTGACCTTGACCCAGACTCTGAAATCGATAGGTGTCTTCCTTTCCTATAGGGTAACCTCTGGTATAATTTTGGTAAAGGTGCATCAAATAGAACTAAATTTATTGCCCGGAAACCAATTGTTTATGACCGCCGCCTGCCCCCGCCACCCACCACCCAGCCGCCACCTCATCAAACTATAAGTCGAGTTTGACTTCGTCAAAATTCGATTAAAAATTCTGATGATAATATCTTACTTACCATTGCAGCTCCAACAGCCAATCCAGTGAACCCCATCTGCAAAATAACAAATGACATGAAGATGAAACTTGACATTAAAATTAAATATCATTTTAGGATTATTTAAATTTTGTACAAAGTTTTGTTTTTTTCATTCTTAACGCAATTATTTACAGTAGGTTTATCTACAAGTTTTGCTTCCAAACTGAAACTCTTAAAATGTCTCAAAGGAAACCCTTTGGGAAACTGAATGGATGTAAAATCACCCAATACATCCACATATTCACTACTGGGATGAGGGCCCCTGGCATACACAGCAGAAGGCTTGCTCTTTCCCATTATTGTATTCACCAGTGTTCACGCTGGCCTGACATTCGCAGCTGCCAAGTGGAATTTTTGTTTGGTGCCAAATAATTTTTTTGGGAATCTGATCGTATTCGAGAAAAAATGAATTTTGTATCGTCCATTAAGTGCTCTCCCATAAATAGTATCAAGGCAAATCCATTCAGATGAAATAAATTCATTTCCAAAATAATATGAACCAAATAAACATATGAAACATTTATGTTGTGGTACTTTCACTTAAGAATGGAGACCAAATATATGTTTGTAGACCTTAACCCTTTATCCAACGAATCGGCCGCATCCGTCCACGTAATATGCAAATTCAGCAGTTGAAAAAATAGTATTTTTCAAAAACATGTCAACAAAACCATATTATGTGACCCCAAGTTGGAACGAGATTGTCAAGCTTGTTCCAACGAGGGGTCACATGATATGGTTTTGTTTAAATTTTTTGAAAAAAATTAAAAAATGATACTTAAAATAATAAATTTTGATATCGTCTGCATTGGGTAAAGGGTTAAGAAGCTAACAAACTAAAATAAAAAATAACTAGAGACTCTACAGAGCCTGTAATCGCTCATCTGGAACTACATATAAAAATGTGATTTCCCAAAGGCTTTCCATGGTAACTATGAGCTGCAATTGTGGCCATGTTTGCAACATTACATCAACATTACATGAGGATCATTGGTAGAAGGTGAGCCAGTCTTCAATGACGTGAAGTTTCAAACCATTTGAATCCACCAAACAGAATCATAGAATGTCTCTGGTGGCCATATTTTCCAACCAACAGGAACAAAAAGAGGATCGTTTGTAGAGGGCCTCGTATAGACCATTCTTGCCAAGTTTTTGGTTCACGTCGGCTCAGTAGTTCAGTAGTTCCAGAGAGAAGATGAAAATGTGATTTCCCATAGGGGTTTTCTATAGTAACTATAAACCGCAATTGTGGCCATGTTTGCAAAACGATCAACATTAAATGAGGATTGTTGGTAGAGGGTGTCCCAGCCATCAACCATGCAAAATTTAAAAACATTTGGCCCTGTGGTTTCAGAGATAAAATGAGTAACAGTTGTAGAGAACCTCTCATAGACCATACCTGCCAAGTCTGGTTCACACTGGCTCAGTACATTCAGTGAAGATGATGAAAATGTGATTTTCCTACAGGGGTTTCTATAGTAACTATAAGCCACGAATGGAGCCAAAATTGCATCTTTATGAAGATTAAATGAGGATCATTGGTAGAGGGGGTTACAGTCATCAGTCACATTAAATTTTTCAAATCATTTGGCCTTGTAGTTTCAAAGAAGATTTTCTTGAAAATGCACACATTTATATGAATTCTGTTTCAACAAAAAAAAACAGTAAAAAAGGGTTAAAATATTTTGAAAATTCATTTTTTCAGACAGTATTCTCTTTCAAAATAGCTTTTGGATAGGTAAAGGGTTACAGGAAACACATTTTACTCCAATTTTTGTCAGATCTTATAAAAATATATATAATTACTGTCAGCTAAGCTGACATGATGGGAACAGAATGTAAACAAACTTCCATTCTTTCCAAACACCTGTCATCAGTCACTATGTTCTGATAAGTAAATAAAAATAGGTAATTACTTTACAGTTGAAGTTGTTTTACAGTACAAGCCAAAATAAGTTAGGTTAATCCTGTAAACTATGTATCTTTCTCTTCCTACACTGATAAGACCAGAAGCTGACACCATTTTCTAGAAAGCTCTCACTGATAGCTTTCCAGAAAATGTAAGATTCTGATCTTGTCAGGGCAGGAGCAGCAGTTTACTTAGTTTATTTCAGTTATGCTACAGCTTATTTTGACCTGTACTGTATACACAATATTTTGGTTCTCAGTAGAGAAAAACTGGAACCAACCCTTACTAGATTCTCAAAAAGTTAAAAAATTTATAGTAATTTATATATTTTTTATACTTACCAATGACCCAGACTTAGCTGGTGCTAACTCTAACAAAACCAGGGCCAAACACAAATTTTGCCCCCCAATCCCCAAAATTTGCATCCAAAACAAAAAGAAATCATGTCCTAAAGGACCTCCATACTACGCCTCTACTGCGCATGCGCAGTGACGCAGACATCCCGAAATTGGCGCCAATTATCATTCTTACTGGCAGTGCCTGGTCAGCGCTATGTACTCAGCGGGGAGGCAAGAGTTCCCAACTCCAGGGAGGGCCATCCCCGTCTGGGTCATTGGTAAGTATAAAAAATATATAAATTACTATAAATTTTTTAACATTTTTATACTGTACCAATGACCCAGACTTAGCTGGATAGTAAACAGGCTGGAGGGCCTAGGACATAGAGGAAAATCCAATAAGCTCAACTATATAGTAAAGAGGTAACCCCTTAAGGAGAAAAGGAGTATTGGGCTTTACATGTATCTTTCTTATTTAATATTAAATTAGAAAGATACACTACCCTTAATAATTGAGCACAATAACATTCATGTTCTCTATTAACATCCAGTATAACCCTTATACTAATTATTTTTAAAGCAAGCCAATAAATAAAGTAGTCCAGAGAATTGAGACTCTTTATAGTCATTTAAAAGTGTCCGAGTATTGTATATTAAAGCCCGTTTGACACTTGACATATACAAATGCTTCACACCGAGCTACACTTTAAAAATAAGACATGAATGAATTTAAACATTAATATTACACTTTAAAACCATCCCGGAAGCAACTCAGAAATACTGACTTGGAGGAGGCATTCCCTTGCTTTTCACTATAAAGCAGGTGACCTAAGGGAACACCCGCCCCCCCCCCCCCCCCTTCCCCTTGCCCTGGGTCAAATAGCCCAGAGCGAAGAGGGCAGCCGGACGGAGTCACTGCCGGAACAGAAAGCCTGCATAACTATAGTTGCAACTGTTTAGTGGACGACATTCTGAGCAACAGATAACGGACCTAAACAATGCAGGTCTCCAGAAATGGACTCAATATTTCTGAGATAAAAATTCGTAAATGTGGATGGCTGAGACCAATAAGCAGCCTTCATTAAATCTGTAATAGCAACACTATTAGCATAAGCCCAGGAAGTAGAAAGAGCTCTTACTTCATGAGCCGAAATCTTAAGCACAGACTGCTGAGAAGAAGATAAATCTTCATAAGCAGTACGGATAGTTAACTGAATCCATCTAGCAATAGAATGGACTGAAATATCCTTTCTATTAGGCATCAAAGACAGAAAGAAACGTTTCCGTCCCTTTCTGATAAACTGAGATCTCTGTTTATAGATACGTAATGCTCTAACAGGACAGAGTAAAGGCCTACGCCCGTCTGAAGACGGAAGAGCCTTAATAACAATAGGTTCCGGATATTTATTAGGAGCCTGATTCTTAGCTAAAAAACCCACGTTAGTAGTGAAGGTGATAGTATTCCCAACACTACGATAATGAGAATCATCCACCGATAGTGCATGAAGCTCACTGACTCTTCTAGCAGAAGAGAAAGCTAAGAGAAAAGCTGTCTTATAAGATAAGAATTTGAAATCTACTGTCCCAAGAGGTTCAAATGGCTTTTCCTTCAATTTAAGAAGAACCCAAGCTAAATTCCACTTAGGAATTAATCTAAGAGTTCTGGGTCTATTTATCGAAAAGTTTCTAACCAACTTCGATAAAGAGACATTAGATCCAATTTGTAAACTATCATGATGTGCATAGGTATCAGATAACATAGATCTATAACCCTTTATAGTAACAGGCTGCAGTTTGATTTCGTCAAACAAGTATACTAGAAAGTTTGCAATGTCTGGTATAGAGGGATCGAATATATCTACAGAATGATCCCTACACCAACGACGAAAAACCTTCCACTTAGCCGCATAGTTTAGCGAAGAGGAGGTCCTCCTACAGTTAGAAATCGCGTCCACTGCTCGTCCTGTAAAGTGCTTGCCATGCAAGAAGGACCGCACAACGGAAAAACGTGAAGGTTGAGACCTTGCGGGTTGTGATGGAGTTGGCGCGATTTCCCCTGCGAAAGAAGATCCTCCCGTGGAGGAAGCTTCCGCGGTAGGTCCCACAACAGACACCTGAGTAGATTTATCCACGGTCACTGTGGCGACAGAGATGCTACCAACAGAATCTTGCATTGAGATTGTTTTATCTTTAGCAATACTTGTTGAATTAACGGCGCTGGAGGATACGCATATCCTATCATTCCGTCCCAAGGGATCGACAGAGCGTCTACTGCAAATGCTCTTGGATCCGGACACGGAGACACATACGTCTGCAACTGATTGTTGAGATGTGTCGCAAATAAGTCTATCATTGGCCGTTCCCATTGGTAGCAAATCTGATTGAATACTTGTTTGTTGAGAGTCCACTCCGACGGCAACAAGCGACCCTTTCGTGAAAGGGAGTCTGCTAGCACATTCAGACGACCCGGTATGTGACGGACCGAAAGAAGAACGTGATGTTCTAACGCAAACAGAAGGATTCTTTCCGTTAGATTGAACAACGGAACTGAATGAGTGCCTCCCTGATTCCGTATATACGCCACTACTGTCGTATTGTCGGATAGGATTTGGACATGAGCATCGTGAATAATGTCCATCCAGTGACGTAACGCAAGCCAAATTGACATCATTTCCTTGATGTTTATGTGCTTGCACAGGAATTGCGGATCCCAAAGACCCTGGCATCTCGAATCCGTTGGGATTAATGATGCAACCCAACCTGTTTGACTGGCATCCGTCATAACGGTAAAACTCGGATCCGGCAACTGCAGCGGAACTCCCTGAGTTAACCACTGAATGTTTGCCCAAGTCTGAATCTCTTGTTTCACTTGATCTGACAAGAGAACGTCTACATCCAGCGAATGAATTTTCACACTCCAATTCTGAGTCAGGAAAATTTGAAGAGGACGTGTGCGTAACCGCCCCATCGGAATGAGATCCGCGGCGGCTCCGCACAGACCTATCAGTCTCATAAATTCTCTCGCCGTGACTTTGTCTGCGTGCAGACAATAGCGAGCATAACAACTGACTAATTTCGCTCTGGTTAACGGCAGACGAACGAGATTGTTGTGCGTCTCGAAGCTCATTCCCAGATGAGTGAATGACTTGGACGGCACCAGATCCGACTTCTCCTCGTTTACTATAAAACCGAGACGTCGGAGCAATAGAAGAAGATTCTGAACATCGTTCTGAAGCGTTAACTCGTTGCCGTACCTCTGAAGAATGTCGTCCAGGTAGGCCGACGCTACCGCAGACGAATGAGCTCGGAAGTAGATCATTACCGAGTTCATTACCCGAGTGAAAGCCCAGGATGCTAGATTCAATCCGAAGCACATCGCCCGGAATTGATACACCACTCCTAGGACTGCGACGCGTAGATACTTTCGGAATGTCGGATGTACCATGACGTGAAAGTACGCATCTTTGAGATCTATGCTCGTTGCATAATCGTTCACCCGAATACTCGCTCTGACCGATCGAATCGTCTCCATATAAAACTTCGGAGCGACGATCAGCTTGTTTATCCAGCTCAAATCTATGACTGGACGGAACGAGCCGTCTGGTTTCGGAACCAGAAACAGATGGCTGTAGAATCCCGGAGATTCCTGGTTTTCTACGACCTCTACCGCGTTCTTCATTAAAAGAGACTGCACCTCTGATAACAGAGCGTCTCTTTTCTGCAGATTTGACGGAAGATGAGTCCACTTTGGACTTCGAGTTAATGGAGGCTTTCGTTTGAAGGATATCTTTAGACCTTCCGAAGTCACTCCTCTCACCCAAGGGTCGTCCGTAATAGACGCCCATTCTTGTGAAAAGCTCGACAACCTTCCGCCAACCGGAACGCGATAGAGGTTTAAGCCATCACCTCCTGGACCTGCGAGGCCTGCGGTAGGAGAAACCACGTCTTCCACGACCCGCACCTCGCCCCGTCGACCTCGGGGCATCCGACCGATTGTCCCGGCCTGAAGGACGTCCCGAATGAGAGTCGCTATCCTGACGGTCTCTCGAATAAGACCAAGAGGACGCACCGGAACCTCTATAGGAACCTCTCTTGGGCGCATTAGACCCAGAAGTGCCTGTCTTATTCGTGTCTGCTGTATCCGACTTCTTAGGAGCAGATTTGAACAACAGAGAATCCTTAGCTTTCTTTGTAATTTTATCATAAATAGCGGAAAGCTTGCCGTCAAAGAGAAGTTCTCCTGAGACCGAAGCGACTCTAAGAGAGTTCTTCACCTTAGAATCCACTAATGTGGATGTAGCTAGGGCTGCGTCACGTCTAACCAACTCCAGATTTGCCACTGAAAGGGCGGAGTTACACGTGGAATAAGCCACTGCCCTTGAAAGAAGTCTTAAAGAGGATTGTTAATCCTGAAACTCTTTCCCCTGAAGGCGCAGTGATAACGCCTTAGTAAGGTGATCTGCGTAAGATAAGGCATCTAAATTGGCTCTGTTAGACGCAATAGCTGTTTCCAACACCGCGGTTGGAATAGAAGCTGACAACGGTAATGATAGCTCTAAGTCTTCCGCCTCGTCGTCCATACGCAGAGGAACTCTCGGTATACCCTGTCCTGCCGTATCGAATTTATTCCTTGCATTAATGAAAGGCAGGTTGAGAGTATTAGCGGACAAGAAACCTGCTTTCCCCGTCCTGGAAGCAAGTTTAAATATAGCATCGTTCAATAATTCAAATGTTCTTGCAACATTATTGGACTGCGACGGAAACTCGGGAGCGATGTCCCTGAACCGCTCAAAAAATTCAGAGTCCAATGACGCTATAATTCTCTTGTCCGGAAGCGCAGCAGTCTGGCCCGACGGAACAACTTGAGGGAGAAAGTGCCGGATGAAGTCCACGGCAGCTTTATGTTGTTCCGAAAGGGATAGCTCCAAGTCATCCGTATCCCTTTCACCATCCGGTTGGACCTCATGATGTTCCCGGTCGTCCGCCCCCGATGCTTCGGCGGAGCGTACCGACCCAGCGCCGTCGGATAATTCTCGATCCGACACCGTTTCTGTTGGTTGCTGGGATGCTGCGATAAGCTGTGCTATCTGCACAAGAATGTCCGGCGTCGAGACCTGCGGAGGCGCAGTCTTTCGCTGCTTCGCCGAGGGCAGCTCCGCATCAGATGGCTCCCGCATACTTTTCCTATGCGAACGTCCGGAGTCCATCGGTCTCGAATCCCTGGCTGCCGGATGGTGTGACCTGGTCGCCGAAGAATCCTTGATCGGCGAAGCTGGTAATATATTGGCGGTCACGCAGCCAAGGTGCGGTCGTGTGCGCTGACGAGAAGAGGAAGCCTTAACAGTCTCTGCGGACTGCTTATACAACGGAGCGTCCCGAGCGGCGGACGTATGCTCCGCTAAAGACACATTTTGTACCACAACATCTGGTCCCAGATGTTGTTGTACGAGAGAGGGGCCTCTCTCGCTCGCGGCCCGGCTGGACCTGGACGAGCTAGGAACCGGACTCAAAGGCTTCCTCCGTTCTCGCTTACTATCTGCCGTTACTGGGTGTGCATCTATTATGTTTATAGTGCTCGCATCACCCAACATTTCCTTTTGGACCGCATCGGACGAACCCGGCTGCCGAACCATTCGGTGAATGGACGCTACACCGGGCGAGCTAGCGGACGACATTTGTCTAATCTCCATGAGCACTTTTGCCGCTAGCTCTGAATTCATTTGTGACGACGGACGCACACTTGAAGAAGATAACATGGAAACACCACCCTGTTCTGGTTCCTCTGAAATAGAAACTGAGAGAGTAGAGTGACCTTGCGGAGAAAGAGCCGGAATCGCTCTTTCTCCAGAAACAACATATCGTGACACACGTTTCCAATGTTTCTCATCCCAATGTTCACATATAGGACAGGGATTAATGCGAGAACACTGACTACAATTAATACAATGATCATGAAAGTCAGAGGAAGATTTCTTCCTATTACAATTTGAACAACGTCCCTTCATTGTGAAAGAACAACAATAAGTCCTAGTTACTCGCAAAAACCCCTGACACAAAGATACATAATAACATGATCCATTAATAAATGAAAAAACAATTGCAAAACAAAATAATTTTGAAAAAATATTTTTTCAGCGAAGCCCAAGTTGCTGAAAAGTAACGTTGAGCCCCGATGGATCCGATGGCAAAGTGTGGTCAAAAATTTTAAATTTATATTAAATAATTAATGAGACACTTTCGGATAATACAAATGTATCTTATAGTGAGATAAACTACAGTAAAGGCAAACAGCCCCCCTCAAAAAAGGCTGTTGCCAATGAAAACAAACAGTGTAAAAACACCAGAAAACATGACTCCAGGCACTGAAAAAACTGGCCCGGAATCAGTCATCAATTACACTCTATCTGATGCAAAACAGAGACTCCCAGGGGAGAATCTGTAGAACATCAGATGGAAGATGCAGAACACAAACGTTATACACCCATGGGTGAAAACGTAACTATGGGGAAAATAACAGAAAACATTCTGTAACCAAGCAACTCTCCCAGGAAATTTTAGAAATGAAATTTCTCAAAAATATGCCAAAAGCATGGGAGAATTGCAAGGGGGGACTTTAGAAGGCTAGGGGAGAGGAAACACTGAATAAGCAGTGCAACAATTAGCAAGAATGACAACAAGAGGCCCATGCCTCGAAAATAGGCAACTTAACATAATTTCATCAAAAAATTTTAAGTACAGCCCTGATTATTTTTTGTCACTTCTTTTTCCTCTCCTCCTTCTATCCTCCTTAGAATCACATTTTCTCCAAGAATTACGTGTCTGGCATCCTTTAAACTGAGATTTACAAGTACAAAGATCAGTGAGATGTTGACTGATGAAGGGCCAAACAGAGAATGTTAATTGGCGCCAATTTCGGGACGTCTGCGTCACTGCGCATGCACAGTAGAGGCGTAGTATGGAGGTCCTTTAGGACATGATTTCTTTTTGTTTTGGATGCAAATTTTGGGGATTGGGGGGCAAAATTTGTGTTTGGCCCTGGTTTTGTTAGAGTTAGCACCAGCTAAGTCTGGGTCATTGGTACAGTATAAAAATACAAGTATTTTGCTGACAGTACCGATCTTTGTGCAGACAGGAGAGGCATTGAGTTAAGCATTAGAATACAGCCTCTGTGGACACATATTTCCATCCTCTCAAAGACCATTCCTGTGAAATTTGGTTCACCTCGGCTCAGTAGTTCCAGAGAAGATGAAAATGTGATTTCCCATAGGGTTTCTATAGTAACTATAAGCTAGTGTTGTGCAGTTTTATTTTTCTTGTTTCGGTTCGGTTTCAGTTTGGTTTTTTAAAAAAAACTTGGTTTATAGGTCGGTTTTCATTTTTTATAGTAAGACATCTGCAGTTTCCAACCTAAACTATGTAGTGTCAATATGATGCCCATACTGTCATATTTTCAATGATGATTTAATTGGCAGTGACTAGCATTTGTGCTAAGTGTATAAATGGCAGGCATTATCAAAACAAAAAAATATAAAAGAAAGTAAAATGTAACAGTGTTCGCAGAATATCACCACTCACCAATTCTAGGCACATGCCCCCCCCCCCCCCCCCACCCCCACCTCTGGTCCTTAAGTTCAGGCATAAGAGAGTCTATGATGTATTGATATTAACACATGGGTGCAAAAAGAGCCAATTCACAATTTCCCAGGGCTATGTTCAGTGCTCACTCCTGGGTGGGGCCCTGGGCAGCCTAGCAAAGTGACCCTACCAGGCATTGCAAATAATAACAAGCGTTGTCAAGTGGGACACCTAGACATCCATCCTAACATATTTGATAATGAACTGATGTATGGACTCTTTTCAGTACCCCCCCCCCCCCCTCCCCCACCCACACACACACACACACTCACTCACAATGGTAACTAGTGCCACCACCCGCCCTAGTAACATAATCAGCAATCATTTCATGTCAGCCTGGAATGGGAAAGTCATATTGTTTGTAGCTGGGGAGGGGGGGGGGGGGGGGGGCTCATCGTCTAGGGTTGGAACGTCCCAAGACTGAATCGCAGTAAAACCTCTTCTCGGATAAGCACATCAAGGGAAGCAACAGACTCCAACCAAAACACAGGGTGGGGAAACCCGTGACAAATGTTATTTTCGAATATGACAATGAAATACCAAGACCTTTTTCTGATATGATATTATTCACTGTCCAACAGATTGTAGATAAGTAATTGTAATTAAACTGATTGACTATGTCAGACATAGTGCTCGCATCACCCAACATTTCCTTTTGGACCGCATCGGACGAACCCGGCTGCCGAACCATTCGGTGAATGGACGCTACACCGGGCGAGCTAGCGGACGACATTTGTCTAATCTCCATGAGCACTTTTGCCGCTAGCTCTGAATTCATTTGTGACGACGGACGCACACTTGAAGAAGATAACATGGAAACACCACCCTGTTCTGGTTCCTCTGAAATAGAAACTGAGAGAGTAGAGTGACCTTGCGGAGAAAGAGCCGGAATCGCTCTTTCTCCAGAAACAACATATCGTGACACACGTTTCCAATGTTTCTCATCCCAATGTTCACATATAGGACAGGGATTAATGCGAGAACACTGACTACAATTAATACAATGATCATGAAAGTCAGAGGAAGATTTCTTCCTATTACAATTTGAACAACGTCCCTTCATTGTGAAAGAACAACAATAAGTCCTAGTTACTCGCAAAAACCCCTGACACAAAGATACATAATAACATGATCCATTAATAAATGAAAAAACAATTGCAAAACAAAATAATTTTGAAAAAATATTTTTTCAGCGAAGCCCAAGTTGCTGAAAAGTAACGTTGAGCCCCGATGGATCCGATGGCAAAGTGTGGTCAAAAATTTTAAATTTATATTAAATAATTAATGAGACACTTTCGGATAATACAAATGTATCTTATAGTGAGATAAACTACAGTAAAGGCAAACAGCCCCCCTCAAAAAAGGCTGTTGCCAATGAAAACAAACAGTGTAAAAACACCAGAAAACATGACTCCAGGCACTGAAAAAACTGGCCCGGAATCAGTCATCAATTACACTCTATCTGATGCAAAACAGAGACTCCCAGGGGAGAATCTGTAGAACATCAGATGGAAGATGCAGAACACAAACGTTATACACCCATGGGTGAAAACGTAACTATGGGGAAAATAACAGAAAACATTCTGTAACCAAGCAACTCTCCCAGGAAATTTTAGAAATGAAATTTCTCAAAAATATGCCAAAAGCATGGGAGAATTGCAAGGGGGGACTTTAGAAGGCTAGGGGAGAGGAAACACTGAATAAGCAGTGCAACAATTAGCAAGAATGACAACAAGAGGCCCATGCCTCGAAAATAGGCAACTTAACATAATTTCATCAAAAAATTTTAAGTACAGCCCTGATTATTTTTTGTCACTTCTTTTTCCTCTCCTCCTTCTATCCTCCTTAGAATCACATTTTCTCCAAGAATTACGTGTCTGGCATCCTTTAAACTGAGATTTACAAGTACAAAGATCAGTGAGATGTTGACTGATGAAGGGCCAAACAGAGAATGTTAATTGGCGCCAATTTCGGGACGTCTGCGTCACTGCGCATGCACAGTAGAGGCGTAGTATGGAGGTCCTTTAGGACATGATTTCTTTTTGTTTTGGATGCAAATTTTGGGGATTGGGGGGCAAAATTTGTGTTTGGCCCTGGTTTTGTTAGAGTTAGCACCAGCTAAGTCTGGGTCATTGGTACAGTATAAAAATACAAGTATTTTGCTGACAGTACCGATCTTTGTGCAGACAGGAGAGGCATTGAGTTAAGCATTAGAATACAGCCTCTGTGGACACATATTTCCATCCTCTCAAAGACCATTCCTGTGAAATTTGGTTCACCTCGGCTCAGTAGTTCCAGAGAAGATGAAAATGTGATTTCCCATAGGGTTTCTATAGTAACTATAAGCTAGTGTTGTGCAGTTTTATTTTTCTTGTTTCGGTTCGGTTTCAGTTTGGTTTTTTAAAAAAAACTTGGTTTATAGGTCGGTTTTCATTTTTTATAGTAAGACATCTGCAGTTTCCAACCTAAACTATGTAGTGTCAATATGATGCCCATACTGTCATATTTTCAATGATGATTTAATTGGCAGTGACTAGCATTTGTGCTAAGTGTATAAATGGCAGGCATTATCAAAACAAAAAAATATAAAAGAAAGTAAAATGTAACAGTGTTCGCAGAATATCACCACTCACCAATTCTAGGCACATGCCCCCCCCCCCCACCCCCACCTCTGGTCCTTAAGTTCAGGCATAAGAGAGTCTATGATGTATTGATATTAACACATGGGTGCAAAAAGAGCCAATTCACAATTTCCCAGGGCTATGTTCAGTGCTCACTCCTGGGTGGGGCCCTGGGCAGCCTAGCAAAGTGACCCTACCAGGCATTGCAAATAATAACAAGCGTTGTCAAGTGGGACACCTAGACATCCATCCTAACATATTTGATAATGAACTGATGTATGGACTCTTTTCAGTACCCCCCCCCCTCCCCCACCCACACACACACACACACTCACTCACAATGGTAACTAGTGCCACCACCCGCCCTAGTAACATAATCAGCAATCATTTCATGTCAGCCTGGAATGGGAAAGTCATATTGTTTGTAGCTGGGGAGGGGGGGGGGGGGGGGGCTTCAAAACCAAACAAACCACTTTACCAAATACCTATTGTCTATCTACCCCCAATCCCCCCCCCCCCCCCTTACCTCACGCACGCAACGGTTTTAGCTCAACGTACTTGATTTCACAAATTCATTGGTGTACTGTTATATATTGTAACTTTTTTGTGTTTGCCTCTTGCCATTCCACTTCCTATTTCTACCGCTGATGTGTTCCTTTGGTTGCCCCCCTTAAAATTGGTTGTGTGGAAATGCAACCGTGGCACGTTGACAGCGATATTACGGAACGCAGCTTTTTTTCCCGTGGATATGGATGATTCGGCCTCGGGACATTTCGGTTCAAGACGTTTTGGCCTTCATATATTGAACTAAATAGAATAAGAACTTGCAGTTTCGTGTTTTTAGTGGGCTGAAACCTTCAGGACTCATCGTCTAGGGTTGGAACGTCCCAAGACTGAATCGCAGTAAAACCTCTTCTCGGATAAGCACATCAAGGGAAGCAACAGACTCCAACCAAAACACAGGGTGGGGAAACCCGTGACAAATGTTATTTTCGAATATGACAATGAAATACCAAGACCTTTTTCTGATATGATATTATTCACTGTCCAACAGATTGTAGATAAGTAATTGTAATTAAACTGATTGACTATGTCAGACAAACCTGTTCAAAAACAAAGCCAATTGCGCAAGGTATTTCCTGTAATCAGTGAAATGTAGGTGTGCTGGCTGTCGTTTTGTTATTCTCACAGAAAACACAACCCATTTTTACATCAACGATGTGTGATTGACAACTTGTCATACATCATTCTGGAGTGATCTGGACATGCTGCAGTGACCCCTTTACACCCCGAATGTGGAGTGCATTGACGACACTGTTATTTCCTGACAGAGCTTCAGACATTGTTAGTGCAAACTGAATAATGAAAACATCTCTTCCCGACATTTTAGGAAAAAACCGAAACCATACTCATTTACCAGTTACACAGTTTTGGTTTTCAAGCAAAACCGAAACCGACTTATAAAACCAGTAAACCGTACAACACCACTATAAGCCGCAATTGTTTACAACCCGATCAACATTAAATGAGGATCGTCGGTAGAGGGGGTCCCAGTCATTACTTATGTGAAGTATCAAAACATTTGGCCTGGCAGTTTCAGAGGAGAAGATTTTTGAAAATCCATCAATCAGAATCAAAGAATGCCTCTGGTGGCCATCATGTTTTTCAACCCACGGGATCAAAATGAGGATCATTTGTAGAGGACCTCCCATAGACAATCCCTGCGAGGTTTGTTTTCACGTCACCTCGGTTTTTCCAGAGAAGAAGAGGAAAATGTGATTTCCCATAGGGTTTCTACAGTAACTATAAGCCACAGTTATGGCCATGTTTGTGACCCAATCACCATTAAATGAGGATCGTTGGTAGAGGGGTTCCCAGTCATCATTTATGTGAAGTATCAAAACATTTGGCCTAGCAGCTTCAGAGGAGAAGATTTTTGAAAATCCACCAACCAGAATCAAAGAACGCCTCTGGAAGCCATGTTTTTCATCTGACGGGAACAAAATGAGGATTGTTTGTTGAGGACCTACAATAGACAATTTCTGCCAAGTTTGGTTCACACCGGCTCAGCAGTTACAGAGAGGAAGATAAAATGTGAAAAGTTTAGGGATGCCGGACAATGGATGCCAAGTGATGAGAAAAGCTCTCATGGCCTTTTTGGCCAGGTGAGCTAAAAATAAAAGCTTTCCTCCCTCATTGGTTTGAAAAATTAAATGCTTAAGAACTAAATGCATTTTTTTATTTGGACTTACCAAAATATACTTTTCAAGGACTTACCATTTCCCAAGAAAGTCAGATTTCCGTGCCCTTTTCTATAGGCCTGAATTTCCTCTTTAAAATTCAGGCAACAAAATGATGTTCTTTTTTGACATCATAAAATGAATCATAACCTTTCATTTATTAGTTATGTTATGGTACCCTTTTTGATAATATCAAAAGTCCAAGAGTTCCTGAGTTCGATCCCCGTCCGGGATGACCCACATTATGTACTTGGGAAAGGTACTTTATCACAGTTGCCGACATGGGGGCACAATGACGCCGTGTGCTGAGGCATACAGCATGTCGATGGTGCACAGGTCTTCCTTGATTAATAATAATTAATATTTCCTAAAATTAATTTTAATTAGAGGGAGCAGACTGGCTGAGGTGATCACTTGTTTGCACTTGGTGACCTTTGAAAGTACCTATTACATATTTATAAATACTCTTGCACAACATCTATTTTAGCTCACAATTTGTTTATTTACAATAGGTCACACTTGCTTACTTGATATTAGATGGAATGATCTAAAAACTTAATGAGGTGATTTAATTGTGCTGATCAGCAATTAGCAGGATGAAGAAACATTGGAGAAATTTCTCTTTTTGGAACTTATCATGTGATTATTATATATAACCCTTTGTCAGCATACCTAAGGCATCTGATGGTTTCATCTCACATACACAGCATTGAGAGGTGACAATAGTTTATACAGCATTATTTGAACACGGCAGATTATTACAGGACAGTGCACTCTTTTTAATATTTAGATAGCAGCAGTTGAAATTGTTTTGAAGAATTTTGTGATATTGGCTACTAGTACTGAGGCATTTTGTATTGGAAAAATGTTTCCAAATTTTGAAAAGAATTTCTTCTTCTTTGAACATATTAGGATTCTACTGGATTGTACTAAAACTAGCTATGAAGCCAATACTTGTTGGGTATTATTTCCATTTGAATTTTGTTGAGTGCTTTATTGGAATTTATTGGATGCTGCTGGATATTTGAGTGAATATACATAAATTTTTGGATACTGTTTCTACAGACACATTCTTGGACATTACAATATTAGCTGGAATGTTTCTTCATCATATCTATCATTGGATTCTATTGAGCTTTCTTTTGGACTAACTGCTAAGTACTTATGTAGAAAATATTGTATCATTTTCTTTTCAAATTATGTTGTTTTTTTAAATTTGAGAACAGTTAAATTTAAGTTTTTGTTGTTGGATCTAAGATTTCTTTCTGTTACCATTATTATTATTACACACTGTAACAGTTAGCATGACTCAGCCATTCCAGGGAATTCTCATTAACCTTTTACCCAACATGAAAAGCAAATGACACTTGCAAAACTAAGTTTTTCATTTTTTGTCTCAAAAACACAGGTTATGACCCCTTTTTTGGAATGAGCTCTTCCAAAGAGGGGTGAGTCATAAACTATGTTTTTGAGATAAAAAATGAAAAAAAATAATGAAAAATAATTGGCGATTTGTGTGAGTAGTGCTGGCCGGTTTTGGCCATTATGTCAGGTAAAGGGTTAACTATGTTCTGGGAATGAACATCAATTTTTTTTCTAGTTGCATTGAAATGAATACGTGTACATGTACCTTTTTCTGTAATGTGTTATTGTAAGGTTTTGAGTTATACAACCAATTTTTTTTATAAAACCATAAACAGTTACCGGTAACTAACCATAATTACAGCAACAAACCTCAGTAATTGGGGTATCACATATTCTCTTATCTCCATATTTTTGCCACAAGCCACGAGTTACCTGTAAAAATGGGAAAAAGTATAATCATGTGAACTAGTTGACAGATACATCAGTTCTTGAAAAATGGAGAGCCCTAAATGCTTAAGTGCACATTGTTTCACAATTCTGTTTCACAAGGGGAGCGTATTGGCTCAGTGTTAGACTGTTGGACTTCTATGCTAGAGGTCCTGAGTTCGATACCCGTCTGGGATGACCCACATTATGTACTTGGACAAGGTACTTTATCACAGTTGCCGACATGGGGGCACAATGATGCTGTGTGCTGAGGCATACAGCATGTCGATGGTGCACAGGTCTTCACCGCTGTAACCCTGCTTCAGACGAGCTTGAACAGAGTTAGAATGTTGAGGAGCTTACAGTTGCTTGTCGATGCTCGGTGGTTCTCTCCAGGTACTCTGGGCTATCTCCACCCATAAAACTGTTACAGTCACGATTAGCCATTGTGCATAAGTATGTGACCTTAAAAGCCAATAAATAAATAAACAAAATAATTCAGTTTCACAATTCAGGCAAGAAAAAAATAAATTATCCCAAATGTGAGTTGCCCAAATATGCAGCCAGCCAACTTTACAGTATGTCCTTTTATCAAAGTGTAAAGCAGAAGTAGTGCAATTACTGTCAGGAGCTGTGACACAGAAGATGGTTATGCTACAGTGGAAACCTGACCTTTTGGCCAGTTAAATTATTCAGTTAACACCATGGGTTGAACGGGGAACATAATTTTCGAACCCTTCCGATCTCCCGAACCGGACGTTGGACCTGAGCCGTTTTTGTGCTGAATACACTACACATGCAGGAGTACATAACAAAACTAGAGGGCACTGTAACAGTGCCGAAACTGTGACGATTCATGCAATGCCAATGATGTTTTAAAACTTGTTGGTGACAAAAAAACTTGTTGGTGACAAACTCGGTAACAGACCGACAGACAGGCTGACATTGCCACATATTGAGCTGCTCATCGCAGCTAAAACGTGGGAACTCGATAGGTCAAGCTGTTCCGGAGGAGTAGTGATAACAAGCACTTCACATAATGAGCCTTAAATGCTGTGGTCAAAATAATCAACCCATACTATCTCCTGAAGTTTGACACTCACCATTTTTGCACATTGCCATCCCCAACAACAGGCATATTTATCGCAACAAGTCAGAACTCCATATCTCGAACCCTTCGGGAGGTGTAGTGATCCCAAGAGTTTCTCATAAAGAGTGTTGTCAACATTTCAACACCTACCAGTCCCCAAACCGGAAGTCTGATCTTTACCATTTTTGGACTAAATACACTAGACATGTAGATGCACTTAACAGAAAAAAACGTTCAAACTCGATAGGTCAAGCCATTCCAAAGGAGTAGCGATAACAAGCACTTCACGTACTGAGCCTTAAATGCTGTGGTCAAAATATTCAACCAATAGTATCTCCCGAACCGGAAGTCTGCCGCTCACCATTTTGGTGAGTCATGACAAATTCATCCAGTCGACAGTAGATGATACTGAATGAAACATTACCAAAAAGGAACACAATGTTTAACTCGTAACCGGCTGAGTATTTTCAAGATATTTTTAATCATATCTGGTCATGTCTGCTTTGAAGCAGCAAAGACTAGATTTGTAGAAAAAATCATCTAAATTTAACTTCATGTAAAACCCTTTTAGTTTACAAGGAGAAAATCTGGTTAAAAGTAACCAAATAATACTCATTTCAGTGGCCAGAGAAATCCTGTGCTTTGCAGGAATATCCACAAGCAGCATGCAAGGAGTTAAGGGGTTGTTAATAGCTCAAGTCAGTCCAAAAGGTTATTATTATTTATTTATTGGTGTTTAAGATCACATACTTATGAACAATGGCTAATCATGACCATAACTGTTTTACGGGTGGAGGAAGCAGGAGTACCCAGAGTGTCCAAAAGGTATGGTGAATGACGATGGTTTATCATCCGACAATTAAATGGAACTTTATTTATTGAACAGCCAATTTTCCAGAGAAAAATATTCAATTAACAACAGTATACAATTAACAGGAATTGGGTCATTTTACTGTCTTTTATTGAAAATCTGTATGTTTATTCTATTGTATCTGGTTTGACTGAGCTTATTGAGCTCTGCCAAACAAAATATAACAGTGGAAAATCAATGTCATATTGCCATGGTGGCAATATTGAATTGGTTAGCTGCACTAAAATTGAAAGGAGGCATCGTCGAGTCAACCACAAGTAACCACTAATAATTACACTTTAGCCAGCCGCTGATTTGTTGCGGTTCTCAGATGAGCCTTGGTTACCCCTGTACTCCCAACTGCCTCCCTATTCCCACACTTCTTCTCTCCTCTCAACATTTGGAGACAAACTGCTTGATGACATCCCTTGCACCATTCTTCCCACTCTCTCCCATTAGCATATTAACCCTCTCCTTTGAGTCTCCCACTAACCAGATGTCCTTCATTCTCCCATCCCACTTCCCCATTATACTCCAGTGAATCTTATTCTTTTAGACTGGTATTTTGGGCATTCTAGAAGAAAGTGTTCAAGGGTCTCCACCATGCCCAAATTACACATCTGGCACTCCTTTTCACTGTTTTTCCCAATTTTTCCTCTCAGCTCCAGGGACCATGACCTCAGCTTGAACAACAGTGACCCCCCAAAGGTGCCATCAAGGTACTCTTCACAACCAGGCTTCTCCTTATCATGCAGGCCTCCTAAAGATCTCTTTGATTTGACCCCCTGTCGCCAATTAAGGGTACCATCCTCCGTGACCTTTTCTCTGACAATTTTTTTACCCTGGTTTGTCCCACTGTCTAGGTCCGAGATCTCAAATGAGTAGTTCTCTATTAGTTCCCTCACTTGGACCATCCATCCTGTCTTGATATTTGAGTTGAAAATACGTAGGAACATTACTTTACATCATCGACTGTCGGGGAGATTTACCAAATAATTAAGATAACCGAGTTTCAATAAGTCTATCCTGTCCTTGATCCTCATCCACCCAAGCTCACCTCTGATTGCTTCTAGTTCTGCTGCATTACTCGACCCTGTTATCCATCGGCCTGCATCGTTCTGCAGTATTTCCAAGCTCTTTACAGCCGTCTGGTTTAGGGGTACCACTTCCGTACCATATGTTATACTTGGCAGACCCACCATTTCCCAAATGGTTTTCCCCACAAAAACCTTATTGAAACGGTTTCTCCCAATAAGTTTCATTTGGTTATGGATTCGCCTCCCATTCAGAATCAGTTTATTTGTGTGGTTTTGGTAGATGCCTCTTCCTGTGATGTTTATATTTACCCCCAGATACTCGTAGTCACCTGTCTCTCCTACACTAAGAAGTTTGCTGCTACCTTCCAGAATACAGAACTCCCCCACTCTCAACCTTCGAGTGGGGTCCACTTTGCAGCCCACGGGTATAACTTTGCTCTTGCTTTCATTAAGTTTAAGTCTCCACTTGCTACCATATTTCCCAACAATTCCCAGCATTTTCGCTAGTCCCTCTTCGCTTTCTGACACTAGCACCATATCGTCTGCAAAAAATAGCCCTGGGATCTTCAAGTCCCCAACTGCTACTCCCTCGTTGCTATGCAGGAGTTCATCTCCTAAACCTTTGATGTACAATGCAAAAAGAATTGGCAAAAGGACACAACCCTGTTTTAGGCCTATCTCCATGGGCACACGTTTTGTTGTTATGTTACCCAGGCTAAGTTCACTCAGTACATCTTTACATAATGCTTTCTTAATTCCAACAAACTCGCCTCCCAAGCCCTGGGCCTCAAGCTTGTGCCACATACCCTCCCTCCGTACTCTATCGTATGCCTTTTTAACATCCAAAAAGGCCATAAACATCTTTTTCTT